>OU862877.1:10780123-13199700 GCA_917880725.1 Selenia dentaria | reverse complement strand
TTAACAGGTTATTGCAGTAATTGCGATATCTTTTATATGAGGTAAGTAAAATGTTATTATTGTATTTTTTTAGATTTGATATGTAAGCGGTCTCAGTGGCGTATACATCTTAGAACACCGGGAGTGATCCAAGGCTTTAAAGTTGTACGATTTCTGGGGATAGATAAGATTCTGGAGTATAATAGTATGGACTGTGATAAAATATTAATGAGACATTCCATGGCATAATTAGGATCAGAGATTGATTTAATAAAATCAAAATCAATATTATTGACCGAGTTTACCACTCCAACGTGATCGATCTTAGAAATTATCGTATGGGGCTTTATGAAATTAGTAGTTTGGTAGCACAATAGCACAGGGACATGGTCAGTAATCGCAGAATTGATTACAAATATAGAAGAGACACCAGGTTTTTGTACAAAGACATGATCGAGGCAATTTCCATCTGTTGTTGGAATAGTGTGAGCGGGAAGCAACCCTTTTTCAGCCATGAAATTAAGATACTCAGAACTACGAGCATCAATAGTTTGCTGTTTGATGTCGATATTGATGTCGCCCATTAATATTACATGGTAAGTTTAAGGTATATCGTTTAGTACAGATTCTAAAGATTTTATAAAATTGTCTATATTACGAAAGGAACGTGATCTGTATATGCCTAGTATAGCTGTAGATTTACCAATTTTTATCAAAAGACAGGTTCCTTCAGAGAAACTGGGTTCTTCAACCACGTATTCAATATACTGTTTTAAATAAACAATAACACCATCATTTTTATTATTATGGCGTTGAGAAGTAAAAAAGTTATAGCTATATATAGAAAAGGGGGAGGCTTAAAACTGTTTATCCAACATTCTGTGAGAATAATAACGTCACATTTGATATTTATTCTAGTCAGTAGAGTTTCTAACGAAGAGAAGTTTTTATGAACGCTCCTAATATTTTGAGTAATGATTTTAAGATTTGAATGTCCATTTTTTGTCTTCCAGTAAACATCTTCGGGAGTTACAATCTCAGAAGAGGCAACTGAGAAAGAGTCTATATCGTCAATTATATTTGTGAGATTATCCATAATCAAAGGCAAGGGACCACGTCAATGAGTACAGGCACGTAAAGAAGTTATTATCAGTGAGCGTTAATAGTTAAATAAAGCAGGGGTAAGACATCCAGTATAACTTTATTTCAAAATTTGTCACGTGTTTATCTTTAATTTTTGAGCAAATCTTGTGAGTTGTAATCGGTGGTTTTTTTTTTGGCATTTAATGCAGCTTGGAACGGTGTGAGGTGAATAGGTGTATGGTGTATGAGTGTGCGAGTAAGGATGACAGTGTAATGAGTAATACAAGATAACGCCTTCACAATCAAGTTGGTCTAGAGAAAATCTATAAAATGAACTAATCAGAGCCATGCAAGTAAAAGAAATAAGAAATAGTCATGTCACTGTTTTTAGGAACGCGATTTGTTCTTCGGATTTAATGAGAATAACAGTGGATTCTGTTGTTTGTCTATCAAATACCTTGCCATTGGAGGTCCAGCAAAACTTGTATTTGCCACTCTTCATCAGATCTCTGGCCAAGAAATACAGCCGGTTAGCCTTACTGGTTAGATGTTCCGTTATAAAAACTGGTACTGGAACACTTTTGCCCTTTATGCCAAGATGGGTGGCGTTGAGCTTATTGGTCTTGTTCACTGAGTTGTGCGTCTTCAAGGCTTTAAGGACCTTAATTTTAGTCATGGTGTTGCAGAATTCCGCTATTATAGGTTTGTTAGCCTCAGGTTTACCTGGAATTCTGAAAATGTCTTTGACATCTGGCTTTGGAATTTTGATTTTTAGAGATGACAAGTTTTGAATTAGGTTGAGAAGATCTTTATTAGTCTCATTAGCTTTAGCCGGGACGTTTCTAATTTCGACTGATGTTATTCTGAGCGAACGTTAGAGATCTTCTACATTATTCTGAAGACCAGTGATGACTTCATCCTTTTCCAGACATTTCTTTTCCACCTCTTCAATCCTTAGTCTCATGTCTTCGCAATTAGATGACAAGAAGTCCAGGCTTTTCTCAAAGCCAACATGCAAGTCCTTGAGTTCTTGGAGGCCATTCTCAATTTTTGTAAATCTTCTGTCTTGTTCCTTTTTCATATTTTTCAGGAAAGTTACAACTTCACTATTTTCATCCCGAGTTGGTGAGGGATCTGATGTTTTCCTGCGCTTATTTTTAGAAGCCATATTATGTTCACTTGCAGTGATTTCCTTACGCTGCAGCTTATGGGTCGCCATATTATGTGCAGTCGATACTTTTTTATGTATATAGGATTCTGATCCTGCTTTCTCGGGTGAGCGTAGGAGAGGCATTCGATAAGAGCAGTAATAAAATCAGGCAATAATTACGTAAGTGATTCGAACTGTAATTAAACTTGGACCATACGCTAAATCACGCTGTCTCCCTTGCTCTGTTCGTTTCTTTGTCTTGCGCTGGTAGCTCGCTGCTCTTCTAGTCTTATGAGAGCCTGGTACTACTGTGTATTATTTTTGTTTAATTTTATGTAAATTTCATGTATTTTTTGATTTTAGAAAATAAAAGCGAAACGGTAACACACGTCTAATTGCTGTCGCTGTCCAGGGGTAGAGGAGTACCTACTTATTAGCTAATACTTTTTTGGTAAGACTTACAGTTAATTAAGTATGCTGTTTTTCTCTATGTAAGTGAATGTCATTCTTTTTTGAGAATAAATGTCTATAACCGTCTTAAAAGTATTTTTTGATAAAAGTGATGCAACCTTAGTGGAGTCTCGAACGTTTATTTTATGGTCCTAATTTTAATAAATCGCATTAACTAAAACACTTAGGTACTAACTCATTACGAAATCTGATAAGTACCATACATACACTTAGAAATGTTAGTTTGGTTTTTTAAGGCCATATTATATACCTGCCTCACAAAAAAAATCAGCCCGTCGCTAATCCACTGTTGTCTCTGTTGAACATAGATCTTAAAATCAGCATATGAAGCTTCAACTGTTTATTTGTTTTACAATACTGCTTATAGACCGAGTGCAGGACTGGAGTGAGAGCGGAAATTTTATCGAACCCTGTGGTAGTTTTTTAGTTATGCGTGAACATACATACATACATAGAGACAGACATAAAGAATAATTTTTTGAATTTGAAAGGCAGACAAAAACGTCATATTTTTGTTTAGTAGGTAATTTAACGTCATCAGATCCACATTTTTTTTTTATTATTCTTCCAAGTACAGACATCTACTCCGTTATTATTATGTATAGTTATAGCTAAAGGGATTTACAAAAAACATATTTCGAGTAAGTACCTATTTGTCTACTGCATACTTTCTATGTGCAAAGTAATACATGCAAGAGCCGCGAACTAAAACGCGCGACGTGGCGGCAACAAGCACCAAGAAACTCAAAGCCATACTAACTGCTATATCATCTATGACCGCGCGTACATAGCTCGCGATGATGCGCAATCTTTGTTTTTGCGGTTTCTTATGACAGAAGTTACGCCCAATAAACGATGTTTTCTTTGTGACATACGCCCTTAACTTTATCAGTATAGTAAAAAGTTGTTAAATATGTAGTAAACGTTTAGCAAATAATATTTTAAATTTTTGCAATACTGTATGGTACAATCGCGCCTTTTTTCCTTTTTTTTTCTGTATGCTGTCTCCGTACTAAGAGTGTTCCTACAACTAACGTTCCAAATCCAAATCACTTTACACTTAATGGAGTTTCATACAACATTACATCCCCGGAGATGTTATGCCTTGCTTAACGTTGATATTGCGTGATATGTAATTGGACATTTTCGAGCAGGTGGTATGAAAATATATTCACACCTCTAGTACTTGCTTATTAAGGTTATTAGAGAATCTTATACTTGCGTATCCTCCACACACCAGTTCGTTCTATAATATTAATTCACTGTTGAAGCCGTCAGGTTTTGGAATGCACTGCCACTTGAGGTAAAGCGTGCCCCGTCACTAGACATGTATTGTGTGAAGAATGTGCTAAAGCTATTTATCTCTCTCGCTAGAACGTTTTTAATTTGTTGTTACAACATATTTTATAAGTTCTTACATATAAACATCTTAACAATTACGTAGGTATATATTAAAAAAACTGTTTATATATATGTACATATTTAAAAAAAAGTATCAGTATCTCAGTAAGTATAATTAGTATAATAAAGAATTTTTTTTAACTATTATTTTATTTTTTCCTCCATATTTTATACTATTTGTGCACCAATATAACTTTTTTTGCTGTTATTCCTCTCCATTCAATGGTTGTCTGAAAGAGATTGGTTTGAGCAATAAGACCGCCTACTACCTACTACTAAGTACCTACTACTACCTACTATATTATATAGTGTTATAATTTGAAGTGTGAATTTTAAAACTATTATAATGTATAAACACACAACACAACATAATACACTCACCTTACGAACATAATGCCATGTTTCTTGTTACTCTGTTTTAAATTCACTAAAACCTTCCGCAGCAAACTTTATCTAACTTTTGTTTCTTATCTTACATAACTTTCGGGTGTTCACTTGCGGCCATCAGTGGTCGTCATCATGGTCGCCACGGTCGCCAGGCCAGGGCCAGTTGGCCGATAGGTCCACATCCAAACAACATAGCTCGATTTATTTGAAAGTTTTAGGACTTTTATCAAAAAGTGCACATTGATTATAATTATGATTATTTGAAATATCCTAGCTAAACTAGTTAACCTTCGATTGCACTCAGATAAAAGATGATGCAAAGTGCACTTAGCGTGCCGTAGTTTTTATGATTATATCTATGATGTCCAGCAACAACTATATGTATAATTATTTAAATAAAGAAGAAAAAACAAAAAATAAGACTATGATTTGCAAGTTCGTAATTACACGAGAAAAAATTGCTTGAACCGCCTATTGCCTTGCGTGCTGAAAACCTAGAACTAGGATCAGCAGGAATGGAGGGCATATGACCCGTTATTCGCTTCAGAATAATAAAATCAGTTGATAAAATGTATGAATCATCCCGTACTGGCTTGACACTGCAATGAAGCCTCGAGTTTCTCGAACAGACGTGGCACCTAGTCCACACAAACCACCTGACCTAGTGCGAGGTAGCTTTAAACGTTGAGCCATGTTCTCACTCAAAATGCAAACTTGAGATCCAGAGTCAATTAAGGCACGAGCGGAATGAAACTGACCATCAACATCCTGCACGCGAACATATGCAGTACCTAAAATCATGGTGGAGGATGTATCAACACCATGTAATGTTTGAAGCTGGACTGTGGAGCTATGAGTCTACACAGCAGGCTCAAAAGACTTTGGTGCAGATGTTGAGTGTGATTGTTGATTTTCAACTAGTTGATTACCCATTGAATATTTATTTTCCATTGCATTGTTTGAAATGTGAAGTTTGGTATGGTGCCGTCCACGACATACCTGACATACACTAGATGATGTTAGCTTGAACGAAAAATTATATACGGATGAGAATTATACTTATCCGCGAATGCTTAGGTAGGTACTTATCCGGCTCGAAGGACCAAGGAAATGGTGGAACTTCAGAGAGGAAATTTGAAGAGGTGGAAAATGTGACTGAATCACCCGTGATTCTTCGATAGCCTTTAGGTATGGCGCTGGTCCGAGTGATTCGGTCTTCCTTCGCCTGAGGGTCCACTATTCCTAGATGAGTTTCCGTTGAATGGGCACTGATATGCCGCTGAACGCGGTCGCGATCTCGAGCCCGTATCTTGCAGCTGCACTGATGGCGAGTTAGGCGGCGACGCGCGGTTTACTTCCTTGTTAGACAAGATGTTGATGCGAGCAAAGTTCGCGGCGATACAATGGCACGACCGATAGATTGGCGCGGCTATGTAGATCGGCTTACTTTGGCTGCTGCTGTGCAAAATGGCGGATAATGCACACGGAACAAATACGACTTGTATCGTTGAAGTCTCGAAAGGTTCTCGTCAGTTACTTGACGTTTGGAAAGGTAGGGAGGTGTTTAGAAGTTACCAAAGTACCCACATTTTATGATTTTTGGCGTTATGGGTGCGTTCAATATTAACCAGACAAAAAGCTTGAGGAATCGGATCTCCCCAACATCTTAGCAGACCCCGATTGTAGACCACAGTTTCTGTCTTTCACTAAAAGATCTTTCCGCATTGCGGCGAAAAGAAAATCTAATATCCCCCCCACCCCCAAACATGAACACACAAATGCAGACACATGCACAAACAAACACAACGTCTCCCACCATTGACGCCGCACACGACAAAATTCCCCAGCACCAGCACACAACCTCTAAGAACGTAGAGGCCGAACACTTACTCCGCGGTGTGGGTCTCTTTATGGAAGGGGACAGGGAAAATTCTGGATGAGCTTTTGCTTAGCCCTGGACAAAAACGAGCTCGTTTTTCCCCCAGCCTAGCATTTCTGCTCAATGGAATCACTTCCAAAGTCACAATGAAGCGGAAAGCATACGATGCGATGCCTGTGCTAGAGGTCCTAGGCCATAGATGTCGATTAGTGCGATTTAAAAACAAAAAGAACAGATGTTCGAATGGTCGGCTCAGACACCTTCCACGCAGGTAAGCTCGCTGCTTACAAAGTTGAGTGACAAAGCGGACGGCAACCCCCGGCTGATAAGCGTAGACGCGATGGTGATCGAATATACAATGTGCGAAACCGTAGACCGGTTCGGTTGCATAAAAGCCTCTGAACATCATGAGGTGGTCGTGTACGAAAACAGAGGAGAAAACCTAAGTTATCTTAGCCCACACACGACCGAACAAATACAACCGACAGTTGGGGGAATCTCGTCCCTAGTTCAAGCACCATCAGTGGCTTGGAGAGAGTCCAGCGTAAAGCAGCAGTCGAAAAAGCCACGGCACGTCAGAAATGAGTTCGTGAGAAAAGCCAAGGCTCTATCTCCACCTTTATGACGGCGTTTAACACCATGGCGCGAAGTGTGTTACGGATCCCGCCTCGAAAGGAGCTCTTCCCACAAAAGTCGCTCTATAGGACACAACAGCTGCCACATCAGATTGCTCGGACGAGAGCCGATATGGGACAGGTTAGTCCACCTCGTTATATCCTGGCCCTGGGGCCGCGAGACCACGTTAGAAACGTACTTCTCGAATTTCTTGCCATCACGAGAATGACTAAAGTAGTCAATCTCAGGAACTGCGACCGTTTTAAACTATTACGGTTGTTCACTCAAGTTATATGATTATTAACGGGATATTTACCGTGGTAAGGTTAACTAAGTAAAGTTACAGTTAAGCATGTAAATGCGCCGAAATATCGGGAGCTCATTCCACAACCTTACCACGGTAAATATCCCGTTAATAATCATATATCTTTAATTTCGACACCTCCCTGGTCATCGAGGGAACGATAAAATGTCGGTATATGGCAGCATACAGTTCTGAGCGTGCTTTGTGTGCCTTTTTTTTTGTTTTTTTTGTCCCGGGGAAATCCTTTATGGATACCACCCACCACGGGGAGGGAGGTGGTTATGTGGGAGTCCGTATACCCACCAAAACCCCGGGGTGTTCCGTCACTGCCACCCTCGGCGGGAACGCGGGACAGATTTTCCACACGACCGCGAACCCGCCGTGGCTGTCCGTTGCCGGACCCTTCTCTTCGCGGCACGCCAGAAAACATGGCGCGCCGCAACTGCCTCGGAGACCAAACACGCCAACAATGGGCGCCAGACTTCCCCGTGTCTGGTCGCCCGTGGTCTCCCTGCGGTGGGTCGGATACGTAGCCCCACCGCCTGCTACGTCAGCCACAAGGGATGGCCCCCCGCGACCCCACCTCCTCGAGTCTGCGCCGAGCGCCCGGACCCCACCTCCTCGAGCCTGCACCAAAGTGCCCGGGCCCCCCTCCTCGAGCCTGCGCCAAAGCGCCCGGGCCCCACCTCCTCGAGCCTGCGCCAAAGCGCCCGGGCCCCACCTCCTCGAGCCTGCGCCAAAGCGCCCGGGCCCCACCTCCTCGAGTCTGCGCCAAAGCGCCCGGACCCCACCTCCTCGAGCCTGCACCAAAGTGCCCGGGCCCCCCTCCTCGAGCCTGCGCCAAAGCGCCCGGGCCCCACCTCCTCGAGCCTGCGCCAAAGCGCCCGGGCCCCACCTCCTCGAGCCTGCGCCAAAGCGCCCGGGCCCCACCTCCTCGAGTCTGCGCCAAAGCGCCCGGACCCCGCCACTCCTATGTGGACTTGGCGGCCAAAGCCCATAGGAGCGGCCCGCCTGAGCCGGCCAGCGCACCCCAACGCCGGCGCGGCCCCTGGGTTCCTCTTGGCTTCACCGTGGTGAACCTAGCCACGGTTACTGAGCCCCCTCGCCACGTCAATGCGAGAACCCTTCGAGGGGTGCTTTGTGTGCCTAAACGAAGGTGAGACGGAGCGGTTCGAAAAGCTTAAGTACGAAACACCACCGAACGACCCCATCGTGGTTATCGCCCGCTGTACCAGGATAATGCTAGACGGGGTGCTTGGTCAGGTTACCTCCTCGTGTGCTCGAAGGTCCCTTTTGGATACAGTTTATCTGGAGGGAAAAGCAGCATTTCGGGACGGTGCACCTTGGGCAACGGTCAACGACTTCGTTGCATGGGATCTGGTTGACCTTTGGCAAAAAACCTGGCGAGATGGGGTCCCTCCGCGTGTCCCTATGAAGTTAGCATAAGGCACAGTGGATGGGGCAAGATGGCGTTGTTGGTGAGGGGCGTCATGGGACGGGCCTAGGCATTAAGCCTGGATGGCGTAAAGAGGACCTCTGTGAAAGTGCTCTTGGAGTGCAGTAAGAGTCCGACATTATGTCTGGACGGCGAGAAGGAAGCATCCAATTAGAGCTTTTATCCTAGTGGAGGCTTTCGTCTCGCATAGTCTTATCTTGTTTATTTTGTTTTGTGTTGTGTTTTATGTCTTGTGTTTGTCGTATTTGTGTTGTGTGTCCTCAAGTTTCGGTGGTCGACGATGGGGTTGTTGGAGGCTACGAGTCCGGGGGTGTGTTGTCGCTTTGCGCCATACCTCCGGGCTCGTGGAATCCATCATGGTCGTCTCGGCCGATAGACCACCTAACATAGGGGACCAGACCACCTCCAAAAAAGGAAAAAAAACATGAAAATGACGCATAACGAAAAAAGTCCCCGGAAAGGTCCCGGCCTCAGCGAGGCTGGGGAAGCTCTTGGTGCTTCGGCAACTCTTATTTTTTTGACGCTGGGAAAAAATGCATTACGCATCCCCCCATTGGGGGATAGGGGGGGGGTATGTGGGACTCCCCGGTACGACCGGTATACCCACTAAAGTAGCCCAGCGGTACTCCGGCATCGTATATGTGGAGAAGGTCTGGGGAGTTGGCCAAGCCTTTACGTCCAAACCCCCACCGACGACCCCCCGCTTTTACAGCGGGGCCTGCACGCCTATCCCGCCAGGAGGGGCCCGGGAATGACCAAGAGTACTCAGCCATTCCCGCCCGACGGAGGTGGTGAATAGGTGCAATGCGAGAGAAGGCGCCCCCGCACCTATCTCTCGCTATTATCATCACCGAGAGGGAGAAAGCGACTATCATTCAGTCGCCTTCTTCCACCCCTTCTTCGTCTACGCAGTGGCGCCGCAAGGGGGTCTTCCTCCCTTGCTCGCTCTGCCGCCTCCTTTTGGGACATCACGTCTTCGCAAAAGGAGGCGACCGCTGCCCAGTTCTCCTCGGATTCCAGCATGGCGCTGACAACATTGGGGAGCGAGAGGTCCGGTCCGACTACGGCAACCAAGCTGTGGCGTAGCTCGGACCACGACGGACACACTTCGAGTGTGTGCTGCGCCGTGTCTTCCGCCGTGCCACATTCATGGCATGCCGGTGTTTCCTCCCGCCCGATCTGGTGCAGGTATGATCCGAAGCATCCCCGGATAACACCTGCACCAGACGGAATGAGAGGAAACCGTGAGACCACTCTAGCCAGTCTTGTAGGACTGGGCCAAGAGCGTCCAACGTACGGCGGCCAAAAGTGTCGGTGGCGAGGTCCTCCGTCCAATGATGGACGACTGCGTCCCTAGCCTCACGCCGGACGGCCACCCGCTCCTCCAAGGTGGGGCGCTCCCCGAGCGCCTTACGCCTCGCCGTCCACTCGTACACTTTGGCAAGCACCTCTGCCTGGAGCTCCCAAGAAGGGGTGCCAGCCAATGCGCACGCCGCCGCAAAGCCCACCGACCGGTAGGCCCTCGCCACCCGCAGTGCAATGGCCCTTTGACCTTTGGCCCTTTGGTCACGGACCTGCAGAGTGTAGTGGCGTTCTCCCTCTTTTGAAGGGAGTCAGCCCAGATATGGGCCCCGTAAAGGGCCATACTCTTCAAGATACCGGCATACAAGAGCCGGCACCGCGCTTTAGCCTCCCCCAAGTTCGGAAGGAGCCAAGAGAGGGCACCCGCGACCTTTAGCAGGCGCGTCGACAGCACGCTGAAGTGCGGGCCGAAGCGCCACCTGCTGCCGAGCACTAGGCCCAGATATTTCATCTGGGCTTTTTTTTTCTATTGCTGACCACGTCAGGGCCCAGTGCGCGTTAGATATTGACTGCAGCGATGAGTGTCATCGCTGCGGGAAAAATGGCTATAAGGCCTGCGACTGCTCTGCTGCCCCGCACTGCACTTTATGTGCAGCTGCTGGTAAACAAGCGGAACACCTCTCAGGGGGCAAGGCATGCGCCAAGCCACCTGCTAAGATACGGGCGAGTATGAGAAAAGCTGCAACTGAGGCCAGGGTCAAGTTGCAGCCACCTCGCACCGCTTCGGTGTAGACGGATCGTATGGAGAAAAATTTGTATGGCCCTATTTTTTCTCCAGGCGAACATTGACCACTGAACCGGGGCTCAGGACATCCTGCTCCAGAGCCTGGCAGAGCGGTTTATTAGTGTAGCGGTAGTCGCTGAACTTTATCGGGTTCCTCCCAGAGTAGATTGGGTGGGGGATTTAGACGGCTTGGTGGCGATCACTACCCAGTCACCCTCACAATCCCCTCCACTCGAAGGACTAGTGAATGAATGAATGAATGAATGATTTATTTGCTATAAGTATTGGTACAATTTAGATCCATAATACTTAATCAGAATAGTGACATGCAAATCATATTTTTTCCTTAATTTAAAAAATTACGCTTATATGTATGGAAGCATATTAAGTAAGTAAATATTAAATTAGATTATAATTATACATTTTAATTGAAATATAGAATAATTTTAGTATTTAAATAGTCAAGATTAACAGTCAATATTTTTAAATTATCACTAAAAAGTTTTGTTAGTTAACCACAACTTAAGTTTCAATAAAAATTTCCTTCTCGGTAAATCTTTATGGTCATTGGGCAAAGCGTTATAAATACGAATACACATGAGAGGTAGGGGCTACGTGGCAGCTCGGGTTGGCAAACTGGTGGTTGTGGGGGTGTACCATTCCCCTAATAAGCCCCTTCACGACCTTAAAGTCCTCCTCGGCGAGGTGGGAACACTGATTGGCCAAAGCCGACCACGACCGATCATCGTTCTCGGAGACCTCAACGTTAAATCCACGGCATGGGGTTCTCCGAGAACCAGTGCAAGGGGAGAGGCAGTCGAAGATTCAAATTCAAATTCAAATTCAAAATTATTTATTTGCATGAACATGGGTATAAATATAAGATGTTACATAAAAATAGCGCTCCACATTCATAATGACATGCAAAAATTAGGTTGACTTTTAATATGCATCGACATATGGATTACTATTAGATTATATACGAATAAGTACAATTATTATACCTAGATTAAGAATTACTGGATTAGGAGAACAAAATAATTCAATTCATTAGTAATCAATTTACAATCACTGTTTGACGCCTCTGTCAGACAGTCAACTGTGTGTGTTAAAACGTCTTAATTGTAATTTAAAATAAATAGTCAAACAGTAATTAGATTGTAAAAATATTTTGCGCAGTTTATATTCTTCAATCAAGTTATGTTTTTAACAAAGGGTTGATCCTAAACAAAGCTTAAATTAAACAGAAATAGTGAAAGTTATTGGGACGAAATCTTTTCCGAATAATAAATCGGTAAGTTGAGGGTAACGTGTTGCCACTGGAGTGCAGCCCATTCTCACGGTTACGCTCACTACCTAACCGCGAAAGTCGCCTGCACCTTAAGCGGATCGAGTGTAGCGTGTCACCGCATCATACTTGTCAAAGACTAATACAACAAAACAGACACTATAGCTCTTAAACTTTAAGTTCACCGTTTTTACTTCGCTGAGGCAAACAGTCGTATAAAAATTAAATTGGTTTAATTATCAACATGAAGTGTGCTGGTTGTGTAAAGTCAACAAAAGATTTAAACACCGTTAGGTATACGTCTGCGACATGCGAGAAAAGTTTCTGTACTTTATGCGTTAACGTATCTACTCTCAATACCGAAAGAAAAAAAGTCTGGAAGTGCTCTGATTGCAATGCTGTGCAAAAAAAAGGTAGCCCTACCCTCCGAGCAGATAGCGATAAAGCCACCACCCGTAAGAAGAAGAACAGACTCCACGGGATCTGAGATTGATCAGCTCACTGACCAACTACGTCGTTATTAACGCTTGAGTTTTCCTCCGTCAAAAATAAATTGGAAGATACGACCAGGTTATTGGCTTTCAATAGCGAGAAAATAGAAGAACTTATGTTAAAACTTGCCTCAACCGACGAAAGGGTTAAGTACTTGGAAAAGCGCGACAAAGAAATTTAATCCTTGCAAGTTACCGTGACTCAACTACAAAATGAGCTGAAGTCTCAGAATCAGCTTAATTTAAGAAATGAAATTGAAATCATCGGCATACCTGAAAATAATTCCGAAAATCTTTATCATACAGTGCTTGTAGCTGCTAGAAAGATTGGAGTAGAATTGGAGGATAGAGACATAGATTGGATTACACGCGTAGGACCGCGCAGACCACCGGTGACAACAACCTTGCCAGAAGATGGAGCCAGAATGCCACGTCCAGTTGTGTTACGACTTCTCCGTCGGTCCAAACGCGATCAATTTATGAAAGCTAAAAATCACGGAAGCACATTAACAGTTTGAACCTCGAGGTATCTGGTATAAGTCGTAAAATATTTTTTAACGAAAGACTTAAAAAAGAGAATAGAGTTATTTCGTGATACCAAATCAAGAGCCAAACAACACGGATACACTTTCTGCTGGTGTACTCATGGCACTACATACGTCAGACAGCGGGAAGGAAAGGCGGCTGTGCCCATATCGTCACATAAGGAGTTGGATCGTCAACTTCCTCTTTCTGGAACTTCAGATGCCTCGTAGGTCTGAATTAACTGAAACTGATAGGTATGGTAACTTAAATGGTTTGCGTAACCAGCCACTAACTCAACTTAATTACCTTCTGCAATATTTCTATTGTGTAGTTGTTTATAATCTAAACATGATATATTATTCTCTTAACATTTCTTTATCTTTTAACCTTTTGGAATGATTCCTATCTCATTCCTTATTATTAACATTATAACGTAGATTTTTTGTCTTAAGTAAATTTAAAGTGAATACTCAAGCGGTTGATACTGTCTATACTTATAAGCTACTTATGAAATGTAATCAAATATACTATATTATATACTACTTACTAGGTTCTTGTTCTTTTATGAACAAACTGTATATATCAATCTGCCAATACTTACTGTTTAAGTCATTTAAACGATGTCTTCATTTTACCAATACAATGGTTGAGAATATGGTGTGGTCACTGTGGTTTTTGGATAAATATGCTAAACAAAATGGTGTTCGCTGATGAAATAGGGTCAGAATTAGACACAATAAAAATACACTGTTAGATTGTAAGTAATGCTGAACATTGCAAATATATTTTTACACCGGAACATAATTTTAAAATACTAGCACTAAATATTAGAAGTATACAGAAAAACTTCGATAAATTGCCAGTTGCCCTTAAACGGCTAGATGTATCACTCGATATCCTAATTTTATCCGAGTGTTGGCTATCAGACTCATTGATCATTCCACAAATACCAGGGTATAGAGCTTTTAATACCCATAGACATATTAATCAAAACAGTGGAGTTGTTGCGTATGTAAGAGAGCTCTGGAGCGCCACAGTTTCAGAACCTCTTCTAGATGATTGTGACTGCTTGTCTATATATATTTCTAAAATCATTCACATTCTTGGAGTTTATCGCTCTCCATCTTTTGAAGACTTGGCTCAATTTCTTTCTTCTTTAGAAGACTACATAAACAAAACAAACGGGTTATCGTTAGCGATTGCTGGTGATGTAAATGTAAATAGTTTAGACACTGTCAGTAAACGTGATGAACAAAAAAGCCTTGAATATCAATGTTTCATGGCGGAAAATGGATTTCTTCCCGTTATTTCGAAACCTACTAGGAAAAAATCGTGTTTAGATCATATCTACGTTAAAAATATAGATAAACACGCAGTAGTTGGCATTGTATCCCAGATAGATGTCACAGACCATTGTCCAGTTATGGCGGGAATGAGTCTACTGAAATTCAAACCTATCCGCCTAAGTCGCTTCGTCATGAAACGAGATTATAATGCTATTAAACAAGAACTAACCTGCGCGACTGGAGTATTATAACAAGCACGAGCAACAAAAATAGAGCTTATGAAGTTTTTACAAAACGGTTATCAGATATTGTTGCCAAACACTCAAAAGAGGTAAAAATAAGTAGGTTAAAATATAACCTAAAACCTTGAATAACTCCAGGTTTAATGAGATGTATGCGACATTGTGACAGATTGCATTTACAAGTACGAAATGAGCCTAAAAATAAAATTCTTAGAATTACATACACACGTTACCATATTTTTTTTACTGATTTACTGCGAAAGGTAAAATTTAGTTATGAAGATAGAGAGCTCAAAGCGCACAAAAATAATCCTAAAAAGCTTTGGTGGTCAATTAAAACCATTTGTAATTTAGCTTCTTATAATAAATAACCCGCGGAACTCCTTGTATTACCAAATTGTCTGAACGCCCAACAATCTATTGATCATGGGAATACACACTTCTCTTCTATAGGCCAAACGTTAGCAAATAAAATTCTATCTAAACTGAATAAAACTGAAATAAATCACTCAGAATCTGAGAGTTAACAAATCTCCAGCGAATTCCTTTTTCATGAGCCCAACAGACACAGCAGAAGTTGGAAAAATTATAACAAACCTGCAAAATGAATTGACGGTTTTCCTAACTCTAAAATAAAAAATAAAATAAAATATATTAAGCACAAAAAAATACATAAATATAATATAATAATATATTTATACATATAATATAATATAATAATAACAACATAAATAGTAAAATTTATTAAGCACATTAAAAATGAAATTGCGTTACCTGTTACATTTATTTTCAATTTAAGTCTTTCAAGCGGAATTTTCCCACAAGATTGGAAAACTGCATTGGTTACGCCGATCTATAAAAATGACTCTTAACCTGTCCTACTCAGCGCGCGCGCAGAGAACGTTTTGGCGGCAAAATCAGCGGGGACTCGGCGTGTGTGTGTGTGTGGCCGCGCGCCAAGTACTTGAGTAACATTTATGGCTCTAGCAACCATAAACTTACGAATTGAATCGTTCTGTTTACATTTTTTGTTTGCTCTTGAACTGTGCTTTGACATTGTATTCGAATGATTTGTTTTATTTCTTTGTTTTAGTTGATACGGCCCGTTGAGAAAAAGGGATAGTAAAATAGTTGTTTACATTTGAAATAAATGACCTTTTTGTGTTATGAAGTGTATTTTTTTTATTCATCATTTACTATTCTAAATTCTGCATAATATTTCCTTTTCCAAATGATATAACACGACATATACGTTCATAGTA
The DNA here is from genome assembly GCA_917880725.1 of Selenia dentaria. Taxonomy (NCBI): domain Eukaryota; kingdom Metazoa; phylum Arthropoda; class Insecta; order Lepidoptera; family Geometridae; genus Selenia; species Selenia dentaria. The sequence goes on along the minus strand of OU862877.1, from coordinate 13,183,795 downwards.
TTATTTCTACATTTCGGCCTCCGAAGATTGGCCCTGAATTGGCGGCATGTTTTTCCCGCGCAAATGTGAACCGCGGTTTGTAAGTTTATTTATAAATCGCGTAAAGCCATTTTGTTCTATTATTTTACGATGTCGTTGAGGTATAACATTCTAAATTCTATTTGTGACCTAATAAACCTATTATCTAAACAACGTTTCTCCAAAAGTTCAAATATAGCAACAGTCATAAAATTCACAGTAGAAAAGAAGACGTTTTGTTTCGATCGGTTTATACACCTACCTATAATCTTTATAGTAACAATAATATTATTTACGTGCAGACGATGAAATCTGGTTTTCAAAAATATGCAACACTCATAACCTATCAGTACAAAAAACCATCACATAACAGATATGAAATCGGTAAAACTGCTCGAATATATCAAGCGGATCGGATCGTGCCATAGTAACTATTACGTAATATAGGCCAGCACGTGTAAGCGGTCATTGACACCACCCGATATCGTACGATCGTCAACTAGGTAACTTTTATAGTAATAAACGGCACAAAACACACAGAATAAGGTAATAGTGCCTGCACCACCCGCCGCGTTGTTAGGTACCTACAAAAATCTGGTTTTGAAAAACAAAATAGAAAAATAACACTCTTTTTGTTGTGTATATCGGTCGTAAAAACAATAAATAATGAATATTACATAGATTCGTACCGATGTAGTCGCAAATCACTTCACAATTATTTTTTGTACGCAACCACTCAACAACAAAAACACGCCCCGCGCGCCCGCTTCTTTGTTAAGTGGTTAAAAATATATTTTCATTGGAAATAGTCGATATTATGAGTCTAAATAATAGTATGGTTTAAAAGGTAATAACTAAAAAAATAGCTTTACGAAAATACACCATAGTTCAGTAGATATAACGATAAATGTCCGACCGATGACAGCTGCCTCGATCGAGGCGCGCTGATCCTGACGGAAACGCGCGTTTTGACTCGATCGAGTCGCGCCGAGTATAACAGGTTAATATTCTGTAGGCAATTATAGGCCGATTTCACTATTAGGAACTTTCTCAAAAATATTAGAAAGAATAGTTAACCAACGCCTTGTGAATTTCATAGAATCTCATAATTTAATATCTCCTAAACAATTTGGTTTCCGCGAGGGAAAAAACACTGAAGATGCAGTTAACTTACTTACAAAAACTGTATCCTCCCATTTGGATAGTAAAAAATGTTGTATTGGTGTCTTTTTAGGCTTGGCGAAAGCCTTTGACACTGTCTCCCCTAAGATACTTATGAAGAAACTAGAGGGAATGGGAATCCGAGGTAACCCCTTACAGTGGTTTAAAAGTTACCTCACAGATCGACGACAGTGTGTAAGGGTTAGTGAGACTATAAGTAGCCTTAGAACTGTTCATTTTGGTGTACCACAAGGAAGTATCCTAGGACCTACATTGTTCCTTATATATATTAATGACATTCACGACCTTTCAAAGAAAAATGCTGACACTTTGTGTTACGCTGATGATACTTCAATAATTTTTCATGGCCCATCATGGCCTGCAGTACTTTCCGTTGCTGAACAAGGTATGACCGTAATCAACAGATGGTTGCAGCAAAATCTTCTTACTCTAAACACTACGAAGACAACATACCTATGTTTTCATAAAACTTCTGCTTCAGCACCTGATTTGACAACTAAAATCCAACTACACTATGAATCGTGCAATAAATCCTGATTGTCAATGTAAAACTTTAACATGCGCAGCATTTTTGAAGTATCTTGGAGTGCAAATCGACGGTAATCTTACATTCAAGATGCACATTGAAGTTCTATCTGGTCGAATAAGAAAAGTTATAAATGTAATGCAAAATCTTCGGTATGTGGCTTGCATTGAAACGCTTAGTTTAGTTTACTACGCGCTTTGTTTGTGATTCATATTATTTCTCGTAAACAATACCACTTCATAAATATATAAAAAGGGAAATGTCAATATATTTAGCTGTCTAAAATACGGCTTACATGAATCAGTGGATTGCAAATGGCAGACAGATCTAATACACTTCTTTTGGGCTTTGAATATCACTTCCCTGTCTGAACAGTTTCCCCAAAATATTATTCCATACCGAATAGTAGACGTTACGTTGGCGTGATACGACGCAAGTACTGCTGGTCGACCTACAACCTTTGACAACATGTATAGTGCATATGAATAACTAATAAGTTTGGTGCATACTGACTGTGCATGCATTTTCCATTTGAGGTTAGAGTCGATATTAATTCCTAAAAATTTTGTCAATGATACATTCTCAATGTCTTTATTCATAAAATTAATGTTTAATGTCAAATTTGTATTCATACTTATAGTAAATGTCATTATATTGGTCTTATCTAAATTTAATATAAGTTTATTGGATTTTAACCAGACAGCAATATTATTCAAAGCTGACGTAATGACTTCTTCGAATCTTGTCTGTGTCTTACCGACGAACATAATAGTGCTATCATCAGCGAAAAGAACCATTGGGTGGTCCACAACACTAGGCAGGTCATTAATATACAAGATAAAGAGAAGTGGGCCAAGAACACTTACTTGTGGAACACCAAATTTTACAATATTAGGATCTGATGAGTGAATCTCTTCTGTTTTAGTTTTGTATTCAGCCTAGTAACTTGGGTAATCTGGTACCTATTTTCTAGATACGATTGTATTAGGTTTAAAATATTTCCTCGAACTCCATACCTCTCCAACTTATCAAGCAGCAGTTTGTGATCAACATAATCAAATGCTTTTTTAAGGTCCATGTACATAGCACATACCGGACCTTTTTTATTACAGTGCGTCATTATAATTTTAAGGAAATTGTATATAGCTAAATTTATTGACTTGTTTTTACGAAAACCTATTTGTTCAATTACTAATATTTCATATTTTTCACAGTATGAGTAAAGACTGGCATGAATATACCTTTCAAAAATCTTTGAGAATACTGAAACTAAAGCTACTGGTCTATAGTTGTTCATGTTATCTCTGTCCTGTTTTTTAAACAACGGTTTTATTATAGTTAACTTTAGCTTCTCAGGAAATACCCCACAGTCTATTGCCATATTAATAATATTACTAATTACCGGAGATATAATAACAGCTTTATATTTTATAACTTTTGTGTTTATATTGTCATATCCGGTGCTGTTAGTATTTTTGAGACCTCTAATAATATTAAGTATGTCGGATGGAGTTGACGGGCTCATAAATAATAATCTAGGCGAGTTCAATTTAATTTTGTTGGTTGTACCACATTCAGTTGTATTTGATAGATAGAAGATATATCAATGAGTCAACAATTTCATAATAACAGCTGTGATCGACTGCCGCCTAGCAATGTTGAAGCGTCATGCGATTGGAATTTTACCAAAATGGATATAATTCTCTTTCAATCTCTGCTTGCCGAAGTTTCTTGGGAACCTGTCCTCGAGTCATGTGATGTTTCGGTTGCTACGGATGCTTTTTATGAGATTGTTTATCGGTTATTTGACATGACAGTCCCCAAAAAGAAAAGGCATGCAACTAAATGTAATAGGTATTCGGTATGGTTCGACATCAGCATTATTAAGGATATTAGGCGGAAAGCTCAACTGCATAAGGCCTGGCTGTCTTCAAACTGTGTTACAGCATATAATGTTTTTTCGGATCTGCGGGCCAGTTTAATCAATCAAGCGTACAAATCACATTTGGCTTGCATTGAAGAAAGTTTGCAGGTGCGACCTCGGCATTTTTGGAGCCATGTGCATAGACTTAGATCCAAGGGTGGTTTTGAACCCTGTGTCTCATTCAAAGGAAAATCTTGTACAGGTGTCGAGGCTGCCGAGGCATTTGCTAGCTATTTCTCAAGTGTCTTTCTAGATGAAGTGCCATTTCTTAACGCTAATGCATGTTGTGATCAGGTTTTGCAAGGTGGTTATGTTACTTTGCCTACCTTGGTACCACAAGATATTGAATGCGGTGTTAACAAATTAAAGGTAGGCTGCTCTTTAGGACCTGTCAATGTGCCTGCTTTTGTTCTTAAAGTATGTAAGAGACAGATGATTCTATCGCTTCGCCATATCTTTAATCTATTTTAAAGAAATGGCAAGTACCCCACTCAGTGGAAGTTGTCAAGGGTGACACCGATCCCTAAGAGTAGCAATAAGACTATGGTAGATGAATACCGGCCCATAGCAATCTTGTGTGCACCCTGCTACGGTTTTTGAATATATTATCCACAAGGAAATATATAGACAGGTAAGACAGCTAATAGGTGACGAACAACATGGTTTTAGACCGGGGCGTTCGGTGAATACAAACCTGTTATGCTTGGTTGACTATATATCCAATGCCATCGATCGCGGGTTGCAAGTTGACGTGATATATTTCAAATTTCAAAAAGCATTTGATAAACTTGACAATGATTTGTTGCTTCATAAGCTTTCAGCTATCGGTTTCACTCCCAGACTCCTTGACTTTTTCTCAGATTATATGACAGGTCGCCGCCAATATGTGAGGCATGGTACATATGTATCTGGAACATATCACACTCGATCCGGCGTGAGCCAGGGGTCGGTCTTTGGCCCTCTCCTTTTTCTGATTATGATCCATGATTTACCGAAAGTCTTGACCGCTGCTAAATGTCTACTGTATGCAGATGACCTAAAACTTTTCTATGAAATAAAATCTCCTAGTGACTGCCTCAGCCTACAAACTGACATTAACCAGATTTTTGCGTGGAGTTTAAAAAATAAATTGCTATTTAATTACAATAAATGTAATGTTATGACCTTTGACCGCAAAAGAAATCCAATTAATTTCAATTATTATATGAGCACTATATGCATTAATAGAGTAAATTGTATAACAGACCTGGGAGTAACATTTGATCGCACCTTGACTTTCCATGATCATATAGCTAGTCTCGCCAAGGAATCCTACCGACGGTTAGGCTTTGTCTTACGAAATGCCAAAGATTTTCAAAATCCTCAAGTTATTACAGCCTTGTATAAGGCCTTATTCAGAAGTAAGCTTGAAACGGGTTCATGTCTCTAGAATCCTCATCATGTTACCTATACACGGATGCTGGAGAAGGTCCAAAAGGCCTTCTTAAGATGCCTTTACAAAAAAATCTATGGTTATTATCCATTCCGGTACCCGACCAAGTTTTTGCTCGGGCACTTAGGTTTTTACTCCTTAGAAGTGAGAAGGATGGTCGACCAGCTCACCATCTGCCTCAAAGTGTTGAGGGGATCGGTTGACTGTTTACTCTTGCACAATCTATTGTGTGTACTATTCGTCCCAGATGAACTCGAGATCCCAGTAAGTAGGCGTGGTCATGTCAGGCAATATAAGATTTTTCATATTGATGGGGGTCATACACGAGCGATAGCTATGATATATAGATAGTTAATATTAGAATAGATTAATATATAGATAGATACACGACGATACGATAGCGCGATTAATTTCTCCTCTAGTCCGACCTCTGCGCCACATCAATGCACTCCGTAATGCCAACACTGATTTTGACATTTCTTTTGACAACTGGTCTACCATTGTACCTACAGTGATCAAATATTGTGAAAGCTTAACAGACCAGTGGTGTAATACGGGTAATCTCGATAGTAGTTTAAGTGATTGAATGAATATTATTACTATTTTGATTATTTATTGTTATTGTTATTTTTATTATGGTTTTGTATTTCTTTTTTTTTGTGTAATTTACCTCACTGACTAATGATATTATATATATTTTATTTTACTTTGCCATTGTATTCTGTCTAATAAGTGATTCCAATTAAATGCATCTAGAAGTAGGTTAAACTGTATGTGATAATTGTAACTGGTTGTAAATCGTTTTTATCACAAAAAATAATAAATAAATAAATTGATTGATAAACAAAAAAAATTTTAAATGCTTGTGCAATGTCATTTGGATCAGTCAATATATTATTATTAAATTTTATTCGATTTATGTCAACTTTTGTCTTAGTTTTTAAATTATTAATTATACTCCATGTCACTTTCGATTTGTTAGTCGCCATTTTTATTGTATTATTGTTTTTTAATTTTTTGGTTAAGTTTATAATATTTTTGAGTATAATTAAAATGCGTTATAATCGTTAATATTTGGATTTTTTCTATATTTCCACAGCATATATCTTTTACGTTTCATTCCTTTACTTAACCATCTCGTTTTTTTATATACATAATTTTTTATCCGTAACCATCTCGTTTTTTTATATACATAATTTTTTAACCGTATAACAGGGAAGCAGAGATCATACAGTAATTTAAAAATATCAAAGAAGTTATTAAACGCCTCATTTGTATTGGAACTTTTCGTCACGTCACTAAAAGTTAGTCTTATTAGATTATTTTTAAAATTTTCCATATTATATATGCAGTAATCGCGTCTATATATATATATATATATAAATATAGTGTACCAATAATTTTAAATTAAAAATTTACCGGACACTTAAAATATTGAGCTGTATGTTAAATTCATCTGAATATTTATTCGATTTCAAAATGTCAATATTAAAATCTCCACATATAACTTTTTTTTTTATTTAAACAGTAGGAATGCAAGATTTTTTGAAAATTCGTAAATAATGAGGGACCGCACAAAATTAAACCACTGTATTTTCACACAACTTGATATATTCACTTTACTTCAGTAATACTGCTCACAGTTTCAAAATTCCCGCTTAATGCTCACTTGTTCTACGAATGAAACGCTTGCGTGATCTTATTTTTCTAGTGGCGCGATCTGTTATTGTGTTACTGAACTAATGTCTTGAAGCTCTCTAACATAACCGCCCACCAAGGACATTTTGTCCTTCATAAACTGATGTTACATTAAAGAGCTTCCTAGTAGCAAATGACACTTACACGTACAAGTACTGGTGTACAAAGGTCCAGTTGAACGTAGAACGAACTCACTTAACTAACATAGCTTTAACAATTAAATTGCAAATATGTTATTTTTTTTCCTTACAATCCTTAAGAAATATTACAAACCGCCCACCATGACGAAACTGTTACACCGGTTTTAAAAGTCTTAACATAATTATTGGGTGAGCACACAAAATCCATTCTTGGTTTTAATAGTTCTCTAATAACTCTCGTTAAGTTATCTTGACCAGAATGCTTATGAATAATTTTACCTAATAACCATTTCGCCGGTGGTATGTTCTCTTCTTGAATTACAACAATGTCGTTAATGTTAGGCTCGTTAAGTTTTTGATTCCATTTATATCTCTAAATCAAATTAACTAGATATTCTTTTGACCATCTTTTCCAAAAGCTGTTTACCATTTTTTGACAGATTCTCCATCTATCTAAACTTATTATTTTATAATTACTAAAATCTTCGTCCGTGACGTTGATTAACGGTTCGCCTACCAAGAAATGGCTCGGTGTAAGGGGGAGAGGGTCACACGGATTATCACTTAATACAGATATTGGCTGCGAATTTAAACGCGCTTCAATTTGTGTCAGCACTGTAGTGAGCTTTTCAAACGTTAAAGTACTGTCACCGATTGGTTTTTTTAAGTGGTTCTTTACTCCCCGCACTCCAATCTCCCACAACCCTCCAAAATTTGGTGAATGAGGAGGGGATAAAGTGCCAAGTAGTAGTTTCAAGTGTTAAAAGTTGTATAATATCGTTGGGCCACGTTACTTTAGCGTTGTTAGACATTTCCAGAAGTTGTCTATTAGACCCAACGAAATTAGTAGCATTATCGCTGAACAAATCCTTATAATGTCCTCGCCTTGAAGTAAAACGTCTAAAAGCAGAAATAAATCCCTTGGCCGTAAGATCACAAACTGCTTTCAAATGGATAGCTCGCGTAACCGTGCATACAAAAAGGCATATGTACCCTTTGTATGACTTAGAACCTCGGCCTGGTGAGAATCTGATGTTAATTGGGCCCGGATTGTTAATGACTTACTCGGCCTTAACCTCGCTTCCGGGATCTGTCCAATAAGTTGCATCCTGCTAGGAGAAAAATACCTGCGACATGTAACACAGCTCCTATAATTTTTCTTTACTTGATTTCTAGCCCTGATTATAAAATATTTGCTTCTTATATGATTCATCATAATTTGCGGTCCACCGTGTAGGGTCTTGAGATGAGCATCCGAAATCACTAGCTTAGTAAGATGATTCTTATCAGGCAGGCTTTCAATTGTTATACAGTAACTCCTGAGAATCCTAGTGAGGCCAGTTCTTCGGGAATATTAGGTTGGATACATTTCGGTAAGCCTTTTATAACCGCTTTAGGTAGGTAGCTTTTTCGTGTAAAGGTATGAAAGGCCACTTTCTCTTTCATTAGGCCTTCTTTAACTTGTTGGTGGCCCTTTGCGGTATAGCATTGGACCCGCACTGTCTAGTTACCCCTGTACTGCATATGGAAACCCTCCTTATTTAAGTGATTATTTATGGTATCTCTTATCTTTTCTAAGGTGCAGTTTCCGTGAAGCTCAATCACGATTGGAGGAGTATTATATGTCATCTTCTTCTTCGTTGCGCTTTGGTAGGGTTTCTTGGCAACTTCATCAACTGGGAGACCACAAAACCGGTTATATTTAGGCGCTCCTTTCTCCTTCTCAACTTCTTTGGGGTTGGAGATAAATTTCTTTGGATGCCTCCACTGGTCTAGTGACGTAGGATTCTCCCTCGGTCTCTTGCTGACCAAGCTGAGGTTGGACGCCGAACGTGTAAGAAATTTTTCCATGTTGGACTACGGTGATCTACCGACAAGTTATCGATAGCACTTTACCCCATCACTAGTTGTGTTCGGCTAGTGGTGAATACGGAGTAGTTGACGTATGCGTGCGTCGTAGCGACAACTGAACGCTAACGAGTATAATTAATAATTTAAAAACTAAGACAAAAGTTGACATAAATCGAATAAAATTTAATAATAATTTATATTGACTGATCCAAATGACATTGCCCAAGCATTTAACATTTTTTTTATTTATCAATCAATTTATTTATTTATTATTTTTTGTGATAAAAACGATTTACAACCAGTTACAATTATCACATACAGTTTAACCTACTTCTAGATGCATTTAATTGGAATCACATATTAGACAGAATATAATGGCAAAGTAAAATAAAATTTATATAAAATCATTAGTCAGTGAGGTAAATTACACAAAAAAAAAAGAAATACAAAAACATAATAAAAATAACTAACAATAAATAATCATAATAGTAATAATATTCATTCAATCACTTAGACTACTATCGAGATTACCCGTATTACACCAATGGTCTGTTAAGCTTTCACAATATTTGATCACTGCAGGTACAATGGTAGACCAGTTGTCAAAAGAAATGTCAAAATCAGTGTTGGCATTACGGAGTGCATTGAGGTGGCGCAGAGGTCGGACTAGAGGAGACATTGATCGCGCTACTGTATGACCCCATCAACATGAAAAATCTTATGTTGCCTGACATGACCACGCCTACTTACTGGGATCTCGAGTTCATCTGGGACGAATAGTACACACAATAGATTGTGCAAGAGTAAACAGTCAACCGATCCCCTCAACACTTTGAGGCAGATGGTGAGCTGGTCGACCATCCTTCTCACTTCTAAGGAGTAAAAACCTAAGTGCCCGAGCAAAAACTTGGTCGGGTACCGGAATGGATTACCATAGATTTTTTTGTAAAGGCATCTTAAGAAGGCCTTTTGGACCTTCTCCAGTATCCGTGTATAGGTAACATGATGAGGATTCTAGAGACATGCACCCGTTTCAAGCTTACTTCTGACTAAGGCCTTATACAAGGCTGTAATAACTTGTGGATTTTGAAAATCTTTGGCATTTCGTAAGATAAAGCCTAACCGTCGGTAGGATTCCTTGGCGAGACTAGCTATATGATCATGGAAAGTCAAGGTGCGATCAAATGTTACTCCCAGGTCTGTTATACAATTTACTCTATTAATGCATATAGTGCTCATATAATAATTGGATTTCTTTTGCGGTCAAAGGTCATAACATTCTCCGTATTTCTCGATGGCCTCACTCCAGATGTGTGTTGCATACGCTAGAAGATCCCCAGTGGACCGGTTTCGGCGGAATCCGTATTGCCGGTCACTGAGGAGATCTTAAGCTTCTAGATACGCCAGGAGCCTGTTGTTGAGGACACGTTCCATAGTCTTGCAGAGTATGGACGTGACCGAGATTGGCCTGTAGTTGGCAGGGTCGGCACGACTACCTTTTTTGGGTACAGGTTGCACGATTGCAAGCTTCCATGACTTCGGCACTTGACCAGTCTCAAGCAAGAGACGAAAGAGGCGAGTCAGTATAGGAGACAACTCAGGCGCACATGTCTTCAGAACTATGGCTGGAATACCATCCGGGCCACTGGCCGATTGCGTCGCGTCGAGATTGCGAAGCGTTTTTCGGACCTCCATTTGGCGAATGCGAAATTCAGACATACATGTCGTACTGCTAGAACAGGCTGGAGATATCGCACTATCAGTATCAAGACGCAAAGACTCCGCCAAACTGAGAAGCAAATAAGTTTGCCTTCTCATCCGTGGTGTGAGCCAGTGTCCCATCAGGTTTCAGCAGTGGAGGTATTGAGGGGCGGCAGAAGTTCGCTTCGACTGATTTAGCTAGGGACCAAAACGCTTTACTACCTGCAGGGTGGAAGCCAGTTTGTTCCCTATTCTACTAAACAAAGGTCAAAGCAAGCCCTGTGTAAAACCTTTTTACAGGACTTGGCAGCCTTGTTAAACACTTTCTTCATCTGACATAGATCCTTCGCTTTACGGTGTCATGCATCGGACCAGGCGAGGTATGCCTCATGTTTACGAGCTTCCGCGCGACTACATTAAGGTTCAAACCATAAGCAAGCTTTGCCGGACAGAGGCAAGTCAGAGAAAGGGATATAGTACTCCATGGCCTGACGTAACACATCCGTCACAGCACCCGCGCAGGTCGAAGGATTATCAGAAGAAAAGCACACTGACTGCCAAGGATAAGATGCAAAGAAAGACAGCATCTCATCCCAATCCGCTGACTTGTACCGCCACATCCGCCGAGTGCCTTTAGGGCTAAGATCAGGCAGGGAGTAGACAGATACAGATTTCACCAGACAATGGTCAGAGTTACCCAGGGGTGAACAAACACTGAGTAGCGGTCTGGATCGGTTGTCAGCAGAAGGTCCAAGCAATAAGGCGTGTGTGTTTCAACGTCTGGTACCCGTGTAGCACCTTGGACCAGCTGAGTGAGATCTGTAGCAGGCATACCAAGCGACCGGCACCGCGCGCCACAGCGCACCTACTGACTGAGGCGCACACGCGTGCGAGATATTTATGTAGCGGAAATTGAGCGGGCGAACCCAAGAGCGACGTGGTGCTACTTTGAACATCGGATCACAACTGACGAGCGTGGCGCCTACACGTGATATTCCTGTCTCATGTGTGGTTGTATCTTACTTATTTCACATACGCCACAATGTAGTAGCGAAGTGGAATGTATGTTAATATAATTAAGCAAGGCAATAAATTGAGATTTTATGAGTTCTACAAATCAGTAATTGTTTCTCTTCTCTCCTGAACACTACAAACCACGATCCTCCACATTGGTGACCCCAAACCGGAGCACAAACCAACTGTAATAAAAGGAGTATCTCATCATGCAAGAGAAAGAAAACCCAAAGGCTGGAGGCCAAAGCCCTTACCAGCAAGAGATCGCCGGAATCGCGCTGTCTATGCGCATCCCACCATTTTGGCGAGACAAACCGCGCCTATGGTTTATAAGCTTCGAAGCCGCCACCAACGACCTGAAAAAAAGTCAAGCTCAGCTCGCACAGATGGTTATCGCGCAACTTGACAAGCTCGATATCGAGCAAATAAGCGACCTGCTGTACAATCCTCCGGACGATGACCAGTATAACGCATTAAAGCAACGACTCATCACCGTCTACGAAGAATCAGACAATCGTCAGTTCCAGAAGCTACTTTCAGATATTGAGCTCGGTGACCAGAGACCGTCCCAACTATTGAGGCGAATGCAAAGCCTAGCACTTGAAAAGGTTCCAGACTCAACACTACGACTTATGTGGACCAACCATTTACCGGCTCACGTCTGATCAGTCTTCGCCATCAGCGAGACATTCAAGACCCAGACTGCACTCGACGAACTGGCACTACTTGCTGATAAAATGATGGAAACTACGAGCTCAACCACACATATCGCAACAGTATCAACAGGGACTACAAATGTACCACATACTCAATCAGAAACGCAATTCCTCGTCAAAGAAGTAAGGAGACTGTCATAAGAAGTCGCCGCTCTCAGAACCGCACACCAGTACAACCAGCCGCAGTATTATGAACGACAAAGCCGACCATTCTTTCGTCGGGATCGCTCTGCAAGTCGGAATAGCGCCTACAAAAATTCTCGTAGTAAATCTCCGTCACCGTATTGCTATTACCACAGACGTTTTGGCAAAGACGCCAGATACTGTACAACGCCGTGTTCATTCAAGACTGAAAATTCGGAAAACTAGAAAACACGCTGGCTGAGGCGGGTTCCGGCGTGACAGAACATTCATACCGTCTATTTGTAACCGACAAGAAAACTCGACTGACGTTCTTAGTAGACACCGGCGCAATCATCTCTTGCGTCCCGAGGAAGAAAGGCGCAACTCCAAAGCCACTGAACTTTCAACTGTATGCCGCAAATAACACCGTGATACCAACATATGGAGAACAAACATTAGAACTCGACTTGAATCTCCGCCATCCGTTCAAGTGGACGTTCATCGTAGCAGAAGTCAGTAAACCAATAATCGGTGCCGACTTTCTCAAGCATCACCAACTCATCGTAGACATAAAAAACAGAAGATTAATCGATGGGAAGACAAGTCTAACTGCAAGTTCATTTGTCCGCGCAACTAATATACCAACAATAAGAAGCATCGACGTTCATCAATCGTACCATGACATCCTGGCGGAATTCCCTGGAACTACAAGACTAACTTCAATGAATACAACACCGTAACACAAAGTCGAACATTTCATTGAGACTACGGGACCGCCGATACATTGCCGTACTAGACCAATCGCACCTCATCGCTACGAACAAGTCAAGAAAGAGATCGAGAAAATGATCGAGCAGGGACTTTGCCGTCCAAGCAAAAGTCCATGGTCATCCCCTCTACACATTTTACCAAAAAATAATGGAGACCTACGTGTTGTTGGAGATTATAGAAGACTAAACGCCGTCACAATACCAGACTGCTACCCCATTCTGAGAATCAAGGACTTCACGTTCCAGCTAGCTAACAAAAAAGTATTCAGCGTCATTGACCTCAACCGCGCTTACCATCAGTTGAACATCCGTGAAGAGGATATAAAGAAAACTGCACTGGTGTCGCCGCTCGGATTATACGAATTCCCAAAAATGATCCCTGGATTAAGGAATGCGGGTCCAAACCTTCCAAAGGTTCATCCATCAAGTGCTGCACGGACTAGACTTCGTCAATTTATTTATTGACAACCTCCTTCTCTCAAGTTCTGATGAATCAAGCCATAAAGACCACCTCCGAGTTGTACTAAGGAGGCTAGAAGACAATGGCATCACCATCAACCCCTCCAAATGCATTTTCGACCAGCCAAAAGTGAAGTTTCTTGGATTCACCGTAAACAAAGATGGAATCAAACCGCCTGCCGAAAAGGTCGTGGCAATCTGTGAATACCCCAGGCCAAACACTGTAGCAGAGCTAAGGCGTTTTCTCGGCATGACTAATTTCTACAGAGAACATGTACCAAACGCCGCTTCAATACAAGCGCCGCTGGACGCTTACCTGCACAATGTGAAGAAAAAGACAAAACAAAAATAGAATGGAACAAAGAGTCAACAGAAGCATTCGAAGCATGCAAGACCGCAATAAAAAATGCTGCATAACTCGCTCATCCAGCCCACGACGCAACTCTAGCCATATTCTGCGACGCATCCGACCAAGCAGCAGGGGCTGTACTTCAACAACACATCGAAGGCAAATGGCAGCCAATAGGCTACTTCTCGAAGAGATTTTCAAGTACGCAACAAAACTACAGCACATTTGACCGAGAACTACTCGCAATATACACGGCAGTCAAGCACTTTAGAAAAATGTTCGAAGGGCGCAGCCTTATCATATTAACCGACCACAAACCACTAACATACGTACTACAGAAACCACCGTCTGCAACTGAAACGCCGCGCCGAGCAAGACAACTCATATTCATCAGTGAATTCATGACTGATGTGAGATTCATATCGGGATCTCAAAACCAAGTCGCAGATCGCTTGAGCAGAATACCAGTGGAAAGCATAACTTGTCCAAACACAATCGACTATAAGAAAATCGCCAAAGCGCAAGCCAAAGATAGGGACGTAATAAGGCAGCTTGAGGGGCAAAGTAACATAACCTTCAAACAAGTCGCTATGCCTTATTCAACAACGCCGATATACTGCGAAACTTCAACGTCATATATTCGACCATATCTACCAGAAGCATTTCGACGGGACGCATTCAACGCAGTACACAATATTAGCCACCCTGGAATCCAAAATACTCGAAAATTGATGTCGCAAAAATACTTTTGGCCCTCAATGAATATTGACGTGAGAAACTGGGCAAAACAGTGCATTCGTTGTCAACAGTGCAAGATTCATCGACATACTACGAGCAAACTCGTATCATTCCCACCCGCAGAGAGGTTTTCACATCTTCACGTCGATCTGGTGGGACCACTGAGTACATCACCTCAAGGACACCGATACATTGTGACTATGATCGACCGTGTAACAAGACCGGAAGCTATACCTTTCGAAGACATATCAGCCGAATCAGTCACGAAGATAGTGTACGAGCACTGGATTACTCGCTTCGGTTGCCCTACCACACTCACCAGCGACCAAGGAAGGCAGTTTGAGAGTCAACTTTTCAACAAACTATTAAACGTCATGGGAATCAAGAAGACGCGCACATCACCGTACCATCCTCAATCAATCGGCATTTTAGAGCGCTTCCACCGATGTCTGAAGACTGCTCTGAAGACTCGTCTATTTGAACAGTCAACGTGGATCGACGAGCTTCCTACAGTTCTCATGGGACTACGTGCCGCAGCTCGCACTGACACAGGAATCAGCGCCGCAGAACTCACCTACGGGTACAACTTACGCCTGCCTAGCGATTTTTTCACTACAACATCGTCATCATCAAGTTTTCCTGACATGAACTATGACTTCGTCAATCAACTACGGGCCACTATCAACTCCATCAAGCCTAGCCAAACAACAACGTCGCATGGAAATAATCGCCCTATATTCGTACACAAAGACCTACAAACGTGCGATCATGTATTTATACGGACTGACGCAGTAAAGAAACCACTTCAAGCGCCTTATGAAGGACCCTACAAAATATTAGAAAGAGACGGAAAAATATTCAAGCTACAATTACCAGAACGAAGATCGGCTACGATTTCTATCGACAGACTCAAACCCGCTTATACAGTAAGCAAGAACGTAACGTCGTTACCGACGGAGCATGTAACCACGCCTAACCACACGGTTCACTTACTGAGTAACATCGACTTACCGCTTCAAGGATCTGGAACAGTTACCTCACCGAAGCCGATATTGAGAACATCTCGAAATGGTCACGCTATCAAACCTCCGGTACGCTTTCGCTAAGGGGGGAGTCATATAGCAGACATACCAAGCGACCGGCACCGCGCGCCGGAGCGCACCTACTGACTGAGGCGCACACGCGTGCGAGATATTTATGTAGCGGAAAGTGAGCGGGCGAACCCAAGAGCGACGTGGTGCTACTTTGTACATCGGATCACAACTGACGAGCGCGGCGCCTACACGTGATATTTCTGTCTCATGTGTGGTTGTATCTTATTTATTTCACATACGCCATAATGTAGTAGCGAAGTGGAATGTATGTTAATATACTTAAGCAAGGCAATAAATTGAGATTTTATGAGTTCTACGAATCAGTAATTGTTTCTCTTCTCTCCTGAACACTACAAACCAACGCCAAACAACCATCAAAAAGGAGTGACGTCACGGACGTGATCAGTACGACAGTAGCTCACAGTTTTTATTATTGTTTATGTTACAAATACACCTCTATTAACTGTTAAAGTGTTTGAAACGTATTAATAAGCTTGTAATTGTGGTGTATGAACGTTTGTGAAAGTGAACTCGAACTAGAAATCTGTGTTTACGAGCCTTGAAACCCAGGATTGGCATTATTGTCCATAACTTTTTTGCTTGACTGAGCGGGTAGTTGTGGGTAGTGAAACAAAATTTGTTTGTAGAACCGTACTTACTGTACCTACCTTATTAGCGCCATCTCGTGTTGAGTAGCGGCAAAATATTTGCAAAAATACAATTTGTTTCTTTCTTGTTACTAATTACTGTGCACTATGTTGAAGTGTGCTGCCTGCGGGAGATTTATCGCTCCCAATCTGGCTGCGAATTGCGGCGAGTGCACGCTTGTGTACCATAAGGAATGTGTATCCCTTACTGAGAAAACTCCGGTGAACAAAGACTGGGCGTGCCCAGAGTGCACACAGAGGGTACGCAAGAATGATAATACTCCTGTTAGGGGAATTGGGGGTGGCCACTCGCAGGAGGCCGGTGGCGCCGGCGCTGGGTCGCGACGCATGACCCATCGCGCTGTCGTGGCATCGAGCGGCGGCCCGTGAACAAGGGTGTCGTTAAGCTGGAGCACACCGTGGCACAGCTCAAGATTGAGTTAAACGACCGAGACCAGGAGGCGCTCCTGTCAGACCTCGAGATTGGCCACCTGCCGGAAGAGAGAGGGGAGAGCGTGCTGCACGCCGTCACCGTGCTCGCCGCCAAGCTAGGCGTGGCTCTGGAAGAGCGCGATGTTGTATTCGCGGAGCGCGTGGGCGCATCTAAGGGTATGGAAAATGCGCCACGCGAACGACGCGTGGTCGTGCGACTAGCGCGTCGGGATCTGCGCGACAAACTGCTGCAGAGCGCTCGTGTCCGCCGTACTCTAACTGCGACCGACGCTGGCCGTCTCGCTGGCGGTCCCCGTATTTTTATCAATGAGAGACTAACGCGTGCTAACCGACAATTGTTTCATCGTGTCCGCGAGGAGTGCCGCAGACTACAGTGGCGGTACTCTTGGACAAAACGAGGTCGCGTCTATGCGAGGCAGGGCGAAGGCAAGCCGGCATATCCTATCCGGTCGGAAGCAGACGTTATGCGTGTTTTTGGGGTTTGCTCGGTTTAACCGGTCTTCCCTTAATGTGACGATTAGTTCCAGTAAACGCTCATTACTGTGTAGTGTACAGTATTACCAATGTATCTTACGTCTCTTCCGTTTCTTTCTTATTTTAATAATTTCATTATTTGTTTATATTGTGAGAGATATATTTTTATATAGACATAATTTAGTTTACGGTTCTCGAACTATCAGAGCATTTAAATCATATCAGGTAATGTGTGTAATTATGTACGAAGTTTCAAGTCTTCTAAATCCTTTGTTTGGCTATGTTGTAAATATAGGACAAAAAAAATATTGTATCCTTATGTATATATTTATTTATAGGCATATTAAGCACCCTACGTTTGAATTTCTTACAGTATTGGCCAAAATCTGTCATATTACTAATTATGACAGTACTCGTATTAACATGAATACAAAGCTTTCTGTGTTATTATTACTATTATTATTACTTATGTTATTTATGAATTATTATTATTATGTAGTACAATACTCTTTTACAAAATCTACACAACTTGATACGACTCCTTATTTAGATTTTTTTGACAAACCTCTATATACTGTTTATATAATGTATAGAATATATAAACAATATGCATCATGCTCCCATTAAGACATCTTAAAGTCGGACTTTTTAATGCGGGTTCACTGAATACTGGCCAAGACGAGTTTACTGTAGCCGTTGAAGAGTTAAACCCAGACATTATGGCTATAAATGAGACCTGGGTTAAGCCGGGAGAGGAAGATAAGGTGCCGAAGTTGTCAGGGTATCGCGTGTTGCTCTTGCCAAGACCCGACACTATGAAGGGAGGGCGTGGCGGTGGAGTTGCGTTCTATGTACGGAAAGGTATACGTGCATGTATCTGTCCTCACCCTATAGTGCCCGCAGTCGAACAGCTGTGGTTGCGCTTGAGAGTGGTAGGCAAGGTAATAACAATAGGCACTGCATATCGGGCTCCCTGGCAGAATGTGCTAACTTTTCTTGATGCAATTACTGATTCAATCGCCTCCTTCTCTAAATGTGATAATCTTGTCTTGGTGGGCGATTTTAATATAGATATGCTTGACCCAAACAACAATAAGTTGCCGGTCCTTCAACAGTTTTTGCAGTGTATGAACCATAATCAAGTAGTTTCTGAGCCCACACACTATACCGATCATAGCCAGACTTTGATTGATTTAGTTTGTACCGATGCTCAAGTTAGAAGGATTGCAATCAAAAACACTCCAGCACTAGGTCATCATGCCATGACTTTGGTTGAATTTAACATTAAAAAAGAAAAGATATACCCGCGACTTGTTACTTATAGGCCTTTAAAAAGCATTATCACTCAACTTTTTACAACAGATTTGAACGCAATAAATTGGGACTATTTTCAGTCATCTCAACATATTGACGAATTAGTATCAGCACTGACAAGTGCAATAATAACCTTGTTTGATCTGCATGCGCCACTTAAGTCTATTAAATTTAAAGGTCCCCCACACCCGTGGATCACTGACACTGTTAAAACAATGATAAAAATCAGGGACAACTACCATGCCAGGTACAAGATGTTCAAGACTGATGTTCACAAAAACTTTTACAAGAGTATGAAACATAATTATAGTCATTGCAGCAATTGAGAGTGAAAAATCGGCCTTTTTACACTCAAAATTAATAACAATATAAAAAACTCAAAACAACTATGGAAAAACTTAAAGATTAATATAATACTTAATAAGAAGCAGGCAGCTGAACTTCCACCTCATTTTGACAATCCTGATCTTATAAACTCGCATTTCCTTAATGTTCCCGCTAATGACCTTGTTAGAATCTCGCATCTTACATACTATGAATATCACAGGTTCAGCTCAAACACCTTCACTTTTCACCCTGTGAGTGACGCAACAGTACTCAAAATCATTCAGAATTTTAAATCTAATGCTCAGGGTATCGACGGTATCTCACTGGATATGGTGCTTATGATCATACCCCAATCCTTGCCGGCAATCACTACAATAATAAATCAGTCATTGATCAGTGGTATTTTCCCAGAAGCATGGAAAATAGCAGTTGTGAAACCGATACCAAAAAATAATCAGCCTTGTTCCTTGGCTGACTTAAGACCTATTAGTTTGCTTCCCTGTGTATCTAAAGTATTAGAGAAGGTAGTCTGCCTACAGTTAGTTAAATACCTTGAGGAACATCATATCTTTCCTCAATTACAGTCAGGATTTCGTAAAAGCCACAGTACTTCAACAGCACTTTTAAACGTAGTCGATGATTTGCTGGCAGCTCAGGATCAAAGAATGAGCAGCATTCTAGTACTACTGGACTTCTCACGTGCTTTCGATTCAATTAGTATTCCACTGTTACTGTCAAAGCTTGCTTTTTATGGTTTTGATACTAAAACAATAAACTGGTTTTCTAGTTACCTTAATAATAGGCAGCAATGTGTAGAATTGAAGATGCCGAATGGAAACTTGCTGAGATCTTCTCTCTGTCCTGTCCATAAAGGAGTTCCTCAGGGATCGATACTGGGACCTATCTTATTTATATTATACAGTGCAGACATAGTCAAAAACATCACTTTCTGTCAATTCCATCTATACGCAGACGACTTGCAACTTTATCACTCTTTCTTGCCTACTAACTGCATTGGAGCTGTAAACAATATAAATATAGATTTGGCGCAGATATATCAATGGTAAAAAGTAATTCTTTGGTTCTGAATCCTAAGAAGTCAAAATATATGCTTATAGGAACGAGGGTCGGTCTGCAAAAGCTTGCTGATGTTCAAATTGATATCTTGGTGGATGGACAAAGTGTTGAGTGTGTTGATGAGGCCAAAAGTCTTGGATTGACAATAGAAAATCACCTCCATTTTGAAAACCATGTAGCTGAAAGTGTGCGTAACTGTTTTTATCGGCTAAAATTATTATATAAAATACGTTCATATCTGAGCGAGGATGTCCGAATCGCCTTATGTGAATCTTTAATCTTATCCAGGTTAAATTACTGCGATGTTGTGTATGGATCATGCCTGCTAAGTCGGACTGAAAGGCTTATACAGCGCGTTCAAAATGCTTGCGCTCGATTCTGTTTCTATATTCCGCCTCGCACACACGTTACTCCCTTTCTTAATTCAACAAACTTATTAAAAATGAAAGCGCGCAGAAACCTTCACCTAGCGACCCTTCTTTTTGGAATAATTTGTAACAAAACACCTCCTTATCTTTTTAATAAACTTAAGTGGGCGCCAGAAAATTCCCACTATCCTAGAAGAATATGTACTCACGTGTTTGTTACGCCGAGACACAAATCTATTGCATTCCGTGGTTCTTTTAGATTTGCAGCAACTCGGTGCTGGAACGATTTACCCCCACCAATTCGTAATCATTGAACGCCTTTAGTTTAGCCCTTAAAAGGGTACTTTTATCAAAACAAAAGTGCTCAAGATAATTGTTTCACCATATAGCACTGGATTATCACTACGCGCAAATTAGAAATGCCGCTGTAGTTTATGTCGCCCTGGTTTGTCATCAAGGTCAACCTGCTCCGTGTTTCCCAAACCTTTTTCAAGAACTCTAATAATAGCCATAAAAAGGAAAAGTGACTATAATAGAAGTCTATGTATGATGATATAGCCGGCACTCTAGCTCTCACCTACACAACCGTTTTATAGATACATACAAAATTTTAGATATTAAATATGTTTCACTACATACTTATTTATTTATTTTATTATTATTATTTTATGTATGTTTATATTACTTGTTTTTCCTTCCGTTATTTATATTGTCGGGGATCCGCCCGTGAAGTCACCCTGTCCTTGGCTCTGTCTGAAAACCAGCGCTGTCTCATGTTTACA
Organism: Selenia dentaria; assembly: GCA_917880725.1. Classification (NCBI taxonomy): domain Eukaryota; kingdom Metazoa; phylum Arthropoda; class Insecta; order Lepidoptera; family Geometridae; genus Selenia; species Selenia dentaria. The sequence goes on along the minus strand of OU862877.1, from coordinate 13,162,618 downwards.
AATGTGGGGCAGCATTATGCTGAGACAGGGCCGGTTTGACATCACAATATACTCTTATGAGTCTGTTATGAGTTTAAGTTGTATTATTCACTCTAGTCTTACTAATTACTGTTCTTGTCTCTATTTGTGTGTGTGTGTGTGTCAAATAAATGCATTTCATTTCATTTCATTTATAAACCACGATCCTCCACAGATCTAACGTTAGGGCAAGCTCTCGCGTTTTTCTGCCAGCATGGTCAGTGTCCCGGTACGGGAATAGCCACTCCTGGTGGTGGCCGTTAAAATCCCCCAGTAACTATTGGGCTGTAGGGTACTTTAGCTGAGCCGCACTCAGATATTCTGTGAGCCTATTTGTCTCCTCATCTCCGCTGTGTGACCGGTTAACACAGGCATAGAGAACGTTCTTTAACTCTTCCATCTTTGTATATCCTAGAAAATATAATGTACGTTCGTAAAAATATAAAGAAGTTTAGAATAAATAGTGATATGCATAATATTAATACTAGAAATAAGGATAGGATAGCTGTATCTAAATTTAGACTCACGAAAACTAAAAATAAGTCCTTCTTAGGAAATTGTGTACGTTTCTATAATAAAATCCCGAAAGACATTACAGAGCTCACTGAAGGGAAATTCAAGTTACGTGTCAAAAATATACTAATGAAAAAAGCCTATTATAAATTGAGTCACTACTTAGAAGACAAAGATGCCTGGAAGCTTTCCACTTCTGCCTAATAGCCAACTATTGAATAAATTTGTTATTTTAATACTACTCATATGTAACCTCAATGTACAAAGACTTGAAAAAATAATGGCCCACGAGTTTCTTGCTGCTTCTTCTCGGCGGTGGTTCTTTTCCGAAGACAGCGGTAGAATCATTTAAAAATTTTGACGTTCATAAGAGTGTCTATGATGAAACTAATAAACTAAACTGATTAAATAATTTTTGAATTTTGAATTTGAATTTTGTTCTCTATTCCTGTGTCCACCAGGAACCAGAGCACAGACAATCTGGGGTCTTCAAATTGACGGAGACGCTGACAGCAGAAGTCATCTCGGGCGTATAAGCACACTCCAGCTCGAGGCTTAAAGTTGTGCTCTAAGGAGTATCCCGGGTACGATAAATACGCCACGTCAGACGGACATCCGATCTGCGTCTCCGTAGGGAACAAAAGGGCTGGCTTTTCAGTCTCTAGGTGATGGTGGACTGGTACGAGATTGGAGTGCAGACCTCTGATATAAGTGAGGTGCACTTTTAATGAAAGGGAGTGCAGCCGCTGTTTAACGTTATTCCTTTTAGTTTTTTCTGCATGGTATTTTTAATGATTCGTTGGGAAAACGGCAATGGAATGAGACTCCACGCTGCTGACCAGTAGACAAACAACGCGGAGCCACACAAATAGGGAACTAGTCTGGAGACTGCGGGGACGCCCGAGCCCCCCTGGGGATGTCCAACGGGCCCTTTCCTCCGGTCGCCGACCGGCACGAAGGCGCATACCGGGATTTTTCGCGATTTAGCGGGGCAGCCTTTCATGAGTGGCTAGCTCACTACTTGGGCCCCCTACTGACTGCGGTCGGCCAGCGGTGCATCGTGCCTTGGATCCCGCTACCCTCCATGACTAGTTACCCTGTGCAGCCCAGCAGTGAATGACAGAACGGTCTTGCAGCAGTGTAGCAACTATTCCGACCCATTTTGCCTAACGGCGTCACCGGAAAACATGCCGGAACACGGCTAGGCCATTTAGCGGCATGACTTTATCCGGTGGGTGGTCACTAGCCACGGCTGTATGCTTACCACACGTGACCACGTGTGGGAGGCGTTTCAACAAGGGTGCTCTCCCACGGATGAGGGTGACTCAGCCCCCACAAGATGGCGGGACAGCAAAGATGGCGGGACAAAGCCCAATAATTATGGTTATCGTTTATTTTGTTTAATTTTTCTAATTTATTGTTTTTGTGGTATTGGCTTGTACTGGTGATGGATTATTAACCGTTAAATGTTCGTAATGGTGCACGAATGTAGGCAAAGTGACTAGAGACTAAACTATGAGACGATTGTAATTGGTCTTGGTAATGGAACCATTTCGTTACTAGAACGTAACTTGAAGAGGACAGTGACTTGGACGAAGGACTTATTTGTGTAACTGTCACTTGACCCTGACAACTTAAACAACGAACTATGGAGTGGGCTATGCTCGGGGCTTCTCTTCGTGATCGAATCAGAAATGAGGAGATCCGTAGACGAACTAAGGTCACCGACATAGCCCAGAAGATTAGCCAGTTAAAGTGGCAGCGGTCAGGCTACATAGCACGCAGAACAGATGGCCGATGAGGCTGGAAGGTTCTGAAGTGGAGACCACTGACAGGCAAGCGCAGCGTAGGTCGTCCACTGACAAGGTGGACTGACTACCTGACAAAGACGTTGGATGCAGCCGCTTCCAACCAGTCCTTTTGGAAATTTCTGGGGGAGACCTATGTTCAGCAATGGACGTCCTATGGCTGAGATGATGATGATGACTTGAATAATTATGTCACTTGATGCAACATTATGTATTACATAACTATTTAACTTGACGAATGGCAAATGTACAAACACGTGAGTTAAATTATAAAGTAAACAAAGAAGTATTAAAAACTCAGTTTTAGTGATATTTTGACAGTGTTTTGATAGCAAAATAATTATTAATTTTTTTTTTTTGCTTTAAAACCACTGATGTTTAGAATGGTGCTTAATTGTTACAAGTTTTCAATTTTATTTAAGTGGCAACATTCGCAAGCCGTAGCACGGCCATAGATATAGTTTGATTAATCTATGGGCCATACAATAGCGACGCAATTGCAATTGACAGCAACAGATAACAGAATACCGAATTCGACATGAGAAGCAGTACAATCGCAGAAGCGTTGCAGTAGTGTGGCAATTGCTTAGTAGCTAAGAGAATAGCCACCCAGGCATATGAATTTCTGTCCTTCGTCTTCAAATCTACTAAAGGGACTATTTGTGCAGAGTTAACTTTTATCAAATTTATCTGCCCATCCACAGTATATTCTTAACCAAGAATCCTACTACCTATGTGATTTTGACTTGTTAGGTTTTGGTTTAAAAAAAATAAAAATAAAATATATTTTGCAAATATATATTTAATAAGCTTTGTTTGATGTACTCGTAGGTACATACTTAGTATTAGCAAAAAATAAATGATATATTAGTAAATAAAATAGCTTTTTCGAAAGCAGAATTAGTCGAGCTTGTTTGTGGGGGTACCTATACATAATGTAAATATTAAAATGGTTTCAACACTAGTTCTTAACGTTTGTTAAAATCCCCGAAAATAAACCGTTTGAACTAAACAAACCGACTGACAATAAAACCACCCTTACGGTCTTTCTAAAAACTAACGATGCTTAGTACGGACGCCGTTTAAGTTAGGGCACTTTTGATGCCAAAGTTTGGCGAAGAATTTGTGTGTATCAAGTCAGCTATTACAAACCAAACATACAGTGCACTTACTGCAAAAACAAACATGGACCACATGGACTCTTTGTTACTTTAATTGACATCCTGTTACTAATCTACCTGTATCAGAATGTAATGATAATTGTTACACCAACGCTGAATTAAAGGTTAACACAGTAAATATTAGAGATGTGACAATTCATGCTTGATATGATGAATAAATGACGCGTCAAAGTTCAGTATAATACTTCAATGTGACTCTTACTTGCCAGGCATAATACTGCTGAAAAGCGAAGTTAACGCGTTGGTGGAGCGCGTCAAGACTGTTCTGCAAGATTATGCTGCGCATAGCTAGGACGAGCACATCGACTCTTTAACTTCGCCTTAATCCTCGCCCAGTCGCAGGATATACACATTATCCTCCTGGGCAAGACGAAACTTAAACCAGAGAAGGAGCTACGAGTAGCTAACTACTTCCCTTACCACAATGATTGCATATCACCTAGGGGAGTAGCATATAGAGGAACAGCTGCCCTAGTCCGTAGGGACATCGTCCATGACGAATTACCTTTACCTACACTGCAAGACCTCATAACCAATGGAGTACTTATCAAGACTGACCAGGGGGAACTGAGGGTTTATGCAGCGTATAGACCGCCCACACCCACACTTAAGGCTGCAGACTTCGGAGTGGTGTTGGATGGCCTAATACCAACACTGGTGGTTGGAGACCTCAACGCCAAGCATACGGCTTGGGGCTCTCACACGATCAACCCAGCGGGTCAAACTTTGTATCAAGCTGCTGAAGCCAAGGACTTCGAGGTCATAAGACCGAATGAGCCTACGAACATACCAACGGACAGCAACTGCAGGCCTGACGTCCTGGATATAGTGGCTTATCAGGGCGTCAAAGGCGTCATCAAAGTGGAGGTGTTGTATGATTTAGACCAACAACACCTAGCCATCCTTGTAACGGTCGGATCACACATTAGCCCTAAAACTTCCTTGCCCATCTAAAGGGTGGATTGGAGAGCGTACCAAAAGAAGCTGAAGGGTATCACCACGGGGCCATGTACCACCCCCGATGAGGTTGAGAAAGAGGTGTTAATGACGACAGAGGCAATGATGGAAGCCAAGGCAGCAGTGACGCGCATGAAACCAGCACCGCATTGTAGAAGTGAGCTGCCATTGACCCTCCAAAGGGATATTCAAACCAAGCGGTTCCTGAGGAAAAGTTGGGCTCGCACGAGGTGGCTAATACTCAAGAAGAAGCTCAACACCATCACTGAGAATGTATCGAGGGCTGTGGAGGCTTGGAGAGGCTCTAGCTGGGAAAGTACGATTGACCAGGCAGGGGATAGTATGACCAGTCTTCACCATCTCAGTAGACGGCTCACAAGAAAATTGCAAACTATCTATCCCTTAGTTGACAAAGTGGGAGTAAGGAGATACAACCCAATGGACAGAGCGGAAATATTGGCCGATCACTTAGAGCAGCAGTTCCAAAACCACCCAGTTAGGACAGAGGCCAAATCAAGCACCCACGCTCACCACCAGGAGATACCAAACATACACACCACATAACAGATTACACAAACATTACACCAAATAACAGACAGCGTGAGAGAGATGCTGACACTGGCAATACAACCGCTAGAAGGGAACGCATTCATATCATCAATGGAAGTCGCCAGGACTATCAAGCGGTTGCCCAGGAGGAAGGCAGCTGGTTATGACGGTCTTCCTATAGAGGCGATTCATCAACTTCCTAGAAGAGGGATAATGGCAATCACCAGGCTGTTCAATGGGGTCTTGAGAACAGGCCATTTCCCTGACGCATGGAAGATAGCCAAAGTGATTGTCCTGCCGAAGCCAGGGAACGACAGACAAGCAGCTTCGTATCGACCGATCTCGCAGTTACCTCACTTGGCGAAATTTTTCGAGAGGCTGATGTTGTGGAGACTCCGACCGTATATTACGCCGAGACCTGAACAATACGGATTTAGAGCCCATCACTCCACCACTCTTCAGCTGACTCGTGTGCTGCACTATCTAGCACACGAGTCCAACCTCAAGCGGAGCACAGTTGCCGTCTTCTTGGGTGTGGAGAAGGCTTTTGACAGAGTGTGGCACGAGGGCCTTCTTAACAAACTAGCTAAAACAGAAGTACCAAGGCAATACATCCGAATAGTGGCTGCGTTTCTAAGAAACAGAAGATTCTACGTTTCAGTGGAAGACAAAGACTCGCAGCCCCGACCAATACAAGCTGGTGTCCCACAGGGCAGCTGCCTTTCGCCAGGACTGTACGCGCTGTATACAAACGACATCCCTACACTGACCGACCATACCCGTGAAGGAGAGAGGGATGTCGAGCTAGCATTATTTGCGGACGACAGCACGTACTTATCAACATCGACATCGACGAAAGTGTCTGCGAAGCGGATGCAGCGACTTTTGGACATTCTCCCGGACTGGCTAGATAGGTGGCGTATGGCGGTCAATGTGGGAAAGACCGCCGCGTTACTTGTCAGCAAGAAGAGGCATCAACCGGAGAAACTTCGACTCCAGGGTCAAGCCATAGAATGGCACAACAAAATAAAATACCTTGGAGTTGAAATCGACCGCAAGTTGACGATGAAATCACAGGAGGAGCACGCGGTAAGGCAAGCAAGAACGGCAAGAGCTATGCTTCGCCCCGTGCTCCAATCCAAACTGCAGTTAAGGACCAAGCTGGGGATCTATAAGATGTATATACGGTCAAGACTGACCTACGGGACCTGTTAAAGATCCTAACATCACATTCTCCCCCTGCTTCAGAGGGAAGCCCATCATTGCAGATGGAGCCCTGAAGCTGTGGTGTGAGGATGATGCTTCACTACGGTGGCTCAACAAGGCAGTTAGCAGTCTTTCAGCTGACTCAGGGGTTAAACTCACTGTCAAACGACAGGGAGATTTAACCCGAGTAGTAAGAGCAGCACTGTTCATCCCGGAATGTGATAGCTCTGTCGAAGACACGAGCTTGATTCTGGCGGATCAGAACAAGTGGGCCCAGGTGAACACCTGGAGACTGTTCGCGCATAGCATGCACGGAGACGACACGATGTTCCTCACGTTGGGGATTCCCGAACCCCTTATACTCGTAGAGAAAGGACGGAGGCTAGCCTTCAACCTGGGGAATGTCTACGTTCGATTCTATGCAGCGAACGGGTCTCTTCAGGACGAACCACCTGCACCAGCAAGCAAGCCCACACCGGCAGACAAGCTGGATACCATGCTGGCTCCAGACGGCAAGACGGGGGAAACTCCGGACGAGCTGTCACACTCATCGCCCAAACCATCGTCCTCAAAGACGACGGAGGATATGAGTGTGGATCCTGACCCCCCTACCAGAGGAGAAAGAGGGATCCAAACGGGGCCAACACGGCTGAGTCAGAGGAGGAGGGTAGCTTGAATGATGGCGACCCAATCCTCCATGATGTGTAAGGTCATCCAGACAAACCTCCAGCACAGCCTCACTGCAACGGCTAACCTGCGCAGAGTGCTGGGGGATGACAGCGAGGAGACCATGGCCTTGATCCAGGAGCCGTGGATCAGGGCGGGGCGTGTGTGTGGTCTCAATAATCTAAGGGGTAAGTTAATATATGACAACACCTCCAAAAACAACATTCGAGCATGTATATATGTACCAAGCAACATTGCTTCATTGCCTCTAACCGAGTTCTGTTCCAGAGACTTGGCTACTGCCAGGCTCCGGGGTGTTCTTGGGGAGGAAGCTGGGGACGTGATCGTCGCGTCAGCCTACATGCCCGGCGACGAGGAGATCCCATCGAAAGACGTTGCGGACCTGGTAAGATACTGCGAGCTCAATGACTTCAAACTAGTAATATCAGCAGACACAAACGCCCATCACCCTATATGGGGTATGCCCACGTCAAACAGCAGAGGGGAGGACCTGGTAAACTTTTTATTTACTACAAATCTCCTTATAGCAAATACAGGCGCGGAACCAACTTTTGTTAGACAACGCAGCTGTACTATCATCGACCTCACCTTGGTCTCAGGTAATACAAACCTCATAGAGAACTGGGAAGTATCAGGCGAATACTCCGGCTCCGACCACAGGTGGATCAGGTATGAACTAAAATAAGCAAACAGATACTAACACCAATCCGCAACCCCCGCAGGACTGACAAGACGATCTTCACTAGGTCCCTTGAACAAAACATGAACACAGTAAGTGCGAACACGCAACTAGTAAACATAGAAGAAATAGAGCAAACTGTTGAACAACTCACGTACAGTCTCACTATGAGTTTTTAAAGCGCATGCCCCCTCTCTTTGCCAAACGCTGGGGGAGGCAATCAGGGGTGGACCAAAGCACTGGAACGACATAGGCGGAAGGTACGCAAGCTGTTCACTAGAGCCATGAATACATGCATGGACGAGGACTGGGACAACTATAGAATAGCCAAGGCTAAATATAAGAAAACTTTTACTAAAACTATAACAGAAACCTATACAATACTTCTGAAAACACACTTTCCTGGGTGTCTAATATCAGACTCAAATGTTTGGACAGAACACCCCATGGCACCACCTACAGCGACAGACTTGGCTGTTGCACAGACTGTTGTTACAGGAGAGAGACTAAACTGGGCAATCAACACATTCACACCGTACAAAACGCCAGGTTTGGACGGGATATTCCCAGGACTCCTACAATGGAGTGAACATCATATAAACGAGACATTGAGTGCTATCTTCAAGGCATGTCTGGCGCACAGATACATGCCCAAAGGGTGGAGAGAGGTTTAGGTCTTGTTTATACCAAAGCCGGGTAAGAGTGACTACACAGAAGCAAAGGCTTATAGACCGATAAGTCTTACGTCTTTTCTCCTGAAAACCCTGGAGAGGCTCTGTGATAGGTACATCAGAGACACAGTTCTCATTACCGCGCCACTTCACCCAGAACAGCACGCTTACAGCGCAGGTAAATCTACCGAATCCGCCCTACACAGTGTTATACACAAAGTAGAGCGAGATATTAAAAGTAAAAATTTATGTCTAGGAGCTTTCATTGATATAGAAGGAGCCTTTGACAAAACTAACTTTAGCAGCATTAGAGCAGCACTGCTTAAACACAAAGTAGACCTGACCCTGATCGATTGGATCATTAACATGCTAGAATTAAGGGCGATACGTATTGATTTAAACGGCACGACCAGGGGAGTGGTGGCCAAGGGGTGCCCCCAAGGAGGTGTCCTGTCCCCGCTCCTATGGAATCTAGTAGTCAATGATCTAATCACCAGGCTGAATACAAGTCGCTTCTTCACGGTAGGGTATGCAGACGACCTCGCAATACTAATATCAGGCCATTTTGCCAGTGTGGCATGTGACCTGATGAGAAATGCGTTAAAGGTTGTCGAAAAATGGTGCATAGAATACGAACTCTCCGTAAACCCAGCTAAAACCGAACTGGTGATGTTCACTAACAAACGAACCCTAGGCAGGTTTACACTACCTAGCCTATTTAACAAGCAACTGAAACTGTCAGAAGAAGTGAAATATCTGGGAGTCACACTAGACAGCAAGTTGAATTGGGCCAAGCACTTAGAGAACAAGTTAATCAAAGCCAGTATTTCGTTCTGGCAATGCAGAAGGATGATAGGTAAAACATGGGGACTAAGCCCTAAGATCACCCTATGGCTATATAAAACGGTAATCAGACCTTCACTAACATATGGTGCAATTGTGTGGTGGCCCAGAACCACCCTGAGCACCACCAAAACCAAGCTACAAACCTTTCAGAGACTTGCCTGTGTAGCCACAACAGGCTGCATGCGCACTGCACCAACCGCCGCGATTGAGGCCCCGATAGGCCTGACCCCGCTACACCTATACATACAACAAGAGGCCGCGGCGGCTGCGTACAGGCTAAAGGCACTGAACCTCTGGTATCAGGATCAATTAGCACCCCATACAACAATCATAGAAAACTTTGCAGTTGGAAACCCCTTAATAAAGTCTATCTATGATAGAGTACAAAAGCAACACTTCTTTACAAAGAGCTACCGCGTACAACTAAATGAAGAGCCAAGCGACTGCTCAGGTATTCATGAAGTCAGAATTTACACAGATGGCTCCAAGATGGCAACAGGCACCGGAGCGGGAGCGTTCTCGGAGGAACTAAACATACACATAGCAACAGGGCTAGGTAAACACAACTCTATATTCCAAGCAGAATGTGTGGGTGTCATCCAAGCCACAGCAGCAGTACTTTGCAGGAAGGTTACCAATATTAATATTAGGATACTCTGCGACAGCACTGCGGTACTACGAGCCCTAAATAGATACGACCACTCTTCGGGGCTGATCATACAATGTCACCGACTATTGGAGGAAGTAAGTAAACATAACAATAATGTCACACTCCAATGAATAAAGGGGCACAGCGATTCCAGAGGTAACGATGCGGCTGATGAGCTAGCAAGGAGAGGTTCCGGTATGACGTGTGCAGGACCAGAAGCAATGATCCCCCTACCTTTCAGTCAAATTCGTGCATGGATTCGCAAAAAAACTAAGGACCAGCATCAGAACTACTGGGCAAGTATCGAGGGTTGTAGGCAGTCGAAGGAGGCTTTTCCGATTCTAAATCTGAAATTCTCCAGAAAACTCCTCAATCTTAAAAGAAATAATGTACGACATATCGTCGGAATTATGACCGGTCATTGCTCCTTAAACAAACACCTGTTTAATCTAGGTGTTACAGACAGCCCCCTATGCAGAGGCTGCATGGAGGCGGAAGAAACAGCTGCGCATCTGCTCATCGAATGCAGGAGCGTGGCGGCACAAAGGGCAGCTAACCTCGGCTCGCCGAGGACAGTGTGGGAAGCCTGCGCCAAGCCGAAGGAGCTGCTGGCTTTCCTGGGCGACACCGGGTGGCTGGGCTGATCAGCGACACCCGGCTATCACGCAAAATGGGCCGCGCCACAGCGGCCTGGTTGCGGAAAAGAGCCAGCCCACCAAGTACCAAGTACCTACGGGACCCCAGCTTGGTATCAACTATGCTCGAATACGAACAAAAATAAGCTACAGGCGCAGCAAAACGTAGCCCTGCGCATCATCACCGGCGCACGATACTACGTATCAAACAACACCATCAGCAGTGACGTGAAGATGGAATCCGTAGAGGCGTTTGTGGTTCGTTTGTCGAGAAAAATGTTCGATGCAGCGGACAACGGGCCACATACGCACCTTCACGATATAGCCCCACTCCATACAAGACCACCAGACGACAAGAAGGATTGGCGTGCACTCACCCGTGAGCTTTTGATAGCAAAAGAAACTGATGCCTCCGGGGAGTGGTAGCGCGTCCACTCATCAATAAGAGGAATAAACACTCAGCAAATTAAAGCACAACTAAGTGCAAAACAGCCCCTGCGCAGAGTTGTTCTCTCATGCAACCAGCGGTAAGAGATACCAGGGGGTAGTTGCCCCCTGAGGCCCAGCAGAGGCAAGGAGCAAAAACTCGAGGCCTCCACCAGCCCAGAGGCTGAAGAAACCCGTCAGGTCAGGATTATACTCGTAGTAGAGCACCATCTTCGAGGTGACTTGCGACCTTACGCTTTTGCATTCGAAGAATTCCTTGGGAAAATTTCCTGAGTTAAGTGCGCACGTCAGGTGTTCGGTTGGGTGGTCGGTACATAGTTGGCGTAGGTCCGCGGAGGGGAGCCGGAGCAACCCGGTTCCTTGAAGTGGTCCACCCCATCCTGGTCTATCGAGGGCATGGGTCGCTTACTTTCCGGATGACACAGGTCCTCTCGGGGCACGGGTGCTTCGGGAGGTACTTGTACAACGTTGTCCGGAGAGAGGCGACTCCTGAGTGCCACCAGTGCGGCTGCGCGGAAGAAACCGCGCAGCCGCACAGTCGTGGCGCGGCAGTCCCTGGTTGCAGCCGTGGGGGCGGACCTCTCTTTGTCGACCATTCTTACAAAGTCGGTGGACGATGAGAGGTCGTGGGAGGCGATGGTCTCTTTCTGCGTGGTCGTGATGTTTCAGAGAGAGGCTGAGGAGCGAGATAGAGAGGTAGATCCCCTCTCTCTCCCGTTCCAGAGAGCGCGGACAAGAAGGCGAGCCGATCGGGCTTGCACTCCGTCTCCGCTCAGAGGACCTGGGGTATCGGCTGTGGGGACGGCCGGTGCCCCCCATTAGGATCAGGTCCTCACGAGGTGTGGATGGCCCGCGTGTTCCGAGGCATTCCTCGAGATTCCTCCCTAGAGGCTGGGCCTGCATAGACGGGCAGCGACGTCGGTGGGGGCTGTGGTGATTACGAATGGTCCCACGGCCCCTGCCACCAGTCGATGGCGATGGAACACCGCAGAGGTTTGGTGGGTATTCTGCCCTTCTTGCGGAGACTCCCACACGCGCACCAGCTCTACCCTGGGCTGGTGATCAGGATATAAAATCTTCCTCTGCGTAAAAAAAAAAAAGGGTGGGACATATTTCTCCGCAGAAGCGTTGAGACGCCCCCTAAACTTCCCTTACCCCTCCCCACAACTCGGAAGTTTTCCAACGAAAATGTTTTCGTGTTAGTGTACGGTTGCAAAGTGGTTGCTGTCTCCGAGAATTCGTCGAAACACCTGCTTTGCCCAGCCCCCCATACACCACTGCGAACTAGTGTTCGGAATAGAGCTTCTTACACAAACACCGTAGACACCGCTCGATCGTAGATCATATTCTGGCTAGGGGTTTTATTATAAAATCCCAGCCCAGAATTTTTAAGGCTGCAAATACAACAAAATAGTCATTACCGGAGTTATACAATAGTTGCGCGGCGCCCGTGAGCGGTCACCTTGCTGGGACTTGCTAAAATGATCCAACCTGGTTGGGGACGCACCCCCTCAAGGGGTCGTGTAACTATTGTTACGGAGCATCAGTATCACTCATCACCACCATCATCACCACCATCATCACTGATAAACATTAATTTTAATAGATTTCTAGAATAAATGGCATGGCCGGTAAGGACGGTCAACCTTTCCGAATGGGACCTGACCCTCCTAAGCGGCAAAGACCACCAGATCCGCTGTAGTCCGTGAAGTAGGACTCTCCACATCAGGGGTTAAATCCCCTCCAACCTAAAAGGGACTTTTCAGAAGTCCCTAAAGTGCCGAGCCGCGAGTTTGCGCGGCATAATTCGAGAGCTGGTGCAACGCACCTCCACCGAAGACACGCAGCTACTACAGGCGAAAGTTGACCGCCTGCAGTCGGAGGTCAGTCAGCTGCACAAGAAGCTGGCTGAAGCCACGGCCCGGCCAACTCAGGCCGACCCCAGACCAGCCGCTGAAGTCTCCTCCTCCTCGGACCTTGAGGATATCATCCGCAAGGTTGTCATGGAGGAAAGGGCCTTCACGAGAGCCTGTTTCGCTGGCATCGAAGACAGGCTCTTGCCGGAGAAACGCCTCCGACCGCCACTCGCATCGGACAAGAGGCCGAACGAGCCGGGGCCTTCCTCCCGAAAGGAGGACACCCTTCTACCTTCCTCCACCCCGTCCAACTAACCGTGGACGGAGGTAGTTAGGAAGGGAAAGGGCAAGGCCAAGAAAAAGGCGGGAACGGCCAACCCCCTAGCCACCCCCACGACCACCCTTCCCTGCTCGTCCCAGGCGACCAGCAAGGGAAAGGGTAAGGGAAAGGGGAAAAAGCCGACCCCGGAGCTCACTTCCGCTGCCCCTGCAGCCAAAAAAGCGCCCACCGGTAGGAGGAAGCCTAAGCCTCTGGTGCCCCCTAAGACCGCGGCCGTTGTGGTGATGCTCACCGCTGAGGCTGCGGACCGAGGAGATACGTACGAGTCCGTCCTGAAGCGGGCTCGTGCTAACGCCGATCCCACACAACTGGGGATCGGAGCAGTTACGTGCCGTCGGACCCAAGCCGGGGCTCGAATCTTCGAGTTTCCGGGGGCTAAGGGCGGCGCTAACGCGGACCTCTTTGCAACCAAGTTGAAAGAGGTCATAGCGGACGTGGCTAAGGTGGTCAGGCCCGTAAAGTCTGCCACCTTGGAGGTAACCGATTTGGATGACTCGGTCACCAAAGAGGAAGTGGTGGCGGCGGTTGCAGCAATTTGGGGCTGCGACATCGCAGCGGTGCAAGGTCGGGGCATCCGGCCTGGCCGCGGTGGCATGGGCACCATCCGCCTCGAGTGCCCAGTCACTGCGGTTAAAGCCGCCCTCGCGAAGGGACGGCTGTCGGTCGGCTTCAGCTCCTGCAGAGTCCGAGCGCTTGAAGATCAGCCTCTACGCTGCTTCAGGTGCTTTGAAGTCGGGCACACGCGGGCCCTCTGTCCGTCCGAGGTGGATAGGACGGACAGCTGCTACCGCTGCGGTAAGGAGGGGCACAGGTCCGCCGCCTGCACGGCCACAACGCCACGTTGCACGGTGTGTGCCTCCAGTGGCCGCCCGGCGGACCACGTCATGAAAGGGAGGAACTGCAATCCTCCCCCTAAGAAGGGCAAAGCGCAGGCGCTGACCAGGCCTACTGCAGCTACCGCCGTCCCTGAATCGGGAACTCCGGTGGTTGATGAGGGGGGTGCGATGTCCGAATGATGGATAGGGTTGACCATCGCATTCTCCAGGCGAACATCAACCACTGCAAAGCAGCCAAGGACCTGCTCATCCAGTCCATGGCTGAGTGGTTGGTGGACGTGGCGGTGGTTGCCGAGCCATACTCGATCCCTAGCCGTTGGCTGGGTGATCAGGATGGTTTGGTGGCAGTGGTATCGCGGTCTTCCACAGACTCCCCTCCCCTCTCGCTCTTGGAGAGGGGACCAGGATATGTGGCCGCCGCGTGGGGGGATATAGCCTTTGTAGGCGTATATTTCTCCCCAAACCGCCCTCTATCGGATTTCGAGATATTTCTCGAAATCCTCACCGCAGTGGTCGGTAGGGCGGCGCCACGCCAGGTCGTCGTACTGGGTGACTTAAATGCCAAGTCGACAGTCTGGGGTAACCCAGCCGCTTCTTGCAACGTCCGGGGCCGCGCCGTTGAATACTGGGCGGCCTCGTCCGGTGTCTCCCTCCTCAACAGAGGGACGGTCCAGACGTGTGTGCGGCAACGGGGAGGGTCAGTGGTGGACGTCTCGTTCGCTACCCCCGTTCTAGCCGCCCGCGTCGTGAACTGGCGGGTGGAGATGGTGGAGACCTTGTCGGACCACCAATATGTGCGGTTCGACATCTCCACCCAGAGCCCCCGGAGAACGGTCCCCTCAGGCCCTTCCCCTTTTCCACGGTGGGCTCTCACTCGCCTGGACCGTGAGGCGGCTATTGAGGCGGCGTTTGTCCAGGACTGGCTCGCGCCTCCTCTCAAAGGCCTAGACGTGGACTCCGCAGCGGTCGAACTGAGGGAGTCCCTGACCGAGGTGTGCAACGCCAGCATGCCACGATCTCGCCGCCGACCTCCCCGTCGTGCCGTCTATTGGTGGACGGAGGAACTCGCGGGGCTCCGGGCCGCCTGTGTGGCAGCAAGGAGGGCCTACACGCGGAGTCGACGGCGCAGCCGACGAGATGTGGCCAACGAGGTGCTTCTCTACGCTGCTTACGTAGAAGCAAAGAGGGTCCTCAAGTCGGCGATAGGCGCCGCCGAGGACGCGGCGAGAGCCGAGATGCTTGAGGGCCTCGACAGGGATCCGTATGGGAGACCATACAAGGCGGCGCAGAACAAACTGCGCCCCTTTGGACCCCCGCTGACGGAGACCCTCGAGCCGACATTACTGGATGGGGTGGTTCGGTCTCTGTTTCCGTTCAGGACCAACTTCGCCCCACCAGTGATGGACCCCCCGCGAGCGGTGGCTCCGCCGGAAGATGGGGAGGAGGAGGCACCTCCAGTCACGGTGGCTGAATTCGTGGGGGAGGCTCTCCACCTCCGCGCCAAGAAGACGGCCCCTGGGCCGGACGGCATTCCCGCAAGGGTGGTGGCCCTCGCCGCCTCCCAGATGGAGGAGAGGTTTCGGGACCTCTACAGCGCGTGTTTCACGTCTGGGAGATTCCCGAAACCTTGGAAGGAGGGGCAGTTGTCCCTGCTCCGGAAGGAAGGACGCCCGGTGGACTCCCCTTCGGCATACCGGCCCATCGTTCTGCTCGATGAGGTCGGTAAAATGTTCGAGGGGATCATCGCCAAGCGGCTGAATGGCCACCTGCGGAAGGTCGGACCGGACCTGTCGAACTCCCAATTCGGTTTCCGAAGTGGGCGTTCGACTGTAGACGCGCTGGCCCTACTCAAGGGTCAAGTGCAGGAGGCTGTCGGGGCAAGAGACGGAGTTTTGGCTGTGTCATTTGACATAGCCAACGCCTTTAACTCCGTCCCCCACTCGACAATCTTGGAGGCACTCCGCTACCATGGTGTGCCTCAGTACCTGCGGAGGCTTCTGGCCGACTATCTGGAGGACAGAGCCGTCCTCCTCGTAGACCGCACGGGCCAACTTAAAAAACGCCGGTACGGTGCGGGGTCCGGTGTTCCACAGGGGTCTGTTCTAGGACCTCTCTTGTGGAACATCGGATTCGATTGGCTCCTGCGGGGAACTCTCCTCCGTGGCACGAGTGTCATCTGCTATGCGGATGACACTCTACTCACTGCCCGGGGGAGAGACTTCAGGGAGGCGGCGAGTCTGGCCTCGGCCGGCGGATCCCTTATCGCGGGAAGGATCCGCCGCCTAGGCTTGAAGGTGGCACTGCATAAGACCGAGGCCGTGTTTTTCCACGGGCCTCGGCAGCGCATTCCTCCTGACGCCCACATTATCGTGGAGGGGGTCAGGATCGAGGTGAAAGCCCAGATGAAATATCTGGGCCTAGTGCTCGACAGCAGGTGGCGCTTCGGCCCGCACTTCAGCGGGCTGTCGACGCGCCTGCTAAAGGTCGCGGGCGCCCTCTCTTGGCTCCTTCCGAACTTGGGGGGGCCCAAAGCGCGGTGCCGGCTCTTATACGCCGGCATCTTGAAGAGTATGGCCCTTTACGGGGCTCCTATCTGGGCTGACTCCCTTCAAAAGAGGGAGAACGCCACTACTCTCCGCAGGCCCCAAAGGGCCATTGCACTGCGGGTGGCGAGGGCCTACCGGTCG
This sequence comes from Selenia dentaria, assembly GCA_917880725.1. NCBI lineage: Eukaryota > Metazoa > Arthropoda > Insecta > Lepidoptera > Geometridae > Selenia > Selenia dentaria. The sequence continues at coordinate 13,146,053 of OU862877.1, read as the reverse complement.
GTGGGCTTCGCGGCGGCGTGCGCTTTGGCTGGCACCCCTCCTTGGGAGCTCCAGGCAGAGGTGCTCGCCAAAGTGTACGAGTGGACGGCGAGGCGTAAGGCGCTCGGGGAGCGCCCCACCTTGGAGGAGCGGGTGGCTGTCCGGCGTGAGGCTAGGGACGCAGTCGTCCATCATTGGACGGAGGACCTCGCCTCCGCCACTTTTGGTCGCCGCACGTTGGACGCTCTCGGGCCGGTCCTACAAGACTGGCTCGGGCGGTCCCACGGTTTCCTCTCATTCCGTCTGGTGCAGGTGTTATCCGGGCACGGATGCTTCGGATCATACCTGCACCGGATCGGAAGGGAGGAAACACCGACATGCCATGATTGTGGCGCAGCGGAGGACACGGCGCAGCACACCCTCGAGGTGTGTCCGTCGTGGTCCGAGCTGCGCCACAGCTTGGTTGCCGTAGTCGGGCCGGACCTCTCGCTCCCCAGCGTTGTCAGCGCCATGCTGGAGGGTGAGGGGAACTGGGTAGCGGTCGCCTCCTTTTGCGAAGACGTGATGTCCCAAAAGGAGGTGGCAGAGCGCGCAAGAGAGGAAGACCCCCTTGCGGCGCCACTGCGTAGACGAAGAAGGGGCGGAAGAAGGCGATTGCGCCTTCTGCCTCCCGGTGGTGAATAGCGAGAGTTAGGCGCGGGGGCGCCTTCTCTCGCATTGCACCTATTCACCACCTCCGTCGGGCGGGAATGGCCGAGCACTCCTGGTCATTCCCTGGCCCCTCCTGGTGGGAGGGGCGTGCAGGTCCCGCTGTAACAGCGGGCGGTCGTCGGTGGGGGACTGGACGTAGAGGCTCTGCCAACTTCCCAGTCCTCCTCCACACAGACGAAGCCGGAGTGCCGCTGGGTTAGTTTAGTGGGTACCCCGGTTGAACCGGGGAGTCCCACATACCCCCCCTATCCCCAATGGGGGGGATGCGTAATGCATTTTTCCCAGCGTCAAAAAAAAAAAAAAAAAAAGGGGTTAAATCCCCAAAGCGGGGAGAAACCGAACCCGCCGTGCTGGGTTGTTCAACTGAAAAGGCTGGAAGTCCCAAGTTAGCGTAACCAGCACAAACATCAAAAACGAGCCCAACGAAAGTCCCTGAACAAGGACTCGGGGCTAGTAGACATGAGCGTCCTCATAACTCTGAAACCGCACAAAGGCAACTGAGCAGAAGCGCCAAACCAAAAAGGCGTGATTCTTTCGACGAGGAGCAGGGGGGTGACGAGAAACGTCCAAAAGTTAAGACGACTCCCACCCCACCGAAGAAAGTACCCAAACCCATACCATCAACATCTGGTATGGGAAAAGAAACTTACAGCAGCCTAAGATTTTCGGCTAGCTCATCATCATCAACATCACCGTCAAACGATGTCTCTGCCAATATCACGGCAGACTCAGTCGACTCAGACGACGATGAATACCAGGTCATGGCTACCCAAACGGACCACATCTACACTGACTCTACGTCATTCGCAGCACTGGAGTCGGTACATATGGACACGGCACCAATGCCGTCGCCGCCATCACCACCATCAGATGCAACTCGATCTTACGCGGCGATGCTAGCATCACCACCTGTCACCAGACCGAACTCCCGGCAAAGTGAGAGACCAGCATCACTACAAGTCACCGAAACTGATCCAGTCCCGAAGTTGAAAAGTTGCCCACCTATCCCAGTGGAATCGCTTCCAGACTGCATACCTATATTCGCCCAATTAAAGGCTAAATTGGGTCATCCATCAAACGTCAAACCGGTAGGAACCGGTTTTCTATTTACCAGCAAGTCTGCGGACGAATTCAGGGCGCTCCAAAAAGTCTTGACAGAAGCAGCTGACAAGGACAAAAGGGTTGCATGGCACTGCTATGCAGTAACCGCAGACTTGCCCACCAAAGTAGCCATTCAAGGACTGTCATACGGTTACAACCCGGCGGAAATAACAATGGCGCTTGAGAGCAAAGGGTTCTCGGTTCAGTACGCTAGGGAAATCCCGCCCAGAAGAGGTAATAAGGGCGGCCCAACGTACTTCGTGCTGTTGGACAGGCTGAGCGACGACGAGAAGGCGAAACTATACGCCATTACCGAACTACTGAACGCCTCGAACGTTCATATTGAAGGCTGGGCACCGAGGGGAGGCACAATATCCCAGTGCCACCGCTGCCAGCTATTCAAACACGCCTTACAGGGTGTCACCGACCCCCGCGATGTATGAAATGCGTGGGAGAACATTTTGCTGCCGACTGCACAAAGGTCTCCGACCAGCCACTCAAGTATGCCAACTGCAAGGGGAAGCATGTTGCGTACAGTCGCAAATGCCCGCACTATTTACGCGAGGCACGCAAGAGAGGCATCAAAGTGCAGGGACCGTACCTCAAAGCCAGTCGGCCTGCACCCCCCCAAGCTCCGCAAAGAGAAGAAGAACCCCGGACGAGACAGTCGAAGGAACAACCACGAGCACACCAAGGTAGATCGACCCAGCGTGCTCCACCCACCCTAAGCGAACAAAACCTGCTTCACGATCAATGACAGTTGTACCAGCACCAGCAACATCAAAGGCAGTCGAGGCCCACTTACTCTTGGTATTCATGTCCCCCCCACCCCAGGGTTGGATAGGATATCCGAGAATGCCACAGATGGACATGTGTCCTTCGCTACCGCAACCTACCACCACTTTGGCACCACCAGCCAATCTGCCGACTCAAAGGGGGTCCCCCTTGCAAAATAAGAAAAAGAGTAGAAGAAGAAGAAGAACAAACAGGAGGCGATCAAAGTCCACCAAGTCGGCGCCTACAGCGTAGGCGTCCAGGGTAGGTTGTCTGCCACCTCTACCTCATAACGTATATAACTACGTCCAGCGCATGGAGGTCATACTCCAGATCTTATTGTGGTTACAGGTAACCAGCATACCAGGTAAGTCTTTTGACTATTCTAATAACCAGAAGATTCCAACCATGATCTGTCGCGCGAAGGCCTGCTTGCTTTATTTTTATCTATATTTGGTGGTGATACGCTTAAATGGTTACGCACATATAGTCATGAGTTGAAGAACCCTATAGTCACACATGGTGTAATTTCAATTAGCAATTCCAATTACACTGTCCGTATAAACATTTCAATCATGAATTCTGTCAGTCGTGTCGTTGTACGTTGATAGATCGTAACACATTTATTTGTTTTAACTGTTTGTTCATCGTTTTAAACTTATTATTTATACACAGTCCACTCCATATCAATATGAGTAAGTGTCTAAATCCTTTACATATTTACTAAAGCGTCTAAACAATTAAGTACAATACTTCTTTCGAGTGTTACCACAGAGTAGCTAAATCTAATACTCGTATATAAACGATAATAGAAAACCAGACTAATTAGTGCAAATAAGAGTTTGCTAAGGAAAACCTACAACAGTTTGTTTTATCATTAAATCAATAGGGTAGCATTTGACCATTAATTATTCGTAATTAGGGCAGATCATTACCAAGCTTAGGCTAAAGGCTTCGTTGAATCACAATTCTAATTCTTTTGAGTCTAGTATTTATCACGTGGCATCGACGAGGCGTCATGTAGGCCTGGTACAAAAATTTGCGTGAACTACAATTTATTTATTTATTAATATGCCAACAGCACAGACATAATACAGCGTTATAATATTTTTAAATAGTAAGTAGTAGTAATAGCCAATACGAGTAACAGGCTAAGTCTATAGTACAACTATGAATTAAATAAAAACAAATCGTACTTTAAAAACTCACAAACAATAGGCACATTTGCGACTTAATGTATATATAATAATAGGTAGTGAAGGAAGTACAATCCACTAAATATCCTAATATTTTATAATGAATACCATATAACTAACTAATAACTGTGCCCCAACAGCGGGAGCATGAGCTGTTAAGATAAAGAACATATAGGTAACTAAAAAATAAAAATAAAATTGTATACCTACAATATAATAAATGAATTTAAAATATGTGCATATATATACGTACAGTACGTCGCGAACACTGCTACTGAATACACGTCTTACTCATTTTACACCGAATCCAGTGACTACCAAACTTTGTTTCTTAATATGAAGTGCCCCTTGTGTGGTAACGATTTCAATGATGGAGTGCAGTGTGGCTCTTGTCGGAAGCACCTAGACTTTGGCTGCGCTCAAATCACTGAAGTCTCGTGGAGGAAGCTTGGACCCACTAAGCGTGCCTCCTGGAAGTGTACTGCCTGCAGGTCATCAACAGCCGTGCCCCAGTCCCCCGCTCTGTCACCGGTCTCTGTTATTGGATCTGACCCCGTGACTCTAGAGATTGTGTTGAAGGAGATTCAGGGTATAAAATCCCAGCTTATTGGTTTGCCAGCCCTCATTGTGGACGTTCGCACCTTTAAGGAGGAAATTGCCGACCTGAAAGCTGCTAATGAGTTTAGCAATAATAAAATAGTTGAACTGACAAGCAGGGCTGCTGAGATGGAGGCTAGGATCTCGAATGTGGAACAGCTGGAGGGGAAAGTCACCTCCATACAGAACCAATTGGATACATTTAACTCGCAGATGTCAGCGAATGAACAGAGATCCCGGCTTAATAACGTCGAAATAAAAGGGGTGCCGATAAAGAAAGACGAAAATCTGTTTGTTATTGTCCAATCCTTAAGCAAGAAGGTCAATTGTCTCTTCCCAAAAACACAAATTAATTATTTATACAGAGTTCCACTATATAACTCCAAAGAGAAATCTATAATTGTGAGCTTCTTAAATAGATATGTCAAGGAAGAGTTTGTTGCCGCAGCTCGAGCTTGCAAGACGTTGACTGCTGCCGACGTTGGTTTCAAAGATTCGCAGCAGCGCATTTTTGTGAACGACCACCTGACTGGAGAGTCTAAGATTTTACTGACTAAAGCCAAGACCAGGGCAAGAGACAAGAATTATAACTATGTGTGGGTGAAGTATGGAAAGATCCATATTCGGAAGAATGATACATCACCAATCATCATTATTAATAAAGAAAGAGATTTAAACAAATTAGCGTAAAGTGTCTCCAACTAATGCTTCTCATAAGTCCATTAACTTTAAGTTATAATATCAATTTAGAATATTGTCAGTCAAATTTAATACTACTTCATCTTTTTACATCTTTATTATTGTTACCGTACAAAAGTTTGATATTCTCTGCCTCGACCGCTGACCCGCCGATGCACCTTTGTTCTACGCAGGTAATCGCCTTTTGTTTTGCCAACAACTTACCTTTTACTTGCCAATGTGCTATCTCGCTCGCACTTGTATATTATGCCAATCGCTGCAGCTATTCTCGCAATCCCGTACCGATGCTTGTTGACCTACTTAGCGTAAATAATACATTTACAAGTGCATGCTTATTTTTTGTGTGTTATATTAATAATTGCTTTGTAGGATTATTATTTAAATCTACTTATAATTATGTCAGTTTTCCAGTGAAGTTAACAGTCTATAATACTCATTATTTCGGTATCGGAAGCGCAAACTTTCTACTGCTTTATTTATCTTATGTTTTTGCTACTATAATTCTATTACATATCGCTACTTAAATACAAAACCACCACATCTCAAAATAAGCACATTATACAGGAGCCGCATTTGTAAAAATAATAACGATGATTTATTGATTTTTGTTTAAATTATGCGCAGTACATAAATGCTTTTGGCATCATGAGTTGCGTAATTAAATGGCCTATTTTTTGATAAAGCTATTATAACAATATCATTAAAGGATTCCATAAAATATGCATATAAGTTAGTTTAGTAGATAAACCTTGACTTCGACAACACTATTTTTTTTTAAAGAAAACTGCAATAATTAAGAAAATAAGGGTTTATTTATGTTTTTTAATATTACAAAACATCTATTTAGGCAAAAATGGCACATACTCACTATGTATTTTAAAATAGTGAACTTACTATCTTATCATGAGATCAAAAAATTTATATTAACCATACTTTACGTAGTTCAAACAAAATAAAACTTCTAAGTTACAAATTAACAAAGCAAACAAAAATATTTAAAATAAGTGAGCTAAATATCTATGTACGGGATATTATATTTAGCTAAAAGCTATGACACTTAACAGTTCTCAGTGAGAAAAATTTAGGAACTTTTACACTAAATTTTTGTTTACTAAAACCTTCTTCACAACAACTAGCGATTAATTAAACAATTAAAAACTTAACTATAACATTTTAGGGCTATAATCAACAATACTACTTACTTTTTGGTATTGAATTAGCTAACCTAGCATAAGATCGCGTTTGGGAAACTGAGATACGTAACATTATCTTAAAATAGTCTAATATAAAAAGTAATAAGACAATGTCAAGGTGCGTTTAAAAAAAGTTTTTTTTTACTTTTTCTCCAAACTATTGAGCATATTGGTCGTAAAGATACAAAAAAACTTAATCTAAAACTACATTATTCGCAATGTATGCATTACTTCAAAGATTTGCATAAAAAGGTTCATAATATTTTGGAACGACGTTTTTTTCGATAAGCTTTAAAATGCCTGTCTTCTTTGCTTCAGGAACTGATAGTTTTTCAGTGTACAGTTTGTTTAGAGTCAAATCGTTATCAGGTACCTTCGATTTATTGCGACGTTTCCTCAATGTAGTTACTGACCTAAACTCTTCCTCTTCGTAGGATGTTTTAAAGAGAAATACACCACTGCTTAGTTTTTCTACTTTCAGAATCTTTATATCGGTCCATTTGAATTTATTGCCATTGTCATCAATGTTGTAGTTTCCTTGACACAGAGGTTTAATGTCGAAAAAATTCTCATGAGTCAGTTCTTCAACAGCATAAGATGTTCCGGTTTTTTTTGCTGTTTTAATCAGAGTAATGTACTGGTCTGGAACGTAAATTGGAGATGATTTCAAAGCTCTTGTAATGTTACGTTGGATGACAGAATGTACACTGTCCCCTTCATTCTGGGTGTGCCCTTTAACCAAAAACTTATGAGTCTTGATGTTAGGCAATACCCGAGTCGCATATTGGTACATTGCCAGCATGTATTTATTTTTTTGTTGGCCACAGCAATTATCACTATAAAAAGTGACATCACAGGGTATGGTGGCATTATACTTGAGTTTTTTTAAATACATAAAAACACAAGAGCCAATTTCATTAATACCTCGGGCTCCTTCTCCTTCATGCCATACATAACAAGTTGTGTTTTTTGTACCAAGTTCGGTTATTGTGAAATTAAGTAGATTCAATTTAGAGGTGTAATAGAAATTAGACACATCACCCCTTGGACAGGGCATCACTGCTTGGAGATCGTACACAGCTACTACGTAAGAGTTACTGACAAGCTCTTTGTCTTTATCCTTTTCGGCTCTAGCAAGAGTTTTTTGCTTTAAATGCTCATCGTATATACCCTGTAGTAACGATTTATCTTCAGCGTTTTGGTAGGCCATGCAGTCTTCGCATTGGTCCTTCTTAGGTTGCCAGAAAGATAAATTAAAATCATACATAAATATGTTATTGTACACTTGATATGAAACGTGTGGCGCACCCTCAGATTTACATTTGTCTACGTAATGCCTATGTAGTGCAGCAACTGTAAGTCCACCCTTAATATACTCCCGAGTCGATCGTGCTCTACAGTAGTGACTCTCTATGCGGGGTATAGAATTAATGTGCGCTTTGACACCATCGGTTAGGTCTGAGTCAAGTTTCTTATGGTTGTTATGTTTTCCCCTGTTATCTGTAAGGTGTACACCAGTTTCAGATTGCTTCTTGATAACGGTTCTTATAAAGGTATCAGAGATCGCAAGAGTATTCATGAAGAATACTTTACACACCCGAGTCTTTTCATAATTTCTAGTCAGATAAAACGCGCGATTGTAATTTTTGCGACTGGTACCTTCACGAAGGTATCTATATTTTGGTTCGATCTTTGTCATATGATCGTGAACTAACTGTCGTTGGATTTCCAGATTACCGCTCTCCCAGAACTTTTCAAAAATAAGTTTTCTTTCTTCCAAAGTAAACTCTGTAGAACATTTTGATTTACATTTACTGGAACAAACAGGACCCATTTTTTTGGCTTCAAAAATTTCTTGGACTTGGACATAGAAGTATAAGACAAACCCTTGTTTTTCAATAGCTTACTTTGATTTCGTTTCCATAGGAGCGGTTCGGCTTTTCTTTTACGAGACCTTTTGCGTGATTCAACATCAACACTAGGAGACTGCTCGCCCACACTAGATGGTTGCTCGCCGACGCTAGAAGGTTGCTCGTCAACGCTAAGTGGCTGATAATCAAATCTAGATGATGAGTTAATGTCAAATACCTCCTGATTCTCCACAGCTGATTGTGGAAAGTCTTGAATATCAGATAACATTGCTTGTGGTTGCTCATCATCGGAATCTGGCTGGGCTTTGTGGTTTTCAGAAAATGGATCTTCATAGGTGGGATCTTTGACACTGTCGTCGGATGAGAAATCTTTTGTGCTATTTCTGGAACGGGAGAACTAGAACTGGAGCTGCTAGAAGAGCTTGAAGTTTCATCACAGGAAGAGTCACTATCTGAGTCCGTTTCTTGGATGATTAAAGGTGGTTTATTAATATTTCTGCCATTTGGTGGCGTCATTTGAATATCTTTATTGTCTTCATCGGAGTTAAAAATACCTAAAGAAAACTGACTATCCGGTATAGAATTAGTGTCATTATCATCAAATTGTATGGCACTTGAGTTCATTTCACTTGGTCCTATTATTGACGGAGATTGTGGTTCTTCTTGAGGGTCATTTATAGGTTCTTGAAGGCCATTTATAGATTCTTGAGGGCCATTTATAGGTTCTTGAGGATCATTTATAGGTTCTTGAGGGTAATTTATAGGTTCTTGAGGGCCATTTAAAGGTTCTTGAGGGTCATTTATAGGCATAATCATGTTCAAAATACGGCGCGCTCTACTTGTTGTCATTCTGAAAAGATTAATTAATAATACAAGTTATCAAAGAGCTGACTACAAATAACCAGACTTTCTATTTAAAACACACACACACACACACACACACACACACACACACACACAGAGCGATGACGACGTCAAACTTATAACACACATAACTTATAACTTCTTGTAATAAGCGTTATAATGTATCTACGTATTAAGTAAAATCGAATTGGTTTTAATATTTGATCTGTTTAAACTATAACATTACCCCATAAAACTAAGAAAAAATGTACAGAAAACAATATAAAAACGAAATATTACTATTTATTTAAAAATAATATCTAATAAGAAATGAATTTCAAATACAAATATACCATATTTCGAAATATGGTACTTTAGCATATAGAAAGAAAAAATAATTATAATTTACTAATGCAAAACTAACTTCATTCAAATGTGGTAGTATTTTATATAAATTTATGACAAAATATCTAATTAATAAATGTTATACTAACTTCTTTAAAAATATTGTACTATTGCTCATAAAAACTATAAAAAACTTACGTGTATGTGATCTGCAATACGAAAATATTTTTGAATGTGGTACTTTTTAATATATATTTCCACTACATCTCACGCGGTTATTTGGAATGTGGTAGTTTTTCACAAAAAATACGTGTGCTTTCGCCGAACGTACGTTGACAACTGGCAATGCTGTACTTTTGCACGGAACACAGCCACAGAATCGGTATAGAACAAAAGTGACGTTCGTGCGTTTAAGGTTGTTTTTGACCGTAAAACGTAAACGGCTGTCTTAGTGAAACTTTATAGTTTAGTCGTTTAAGATTCATTTTATACAATAAAAACAGATTTGAATTTTTTTGGAATATGTTACTTTTGTATTTAAGTAGCGATATCTTTGACAATGGATAATACGGGAAAAAGTTTAATTAATATTTATTATCAAAACACCCGGGGTTTACGAACGAAGTCCGTAGCGTTTTATCGAAACCTTTGTTTATGTTCGTATGACATGATTATACTGACGGAAACTTGGTTGGTAGATAGTATCGTCAGTGCGGAATTGTTTGACGAACGCTATATAGTATGGCGGCGTGATAGGGATTATGAACTTACACAGGAAACTATGGGTGGCGGTGTGCTTATAGCCATTCGCAGGGATATAGCAGCAACGATGCAACCCCAGTTTCAATCTACTGCCGAAGATTTATGGGTCACTTTAACACTTAAACAATGAAACTCTAATTTATATATCAGAGTACACATGTGCGTTATTTATTTATGTCAACAAAATCTTGGATTATCTTTCTCGGAACAGTTACATAACTTTTTATCTAAACTCAATCAAATAATTTTAATGAATCCGGATGATAAGTACTTATTGATTGGCGATTTTAATTCTAGCTCAATAATGTGGATGCGAAGTAGCGACTCTCTAGCAATGTTACCCTCAAATGTATGTACGGATGACCATAGGGACCTTATAAATGACCTATATCTGCTTGATTTGTGTCAATATAACTGGGTTGTCAACCACCAAGGGAGGATACTTGATCTCGTTCTTTGTAATGATGATGTGATTGTCTCTGAGAGTGATAATGCCCTATCTAAAATTGATCCTTATCACAAGCCGCTACTGATAACAGTACAGTTTTTTTATCTGCCGTTGTTAAAACCGTTGGCTCGCGTTAAGCACTTATTTAATAAAGGTGACTATGATGCAATAAATTCTGAATTATTAAAAATCGACTGGGCTAGTGAGTTTTCTTTACTGAGTATGGAAATGGCGGTTACATTATTTTATTCTCATGTTGAGAAATTAATTAAGAATTACATTCCGACTAAACTTGTCAGACAAGAAGTGTACCCAAAATGGTACTCACCCGCATTAATAAAATCCCTAAAAGAAAAATTTAAATATCTAAGAAAATTTAAAATATATCATAATAAACCTGACCAATTATGCTATTTTTTATTACGCGATAGATGTAAATTGCTTGAAAAACAATGTTATGACAAGTACATTTTAAATATTGAAAATTCTATCGAAAAAGATCCTAGGCATTTTTGGTCATATGTAAAATCACGAACTAAATCTAATAGCATTCCCAGCTCAGTGAATTTTCTAGGAAGAATCGCTACTACTGGTGATGATATTTGTAATTCATTCGGAGACTACTTTCACTCCACATTTCGTACCCAGACCGGGGGCGACTTAACACCTGGTAATGATTTGCTTACTGGCACATCTAACTCAGCTATTATATCGCAGATCCATATAGAAACAGATTATGTTTCTAAATTATTATTGAAACTTGATCCCGCTAAGTCAGCCGGCCCTGACCATATCAGCTCCTTATTTCTAATTAATTGCGGGAAAACCATTGCTCTACCCATTACATTACTCTTTCAAAAATCTATTTCTCAATGTACATTTCCTCAGATCTGGAAGTCCGCCTATATTACACCAGTTCATGAAAAAGGGTCTAAAATTGATGTAACAAATTATAGACCTATTTTCAAGCTATGCGTTATAGCGAAAGTTTTCGAAAGGGTCATCTATAGCCAGGTATACAGCGCATTAAAAAACTCATTTCACCCATCTCAACATGGGTTTCTAAAAGGCCGCTCCACTGTTTCTAATTTGATTCTATTGAATGAATATCTGACTGAAGCTATGAGTAATCGCAGCCAAGTAGATGTGGTATATACCGACTATAGCAAAGCTTTCGACCGCATAGACCATAGGATACTTCTGTCTAAGCTTCGACTTATTGGCATCGCTGGTGATCTATATCGTTGGCTCTCATCCTATATAGAACGAAGAACTCAAGCTGTAGTGGTCAGTAATTATATTTCTAGCTGGGTTACCATTCCAAGTGGGGTTCCGCAGGGATCGTTACTAGGACCTTTATTATTTACGATATTTCTTAACGATATTTCCACCTGCCTTCAAAGTTCCCGCTTATTTTGTTTTGCCGACGATATGAAGATATTTAGGGCTATTGAAACAGTCGATGATGTCGAGAGGCTTCAAGCGGACTTAATCCAGCTTGACAACTATTGTTTAGCGAATAAGCTCGACCTCAATCCTGCGAAATGCTCAGTGGTTACATTTACTCGCAAGCTAAATATAATTCCATCAGTCTATAAATTAAAAAATAAAGTACTGTCAAAGAACACCACCGTGCTTGATCTTGGAGTTATTCACGACTCAAAACTATTATTTGACGAACATATTGACCACATAGTGAAGAAGGCATCAAAAGCATTAGGGTTTGTTCTGCGTACTTGTGCTTCCTTTAATAGAATAAAAACCTTTAAAATTCTCTATTGTACCTTTGTACGCAGTATACTTGAATATGCTTCACAGGTATGGAACCCACGATATGAAATATATATCAAGCGAGTTGAGGGCATCCAGATGAGATTTATTAAGTATTTATGTTTTCGGTTAAAAATTCCGTTTCAATCCAATGATTATCTTAGTCTTTGTAAAAAATTTCACATACTTCCTCTCTCTAAAAGGAGAGAAATAGCTGATATTGCTTTCCTATTTAAAATTACTTCTAATTTAATTGATTCTCCCGAGCTATTAAGCATGATACAATTTCAAACTCCTACAGTAATTAAGCGTTTCAATCCTCTTCTATATGTTCCAATTGTAAAAAGTAACTACAGACAAAATTCATACTTGTGTCAAGTGAGTAAAAGCTATAACAATTTAGATAAGCGAGTTGGCTTAGACTTATTCTGCACTAGTTTGGCATCGGCGAGGCGGCTGTTGAGCAGAGAATTCTTTGACTAAGTTGTTTGAGTACATTCCATTACCAAATATTGAGACTGCATTGTAGTGTTCATAACTTATGATTTTTATTTAGATGTTAACCGTGAGGACCTGTAATTGGCTTTCTGTTGTTATTCCTTATGTTTAAAAAATTATATTGCTGTTGGTCTTCCTCAAATGTAAAAATAAAAAATAAAATAAAATATTTGTAGCAAATTAATAAGTTAATTTTAAACATTCATAGGTTTTACGTCTAAACATATTTTTAGACGTATTGAATATGTCTAAATCTGAAAACTGAGCACATCCGAGAAATAGGGGCGTTTCTTGCATAATTCGATGATTTGAAGTTAATCATAAATATAGTTTTATTTGGCCGTCGCGTGCGCGACATTGGAACGTTAAAATTAACAGCGGCATAGCAGAGCCGGTGCGTCTAACGGCAGGTCCCAATAACCTATCTATCGTCGGTTTACTTTACTAGAGATAGATATTTGACATTATTTGTACGGACGTTATGTCATATTTTTATCGGTAAGGGAAACTGTGGATAAATAGATTATTGGGATCCCCCATAGGTGGCAGTTAACTATGTTACAGAGGAGCGTCATGTCTAATAAGGTACGTCTATTATCCAAGGGCATAATGTTATGTCGAATACAGCCAGTGCGATAGTTAGAATAAGTTCAAGTTCGGTAGTTAAGGTGTTTGATGAAATTAACTTGTATCTTTTCAATACGTTGCACATGTGTTATGTAATATGGTGAACAGATACTGCTAGCGTATTCCAGTACACTACGAACGTATGCGTTATATACAGCTTTAATACAACTTAAATTCTAGAACGGCTTGCAGGTGCGAATAATTAATCTTAAGCTTTTGTATGCTTTGTCCACTATTACATCCAAGGAAAGTTTGCTGTTCATAATAACCTCCAAGTCGCGCACCCTGTCAACGTGTTGTATTGCAGTATTATTCAGGCTATAATTGAATTTAATAGGTTTAAGTCTACGAGTGAACGAGATTTGTTGACATTTAGGGACGTTTCAGTTATTTTATTATCGGCATAGACAATTTCAAGCCTGTTCAGGGTCTCTTGGAGAGCAATGCATTCTTGTAAAGTTTTGATTTTACTAATTATTTTTGTCGTCCCCATATAGAGCATAATTGGGGGAGCCAAAAAAGCGTATATGTCGTATATATAACCGTTATATAACAAAGGACCGAGATATGATCCTTGAGGAGTTCTAGACGGGATACTAATAAAATCTGACCTATATCCTCCAACCACTACTGCCTGAGATCTATTAGTTAAGGACGATTTGATCCAGCGAAGTAAATCACCATGTATACCCAGTTTATTAAGCTTATCAAGCAAAATCATATGATCCACACGATCGAAGGCTTTTTCCAAGTCCGTGTAGAACACGTCAACCTGCCCTTCCTTATCCATATTATTCAAAACAAATTGGGTGAACTCTGCTAGGTTAGAGGTGGTTGACCGATTTCGCAGTATTAAACTATGAGTTTTACAATTAAACTATGGGTTATTAAACTATACCACAGTTGTACTAGTTTGTACCGTATAAGTCAATGCGATACAACATTTTCACGCTAGGTCTTCTGATATAGGGTTCGAAAACGTGTAGTTGGCTTAATCAGTTAAAATTGATTAATGGATCTTTGTATGGTAATGGAATGAACTCGAACAACTTAATCAAAAAATTACCTGCTCAACACCCGCCTCACCGAAGCTAGACTACTATAGAATAAGACTAACGGCCGGTCCCAATAATTTATCTATCGCCGGTTTACCTTACTAGAGTTAGATATTTGACACTATTTGTATGGAAGTTATGTCAAATTTCTATCGGTAGTAAGGAAAACCGTGGATAGATAGATTATCTGGATCCTCCATAAGACAATCTATTGTTCATCTACTGTTGCTTTGTGCATCGATTTATTTGTTTTGACTAGACATTGCCCCAAGAACCTTTGCCAATGGACGCTTAAGAACATGCCTGCACCGACGATCTGACTGACAATGTTCCGAGCTACCTCAGCTGCTTCGCTGTGCGGCTTCTCAAGCCGGTGCGCTGTGCGGCTACCCGAGCCACTGCGCTGTGCGACTTCCCGAGCTGTTGCACTGTGCGGCTACACGAGCTGCTACGCTGACCAGCTCTCCTGAGCACTCGTACCGACTGCTGTACTAGTCTTCTGCTCTGGGCTGCTGCACATAACGATCACTGCTTCTCGTGGTGTCGTTTGCAATGCATGATTCTATCGTGTAGTTGCCATTTTGCAATGCGTGATGTTGTTCATACAAAGGCCACATAATACAGTTGCCATTTGCAATGCATGATACACACACGCACTTGCTGCAATGTGTGATAAGCGTCATAAAAAAACCACATCATACAGTTTCCATTTGCAATGCGTGATATACACACGCAGTTGCCTATTTCTTTCAGCAATATGTTGGATCCGTCTCCTCACATAGTTGCAGCATTGTGTGATGTGGTTTGTGAGTACCGTGTCATACAGTTGCCGTTTATTACTGTTTATGTAACGAATCTTAGAGGTACGGAACTCTATTATTCGTGATACATTCACTCTTATTTTTCTTTTTCTTATTCTTATTTTTAACTTGACTCTTCCTGCATTTACCTGAAAATTTTGCTTACTTGTACCTATTTACCTCAATACATGGCGAGGCCTGTATTGGTTATACTTGAATGCACGCTTGTGCTTTTGACACAGTGTCTTCTTTCCCTTTTGGTTTTTAATGCTTCTCGCAATAACTTAAATTGCCTACATCAAAACTACTACTAATTGAGCAACGTTTTCATCTCATTTTGAAATGGTTTCAGTTAACAGTTCTTATGCTATTCTGTTTCTGTATATGTACCGCCGGGTTTAGCATCATTGTCGTTGTGTGTTATAGAATGCAATAACTGACAATGACCAGGTCAGTTGCGAGCACCTCGCCGAGCGTGACCAATGAACCAGTGCAATCAACCCACCTTGCCCGAATATCAGCTCTATTTAATTCCCAAATATATAATATTATTAAGATTACAACACCTTTAATACTGTGATCGTATATCGCTAGAACATACAGTTAATAGAAGCTTCTAGCAAAACCGCCATAGACAGAGATACACAACAGTACTGCAGGCGGCCGCGTTCGCCGCCACAGTATACGCACGAGTACTACAGAAAATTGCGTTTGACACAACAATGATGATTAAAACCTTTCTCTAGAGACACCGTGTACGTTCTTGACTAATTACTGACGGCTGGTAAATTGCAAGCCGTGGTGATTAAGCTATGCGCTCCGACACGATTGTTCACTATTGTTTGCAAGAAAGTCTGTAATCAAGAAGCTAGAACAGGTACTAATACTGGTACCTACGTGGTTAATTTTATTTATTAAGTTATACTAGTAAGTACTGTTAAGGATTTACTTATGTTCTTGAGATTAAATAATTATAATTCGTCTATGGTCGCACGTTTTGAATTCAGCCCAATTTATTTCAAGGACCATATCCTACATTAGAGATCCGCACAAAACATTTTACCGTAAAAAAATTACGTAAATAACATAACAATTTTAGGTGATTAACATGTAATAACATCTGTTAGCTATTGTGAATCAGCACTCATATATCATTTAGACATGCTACTTAATTAGGTTACATATCTTATTTAGAATTGGATTAATTATTTACATTTAAATTACGGTACCGCGCGAGAATTTAAATATTTTGTACCTAACGAAATTACAGATTATAATTAATTACTTAAGTAATTAAACCCTCAGCTCACATAAGGTTAGGTACACGCGTTATTTAGTGAGGTGTTATTTTAACCGACTTCCGAAAAAGGAGGTGCAGAATTTCACCTGCGATTAGATATTTTAATTTTTTTTGATTTTGTTTGACGATGCCTTCTAAAGCACAGGTAGCCAGTTTTAGGGAGGAACAGATCGCTATTCTTATGCTTAATTCAGTAGCGTTATCGTTGAAGTAAAGCAAATCAAAATATACTAACTCGGAATTTAATGTCAGATGTGCTGAAGTAAGGGTGACTCGTGATAAATTCGACGCGGCGTACTATGTAATCTTTGACACCGTAGGTTTATCAGACGCCCAGGAGGAATTCTACATCGAGCAGTATAAAAGGACAATAGACGACAACAATGAGATTCTAGTTGCACAACTAGAGCTAAATATATTGTCATCAGCTCACACTGACGATGTACCATCAGCACAAAATAAGGCGAACGTCACAGCGCCACCTACGGTAAGCTCGGTTCTGCACCTAATTGAGTTACCAAAGTTTACCTCACAACCCGCGCGCTCTTCGCCATCAGCTAAGCAGGTATCGAACCCGCAGCCTCCGCACTATGTGCAGGTTTCGAACCTGCAATCTTACAGCTCCACGCCTAAACCCGCGCGCTTCTCACCTCCACCTCAGCAGGTTTCGAACCCGCTGAACCTGCAACCTTTCAGCTCCGCGCCTATACCCGCGCGCTTCTCGCCCCCACTTGCGAAGGTATTGAACCCGCAACCTCCGCGCTATGCGCAGGTTTCGAACCTGCAACTTCTCAGCTCCGCGCCTATACCCGTGCGCTTCTCGCCCCCACTTCAGCAGGCTTCGAACCCGCAACCTCCGCGCTATGCGCAGGGTTCGAACCCACGACCTTTCAGCTCCGCGCCTATACTCTCTATAGTGACAACCACTACTATCCATGGTGTAATGTAAGGGTCACAAGCTTCGGGTATGTACCCGATACAACACACAACCAGTGCATTTATTGCCAATACAACAGCGCAAGGTACCATGCCGCCGTCCCTCACCTGATACGGGCCAGAAGGTGTCCTTCCGTCGTACTCCACCGCGCACTACATCGCGTTCTCCATCGCCGGCTAGGCAATGACTAGGACGGCACATTCAGCACACATCCTCTCAGCACACAAATATTCAGCACATATTCACTCAGACCACAAATATTCAGTACATATCCACTCAGCCCACAAATATTTAGCACATATCCACTCAGCCCACAAAGATTCAGCACATACCTTCTCAGCCCACAAACGATCAGCACATATCAGCTTAGCTCACAGCTAATCAGCACACATCTTATCAGCCCACAACTAATCAGCACACACACACAACACGACGACAAAATGTTGTCGCAAACACCTTAAGTCAGCCAGGCGCTGACATTCTGCAATCACTCTAGCCAGTAATTCTGGTTGTTATCAGCTTGTCGCGTAATTCGACATCGAGTATACAAATGTATGCATTGTTTTCGTTTCCGCGCTAAACCCAAGGCCCAGTACATGGCCGACTTACCCTTCGACCGCATGATTGTTCAGCCGGTATTCAGCAAAGTCATTACGTTATTTAGATATGATTGCGGTACAATTTATGTAGGCGCTAGAAATGAACTTAAGGAAATACAAGACTTTCTCGCAGCCAATAATGACCATATCGCACCTACACTTTCAGCTCTCTTAGCGCGCATCGAAGCCGTACTCAATGCACGCCCTCTCAGCTCACTCTCTTTTGACCCCGCGGACCTTGAAGTACTCACCGCAGGTCATGCCCTTATAGGATGTCCGCTCAACGCCCTACCTGAGTATTCGGTAGGAGGACGAGCCATTTCTGCACAAAAAAAGGTTCAAGCTCGTCCTATCCTTATCCCAACACCTTTGGCGATCCTGGTCCAAATCCTACCTGCACACCCTCCAAACCCGCTCCAAATGGACTCCCCGATCCAGCCTACCTCAAGTCGGGGAACTGGTCCTGATAGTGGACGACCAGGTGCCACCTCTACACTAGCGCATGGGGCGCATCACCAAGACGTTCCTAGGATGGGATCGCGTCACCCGAGTGGTGGAACTCAAGACGAACTTGGGCATCTTGACGCGACCTGTCCTCAATGCCTGCCTATCGATTGAGCACCACACCACACCTTCAGTCACCATTTCAGCGCCGTCGCGTCCGCACGGCGCAATCGGCATCCGTTATCAGCCCGCAACCTCCGTGTGACAGCGACCTTTAGTGTGCCGGCGCGGCCGCACGCCTTATCAGCTCAATCAGCCCACAGTCACCCGACCGATATCAGCGCGCGCGCACGCCTAAATTGGCATCCGTTATCGGCTCAATACACGTGTACGCGAGTGCGCGTCAACCATAAACCTAGTGCACACGTTTATTTCCCAATTTCAATACATATTTTACAATTTACTTAATATTTTAATTAATTACTAAACTAATTGGGCACCCAAAAGTGGATGAAGGCCTCCTCCATGCGTTGCCACGTGTTACGGTTCTGGGTGACTCACGTCCAGGTCGCCCCCGCCACCGCGACGATGTCATCACACCATCTCCTCCTTGGCCGTCCTCTCGATCGCGTTCCGTCCCTGGGATGCCAGTGGATCACACAGTTTTTCTGGCGATGTGACCCGCCCACTGCCATTTGAGTCTGCAGAGCATTTTTACTGCGTCAATGATTTTAGTTTTCTTCCGGATGTCAACACTTTTTATTTTGTCTTTTAATTTGACACCTAGCATAGACCGTTCTGTCGCTCTCTGAAAGGACGTTATTTTCTGTATAATATTTTTGGTAATCGCCCAGGTTTGACAGCCATAGAGCAGTGATGGGAGTATGCGGCGGGAATGGTTGTCGCATTTGTGCGATGCCCTACGACGGCCGCCATAAAGATTATGGCGAATGGTGGCCGGCTTCTTGTAGGCTGGGTAGCAGCGCGGGTTCAGATACTGGAATCTTGACCCCGCCGCTGCTACCGTTGCCTTGTATTGGGTCATATTAAGGCTCAGTGTAACTCCGAGGTCAACCGCAGCGACGAGTGCTATCGCTGCGGAAAAAAGGGCCACAAGGCCAACGATTGCTCCGCTGCCCCGCACTGCACTCTATGTGTAGCTTCAGGAAAGCCAGCTGAGCACCTCTCCGGGGGCAAGGCATGCGCCAAGCCTCCGACCAATACAGGGGCGAGGAGGAGAATAGCTGTGACTAAGGCCAGGGCCAAGTCGCAGCCGCCTCGCACTAAAACAGTGCAGGTGGATCGCATGGAGGAAAATTAGTATGGCCCTGACTTTCCTCCAGTCGAACATCAACCATTCCGCTAGGGCTCAGGACCTTCTACTCCAGAGCATGGCGGAGCGGTTGATAAGCATGGCTGTGGTCGACGAGCCATATCGGGTACAATCAAGATCTGACTGGGTTGGGTATCTCGACGGCTTGGTCGCAATCACTACTCAGTCTCCCACCCTGTCCACTCCCCTTGAGGGAGTCGTGAAGGGCAGGTGTTTCGTGGCATCTCGGATCGGCGAGGTAATGGTCATTGGGGTGTACCACTCCCCCAACAAGCCGCTCCATAAGCTGGAGGCTCTTCTTGGAGAGATGGGGACCCTGATCGGCCAGAGCCGGCCTCTGCCCATCATTGTTCTCGGGGATCTCAACGCCAAAGCCACGGCGTGGGGGTCTTCTAGGACAAGTGCTAGGGGGGAGGCGGTTCTTGAATGGATGACTGAGACAGGGTTGTGTGTCCTCAACCGTGGGTCGACAAACACGTATGTGCGGCGGTTGGGCGGGTCAGTGGTCAACGTGACCTTCGCCACGCCTGATCTCGCGGTACGGGTTTGAGACTGGGAGGTGCTGGTGGGCGAGGAGACGCTGTCCGATCACCGCTACATTCGGTTCAGCGTCTCCTCATCCTCTTCGAAGGACACGAATGTTCGGGTGCCGCTGGTGGTTGGTCCAAGGTGGGTTTTAAACCGCCTGAAATTGGAGCTACTGCAAGAGGCAGCCCTTGTCAAGGCATGGAACGCCTCGCCCTCGGAGTCAGTAGACCTGGACAACAAAGCTGGGAGAATGTGCGAGGCAATGTCCCATAAGTGCGATGCCTCCATGCTCCGTGCCAGAGCCCCACAGTGCAGACGCCAGGTATACTGGTGGTCGGAGCAGACCGCTGGCCTCCGCCGCCGATGCGAAGCCAGGCGCCGCCACTGCCAGCGCTACCGGAGGAGAAGGCGCCAGGAGACGGCCGAATTGGATGCCCTCTATGCGGCCTACAGAGAGGCGTTCAAAGCCCTTCGCATAGCAATCAGCGAAGCCAAGGCGGAGGCCTGGCGCGAACTTCTGGAGTCCCTGGAACGAGACCCATGGGAGCGACCGTACAATTTGACGAGACAAAAGCTCCGCCCCTGGGCTCCCCCTGTCACCAGCACGATGGAGCCTCTTGTGCTCCGGCGTGTGGTCGAGGGACTGTTCCCCGGTAGTTCAGGGCCAGAGTTTTCCCCTCCCACGGTGTCGGTGGCTCCAACAGTAGGAGCAGAGGAGGAGAACGTACCAGTCACCTCTGAGGGGGAGCTAGGTGCGGCCATCCTCAAGATGAGGGCTAAAAACACGGCGCCGGGACCAGATGGTATTCCCGGCCGCGCGTGGGCCCTCGCCCAAGACGCCCTGGCGCCTCGCATGCGAGCCCTCTTCGACCGCTCCATGTGGGAGGGAAAGTTCCCCAGGCGGTGGAAGGGAGGTAGGCTCGTACTCCTGCGGAAGAAGGGGCGTTCTGCAGACGAACCTGCCGGATATCACCCAATTGTATTGCTTGACGAGCCTGGCAAGCTCCTGGAGCGTGTTGTCGCTGCCCGCCTCGTCAGACACCTCACGAACGTTGGCCCAGATCTGGCCGACAATCAGTTTGGGTTCCGGAGAGGTCGCTCGACGCTAGATGCAATATTCCGCGTCCACGATCTCTCCGAGGTGGCGTGCTCCAACGGTGAGGTCATGTTGGCGGTGTCGCTGAACGTCGCCAACGCCTTCAATAATCTGCCGTGGAGCACAGTTTTGGGGGCTCTGGGGCATCATGAGGTGCCCCAGTACCTCTAACGTATTGTCGGGAACTACCTCTCAGAAAGAGAGGTTGTCTACCCGACGCGAGATGGTGGAGGCCGAAGCACAGTCACTCGCGGAGTTCCACAGGGGTCTGTCCTTGGGCCACTCCTGTGGAACGTTGGGTATAATTATGTGCTGCGGGGCGTTAACGTGGCTGGCGTCGACGTCATCTGTTACGCTGACGACACCCTAGTTACCGCCCGGAGGAGGAATATCCGGGATGCGTGTATCCTGGTCACTGCCGCTGTAGCGGCGGTAGTGGCGCGGATCCGGTTTTTGGGCCTGGAGGTGGCACTCCAAAAATCCGAGGCCATTTGTTTTCCCGGTCGTCGGAAGGCGCCACCCGCAGGCAGCAATATCATCGTGGGGGGGGACCTCCATCGCTGTCAAGTCGACACTGAGGTATCTTGGCGTTGTACTTGACAGCAGATGGAGATTCAGGGCCCATCTTCAGCAGCTGACCCCCAGACTCGTGGGTACGGCTGCTGTACTGGGCCGCTTGCTCCCGAATCTCGGGGGAGGAGGAGGTAGCTGCCGCCACCTTTACATGGCGGTCGTGCGCTCTATGGCCCTCTATGGCGCCCCCATATGGGCAGGGTCCCTGAACTCACAATAGACCGCCCTGCTCTGTAAGGCCCAGAGGGCCATGGAAGTGAGAGTGTGCAGGGGCTATCGCACACTCTCACACGAGGTGGCGTGCGTTCTCGTCGGGTCCCTTCCATGGGATCTGAAGACCGAGGTTCTGTCCTCGGTCTTTTGGTGCAGAACGAGGAGGGTCTCCATCCTGCCCCTCGAGAATATGGGCAGTGGCGAATGGACGCCAAGGAGGCCGCCTTGGCGTCCTGGAGCAGGCGCTTGGGCGTTGGTCCGCGGAGGGGAGCTGGAGCAACCCGGTTTCTAGAAGCAGTGCGGCCAATACTTAAAGAATGGGTCCATCGAGGGCATGGGTCGCTTACCTTCAGGATGACACAGGTCCTCTCGGGGCACGGATGCTTTGGGAGGTACCTGTGCAACGTTGCCCGGAGGGAAGCGACTCCTGTATGCCACCAGTGCGGCTGCGCTGAAGAAACTGCACAGCACGTGCTGGAAGCTTGCCAAGGAGCTGCCGAGGCACGGCAATCACTTATTGCAGTAGTGGGGACGGACCTCTCCCTGTCTACCATCTTAACAAAGATGGTTGACGAAGAGAGGTCGTGGGAGGCGATGGTCTCTTTCTGCGAGGTCGTGATGTTGCAGAGAGAGGCCGAGGAGCGAGAAAGAGAGAGAGATCCCCTCTCTTTCCCGCTCCGGAGAGTGCGGACATGGAGGCGAGCGGATCGGGCTCGCACTCCGACTCCGCTTAGAGGACCTGGGGCGTCGACTGTGGGGACGGCTGGTGCCCCCAATCAGGATTAGGTCCTTAGGAGGTGTGGATGGCCCGCGTGTTCCGGGTTATCCCACGAGGTGGTAATGGGGGGGGGCTCTTTACACCCTCCCCAGAGGCTGGGCCTGCCTAAGTGGGCTGCGACGTCGGTGGGGGCTGTGGCTGAATAACGTAAGTGGTCCTACGCCCCCCGCCAATAGTCTATGAGGATGGAACACCGCAGAATTTTGGTGAGTATGCCGCCCGTCTGGCATTGACTCCCACACGCGCACCAGCTCTCCCTGGAGCTGGTAATGGCTGAGAAGCTCGCCCCATTCTTTTGCAGCGGATGATGCACCCAGCATTGAAATCGGCCATCTTCATCTGACCTGTAATAGTCGCAGTCACAGTAGCTGCGATATTCTCCGACTTTTTTTCAGGCACACCATGTACGCATTTCTAGCTGGTCAACATCACAAGCAAGCTCACTTAGTTGCTGCTAAAAAGCGCGCAGTACTTGTACAGTAAATGATTTAAATGCATTGTTGTCAGCTGATTAGCTCTCTGTTCTGCTTGTAGGAGGTGTTTTTTGTAGCTCACACTCAAACTGCGCCATCCTTTTATTTAAGGCCTCCATTATCTAAAACATTGATTGACTTGTTGTGGCCATAGTGTAAGTGATGTTTAGTATGGTGATCAGCTTAGCTAAGCATTAGTTATTATTAGCTAAGCAGATTTTAGTGGAAATGGTGAAGGAAATGGTATCCAGCAGGTGAAGTATACACACTAATCAATATAGAAACACATAAATTGCAATGAAAAGTAAAGTTTTAATACTTTTAAAAATTTAATTTAGCAGGAGCAAATTTAATTAGATATTACTACACCTACCCACCATTGTGGAAAAAAGTAACATAAAAATAATGAGTTGCTTTTTTTAAACTTAAACTTACTTTTTAAAATTTTTGCTTTAAATGCGGGAAAAAGTTCAAATGGCTCAACTAGTTGAACCTTGTAGCAGAGTCTAGGGTTCTTAGGCTGCTTTTCCACCAGAGATGTGCTATGCAGTTATGCTGCTATGTTTTCACTGATGCTAAGCTATGTATTTGGGTGAGTAAGATGAACAGTTGGCAGCTATGCGATGTATTATTGATATATTGTTGATAGTAGGGAAGCGGTATTATTATTATTCACTCGCGACCATCCATAGCACGCACCCTTCCATTAAAAAACATAACTTAGTTGAATCCGTTTCTATGACTAATGAATATGATTGGTGGATATCAAACGCATCCTTAACAACGCAGCATAGCACATCTCTGGTGGAAAAGCAGCCTAATCGGGTTGTTGCTTATGCTTATAAGCGTCCTAATGTTACTTACCAACTGTAGCCGAATAAGTGATAGCACAAAAATATGCCGCAGATACGTCCGTCGCAACATTTAACCCATTCGCACCAGTTTCGTACATTTGTAGAATTCCTTGCTGAAAATTAATAGAGATATTAATTGTGCATATGAGTACGTATTCTTTGTTTATCATTCAACATCATCATTATCGGCCGAAATACGTTCACTACTGAAATGAGCCTCCCCCATAGAACGACACTTGAAACGGCTTCTCGCTTCCTGCATCCAACGATTCCCCGCAGTTTTGACGTAGTCGTCGGTCGTCGGTCAATGAAAATTTAATATTTTTATTTTTTTACTAACATTATATTTTAAGTACCTACACTAATGCCCTTTTTCACCAACATTTTAGGTAACACCTTAGTAAAGTTAGGTGACATTTTTGTACTACTGAGGCTACGTTCCGGGAAGCGCCGAAATCACTCGCGGCGTTCGCACACCCATTCCAGTAGAAGCCCGCGATCATCGTGAGCGAGCTCGATACGTCATCGATGACGTCACCGAAAACGCTCACAACGCTCGCAGATCCTATTCGTGGTCATTTGCGAGCTGTCACTGTCAAACATCAAATGTATAGGATTCTATCGATTTTTGACATAAAAGTTGGCGCGCTTTTCGCGACCGCGTAACTGTTCCACTTGGGTTGAACAATGCAAGCATTCATCCCAACCGGAACTCTAAACCGGGGCGCGACAGTTGTGAGCGTTGACGGTGCTTCCCGGAACGTAGCCTATGTGTTACCTAGCTAGCTTAGGTGTTATCTATAATGTTGGTGAAAATGGCCTTAAGTTACTAAAAATCATTGTTATCTAAAAATAAATCATTTTAATTTTAATTTAATAACCTTGGTTTTCAGCCACTGAGGTATTGTGGACGAAAAGATAGTGTGGTGATATACCACAAAAGACCAATAGTTTAGAAATTTGCATTGTATATATACGTAGATACTAAGAATAACGAAATAAAACATGTAACTTTATGTTGTATTATTGAGCCCTCCCAGACCCGTTAAGCTGCCTTGGCATACAGGTATGCCAAAGCCAAATCAAATAAGGATCCAATTAAAAATGTTAACTATTCAGCTAATGTTTTGTTTTTTTATGCTGTAAAGGACCTGGAAAATGTTTTTACATAACAAATTATCATTTAAAAGATAACAGATCGGTAATATCAACGAAAAAGCGACAGTCACTTGTTTTTTTTGCGGGGTTTTTGCAACTCTGATTTGCAAATTTGATCACAGTTAGGAGCTCACTAGGTTAGGACATACATATACACTCGAGAGCAATGAATCCGGGTCACTTAAAGAATCCTAAAAATCTCGGAAACTAAAAATGCTAGGTTAATGCAATAAATTGTATTTAATAGACAATGTAATACTCCTTAAATGAAGGTATTAAAAGTTCTTAGTTATTGTAAAGTTATATCATAAAAAAATCAAATTTGAAAAAGGGCCACTTTCGAAGATGGAACTACGAAATTACAGCATTTGGTTTTGCTTTTGTTTGTAATCTGTCATTTTTGTGGGTACATAAACCATGTTGATAGTGCTCTATATTCATTATTCAAGCTGAAATTATGTCGCTTACGCCTGAAGAATGCACCAGAATACTTACAATGCTGGAAACCGGCCGGAGTCAGCGCGATACAGCCAGGACTGTCGGTGTGTCGCTGTCAACAGTACAAAGAGTTCTCCGACGTTACGAAGAAACTGGTTCTAACCTACGCAGACCAGGAACGGGCAGAACCAGGTATACCACAGCACGAGAAGACCGATACTTGGTGAACACCATGCTTCG
Organism: Selenia dentaria; assembly: GCA_917880725.1. Taxonomy (NCBI): domain Eukaryota; kingdom Metazoa; phylum Arthropoda; class Insecta; order Lepidoptera; family Geometridae; genus Selenia; species Selenia dentaria. The sequence goes on along the minus strand of OU862877.1, from coordinate 13,119,820 downwards.
AAATCGCTTTCTCACAGGAACTGAACTCACAAATCAGTTTCGACGCCTCGGAGGAAGTAACCCAAGTGCATGGACAGTAAGACGTCGGCTTGCTGAATCTAACTTAAAACCCCTTAGACCTGCAAACGGCCCTAAACTGGAGCGTCGGCATTGTATTTCAAGACTAAGATATGCCCAGAGCCACGTAAATTGGAGTATTGAAGATTGGTCAAAAGTTATGTTCTCCGACGAATCAAAATTTATGCTCTACAAGCACGATGGAAGACACAGAGTGTATCGAAGACCAGGGGAAAGATTCAAGCAAGCATGCATCGAAGAAAAAGTAGCCTACGGTGGTGGGTCTGTACTTGTGTGGGCCGGAATTTCTTCGTAAAGTCGCACAGAGCTGGTGATCATAGAAAACGGCTCTTTAACTAGCGAAAGATATGTGGAAGAAATCCTCAATGATCACGTTGGTCCATTTATGGTCAATTTAGGTGAGGATGCTATATTTATGCATGACAATGCCCGACCTCATACAGGTAGGATTGTGAATGACTACCTTCAAGAGATGAACATTACTCGTATGGAGTGGCCAGCGCGCAGCCCGGATATCAACCCGATCGAGCATGCTTGGGACGAGCTAGGCAGATGCGTAAAACAACGAAACCCTCCCCCAATCACGCTTCGTGAGCTCAAAATTGCTCTCACAGAGGAATGGGAGAATATTCCCCAAAATCGTATAAGGAACTTGGTGTACAGCATGCCAAACCGCGTAAACGCAGTAATGGAAGCACGAGGAGGCAATACGAAGTATTAAAATTCAAGAAAATCGTAATAAAGTTCAAAAATTTCATGTTTCCTATTTTTGTTTTAAGGAGAGATCAGCAGTTTTTTTTATTTATGTAATTTTGTGTTAATAAAATGTATGGTGACTCATATTTTTTTTACTTTCATTTAAGGAGTATTACATTGTCTGTTAAATACAATTTATTGCATTAACCTATCATTTTTAGTTTCAGAGATTTTTAACATTCTTTAAGTGACCCGGATTCATTGCTCTCGAGTGTATATTATAAATTATTATTATTATCATACAGTTAGAAAACCAATACTAACTGATAGGTTGGAAATGTATGTTTAAGCGATTAGGAATCTTTACAAACACACGTTGCTCTCGTTTCGGTTAACTCGGCCTTTTTTTAAAAATATGGATTAAAGCAGGTCGCCATTTGTAATGGGGCTCTCATGTGAGTCAGGATACGTTTTTATTCGGTGTTTTATGTCATAGGTTAAGCAACAATTGTAAGAATTGTACATTATAAGCCAACTTATTATAAGACTACCAATAACTAAATATTACTCCTATCACTAGAACGGTAATGAACTGGAAGCAACTGGGAGAATCCCTCCAAGCTATCAGTTCACCCGCTCTTGATAGAATCCCCGATGACATACAGACAGTAGCAGACATGTCAATTGCGATCGAGGCTCTCAATGACCACCACACCGCAGTAGGTGAATCCTCAAAGCAGGTTCAAGTGGCGGATTGTCGTCGCTTCGAAATGCCCGAGGGTGCGAGGAGGTTACTGACCGCTAAGAACGCCGCCACTAGGGCGTATGACTCGGGGGTGCTAGGTCAGATTACCTCCTCGTGTGCCCGAGTGCTGCTAGTCCTCTTGGATACGGTTTATCCCGGGGGAATAGCAGTATTTTGGGACGGTGCATCCTGGGCAACGGTTAACAACTTCTCTTCACGGGATTTTGTTGACCGTTGGCGAAAGATCTGACACGGTGGGCTCCTCCGCGTGTCCCTATGAAGTTAGCATAGGGCACAGTGGACGGGGCAAGCGGTGGCTGGCTCAGTGGAGCCATGGTAGAGAAGGGGGTTGCAAAGCCCGCGGCGCGGCAGGGAGGGTCTACTCGGCCACCCTGTCGGGCTCCTGGCTTCTCCGAATCCTACGGTTTGGTGCCCGCTTATGGGATGCATGGTCGGAGGGAACCCGGCCACTAGGGCACCACAACAACAATAAGGGAACCTCACCCCTTCAAAAAGGAAACATTCAAAAAGAAACAATATGAATAATACGGCGAATGGAAATATTCCCCAGGTAGGTAAATCCCACCCTCCGACAGGAGGCTGCCCAACGTATCTGGGGGGAGGGCAACATCCGCCTCGTGGGCTCCGGCCCACGTACTAATGACCACAGCGATCTATTGGACTCTGATAATGCAAGCAAATTGGCAGCACGCGCATCATTGTGCAGCTTAAAAGAGGTAAGAGTTCTTCTGGAGCGTACTTTAGATATATCACTCGAAATGTGCTCGAAAAACTCTACAGAAGAAGTTGAAGCCACTGGTGGTCCACCCAAATCCTCTTTAAGCGTGGTTGGCTCGCCACTGGCTGTGGAGGATGAGTTCGGCGACCTCCGCTACAACCTGTCGGAGTCTGACTCTGACATGAGTTGCGTGACAGTGTCGTCTCGCGGTTCTGGAGCTTCCCTGGCCCGCTCGCTGCGAAAACGCCGAAGAAATGTGGAGGAAGAGGACCTGGGGGACTCGTTACCATCACCCAAGGTCTCTGCACGGCGTGGAAGAGGGCGAGCAACCACAACTGGCGTCGGGAGAAAGGCAGCCTAGCAGAAGGCTTGCGAGGTAGAGAAGGAGCTGGAATCAACAGCTGCCCAATTTAAGAAGGTGCGTCCAACTGAGCTTATACCTGTGTCCCTTGGTGAGCAAGATGCTGCTCAACTGGAGGAATTGGTGCTGGCCTCGGTGAACACAATTCTGACGGTGGCTACCACATCAAAGAATTTGAAGGGCACGAACGTTAAGGCCCTGAAGGATGCCGCAGCAACGATAAAGGCATCCTTCCAAGAGTCAAGGCCCGCTCGATGCCCGAGGAAGTGGCCCTGGTGAAGGCCAACGATAGGCTCGTAACGGAAGTCAAAGTCCTCCGTCGCGAAATGGAGCAGATGCGGGCAACCAGGACGGAGCCGGCGGCTAGACAGGAGCCCACCTCAGAAGAGCTGACGCGGTCAATCCTGGTACAGGTTGGCACCATGATGACTGCGCGCCTCGAAAACCTGGAGGAGAGGCTCCTCCCCGAAAAACGGGTTAGACCTCCCCTGGCCTTTGACAGGCGAAAGGAGGCAAAGGATGCTGTGGCAGATAGCACTGCGCCTACACCTAAGCCTCGAGGGAAAGTGCCTGCCGCTTCGAAAGCAAGCTTTGTGGTAGAAACCACTGCACCTACGCCCAAGCCTCGAGGTAAAGGGAAAACAGGTGCCACACCGAAGGTGACAGCTGTCAAAGCAGAGTCCCGCCCACGGACTGCTGCTGCAGAATCAGAGTGGACGACAGTGGTGAAAAAGGGCTCCAGCAGGAGGCAACGCAAGAGGGTGGCACAACCTCAGGAGTCGAGTCCCACTCCATCGGTGCGAGTGCAGCCCCAGAAACCAGCGCCAAAGCCCAAAAAAGCAAGAGTACTAAAACTCTGCCCCCCACGTACTGCAGCAGTGGTGATAACGCTGCAACCAAGGGCAGCGGAGAAAGGCGTCACCTACGCTAAGGTGCTGGCGGAAGCGAAAAGCCGCATTTATCTTGGGGTTTTAGGAGTGCCACCCTTGAAAAACAGGACTGCGGCCACTGGCGCCCGTATCCTCGAGGTTCCGGGTGTAGACATGGGTGTTAAGGCGGACGCCGTGGCTAAAAAGCTTCAGGAGGTGTTCCAGGAGTCTGAGGTCAAAGTTTCGAGGCCAGTAGCCACCGCAGATCTGCGTGTGAGTGGCCTCGACGACTAAATAACCCCTGAAGAGCTGGTGGATGTCATAGCCAGTACTGGTGGCTGTGCTCCGTCTGCTGTCAAAGCCGGTGGAATCAGGAGGGGCGCCGGTGGAATGGGAGCCGCATTTGTGCGGTGTCCCATGACGGTAGCCGCAAAAATACGGGACAGTGAAGGCCGGCTTCTGATTGGCTGGGTCGCGGCACAGGTCCGGGTTCTAGAAGCTCGACCCCGCCGCTGCTACCGTTGCCTTGCATTTGGCAACGTCGTGGCCTAGTGCAAGTCCGAGGTTGACCGCAGCGATGAGTGTTATCGCTGTGGTCAAAAAGGTCATAAGGCCAATGAGTGCTCTGCCGCTCCCCGCTGTGCTGCTGCGGGTAAGGCGGCGGATCACCTTTCCGGGGGCAAGGCCTGCGCCAAGCCCCCCGTTAAAATAGGGAGACAGCGCAAGGCTGCTGCGTCTAAGGCTAAGGCCAAGACGCAGCCGTCTGGCCTTAATACAGGGCAGGTGGTGCGCATGGAGGAAAATTAGTTATGGCCCTAACTTTTCTCCAGGCTAACATCAATCACTGCGCCAACGCCCAGGCTCTTCTGCTGGAGTCCTTGGCGCAGCGATTGATTAAGGTGACGGTGATTGCCGAGCCATACTCGATCCCGCCCAGATCTGACTGGATGGGAGACCTTGATGGCTTGGTGGCAATCACCACCCAATCACCGGCCCACTCCCCTCCCCTCGAAGGAGTGACGAGGGGCATGGGATTTGTTGCAGCCAGAGTGGGAAACGCATTGGTCGTAGGGGTCTATCACTCCCGTAACAGACCCCTGCACGAGTTAGAGACCCTCCTCGGCGAGGTAGGGACCATAGTTGCTCAGGCCCGCCCCCGCCCTGTAATCGTCCTTGGGTACTTCAACGCCAAATCTACGGCGTAGGGTTCCCCGACGACAGATCCGCGGGGCCGCACGGTACTAGAGTGGCTAACCGAGGTTGTTCTCTGCATTATAAACCGCGGGAACGAGAACACTTGTGTCCGCCAATGGGGTAACTCGATCGTCGACTTGACGTTTAGCACCCCAGATCTCGCCTTCTGCATACGCGACTGGCAGGTGCTGGTGGACTAGGAGACGCTTTTCGTCATCGGTATATCCGGTTCAGCATCTCCTCATCCCTGACGGACACAGTGAGAGAAGGATCGCGCGAGATCGGTCCGCGATGGGCCCTGAAGCGCCTAGACGCCGAAGTACTGAAGGAGGCGGCCCTCGTCTTTGCGTGGAGTGGGTTTCCTCCAGGGCAGGTCTCAGTGGACGTGGATTCAGACTCGAATGGGTTGAGCGAGGCCATTTCAGGCATCTGTGATCCTGCGATGCCACGCGCACGAGCACCTCAGCCCATACGTCAAGTTTACTGGTGAACGGAGGAGATCGCTTAACTACGCCAACACTGCGTGGCGAGGCGCCGCCGATACCAGCGGTATCTACGCCGCTTACCGTGAGGCTTCGAAGGCCCTGAGCGTGGCCATCGATGAGGCCAAAAGGCAGGCCTGGCAGCAACTGCTGGCGGGGCTTTAGCGTGATCCATGGGGCCGCCCGTATACGTGGGCGAGGCAAAAGCTCCGCCCTTGCCCCCCCAAAACTGCCACGCTCCAGCCAGCTGTGCTCCAAAGGGTGGTTGAGGGCTTGTTCCCCGGTATACCGGAGATCGACGTCTGGCCTCCAACCACAACACTAGCCTCGTTGAAGGATCTCGATGCAACTGAAGACGGGCTTGCCCCTATCTCCGAGGGAGAGATGGGTGCTGCAATGCTCAGGGCCAAAAACAAGACACCTGGGCCTGACGGCATACCGGGTCGTGCATGGCCTCTACTTTGAGCAACTGGGACCCCACCTCTCTCAGATTTCGAGATATTTCTCGAAATCCGTAAAATTTCGTACTGGGTGACTTAAATGCCAAGTCGACGGTCTGGGGTAACCCAGCCGCTTCTTGCAACGTCCGGGGCCGCACCGTTGAATACTGGGCGGCCTCGTCCGGTGTCTCCCTCCTCAACAGAGGGACGGTCCAGACGTGTGTGCGGCAACGGGGAGGGTCAGTGGTTGACGTCTCGTTTGCTACCCCCGTTCTAGCCGCCCGCGTCGTGAACTGGCGGGTGGAGATGGTGGAGACCTTGTCGGACCACCGATATGTGCGGTTCGACATCTACACCAAGAGCCCCCGGAGAACGGTCCCCTCAGGGCCTTCCCCTTTTCCACGGTGGGCTCTCACTCGCCTGCACCGTGAGGCAGCTATTGAGGCGGCGTTTATCCAGGACTGGCTTGCGCCTCCTCTCCAAGGCCTGGACGTGGACTCCGCAGCGGTCCAACTAAGGGAGTCCCTGACTGAGGTGTGCAACGCCAGCATGCCGCGGTCTCGCCGCCGACCTCCCCGTCGTGCCGTCTATTATATATTTTATGGACGGAGGAACTCGCGGGGCTCCGGGCCGCCTGTGTGGCAGCAAGAAGGGCCTACACGCGGAGTCGACGACGCAGCCGACGAGATGAGGCCAACGAGGTCCTTCTCTACGCTGCTTACGTAGTGGCAAGGAGGGTCCTCAAGTCGGCAATTGCCGCCGCCAAGGACGCGGCGAGAGCCGAGATGCTGGAAGGCCTAGACAAAGACCCGTATGGGAGACCATATAAGGCGGCGCGGAACAAACTGCGCCCCTTTAGTCCCCCGCTGACGGAGACCCTAGAGCCGAAATTGCTGGATGGGGTGGTTCGGTCTCTGTTTCCGTCCGGGACCAACTTTACTCCACCAGTGATGGAACCCCCTCGGGGGACGGAGACGCCAGAGGATGAGGAGGAGGAGGCACCTCCACCCACTGCAGCGGAATCCCTTCGCCTCTGCGCCAAGAGGACAGCCCCTGGACCGGACGGCATTCCTGCAAGGGTGGTGGCCCTCGCCGCTTCACAGATGGAGGAGAGGTTTCAGCGCGTGTTTCACGTCTGGGAGGTTCCCGAAACCTTGGAAGGAAGGGCAGCTGTGCCTACTCCGAAAGGAGGGACGCCCAGCGGACTCCCCTTCGGCATACCGGCCCATCGTTCTGCTCGATGAGGTCGGTAAAATGTTCGAGGGGATCGTCGCCAAGCGGCTGAATGGCACGGACCGGACCTGTCGAACGCCCAATTCGGTTTCCGAAGTGGGCGTTCGACTGTAGACGCGCTGGCCCTACTCAAGGGTCAAGTGCAGGAGGCTGTCAGGGCAAGAGACGGAGTTTTGGCTGTGTCATTTGACATAGCAAACGCCTTCAACTCCGTCCCCCACTCGACAATCTTGGAGGCACTCCGCTACCATGGTGTGCCTCAGTACCTGCGGAGGCTTCTGGCCAACTATCTGGAGGACCGAGCCGTCCTCCTCGTGGACCGCTCGGGCCAACTTCGCCGGTACCATACCGGCGAAGTTGGCCCGAGCGGTCCACAGGGTCGGGTGTTCCACAGGGGTCTGTCCTAGGACCTCTCTTGTGGAACATCGGATTCGACTGGCTCCTGCGGGAAAATCTCCTCCGTGGCACGAGTGTCATCTGCTATGCGGATGACACTCTACTCACTACCCGTGGGAGAGATTTCAGGGAGGCGGCGAGTCTGGCCTCGGCCGGCGGATCCCTGATCGCGGGAAGGATCCGCCGCCTAGGCTTGAAGGTGGCACTGCATAAGACCGAGGCCGTGTTTTTCCACGGGCCTCGGCAGCGCATTCCCCCTGACGCCCACATTATTGTGGAGGGGGTCAGGATCAAGGTGAAAGCCCAGATGAAATAGTGCTCGACAGCAGGTGGCGCTTCGGCCCGCACTTCAGCGGGCTGTCGACGCGCCTGCTAAAGGTCGCGGGCGCCCTCTCTTGGCTTCTTCCGAACTTGAGGGCGCTCAAAGCGGCTCTTATACGCCGGCATCTTGAAGAGTATGGCCCTTTACGGGGCTCCTATCTGGGCTGACTCCCTTCAAAAGAGGGAGAACGCCACTACACTCCGCAGGCCCCAAAGGGCCATTGCACTGCGGGTGGCGAGGGCCTACCGGTCGGTGGGCTTCGCGGCGGCGTGCGCTTTGGCTGGCACCCCTCCTTGGGAGCTCCAGGCAGAGGTGCTCGCCAAAGTGTACGAGTGGACGGCGAGGCGTAAGGCGCTCGGGGAGCGCCCCACCTTGGAGGAGCGGGTGGCTGTCCGGCGTGAGGCTAGGGACGCGGTCGTCCATCATTGGACGGAGGACCTCGCCACACCTACAAGACTGGCTCGGGCGGTCCCACGGTTTCCTCTCATTCCGTCTGGTGCAGGTGTTATCCGGGCACGGATGCTTCGGATCATACCTGCACCGGATCGGAAGGGAAGAAACACCGACATGCCATGATTGTGGCGCGGCGGAGGACACGGCGCAGCACACCCTCGAGGTGTGTCCGTCGTGGTCCGAGCTGCGCCATAGCTTGGTTGCCGTAGTCGGGCCGGACCTCTCGCTCCCCAGCGTTGTCAGCGCCATGCTGGAGGGTGAAGGGAACTGGGTAGCGGTCGCCTCCTTTTGCGAAGACGTGATGTCCCAAAAGGAGGCGGCAGAGCGCGCAAGAGAGGAAGACCCCCTTGCGGCGCCACTGCGTAGACGAAGAAGGGGCGGAAGAAGGCGATTGCGCCTTCTGCCTCCCGGTGGTGAATAGCGAGAGTTAGGCGCGGGGGCGCCTTCTCTCGCATTGCATCTATTCACCACCTCCGTCAGGCGGGAATGGCCGAGCACTCCTGGTCATTCTCTGGGGGAGGGGCGTGCAGGCCCCGCTGTAAAAGTGGGCGGTCGTCGGTGGGGGACTGGACGTAGAGGCTCCGCCAACTTCCCAGTCCTCCTCCACACAGACGAAGCCGGAGTGCCGCTGGGTTATTCTAGTGGGTATACCGGTTGCACCGGGGAGTCCCACATACCCCCCTATCCCCAATGGGGGGGGGATGCGTAATGCATTTTTCCCAGCGTCAAAAAAAAAAACTCGTCCTCCTAAGGAAGGAGAACCGTCTTGCAGATGAGCCCTCGGGCTACCGCCCGATTGTGATGCTTGACGAGGCGGGCAAATTGTTAGAGCGTGTTGTCGCTGCCCGCCTTGTCAAGCATCTTGAGACGAAAGGACCCGACCTGGCTCCCACTCAGTTCGGGTTTCGGAGAGGCCGCTCGACGCTGGACGCCATATCCTGCGTCCGCCAACTCTCCTAGGAGGCGTGCTCCAGTGGTGGCGTGTTACTCGCCGTGTCGTTGGATATAGCAAACGCTTTTAACCCTAGAAAGATAACCATATTCTATCTTACATAAAAGATAACCGTGCGCTTCGGAGGCGCCACGGTATTCAAAAGCTTATTTTTAAATTATTTAGCAAGATTTGTGTGATTTGATTTTACAATTTAAATGGTATTATAGGTGACACATTTTTATAAACCAATAATATTGTACTTTATATTTGTTTATTATTAATAATTGAAACCTAATGAGAAGACTTCTAAAAACTAACAAAAATCACAAATATCGCTTAACTATCATAAAATATTGTATTTTACTATTAATATGTATAGTATAAGTCAAATATAAGTATAAAGTCTAGGAAAGCTAATCAGTACCTTATAAAATTCTTTTTAGACTGTCATATATACGTCGATCTTAAAGATAACCATACGCCTCAGGAGCGCATCAACTCGTTCAACTCGTCATAACTCCAAAACAATAATACTTACCGCACAAAAACAGCTGGCCCTCGACGCGGTTGACCGACGACTGAGTTGGCTGAGAAGCACAGATATACACGGGTTTCGTATTAAAAGATTATAGTACTATTTATTCGTGCGGGCGCCTCTGAATCGTAGGTTATCTTTCTAGGGTTAACTCGCTGCCCTGGAACACGATACTCGGGGGTCTGGAACACCACCGAGTGCCCCAGTACATCCAAAGCCTCGTTGGAGACTATCTCTCCGACAGAGAGGTAGTCTTCCCGTCGACGAATGGAGAGGGACGAAGTCCTATGTCGTGCGGCGTTCCACAAGGGTCCGTTTTAGGCCCTCTTTTATGGAACATCGGATAAGACTGGGTGCTTCGTGGCACTAACCTCCGTGGCGTCAGCATCGTTTGTTATGCTGACGACACATTGGTTACTGCCCGGGGGACTTTTACGGAGGCGGCGATTCTGGCCACCGCTGGTGTTGCGACAGTCGTGGCTAGAATCTGGAGGCTGGGTCTGGTGGTGGCGCTCCATAAGTCCGAGGCCATATATTTTTACGGCCCCCGACGGGCGCCTCCGGCAGACTCTGCTATAGTGGTGGGCGGAACCTCTATTCCAGTCAGGACGACGCTCAAATATCTCGGCGTTGTCCTCGACAGTAAGTGGAGGTTCGAAGCGCATATGCAGCAGCTGTCCCCCAAACTTTTGGGGATAGCTGGCGCTTTGAGTCGCCTTCTCCCCAATACCAGAGGAGGAAGAAGGAGCTGACGCCGCTTATATACAGCGGTGGTAAGTTCCATGGCACTCTATGGCGCGCCCATATAGGCGGCATCCCTACGGCGCAATGGGATAGCCGTATTGCTGGCGGCCCAAAGAGTTATGGCGGTGAGGGTGTGTCGGGGATACCGAACACTCTCACATGAGGTGGCATGTGTCCTTGCCAGATTGCTCCCATGGGACCTTGAGGCGGAAGTCCTGGCCTCGGTCTACCAGCGCAGAGTGCAAGCGCGGGAGCGAAACGAGCGGCCGGCACCGCGGGAGGTGGCGCATTGAAGTGATCGGGCCAGGGCTCACGCCCTCGCTACATGGAGGGACAGGCTCCTCACAGGGCCCACACAGAGGGGGGCCGGCGCTCAATGACTCCTTGAAGCGATCTGGCCTGTACTCGAAGAGTGTGTACGAAGAAGGCATGGTGGACTCTTTTTCCGGCTGACACAGGTTCTCTCCGGACATGGTTGTTTTGGAAGATACCTTTGTAACGTCGCACGGAGAGAGCCCAACACAGCATGCCACCAGTGCGGCCTTGTTGAAGACACCGCCCAGCACGCGCTGGAGTCATGCCCAGGAGGAGCGGGACCGCGGCGATCCCTGATCGCGGTTATATGATCTGACCTCTCCTTGTCGGCCATCATTGTTAAGATGGTCGGTGACGAGAGGTCGTGGGAAGCAGTGGCCTCATTTTGTGAAAAGATTATTTCACAGAGGGAGGCGAAGGAGGGAGAGAGAGAGAGAAACCCTCTGTCTCATCCGCTCCGGAGGGCGCGGACACGGAGGCGAGCCAATCGAGCTCGCACTCCGTCTCTGATCTGAGAGCCTGGGGGGCTGTAGGGACGGCTGGTGCACCCCATCAGGGTAAGGTCCTCACGAGGTGTGGATGTACCCTGTGTTGCGGGGCATCTCACTAGGCGGAAATGGGGAGGGCTCTTTACACCCTCCCCAGAGACTGGGCCTGCCTAAGTGGGCAGCGACGTCAGTGGGGGCGTGGCTGAATAACGCAAGTGGTCCTACGCCCCCCGCCAATAGTCGATGAGGATGGAACACCGCAGAGTTTTGGTGGGTTTGCCGCCCTTCTGGCGTAGACTCCCACAAGCGCACCAGTACTCCCTGGAGCAGGTGATCAGGGTCTAAAATTTTCCTCTGCGAAAACAAAAAAAAAATAGGGCGTATGACTCGATGCCAACCAGAGAGAACAAAGCAAACAATTTGATAGAGAAATAGAGAGTTTAAATTCGATGCTCGGACCCGAACCTCGGTGGCTTAGTTGGTCAACGGCGTCTGACACGGAGAGTCAGAAGACGCGGGTGCGAATCTTGTCCGAGGATGTGAATTTTTCTCTCTATAAATTTCAATGTTTGAGATCGCTAAAGCAGGCGTTACACATGGGAAAATACTTTGCAAAAGATACCTTTCGTGACGTAGTAATTTGGATTCGTGGTTTACTTACTATTGGAAATTCCACGTGGCCGGGCTGGGCTACGTTAGTGGTCCTCACCTTGTTAACGTCGCTAGTTTGCCAAGTATTATTTCCAAGGCCTGTTCGCCATTTACCTGTGCTAGAAAAAAGCACTGTTTTGGCGGGGTCTCGCCTTGATGATCAGAACTGTTACTCTCAGTGGTCAGAAGGATCTCTCAACTCAATCGATCGATGTATTTATTCAACCCCTGCGGGGCTGGTGGAGGTCTCGCGCTTCCGCTCTGTACATCTGCGGTACCTCGGGGGGCCACTACCCCTAGGTATCTCATTTGTCTGCGTATTATGCCTAAGTGACAATACTACGCAGATATTCTATGCACATAAAGGCTGTGCTATAAAATTTTGTATATCGCGCTGTACCACCCGGAGGTGGCTTATGTTAGCCATCACAACTCAATTTCATCGGATCGATTCGTATAGGTATGTTTCTTGTTTAGGTGTTTCTCGCCTGTAGGTGTTTTAGCCTTTATTTCATGTGGTCAATCAAAACATGTATAAAGTTGTAATCGTAGCAAGTGGCGCCATTTAGTTCCGTAAAATTATACTAGATGGCGACTCAGGTAAAGTTAGCTCGCGGAGGTATTTCATTCACTGTATGCAATATGTAATTTTGAGAAATATATATTTTCGAACACTTCCCATACGCAGAAAGGAGTTTCATTTAAATAACCCTACGCGCGATTATCGGAACCTACTATTGGAATATATTCCATGTTCCTTATCGAGTCGGACAGACAGCATTCTGTCACGTGTGTGTAAGTTGTGCAAGTGTGCGTGAGCGTACTGTTAGACTAGGTTCCCGACTTGTTTTAAAAAAAAAAACAAGATTTATGGAAACAGAGATTTATTAACACTTTTAATACTACTATTTACACTTTTCACTTATTTACTCCTTGTTGAATCACTCGGGTTTTAAATAATCGCGCACTACTATTACTGATGAGAGGCAGAGTAACCTTGTAAAATTGAATAACAATGAATGACAATAATATCCAAAAATTATGGGTTTATACAAAACAATATTGCTGACTTGTTGAAATGCATTGACGTCAATCGCTAGAATGCGAGTGTGGTCGATTGCAAGATCGGCAGATATTAGGGTTGTAACATTTCCCCCCTTTAAGACGGAACATACTAAACGGATAGTATGTGAGTAAGGATTGATCCAACAGAGATTACAAGATTGAGACAATGAAATACAGGACTAAGAGACATAATGGAATAGTAATTAATTAAAAATAACAATAAAGTAGTAAACAATCAGAAAGTTGCAATGAAAAATAGAAAAATAAGATTAACTGTTAGATAGTAGAAATTAAATGAAAAGTAAAACTAACAATTAAGTAGATAGTAGCAATGAACTAGGACAATTAAAATTAACATTGTAAACATAACGGTTTAGCAATAGGATAAGAAAAGTACCAGACATACATATAATTATATTTCAAGATTCCTTCTTGGAGATGACATAGAAACACTAGACATAGAATTAGAGTCAGAACTAAAAGTTTCAGAGTTGTGTCCAATAGTGGTGATCTCAATATTTGACCTAGAATGAATATGAGACTGAGGCTTTGAATAGCATTTATTAAATATTTTAACACAACATCCGGAAGTAGTAGCTCTGCGTTTAGGGCAAATACACAAATAAAGTTTATAAGACAAAAATGACAAAACAGATAAGGATAACAATGTTGTCAAGATGCTGAAGTAGTATCCATATTTAATGTGATAAGGCTGATTTTCGATCTCTGTCAACTCGTCATTGAATTGGTTTAGTTTATGAGTCGCGTATTGTAAGGAGTCCAGATTTATATATGACAATCTTATTGGAGTTAAATATGGAATACTATTATTAATTTTTATTTTTGAACAACAATCATCGTTGATGATGTTAAAGTTAGGTGATGGTATATAAATTTTTGTTTCGTATTCATTACTGGGAACAAACTGCATTAGTTTGTGATATGCTTTACAATTTTTAGGAACAGCTAATATTCCTGTTCCGACTACGTCATGATCGACAATATTACCATTGCAATTAAGAGATAGCCTTGCGATATCTGACTGAACGTAAATCTACTTATTGTTCATTAGTTTTTGCTAGATATCGACGTTACCGTATATTAGTTTGTAACTGCAAGAGTCTGGGATATCACTTAGAAATTCACTGAAAATAAGCACTTCACAGATAGGATTTGAAACACTAGATTGTACATTAGCTAATTTACACAAATTATAGTTATTCTCCATTAATTTACACTCACTTAGGTCGTCCATTGCAGAATACGTCAATTTGTCTTCAGTTATTGCTAAGTACTTTGTGGATGGGCTTATTAAAGCAAAAGAGTTTATTTTATGAATATCATGAGGTGTAGGGAGAGCATAAATGTGATAGAGATTATAATCTACGAGCAAAGCTAAGGGTATTTTTACTACGAATACTAATTTACTATCGCTAACGAAAGAAGATACATCTGCTATATCTATGAGAATATGAATGTTATCTAGAGTTAGCTCGATTGGAAAGTTGCGAATTAGATCGTTGTTTCTTGAATTTAATTCGTTAAACAATTGCATGGGACTTAGTATAGAAGGATGTACTACATTTTGTTTACCGAAAAGTATAGAATCTATAAGATCTTTCAGTTTAAAATTAAGAATCATGAGAGAGCTTTCTAATGCACTGAACGTCATTGCGAGATGCGAGGTAACTTCGAGTTTATTGGTGCTGGTTGAAATCGTTTCTAAAATTGAGTCAAGTTTATCCATGTTTTCGTTAAGTCCGACTTCGTTATAGTTTAACCTTTGAATCGTATTATTAAAAGATGAAATAGTAGATGAAATAATATGGATGTTCTGTTTCATTAAGGAAGCTAAGTGACGTTGATCATCTTGGACCGCGTTAATGGCGTCAGTGAAAGCTTTGGCATCGTCTTCATCGAGAGAACCGAATAGCTGTTTAAGGATAGGACCGCCTATACCGAACCAAGCGGATCGTCTAGGTCTAGAGCTAGTATTATTATTAATAAAATGAGATAGAGAATTATAATTAGAATTAACACTATAATATAAGGTTTCTAAAGGACTAAGGACATTAGAGCAATCTATCTTAATATCAGGATAAGAATAGCAAATAAGTTAAGAACTCGCTAACATTTTATTAATAGTTTCTAGATGAGGCTTAAAGTAAGAAATATCAGTAAACGTTAAAACATTCCAATAGTTATTATAATATCTTAGAGTACCTAGAGGGTCAAAGTAAAGACCGGGACTGTTGACGATAGGCGACGTTAGATTGGAGTTGGAGACGGAGATGACTCCTTGCGTGATGGCCCTGGAAGAGGATTTTCATGAGCTAACTTGATTTGATCGAAATTATATCGTATATGCCTACGATTAACAAGAAGTCCAGCGAACAAGTTTGCTGCTGGGGTCTTTGCAGTTCATGAGCCAGATTAAAGGACGACGATCAGTGATCTTGAATCTTGAATTTCCTACCGTAGAGGTAAGGTCTGAAAGTTTGAGTTCCAAAGATGATTGCTAAAAGTTCCTTTTTCGTAGTGCTATAATTACCTTCTGCACTATTAAGCGTTCTAGAAGCATAGGCGATGGGAAGATCATTTCCATCTTCACACTGGGAAAGGACAGCACCTAATGCATAGTTAGAAGCGTCTGTGGTTAGTACAAATGTTTTGCTGAAATCTGGATACTGCAGAATTGGAGCATTGGTGAGCAAGTTTTTAAGCGTAATGAATGAATGATTTTGAGAATCACCCCAAATGAATTCAGTGTCTTTACGAAGTAGTGATGTTAAAGGTTTAGTGATTTTAGCAAAGTCTTTTATAAATTTACGATAAAACCAACCAGGCCAAGAAAGCTCTTTATATGTTTAGGGTTTTTGGGAGTTGGATAGTCAAGAACAGCTTTAACTTTGTCAGGGTTTGGTGAGACACCTTTATCGGTGATAATGTGACCAAGATAAGCGACTTCCTTTCTAAAGAATTCGCACTTATCTGGTTGGAGTTTGAGGTTGTGTTTTCTTAGGGCATCGAAAACAAGTTTGAGCTTTTGAATATGGGAGTTTAAGTCATGGGAGTAGATTATGACGTCATCGAGATAGATGAAGCAGTGTATGCCTTGTAGGCCTGAAAGGACAGTGTTCATCAACCTCTGAAACGTTGCTGGAGCATTTTTCAGACCAAAAGGCATTCGAGTATACTCAAAATGCCCATTGGGAACTGAAAATGCAGTTTTAGGAGCATCAGCATCCTTGACTCGGATCTGATGGAAGCCAGATGCCAGATCTAACGTTGTAAAGTATTTGCTATGTCCTAACTGGTCAAGAATATCGGTGATGTTTAAAATAGGATAAGCGTCACCTATGGTAACATCGTTTAATTTACTATAGTCAACTACGATGCGCCATTTCTTTTCGCCGGAAGCATCTTGCTTTTTGGGGACAATCCATATAGGAGAAGACCAAGGAGAATCGGAGGGTCTGATGATTTTCTGGTCAAGCATCTTTTGAATTTGTTTGTTGACTTCTTGTTTATGGATCTCGGGATACCAATAGGTTTTTGCATGGATAGGTTGGGAATCAGTGGTTTTGATTTCATGTGTAAGGGTATCCGTGCAAGTAAGGATATCACCATCTAAATGAAACAGATCAGAATAATCAGAGCATAGCTGTAAAAGGGCTTTTGACTCTTCGTCATTGAGATGGGAGGATCTGACTTGATTTTGTACATTTTTAATCCGATCGCGGGAATTAGCTGAAACGGTCTGTGTTACTGTGTTTACTGAGTGTATTTGATTTCTAATGTCTTCGAGAGTATGACAAGTGTAAATTTCAACATTGAGAGATTGAATAATGACATCGCGATGTGTGGTGTTTAAAATAGATACATTTGCATGTTTATTAGGTTTCACTCTAGTTAAACAGCTGGCTAGATAAACACCGTTTTGGATTTCAGATTTTTCCACAAAACCATATGCGATCTCTGGGTTTGAGATAACACATTCAATGATCATCTCTGAACGAGCTGGAATGGTGTATCGAGGCTTTGTAAAGTGAAGGTTGAGCTGATATTTTCCAATAGTCAGAGTGTTGCTTTTGTAATCTACGTTACAATTATAGAGCTTCAGCAGATCATTTCCTATAATACCATCAAAATGAATGTCAATTTTATCCGATATAAGGTGAAAAGTGCTGTAGATCGTTTCGCTCTTGGAGACTTTGAGGTCAAGTTTAAAATTGCCAAGAGTGGATGAATAATTGGCGTCGCTATCGATATCTTTGAATTTAATGACTGCAGGATCAAGAACAGTTCGAATTTCAAGGGCTGATTTCTTAACAAATGAAACAGTGGAACCAGAATCGACTAAAAATACTAGCGGTTTACTAGAATATTGGCTTGTAACGTATATGTGAGGTAGGTAAGTTTTATAATTTATGTTTACCTCATAACTAGCCTCACATTCATCTCTTGAGTTAGAAACGGATTTATTAGATGCAGTGGGAAGTGTACGAGATCTAGTAGGTTTGGTAAGCTTATTTAAATTAGGAGAGATAGTAAATTTACTACTCGTGGGTTGAGTAAGAACTTTTGAACTAGTAGGTTTGGAAATAGAATCAATGCGTTTGGGTACAGTGAATATAAAAGGTTCAGTAGATTTGCAGAATTTAGTAGGTTTATTGTACTTGGTAATTTTTGCAGATTTAGTAGGCATCGTAAAATTTGTAGATTTAGAACATATGTTAGAACTGGTAGAATTAGTAGGACTAGTAGATTTGGTAGATTTAGTAGACATAGTAGATTTAGTAGATATAGTAGACATAGTAGATTTAGTAGGATTTGTGTGTTTGGTAGATTTAGTAGACATAGTGGGTTTGTTAGATTTAGTAGGGTTGGTAGAGTTAGTAGAATTGGTAGGTTTTGTAGATTTAGTAGGGTTGGTAGATTTAGTAGAATTGGTAGATTTTGTAGATTTAGTTGGAATGATAGTCTTCATAGATAAATTACCAAATAAAGAGTTCATCCCGTCGGCGTCGGTTTGAGTTGCGGATTCCGTACGACGCGGGACCGGAATCATAGTCAGTTTAAATCAGAGCGTGAATCAGAATCAAAAGAATCTTCCCGGATGCTGCGATCATCCTCATTGTGGGAAAGATTATGAATCTGTTTTGTAGATTTGGTATGCTGGTGACGTGAATTATTGAATTGTCTCTTACGACATTCATGAATCTCGTGACCCAGGTTTTACAGTATCTGCATACTTTTACTGGGTTTTGGGGTACAGTGGCTGATGTAGAAGGATGTTGAGGAATGTTGTGTTGACGTTGTGCACAGGGCGCTCACGAAAGGAAATTGGACGCTCGCGATTAAAGCAGTTTCGATCAAGATGCCCTGTTTTGCCACAGATTTTGCACTTTGGTCTTAATTGGTTAGCCGTTTGAGTTTGTAGGGCATAATTATGCAGTTTCTCTTCTTGAATGGCAAGGTTAACCGCTTCGTTTAGGTTCGAGGGGTTTCTACACCTAAGGATTGTAGATATATGACTCGGTAACCCTAACAAGAAAGTATGAAGCGCTAAGTCCTCGGTATTTGCAATACGGCCTTTTAGTTCAGAAGGATCTCTCGTAGAGTGTGTGATGTCAGTCTGTAATCGTGTTAAACATGTCTCTAATCGTAAACTATACTGACTGACAGATTCGTTATATTTTTGTTTACACTGTTGTAGATCTAAAAATAAATGATCTCTATGTTTGGTTTCGCCAAAAGTAGTTTTTAGAAACGATTTCAATTCAGACCAATTTTCGAATATTTTTAATGCACAAGTGGATTCCGCTTTGCCTTCGAATTGTGACAATATGTATTTAAATAGAATGTCCTTTTGTGCAATTGAAGCTAACGACAATACACTTTCGCAATTACGCAAAAACGAAGTTAATTTATTTTTATCACCATCGAAAGGCTTAAATTGTGATGTAATAAAAAAAATAAAAAAATAATAAAAAAAAGGTAATGAATTTAGTAAGGACCCCGAAATTAATATTTTCCTCTTAAATACTCTTAAGGTACTAAGGAACTGCTGGAAGACATTTTTTTATCACCTTTAAGACTTTCGTTAACCATTGTTAAATAAATATTAGAAAGTAGAAAAAACAATCACAAAGTAATCAGACAAAACAGAAAACAATTATTGTAAAATCGCTTACAGAACGATGAAAAGTAGAGACGTCATTGAAGTTAGCTATGCGGAGTCGGGTTACGGCACGAGCCGTCGCGTCGGTTGACCAGGTGGAGTGTATCGTGTTACACAATACAAGGCGCCGGTGCGATGACCTCGGTGATCACGGGCAGTATGCGCGTGATAATGGATTCCCTCAGAGCCTTGTGGATGGCTTGGAGCTTGGCAGGCGTCCCAAGGGAAGAGTAGAGTAGGGTGGCTGGTTACACTTGAAGTCCCAATCAGCAGGGTGACTCGGTGTAAGGGTAGGTGACCCACAACACAGTGGAGCCACGTGTAGTTTTCGAGCCAAGGGTCAGCAGGGGTAGCTTGGTGTGATGTGAATACACAGTGGAGCTAGGCTGACGGGCTCGGTAGCGGCGATGCAGTGCCGTAAACAAGCTGGCGGTAGGCAGTAGCGTGCAATGGCCAACTTAGAGCCACATGCGATGAGACGAAAAGTCGTGAAAGTGCAGGAGGACCCTCGTCAGGTAGGGGCGACCAGGGGACAGTAATTATCCCTTTTGTTCTGACACCAATAATGTTAGACTAGGTTCCCGACTTGTTTAAAAAAAAACAAGATTTATGGAAACAGAGATTTATTAACACTTTTAATACTATTATTTACACTTTTCACTTATTTACTCCTTGTTGGATCACTCGGGTTTTAAATAATCGCGCACTACTATTACTGATGAGAGGCAGAGTAACCTTGTAAAATTGAATAACAATTAATGACAATAATATCCAAAAATTATGGGTTTATATACAAAACAATATTGCTGACTTGTTGAAATGCATTGACGTCAATCGCTAGAATGCGAGTGTGGTCGATTGCAAGATCGGCAGATATTAGGGTTGTAACAGTACGTATACTCGCCGGCTTTAATCTGCAAAGCGTTGGAAACCAGTGGTGGATCGCCATTGAAAACATTCGTCGTAAACAACTCTTGAAAAGAGTTGTTACGCCTGGTTGGAAGAAAGTGTGAGCGTGCACTTAACCACCGAAGAAGCTAGAAGAAGCCGGAAGGAACGGAAGCAGAGGACGACCAGCAACGAGTCGTCACTCATCACCAGTCAGCAGTCGTCCATCACCAACGACAACTCCGAGTCATCATCAGTGACGTCACAGCGGCTACGGAGGAAGTGATCAGCTGATCAAATTGGTTTGCAAGTGAAACATTGTACAACCCGGTCAGAATATCTGTGCACCTCGCTGGAATGCGGCGCCTCTCCCGCTTCCCCTGTCACCTCTCCGCGCACTCCTGGTGCGACAGTACGGTTAGCATCTTCGTTGCCGATACAAGTCCCGATAATTTTGATATTTTCGCTTTGTTGTTGTTTTGTTTTTTAATATTTATTGTTAAGTTTAGACTGTTTACTGTTAAGTTTAGACTGGTTTGGTTGTTATGAATTAATTAATTATTAATAATAATTATTAAATTATTAATCTGGCAAAAACTGGATGCGAGAAGCACAAGATAGACCTAAGTGGCGTGCAATTGGAGAGGCATATGTCCAGCAGTGGACTGCTACAGGCTGATGATGATTAAATTATTAATAATTGTGCAGAATTACTTTATAAATGTAAAAGTAAAATCGGCGATTATCATAACGAGATGGACACAAACATTTTTTTTAAATGGCTCCGTGAAAAGCTTATACCAAATTTACCGCCGAACGGTATAGTTGTCATAGACAATGCACCCTACCATTCGATGCAGTCGGTGAAAGCGCCCACTAGTGCTGCTCTTCGCAGGTCACATCGTCGGGGCTAAAATGTTTTTTCGTTGGTACACTTTTACACACACCAAAAAAGCGTAGCGTTAAAGTATCTAGCGAAGGCGTGTTCTCGCTGCAAAAGAATGCCTTATCTCCATTATTACAGGTGCGCGAGCTCGAAAGATCACAGTCCGCGCGACCCATTGCGATATATCCTAGCGTAGTTTCGATTCCAATGACAGTAGATCGTGTTGACGTCACTTTGTTGCCGCCTAACAATAATGGAAATAGCTCGTTTCCTTTTAAACAGTCTACATCAGCGGGAGTATAGAAGTCTTCATCTGCCATGGCCAGACCCTGCAGGTGACCTAGTTGCGTCAAGTCAATCGGTGCGTTTGGTAAGTGATTGGTAATAGATTCGATCACGCGAGCGTTTACTGTATATTTACAGCGATGGTCGAAGCGCAAACGTATCGTGAACGTAGCGCTGCCAAGCGAGTTACTTTGCGATCTACCTATACCTGTAATGGTAGTCGCATTGCGGTTAATTTTTAAGTCTTTCACAACAATCTTTAGTAATGAAATAGCTCATTAGAACCCGTATAGAGCAATAAGCGTATTTTACGACCATTGTTATTATCGCCGTGTGCGTACACCGAGGCCGTAGGTAACAACGCCGTATGCGTACACCGATGCCGTAGGTAACAACACCGTAGTTGATTTACCGCTACACTGTAGTGTTGTAACAGCTGATAATGAAACGTTATCCCGGCCCGATGTATTGGCTGGCGCGTGGGCTATTGCATGATTTGTGGAATGCATCGCGGCCGTAGCCGTCGCCACCGTCGCCTGTGGC
This sequence comes from Selenia dentaria, assembly GCA_917880725.1. NCBI lineage: Eukaryota > Metazoa > Arthropoda > Insecta > Lepidoptera > Geometridae > Selenia > Selenia dentaria. The sequence continues at coordinate 13,098,294 of OU862877.1, read as the reverse complement.
TGCGACTGCGGGCCCGACCGATTAGTCGAGTGTCGTTGCGGTACGATGCGATCTCGTATGTTTGCATAACTTTGGTTATTGTGAAAGTTATCTATATGAATAAGTGTATGATGTTTCCTTTGACAAATAGAACATCTGTTTAGAGACCTATGTGCTTATCACATCATTAGTCATTTATTTTGTGAAAACCCAAACAGTTCTGACAGAAGTTATGTTTATCGACCAATGATTTGCGTGTGTTTACATCTTGAGACAAGAAATAACTGCACTTAAAAATGCATTTAGGGGTTGAGAATGGCAAAGACTACAATTGCGAGGCGTTGTTCCCGTTGTTGTTTGATTGTTTACAACAAAAGATTGTTTTGTTTTCGCGTTTTTTGTTTGAAGCGCGTAACTACCCTTATTTTTATTTGTATGCGTTAATTTAGTGCCTGTTGTGAACGACAAACGTAGCGAGTGGATTTTATTTTGTTATTTTATGAATTGTTTAAGTAGATCAAAGGTAGGTAGTTTTACGTTTCGGTGTGTTTGCTCGTATAGTGTGAGCGTATCTTTGTCTAGCTTACTGAATACTTACTGCAATGTGGGTTATTACGAAGTCTGCGAGATCATATATTTGCAAACGACGTAAAGCTAAACAAAACTGTTCTAAGAATGCGTCCGATGCGGTTTGAGATGAAGAATGTAACATTTTCTCAAGATACATGGAAGCTTGAACGCGCATATCTTGGTACTTGTCGATCAAGCTATTCCATAGTATAGCGTAGTTTTCACTGGTGGCCTGTATACCACTGCATATAGTCAGGACTTTACCTGAGAGTTTACCTACTAGGTATTGCGCTTTCTCAGATGCGGTGAGCATATTGCTCTCGTGGATAAGACTTTTGAAAATTTCATAGAATTCTGGCCATTTATCAGGATTACTATCGAAAGACGCTAACTCGAGCGAAGGAAATTTTTTAGAAAACTCACTTTTGAGTCGTTCTAAATTGGTTTTCAGTCGATAGATTGACTTGTTCACTGCTAGTATTTTACAATATAAATCATCAAAAGCTAAATGACGTCGTATATAAGGTTTGACGTCTTCATTCTGTTTTAAGTATAACAAGTTTAAGGAGTCAATAGTTTCGAGAAAATTAGCCCTTGTTATTTCTAAAGACTGGAAGCAAGATATGAATGCTTTCTTAGTGACAGGGTCAGAAACTTCTAGGCTGAGGTCGTATAATCGTTGCACTTTTGTAAATAATGTTTCTCTTTTAGTCTCTAATTAATTTTCCGTTTTAATTCTTTATCCGCCATTGTGATGAAGAATAGATGTAAATATGAGCGAGACTGCGTGAGCGGCCGAGTTATTGTTGTCGTAGAACAGGATTAGTGATTAGCGAAATTTTGCGTAATTTATGCGATAATAGCGTAAACAAAGTGAAACATATAAAGTATTAACATTTAGCGTGAGATATATTGTTACGGTGCGATATACATTAATCATAGTATTTGCGTGATGCCTGCGTTACAACTTGCAGTGCAAAATGGCGGACACGTAATAGTTATAATTTTGTACAAAGATGCGTGTTCGAGTGCTGTATGAGTTGCGGAAGAGAAGATTGATGATTTAGATGTGGGGTGCGTTAGGGATCCGGCTCGTGAGGGCCAGAGGACTTGTGAGATAGAAAAGGTAGATAAAGGGATTACCTCGTTGAATGTCCATGTGCTTGCGCTCTTTCCTTCGATATTTAGTGAATATATACATATCCAATATGGCACTGGTCACTTTCTTGTCTCTCACAGTCAGTTTGTAGGTAATAACATCACTCGCGGTTACGTGGTTTTATAGGATTATAGTATATCGTTTTTGAGAAATTTTTATGCGCGTGCGTTTGGCAGTTGTTCCCGGTCAAGAGGTAGGGTTTGGACTGGTTTGAAGCGGAAGAGGAAGGGCTATGTGCGTGTGACGTATGCATGTGGTACTGTATGTGTTTACAAGTTTATACAATATATATACTTAATACTTACTTACTATATATATATATGTCGCCGCAGCAATTCTTCGGCGGTTTTATTTTAAAAAATACTTCTAAGTTTTATTGAAATAGTTAAGTTTAAAAACCATTATTATAAATCGTTACGATAATTTATTGTTTCAATCAAAGTGTGAGAAATGTAAATAGTTAACTTCTTGTTAAATCACTATTTGATTTGACTCCAAGATGGTGGTTACATAAAGTAAGTTTATTTAATTCTAATTAACAGCTATTAATGAGACTTTTGCATATTGACTGCTTGTTAAAAAGTTAGGTGATCATTGTAAGATTAATTTGGTATTTTTATCCCAAGCATTTGTCCTTTTTAAATGCTAAACGAAGCCATGTGAGTTTTGGCGCCAAGATGGCGCGACAAATGCTTGGAGGGGCGTACGAAGCGAGCGGGAGCTCACTTTATCGCCGACTTTTGAACGAAACACATTGTAAGTAAAATCTCTGCTGCTCAGGTTATTATTTATTAAATTTCAATTATAATTGATTGTTCAGAGTAACGATAAATAGATTGTGTTACTGGTGTCTTTGACTTTTACTTCTTAAACATCTTAGAATAAGTGTCCAGGTTACTTTTCATCAGCCATCAGCCAGCTTGCTTAAAGTTTGTGACTATAGGGTAAATGATAATAGCTGCAGTACCGTTGACCTTGATGTGGTCAGCGGTTCTGCGCTTTTTTTTAAAAAACAGTTTCCATTTCGGACACTCGACATCAGAAGTGGGATCCCCTTTCTGTCGGTCTTATTTTTTCAGATCCTGGCTTCATTGGATTCATCGTTCAACGGGTCACCATGGATCAACCACCTGACCCAAATGCAACAACGCAACACGGCCCAAGCACCCAACCTCCTCCAGGGACACACGTTGACTCCACACCAGTATCATCGCAGTCTGGTAATGTACCTCCTGAATTCTATTTACATATGATGACTGTGATGCAAAACATGAGTGAAAAACTGCTCCAGCAGCAGCCTAGTGACAAGATAAAAATTACTGATGTGTTTTTACCCTCGTTTGATCCGGACGGAAACGTTGGGGTTAGAGAGTGGTGTGATCACATATCTACAGCTAAAAATGCCTACCAATTAACTGACTACGATATCCGCATGAAAGTAACTAGCTTGTTGAGAGGTCGCGCCAAAATGTGGGCAGACAACTGGCTTGTCACTACGTCTGATTGGGACGAGCTGCGCCAGAATATTATTACCACATTTGAACCTGAAACTCGATACTCACGGGATGTGCTGAGGTTTAGGGAACACTCGTATGATCCTTCTAAAGACATTGCAGAGTTTTTATCACAGTCATGGATTCTGTGGAGACGTGTAACTAGAGAGAAACTAGATAATAGTGATGCAGTGGAAGCAGTGATTGGAACGGTTGGAGACGAGCGTCTTAGAATTGAGCTAATGAACGCCAGAGCTACATCAGTGCCTGAATTAATATCCGTAGCCTCATCTATTCGTGTCAAACGTCCAAACCAACAGAGTTCTAACCACCCATTACCGCATAAACGGTCAAAGTTTTCTATTGACAATCGAAATAACCCTTTTTGTAACTTTTGTAAAAGAATGGGACACGTCGCGAGTAATTGCCGTAATAAAACCGATTATAACGATTCCAATACGCGAATAACAAATCAAAATCAAACGACTGGGTCACATACGTCATTTAGACCTAGCGATACTAAGCTATGTTCGTTTTGTTCAAAACCTGGCCATACATTCGATTCGTGTTTTCGTAGGGAAAAACAAATAACTTCTAATGTCAACTCGGTGGCTAAAAACAAACCTGGTCTGAATACTATGCGTATGCGGGTAGGCGACGTGGTGTTGGATACAGTTTTTGACAGCGGCGCCGAATGCTCTGTGATGCGCGAATCTGTCGCTGATAAGTTACCTGGGCGTAGACAACATATAGTCCATTATCTACGTGGAATTGGTCCGTTCCCGGTAGTATCCACTAGTACGCTAACGGCAGTTTGCATCATTAACGATATTAACATCGAGATAGCTTTTCATATCTTACCCGACTACGAAATGACTTCCGACGTTCTTGTGGGTGCGAACTTGCTCCACGATACGGGTTTAAGTGTTGTAGTGTCTCAAAATAGTGCGATCCTATGTAACCAACCTCGCGTCATGCACTTGCGGTCGAAATCACCTTTGTTCGAAAATTTAAACCATGACTTGTCGGATGAGTCTGAATTAAATTTACTTCAGATTTTGCTAAATAAATATTCCGATATTTTCACACGCGGTTTTGGTCAATCTCGTGTTAACACGGGGGAAATGGAGATTCGTTTGAAAAACCCTAACAAGTTTGTCGAACGACGACCCTATAGATTGAGTCCTGTTGAGCGCGAGAAGGTTAAGGGAATTGTTGCTGAACTAATAGAAAATAATATCGTCCGGGAAAGCAAATCTCCATTTTCGAGTCCGATAATTTTAGTGAAAAAGAAAAATGGAGACGACCGCATGTGCGTAGACTACCGAGAGTTAAATTCAAATACCATTCGCGATCATTACCCTCTTCCCTTGGTTGCTGATCAAATCGATCAGCTAGCAGGTGGTAAGTACCATACAACCCTTGACATGGCATCTGGCTTCCACCAGATTCCCATCGCCGCCAATTCGATAGAGACAACCGCTTTTGTCACGCCCGACGGCTTATATGAGTACCTAACCGTCCCGTTCGGGCTTTGCAACGCGCCAGCTGTGTATCAAAGATGCATAAATCGTGCATTAGGGCCACTTTTAAACCCTGGTAGTGCCAATAACGACCATAATGATAGCGTAGCTCAGGTTTATATTGATGACGTCATTACCAAATGTCGTGAATTCTCTTCCGGGCTTGTTTACCTAGAAAAGATACTAATTGCATTACGTGAATCTGGATTTTCCATTAATATCGAAAAATGTCTCTTCTTCAAGCGTTCAATAGAATACCTTGGCAACGTAGTAGAAAACGGCACCGTCCGTCCCAGTCCTAAAAAGATTGAAGCCTTGCTTAAGGCACCGGTACCAACTAATGTAAAGCAAGTCCGGCAGTTTAATGGTCTTGCAGGGTACTTTCGTCGCTTTATCCCTGATTTTGCGCGAAAAATGGTCCCTCTATATAACTTAACAAAACATGGCACTGAATGGCAATGGACTCATGTTCACGAAGAGACGCGTCAAAAGATTATCCATCACTTGACTTCCACGCCGATTCTAACCATATTCCAAGAAGGTAAGCCCATTGAATTATTCACTGACGCCAGCAGCGTGGGCTTTGGAGCAATACTCGTGCAGATTATAGACAGCCGTCAACACGTAGTCGCTTACTTTAGTATGCGGACAACAGATATAGAAAGTAGGTACCACTCCTATGAGCTTGAGACGCTTGCCGTAGTCAGGGCAATCAAACACTTCCGACACTTCCTATACGGACGGCAATTTAAAGTCATAACAGATTGCAATGCACTAAAGGCCTCAAAGCATAAACAGGATTTACTACCCCGCATACATAGATGGTGGGCTTACCTCCAAAACTTTGAATTCGAAATAGAATACAGGAAGGGCGAGCGGATGCAACATGCAGATTTTCTGAGCAGGAATCCGGACCCTCTTTCTGTTAATGTTATGACAAATAACTTAGACTGGATCAACATAGAGCAACGACGAGATGACAAACTGCGTCCTATCATAGATGCACTGCATAATGGAGAAGAAGTTTCCGGATATCACCTTGAAGGTAGCGTACTCAAATTTGAACGAATAGACTCTCTCTTGGGTACCCAAAAACTAATTGTTGTACCAAAATCGTTTCAATGGAGCCTGATCAATACGTTTCATACTGCCCTCAAGCATCCAGGCTGGGACAAAACTCTACAAAAGATCAGAGAAACTTATTTTTTTGATAAAATGAGTACAACTGTGAGAGAGTTTATTGACAACTGCATTGTGTGTAGAACATCAAAACAGACTTCTGGAGCCACGCAAGTACAATTGCACCCCATCCCAAAGCCTGTGGTACCATTCGAGGTTATCCATATGGACATTACTGGTAAGCTAGGCACGTCCAATGAGCAAGAGTATGTTGTGGTTACTATAGACTCCTTTACCAAATATGTGCTTCTTCGCTACACTAACGACAAAAGTCAATACGGCACACTCGGCGCTCTGAAACATGTTATTCACCTCTTTGGAGCCCCAAAACAAATCATCGTGGACGGTGGGCGTGAGTTCTTAGGAGATTTTAAGTCTTACTGTGATAGGTTTGGCATCGAAATACACGCTATATCACCAGGCGTGAGCAGAGCCAATGGTCAGGTGGAGCGAGTGATGGCTACATTGAAGAACGGTCTTATCATGATTAAGAATTATGAGACCCCAGATTGGCATACGGCTTTAGAAAGCCTTCAGCTCGCCTTTAACTGCACTGTGAATAGAACTACAGGTACATCTCCACTTACATTGCTTACTCGGCGTCGAAATTGCGTACCAGCAGAGTTACTGAACTTAGTCAACTTTGATAATGAATCAATCGATATTGATTCTCTTCAACGTCACGTGCATCAAAGGATGGCGGAAACATCGGCGAAAGACAAAGCAAGATTTGATAAAGGTCGTGCTAAAATTCACAATTTTCAACGTGGTGATTTTGTATTGATAAAAAATAATCCTAGAAATCAAACTTCTCTCGACCTCAAATTTAGCGTGCCCTATGAAGTTCACAGAGTTCTCGAACACGACCGCTATCTTGTAAAAAAGGTAGTCGGCCACCATGGGCGGCCTCGCAAGGTCGCACACGATCAACTACGACGCGCGCCGCAACCAGGTGCTGGTTGTCAGGCAGCCGTGTCGCCCCCAGATGATGAAGAAGCTGGAGCTTGCAGCATCGCGGTGACTCCGGGTGCCTAGCTGCGCAACTCGCCGCCGCTACAACTACTGGGCAGACTGGCGACATACAAGATTTGAAAACTCACCCGGTGAGAACCTTTCATATTATTCTAACATTGTTACCTTCCATTGTAATTTTGGAGCCTTTCATATTGTTCTAACATAGTTACTTCTCGTTGTAATTTTGTTGAGAACCTTACATATTATTTCTTATGATCGCTGACAATGATAACTATCATGGCATGACAAACGTTACATAACAAAAGATGCTATTGGCGTACAAAGACGCCAAAAAGCTGAATTAAAAAATAATAATAATAGAGTGATATTTTACAAAAGATGCTATTGACGTATGGAGCCGTCAATAAGCCAAAAAAAAAAAAAAAAAAATGATAATATTACAAAAGATGCTATTGGTGTATGGAGCCACCAATAAGCCAGTCTATCCTATCCTGAAAGAATAATAGTCCTCTGTGTACCACGGCGTTCAGGACCGCCCAGAGCACAGCATCGACCTTACCCTATAATCCTTTAGAGCCCCTGTATTATTACAGCATCGACCTCTCATCGACCCATCCTTCCCTTTAAAATGCTACTACCATGTCATATGGAATAAGCATTTATTTTAAAAACTTAATATCACTATTGTTACTGTTGTCATGTGGAATGAGCAGTTCATTACAATATACATACCTACTACGATTACTGTTGTCATGTGGAATGAGCAGTTCTAATTACAATATTTTAATTATTACTATCACTGCTTTCATGTGGAATGAGCAGTTGATATAACTACGTGCATACTGTTCTGTTCAATCTGCAGTCACGTTGAGTGAGCAGAAACGATTACCATTATACTTCAATTTACTTTGCAATTTAAGGTCTGAGTGTACTGTGGAAGTACCAGACTTAAAATACTCTTCTCTCTATTACAGAAAGGACAAGGAGAGCGATGCAGAGCACGCATCGCACTTCAGAATGGCCGTGTCGCCGCAGCAATTCTTCGGCGGTTTTATTTTAAAAAATACTTCTAAGTTTTATTGAAATAGTTAAGTTTAAAAACCATTATTATAAATCGTTACGATAATTTATTGTTTCAATCAAAGTGTGAGAAATGTAAATAGTTAACTTCTTGTTAAATCACTATTTGATTTGACTCCAAGATGGTGGTTACATAAAGTAAGTTTATTTAATTCTAATTAACAGCTATTAATGAGACTTTTGCATATTGACTGCTTGTTAAAAAGTTAGGTGATCATTGTAAGATTAATTTGGTATTTTTATCCCAAGCATTTGTCCTTTTTAAATGCTAAACGAAGCCATGTGAGTTTTGGCGCCAAGATGGCGCGACAAATGCTTGGAGGGGCGTACGAAGCGAGCGGGAGCTCACTTTATCGCCGACTTTTGAACGAAACACATTGTAAGTAAAATCTCTGCTGCTCAGGTTATTATTTATTAAATTTCAATTATAATTGATTGTTCAGAGTAACGATAAATAGATTGTGTTACTGGTGTCTTTGACTTTTACTTCTTAAACATCTTAGAATAAGTGTCCAGGTTACTTTTCATCAGCCATCAGCCAGCTTGCTTAAAGTTTGTGACTATAGGGTAAATGATAATAGCTGCAGTACCGTTGACCTTGATGTGGTCAGCGGTTCTGCGCTTTTTTTTAAAAAACAGTTTCCATTTCGGACACTCGACATATATATATACACATATATATAGGTTTTAGAACGGCCAGTACAATATATATAGATAGATAATCTGACACAAGTTAAATATCTTCCAAATAAGCGTGATCCATAGAACACTAATCATCATTTAACATCAGACGAGATAGTGGTCAATAAATGGCAATTTAAAATAACTAACTGTCCCTTGATTCACGCTACGTTAGATATAGACATTATTTTGATTAAGAAACTTTAAGGTTCTCTTCAAAACCATAATTAAGCCCTATTAGTAATTCTGATAAGTTATATTTTTTACTTACTTTCTGGAAGCCGTCTAGTATTACGAAGACGATCCGGCTCACCACAACAACTGTTGCCAAATTCGAAATCCATATTGAAGTAAAAGTAGTTGCAATGCACACGGCCAGTAAAAACCTAAAAAAAAAAATAACATATATTTCCGCAATATCACATATTATCAGGTTATTATGGCGTCTGGACACTAGGCTACTTTTAAAGTAAGGTGATTTAACCATGTCGTGCAGTAACTCCAATTAGTTACATTTCTAATCAAAATACTATCCCCATGACTAGACGAGGTTCCAAGGGCAAAAGCGTGCAATTACATTTTTAACACAGATAAGAGAGCAACCAACAAAGCAAGTGCATAACAAAATCAAGTAACGTTACAAGTGGTGCCCTCCAGACTTCACGTTGGGTACCAAACAAGTAGGGTAGTAAATAAACAATAAGGAATGATTCCATATCTCTGAAGATTTCGCAGGTGCGCGTGTGCGACCGAATTGTTTTGGTGTATAAGTACCATTTCGAGGAAAAAACTTAAGAAAAAGCTTATTTAACTCTCTTATATTATGGATTTGTAAGCAATTCTCGTAATTTGATATAGGCAGTCGCCATATTGTTTTGTTAACGAGGAGAACTAAGATTTTGATCTCTATTTGGTTGCCGTTAGATATATAATATTTGTATGTAAATAAAATGTAGATATCTAATTTACAAAATGGTATTGATTTTAAGTCTATTATCGTTTTGATTGTATGTATACTCATTTTACACCTGCTTGAGAGATAAAATTTGTCTTTTTATAATTTTTTTTATTTGGTTTTTATTTGTCGCGTGTCGCCGTTTTATGGGAATTCTTCGTTTGACTTTACTTTTACTTACTACTTCTTCTCTGACTAAACAAACCTGATAACATATTAATAGAATAAAAGATGATGTACTGGGTAACCAGTGTAAATTTACCCCGTTGTCAGATATGAAATAGAACAAATAGATGTTTTACTATGATAAAAATTCTGCAACTGAAAGCGGAGCACGCAAGTGTCATTTCGCGCGCCTTTTCCATCGTTTTGGCGCCAAAATATTTTTATTTAAAAGCTACTTGTACGTCCTAAACTGTACTGTAGCTTAAATAAAGTAATACTCAGGGCAATAAATGTACTCGATGTAGCAAAGATCCGTTGTCTAACGTGTGTTGTGTTGCTTTACCTTTATATTTTCGTACTGAAGTCCGGCTAGTAAAGCATATATTAATATAACTAGCGCATGTTAATATATAAATCTAAGCTTAGTTTCAGTATATATTTATATATAAGCATATTTATATCAATTTTATTATATTATTTATTTAGATAATGTTAAACTTATGGAATGAAAGCAATGACAGTGATGACTACTTATCTGTTTCTTCTTCTCGTAACAGTAGTAGTAGTAGTGGTAGTGAAGATAGATTTTTTACGTATAAGCGAAGCCAAGCCGAAGGCCGAGCATGCTTCTAAGTAAAGCGAGGCCGTAGGCCGAGCGTTCTTCTAAGCAAAGCGCGGTCGAGTTTTGTGCCCACGAGGAAATAGAAGCCTTTCATGGCGAGTTCGAAGGCCAAGCTTTCGCAAACTTTATATCAAAATGTCAAACTCTCAGAAACATTGGCATCGAAATTCTCTGATATACCTAAGAATTTAAATATTGTTCATATTAATGCGCAAAGTATTCCGGCTCATTTTGCTGACATGCTGACGTCTCTCAACAACACAAACATACATGCTATTCTAGTCTCCGAATCTTGGCTAAATCCGTCTCTTCCCTCCATATCCTATACTTTACCTGGCTTTAATCTCATTCGCAATGACCGGACGGGTAGTGTTGGTGGAGGAGTCGCTATTTATCTTCGTGCACATATTCCCTTTTCTGTTATTAGCACGTCCGCCCAACCAACACCCCCAAAAGCTGGTGAACACCTTTTTATTGAAGTCCTTCTCTCACACTCTAAAATTCTTCTCGGAGTCTACTACAGCAATTCTCCACACAAAAACTACTTCTCTTCATTTGAAAATATCATAGTAGACCTAAGTCCTTCCTATAGTCAAACCATAATTATGGGTGACTTCAATACTTGTCTCATAAATGTGATTATCGGTCCCTTTCTTTCGAAACTCTTGTTAAATCTTGCAACATGCATATTCTCCCCCTTTGTGCTATTCACAATTTCCCAAACTCAACTCCATCTCTACTTGACCTCATTTTGGTTTCATCGTTAGATCATGTTGCTAAGAATGGCCAGTGTTCGGCTGATGCCTTTTCCATCACGATTTAGTTTTCTTATCATACAAGATCCGTCCTCCTAAAGCTAAACCAACAGTTATCCTGCAGCGTTATTTTAGTGGTATGAACCGAGATGCATTTATTAATGACGCAAAAAATATTGATTGGTCTCTGGTTATAGGTGCTGAGTATGTAGATGAGCAATTAGCTATTTTAATACTGTCCTAACATAACTTTTTGATGTGCATGCCCCTTTTAGGTTAGGTTAGGTTAGGTTATGAGCAATTAGTATTTATTAGATTAGATGAGCTTAGATTAGCTTAGATGAGCAATTAGCTATTTTAATACTGTCCTAACATAACTTTTTGATGTGCATGCCCCTTTTAGGTCTATAAAAATTAAACATGTACCTGCGCCTGCTGCTGCCAAAACTAAGTATAAAATTCGTCCAAATGAGGTGAGCAAGGCCAAATATATCAAGCTTCGTAATCGTTGCAATGTGGTATGCAGGGATGCCCAACTACGCCATATTTATGAATCTGTTCAAGATGAGGATCCGGCGAAAGTTTGGAAGCTTCTCAGAGCATTAGGAGTTGGAAAATCTCGTCAAGAATCAATTCCCAATAACTTAGATATAAATTCCCTAAATCAGCACTTTTCTTCACCACCTAATAATATTACGACAAAAGCCCATACTTTACATTTTCTTTCTAACACTATAACTCCAAATTGTTCTCCTTTTGTTTTTACTAAATTTTCCGTTTGTGATGTTAAAAAAAGCAAGTACCTAATGGACAGCATACTTTCCATTACTTCTAATGTCGTTGCGTTGGCGTGGATGGGATCAGTCGTAATATGCTGATACCCATTCTTGATATAATTCTCCCTGTCTTGTGCTATATTTTTAATTTTTCTATTTCTAGTGGCGCTTTTCCTGCTTTTTGGAAGGACGCTCAAATTATTCCTCTCCCTAAAAACGAATCCTAAATGTTATTCTTAATACCGTCCAATATCTATCCTTCCTTTCCTATCCAAAGTACTTGAACAACTAGTTCATAATCAGATGAACACTTTCCTTGCACAAAACAACTTGCTAAACCCTCTTCAATCTGGTTTTCGTCTGGGGCACAGTACGGTTACTGCACTTGTTAAAATAACTGACGATATTCGTTTAGGTATGGAAAATGGTCAGCTAACTGTGCTGGCTCTCTTAGACTTTAGCAATGCTTTTAACGTTGTGGATTTGGATATCCTCTTAGCAATCCTTCGCTCTAATAATATATCTCCAACAGTTATTGATTGGTTTCAATCTTACCTTTACGGTCGTCGACAGCGGATTCGCCTCGATGATTCTTATTCTTCATGGTGTAACACAACAGCTGGTGTGCCTCAGGGTGGCGTGTTATCTCCTTTACTTTTTGCTGTATTTATTAATTCAATTTTCCAAAATATTTCTTGTTTCTACCACCTATATGCGGATGATTTTCAGTTATACTCACAGGCTCCACTACTTAAACTGAGTGAAGCAGTTGATCATGTTAATGAAAACATGCATCAGGTATTACAATGGAGTAAAGTTTATGGCCTGATAGTCAACCCCCTTAAAACCCAAGTTATAGTCGTAGGCACTTCCCGAATGATTTGCAGTGTTAACTGGGACAGATTGCTGCGAGTGGTTTTCGACGGGGTCACTATTCCTTATAGTCAAACGGTAAAAAATCTTGGCGTCACTATAGATCTATGTTTTACATGGGGTCCTCATCTAACTCTGACCAGCCGGAAGATGTTTGCATCTGCAGGTGCCTTACGTAGACTACGTAATTTTCTTCCTACTACCACTAAGATAGCGCTTGCACAATCTCTTTTATTACCTGTGCTCGATTATGCAGACGTCAGCTATCTTGATATCTCGGAGGATCAGCTAAATAAACTTGAGCGTCTTCAAAAATTTTATATTAGGTTCGTATTCGGCTTGCGCAAATATGATCATGTTTCAGAATTTCGTACTAAGCTCAAGTGGCTTCCAATACGCTATCGTCGGAATGCTCACATATTGTCTTTTCTTTATACAATTCTCTTCCATCCCTTTTCCCCACTCTACCTTAACCCGTCCGCATCAGCGCAAAAAATAACAAAAGATTTATGAATGAAACTTAACTCGAATGAGTCTTGCTGATTCGGACAGATTAAGGAGCGTTTCGAATTCTTGCACACTTCTCATATGTTCATTACGGTCATCAGAGAATCTTCAGCTAAAAATGCCTGAACACAGAACCAGTTTTATTACTCCTCATTTGCTGTTAAAGCCGTCTGTTTGTGGAATTCTCTTCCACTGGAAATACAGCGTGCTACATCACTTCAAACTTTCAAAGATCAGGTTAAAAAAATATATCTTTCACTCTTACTCACTAATTGTTATCTAACTTTCATGATTTTGTATTTCTGATCGTTTATTTATTTGTTATTTTTTTATATTTCTTTTAAATTTTTATTTGTGTGTTCATGTAATAAACACTTCCTAGACTATTAAAATACTGTCAAGATGCTTTAGTGTTTACATATATATTTATATATACATATATATAATTTTTATTAGTATAATTAAGTATATATTAAAAGTATACTGTTTATGTATTTTTATTAGTTTATTTAATATAGCATTTATGTATTTATAGTGTGATTACTGTTTTTTGTATTGTTACCGTCCATCTTTTATTGTATACCTATTCCTCCGTGAGTGGGTTGTCTGGAAGAGATCGCTCTGAGCGATAAGACCGCCCATTGTTGTTTTAGGCATTGTTTTTTTTTATTTTATTGTCTAATATTAAGTCATAAATGTGGTGTCTCAATAAAGTGTTATCTATCTATCTACTTCAAGGGTTAACTTGTGGCTATATTTCGACTGTATTTTTTTTTAATAATATAATAATAATAATAATAATCTTTATTGGGGTTCTTACAAAACAGTTCATTAGATAGTAATACTCAACATAACACAACATAAAACATTCTGTGGATTGCCACAGTTGCTCGTAGGTACCACAGCATAAAAATATAGACTGTGTAGGTAGGTAGGTACGTTGTACGTATTAATTAACATACAAAAGTACCTACAAGCAACTGGTATCTAATTAATATAAACATATTTAAAGTACGAGTATTATAGGTAGTTAACACAATATACTTAAAGCTAGGTAATTAAACAAATAGAGGCACATCTAGGTAGGTACTATATTTATGGTTTGTTGACATTCGGACAAGAAAATCTGATTCCCGAATGTCATCGACCACCTGCGAGTTTGAATGTGTTGTTAAGTTAATATCGTACCTACCTACGTAACAATTATACATTAATTATATTAGTTTAAAATGCAGTGTTATGACACTCGGACAAGAAATTCTGTTTCCCGAGTATCAGCACCCTCTTGCAAATAGAGTGTAGGTTCCAATACAACATAACTAATAGTAGGTAAGTAATATGTAGGTGCCTCCAATATTTTACCAACTAGTATACAAGTAGGTACCTACTACTGCGCTGTGTGTGTAAAGTGTAACCGTTGTAGTCACCAAGCTGTGCAGTTGTGCACTTGTTGCAGATACCTAATTATGGTGGAGCGTACGAGCTAGGCGCATCAGAGATAACGCGAGACGTAAGTAGATGTAGGTAGGTATATCTAGCTGTGTTCAGAGAGTAGTAATACGAGAACACAACTAATGCATGGACCAAATCAGTTTATATTATTCTTATAATAGACTTATTTCAGTGTACCTACTTCTTATTGTTTTTGTATGTTTATGTTGTAGGTGTTTATATTATTTCTTTACCCCTTCGAGATCATACAGGATGTGCAATTAAGTATTTGCCTGCTTTGTTTTTAAATTAATATAAAAGAAGAGAGATCTAACATAAATTTTATGGTAAGTCATAGGTTGAGTAATTATATAAGGTGGTAATAAAAAACAAAAACATTAAATAGTGAATGGTACCTACTATGGTAAAAACTGTAGGTACCTACTTCGGAACATCGAATCTTTAGATCGATGTGTAGGAAGCTGTTAATCAGGTACCACTATAGTAGAACATTATTTTATAACGTAAGCTTAATAATATATGAGTAAGCTGTTGTTTGCTCTTGTATCTTCTTTAAAGTAGGTATGTAAAAACTAGTACCTAGTACTTATTACAAACAGCCTGAAGCCGCCCTGTTCAAGATCCTTCTAAAACTTAAATTATATAATGCACAATCTAAGTAAGTATGTAGTCATTTCAGCAAATCGTGGATACAAATAAGGTAATCGTATAGTAAAAGTGATCCTTGTGCAGGTATATAATAAATGCTACTCGAAGAAATTATATTTATTTTGTTAAGGCGCACTCGTACCCTGATTAAAGATAAAGCAGAATTTTTAAACACCTAGTGTAACGAAACAGATCGATAGTATATTATGAAAAAATACAAAGGTCAGAAAAGGAATAGGAAAAGAGTAATAACCGAATAGAATTCATAAATATAACTCTCTTTCAGCAGAAAAAAATCCTGAATAGGTCGACAAAAATAAACTTTCACGTCCAAACTCTCAGAACTTTCAGCGATAACACTATATTTTTTTATTAGGCAATACTTAGCCAACGTATAGAACTAAAGTTAAAACCAGCAGTTTTTTCAATTGTGTTAGTATATATCGAAAAATATAAAGAAAACGTACAAAATTAACGCATTTTCGCATTACATCGTCCAATCTAACAAACGATTTTCAACCTTACGTAAAGCATCGTAAATTATTTTAAAATTGGGGTTGGACCGCGTCTTAAGTAGTAGAAAGCCATATTGGTTCACGAATTGGTGGGCGAAATGTCTAGTCTAGATCGAAGAAAGTTTAAATAATTTTTATAGAAACGTTGCTATTTTTTTTTCTTCTAAGCCGTTATATGAGTTGATACCTACCCACTTTAGACACGGTTTAAAAGGGTGTATTTAAAAAAATAATAACAATAATAATACAATACTGCTTGCCAACAAGATAAAATAAAACTAAGATATTTTAACAAAGTGTTCTTAGTAACGATTCAGTTTGTGTATAATTCAATGTTAGTAGCCAGGCTTTCATTTTGCACTTGATTTTGTTTAATGTGTAAATATTAAGTTCTTTGTTTAGTTTTTTGTACAAAAATGGTGCAAGGAAACAAAATTGGGTGTGAATAAAATTTGTTCGATATTGTTTAGTTTTTATGCGTAGGTCTTGTTTTCGTCTAGTTGTAGTTATACCTATGTCATAAGGTGTATTAGTGTGTTGTTGCAGGATACTTTTATGAATATAAAGCTGACGCACAGTTAATACTTTACAGAGATCATACAGATCTGCGGTAGGAAATCTAAAAGTTTTAAACGTCATGACTTTGAGAAGAGATCGTTGTGCTCTCTCAAGCGAAATAAGATGAGCTATAAAAGCTCCTCCCCAGGCTGTTATACAGTACGTTAGAATAGATTGACAGAGAGCATAATAAATCGAGATAATTAGTTTGAAAGTATAGTCACATGTCGGAGCTTTTTGAATACCCATATTAGTTTTCTGACACGCAACGTCAGCATTTTGATATGAGGAGACCATGTCATACGTTGATCTAATATTATTCCGAGGTATTTCATTTCACTAACCTTATCAAGAGTAGGACAGTTACATTGTACACCGCTGCTATCACAGTTGTTATGTATTTTAATATTGAGGTCAGGTGGCGGACCGCCAGGCTCCCGTAATGCAAAAGAGATGTATTTTGTTTTAGTTATATTGAGATTAAGGAGATTATCTTTTAACCATTGGGTAATCTGTGCAAGACCTTTTTCAGCAGATGCGTATACATCCATCCAAGTCTCTCCCCGGAATACAATAGCAGTATTATTCTTATACAAAGTTGTTATCTTTACCTGCTCATTTAAAAAACTACTTATATTTTCGTGTTATTTTCAGTGCACTATTACATTCTATATATTATTATATTCTATCTATATATTATATTATATCTATTATTTTCTATGTTTTTTTTATGTATATCTCACTAGTCAACCGGGCCAATAACCAAACAACTCTTACTAAAGAGTATTAAGAACTCGGTGCTTTGTATCAACCACTAGTGCAACTTTGCAGTGACAACAGCCGTTGCCACTGCAAAGTTGCACTAGTTCGGTGAACCGGACTAACAACGAACTTCTGCTAATAAGCCAAAAATTCTAAGACTATAACTATAGGTTAAGGTACCAATTCACGGAACATCTTTTAATCTTTTTTCTACATTCGAAGAAATTTATAAAGCCACAAGTGTACCGCTCCGCTATTATGTGAGTGAGTGACGGCAGCAAAGTTAACTTAATTAAGGCAGCTGAGTACTACATCGTAAGCTTCAAGTTAAAATGCTTTCGAGTTAAAATTCAGTATTCACGGTTGAGTGTTAAGTGTTAGATTAGGGTATATTACTTGGGCACCCCATTTGGAATCTGCCTGTGTTGGAACACCCTGAACTGCAGCACACCGAAGCTTAGAACACACATGTGGCTGGACCTGGATGAGGCATTTTTGATTGGTTAACCATCCTGATCCCTGCCCCCGCCTATTTCTCTCCCTTCCATAACAGAACCGTGCTAATAATAACAGATGCTACTACGTGCGACGTGTCCGGGAATTGTTGGTAAGTCTAACTGTTTCTAGTAATTATACACTGTAGGAAGTTCTCTTTAGAGAAGACATGAATAAAGGCATTAATAGTTGTTTGGAACTCCTTGATATCGAGGACATAACTTGTATCAGTCTCAATCTTGACCCAGCACCTCGCATACTCTAAATTCTACACAAGTCTTCTACTGCTGGAGTTTGCAGTTTTAAGGCTGGTCTGGTACAACAAATCAAGAGCGTGGTTTATTGGTATTTGTGATGATTCCCATGGTTAAAATCACACATTTGTAACACAATTTGTCATGAATCCTACCCGTTGAGATCATTGTTGGAACAAATTAGGTAGGAATGAAACTGTAGAATTGTCTGAATTAATTAATTTACTGAAGAATTTTATTAATTTCGGATAAATATATTTGCTTATACCATAATTGAATACTACACAGCTAACCTTATAACTTGTACTTGCTAATACAATCCAATTTTGCAAGGATTCATTGTGAAAATAAATCAGTTTTCAACATTCCTCCGGTTGACTTCTTGAAATCAAATGTTGTCAAAATATGGGTTTATTGTATATTATTTAGGCTAAAAGCCACTTAATTATAGTGTTTAAGTCCTAGGCATGTTGTGTAGGTACTAATTTTAACTTGAAATTGATAATTTGATATAAAACATGTAATTTTTTGGTGTAATATTGGATGAAAAATGACCTTTCAAATTGTATAATTGTTCTTATAAAATTACATTTGGGTGTTTACTTTCGCATATGATTAAGTAATTCTTGGACCTATATAACAGATTTTAGGTCAATTATTGTGACATTTTGTTTATTTTTTGGTATATATTGGTTGCGGTTTGAGCATTTTCACTTGGATTGTAAACTATAGTAGATCCAACCGTTTATCCTCTTTTTGACAGCACCAATAGAACGTAACATGACGATGTTACGCAAAAGTTAACTTATAAATGCGAGGTTTTAAAAATATGACAACTGCTTAAATTTGCTCCTTGATCCCGTATAATAATCATCTTTCACAAAATGAGTCCATAAGTGCAGTAGTTTTTTTATAAATTCCATAAAATAACAAACGTTTTTAAAAAATTACGTTCTATGGCTATCAACATAGTGATGTTACGAAGTTACGATTGAGATATCGATATTGTTTATGAACTATTTTTACACGGGTGTTTTCCGTTCTCGGCACATAATATCGGATTTATTTTTATGTAAAACCGTTATATTGATGCGCCTCAGGAAAACATACAGCATTATTTGAAGACGTGTTTATCTCCTGGTGTATATCCAAAAAGAACAAGGTTATGATGACTATGATGATTACAAGTACAAGTCATACTTGACGAAGCTGTTACCGGTTAAATCTGGGATGGCCAGCGAGCAACACGGAAGGGAGTAGGCATACACAGCGTTTCCCCTCTGTCAAAGTACAAGTCCGCATGGACCATGGAGTTTGATAATATACTGTGGGGTGAGGGCGGGGCTAGATTTGTGAATGGTGCTTTATTTTTTATGTGTTAGTGATTTGGTTGTGTGAGTATGATCGGCAATGGATCGGTACAGGTATGTTTTGTATGTAATAGTGCGGCTTTGCGCTAGTGTGCAACTTCCCCTCCCGCAAGAAATGACAGAAAGATTTGAACAATATTTTTTAGCTAAGGCTACTCCCTTCCGTGTTGCTCGCTGGGGATGGCAGACATTAAAGTCTGCCGTTTGGTACCAGAAAATAGTAAAGTTTGAGCAACCCCAATTCCAATTTAAGCAAACGAAATCTAATCTTTTATTTTTATTTATTTATTAATCAAAATCAGATTCATCGTTGCTGTCACTCGAGCTATTGCCGACATTTATAATTAATTGTTGACTCATATAATCTATCGCCACGTGTTTATCCCAATCTGCCATTATAGTTTCTTGTGTTTTTTGAATTACATTTTGCCAGCTTTCCGCAGTTACTTTCACACATGCATTTTTTAATAAATTTACCATTTTGTTTGCCGTGAATGGGGGTTTTGTGTTATTTCTAGCAGCGTGTCCTTTAACTTGAGCCCATATTAATTCAATGGCATTGTATTGACAATGATAGGGTGGAAGTCTAAGAACCCAATGACCATGTTCTGCAGCTATTTCGTCGATCACATATCGTTTTGGGAAGTGTTTTTTTGTTCGTAATATATTTAGTAATTGTACTTTTAGTAAGGAGTTATCAACATTTTCACCATGTCGTTGAAGCCAGTCAATGATTACTTGTTTTTTGTCGGCCTGGGTCGGCATTTTATCAATTTGGCGTGAGTGATAGGATGCGTTATCCATAATAATAACTGACGGTTCTTCCAATGATTGTACCATTTCCTTAAACCAACTTTCGTAAACCTCAGAATTCATTTCTTCGTGGTACTCAACTGTTTTTTTGGATTTAAAGGCCAACAAAGCATCTGGCATGAATCCTTTCACAGACCCTGCATGGCAAATGATTAGACGTTCTCCTTTTCCCATCGGTACTGAGGTAGTGGAAGCAGCGGTGTCATCAGTCCAGCTCTTAGACACTGTGTGGTTCGCATTCAGCCAAGTTTCGTCAGTGAAAACAACATTTGACCAATCTGTAATTTTTTTGGCTTCGCTCAAAAATTCGCAACGAGCAAAAGCTACGTCGCGACGCTCCATCAATATTTTGCGTTTGTCCGATTTTTTATAAGTAAATCCAATTTCATTCAAGACCTTTACCAATGACGATTTTTGACCTCGGAACAAATCACATTCACGCAAAGAAGCAACAAGTTTTTTAAGTGTTGGAACTTCTTTACGTAAGTAATAGTTATATATATGACGGCGTATAGCGTCTGCGTCAAAGTTGTCAACCGAAGTCACACGACGTGGTTGGCGTTTTTTCTTCGGCGTACGAAGCTTATTCTCCTGCATGCCGCTTGTTCCGTAGGCTTCGGTAGTAATTTTTGTAATCGTAGATGCACTAATACCTAACGCGGCCGCAACGCGCTCTCTCACTTGCGACAATGGTAAAAGCGGGCCGCCATTTTGATACTCTGCTTCAAAGTAATTACGAAGCTTGATCACCATTTCTCTCGTCTGTCCTTTCAGCACTGATCCTTTCGGCATTTTATAGTTCCAATATAAAACTCAGCAAATAATTACTAGCACGGGCGTCTTGTTGCGAGTGACAGTGACAAATACAAAACGGCGGTGGACCATTGAGTTTTACTACCTTGATAAAATACTACTGCTTACCCATAGACAAAAAAATTGGCAGTCATAGGAATTGCCGATAGAAGTGAAAACTTATAACTCAGAATTTGATAGCTTACCTTGGAAACTACACGGGTGTAACCGGACGGCGTGGCCTCGCCATCTGGGCATGGCCATCTAGAAATGCGTCAGCATTTCCCATTGGCTGATGCGTTTCTAGATGGCCATGCCATGACGGCCTGTCCACGCCCTTTCAACATTCCCCATTGGCTGACGTATTTCTAGATGGCCAATAGCCATGGTCATGGCGCCATTCCTAGGACTATTCTCTTTCCGCACAGACTCGATAGAAAAATGAATCGAAATCGTGTCCACTATAATCACTTGGTCACAACACTTTAACTGACAAATTAGATCTGTCAAAAAGAGGATAAACGGTTGGATCTACTATAGAAATGCGTAATTTACCACATAAATAAGAGAACATTAAATTAATTATGTTGTGTATAATATTAAGTATATTTTATTGAATAACTACTGTAGTTGCTAATTGTTTATGGTATTAATTTGAATGTCATAAAACTTGATAAATAAACCTGTTTGGAGTTCCCTATGGAACGCTAAGGGAGTTGTTTGTATTAAATGATTATCGGATTGACTTTTAAGCTTAATTAGTTTGTCTTGGGTGTCAACAGCAATACTGCTTAACTTCATTACCTATAACTTGTTAAAATACATATATAAAACAGCTGTAATCTACGAAGAAATAATAGTCAGGAAGCATAATTCAGAACAAATTCCACACAAAAGTGGCACTTCAAATCAAAACATCGTATGATTCCAAATACAAATTACTTCCGAGGTTACAAATA
This sequence comes from Selenia dentaria, assembly GCA_917880725.1. Classification (NCBI taxonomy): domain Eukaryota; kingdom Metazoa; phylum Arthropoda; class Insecta; order Lepidoptera; family Geometridae; genus Selenia; species Selenia dentaria. Next base: position 13,076,384 of record OU862877.1, on the reverse strand, counting down.
GACATGTTCGGTGATTGGTTTAAATTCAGAAGGAAAGCAGGGATTGGTTTACGCGCGTGCTGCAACGTCTACAATGACAGCAGAGTCAGAGCGGCGTGGACGATGTTATGCAACAAGTGGACTGGACCAACTCAATAATAAATCAATCGTAAATCTCGTATGTCTCGTAATCGAAATATGATTAATTTATTAAGTTTTTGTCTAGAAGACATTAGAAGAGATTCTTCGCAATGAAGTTAAGAAAGATTATGAAACATTTTAGGCTTATACATTTTACCAAAAAAAATAAGACGTTATTTGCCAGCTGGATGTTTTTCAGTGAAGAAAATTCAATGAATTTATAAAATTACTTTAGCACTGTGTTGATATTACTGACAAATTAATTAGCAACTCAGCTAAACCACTTTAAAATTAGCAGAGGATGAATTTTCATTAGCTTGAAAAATTAAACGTGCTTTAATTTGAACAAACAATGAACTGTTTTTAATGCTATATAGTTACCTATATTACATACCAATTGTAAGCAATCGTTTATTGTTCATTGTCTGTAGTATCTCTTTAGAGCGTAAACGCTTTGGAAGCACCAATTCGCGTTTTTGCTGAGTATTTGAAGGGTCACATAATAATGATTGATATAGTATATTATGTCAATTATTCTTACCTGATGTAATAGAACATTATTTGATCAAGAAGTTCAAGTTCCACAGACTACTTTTAGAAATTGTTTATTAGTTTGTTATTGCTGAGCGGTTTCTACACACAAACACGTTTTTAAAATCAATCATAAAACCGGTCGCGCCAGTCACGAATCGTCAGACGCGGCTGAGGCCTCTTAGAGAGTGGTCAGAGGACGTATCGCTCTGACGCCCGCACTTACACAACTAAATATTAGTGCGCTCAAAACTTCCTGATACTTATTGAGGTAACATTTCTAAGTGGGATTCTAACAAATAATTTTATATGACATCTAGTGCATCAACAATAGAAACTTCATTGTTATAATGACATCGACCCTTGAGGGGCTAGTATTTTGCTATTAACCAAATTTCTTATGCTTATACTGCCTCCTTCCACTCGGATCCACAGCTTGGCTCCACATGTGGATCCGCGGATACCTTTATCTCCTCTTAAATCCACCATAGAGGGGATCCACAAATACTAATAATATTTATATGCCACTTCGATCCACAAACGAGGGGATCCAAAAATACTTTTTTTTTATATGCCACTTCGATCCACAAACGAGGGGATCCATAAATACTAATATTTTTATATCCCACTTGAATCCACAAACGAGGGGATCCAAAAATAACAATATTTTTATATGCCACTTGAATCCACAAACCCAGCCATTCCCCAATTATGTAGTCTGAGCCGCTGCACTACCAAGCTGCACTACTGGTAGTGCAGAAGGGAATTTTCATTCCCCACTGCACTACCAAATATTATTTCATAAATATTTAACTTGTATAGGGTTCCGTGTTAATGTTTGTTAGACCCTATAGTTTTATTATACTGTAGCTTCTCATAGATGATTGTGAAGTGACAGCTGTCAAAATGACAGATGATGTCGTATTTTATGATTTTGATTTCACACCTAGACTAAATCATACTCGACAATAACAACGATATTGGTCTTAGCTGTGACAGCTGTCAAACTGACAGTTGATGACGTATTTTATAGTTTTGTTTTCACTTTTAGGTTTTGTTCTACTTGAAAATAACATGAAACTATGTCTAAGCTGTGACAGCTGTCAAACTGACAGTTGATGACGTATTTTATAGTTACTTAGTATAGTTTTGTTTTACTTTTAGGTTTTGTTCCACTTGAAAATAACAAGAAACTATGTCTAAGCTGTGACAGCTGTCAAACTGACAGTTGATGACGTATTTTATAGTTTTGTTTTCCTTTTAAGGTTTGTTCCACTATAAAATAACATGAAACTATGTCTAAGCTGTGACAGCTGTCAAAATGACAGGGGATGTCGTATTTTATGATTTTGATTTCACTCTTAGACTTCATTTGGCTAGAAAATGACATGGATGTAGGTCTTAGTTGTGACATCTGTCAAAGTGACAGTGGAGGATGTATTTAAGGATTTTAAAGAGATTAGTAGACCATGTTTAACTTACGCAATAAGCCGTCATAAGTCATGAACTGTCACTTTGACAGCTGTCACATCTAAGACCAATATCTATTTTATTTATTTATTTTATTTATTTATGAACAAAATCCACAGCTCTTGTATACAAATAATATTTCTTAAATTTTAAACTTAAAGCCAATAACGGATTTACATTATACGATTAGAATGTATTAATCGACGACAGTCAATAAGGCAGGATGTTAGTAGTTAATATTAACCTAGAATAATTTCAACATAGTAATAAGTGTAGTGTAGCAAGTGCTTAAAAATAAATAATTAACTTACATATTATGTATTATATATTGAATGTGTATGAAGATGATGAGTGAGGGAGCTTCGTATAATAACACCAAAGTCATAAGAAAGTGTGTTTGTGTATGGGTGTGTGTGTGTGTGTGTGTGTGTGTGTGTGTGTGTGTGTGTGTGTGTGTGTGCGCGTATGTATTTGTGTGCGAATGTGTGTATGTGAAAATGAGGGTGTGAAGTTTCTATGCGAGCTTGAATATAATTTGTATTTCTGTATATGTATGGGTAGTTGTATGTGTCCGTGGTTAGAAAAGGCAAGATTAGTTATTTTGTGCATTAATTATTTTAATAATTTCATGCTTAAAGATACACCTGGTGCTATGGAAAATATCAACGGAATTAAACATTTTGTTATAATTTCTATGCATTCTGCTAACAAGCGAGTTTTGAGTGTAATTCGTTTTCGAGTGTGTAACCGCAAACAACTTGGTGTGTCTTGTTCTAGTTTTAGGACAACAGAAGCACAAAGTTTTTGATATTAATTCTGGACTATCAGTGTATCCATTACACAAGCCATGCAAAAATAACATATCACATAAAGCACGACGATTTTTTAGTGTTGTAAGATGATGATGACTACAAGATTCTTCATAGTCTCTGAAGCTACAAAACGAGCGGTAGTTTAAATGTTTTACAAACCTATGTTGGATATTTTCAACACTCTGGATATACGTTATATACTGTGGGTTCCATATAGTTCTGCAGTATTCTAAAATACTTCTAACATATGCATAATAAAGAATTTTTAAGCAACCCACGTCCGAGAAGGGGCGACTTACTCTTAATATAAATCCTAAGCTTTTGTAGGCCCTACTCACAACCGCAGCGATGTGATCAGAAAATAATAATTTAGCGTCCATTATTACTCCTAAATCTCTGGTTGACATCGTTTTCTTAATTTTAATGCCATCTATTTCATAGGTAAATATGATTGGGCTTCTTTTTCGAGTAAAGGAGATGAAGTGACATTTACTTATATTTACTCCTATGCGATTTTTTGTATAGTAAACACTAAGTCTGTTAAGGTCTTCTTGTAATTTAAAACAATCATCTATGTTTTTAATTTTCAAGTAAATTTTAGTGTCATCGGCATACATGAGAAATCTTGCATGGTGAAAACACTCAGCCACGTCATATAAGTAGGATGCGTACAAGAGAGGTCCTAAAATAGAACCTTGCGGTACACCAGATGGAATTTCAACAAAGTCGGAGCAATATCCACCTACAACAACTGCCTGAGACCGGTTGCGCAGGTAAGATTCCGTCCAACGCAATAAATTCCCACGTATACCGAGCTCAAAAAGCTTCTGCAAAAGGATGACGTGGTCCACACGATCAAATGCTTTTTCAAAGTCCGTATAGACCACGTCTACCTGCGATCCTCTTTCCATACCAATAGCAACATCTTCAACGAATACTCCTAAGTTAGTTGCCGTTGATCGGCCCCTCAAAAACCCGTGCTGTTCAATAGGTAACGACATTGATATAACGGGATACATATGGGAGTGAACGACTCTTTCAAACATTTTACTCATTACGTTAAGGATTGATATTGGACGATAGTTCTCAACAGACGTCTTTAAACCTTTCTTATAAACTGGAACAATGTGGGCTTTTTTCCACTCATTCGGAAAAAATCCCTCTCGAAGACATCTATTAAAAAGCAATGTTATAGGGGTAGTTAGAGATTTAGCGCATTTCAAGAAAAACACAGGTGGTATTTTGTCACTTCCTGCACCCTTAGTGACGTCTAAGCTTTTCACCATTTTAAGAATAATATCTTCACTAACACAAATTGAGTGAATAGTGTTAAGTTGACAGCTATAGTCCAACATATTCATAGAATATTGGGAAGCAGGCTTGCGAAAATTTTCTTGAAAATGCCGGTTGAATGCCGAACAAATATCTATTTGTTTTGTGATAGTGTTGTCATCATATGTCATTTGCTGCGGATAAGAACATCTATTAGTTCTCTTATGTTTAACATAGGACCAGAAATATGCAGGTTGTGATTTCATCCTATCCTGGGCAAACTTTAGGTAAGTCTGATAGCACTCAGTTTGTAATATTTTTTGCTTCTTCCTAAGTTCACTAAAGTCGGCATAGTCTACTGGGTTTTTGTGTCTTTTCCAGTCATTATGCTTAATTGACTTTTCTTTTATTAATTGGATCAGAGGCCTACTGTACCACACCGGGTAATTAAAGCCACCAGAACTACGGGAATGTGGCACAAAAGTTTGTATAATATTATTTAAAATCAAGTATAGGTGACCTACTACTGTATCAATGTTGGTCTCATCTCCTATAAATGACCAATCCTGCTTACTAAGAGTCTCATTAATAGCAGCGTAATCGGCACGCTTATATTGGTATATGATACGAGCCATAGGTTTTAGTGGAGGTATCAGAAAATCTGAAGCTATGACGCCTAATGATGGGTGATACAAGTCCTCCTTAACCAACGATGACATAGATCTATCTATGGTTAGCGGGAAATCTGAGAAGATAAGATCCAGTACATTGCCGTGACTATTAGGTATCATGTTATATTGAGATAAACCTAAGAAAGAAACCTGTGCCATTAGATTAGACGCAGCGTCCTGCATTTCAACCGAGCGTTTCTTAAGTACCACTGGTTCACCTGAATTCCAGCAGAGACAGGGTAAGTTGAAGTCACCAGCTATAATGAAGTGATCTTCAGGAGCCACATTGTTTATCATTAACATAATGTCACAAAATAATTTAATCCGAGCTGGTATTAACGAGTCTGGAGGAATGTAAACTACGGCAACATGTAAATCATGCGATGAACCAAGACAAGGCGCAAGAATGGTAACCCAAACACACTCAAGGTCATCTCGCTGCCATTCAGGTCTTGCCCGAGCTTGTAGTAAAGTATTACATAAAAGCATTACGCCTCCTCCAAGAGACCCTCGATCTCTGCGAAATACATTGTATTTATCATTACAAAGCTCAGAGTCAAATATGCCGTCACAGAGCCACGTCTCCGTAATCATTAAGATGTCATAGTCGAGTAATAATAAATTATTATAAAACTCATTGGTTTTTGTTCTGAGACCTCTGACATTCTGATAGAATAGTTTTAGTTTTTTATCATCCATTTTTATTTATAAAAAAGTATTGAGACAGTATTGCGTCACTGAACAGTTGTAACAAGTGATATGTCAGGTGTACAGTACCCTTGCAGTAAACAGTGATGGTAAAATTAGCCTTTTCTACGTTATAAAGTATGAATGCTGTAATCTTCACGTTTTTGTAAATATTTGTATATATTGTGTGTGTGTAAGTTATGCTTTGTGTACCATTTTTAAAAAGTATGTATGATATGCGAATATGTACCTGGAGTTTAATAATTATTTTCCTAGACATGTATTGTGTGTGTAATTGGTCATTGTGATGTATAATATTTTTAAATAATATATATTGTGTGTATTTTACCGGTATATATCCATAATACAATGTGATTGCAGTAGTAAATATGTTATGATAATGTAAACTATTTAGATGGTAATAATAAAATAATAAACTATAGATAGTATTCTGTTGCGGATAAATCATGGTTATTGATTTACTAAGACAACTTATTATTATACAATCTTGGCTAGGTCTGCCGATGAGTTGATCAGAACAGGAGGTGAAGTTTCGTTTCTTCGAACAAAAATACGGCAGTTTTTTGTCCATATGTACATATATCCAACCTCTTTAGCCCTTAGCTTACATGCACCCAGCAGCATCTTATTATCTTTAGTTAAGTGCTCATTAACAAAGATTTTATTTGTGTCACCTCCAATTCCTATATGCTTTGTAGTCATATCGCGATGTTTACGAGCAGCTGCAATCATTTGATCCTTGAAAATACGCTGTCTCAGCCGGACGACAATAGGACGTGCACGAGAGGCACTCACCGTACGCCGCGGCTGGACTCGATGGGCAAACTCGATGTCAGTAGGTTGAATAGTCACTCCAATGTGTTCGGTAACTTTCAGGACAAGGTCAGTAGTTGTCTCATCTTTTTGCTCAGGAATGCCTGTTATTTCCACATTTTGGATTCTCGCCCATTGCTGCTGCTTTAGGTTTTCTTCCTCCAATAATTGCAACCTTGTGATATTCGCTGACATACTTTGTTTCAGTGACTTATTCTCCTCCTTGAGCCACTTTATTTCTGCAGCTGCATTGCCAAATAACTGCTTAAAATCAGATAGTTCCTTATGTAGATCATCATATTGCTTACAAACATAAGATAAGGAAGCGTGAAACTCAGTACACTGACTATTAATTACCTTCAGCTGACCAGATAACTCTCTAACAGAAGAATCGACCACAGATTTTAAATCTTGTTTCATATCATCCCTCCACATTTCCCTGACTCTTTCCTCTGTGATAAATGAGCCCGAAGCAGGCGACTTTTTACGTCTTGTTACATTGCCGATACTTGGTTTTTCATGAACCACCCCTGACGGAGAAACAGGGCGCTGGAGATGAGTCGAACGCACGGGTGTGTCACTATTATCTCCTTTTGGACGCTTGCATATGCACTCTGGGCACAACCACTTACGCATCTTCTCCTCGTTGAACGATCTAAATCGCTTCGGCGAAAGGCTAGCGCACTGCAGGTCATAGTTTTGTTTACATTCCTTGCAACTCATAAAATCTTTATGGTCGAGTGATCCACTGCAGCCGACACAAGTATTACCGCCATCAGCCATGGTGTCTAGAAGCGGTATTAGTTATTACGAATCCGTGCAATCAGTAAAATAACGTTAACTTTGTAACTGTATATTGTTAGTAAACACAGCCAGCGTTGCACAATGATTACGTCACCGCGGGCGCTTGCGAGTTGTCCTAGGTCAGGGACCAATGCAGGTAGCAACAAATTATAAAATGTATTTGCTCGTAACTCACTTATTTCTTGATGCTTATGGGTCCAACAACTACCAAAAGCTAGCTCATTTACACAGTTATGCAAACATATATAACACTTCTAATAAATGTCACTTTAAACACAACTTTAATAATTAAATAGACGATCAAAACAAGCAACACGTCTACCCTCCGACTGTCGTACGAAGTGATGATATCGTTGTTATTGTCGAGTCAAATGAAGTCTAAGAGTGATTTTAAAATCAAAATATGACATCAATAGTCATTTTGACAGCTGTCAGAGCTAAGACCTAAATCCGTGTCATTTTCTAGCCGAATGAAGTCTGATAGAAGATGTTTGAGATAGATAAATTTGCAGCAGTAGTATTAAAATATAGGTTAATATTATTTAAACAACAGATTAAATCAATTATTTATTATATTAAGAAAGGTAACAAAACGAAATAGGAAGCATTTTAGCCTAAAGTGGCATGCGTATACTCCAATACAAATTAACTCGCACTATGTTCACATGGGCCCTAAGAGAGCACTCATAAAACATAAAATAAATTAATGACTAAGTGCTCGTTCCAAGTAGGTATAGTATATTCCGATCAAGAAGAATGGCAAGAAATACAATCGACATTCTTTTGAAAAAATAGTTTTACAATGGTGTCGATTCTGCGTTTCATACTAATTTTTCGTTTATTTGTAATAGCATGTTTTCCACGTAACACATTATATTTTGCCTCTTGCTTTAACATATAGATCAAATTTATGAAGTTGCTGTATTTTCTCCCAAATTTTTTGTTGAGTTTTCTGTTAAAACCTTCAACACAATTATTGGTTCGATGCCGTTCATCGGCGATTGCCCACATCTGCACGAAAAAATCATTCTTGAACCAAAACCTATTTATGTATCGCTGAAATTCTGTCAATTTTTGCTCATCACTTCTTGCAATTTCTGTGCATATATATATCCACCCATCTGGTAGATGTGATTTTGGAATAAGTGGCAAGGCAGCACAAAGTGCTACTATTCGTTTGCCACGTTTTGTTTTATCGATTCCCATATCCTTTCCTTTTTCCATATATTTTTTAAAAAGTGATAGTAACAGCCTTTCAATTCAGCGTTAGGAAACGTTTCGCGTATTGCTGCAATAGCTGCTTGTTCAAAATCTATGGTAAATTTACTGGGATTGAATTGAGGAATTTGGCTCTTGATCATTTCTAACAATACAACATATGATTGTTTTTTCCTGTCTGTCATTAATACAAATATTAACGGAATAATGTTATTTACATCACTGGAACTTTCGTGATCTGCACATACAATGTATAGCTGCTCGAAAGGGTGAGGTCACTCAAGAATGTACCATCACATAAAATGTGTTTCGTTTTTGAGAGAGTAGGTAAACATTCCGGCAAACAAAAAATTATTATGCGATTGCCCTCACAAAAATAATCAGCAAGAATAAAATCTGACATATAAAGCGGTACTTCAACTTCTGAAACATCTGTGAAACTTGTTTTATTAACAACCATTTTTTTATTCCGTGCTTTGTATAAACCACTTTTAACGGAATCTAAGCCCGGTAGAGAGCAAACTAGATTTGTTCCTTTATTTTTAGCATTTGTTATACATTCTTGATAAATGCTGGGTATAGGACGACATTCTTCGTTTAACACCTTTTCTTTCATTTCGTTTATTATAAGTTTTGTTTCGATTACGTCTTGGTTTGCTGTGCAGTGCGATACATGTGTCTTTTGATTAACAATGACGTCACTCTGTAATCAGAACAATTAGAGTTATTGAAGTAGATACTCATTACGGTACTTTAGATTAAAATAATAAATAAACATATTTTAAAGCCCGGCTTTTAAGATTTTTAACGAATGAAACTGAAACAATTTACAATTATTACTTACTTTAATATTTATTGTTCCGTTACATTTTAATTTCCTCCATTTCGAACATCGCCATATAACTCCACCACTTTTAAACGATCTTTTTTTATGGTATTGATGACCTTGATAAAGCATAACAACGCTTTTGTTATTAATATATTTTATCTCATCCATTTGGATAAACGATAAAAACGAAAAGTTATAATTCACAAAATATAATATTTTCTCATTCACACAACGACAGTGATGTGTGACAAATTATATGTCAAACAATATGTCACTAAAACGTACTAACAAAATATAATATACAGCCAGTTACTTTCTTAAGTGCTCATGTTAAGAACTTTTTGCTCAAGTGCCTCCCAAATGGCACTAATAGAGAACAATAGTTTTAATTTCGGCCATAACTAGGTACATTGAAAATGAATAAAAATATCCACAGATCCACCTGTGGACTTAAGAGGAAAAAGAAGAATCCACGGATCCACCTGTGTATTCTATAGGAAAAAAAAGTATCCACGGATCCACCTGTGTATTTAAGAGGAAAAAGATGTATCCATGGATCCACCTGTGGATTAAAGAGGAGATAAAGGTATCCGCGGATCCACATGTGGAGCCAAGCTGTGGATCCAAGTGGAAGGAGGCCTTATACTTGGTATCCAAGAATCCATGCTGGAATCGGAAACTGGTAGCAGGAACTATGTGATGTTTAATAGTAGACACACCGTGTTTGGGATCGTATGAATCGTCTTCGCGATACCTTTTTTCTAGCTGGTGACCAGGACCTGATGAAACTGGTAGCAGGAACTATTTGATGGTTGTTTTATTTGCTATTATCATCTCTTTTTGGTAGGTACATGAGTTCAATCTTTCTTTTTTCTAGTCTATGTTCTTGTAGATAACATGTACTTGATTAATAATTATCATTTTATGTTAAATTATGTCGATATTAAAAATAAAATGTGTCCTGCGTGATATTTTATTTCACTTTTTTGACCTACGTCTATTTGTGACATAAAAACCGAAGTATATGAAAAAAAAGATACAAATATTAATGCGCACTATTTTGGTCAAGCGGTAAGGCCACTGCCGCAGGGCGCGCTAGCAAGTAACTCGCTAATGTAAAATACCTAAACTCGCGCAGCGCTGCGCAGAATAAAGGCTCTTAAAGATATTGATGTTTCTTCGGGACAAATCATCAGCATAAAAAGATAAATATGATATTTTATTTATTTAAAATTTATTTACTCTACAAACTGGTAGGTAGGTACTGCAGTTTTGTGTAACATGGTCCATAATTTTTTTATTATCTATAATTTTATTGTTTTCAGTCAAAATTAACGTAGTATAACTATGCTGGTTTTCACAGGCAGTCATACTCTTGTTTTTCTTGCTTAATGGCAGCTAGACACTTATTTTGCCGCATTGAATCGGCAAGCAAGCGAGAATAAAACATAACAAGCAAAACCATTGCACATTACATACATTTCAATATTTAGTCCTAAAGAAAAAAATACATCCTAAATTAAATAAAAATTAACTGACTTTATTTTGCATAGTATTGACCATCTCGATTTGTTGACGTATTTGAACATCTTTGAATAATTATAATTTTGCTATTATTTACTAGTAAAAGTGATCCCTGGACATTTTAATCGTGTATTGCTCCTGCACCACTTCACAACGAATGCTGGCATGATGATCCACAACTGAAGTTCACAATGATAAAAATGAAAATGTACACGAATATTTGAAGTGTGCTCGCTTGCAAGTAAAATGTCCGACTGATGACGTACTGAACACGACTTTTAAGCCCCGCCTACTTGAACACGACTTTTGTTGGGTCATTTTTTTAACGCAGTTACAGTTCCTGACTATATTTCTTCGTAGGCTGTAATAGCTAAGACCTATATCAGTGTTAGTTTATGTCAAATGTAGTCTAAGTATGAAATCAAAATCATAAATTATAAAATCATAGTGAAACTGATACAGATGGGGTTTAGCATATTCTAGCACACTGAATCCAAAATTATGTCAGTCGATCAAGTTTTACTTTTTCGTGGGTTAACTGGATTGCTGCAAAATTTTCACTAAATATTGATGCACTGTGAAAATTTGGTTTTGCTATAAGATCTCTAACTCCTAACATCTTGTTAGTTTTGTTGTTATTATCGTTCCATTGAGTTACCAATTTGACCTTGACATGTTTTCGTTTGTTCTCAATAGTTTTACCACATATAGAATTATTTAGGTAATAACTTGAAGAAATCTTTTTCAAATGTAGATATTAAATATACAATGTCGACGTAACTGAGGATTTAAGTTAATATATTTTTCCAGATAATTATCTTGTCGAAAACTTAATATCCTATGACTTTTTTTCTACTTCAACTCATGCTTTGTGCATTATTTCAAATGTACGTAATGTATCACGTAATTATATTTATCGTATGGATTTGAAATCAATTTTTAATTTTTGCTTTCAGGTGGAATGAATCTTTTGCACGCAAATGGCAAATCACTGTGTGAACTATGCAAATAATTGCTGTATTCCAAATCAAACCTTCAATAAAACCGTAATCATCTTCCTTTTGTACATTCATAATATTAAAAAAAAAAAAATTCCGTTTTTGTCATCAATTTAAACTCTGAAATAGGCATTTGTTTTGTCATAGCGTACCCATACAGATTATTACAATCTAGGTAAACCAAAAACGAAGGTTCTTTACGATCATCATAATGGGGGAAGGTATTTATTACTCGTATTTGCTTTAGCATCAATATTTATACATTATATATATATATATATATATATATATATATTATTAATGAGTTCTGGCAGTGAAAGTGAAATACTAACACCAGAAAGTGTAAAATGAAACGCAGAAACTGTCATAAAAATACTATAATATATACCAAACAAATCGAGAGAGATATACATTTAATTATATATTAATATTCATCACTTCATTAATATTAATGTGGCAGTGGGCAGGGCACAAAGCACGCAGAACAGATGGCCGATGGGGCCGAAAGGTTCTGGAGTGGAGACCACGGGCCGGCAAGCGCAGCGTAGGTCATCCACCGACACGGTGGACAGACGACCTGATGAAGGTCGCAGGACGACGTTGGATGCAGGCCGCTTCCAACTGGTCCTTTTGGAAAATCATGAGGGAGGCCTATGTTCAGCAGTGGACGTCCTACGGCTGAGATTATGATGATGATGATTCATCACTTCTAAAAGCTTCTTTTATTTATTTTTGTCATAGAGGGTGCCGATAAGAAGAGTGTGGCACACGGTTCCAACATTATTTAACCTTGAGCGAACTACTTTGAATCCCTCGCTACGCTGGATATCATAATATTATATAATAGAAACATTTTTGATTGCATAAAATATTAAGTACATACTTATAAATATTAAATAGAAATTGACCACAGTATCAAATAGTAGAAGGATAAGACCATTTCGAAATCAGTGGTACAAATTCCGTGTGTACCGATTTTATTGTAATCTGCCATTGCGGTTAACGGCCGTATTGACAGAATATAGTATATCGTTTACCTCGGAGGAAAAATAGTGTATATACAGCAATGATAAAATACTCAATTCAGAGCACAATTAGGGGTTCTACTAAACTGTATTAAGTGAAACCGGGGCTTCAAGCTTGTCCGAGATGGGAATAGTTTCGCGGCCGAGGAAAGCTAAAAGTATTACATATCCAACATTCGTGTCATCTTGTAAGTAAGTGTGACATAATTATTCAAGTCACCATCAGCATCATCATCTCAGCCATTGGACGTCCACTGCTGAACCTCCTGAAATATGCCTCCCCCAGAAATTTCCATAAGGACCGGTTGAAAGCGGCTGCATCCAACGTCGTCCTGCTACCTTTGTCAGGTCGTCAGTCCACCTTGTCAGTGGACGACCTACGCTGTGCTTGCCTGTCCGTGGTCTCCACCTTCCGCATCGGCCATCTGTTCTGTCTGCCCGCTGCCACTTTAACTGGCTAATCTTCTGGGCTATGTCGGTGACTTTAGTTCGTCTACGGATCTCCTCTTTTCTAATTCGATCACGTAGAGATACCCCAAGCATAGCCCTCTCCATAGTTCGTTGTTCAAGTTGTCAAAGTCAAGTCACAGTTACAAAAATAAGTCCTTCGTCAAGTCACTGTCCTGTTTAAGTTACGTTATAGTAACGAAGTGGTTCCAATTACCAAGACCAATTACCATCGTCTCATGATTCTAGCCATTTTGCCTACATTCGTCCACCATTACGAACATTTAACGGTTAATGATCCATCACTACTACAAGCGAACACCACAAAGTACAAAAGTTGAAATATTTAAACAAAATAAACGATAACCATAATTATTGGGCTTTGTCCCGTCATCTTTTTAATACTTTTATGAAGCATCGAATACAAACGAAATAATCTACTTCGTCTTTGGCTCAAAAAAAAGTCAACAACTACCGATGTCTCAGAGAAAGTATAAATATAGAGTTGTCACGGTAGTAATAATACACTTAGCAAGTTTGCCAAACATTTGTTAGAGATTTTTGTAATTCTAGTGAAATCTGAGTTTACAATACAACGGTCGGTAAAAAAAATGATCTTGTATTATTATCGTATACAAGATTTGTTAAAAAACGAAAACATAACCTTTTATTCGTAAGTCCACAGTTTTGACCTTATTTTACCTTGTTAATAAATATAGATAAATATAGATTATATCAAGACTTGCATGACTGCAACAACGTAAAGAAAATACGAAATAATACCTAAATTAGCCAAAGATAATAATCGAATTTTGTAGCATTAACCACCCAAATTGTCCTGCATTGGAGGAGAAAATGGCAAAAACTGGATGCGAGAAGCCCAAGATAGACCTAAGTGGCGTGCAATTGGAGAGGCCTATGTCCAGCAGTGGACTGCTACAGGCTGATGATGATGATGATGAACCACCCAAATTATGTAGGTAAGTAAAATAAATCCAGGTTACGTTTTTCCTAGGCATCATGAATACTTCAGTAATAGGGTTGCTGATCTTTCTTTTGATCGTACGTTAAATTAAATGACAACTTTATTTGATACTTACTCTGAGACAGATGTGTAACACTGTAACAACACAGAGGCACAGTAGATATATAGGGAACAGTACGGAAACTACCTTCAATCGTTCGAAACGGCCCACTGACATAAACATGCGCATCGACGAGACCCCTAAGCGGTCCTCGCGGTGCCGCCAGTATTTAGTGTTACAAACTATTTCTACATCTTAACATTTTTTATATAATCTAAAATATCAAATGTCACACTTGACTGATTGTTTTGTGTTTTAAAATTGTAATAGTGTATGATCGATCATAAATCATAATAAATTCGTAAAACATAACACATAATACAAATCTGAGATGGCGGCTGCAATAGATTATAATATTATGATGAACTATATCGTACTAGGTGTCGTTTTTATGGTTTTCGAAGTCGTCATACATTTTATTTGGTAACTACTCGTTGAATTCACTACACACATCAACATGATCTAGGGATATTTCAATTAAACCTAAATAACTAACATTCTATTAACTTTTTCAGTTGCGAGCCGCAAGCCGCGTGCGTCGCACGCACGATGTCTGTTAAACGGTCGCCTCCTAAAGGCCCTACGAATCACGGGCTTAAAGTGTTGGCTACGAATTTGCAGTGTTCTGGGTGTAAAGTGATAATAAACGAGCTACTGACTTTCCTGTGTAACAAAGTTGATGTATTACCAGAGACGGCAATCTCAGAAATATGCTTAACCGCGTACTCCAGCGATGAGATTGAGGAGGCCCGAGGTATCGCATATAATTTGCTAGCTCCCACCAAGAAGTTTATGAGAAAGAAAGAAGGTGGCGAGCAGAAGAGTATCCAGGATATGGTAAAACTAATAAAAGAGTTTGACCCTGCTTGTATGCCAACGTTTGTGGCAAAGGATTTAAATAAAATTCCAAGCGTGTCATTTAAATACATCGACTCAACATCATTCCTAAAAGAAATAGCTATATTAAGAAATGACGTGGCTTGCATTAAGGCTGAAAAACTATCGAGAGGCGAAACTACAAACTCAGTGACCGAGATCGAATCGCTAAGAACGGAAATAAAGGAAGTAAAATCAATTATACAGGATCTGCAGAAAAAGTCCGACTATGCCGGTAATACGCCATTAACAAAAGGTGATGTTTGCTCACCACGGGAACAAAAGAAACTTGACAACGCTATTTCGCTATCATCGCAATCACTCGCATACATTCCGCACTCGCAGATATGCGGTAGTTCTGAAATATATGTCGAGTGTCCGAAATGGAAACTGTTTTTAAAAAAAGCGCAGAACCGCTGACCACATCAAGGTCAACGGTACTGCAGCTATTATCATTTACCCTATAGTCACCAACTTTAAGCAAGCTGGCTGATGGCTGATGAAAAGTAACCTGGACACTTATTCTAAGATGTTTAAGAAGTAAAAGTCAAAGACACCAGTAACACAATCTATTTATCGTTACTCTGAACAATCAATTATAATTGAAATTTAATAAATAATAACCTGAGCAGCAGAGATTTTACTTACAATGTGTTTCGTTCAAAAGTCGGCGATAAAGTGAGCTCCCGCTCGCTTCGTACGCCCCTCCAAGCATTTGTCGCGCCATCTTGGCGCCAAAACTCACATGGCTTCGTTTAGCATTTAAAAAGGACAAATGCTTGGGATAAAAATACAAAATTAATCTTACAATGATCACCTAACTTTTTAACAAGCAGTCAATATGCAAAAGTCTCATTAATAGCTGTTAATTAGAATTAAATAAACTTACTTTATGTAACCACCATCTTGGAGTCAAATCAAATAGTGATTTAACAAGAAGTTAACTATTTACATTTCTCACACTTTGATTGAAACAATAAATTATCGTAACGATTTATAATAATGGTTTTTAAACTTAACTATTTCAATAAAACTTAGAAGTATTTTTTAAATAAAACCGCCGAAGAATTGCTGCGGCGACACGGCCATTCTGAAGTGCGATGCGTGCTCTGCATCGCTCTCCTTGTCCTTTCTGTAATAGAGAGAAGAGTATTTTAAGTCTGGTACTTCCACAGTACACTCAGACCTTAAATTGCAAAGTAAATTGAAGTATAATGGTAATCGTTTCTGCTCACTCAACGTGACTGCAGATTGAACAGAACAGTATGCACGTAGTTATATCAACTGCTCATTCCACATGAAAGCAGTGATAGTAATAATTAAAATATTGTAATTAGAACTGCTCATTCCACATGACAACAGTAATCGTAGTAGGTATGTATATTGTAATGAACTGCTCATTCCACATGACAACAGTAACAATAGTGATATTAAGTTTTTAAAATAAATGCTTATTCCATATGACATGGTAGTAGCATTTTAAAGGGAAGGATGGGTCGATGAGAGGTCGATGCTGTAATAATACAGGGGCTCTAAAGGATTATAGGGTAAGGTCGATGCTGTGCTCTGGGCGGTCCTGAACGCCGTGGTACACAGAGGACTATTATTCTTTCAGGATAGGATAGACTGGCTTATTGGTGGCTCCATACACCAATAGCATCTTTTGTAATATTATCATTTTTTTTTTTTTTTGGCTTATTGACGGCTCCATACGTCAATAGCATCTTTTGTAAAATATCACTCTATTATTATTATTTTTTAATTCAGCTTTTTGGCGTCTTTGTACGCCAATAGCATCTTTTGTTATGTAACGTTTGTCATGCCATGATAGTTATCATTGTCAGCGATCATAAGAAATAATATGTAAGGTTCTCAACAAAATTACAACGAGAAGTAACTATGTTAGAACAATATGAAAGGCTCCAAAATTACAATGGAAGGTAACAATGTTAGAATAATATGAAAGGTTCTCACCGGGTGAGTTTTCAAATCTTGTATGTCGCCAGTCTGCCCAGTAGTTGTAGCGGCGGCGAGTTGCGCAGCTAGGCACCCGGAGTCACCGCGATGCTGCAAGCTCCAGCTTCTTCATCATCTGGGGGCGACACGGCTGCCTGACAACCAGCACCTGGTTGCGGCGCGCGTCGTAGTTGATCGTGTGCGACCTTGCGAGGCCGCCCATGGTGGCCGACTACCTTTTTTACAAGATAGCGGTCGTGTTCGAGAACTCTGTGAACTTCATAGGGCACGCTAAATTTGAGGTCGAGAGAAGTTTGATTTCTAGGATTATTTTTTATCAATACAAAATCACCACGTTGAAAATTGTGAATTTTAGCACGACCTTTATCAAATCTTGCTTTGTCTTTCGCCGATGTTTCCGCCATCCTTTGATGCACGTGACGTTGAAGAGAATCAATATCGATTGATTCATTATCAAAGTTGACTAAGTTCAGTAACTCTGCTGGTACGCAATTTCGACGCCGAGTAAGCAATGTAAGTGGAGATGTACCTGTAGTTCTATTCACAGTGCAGTTAAAGGCGAGCTGAAGGCTTTCTAAAGCCGTATGCCAATCTGGGGTCTCATAATTCTTAATCATGATAAGACCGTTCTTCAATGTAGCCATCACTCGCTCCACCTGACCATTGGCTCTGCTCACGCCTGGTGATATAGCGTGTATTTCGATGCCAAACCTATCACAGTAAGACTTAAAATCTCCTAAGAACTCACGCCCACCGTCCACGATGATTTGTTTTGGGGCTCCAAAGAGGTGAATAACATGTTTCAGAGCGCCGAGTGTGCCGTATTGACTTTTGTCGTTAGTGTAGCGAAGAAGCACATATTTGGTAAAGGAGTCTATAGTAACCACAACATACTCTTGCTCATTGGACGTGCCTAGCTTACCAGTAATGTCCATATGGATAACCTCGAATGGTACCACAGGCTTTGGGATGGGGTGCAATTGTACTTGCGTGGCTCCAGAAGTCTGTTTTGATGTTCTACACACAATGCAGTTGTCAATAAACTCTCTCACAGTTGTACTCATTTTATCAAAAAAATAAGTTTCTCTGATCTTTTGTAGAGTTTTGTCCCAGCCTGGATGCTTGAGGGCAGTATGAAACGTATTGATCAGGCTCCATTGAAACGATTTTGGTACAACAATTAGTTTTTGGGTACCCAAGAGAGAGTCTATTCGTTCAAATTTGAGTACGCTACCTTCAAGGTGATATCCGGAAACTTCTTCTCCATTATGCAGTGCATCTATGATAGGACGCAGTTTGTCATCTCGTCGTTGCTCTATGTTGATCCAGTCTAAGTTATTTGTCATAACATTAACAGAAAGAGGGTCCGGATTCCTGCTCAGAAAATCTGCATGTTGCATCCGCTCGCCCTTCCTGTATTCTATTTCGAATTCAAAGTTTTGGAGGTAAGCCCACCATCTATGTATGCGGGGTAGTAAATCCTGTTTATGCTTTGAGGCCTTTAGTGCATTGCAATCTGTTATGACTTTAAATTGCCGTCCGTATAGGAAGTGTCGGAAGTGTTTGATTGCCCTGACTACGGCAAGCGTCTCAAGCTCATAGGAGTGGTACCTACTTTCTATATCTGTTGTCCGCATACTAAAGTAAGCGACTACGTGTTGACGGCTGTCTATAATCTGCACGAGTATTGCTCCAAAGCCCACGCTGCTGGCGTCAGTGAATAATTCAATGGGCTTACCTTCTTGGAATATGGTTAGAATCGGCGTGGAAGTCAAGTGATGGATAATCTTTTGACGCGTCTCTTCGTGAACATGAGTCCATTGCCATTCAGTGCCATGTTTTGTTAAGTTATATAGAGGGACCATTTTTCGCGCAAAATCAGGGATAAAGCGACGAAAGTACCCTGCAAGACCATTAAACTGCCGGACTTGCTTTACATTAGTTGGTACCGGTGCCTTAAGCAAGGCTTCAATCTTTTTAGGACTGGGACGGACGGTGCCGTTTTCTACTACGTTGCCAAGGTATTCTATTGAACGCTTGAAGAAGAGACATTTTTCGATATTAATGGAAAATCCAGATTCACGTAATGCAATTAGTATCTTTTCTAGGTAAACAAGCCCGGAAGAGAATTCACGACATTTGGTAATGACGTCATCAATATAAACCTGAGCTACGCTATCATTATGGTCGTTATTGGCACTACCAGGGTTTAAAAGTGGCCCTAATGCACGATTTATGCATCTTTGATACACAGCTGGCGCGTTGCAAAGCCCGAACGGGACGGTTAGGTACTCATATAAGCCGTCGGGCGTGACAAAAGCGGTTGTCTCTATCGAATTGGCGGCGATGGGAATCTGGTGGAAGCCAGATGCCATGTCAAGGGTTGTATGGTACTTACCACCTGCTAGCTGATCGATTTGATCAGCAACCAAGGGAAGAGGGTAATGATCGCGAATGGTATTTGAATTTAACTCTCGGTAGTCTACGCACATGCGGTCGTCTCCATTTTTCTTTTTCACTAAAATTATCGGACTCGAAAATGGAGATTTGCTTTCCCGGACGATATTATTTTCTATTAGTTCAGCAACAATTCCCTTAACCTTCTCGCGCTCAACAGGACTCAATCTATAGGGTCGTCGTTCGACAAACTTGTTAGGGTTTTTCAAACGAATCTCCATTTCCCCCGTGTTAACACGAGATTGACCAAAACCGCGTGTGAAAATATCGGAATATTTATTTAGCAAAATCTGAAGTAAATTTAATTCAGACTCATCCGACAAGTCATGGTTTAAATTTTCGAACAAAGGTGATTTCGACCGCAAGTGCATGACGCGAGGTTGGTTACATAGGATCGCACTATTTTGAGACACTACAACACTTAAACCCGTATCGTGGAGCAAGTTCGCACCCACAAGAACGTCGGAAGTCATTTCGTAGTCGGGTAAGATATGAAAAGCTATCTCGATGTTAATATCGTTAATGATGCAAACTGCCGTTAGCGTACTAGTGGATACTACCGGGAACGGACCAATTCCACGTAGATAATGGACTATATGTTGTCTACGCCCAGGTAACTTATCAGCGACAGATTCGCGCATCACAGAGCATTCGGCGCCGCTGTCAAAAACTGTATCCAACACCACGTCGCCTACCCGCATACGCATAGTATTCAGACCAGGTTTGTTTTTAGCCACCGAGTTGACATTAGAAGTTATTTGTTTTTCCCTACGAAAACACGAATCGAATGTATGGCCAGGTTTTGAACAAAACGAACATAGCTTAGTATCGCTAGGTCTAAATGACGTATGTGACCCAGTCGTTTGATTTTGATTTGTTATTCGCGTATTGGAATCGTTATAATCGGTTTTATTACGGCAATTACTCGCGACGTGTCCCATTCTTTTACAAAAGTTACAAAAAGGGTTATTTCGATTGTCAATAGAAAACTTTGACCGTTTATGCGGTAATGGGTGGTTAGAACTCTGTTGGTTTGGACGTTTGACACGAATAGATGAGGCTACGGATATTAATTCAGGCACTGATGTAGCTCTGGCGTTCATTAGCTCAATTCTAAGACGCTCGTCTCCAACCGTTCCAATCACTGCTTCCACTGCATCACTATTATCTAGTTTCTCTCTAGTTACACGTCTCCACAGAATCCATGACTGTGATAAAAACTCTGCAATGTCTTTAGAAGGATCATACGAGTGTTCCCTAAACCTCAGCACATCCCGTGAGTATCGAGTTTCAGGTTCAAATGTGGTAATAATATTCTGGCGCAGCTCGTCCCAATCAGACGTAGTGACAAGCCAGTTGTCTGCCCACATTTTGGCGCGACCTCTCAACAAGCTAGTTACTTTCATGCGGATATCGTAGTCAGTTAATTGGTAGGCATTTTTAGCTGTAGATATGTGATCACACCACTCTCTAACCCCAACGTTTCCGTCCGGATCAAACGAGGGTAAAAACACATCAGTAATTTTTATCTTGTCACTAGGCTGCTGCTGGAGCAGTTTTTCACTCATGTTTTGCATCACAGTCATCATATGTAAATAGAATTCAGGAGGTACATTACCAGACTGCGATGATACTGGTGTGGAGTCAACGTGTGTCCCTGGAGGAGGTTGGGTGCTTGGGCCGTGTTGCGTTGTTGCATTTGGGTCAGGTGGTTGATCCATGGTGACCCGTTGAACGATGAATCCAATGAAGCCAGGATCTGAAAAAATAAGACCGACAGAAAGGGGATCCCACTTCTGATGTCGAGTGTCCGAAATGGAAACTGTTTTTAAAAAAAGCGCAGAACCGCTGACCACATCAAGGTCAACGGTACTGCAGCTATTATCATTTACCCTATAGTCACCAACTTTAAGCAAGCTGGCTGATGGCTGATGAAAAGTAACCTGGACACTTATTCTAAGATGTTTAAGAAGTAAAAGTCAAAGACACCAGTAACACAATCTATTTATCGTTACTCTGAACAATCAATTATAATTGAAATTTAATAAATAATAACCTGAGCAGCAGAGATTTTACTTACAATGTGTTTCGTTCAAAAGTCGGCGATAAAGTGAGCTCCCGCTCGCTTCGTACGCCCCTCCAAGCATTTGTCGCGCCATCTTGGCGCCAAAACTCACATGGCTTCGTTTAGCATTTAAAAAGGACAAATGCTTGGGATAAAAATACAAAATTAATCTTACAATGATCACCTAACTTTTTAACAAGCAGTCAATATGCAAAAGTCTCATTAATAGCTGTTAATTAGAATTAAATAAACTTACTTTATGTAACCACCATCTTGGAGTCAAATCAAATAGTGATTTAACAAGAAGTTAACTATTTACATTTCTCACACTTTGATTGAAACAATAAATTATCGTAACGATTTATAATAATGGTTTTTAAACTTAACTATTTCAATAAAACTTAGAAGTATTTTTTAAATAAAACCGCCGAAGAATTGCTGCGGCGACATATACCTGTCGAGCGAGTTATCACAGCACAGGCCCGCAGCATTGAGTAAACAAAGCGCGCGTCACTCACACACTTGCAACTCGCCTACTAGCCGCGAGCCACAGTCAGCTGTTGCCGAGCAGTCGCATGCGCCGTTATATCGAGATATTATTATTGGCACTAGCTCGGCGCACTCACAGGAGCTAAGCTATACGCAGAAAAATGACAAAAAGGATGATAGTTTTATAGTAGTAGAGAACAAGAAACGTAAAAAAATTTGCAACTTTACAGGCACAGCTAAGGGCTCGAGTAAATTACAGATGGCAAATTTAACATCGTTTGTTTACATTTCACGGCTAAATAAATCGACAATTGTAGACGATGTGAAAGAATACCTAAAAGATAAAGGTGAAGAATGTTATAAAATAGAACTCTTGACCCAGAGACATGAGACTGATTTTTGTTCATTTAAGCTGACAGTACCAAGACAAAAATTAGGTATATTTTTGAGTAATCATTTCTGGCCCGAAGGTATAAAGTTCCGGCTGTTCCGTGAGCACACGGCGAGAGGAAACAAACCTACACAACATTAATATGGATAGTACGACCTCGAGGATAATAATTTCATCTTTTAACTGTAAAAGCATCAAAAGATCTGTGCAGGCTGTACGTGATTTGACCAGTACATCTCATTTAATAGTTCTTCAGGAGACGTGGCTGCTAGAGCATGATTTGAATTTTATTCACAACATTAATAAATCGTTTGGCTGTGTTGCAAAGTCCTCAGTGGATACCTCTGTTGGTATGCTGCGCGGTCGGCCCTACGGCGGCCTCGCCATTATGTGGGACAAGTCCAAGTTCCCTAACGTTACTCCGGTGGACTGCTCGAACAAAAGAATTCAAGCTATTCGTGTGTACGTTGAAGCGGTTTCATTTCTACTGGTGAACGTGTACATGCCGGTGGACGATAGTGAGAATGTCGCTGAGTTTACGGACTGTTTAGCTGAGGTCAGTGCAATTATTGAGGAGTGTGACGTCCAGAGCGCTTACATTATGGGGGACATGAATGCACACCCGCGTGCGCGCTTTGGTACGCAGTTAGCTAAATTTTGTGACGACATGTTATGGGAGTGGGCGGACCTTAATATACTTGGTATGAATTCTGATACATACACCTTTCAGTGTGAAGCGAGCGGTAGCAGGAGATGGCTGGATCATTGCATCACTACGAAGGCCGCGTGGAGTACCGTGGTTGGCGCTCGGGTTGCCTATGACGTCAGGTGGTCTGATCACAGCCCTTTGAGCATTGAGTGTGATATCTCGGGGGTGGCTACTGCTCCAGCCGTCTCTTGTAAACCGGATGCGCTAAAGTATGTTAGGTGGGGCGAGAGAACTACTAGTCAAATTAATAAATATGGGGAATTTTGTTTTAATAATTTAGATGTTTTTACTGAATTAAATATATGTGACTGCAAGGATTTAATAAAATGTACTCATCACAGCAATTATCATGAATATATTGATAGATATTATAGACATATAGTTGATGTTTTGCAAAATACTGCTATTGTAAGTTCTCGTTCATGTGCCCAAAAGCACCATAAAAAAGTTGCCGGTTGGAATTATCACGTCAGAGACAGCCACGAAAAGGCTAGGCTTTATTTTAGGTGCTGGGTGGTTGCTGGCAGGCCCTCCTGCGGTACTGAGTATGAGAATGTGCGAAATAGTCGAACTGTTTTTAAAAACAAAATTAGATGGTGTCAAAGAAACGAAGAGAGTATTAAAATGAATATATTAGCATTGCATAGACGGAACAAAAACTTTACAAAATTTTGGAATGCTACTAAAAAGTTAAATTGTAAACAAAGCCTACCAGTATCCGTGGAGGGTCTCCAGGATCCATCCGCTATTGCAGAGTTGTTCGCATCGCGGTTCAAAGTGAACCCACTCCCCGTGAAGTGTGTGCGTACTATTGAGCCATGTCTTAACGATGAAGTCACAGAATTTACACGTAGGGATATTTCCAAGGTCATAATGAGTATGAAACGTGGTAAATCACCGGGACATGACGGGCTCAGTATTGAGCACATACTCTGGGCCAGTGATAAAATTAATTATCATTTGTGTTATTTTTTTAATCTCTGTTTGAAATATAGTTATTTACCTGAAGCTCTAATGTGTACAATAGTGGTTCCAATAGTTAAAAATAGAACTGGCAATCTTGGTGCTGCGTCTAATTATCGTCCTATATCTTTAGGTACCATCATAGGTAAGATATTAGAGCGCCTTATGCAGCCCAAGCTGCTTAAGAACTTGAAGATTGATGATGCGCAGTTTGGTTTCCGTCCTGGGCTCTCAACAGATGCCGCCATTGTAAGCTTAAAAAGTACTGTCAGCTATTACACCAAGCGCAGCACAACAGTCTACGCGTGCTTCTTAGACCTCAGCCACGCATTTGACCTAGTTAATTATGACATTCTCTGGGCCAAATTATTAGCATCTCAAGTGCCGAGTAAAGTGGTCAGTCTGTTGAGGTTCTGGTACGGAAATCAAACGAATAGTGTTAAATGGGGCGACACAACGTCTAGTAAGTATAGACTAGGCTGTGGAGTTCGCCAAGGGGGGGTGACCTCTCCGGACCTCTTTAACTTGTACATCAATGACTTGATCGAGGAGCTGAGGAGCTCCAACGTCGGCTGTCATGTAGGTAACGTGTGTATAAACAACCTGAGTTACGCGGATGACATGGTGCTCCTCAGTCCCTCGATCAAAGGGTTGAGCAAGCTGCTTTCGATTTGTGAGCATTACGCCGATGCACACGGATTGAAATACAACGTAGCTAAGACTGTCATGATGGTGTTCAGGTCGGGTCGGGGTCCGGATAGGGTACCCGAAGTATATTTGAACGGAACAGCAGTTAAGATTGTAAGCCAGTTTAAATACTTAGGACATTTGTTGACGAAACGGCTGCAAGACGATGCTGACATTGAGCGAGAACGCAGGGCGCTCGCCGTCAGGAGCAACATGCTCGCTCGCAGGTTCGCTAGCTGCAGTAAAGATGTTAAGACCACACTGTTCAAAGCATATTGCCTCTGCATGTACACGTGTCAGCTGTGGATAACGTTCTCGCAGAAGGCAATGGACACCATAAGAGTCCAGTATAATAATGCATTCCGGGCCCTTATGAAACTTCCGCGGTACTGCAGTGCGTCGAGTATGTTCGCTGAGGCGAGAGTCCCAGACTTTTATGCGGTCCTTAGATCACGCGTGGCTTACTTTTGGCATCATCTGCGCCGTTCGGACAACAAAATACTCGTGGCCATCTCTGACGACATAAGCAGTCCCATGTTCAGGTACTGGATCTCGGTCCACATGAACGAGAATAAACAAATGACCAAGCACAACTGTGCAAGTTAGTTTATAAGTTATTAATAACGCCCCCTATACAGGTGAAGTTTATTTTGTATATTTAGTTTTATTTGTGTTTGTAATTTGATGATGTGTGTTGTATATTATACAATATGTAATTTGATATTTAGATGGGTCCTTTTGCCTGCAATAAACAATTTTATTATTATTATTATTATTATTTTTTTAAGACACCTACGCATTAAAATAAACCTTGTTTAATAGCCTATCTAATCTGATAATAAACTTTTAGATAAAGTTAAATTTAAAAAAAAACATAGAACAAGAAGAAAAATTTGGACAAAATTTCAATCTTAACTTTATTTTTGAAACTTCAAAACCTTAACAAAACAACTATTTTTTTATAAATACTTTTGAAAACTTAAAATTAACAATCTGTGGTTCCAACTAAAACTCTCCTGACACATCCGCAGCAGTTCTGCTTACTCAAAACAAGGGTGTTAATATCCTGTTGTGGAATACTGTCCCAAGTCCTGCTAAGATGCAAGAAAAGCTGGTTTTCATGCACAATATCTTCAGGGAAATTCCTAAGAGCTCTTATCTGAAGCATATCCCAGGCATACTTAATAGGATTTAAATCAGGGGATTGTGCAGGCCAGGGTAAAGCTTGGATATCATGCTGTTGTAACCAACTTGTAACGATACGCACGGTATGTGGACGGGCATTGTCGTGCATTAGGTGGGATTTTTGTCCCATCTGCTGTCTGTGTGGCAAGATTACAGGCTCTAGCACCTCATCTCGGTATTTTAGAGCAGTCATATTGCTTTATATCCAAACGAGGTCCATTATTGAGCCGAAACAAATTCTTGCCCAAAGCATAATCGTGCCACCTTGATATGCATGAACTTATTGTGGGTGCTGCAGTCGATCCCAACGTCCAGGTTCTCTCCAAACGCATACTCTTCGCGGATGAAATCCAAACCCGGATTCATCAGTGAAAAGCACAAGTGACCATTGAGAATGGTTCCAGTTTTCATGTGCAATTGTAATCTTCTTTCTCGATTTCCTCTCCTTAGCGCTGGTACCTGAAGTGGCCTACGAGCACGTAGGTTGACTTTATGCAGTTGTCTTCTCAAAGTTTGACCGCTTACCAGCAAACCATACTCTCTCTGTAGCCTTTGTACCAATTGCATCGCCGTTACATTTGGTTGACTTCGTGCAGCTTTTACTATGAATAGGTTATGTAAACATGTTGTAATGTATTGTGGTCCTCGGTGCCGTTCCAACACTTCCTCCGAGACACGATGACGTGACCAAAGTCTGGATACAATGCTCTGACTGGTCCTCATGGCTTCAGAAACCGCAATATGGGTAGCGCCAGCTTGAATCATGCCCACTGCTCTTAACGTTCCTGGTCAAGTGTCTACGTGGCATGATTAAATGAACACCGGAGATGCATTTGACAAAGATTTATAGAAATTTGTGGAGTTTTAATTAAGTAAGAAGTTCATGAAGATTTACTTCTTTGGAAGAAATGAAATGAACGCGAATTTAATCTTAAAACAAAACCTTTTATTTACAAATTTGAATTTAAAAAAGGAACTTAATGTTTTTATAATCTGTCAATAGTTTTTTGTAAGGCCAGTACTTTTTACAACCCGGTCCGAATATAATGTGCACTTCGCTGGAATGCGGCGCTTCTCCCGCTTCCCCTGTCACCTCTCCGCGCACTCCCGGGTGCGACAGTACGTTTAGCATCTTCGATGCCGATACACGTCCCGATAATTTTGATATTTTCGCTTTGTTGTTGTTTTGTTTTTTAATATTTATTGTTAAGTTTAGACTGTTTACTGTTAAGTTTGGACTGGTTTGGTTGTTATTAAAATTGTTGTAGCTGTTATACTGAAGTCATGGGAAAAACAATACACAGCGAATCAAGAAATTTAATCTTGAAAGTGCTCAAGTTTTTTGAATCGGAGAAAGCAAATAAACAGAACACCATACCTGTAGACCAAGTGGTGAAACGAACCTGTGCTGCTGACATGCAAAATTGGCTACGTGAACACAATATTCCATTTAATGACAAAATGAAAAAGAGGGAATTGTATCCCATTATACTGAGAACAGAGCCGCCGAAAAATATGTCTTCGACGATTTGATGCGAGAGTATGGCCAAGAAGTTGTGCATCTGCCACCTTATCATTGTGACTTAAACCCTATCGAATATATATGGAACTTGGTAAAGCAAAGGGTGGCAGATAAAAACATTGACCAATCGGAAAAGAAAATAGAACAACTAACAAAAGATGCGATTAAGTCAATTACGCCAGCTGACTGGAAAAAAGAAGTGAATCACGTGGAGAGACTACAGCGAGAATACTGGGAAAAGGATCATCTAGCAGATGACAACATCACACAACTTTTAATATCACTAGGGGAAGATAGTTCGGAGAGTTCAGAAAAAGAGAGTGAGGAAGATACAATGTCAGGCATTGAGTCAATAACTTATAGTGACTGAGTTTAATAATAAATGTTTTTGTAATCAAAATTATTGTTTTTTAATAACAAATTCTTCATCAATAATAAATTGATTTGAAAAGGTAAGTAATTTTTTTTTTACCTCCACATTTCTCGAAAAAACTTTTTTTCACACGAACCCAGACCGCCGATATGACGTCACGAGGTCAGGTGCACAGATATTGTGACCGGGTTGTAAGTTATTTAAAAAAGTTTTATATATCCCTAGACCATGTTGATGTGTGTAGATTTAATGTCTACAGCAGAGATACGAATGTATTATTTAAAAAAACAATACCTTAAAACATTGAAAGTGACAACTATAGCAATAGGGCTGATCGCGCTAAAGCGCAACGTCACTTCGAGGAATCCCCCCCGCACGTCCCGCCGCCGCTGTCCTGCAGCTGTCAAACTAATAGCAGGCAGCTGAACTGGGCAGCGGCAACAGTTACGAAATTACAGTCGTCGCTAGAGGACGTATACTGCTCCGCCTCCGCGCCGCGACCGCATAAGAACCGCCGCCATTACCCGGCACCCGTGATCAGCACAAACCCTTCGCGTAACGCGTCAGCCCGAGTCACCTTCCTAACTGTGCCGCGAGTGACCGCTAATCAGCCCGTGTTTACGCGTAAACCAGTGCACAAACAATAAATCTAAAGACTTTATACAAGTGAACAACAACTCTTCAGCACGACGTACAAAGCAGGACGCCTACCCAGGAACTCAAGGTCATCAGCCCCCATCAGATCCAGAGTCACCCGACATCCTGTAAGTACCTCACATTCTTACCTAAACCCAAATATCACCCTTTAAATATTCCCTACCGAGGTATAGTGCAGCCCCACCATATTTTCCTACGAGCGCGGATATTTAATTCCCATCTACGGTCCATCGAACCGAGATAATTAACGGCCGGTCCCAATAATCTATCTATCGTCGGTTTACCATACTAGAGATAGCTATTTGACACTTTTTGTATGGACGTTATGTCAAATTTCTATCGGTAGTAAAGAAAACCGTGGATAGATAGATTATTGGGATCCCCCCTAAAAGAACCGGCACCTTAATATCTCATTCGACCGAAATATGATGTAAACAAATCATATTTCCGAACCGAGATAAAAGAACCAATGCTCCTAATATAGTCCACTCCATATATCAGCCCTAGTTAATTTCGAAATTCAAATATCGAATATTACCTCAAACTCCATTTTATTGATTTAATTTAAATCCACTCCGAAATTACGTCATACAAATCACTTAGAAGATTCTAGAAAACAGAACCAGCCGGGCGATTTGCTACACGAAATTGACCCGTCAAGGCGACGTTTTACTAATCACCGATGACGCCGCTTGACATTAGCGCGGCTGCAGAGTTTTTGTTTGAAATTTCTAACTCATTAAGAGAATAGCCCCCTGAACATAACAATATTGCATCCCAACTAAGTCCAGGCGAAGTTATATAATAAGCGGGATCTTGTTTATAATATTGCAAACATGTGTTTCTGAAGTAATTAAATACCTATATCACGCAATATTAAAACATCGCTTTTCTAAATATCGCTTTTTAAAATACAAATCCGTGTATTTACCGAGAGTTGAGATATTAAACACATCCAAAACACAAAAAGCACGGTAGTATTCATCGTTTGATATGGTGTTCTTGTGTTAAACTATTGAATAAACGTATTTTTTTCTGAGAGTGACTTGCTATCATACTTTGAGAATGAGTCGATGTAATCATACGGATATAGACTCCTTTTTATTTACAAGATTGAACTGTTCTTTGTTTTTAAACTCCTTTGACAAATGTTTAAAATCTTCATCCGATAAAGTTTTGCTCAAATTTTCTAATTTTGTGCTCAGAAATTGAAAAGAGTCCAAAAACTTAATTTGTATTGATTTATTTGGATTTTCAGTGGAAAAGATTTTTGTAAAAGTCCAATGTTTTTCTTAAGTCAGGTTTAGGTTTAACTTCAGCAGATTTCGAACCCGCAACCTCCGCGCTATGCGCAGGGTTCGAACCCACGACCTCTCAGCTCCACGCCAAGACCCAAACAGGGATCGAACGCGCAACCTCGCTATGGTGACAACCATTGCTACCCATGGTGTAAAGTAAACGGGCACAAGCTTCGGGTATGTACCCGGTACTACACACCACCAGTGCATTTATTGCCGGTACAACAGCGCGAGGTACCACGGCGCCGTCCCTCACCTGATACGGGCCAGAGCTGACGTTTTATAAGGACATGACCTTATAAAACGTCAGCTCAACGCCCTACCTGAGTATTCGGTAAGAGGACGAGCCATTTCTGCACACAAAAAGGTTCAAGCTCGTTCTATCTTTATCCCAACACCTTTGGCGATCCTGGTCCAAACCCTACCTGCACACCATCCAAACCCGCTCCAAACGGACTCCCCGATCCAGCCCACCTCAAGTCGGGGAACTGGTCCTGATAGTGGACGACCAGGTGCCGCCTCTACACTGGCGCATGGGCCGCATCACCAAGACGACCCCATGAAGGGATGGTGTCACCCGAGTGGTGGAACTCAAGACGACCTTGGGCATCTTAATGCGACCTGTCCTCAAGACCGCCTGCCTGCCTACCGATTGAGCACCACACCACACCTTCGCCGCGTGGGGAATATGATCGCGCCAAAGGCGCGACGTCACCTCAAGGAATGCCCCCCGCCCGCGCGTCCCGCCGCCACTGTCCTGCAGCTGTCAAACTACGAGCAGGCGACTGAAGGGCAGCGAGAACAGTCACCATTTTAGAGTCGAAGCTAGCGGACGTATACCGCTCCGCCTTCGCGCCACGGCCGCAACAATTCCTCCACGCTTACGCATCAGTACAAACCTTCGCGTTACGCGTCAGCCGCGAGTGACCGCTAATCAGCCTGTGTTTACGCGTCAACCAGTGCACAAACAATAAAACAATACAAGGACTAATATAATTCCCCCCGAAATTCAGCTCCCTTTACCTAGAATAGCTTTTAAAATTACCAAATAAGGTTACGCGCGATCTAAAGGCGAAAAATGGGAGAAACCTAGGATGACTCATGAGCGTCATGCGAGGATCGCACGCGAGTGACAAGCGATTGTACTTTCTTTACGATGCCAGCCACCGTCTAGTACAGAGCTCTTCAGCAGTGATTACCAAGTGCTGTGACCAATTTGCAATTGTGGCACGTTGTATCGTCCTACAATAACGTAGTTAAATGAATTTATCTTTCAATTACGTAATTAAAAGTTAAATTTAGTTTAGTCCCCATCTCGGGGATCTTACGGCGGGCTAAACCTACTGATAGCCCAACTTGCAACTTGACTGGAACCCTCGCTGGCTAGACGGCGGGGCCAGTACTGTGCCGGAGCGGCTACCAGTTACCACAGGACCCTGAATCCTGCTGGGCGTCTGGGCTATACCCACAACTGCGGCTGCCCGTTCCCCCTTTTGTCCTGCTACTGACTTCTGCTGGTTACTGCATTACCCACACCATCGCGTCGAGGACTTCACTGCTATTTTGAGATAAGTCCCCGTAACAAGGGAGGCTATTGCATCATCTGTCTGTACTCACGACCCAGCTCTGGGCTTTCTAAAGGCTAATAATAAACCTCTGAACTTGACCTGACTTTTATGTAAATCTCCCAGCCGTCTAGGCAGGTACGTTTCAACTTTAATGCATTTATTTTCCAACAAATTTAAAATGATAAGCCTTATCACGTTTTTCGTATTGTCATACAAGAACGCCTCGGGTGTAAGGTGCTCGACTTCTTGTGACGGGTTCAATATATATTTAAGAATTCTATTTTTAAATGATGTTGCAATAATGTTAATGTTATTAAGTTCAGTTTTCAATAATCAATATACTTGTGAAGAGATTTTTGTAAAATTATCTGACATTTATCGCATCGTTTCGTTATTTTTTGCGTAAGTATCAAGCTCGCTGGATTGGGTAACTGCAATTAAAAAACAATTCAATGTTAGGTAAGATAACACATTTAACATTTATTTTTTATTAAAACTGACTTAATAATAATAAAAATAAGATTACATAGCTATTAAATACTTTATTACAGTACTTACTGTATTTGATGTAAGATATCATAGTTGATGATGACTTTGATTGAATCATACAGTCATAAAAGTAATATAGAATCAGTATAAATAAATATATTAAGTATTCGAATGTATCAAAAATTCATACACTTATTATATTTGAAATTATTAAGGAAACTCTTTCTTATGACACAACGTATTACAAATACTTTATATTTAAATGGGAGCATACCTCTGAATCATCATAAGTTTGATTTTGAATTGTTAAGACAGATTGACGCAACCTATTCATTGGGTATATTTTCGATATCACTGATTATTAATTCGGTATAATGTGGACCGAGTGCATAGTTATTAGATTGTCGTGAAATACCGTTTGCCACTCTTCGTGTAACTCTATTTTATATAAGGTAAAATAGTAAATGATAACTTCGATTATAATATAATTGTAAAACTAATACAGTATCAGTATAAGAAAATATGCTAAATATTCGAATGTATAGAAAATTCGCACATATATACACACACTGATTATAATTAGAAATGATTAAGAAAGCTATTTATTATAACTATTTCAAAAGTACACATATTAACATGGTCTAGGGATATTTAAAACTTTTTAAATAACTTAAAAAGTACTGGCCTTACAAAAAACTATAGATGACAGATTATAAAAACCTTATTAAGTTCCTCTTTTAAATTCATATTTGTAAATAAAAGGTTTTGTTTTAAGACTAAATTCGCATTCATTGAATTTCTTCCAAAGAAGTAAATCTTCATGAACTTCTTACTTAATTAAAACTCCATCCGTCTTATTATGGTTGAAGGTTTAAACCTCAGTTTACCAAGTCTCGATCTATGGAAAATTTTGGTTTAGACTCGGTCTGATAAACATCCGTATTATGGTCGCCGAACTATCGAAGGTTCACATAGTCTCGAGTTTTCCCACAGATAAGATATTTTGTTCATTCATTTTCATTACTTATTATTCAAATCGATCCTATTTACTCATCCATACATTTTACATGTACTTATAGTTAAAAAATAAATAAAGAGAAAGTATGAAACAATACATAATTCCTAAACGACAATCCGGATAAATAATCGTAAATAAATTTTAGCTGAGTAGCTGTCTATAAATACCTTAAACGGACGTATACGTTTCCCTTACCAAAATTTGGGTTAAATTTTGATTTATCTATGAAATTATGTAAACAACTTTTCTATCTGCATACAAATATCTTTTGGATTGGTGATTTTTCAATTTCTGCAAAAAAAATTAAAAAGAAAGGTGCGAGAATTGAGGAGAGGAAGAAAAAGTGAGTCAATAAACACATCGTTTAATATTGAAGAAAGTAAAATGTCTGCTGTAATCCACTCGATTCATATTTTACTTCAGGATCTTATGCTACAACTTGTAATGCTAGCAGCGCAGTATAACTCATATCACTGATTAGAGGACGAAGGACAGACCAATCTTTTCTGTTGAGAGTTGAGTTCTATTAAGAACAAGATGAAAGCTCAACTCAGAAAACGCAGAAATAAAAAAAAACAGAACTAGTTAAATGAGATGGCAGACTTTCATTTTACAATCTTTCTGGCGTGTGGATCTGTTCGTAAATTTTGTAAGGAAACTCCTCTTCGTCAAGTTCCTTTCTCAACAACAAATGCATCAATGTTATGCTTATCCGGGCGGTAGATATATCACGTCACGTCGCAGTAAAATAATTGCAATGTCTTCGTTTTTTTCCTTATTTATAAATTATATATATATATATATATATATATATATCCATTTTCAAGCCAGTAAAGAATTTCGAGCAATTCAATGCAACACGAAATGAAATTATAAAATACACAACACAAACATACCCTCAACGTCCTCAACTCTCGCTGTCAATTTTACGTCAAAGTCGAAATGGCGGTAAAAAAACACAGTTTAAACTAGGCCGGGGCCTGTTTTGGCGACGTTGCTATAGAAAAGTCTCGTTTATGAAATAAACCTGTGACGCTAATAACGTTTTCGGGTTTATTGTTGAGTTTATCGCTAGAGTTGGTGTAGAACTCAAACATGTAAATAAACTTATTATACTAATTGCACACATATCCGAACCATTGATTAATGAACCATTGTAATTTGTTCGTTACGTACAAACTAGATGGCGTTACCGTCGCCTTGCTCTGTTTCCTGCATCGCGGTGACAAGATTCGCACGGAACATGTGTTGCTAGTTTGCAATAAAAATAAATGTGTTTTGAATTTAAATTAAAAGGTTTCATTTGATAACCCAATTTGATCTTCACGAGTTTGCACATGGTCCTTCGTGGCCGAATATTCGGCAGGAAATCAGCGGTTTTTATGCGACATAAGGGGTTGCTCGGCTGAACTAGCGGGAAACGCTGTTCTGGTCGGACAGCTGCCAGGAGAGTAGCTGTGGCTGAAGGCTACAGAAGCCTCGCAGGCGACTACCTGGAGAGTAGTTAGCAATAGTTGTAGTACGGCAGAAGTTTTCAGTTCGCGGAAACAAAAGTGATAGCGTTGTTTGGCGTACATAAGTGGTCAACGGCACAATATTGGATGGATTCCCCGAGTGTGAGTGAACTTGGACAACTGTGAGTACTTTGAAAATTATTGAAAAGTGAGCTTTATTTCTATGAACATTTTAACTTAGAGTCAAATAGCTAGTTAACTTTGATATTGTAAATTTAGTTTAGGGACTTAGAATAGTTAGATAATGGTAGTAATTTGTGAGTATGTTAAGTGCAAATTTAATCGTCATGTAAGTTCGTGCTCTCTAAACTAGTCTAAACTGATGTAAAACTACCCACATTTCAATAGAATAATCATATGTTTAGAATTATCATTCTAAGTGTTACTCGAATGTAGATTTTAGTATTAACATAATAAGAACTACCAATAGTTTTGAGAATTTTAGTTTAGTGTACGCACAAGCGAATCAGTACCAATAACGGGGGAACGGGAAACTTATGCCCAATATTGGTTCCAATATGTTCTAAACACTTTAGAAAATTCTTGTCTATATTCGAAACTTCGGATTTTCTAGAAATGTAACTTTAAAATATTGTCAGTTAATTTTTAATATTTACTCTGTATTTTGAGTGTTCGTTGAACTTAGTTAAGTATAATATAAATATAAAAAAATATATAAATTAAAATGGATTTGTTGTTGAATTTTCAAGACGATTTATTTAAGAGAATTTCAAAGGCAAAAATTAATTTTAAAAAGACGCCTAAAGATCGGTTGAAGAACGAATACATCGAAGGGAGGTAAGAGTCAATCGATCAAATTTGGCTTGAATTTTTAAGTGGGCTTAAAGAGTTGTTAAGGACTTATGCGCCTAGTAAATTGACGGAAACTGACTACGTGAAATCCGACAAATATGATCAATGCGAAGACCTTTATATTGAATATAAAGGAGAGTTAAAATGTAAGTTATCGGAAATGTCCGATCAAAGTAAAGGCTCATCCACACTGAATACCAATGAAACCAAAGGTACACGTTCACAGGTAAAATTATTATTCCGGGAAGTATTCAGAGTGGAAAAGCTTTCAAGATCTTTTCAGTTCTCTAGTTCATTCTAGACAATTCTGATTTGGATAATGTCGAGAAGTTGCTCTACCTCAAGGGATATTTGTCCGGTGAGGCAGAGCAATTACTGAGTAATATACCTATAACTAACGACAACTATACTAGATGTTGGAAATTGCTTGAGGAGCGATATAACAATAAGCGATATATTTCGCATCATATATTAAAAAGACTGTTTAGTCAAAGGAATCTTACTCATGAATCGGCTAGTGGTCTTAAAGATTTATTAGATACTACAAATGATAGTTTAGCGGCATTATCAAATATTGGAGTTCAGACGGAAAACTGGGATATATTAATAATCCATATTTTTGCGCTTAAATTGGATCCTGAATCTAAAAGACAGTGGGAGTTTTATGTTACTGGCAGTGATGTGTCAGATGAATTACCAACATTTAAACAATTTCAAGATTTTTTGACAAAACGGTACAGAGCGCTAGAATTTTTAGATTCTGGGTCTGCAAATAAAAACCACAGGCCTGTTAATAAAATGAAAGCAATGCACGTTGCAAAGATTGAGTGTCCTTTCTGTACGGAAGATCACAAGCTTATTCACTGTCAGGCGTTTAAAAAGGATTCAATTGAGTCTCGTCGTAATTTTGTTAAGTCTAACAATGTTTGTTTCTGCTGTTTAGGAAGCAATCACACTGCCAAGATTTGTAAAATGAACTTCAAGTGTCGTATTTGTAAAAACAAGCATCACACTCTATTACA
Organism: Selenia dentaria; assembly: GCA_917880725.1. Classification (NCBI taxonomy): domain Eukaryota; kingdom Metazoa; phylum Arthropoda; class Insecta; order Lepidoptera; family Geometridae; genus Selenia; species Selenia dentaria. Next base: position 13,039,984 of record OU862877.1, on the reverse strand, counting down.
CCCGTCGAGTGAGGGTGCATCTAAGGGTTATGTCACCCGTACTGATACTACTGATTTGAGTACGGGGAAGGCGGCGGAACCAAGTTCATCAATAAATCATGAAAGGACAGGATCAGGTGCGGTTGTTTCATGTTTTACTCGGAAGCTAAATCCAATATTATTAGCAACAGCACTAGTAAATACTGTGTCAAAAGATGGTCAGTGTTATACAATCCGTGCATTGCTGGACCAGGGCTCCCAGACGTCCTTCATTACAGAAGCAACGGTCCAACAATTAAGATTAAAAAAGACACCTGTAAAGAGTCAAATTACAGGAGTAGGTGGAGATAAAACATTAGTCTCCAACGCTATAGCAAACTTTAAAATATCGTCACGAGTTGATCCGAAGGTCATCATTAATATAAAAGCACATGTGCTTAGGTCCATTACCACACTTTTACCAACTAGCGAATTAAAGACGGTAGATTGGAAGGCAAGAGATTGCAAGAGATTGTTTTAGCAGATCCAGGTTATCACACGCCAAGTCGTGTGGATATGCTTTTGGGCGCAGAAGTTTATGGACAAATACTGCAAGAAGGAGTAAAGAAAGGTCCACATGGATCTCCGATTGCGCAATGTACTTCTCTTGGTTGGATTTTGTCAGGTGTACTAAAAGATCGAAGTGAATTAGATGAAATAAAAGTTATGCACATAGTAGAAGATACTAATATATTAAAACAATTTTGGGAACTTGAGGATGATATTCCCATGTCCAAGGAAAAACAACGAACAGAAGACGAAAAACTCAGTGCAGATATATATACGAATTCTACTACCAGAGATAAGGACGGTCGATATTTAGTACGACTTCCTCTTAAAAATGGATGTCCAGATGTAGTGAATTCCAAAATGATAGCTGAGAAAAGATTGTACTTATTAGAAAGATGACTGAAGACCGGCGATCTGAAACAAAAACACGAAGAGGTTATTAATAAATATGTTCCATTAAATCACATGGAGCTGGTACCTAAAAATGAAATAGACCAGCCTAAGGCAGTGTACTTACCACAGCACGCCGTAATGCGTGAAGATAAACAAACGTCTGAAGTCAGGGTAGTCTTCGATGTATCATGTAAAGGCACTAACAATAAATCACTTAATGATTATTTGGTGGTAGGTCCGACTCTGCAACCCGACTTAAAACATCTAATGAAGTGGAGAATTGCAACAATTTGCTTGACGGCCGATATAGTTAAAATTTACCGGCAGGTAAAAGTTCATCAAGATGATATAGATTTCCAGCGCATCTTATGGAGAAGCAGTACTAATGAAGAAATCAAACATTATCGAATGCTAATAGTGACATTCGGAGTAGTATCGGCTCCTTATCTAGCAGTACGATCTTTGCAACAACTAAGCATTGATGAAGGGAATGAGTATCCAACGGCAGCCAAAGCAGTAGCTACTCAATTCTATAGGGATGATTTACTCGCTGGATTTAAAAACGTTCAAGAGGGTATAAATCTATATCGAGAGATGAACAAACTTATGACAAAGGGAGGATTTACTCTTCAAAAGTGGACGAGCAACAGTGACGAATTTTTACAGGAATTGAAGAAAATAAAGCTTGAAGGGAAAAATAAAGAAAAGGTTAATATAGCAGAACAAATCAAGGAAGAGTTAAAGATAAAGACAGACGAAGTAATGAAGATTCTAGGACTTACTTGGGACCGCAGTGCCGATGCATTCTGTTATAAAGTAGACCTTCCACAGATTGAAGAACCTGCAACAAAAATAATTATTATTTCTAACATTTGTCGTTTTTACGACCCCCTAGGATGGGTTGGGCCAAGCATACAGATACAGAAAATATGGCTGGCAGGCATTGACTGGGACGAAACTGTCCCATTAAATATATTAAATGAATGGAAATCATATAAAGAGGAACTAAAAATGCTTACCACTGTGTCTATTCCTCATTGGATTGCTACAGACACTGGAGACCTCGTGGAATTGCATGGATTTAGCAACACTTCGAAAGACGCTTACTCTGCCGTATTTTATGCGCGTGTTGTTAATTCCCAAGGAGATGTTCAGGTTTCATTGATATCTGCAAAAACTAAAGTAGCTCCCATAGTAGTAGAGATTACAAGCCTAGATGCGCATCATTGGTCGCACATTTCAACGAAATGCAATCCAGCAGACGCTGCATCAAAGGGTCAGTCCCCATCAGAATTAGTAAAAAATACTACGTGGTTTCAAGGGCCAGAATTGTTGCGAGAAGACCACATTAAATATACGAAATTGAAAGATGACTCAACTTTAGAAGAAGCAAAAACAACATCTCATTGCGCTACAATTCATTATTCTATAATAGAAAGGTTCTCGTCACTTACTCGGATGGTACGTGTTGTTGCATACTGCAAGCGTTTCATCTACAATATCAAAAGTGTGAAAGCGGAAAATATGGTTATGTTTTTGAAAACCGAAGAATTGAACAATGCATTACATTGCTGCATTCGACAGTGTCAAATCGTTATCTCAAATCAATCAAACCACTCAAATAGTCTGAAATTAACGTTTGAAGAAATGACAATAGTTTTAGCACAGATCGAAGCATGTTTGAACTCCAGACCACTCTCTGTTATATATGGAAATGACGATGAAGATTTAACCATATTGACACCAGGTCACTTCCTTGTGGGTGAAGCGTTGGTGGCTTCAGCTGACACAAATTTTGAATCTTCAAACGTAACTTCACTTCGGCGATGGCAGTATACGCAACGAATTACCCAGACATTCTGGCGTCAATGGTGGCGCCAATATCTAACAAAATTTTATAAAAGGTATCGTTGGCCATCTCAAATGCCTCAACCTCGTATCGGGGATGTGGTAATAGTACGGGAAGACAACTTACATGTGTGTCGTTGGCTGTATAGCAGGGTAATCGCAACCCATCCGGGACAGGACAATTTGGTTCGAGTAGTGACGCTCAAGGTCAAAAATGGTACAATTAAACGTCCGGTAAGTAAGCTGTGTTTGCTTCCTATTGCTCAGTAAAAGGTTATTAAGTTAAAACCAGTATAGTATAATAATATGTCCTACTGATTTATGTGAATATTTGTCAGTTTAACTGAGTTGGGAGAAAGCACATGCGGTTGCAAGAGCAAACACTCAGAACGTTAATGTTATTTCGGTTCATTGAGTATCTTTGATTATATAATACCTACTATACTATTATGAATCTAAGTTTATTGTTGTTTTAAATTTGTTAAGGACAACGTTAAGCTTGTCCATGGTGGGCGATGTATGTAAAACTCAAACATGTAAATAAACTTATTATACTAATTGCACACATATCCGAACCATTGATTAATGAACCATTGTAATTTGTTCGTTACGTACAAACTAGATGGCGTTACCGTCGCCTTGCTCTGTTTCCTGCATTGCGGTGACAATATTCGCACGGAACATGTGTTGCTAGTTTGCAATAAAAATAAATGTGTCTTGAATTTAAATTAAAAGGTTTCATTTGATAACCCAATTTGACCTTCACGAGTACGTGTGTAAATTTGAGTTTGCACAGTTGGTTTAAACCTTCAACCATAATAAGGCGGCATAAATTTCTATTCTTTGTTAAACGCATCTCCGGTGTTCATTTAATCATGCCATGTAGTCACTTGACCATGAAAGAAATGTTAAGAGCAGTGGGCATGATTCAAGCTAACACTACCCAAATTGCGGTTTCTGAAGCCATAAGGACCAGTCAGAGTGTTATATCAAGGCTTTGGTCACGTTATCGTGTCACGGGGGAAGTGGTGGAACGGCACAGAGGACCTCAACGCATTACAGCACGTGTACAGAACCGATTCATAGTAAATCCTGCACGAAGTCAACCGATGCAATTGGTTCAAAGGCTACAGAGAGAGTATGGTTTGCTGGTAAGTAGTAAAACTTTGAGAAGACGACTGCATGAAGGCAACCTACGTGCTCGTAGGCCACTTCGGGTGCCAGTGCTAAGGAGAGACAATCGAGGAAGAAGATTACAACGGGCTATTGCACACGAAAACCGGAACCATTCTCAATGGTCACTTGTGCTTTTCACTGATGAATTCAGGTTTGGATTTCATCCGCAAAGAGTACGCGTTTGGAGAAAACCTGGACGTCGGAATCGACTGCAGCACCCACAACAAGTTCATGCATATCAAGGTGGCACTTTTATGGTTTGGGCAGGAATTCGTCTTGGCGGTGGAATGGACCTCGTTTGGATACAAAGCAATATGACTGCTCTAAAATACCGAGATGAGGTGCTAGAGCCTGTGATCTTGCCCCACAGACAGCAAATGGGACAAAATTTCCAGCTAATGCACGACAATGCCCGTCCACATACGGCGCGTATCGTTACAAGTTGGTTACAACAGCATGATATCCAAGCTTCACACTGGCCTGCACAATCCCCGGACTTAAATCCTATTGAGCATGCCTGGGATATGCTTCAGAGAAGAGCTCTTAGGAATTTCCCTGAAGATATTGTACATGAAAACTAGCTTTTCTTGCGTCTTAGCAGAACTTGGGACGGTATTCCACAACAAGATATTGACACCCTTGTTTTGAGTATGCAGAACCGCTGCAGATGTGTCAGGAGAGTCTAAAGTGGATCCACGGATTATTAATTAATTTAAAGTTTTCAACAATATTTATAAAAAAAATTGTTGTTTTGTTTAGGTTTTGATGTTTCAAAAATAAAGTTATTTGAAATTAATTGAAATTTTGTCCGAGTTTTTACTCTTTCTAAGTGTTTTTAAAATTTAACTTTATCTAAAAGTTTATTATCAGACTAGATAGGCTATTAAACAAGGTTTATTTTAACGTGTAGGTATTTTAGCAAAAAGTTAATAGAACTTTAGTTATTAAGGTATAGTTGTAATATCCCTAGACCATGTTGATGTGTGTAATTAGAAATAAAAATTGTCGGATTTTCTTTAAATTCCTACGAGTCGCATATATGAATTTAGTTAGATGCTGCAGGCCTCTGAATCATCATTAGTTTGATTTTATTTGTTATTATAGCCAGACGCCACCTATTTATAGGTGCTATATTTAAGATTTCACTTATTTTGTACACTTTTAGTTCAATATAATGTGTACCGAGTTTATAATTATTAGATTGTCGTGAAATACCGTTTGCCAGTCTACGTGCTATATAGGACAGTATAGGCTTTTTACCGATGGCGGGAGTTGAGTCTACGGTAGTAGCATCAGCATCGCTATCTTCAGCGAGTACTTCGATTGCAGTGGCTTTTGGCGATGTAATAGGTGTGGTAGTGTGAATTGCTTGCTTTGACTTTTTAGAGAAGCTTGAAGCAGACAGCAGACAGTGAAACGATGATTTTGAGCGCTTTTTGGGCTTCAAAGGCAGCTCCACATCCTCAAAATGTGAATCTTCTTCAGACGGAAACATCTCTTTGGCATTCACTTGGCTTACTTGATGCTTGGATCTGAAACAATGATAAAAATAATAATTGATAATTAGCATTTTAACAGATATGGGACACTGAATTATACAGAGGATAAAAATAAATATAGCTATAGATAGACTATGTTAAGTAAAGTACAAGAGCTTTATGCAATTTTAAATTTACAAATAAATAATACTTATTACGTTAACACTAGCTTAAATTTATAAAACTATTAGAATATAACATATTATTTAGAGCAATTATTGATTGTAAATAGGTACATGTATGAAAGTTATTTAATAAAAAGATTTAAGTGAAAAAGTAAACAAATACTTCGTTACATTTAGCGATGTGGTGCACGCTGTAATGTAATGAAATTGAGTCTAATAGAATATAAATGAGTCATACTCACATGATAAATAATTATTCTCTACGAAAATCAGATGAATGATCTCGCAAATTACAGAAGCACACACTCTCACACACTGGATCTATAAATAAAATAATTTATAACATTAGCTACCTGTAATAAAAATAAAATAAAATTAATAATAATATATAACAGGTACTTATAAGAAGTATCGCACTGAATATGAAGAAATGTTGTTTTTTTTATTAAAGAACAATTTATCATATTATATTCCAAATACTTATTACAATAGATTGTTAGATTCAAACATTATTACAAGAAAATAATGAGTTGTTAAACCTTTTATTATTAATATAGTGATTTAATATTAACTATTTTACAATTTAAATAAAGGTACTTTAATAAATAATAATATTATTAATATTAATTGCAACTACATACAATTGTGATTATATTAGAATATACCACTATTTACATTGCACTATTGTTACATTTTACATAATAATCTTTAGGAATTCGTCAATCGCATCAACACCGTCTAGGGATATTTTGTATAAAGTTCGTAAACTCAAAAAATACTGGCCAGTTTTAAATTATTTTAAAGAAAGGTTATTTTGTACACTTTTTTGAACGATTCTAAATTTGAAAAAATAAATTAAAATACAAGATTTACGCGGCATAATGGTAGCAAAGTCCGAAGGTTTCATTTTTCTACAGTAGTTTTTTGCCTATTTATTGTGTCAAATTTAAGTTTTATAACAAGTTCTCGGTTAATTCCGAATTAATGTTATTGTGTGCATAATGCAACGGCATGGAAAGTTGTGCAATAAGGCATGTTTTAGTAGCGCCATACAAACCGAGTAGCAACGGCGCGCTGAAGCATGCGTTAAAATCGTAAAAAATTGTTTAAAAAAAGCATTAATCGAAAACATGGTTTTCAGAAGGGAAAGTCAACTACACTTGCATGTTTTGACCTCACTAGCAAAGTTATCGACAATGTAGATGCTGGCAACTTAACAACAGTCATATTTTTTGATATGTCCAAGGCATTTGATTTTGTTTGCCATAAGCTGCTTTTGAATAAGTTGGAAAAATATGAGATCAGGGGCCCTGCGCAAAACTGGTTAAAAACCTATCTTGAAAATAGAATGCAATGTGTTGAAATTACTAAACTGACAAATTGTGGAAAACTAAAGTCATATAAGTCTAGCTTTAAGGTAAATACTTATGGTGTGCCTCAAGGTAGCGTTCTGGGGCCACTCTTATTCCTGCTCTACATAAACGACCTACCGGAAGTCACCAGCAATTCGTGTACATTATTCGCTGATGATATCTCCTTAATAATGACTTGTAATTATAAAACAGACATGGATAAATATACTTCTGACATAAATAATACTATTGAGTCTATAATGAAATGGCTTGACGAAAATAATTTACATATAAACTTAAATAAAACTAAATATGTTCAGTTTGGAACGTATGGAAGAAAAACCAAACAGTTAGATATAAAAAATAAAGGTGTTACTTTAAATGAAGTGAATGAAACTTCTTTTCTCGGTGTGATTATTGATAAAAATTGCAACTGGAAGTCTCATATTAATAAAGTTTGCAGTAAAATAAATAAATTCGTATATGTGCTGTACGAGCTTACTAAAACATCAGCACGACAAACGGTGTTATCCGCATACTATGGACATGTTAATTCTGCTTTGAGCTATGGCCTTATCATATGGGGGAACTCGACAGACATAAACAGAGCCTTTATTGCACAAAAAAAATGTATCCGCGCTATAGCTGGAATCCGCCCTTGGGAATCATGTAAACCATTATTTAGGGAATACAAAATATTAACATTGCCTTGTATGTATATTTTCGAATGCGCTAAATTTGTTAAGGAGCACCCTGAGTTATTTACAACCGCTCAGCAAATGTACCCGAAAAACACAAGACGTCCTGATAGATTGGTTTTACCAAAAATACCTAAGACCGCAATGTATCATAAAAACTGCCACGTGATGTGTATTCGTATTTATAACGCTTTGCCCAATGACCTTAAAGAATTACCGAGAAGAAAATTTTTATTGAAACTTAAGTTGTGGTAACTAACAAAACTTTTTATTCTGTAAGTAACCTATTTTGTAAGCAAATTTAAAATTATTGACTATAAATCTTGACTATTTAAATTCTACAATTATTCTTTATTTCAATTGAAATGTGTAATTATAATCTAATTTAATAGGTACCTACTTAATATGCTTCCATTCAGATAAGCGTAATTATTTAAATTAAGGAAAAAATATTATTTGCATGTCACTATTCTGATTAAGTATTATGGACCATTGTTTATATTATACATAAGATCTAAATTGTACCAATACTTATAGCAAATAAATCATTCATTCATTCATTTAAGGTTGATTAAGGCTCCGCTCTCGAGAAGTTCATGTTATCTTACAGATCAGCCCCTCACAGCTTAACGGGTAAGTCACCGGCCGAGTTGTTGTTAGGCCGTAAAATACGCACATCATACGATATTTTGCGTCCGGACATCTACGAAGTCGTTTACGACAGACAAAAAAAAATGAGTAATAGTAGGAAGGGCACTGAACGTTATTTCATGGTTGGCGACAAAGTTTTGTTTAAATGCTACAGAAATAATATATTCAAATGGGAGAAAGGAATAATAGACAAAAGTCTGGGACCCGTCTCCTACTTAATACAATACGGAAATAAAAAGCTTAAAAAACATGTAGATCATATAATTAAATGGCAGGGAAACAGCACTGTAAATTTTGACGCTGACCGAATGGAGGAAACTCAACGCAATACGACTAGCAACAGGGAAGTAGTTGATTTCAACAGTATGCCATGGAACGAAGAAGAAAATGCTGAAGAATAGTCATGGGAGAAGAAGGTTGTCATCCGATTACAAAAATAGAGGGACAGAGAGAAGTGGCAACGCCACGACGCGTGCGCCGGCAGGTTGACCGATTTAGGATTGTGTTAAAATGTTAATTAACTATTTTTATTAGATAACTTTATCGATTCACCTTTCGTATGCACTTACCCGCATAAATATACACCATAAATGGGTTTTTATAAGCTATGTATCTTTTTAATTATTTGTAGTGATCAATGTCTCATGTTGCTTATTTATAATCCCATGTTATAGCGCTAAGTTAGATCATATTCACGGTTAGATATTAATCAAGACGCCCTACGTAAATTGTCAAGGCATTCGCTTGAACAAAACTGTCAATGAAGGAACGATGCATTTTTGTAATAGTTATAAGTACCATGTTACCCTTCATCCAACATTCTTTCTGTTTTTGATACTCTGCATTTTTATACCAAACAGGCCTCTAAGTGTTGGCTAAAGCCCCACTTGTGCCTTTGTAAAGGACCGGATGAAATCCGTGAAACTTATTGAATATTTAATAATAATAATTAGTCCGTCAATTGCTTACAACACACATCGCATGCTACATCCACGCTCGTCTGTTATGACGCTATACATACCACGGAAGTGGGGGGGTCGTGGCTTCCTAAATGCCAAGAACCTCCACAACTGTGAGGTGTCCAGTCTCCGGGAGTATTTCCGTAACACCGATTGTGGGATACATCGCGATGTCATAGCAGTTGATAGGAGCCTCACACCTCTCTCCCTGGCAAACGAGAACTGGCGTAAACCAGTGGTGCTAAGCATCGAAGACCGTAGAGACGTATGGAAGGGCAAAGAGCTACACCATATGGTCTGTGAGCTACACGGACGGTTCTACAAGGCCCTAACAAGGCCTGACGTGGACCCGCTCGCGTCAGTGAACTGGCTGCGTTTCGGTGATCTCTTTGGTGAAACTGAGGGTTTTGTTTGTGCTATTGCTGACGAAGTTATCAAGACGAATAACTACCGGAAATATATTCTGAAAGACGGTACGGTCGACATTTGTCAAGCATGCCGTCGTCCCGAAGAGTCACTCAGACATATTATTTCTGGTTGTTCTCATCTTGCTAATGCAGAGTACTTGCACAGACATAACCAAGTAGCCAGGATTTTTCACCAGCAACTTGCCCTTCAATATGACCTTATTGAGTCTGAGGTGCCGTTTTACAAGTACGCACTTACGCCTGTTCTTGAAAACGGTCGTGCTACGCTCTATTGGGATCGATCTATAATCACGGACAGGACTATTGTTGCCAATAAGCCTGACATCGTGGTGATCAATCGATCTCAGCGCCGGGTAATGCTTGTTGACATCACCATTCCTCATGATGAGAACCTCTTGAAGGCTGAGAAGGACAAGCTTAGCAAGTACCTTGACTTGGCTCATGAGGTGACCGCCATGTGGGATGATGTTGATTCGACAATAATTGTCCCAAAAAGCCTCGACCAACATCTTAAGAGGCTTTCGCTAGACGGTTGGATCAAGGGACAGATACAGAAGGCAGTACTTCTTGACATAGCACGTATTGTCAGGAGGTTCCTCAGTCTGCAGCCCTAACCACTGGTAGTTTGGGTTATTCCCCGCTGCCGATGGCAATCTAGGATTAGGTTTTTTACAATGTTTTTTATTAATTAATTTTTATTGTATATAGAAATATTGGGAAAAAATTAATTTTATGAAAAGGAAATAAATAATGTGAATAATAATAAAAAAGTTTATTGCTCCATATTATTACATATACAATTTACACATAGATTAGATACTATAATTATAATACAGAGACAGTTTCAGTCTGGTACATGTTTTTGCGAACACAAAGCAAAGGACTAAAAAAACAAGTTGTTACCAGATCAGAAAAAGTAACTACTTAGTAGGTATCATGGTATCTTGATGCTATATACAATGTCTGGGCAAAAGGGCTATGCTCAGCGTTCGCAGTGTTTATATTTAGACACGTACTCACTGCGCTGTTCTTCAGCATATCCCTGCTCGAATTGATGTTAGTCGAGCAGAAAAAAAAAGAGTTAATGCGGGTTTTAAACAAAAGTATTATTAGGCACGAACAAAGACAGAAACAGAATATACTTGACAAACAAAAGAATTATACAAAAGGTTGTATTAAAAATAACAATTATAATGTAGAGGATGTATTTAAATAATAAATGTTAATTAAATTAACGGTATACAATTTATGAAACTGAGGGTGTTCCATGTGAGTGTGTGTTTGTGTGTATGGATGTGTGAGTGAGAGTGACAGATAAGAAGTGTCTAGATTATAGGTATGTGACAGTACCATTTTCGAGGTTACTTTTGACTTTTTTTTGCGTAAAGTTTGCTTCAAAGTTTTGTTTAAGCTGCTCTACAATATGTATTTTTAATTTGTTTTTAAAAACGATATAATTTACTATTGTTCTCAACGGTGGCGGCGGATCGTTCCAAATTTTTAAAGCTCTGTACTTAAAGCAACCTGTAAAACCCCTTGGTATTATGTTTCGGAACGCATAAGGTATTGCGGAGCTTTGATCGTGTATTTAGATTATGCGTATCGACGGGCCATGACAACTTTTCGAATAGATATTCTGGTTTTTGCTCCAGATAACTTTCTGCGTCATACATGCTTAATGAAGTTCCACTCGTAGCTTCATGTTCATTATTCCTTTTTTTACAAGGAAGGGAGTGACGTGCTCTCTCCTGGGTATATTGAAACAGAACCGGGCGCATGCATTTTGTACACGCTGAATTGCACATTCTGTCTTCGCCCATATCCTGGGCCCATACACCGCACTGCAGTAGTTAAAAGGAAAGAGCACCAAAAGGTCACATAGTAAGATCCTAATCTCTTCAGACATATGCTTTCTAATATTGTATAAAACCTTAAGTTTGTAGAAGGCGTCTTTGATCTTTTTGATTTAGTAATACTTTTACCTACAGTGCTTTCTATTTCCATTCTACCAGTCAGTAATTTAGTTCTACCTTTTGTACGTAACGTCTTATCAATAATATAATTACGTTAAGCTTAATTTACAGTTAATAACTGCGTAGAAACAAAAAAAAGAAATAAAACAATTATCTTATTAGCATAGTTAAACCTACTATTATGTACTGGTACTATTATGTACAAAGGAGAGTCTAAAAATCATTATTATTAATTAAATATCACATTCAACTAACTTGTACTAGTTTACGATACATTTGCCTTTTGGAATTTACACTATATTTCTATCTCTATTATAATAGTATATACGAGAAAAATATCGAAAAGAGAATTTGATTCAGCTAGTGGTTAAGAAGTGAATACTTGGTTAGCCGAATCATTTAATTTTATATATAGCACCGTTATTTACTCCTCACGTAATTATATGCAGATAGAGAGTAAAAGTTTAGAACATAATTTCTTGAGTTCGTCAGTATAATATTTCGGTTTCGTATATTTAGTAGTAAAATATAATAATAATAAATTCACATTATAATAATCTCAACCATAGGTATTTGATTCTTATATTATACGGCAACATTGAATGGCGTTTAAGGTTGATGTTATTTTATGTTGAAATTTTGAAATTATATCGTATTTACTAATGGTATATGATCCTAGTGTATGTCTTGTAGTATTCTTTTTACACATTTTCACTTTGCAAGCAGGCATTTTTCTTTGGATTACGACCAAAATTACGAAAAAACACTCGGTACGTTGACACCACGCTGCTTGTGGCGTGACTGGCTCGAGCGGGCTCGAGTACGCCGAAGTCGGCGTAGTATTTAGTTGCCGCATTTTGCAAGTACGCCGGCGGTATCTAGTGAAAGCGCGCGCGCGGAGACTAATCATTAATCTAAGGCCCCATAGAACACGCGTAGGACATGCTCCAAAGAAGGGTTTTGCAAATATTGGGACGGAAGTGCAACTTTTTTACATCTTAGCTGGACCTGGGACAATATACCGCAGCAAAACTTGGATAACTTAATCCGAAGCATGAAAATCCGTTGCAGGACCGTTATTAACGTCGTAGGTGGTTTTGGTAACTACTGACTTTTCACATAACTGTTAGAAACAGAATAATTTTTCCATATTTTACACTTTTACTTGAGAAAGACATTCATTGTTAGTTTTACCATTATTTCACGTCTATTCATTATTTGAATAAATATTTGTTTACGCAAAAAAAATAGTTTTCTTTTATTCTGGTGTGTAGTTTGATTTATTTATTTATTAATATGAACGCACTTGCAATTATACATATAATCAATTCTTAAACGATAAATGGGCTTTATAAAAATATGTACTTGTTGTATGTTATGTTTAATAAGTTTTGAGTAAATTGAGTAAATCCAAAATATCCCTAGACAGTGTTAATTGTGTTTAACTCAATACAGTGATTTAGATACATTAATTAGATACATATGCTTTAAAATAATATTAAAGTGTACTCACGTCGTATAAATACGGTGTTATCTTCAATGATAATCAACTGGACGATGTAGCAAGCTAGCTAGTAAGAGTCGATGATACACTCTCTCGCATAGAATGTTTCTGTAATGAATAATGACAAAAATAAGCAAGTTGACTACTATAATAGTTTAAATTAGTTATTAATAAATTAATTTTTGTTAAATAGTTGCGTATTCATATTATTGGTATTTAATCATGTATCTTTTATTATACAAATTATCTGGTACTCGATTTAAATAAGAAATCATAAATTGTTGTCAAGTTAAAATTTAATTAATTATACGGTATATTTAACCCACGATTTGAACTAATAAATCTACCTTTATGTATAAATAATAAATATTCTAATCGTTAACAATTAAATCATTGTGAATTAATTTAATTCAATTTAAATAGTTTATCTGTATTATACTATAATAACTACTTTACTTACAGTATGTGAATAAGTTGAATCGTTGCTCAAGATACTTTTCTTGATAGTTCTAATGTGATCTCGGCGGAAGGAAACACTGTAATGCAGCATCGTATTTTCAGCGTTTATATAAATATCAAGAATATCAATGTGTTTATCCATCTTCGCGTATGTGTGAAATAAAAGTATGCACAGGTCAGCATTTTGTCCACATCTAGATTTTATCTTATATTACCACCAAGATATCAGACATACATCATTATTATAATTTGTATCTTATGTATATACGAACCAAGAATACGAGTAGCTAACCATAACTCGTTTGTGTTCGCATGGCAACGTCGCAAGCGGTATCACTGTACTAGTATATTCATTGTCACTGTTTATACATTTCATTCCATTTAAGGAATCGCTATGATCATGTGATGCCGCGTACAGACCAAGCGAATGAGAGCGAGCGAAGGCTAACGAGCGAGCGCAAACGAATCAGTGTAGACGGCATGCCATAAGCAAGCGAAGCCAAACGAAGGCCTTCGCTCGCCTTCAGCCATGCTCCGGCGGGTGTCGGTACATCAAAGAGAAATGGAACGAACGTACGGCCGCGGTGTGGACGGACGAGCGAATGCTCATTCAGTTGCGGCGGTTGCACGTAACGGACGTTTCGTTCCAGCGAATAAATTGTATCTACCTATTTACGATTATGGAAGGGACTAAGATAAGACTAGATTGCTAATGATCATAGAGCTCTATAAGCAAAAACCGAGGCTTTGAAATCCTAAACATGCTGAATACAAGATAAAAAAAGTTAACAAAATGGACGATTGCTTTAATTTCATTTTATCATAATCAGCCCATTATGTTTCCACTGATAGGACTCGAGCTTTCTCTCGGAGAAGGTTGGGCCATAATCCACCAAGCGGGCTTAGCGCGGCTTGGTGGATAGGCTAGTGGCCAATCCATGTCGAAGTTTTCCGGCCGCTCGAAGGCCTTCGATACATAGCCTAACGACTGTTGCCCTAAGACAAACAACCGGGACCGATGGATTAACGTGCCCTTCGAAACACGGAAGCGCTCAGATAAACAATGCCACTAGCAGTCACCCATCCAAGTTTTGATAACAGCAATTGTTGCTTATGTTGTCGATCACTTCATCGTTGATTGTAACATCGGTTAAAATCACTAAGTCAAGCTCCGCTGCTGAAGCTGCACTGACAAGATTAAAAGAACACGAAGATATATTAATTCTAGTTGTCAGAAAGGGATCAACATACTATTAACAACGTTCGCCTGTGGCCGACCATTCGACCGCCAATGAGCCTCGTTCTCTCTGTCGCTCACTACTTGTCTCGTTCGCGTAAGTGGCGAAGCCGCAACGTCGCAGGATTTAATTTAGATTAAAATACAACTTTTTGATTTTCCATTTTTGATAGATAAAATAGAAAAACAATACTTAAAAATGAAAAGATACATCATTCTTGTTTTTGTACTCGTCCCAGTAATTCTGCAGTTTCTGAACACAAGATAGCATTTTTTTCCTAAATGTTGAATACGCGCTGCGTTGTTGCCAGACAGGCTGGAACTATTTATATATTGATAAGACAATTAGCTTGTGTTGGTGTCGCAAGCCAAGCGCAGTAAGACGTATTTACCTCCATTTATATAAAACATCATTGGGTTCGCTGTGTTTCGCCGATTGTCGATGAACTTCAACACGTTCTTTTAGTGTGGACACAACAGCAAACGAGTGTGTGGTACTGATGGGCAAATGCCACTCGTTAGCATTCGCTCGGTCTCATTCGATCGGTCTGTACGCGGCATGACACTACTAATAAAATAATTACTGATTTTGAACTTTGGAGACGTTGAAAATATTAGACGAGTTATTTTACATATTGAACGTTAATACTTTATTAAGTCATTTGTTTTCAATTAAGTAGGACGGGTGCAGAATACCTGAACATATAATAATTATATCACCTTGACGATTTTGTAACTAAACTTTAAATGTATGTCATAGTGAAACATTTTTAAATATAAATATACTAAAATTATATAAATAATTGTTACTTTTACTCACCACTATCGGTGTAAACGAATACCTACATCTTATGAAGAAAAAACAGTTTTTTACCATCGGGTGTATACATTTTTTTACTAAAGCACTCGTATTTTATTGCAGGGCCGTCGAGTACCACCGGAGGCGCAACTAATGACGTCTCAACTGTGAAGCTGAGGGCAGAACTCAGAAAGTTACAAGTTAATTTGTTCACCGCTAATGAAGATTTTTGTATAGAATTATTTTTGAATATTAAATTTTTAACGCTTTCTCGCAGCTTTCGCGACGGCGGTCGATAGCAATTCCGGCGGCCGTGACGAGGCGAGTAAAGAGAGCGTTAAAAAATCATATACCTACCTATTTCCTGAAAAATCCCATATAAAACTGAATTTTTTAATAATAGACACTTTTTTGTTAGGTTAGGTTAGGTTAAGGAGTCTCGTGACGGTAGATCGTTTCAAAACTTGGTATGTGGGGTCGGCTTGAAATGGTCCTTTTTTTGGACCCCACTTTGAGGGGTCTATCGGCATTATTTCTGGCACCTGTCATACATTTTTTTTAGTTTAAAAAATAAAAAAAATAGAACGCGCAGCTCTTTGGTCATGCGATTGGCATCACCTAAAAGATATTCTTGTTACGCGTCGATTGATACCAAATTTGTGATTCTGTGACTTTAAACAAAGATTTTAATGTATAAGTTTATAATGCTGTATTATTCCTTTTTCAGGACTCTGAAGATAATTGTCTTTTCAATTTCGTTGGCATGGAACCCCGCAATTAAAATAATAACAAAAGCCATTTTGGTTATTATATTATTACAGGTTATTCGAATCGGTAAGCGTTATTTTATTTTAAATAAGTAGGTACGATATCGTCAATAATTCTTAAAAGAAATTATTATTATTATTTTAAATAAGTATTATTATTGTGATCGTTAATTATAATACTACCTAATTATCAAACCCATGTTTTTCTTTATTTTGTCCGCAGGATGCCGAGGATATAGCTTTAGCACAAGAAGCAAATGCTAACACAGGCATTCAAAGTGATAAAACGTTTTATTCATTTATAAAGCGCCCAACAACGTCAACAGGACGAAAATTAGTCAAAATTGAAATTTATTGGAAACAGCGAGTCTAAGATCTGCAAGTGCAGCGCAGAAATATGCGCACAACACGTTGTGCATCTATATATATATAAAAGCGAAAAGTCACTCACTCACTCTACTTTATTCTATATTGACTGCTCAAACTTAGATAGGCAGGTAGTAAGTAGATAGGTTCTATACCTAATGATTAATTTTTTTGAATAGAATTCTGCTGTTAACCTCTCTGAATAGATTAAACAGGTAGGTGATTGTGTCTTTTGAATAGATTGTTTCGAGTATATACATTATTTAAATCGATAATGCAATATGATGAATGCAGATATGTTCAATATGTAAAATCGAACAGATAATTGAAAATGTCTAGATATATTTTACAATAAACAATTTTGAATAGATCATACTATTCAAATCACTTCTTTAACTTTTGAAATAGATGCTTTTGAAAGTTCCAGTTATTCACGACACGCATTTGTTTGACTTTTTGAATGGATCAACTGTACATACTTTACACTACTACTACTGGAGACAATTTTGAATATAACAGCTAGTTAAACATGCACCTGCCTAAATTTTCGAATAGGTAACTTATATTAGTGTACTATGTAATTCAAATAGAGTAAATGTATGAATATATACTTTATAATAGTAGATCACTCAGTAAAACAACTGGTATGAGTTAACTGATAGGATTTCGCATATAAACTTGAAACTGTTTTGGATCTGCTATGTTCTTTACACAGCAGTTCAGTCAGTTTCTAGTTATTGTTCTGGCAGACTGTAGCTTATCATTTCAGGATAAAGTACCAAATTGGTTGCCTATAGTCTATACAATATAAGTATAATATTTAATTTAAATAGACAGTGTGTATGTGTTTTGCACATGTATGTAAATATATGGTATTATTCTAATATATCTAATATAAACCAAAATCTCTTACAATCGATCATTTAAAATTCATTTTATGTATTCATCTTTTTGAATTTCAATATTATTATCTATTCGCGGCACGTGCTATTCCTTTATTCGAATAGAAAATTTAATTTGAATCATCTATTAACATAATTATTCATCTTTTCGAATCGATTGATTTTAAGTAATCATCTGTTTACATCATGTGTATAATTGAGTTATTTGGATCACTCGCTTCTATGCGAGTGATCCAGAAACCCCAATAATACACTACTTGCGTGGTCTTTTCCCGTCGACCAACGTGCGCAACAGCCTCACTTAAGTTTTACGGGATATATTGCGTTCTTTCCATATTCTAGTTTAGTCATCGCTTCTTTGGACATTTGGATTCTCCTGATGATCTCCTTTTCGCTGCCACCCTCGTTGCTTAGAAGATATCCAAGGTAAACAAACTGATCAACAAATTCTAGGTCTCTGAGTTCATAAGATCGAATTAGTGTACCAGGTCTGTCTACCACTTACACCTTGGTCTTTGCCTTGTTAATGCTGAGGCCAACTAATTCACTCTCTTTCTCTACTCTAGAAAGAAATTCAGCCAGTTCGTGCTCAGACGATGCAAATAGTGTGGTGTCGTCTGCGTATCTTTGGTTGCTGATTTTCCTTCCGCCAATTGATATTCCACCATCCCAACCTTCCAGGGCTCGTCTCATTATATATTCGCCATAGATGTTGAATAGAATCGCAGATACGATACATCCTTGTCTGACACCTTTTTGCGGCTGGAAGAGTTTCGACAAAATATCGTTCACCTTTACAACTGTGCTTCCATCCTGATAAAGGATTGCGATGAAAACCACGAGGTGATCTGGTACTCCCATTTCTATCAAGATACTCCGTAGACTTTCCCATCTAACACAATCAAACGCTTTTGAATAGTCGACGAAGCACATCAGCATTGGCAGCTGACATCCACAATCTGTTCCCTTGTACCTGGTCCCTTAACAAATCCCGCTTGCTCTACTGGAATCTGCCATTGCAAAAAGGCTTTCAGTCGCTCGTTAATAACATACAGTAGAATTTTACTTGCGTGGGATATGAGAGCCACCGTTCTATAGTTTCCGCAAGTCCATTTTTGTACCGAACAAGAAGTTGAACCCTTCTTGTTCGGTACAAAAATGGATTCCTGCCAGTCTCTGAACCATTCCCCTGTTCTCCATATCTGATTGCATAGGGTTTATATAATGCATATACCGTCATCACCCATGCAGCTTCAAATTCTCGGCAAAAATACAGTCACTTCCGGCCGACTTATTAGACTTGAGCTTTTTAAAGCGGACTCAATTTCGGACTTCAAGACGTTAGGTTATCGGCTATGCTGTGTCGTAGGTTTGTTGATGTTGCTGTAGCGTCTGAGTACAAACTTTTGCAGTACCCTTTCCAATTACACACCACCTTATCAATCTCTGTAAGCAAACCTCCATCTGTGTCTTCTACAGCCCAAGATCTCGCCTTGAAATCCCGCGTTATAGATTTTATTTTTATAAAAAAGTCTCTAGTATAATTTTTTTGGGCATGAGCTTTAATTTCAGTGCAGGGCCCCGTTTCATAAAGATACAAGTAAATTATGGTAAAATAAAATAGCAACATTGGCCTAAATCAAATCAAATCAAATCAAATCATGTTTATTTCAGGATATAGGTGTACAATATGTAGCTTAAAATTACGTAGCTATACTAAGTTTTACTTAATTTATCTATACCTTTAAGCTAAGTTATGAGCACTAGCTCCCACACTAGGATTCCCTGTGTTGTGGGAGGCTAGTCTCTTCCCGAAGGTTCAGTAAGTTTCATTCGTGACAGTAAAATTAGGAACCACATTGGGTACATAAACCGGATAACACAACATTTCAACACAATACTTCAATAATAATGTTATAAAGTTAACAGTTTTATCAATTACCTACCTACACATATAAATTTACTTAAGTACCTACTACGTACTAATCGGTATTTTATAAGCATTTTCTAAAGTCTAAACTAAACAAAAACTCAAAATTTAATCTTATATAGGCTAAATTCCAAATTAGCACATAACTCCCGAATCACCACCTACCTAAACCAGATATTTCGCTTCATTTGCGGGCATATTTTAGACAGATCCTCACGTAACTTGTCACGTAACTTGGTGCTCGCTAAACTATCATAAAGATACCCAGAACTGAATAGAATAATCCTATTTCTAGAAATGTCACTGTAAGCACTACATGAATCTGTATTTTAGTGTAAAATTTTTGATATTGCCTATTATCTGCCTAATACACCTAAAACCAGGCATACGCAAGTTTATGTGAGGGTTACCGATAATTAAGTAGGCATACAAGCGCTAATGATTCGAGTCGAGGGTAGCGAGTCGTCACCGCGGCTCAACGCTGCATTGCTGCGTTTGAGCGGTGCATACTTATGTGTGTGTAAGCCTGTACTGACCTACGTCAACACGCGGAATCCGGCGAAATGCAGAACCGACGTTAAGCAAGTGTCACACTGAGCTGTGGAGTGTTTAGAGACTTTTCGTTAGATGTATTAGATGTAAGTATATATAAGTGTTATTTATGTTAATGAGTATTAAATTAAATTATATGTATTATTAACTATTGAAGTCACAGGCAAGAGGACTAATAAAAATTATTAAATATTATGTAAAAATGTGGAAGTAATGAGTGAGTGTGTATGTTTGTTTCTTCTTCACGTTACAATGGCTGATTAGATCTAAATGAAATTTGGTACGCGGATAGCTTAAGCCCAGAAAGCATAATAACTTTTTCATCACACATACTCGAAAACAGGCTTTTATTACACCGGTTTTAGGCTCGGAATCAAAGATATTTAACACATGTGCATTTTATTTTACCATTGGCGTACATGTACGTTAACGAATTAACCAGAATAAATTAAATGTGTATCTCGTTGCATGTTATATGCATATAGATGAAGCAATCTTATTTACCCGGGTAATACCTTATTTTTAAACAACTTTATTTAGCTTGGCTTGTTCATATTAACAAAGAGTTTGCAGTTAGGTGCATAGCTAAAAAATAGTAAACTTTTTTAATATATAAATAAAATTGGATTAATTATACATAAGAAATATTTAATTTTATTAATATGTTCATAGATCTAAAAAAAAAAAGAAAAAAAAATATGCAATAAATATTAAAATATTCACTTTATTGTAATTTCAAAATTAAAAGATTACGATAATAATACAAGTCGGTTATTTCCTCACATGAGTGATGTAAACCTTCGTATGACACGAGTGTGGGATGTTGATCACCCCACACTTGTATCATATTGTATTATTAGGCTACCTAGGCTGCTAGGATTAACGAGTGTGCAAGATTAGTTGATATATCAGCAAGGTCAGATTTAGGTTTGTAAGATAAGATTAGTCTTCTGTAATAAGAACGGCTTATTTAGTGTTTAGTTTGTATGATATGTTCCGTAGATAAGTAGTTCATTTGCATGAGCCACGATTTGACTTTTTTCTTACAAGAATATTTGAGACACTTGTAAATGTTAAGCTCTTTGTTCGCTTTTGCATATAAGTAGGGTTCGAGAAAATATGGGGATCTCTGTGCAAAATTAGATTTTGTTTGAGGGACGTTCCACGATACCAATCGTGTTGATCTGAAGGATTGTTTCGTATTAAACATAGATTTTTTGTGGAACCGCAATATTGTGTTTGATACGAACATCTGTCGTACTCTTAAGAGTTGGCTTTCCAAGTACAGATCGTTAGTACTATATCGCCACGGCTTTTTAAAAGCAATTTTTATAATAGCTCTTTGTGCACGTTCTAATTTTAGCAAATATGATCCAAAAGCTGAGCCCCAGACTGAGATACAATAGGATAATATAGAACTACAAAGCGCAGAGTAGACTATGCGTATCAAGTCATTATCAGCTACTTTGCTAAGGCGCTTAAAGATATATTTTAGCTTTCTGGTTCGACTGTTCAACAAATCAATTTGCTTGTCCCATCTGAGTTTGTCATCGACGACAACTCCCAAGTATTTGATGGATTTTGCATGAAGAAGAGCCATGCAATCACAAGTATTGGTATTATCGTAATTATTACAGTTATGGATTTTTATTATAACTGGATTTACAGGTGCCGTTTTTTCTGTAACACTAAAAGTCAGAAACTTCGTTTTGCTTATATTGAGAGTTAGTAGGTTCTTTTGTAGCCAAGATGAGACCAGCCTCAGACCATTTTCCGCAATTTTCGTCACTGATGACCAGTCTTCTGCATAGAAGATCAGCGCTGTATCATCTGCGAATGCGAGAGTTTCAGCTTGTAGTAAGTGGAGCTGACACAGGTCATTAATGTATATCAAGAACAGGGTTGGACCGAGGACACTGCCTTGAGGGACGCCGAAAGAGACCTCCAATAAGTCACTAGACACCTCGCCTTGTTTAAGACAAACTCTCTGTTTTCGATGCGTGAAGTATGAATTAAACCATTTCAGGGCCAAACCTCGAATTCCCATAGATTCCATTTTTTTAAGAAGTATGGGTCTGGAAACAGTATCAAATGCTTTGGCTAGATCGAGAAAGACACCAATGCATTTATTTCCAGTATCAAGTTTTTCAACTAAGTAGTCTACCATATGCACTACGGCGTCTTCCGTCGATCTGCCACCGCGAAAACCGAATTGGTTCTCGGACAGGAGATTGTTTTTTTCAAGGTAAGAGAGCAGCCTTTTATTCACCACTTTTTCAACAATTTTGGAGATGGCTGTCAGTAACGATATAGGTCTGTAATTGTTATATACTAGTGGGTTACCATCTTTTAGAATAGGTATGACGTTAGCAATTTTTAAGCAATCGGGAACAATTCCAGTAGAAAGACTGAGGTTACAAAGGTGTGAAATAGGGCCAGCTAGCGATTTCCTACATATTTTGAGTAGATCGTTACTAATTCCGTCGTGCCCGGGAGCAGAACCTGCCTTCAGTCTAGCCAAAATATTGAAAATTTCCATGTGATCTGTTGGGAAGAGGAATAAAGAGCTATTAGGATTATTTTTGTTATGTCCAGAAATTTGTGCAAGCTCTTCTTCAGAAACATTGAGGTTTTTTAGAATAGTGTTAGCGAGAGAAGAACCCACCGTTGCGAAATAAGTATTTACATCTTCAAGGGACTGAGAAGGAGTATTGGAGGACCCAAGAAGTACAGAATTGTTTGAGTGGCCTGAAGCTATGTTGCATATTTCTTTAACCGCTTTCCAGGTTTTTTTACTGTCGCCTTTACCGATTTCCAGAGATGATCGATCATGGATATTTTTTAGGTTTTGTAGTAAATTATTGCAGGTGTTGCGATACTTTTTATATTCCGTTTGTAGTTCTGCATCCTTGGGCTTCTTTCTGCTTTGCATATGGAGCAGATCTCTGCGGTCAATGGCTCTTTTAAGTCCTTTGGTGATCCAAGGTTTTCGGATATGCTTGGAGTTTGGTATCATGTCTATAGATTTATTAGAGCGAATAATGTCTGAGACGGTCTGCGTGAAAGATTCGAAGGCAAAATAAATGTCAGTGCTCTCCAGTATGGCAGACCAGTCCGTTAGGTTTAGTAAGCGTTCTATTTCTGCGTAATTTATTTTTGAAACGGCCCTGTAATTGTTATCTAACGGTTTGTTTAGCGTTTTTTCAATGCCAATGATGACAGCGTCGTGGTCTGTTACACCCGCTCCACAGACCACAACACGACAGGAGTGCCCACTTTTGATCATTGCATGATCTAAACATGTGTGACCGTGAGTAGGTAACGTATGCCCGGGTATTAGGCCATAATGGGCTAAAAGTTCTAGATAATGGTCTGCTCTCCTGTCTTTAGTGTCATTTCTTATGTCAATATTTACATCGCCAGTTATTACCAGCGTGTCAGTTTTTATTTCTTTAATAATTTCCTCTAAAGATATTAAAAAGTTTTCAATGTTGTAGTTTGATGGCGATCTGTATATTGAAATAATCGTGTAGTAATTATTTATAGAAATAATAAGACAGTTTGCACCATGTAGTTGAGGTTCGTTTATAGTTACGTGCACACCTTCCTTGACATAAATCACTATACCGTCACACTTATTGTGATATATCTAAGACTTGTAAAATGTGTAGTTTTTAAGAAAAATATCAGGAGTAAATTCACCCAGCCAGCATTCAGTCAGTACCAACAAGTCAGGTAAAAAGCCTAGACTAGATAGGAAAACGGAAAGGTTGTCAAAATTTTTGCTAATACTGCGCATGTTTTGTGACAATATCGTTAGTTGAGAGTTTGCATTACCCAATTTATTCTTGCATAGTTTGGCAGAAAAAACATGACAACTAGGAATAAAACTAGTTTCATCTAGCTCGTCTATAATAATTTGTGGATCAAATTTTATTTACTTGATACAGTGAGGGATACGAAAAAGAAGAGATCATCAGAAGATAGCGTTTAAGAGAAAGGTTGTTTTCAAACACATCGAAATGTTGCAGTGTGACACTTGCCTTATACGATTCAAACATGTCTAAATTGCGGGTAAGAAATAGCATGCAGAGCTGAGAGCAGTAGCAGTACTTACGTAGCGAGTGATGTGGTAAGTAAGAAAGAGATGACGATATTATACCTATTTTAAAGTTAAGGAAATTTATATTACATGTTGCAAACCGTTGATTGTTGTATTGTGTACCTAAAACCTGGTTATAGATGTAACTAACAATGATGCTATTTTCTTCATAATACTTAAAAATTATACATATGAAGAGTTTCGTTAATGACCTAATTGATATTTGAAAGCGAATAAACTCACAGTAGTTAAGAAAAAGTATTACTGATAGTGAGATATTCTTTTTACTTTGGAAATTATGCTTATATAGGCTGGTACAGCATATAGAAACGTCGTAAAATAGTCAGATTCCTTTCTTGAGATTTTTCAGTTGCTCCTCTTGGTTGATTCTGATGTAGGGTGCTCCATCCCGTTACGGATGTAAATTTTCCCATTTGAACTCCAGCAATAGCGATAGTTCGCCTCTTTCGCAAATTCTCTAGCCAAGTAGTGAAGCCGTTTGGCTTTCGATGTAAGGTATTCTGAGACGTAGACAGGCGTTTCAGTTCCGTCAAAGCCAAGGTGCTTCGAGTTAAGCTGGGCACCCTGGTGGGCCTTGTGGTATTTCTTAGCTGATTCCAGAAAACTATTTTTAAGAAGTGTGTTTGTCATTTCAACAATAATAGAAGAAAAGTCTTTCGAGTGTCTAGTAAACAGGCGGTATACGTCTCTTATATCGGTAGTCTGCACCTTTAAGTTGAGGGAGTTTGCTAGGCATTGAATTGTAGCAAAAAGGTCTTCCTTGTTTTCCTTAATTTTTTTGGGAACATTTCGAATTTCAAGGCAGGTCTTTCTACAATTGAACTCGATTATCTCACATTTTTCATCTAAGGCAGATATCTCAGACGCGAGTTCCTTACAATTGCTGTCAAGATTACTAATTGAAAGTTGCATCGTTGACAGTTTGTTCGATAATATATCAATCGACTTACCGACCTCATCTGAGGAGTCCTGCACATTAGAGATTTTTAATGTTAAATCGGCGAGTATATTCTGCTCCATACAGTCTAGCTTCTCAAGCTGTTCGGTTCTGAATGACTGGAACATTTCTTTTGCCTCATTACGGAAAGACGAGAAGGCATCAAGATTAAATGGGGAAACAATTTGCTTCCCTTCATCTTCTGATGGCACAGCGCACCGATCAATGTTTTCGACTTGTACGTTTCTTCGTTTATCTCGGCGTGTCATGTTCTCTTGCTTAGAGATTTTACTTTTAACTGGATCCGGCGACTCAGTTTGAGATGGAGATCTCAGCACTTTAGGCATAGTTCAGAATAAGAATTCGACCGTTTGAGTAGACCAATTTGATTCACTGTCACTTACAATTATGACACCAACAAAGGGTATTCTGGTATTTGAAACCTGTACCCAATGCACTTCACTATAAGGTTGAGTTTAAATTGTCTTCCTTTTAGTTAAAGTATTTAAAATAATTCTGCGCGTAAACACGTCCGAACGGCACGACAGTCGCGGGGGGACCTAAACCGGGGAGCCTAAACTGGCAACATTATTCAGAACAAGCGTTTCACGTAGGACATTTTCTACGATTGTTGATTTTCTGGCTACTATTACAAAGTTACAGATATAGACAAATTGTCAATGTTTATTGTTACATATTGCACGAATCGAACAAGTGTTTCATAAAGAATCGTTATTTGTCGGCACTAAATATATATTGTAACTGTCATATTTTTTTAAGTCTATATAGCTTCAGAGTTCGGTAACTTGTAAAATCGTTTTATCCTCGGTGTATCAAAATAACTATGTACGAGTACCTATATAAACTACGATTAAGAATCTACGATAATCTAAATCGACACAAATGTGGCAATTAATGGATTCCTCTGATTCCTCAGACGATGAAAATAACCGGTCCAGGACTTTTCGTCAGCGCATATCAACACAGAGTTCTAGGACGGAATATGATTTCAATGAAAATTTCGTATGAATTCCGAAATAATGAAAGAAATGTCTCTCGTCAGTGATGGTGATGATCGAATGGTCAGTCTGTTAGGGCCATTGTTAGAACACCCAACACACAGAAACCAGGCTTTGAGTGTGAAAGTTCAACAGCGATCAAGTTCCAAGAAGAATTACCTTTATTTTAATTATTTTTTTCTATTCATCTTAGGTATGTTTATAGCAGGGAATATAATATTACTAGGTTTTATCACAAAATCAACATTCAAACAAATCAAACAGAAAAGTTTAAAGACATAAGGTGCGTTTGTTTAGCGTTTAGGGAATTTGGTGGCGTTGTCATTGATGGCTCTTTTGTTAAAGCGTTCGTAAAGCTCAAAAACGTTATTTTGCCACTTTTGTCCACACCCTATTCGAACGCTTAACTGAGCATAAGACCTAAAATCGCATGATCATGCTTGCAAATACATAGCTGTCAAAAACGATCTCAAACAACCGGACGTGGGCAAAAATACCTCTTTTTTAGCTTTCCGAACGCTGAACAAAAAGAGACATGAACGACATTTTCACCCACAGATTCCCAATTCGAACGCCCCTTGTGAGCGTTATTTTTGCTAAAAACGTTCGCAAGGGGTCTATTCGAACGCATTGTTAGAAGTTTCTATAACGTTTGAGTGAAAAGAATGAATGGTTGAACGAATGATTTAGGGTTGTACAGCTATAATAATGAATCGAGATTTTTACTTGTAACAAGAGTACGAAGCCACTTTTACAAGTGTCGGTGGGGTTCATGAAGTCTGTGAAACACTTGTCATTGTAACTTGTTAGAATTTTCGGCTTGTAAATAGTAAATTACGATTTGTTACTTGTAGCTTTATGAAAGAGGGGCCCAGATGTTATTGAAATACACATATTTATGTAGCCTACATCGACGCTGTACTTTTCTCGAGAGAGCTTTATATTGCTCACGACTATCTTCACTTGAGAGGTTTTTCAATAGATCTTTTTTTTTCTAATAACGTCCCATGTCTCATCTGATACCCATAAGCTGCAGGGTAAGTCACGCGTATTAACCTGGCTTTCTTTGTGGGTCGCGAGCAGCAGTTCTTTGATTTTTCTCCAATTCTCGTTCACATCTGAGCTATCATCTATCCGTACTCCTGTCGTAACTTTTTGCTGGAAACGTGCTTTGAAATTTGTTTGTTCTCCAGATGTCAGACTGCGTTTCTGCTTATCGACAAAGCGGTGACACTTCTAAAGCTTGATGACAATCCTTGCGATTAGCAATGAATGATCACTGTCACAATCGGCACCTAGGTACGTTTTGGTGTTTATTACGCGCGATTTCCACCTTTTCGGAACAGCAATATAGTCGATTCGGTTTCAAGTACTGCCTCCTGGCGAGGTCCACGTATAAAGTCGTCGAGGATGATGCTGGAACCAGGTGTTCATGATAGCCAGTGAGTTAGCCGCACAAAACTTCAGCCACCGGTCTTCTCTTTCATTTCTTACTCCTTTTTTTTTTGTCCCGGGGAAATCCTTTATGGATACCATCTACCACGGGGAGGTAGGTGGTTATGTGGGAGTCCGTCTACCCACCAAAACCCAACGCCGGCGCGGCCCCTCGGTTCCTCTTGGCTTCTCCGTGGTGATCCAAGCCACGGCTACTGAGCCCCCCCGCCACGTCAATGCGGGAACCCTTCGGGGGGGTCCAACAACATCTCTGAGGTGATTGTCACATTCTGTGCACCCAATCTTGGCATTCAGGTCTCCTATGAGGATATTTCTTCTCTCTTTGGTATTGAGTTATAAGTGTCATCTAACTGATTGTTAAATGCCTCTATATCCGCCTCGCTTGAAGTGCTTGTAGGTGCGTAAACCTGTATGATGTTCAAACGATATGGCCTAGTGTTGAGTTTCAGCGTAATTATACAGTCGCTAATAGGTTTGTATCCCAGAACACATTTCTTGATCTCCGGTGTTACAGATATTGCTACGCCGTTCCTACTCTCGTTATTAGGACCAGAATAGTAAAATAATGTGCCTTCTGCTCGTTTTATGAAACCCTGTTCCTCTCATGTGAGTTTCACTTAGGCCCAAAATGTCCAGTTTGTAGGCCTGTTGCTCCTTGTCGTTCGTCTCTCTCTTCACAACTTGGATCATGCCACGGACGTTCAACGTTGCAAGTGCAACCATCTTTCTCAGTGATCGTTGGTCCGTTGATAGCTTTGTGCCGTCACCAGTAACATTTTTTTCCACACTGTGCCTGGCGAGTCACTCCAGCGTGGCCGTTAGCATACTTCACACCATGCGACCTGGTATCGTCATGGCGCTGGGTGGTGGTTGGATCGCATGCCATATCATCTATATGTGCACTCTATTCATACTAGATTCTTTGGGAAAATAGTGCAGTAGTTTTTCGTTGCCTTCTGCGCCTTCAACATGTTTAGATCATGTTTATTCCAACCCACCAGCGGGATCCGTACCGTCCGTCCAGCACAGCAGCAGTAGATAGTTCTCCTGCGCAAATCAACTGAATTTTATCTCTTGCCTGAATAGTCTTGATTGGCATGACATATACTCACGTAGCAGCAGTGCAGAACAGAAGGCAGGATCTTCTTAAAATATAATTAAAATAAATTTGACATATGTTTCCATTAAAAAAAACATGTAAAAATAATAAATTGGCTCATCTTGGGTTGAACATCTGGTATGTTCAAAATTATAAGTCTTATTTTTGATGTAATTGAAATTGCTAAATTAAGTCTTCATAATGACACGCTTGCTACAATTGTTTTCCACATGACTAACTACTACGACATACTGGTTAAAAATGAACGGTTGCGGCGGCTTGGAGAGATCAGACCCGCTTCTATCAATAATGGGAGTAGCGCAGGGATCTTCATTCTCTAATATTTTGTTGCATAGTCGGTTGCAAGGGTCATACCATACGAAGTAGTTCGAGCTTGTTACTTTGCAACGGTGCACTCGCACCTGCAGTACGGCGTGAAGCTGTGGGCTAGAGCCGCGGAGTGGGAGCGTGCATTTCGCATGCAACAGCGTGCAGTCCGGTGCATAGTGCGCATACCAAACGACACCACGGTTCGCCCTAATTTCAAGAGTCTAAGAATACTGACGGTACCCTCCATATTGCTATTTCAAGTTGCAGTGTATATGCAAGAATAAACTTGAATCTTTTCCCCACGCACAGCTCGAAGCATGCATACAATACCCGCAACAGAGACAAACTAGCGCAAGTTCAGATATCTCTGACCAAATCATCCAAACTGGGTCCGACCGTGTATAACAAGCTGCCAGATCACGTCTCTGCAGCTGCTAGCCTGCACTGCTTTAAAGCCAGGCTAAAGTGTTGGCTCATCGAGCAATCTTTTTATAGTTATGACGAATTAATTAAGCTAAAAAAGTTTGTGTAGATGACATTTATGTACTGAATGGAATAATGTACTCGTTATTATCATTGTGATTTTTGACATGCTTAATTTTATTATAATTTTTAATATTATTTTAGTACGTTTAGTTCACGTTTTGTGATTATTGGTATTATTATAATTCCATTTATTTAATGTTTATTTAATTATTGAATTTTTAGCATAACTAGGTATTATTATTGATTTATTGTTATTTATTCATTAATTAACGTCTTAATAATTGTATCAATATTCACATTAACAAGACGTTAATTTGCCTGCGTGTATTGATGAAATATTTCTTTGCGTATAAATTGAAAATTTATGAATAAATAAATATGAATATGAGTATGAATATTTCTGGATATCCAACAAGCATTTGACAGAGTCTGTCAATCTACATGATCCTAAAGTCATACTTGTATTAAAGACAATTTCAAGTAAAGTATGACGTAAACTATTCAAAGCTCTATAACATCAAAGCCTTAGTACCACAGGGATCGGTACTTGGACCAGAGCTGTACTCCATATACACGGCATACCTGCCAGAAACAAAAAAAAAGTGGTGTTACAGCAACATTATGCCGATGACACTGCCTACCTAGCGAGTGACAAGCTTAGCTTCACTGAAACTCCAAGAACAACTGAATAAAATAGACACCTGGCTACAGAAGTGGCGATTCAAACCCAGCGTGATCAAATCGGTACATGTTACCTTCACACTTCGAAAAGGCAATTGTCCAAGCGTTTGTATGGATGACAAGGTTCTACCAACCGGTTATAGTGTAAAATATCTTCGCCTGCACTAATCTGGGCAAAACACATTAAAACCAAGCGCAAAGAAGCAAACCTGCAATTCCTCTCACTGAATTGGCGGCTATTTCGTCAGTCAAGGCTATCACCTAGCAATAAAGTACAAAGCTAACATAAATCCCATCTGGACTTATGGAATAGAGCTTTGGGCCTCTACTAGTAACTCCAACAGTAAGAATCTCCAGAGATTCCAAAATCTGGCTCTACGAACAGTTTCAAGTGCTCACTGGTCTGTAAGAAACACTGAAATACATGAACACCTGCAGATCTCAACAGTAAAGCAAAAAATCAGCAACAATAGCTTCAAATACAAAGAAAGAGATAAGATTATAAAGATTATACTATTAGAAAATAAAGAAAATGTAAAACGCCTAAAACGATGCCACATTCTGACTTTGGACACTCGAGATTGAGTCTCTTTCCATATTATTGTGTCATTTACTGGGATAGCACCAACATTAACCGTCCTGGAACTTATCTGATTATGGCATAAGCCGATGACAGATTTTAAATGAAACAAAAAAAAATAATGTGCAAACAAAAATAACGGTGGCAGACAGAGCAGAAGTACTGAAGTAACAGAAGCACTCAACGGGCATGAAAAAGTTAGCGAGTATGTACATCTTGGCTCGTTGATAACGAATGACCGTGGTTCCACTGAAAAAAATTGCCATAGAGCTGTTATTGCCAAGAATTCTATGACTAACCTCAACAAAATCTGGAAGAATAGAGGTATTCGACGCACAACTAAAGTGCGCTTGGTTCGTGCTCTAATATATTTGATATTCTTGTATGGGGCCGAGACTTGGACTGTGAGATGACGTGATAATAGTAAAATAGAGGCCACCGAGATGTGGTGTTGGCAAAGGCTGCTACGTATACTTTGAACTGCCATGAGAATTGACGAGTACATACTAAAAGAGCTTTAAATCACCACACGCATCTACACTATCTGCCTATGACCGCACCCAATAGAGAGTGATTGTACGTGGTCGCGATTTAAAATTAAGCGAAATTTTAAGCCCTGCAATGATGCTGGAGTTTCATCTTGGGCAAATGTTAAAAGAAAAGTTAAACGTCTAATAAATGTAAGATATTTTCGTTACTTACTTGGTGTGAGAGTATCCGATGAGGCGTATGGCATGGTAAGCTAAACGTTTATGCAACCCCGAGTGCTCTACAGAACAAGCAAGCATTATGCATCCAATTAACATCAACGACGCTTCCTACAAAAAAGAGCAAAAATTGGTGAGTACTAAATTATATTTTAAGACTTTTGAAGAGCGGCCAACCCGCTTTTTGTTCCATACACGCACAGGTTCCCTTATTAATACTTAACTTTAAAAACTTTACTTCTTTTTATTTAACAAAATATTACATTACAACAAACGTTTCGTATATAATCCATCTCTAAACCTTGATACCCATTTTAAAAATAATGTATGTAACAAACAACGTTTCTAATACAGCTCGTTTCAAAAACCTCTTATTTCATAACAGTACGAGAGCCCACGACCAAAACCATGCAACATAGCAATACGGCCGAAACTGTATAAAATCGTCAGATTATATGATTCCGAATCCAGTCATGTTTGTATTAACGGTCAAAAGTGTAGCAACTGCGTAGGAGGCTATTTCTGCTGTGTCGAAAAAAATAACAGTCAGTATTATATCAATACGTCCACTAGTAATTAACTAGAAAAGATGGTAACAAGTCAGACAGGAATCTTAGAAGAACGAACAGTAGATAGCTAAGTTTGATTTTGACTGCAGTTTTTTTTTTATTTACTACATCCACTCATTGGCATAACTTTAAAGTAACAAAGAGAGGTTGTACCCTTGGCTACATTTTTAACCGACTTTGTAGAATATATCTATTCTTTTCTTTTAACCTAATTACTAACAGGGTTTATAATTATAACGAGGTCCGTTGAAATAAAACAAATTAATTTATTTGTTTTGCTTTTATTTTTTTTATTTATTATTTTATTTCTTCATTGCTTTGTTTTATATGTAAAGCAGTGGGCCCCTACGTCTTACATTGTCAATGCCTTTTAAAATTTTATTTAATACACTGCACCAATTAAACACACGTGATAATTTAAAAATATTGAAGGTGAGTCTCACCATGTTTTATACAAGTTGTTAAAGTCGACTTAAACCACCGATAGCCACCTCCCTATTTTAGTTTCTTTCCTTCGCCATGTCCCATCCCTAGCTCGGCTGACAGGCGATCAAATCGATCATTCACTTTTTACTACCACAAAAAACGAAACCCAACGGTTTTTTATCAATCACCTAAAATCAAAAGGCTCAAGATTTCCCTGTTTTACGAGGGCGGCTCAATAAGTCCATGACTTTTGGAATAAAACACAGATTTTTTGATAAAAAATCATTTTATTTTTCAACGTAGTCTCCTTTGTGCTCTATACACTTTGTCCAACGCTTCTCAAATTTTATATCTCTTCCAAAAAATATGATTTGTCGAGGTCCTCAAAATAGGCCTTTGTTTACGAGATGACTTCATCATTGGAGACAAATCTTTTTCCACCAAGCCATTTCTTCAGGTTTGGGAACAAGAAATAGTCACTCGAAGCCAAATCTGGAGAATAGGGCGGATGAGGGAGCAATTTATAGCCCAATTCATGGATTTTTGTCATGGCAACTGCACATGTGTGCACCCTTGCATTGTCTTGGTGGAAAAGAACTTTTTTCTTGGTTAAATGAGGTCGGTTTTTTTTCAAATCGTCATTGAATCGGTCCAATAAGTTGGCATAATATTTCCCATTGATTGTTCTTCCCTTTTGAAGGTAGTCAATTTGGATTATCCCGCGTGCATCCCAAAAAACAATCGCCATAACTTTATTGGCTGACAAACCCACCTTGGCTTTCTTTGGCGCCGATTCACCCTTAGAAACCCACTGTTTTGACTGTTGTTTGGTCTTGTGTGTTGTAATGGATCTATGTTTCGTCCACGGTTACAAAACGGCGCAAAAACTCCTCCATATTGCGATTAAACAACGCCAAACCTTCCTGTGAAGTTGTTACACGATTGCGTTTGTGGTCGACTGTGAGCAAACGCGGCACCCATCTTGCGGAAAGCTTTCTCATGCCCAAGTGATCATTCAAAATTGAAACCACTGAGCCATGCGAGATCCCTACGGCTTTCACAATTTCTTGCACTTTCAATCTTCGGTCGGCCAACACCATATCGTGATTTTTTCGATTGTTTCGGGTGAAGAGACCTCAATTGGGCGTCCAGGACGTTCGGCATCTTCAGTGCTTGTACGGCCACAACGAAATTCAGTAAACCACTGTAATATAAAGATTTCCTATCTACAGGTTGAATAATAAAAAAAATGATTTTAAGCTTCATGTACCAGTACGCCAAAGCCAATTGTAATAATATAAAGTTTGTTAGGGTAAGGTTTATGTAAGCCAACCGAAATAAAGTAAAATACAACAAGGTAAAATAATGAAGTTTTGAATAGTACCTTGTAGTAAAAAAAAAATAAACAATTACAAGTTATATTAAGTAAGTATATGTAATGTCTAAAAAATATGTATGTGAGCGCTCCTGTAAAGTGATAATCTCACTAAGTTATCTAGAAAATTGATAAAAGTATAAGTTCGGGCGCCTGGAGCCACCTCACAAAAAGTTTATATATTTATATATATTAAAATAAACAAAAATTTACCTGAAATAGCAGCTGTAGAGTTTCGGTACTTTTAATCTTCAAGCGGGGGAGAAGTTGAAATAAGCAGCAAAGCATTTAGTTTAGTTCAACTTTTATTTCCGGGAAGGAACAGTGTTACAATTTAGAAAATTTTTATAATTAGTTTGATAATGTCTTAGCAATTATGCAAGGTCTGAAGGACTTTTGCAGCTATACTGATGTGGTAGACAGCCTGAGGGGCTTTATAAGTTTCCCATAGTAAGCTAAAGTGACTTATCTTATTTTTATCGCACGCTATCGTTATTGCACCCTTATTTAAAGGAAATTAATTATTTTAAATTTTTTATAATTACACGTGCCTAGGAGCGCGGATTGTAAGACAAAGAATTGACAATACCTTACTCAGACACGAAACCTGTGCTTATTTCATGACGCGGAGAAGAGATTCTCCTTCCAGAGCACGAGGAAATACCAAGATGTCGGTCCTCAACTTCCCACGGTGAACTCATGGTGAAAATGAATTCGGCAGAAAAATCCGAAAGAATAACTCCTTCAAAAAACTCCATATAAGAAATAAGAAAAAAACGTGTAAGAAAAAACGCCAGTGGCTGAAACAATACAAAACCATCGTAGTTTCGCAATTTCCTGCTAGCTATACGCTCGATGATAGTGGAGAGGATAAATACCTGCTTTACATGGGAGGTCTGGGTCTGATGAGTGCTGGTGACCGTGCTTCCTCGTTGTAGGCGTCTTGCTGTCGACGGCGTGCTGAAGGAGCTGAACTTGGTTCACTTGGTTATAATGTCTGTATTGTCCCTTTGGGTTGTGCACTGGTTTACGCGGCGGGCTGATTGCGTGTGTACACACGTGCTGATTTAGTGTCTGGTCGGGCCGAACACACCCTGAAGGTCACTCGCGGCGAAGTCATTCGCGGTGACTCGTGCTGATATAAAATGGCGGTGCCATG
The DNA here is from genome assembly GCA_917880725.1 of Selenia dentaria. NCBI lineage: Eukaryota > Metazoa > Arthropoda > Insecta > Lepidoptera > Geometridae > Selenia > Selenia dentaria. The sequence continues at coordinate 13,004,853 of OU862877.1, read as the reverse complement.
CGGTTGCTGCGGGGAACGCAGCGGTACACGTCCGCCGGTCGCGAGTACAAAAAGGGTGACTGTTTCCGCTTCCTTCCGCAGCCGCTTTCTTCTAGTTATGACAGCTGCAGGCGAAGCGGCGGTGGGGCACGCGGGCGCGGTGCGCCTTAAGGTGACGTCACGCTTTGGCGTGAACATATTCCCCACTCGGCAAAGGTGTGGTGTGGTGGTCAATCGACAGTCAGGTGGTCGTTCTTGATTTCCACCACTCGGGTGACGCCATCCCTTCATGGGTTCGTCTTGTGGCTCATGCGCCAGTGTAGAGGCGGCACCTGGTCGTCCACCATCAGTACCAGTTCCCCGACTTGAGGTGGGCTGGATCGGGGAGTCCGTTTGGAGCGTGTTTGGATGGTGTGCAGGTAGGGTTTGGACCAGGATTGCCAAAGGTGTTGGGATAAGGGTAGGACGAGCTTGAACCTTTTTGTGTGCAGAAATGGCTCGTCCTCCTACCGAATACTCAGGTAGGGCATTGAGCTGACGGTTTAAAAGGACATGACCCGCGGCGAGTAATTCAAATTCCGCGTGGTCAAAAGAGAGTGAGCTGAGAGGGCGTGCATTGAGCTTGGCTGCAATGCGCGTTAAAAGAGCTGAAAGTGTAGGTGCGATATTGTTATTGTTGGTTGCAAGAAAGTCTTGTATTTCCCTAAGTTCATTTCTAGCGCCTACATAAATTGTACCGCAATTATATCTAATTAACGTCGGTACACCGCGCCTAGAAACAAAACGCTGTAATGCCGCAAGGAACGCTTCCGTGGATAACTCAGATACCGGTTCGAGATGGACCGCCTTCGTGGCTAGGCATGTTACAACACAGAGGTAGCCTTTTAATAGCTTGGTGTTTCTCAGTGTACTGGATTTTATCAAAAATGGTCCAGTAAAGTCCGTCGTGACTTTGCTAAATACGGGCTGAACGTTTACGCGGTCGGCGGGTGAGTCGCCAATGTACGGAGCCTTAGTTTGGACGCGGAAACGTAAACATTGTATACATTTGTATACTGATAACGTCCAGAATTGCTGGCGCAAGGGTGAGTGCAGAATGTCAGCACCTAACTGACTTAAGGTGTTTGCGATGACAGTTTGTCGTCGTGTTGTGTGTGTGTGCTGATTCTTTGTGGGCTGAGTCGGTATTTGTTGGATGTGCCGTCCTAGTCATTGCCTAGGCGGCGGTGAAGGACGCGAGGTAGTGCGCGGTGGAGTACGACGGGAGTACACCATCTGGCCCGTATCAGGTGAGGGACGGCGCCGTGGTACCTCGCGCTGTTGTACCGGCAATAAGCGCACTGGTAGTGCGTAGTATCGTGTACATACCCGAGGCTTGTGACCCTTTACATTACTACATGGGTAGCAATGGTTGTCACCATAGTGAGGTTGCGGGTTCGATACCTGTTTGGGTCTTGGCGTGGAGCTGAACGGTCGTGGGTTCGAACCCTGCGCATAGCGCGGAGGTTGTGGGTTCGAAACCTGCTGAAGTGGGGACGAGAAGCGCGCGGGTATAGTCGCGGAGCCGATAGGTTGCAGGTTCGAATCCTGCTGAGCAGATGACGAGAAGCGCGCGGGTATAGGCGCGGAGCTGAGAGGTTGCAGGTTCGAATCCTGCGCATAGCACTGAGGCTGCAGGTTCGATACCTGCTGAGCTGATGGCGATAAGCGCGCTGGTATAGGCGCGGAGCTGAGGGGGTGCAGGTTCGAATCCTGCGTATAGCACTGTGGCTGCAGGTTCGATACCTGCTGAGCTGATGGCGATAAGCGCGCTGGTATAGGCGCGGAGCTGAGAGGGTGCAGGTTCAAATCCTGCGCATAGCACTGAGGCTGCAGGTTCGATACCTGCTGAGCTGATGATGAGGAGCGCGCGGGTATAGGCGCGGAGCTGATTGGGTGCAGGTTCGAAACCTGCGTATAGCACAGAGGCTGCAGGTTCGATACCTGCTGAGCAGATATTGAGAAGCGCGCGGGTATAGGCGCTGAGCTGAGAGTGTGCGGGTTCGAATCCTGCGTACAGCACTGAGGCTGCAGGTTCGATACCTGCTGAGCTGATATTGAAAAGCGCGCGGGTATAGGCGCGGTTATTACATCGTCATTGGAAGCTAATGACCATGTTTTTTGTTCTAATACTACAACGAGAATCACGTAATAGGCGTCTATTGTCCTTCCATACTGCTCGTTGTAGAATTCCTCCTCGTCGTCTGATAAACCTACGGAGTCTAATATTATATAATATGCCGCATCAAATCTATCGCGGGTTAATTTTACGCCTGCGGCTCTGGCAGCGAATCCAGGGCTATAGCGCCTAGGTTTGCTAGACCTCAATGATAACGCTTCCAAATTAAGCTTAATAATAGCGATTTGTTCCTGTCTAAATCTGGCTACCTGTGATTCAGAAGGCATCGTTAATCGTCGTAGGCGAAGTCAGGCACAAGGACGCAAGCAAAATTAAAAGGAAATAAAAATATTAAAGTATTTAATCGTAGGTGAAATTCCGCACCACCTTTTTTTGGAAGTCGGTTAAAATAACGCCTAAATTAATAACGTTTGTACCAAACCTTATATGGGCTGATGGTTTAATTACTTAATTAAATGAAACCTGTAAGTTCGTTCGGTACTAAATATTTAATAACTGCGCGGAACCCTAATTTACATATAAGTAGTTAACCCAATTATAAATAACATATGTAACCTAATTAAGTAGCATGTCTAAATGATTTATGAGTGTTGAATCACAACAGCTAATTACGTAATAATTTTCACGGAACTCCAAAATGGTGTGCGGATCTCTATTAGGTAAGGATATAGTTCTTGAAATAAAATAAATTAGGCTGAATTCCAAACGTTCGACTATGGACGAATTATGATTATTTAATCTCAAGAACACAAGCAAACCCGTCTAACAGTACTTAGTATAATTTTATAATTAAAATCAACAAAGCACCTGGCGTAGGTAGGTACTTAGCCTTAAGAATTTTAATTACGAACCTTTCTTGCAAACAATTAGTGAACAATCGTATCGGCAGTCGTTCCAATTAGTAACAAGGGTCAGTTTCGCTTGGCAATATGTTTGTTCCTAACGAGTGGAATTTTTTTGCTAGAAGCTTCGAATCGCTAGTCGGGTTTTGTTTGATAAGCAAATACCTGAGTTAATTAGGTGATTTGTATGACGGAAGGAATTTAAATTAAATCAATAAAAATGAAGGGATTAAATTGAGCTTAATATGGGCTGATTTGTATGACGTAATTGGGGTAATATTAAGTCAATAAAATGTAGTTTGTAAATTAAATAGGTCGGATAGGGATTGATATCCGTTATTTGGGAATTAAATTGAGTTTATTGTGGGCTGATTTAATGGACTGTATTTAAGGGATAGGGGGTGATAGCATTGGTTTATCCGGCAGCGAAAGAGATTATGTTGCCGGATATCCGCGCTCGTGGGAAATGTGGTTTATCCGGGTACCCGGTTATATCCGGATAACCGGATAAATCCGGCTCGAAGGAAAATATAGTTTAGCAGTTTCCTGCTAGCTATACGCTCGATGATAGTGGAGAGGATAAATACCTGCTTTACATGGGAGGTCTGGGTCTGATGAGTGCTGGTGACCGTGCTTCCTCGTTGTAGGCGTCTTGCTGTCGACGGCGTGCTGAAGGAGCTGAACTTGGTTCACTTGGTTATAATGTCTGTATTGTCCCTTTGGGTTGTGCACTGGTTTACGCGGCGGGCTGATTGCGTGTGTACACACGTGCTGATTTAGTGTCTGGTCGGGCCGAACACACCCTGAAGGTCACTCGCGGCGAAGTCATTCGCGGTGACTCGTGCTGATATAAAATGGCGGTGCCATGCGGTTGCTGCGGGGAACGCAGCGGTACACGTCCGCCGGTCGCGAGTACAAAAAGGGTGACTGTTTCCGCTTCCTTCCGCAGCCGCTTTCTTCTAGTTATGACAGCTGCAGGCGAAGCGGCGGTGGGGCACGCGGGCGCGGTGCGCCTTAAGGTGACGTCACGCTTTGGCGTGAACACATCGTTTAAAAGAATGTCCGAATTTCGAGTATCACGTAATTTTGACTAAACAGAAAACGCACTCACCGTTTTTCTTTTTAGATTATGGCAGACACGCCAAAAATTCCATTATTTTGGTAAAATCACGTCGAATATGTAAAGCCCTTGACTTGCGGCTTCTAAATTTCGCCTCAACATCTTGAGAAGTCTACTCGAAAACTCAGATTTGAATGGATTAAATTAAAAATAAAAATTATCTACTTCACATGACGACTGTTGGCAGGAAAGTGACGTCTTCAAAATGGCCGAGCTCTGTCCATAGCCAAGACGACGCTCCAGTGTGGCCAACCATCTAAGCAAAAAAATGTAGAATTTGCGTCCTTGGGTTGCCAAAGGTGTTACCCTTGCAATAAAAATGTTACCAGAATAGCTTCCTCTAAGGATTGGCAAATTTTAAAATCGAAAATATGTGTCTAGAATGGACAACGTGTAACGGAGCGAAAAACGAACGTTACACCACTTTTTTACCATTGAAATCGATGGTGCAGAGTCCCCAAAGTACTTATCTAATTTACAAAAAATAATTATCTATTAAATAAAACATAAAAAAGAATCTTAAATACCTGTATAAATATAAATAATATAATAAATACATATACTTATATAATAATACTTTAAAATAAGATTACATGAGATCATGTAAAATGAGATGTAATATTAATACTCATTAAATAATAAATACATACATATAAATACATATCATAAATAATAACAATATTCCAGGAAATGTTAAGCAGTTTCAGCAAACAGAGGACAAATAAAGCTCTTGAACCATTTTTTTACATATTCCTATTGATTTTACTTGTCTGATAGAAGGAGGCAGAACATTCCATAGTCGTACAGCGTGCACTGCAAATGAATTATGATAGACTTTCGCAGAGTGCACAGACAACAGTAACAGAAGAGAAGATGAGGCACGCAAGGATCGGGAACTGATGGATAAAAATTCAAACCGCTCCTTGAGATAGAAAGGTGTAGAAGGAAAGAATAGTATATTGTAAAGAAGGTAAAGTATATGAGTATTCCGGCGAAGGCGGATAGGTAACCATTTTAGCTTCTGGCGATATTCTGAGACGTGATCATACATGCGTAGACCAAAAATGAAGCGAATACAGAAATTCTGTAAGCGTTCTAATTTATTAAGCTGTACTTCGGTAAGATCCAGATAACAGGCATCAGATTAATCAAGTATCAGGTATAGTAAAAAGAGATTGAACTAGCACAATTTTAGTGGTACGAAAGAAAATTTCGTAATCTACGGAGTGAACCTGCTGAGGCAAAGAGCTTTCGGCTGGTTTCTGCTAAATGAGGCTCCCATGATAATTGCTTATCGATGTTAATACCAAGGGAAGGATTTTAATAGTTTCACTAATTTTTATACGAGTTCCGTCAAATTAAACTTGTGGGAGACGAAACCAATCGATTTTCGAAATCAAACGAGAACTACCGATGACTATTACTTGAGTTTTCTCAGGGTTTACATTGAGACCATACGATTTAGTCCACTTAAGAATTTTGCCTAAGTCTAAATTGGTGGAATCTATTTCCGGGTAGTTTGTCTATAATTGGTGCATGCCTGTAAATTTGAAGATCATCTGCATATAGGTGGTAGGACGAAGTAATTTGATCAGAAATAGAGTTAATAAAAATAGCAAACAAAATAGAAGATAATACGCCGCCTTGCGGAACACCATGAAGAATAAGCATCATCAATTCGTATACGTTGCCGGCGCCCGTACAAATAACTGCAAAAACATTCAATCACTGTAGGAGATCTATATGTTAAGAGAGCGAAGGATTCCTAGAAGGACGTCGAAGTCCACATTGTTAAAAGCGTTGCTGAACTCAAGTAGTGATAATACTGTCACTTGCCCATCAGCCATGCTATACCAAACCTCGTCAGTGATTTTAACTAAAACTGATACTGTGCTATGACCAGGACGAAATCCGGATTGAAAAGGGTTAAAGAGATCATTTATATTAAGGAAAGAACTAAATTGCTGGTGTATGAGGCGTTCTAGGACTAAGATAAAAGAGGAAGGGTAAAATAGATATTGGACGGTAATCAGTGTATGAGTTAGGATTGGATTTTTTTTGGAGAGGAATTATTTGGGTTTATTTCTATGTTGATGGAAAGGTGCCGTTAGTGATGGATGCATTGAGGATGTGTTGGATAACTGGAAGGATTTCATCAAGTATGAGCATGATCATATTGCGACTGATATCACTATCACTACCGACTGCATTGGACGAAATTGTTAATATACTTCGCTTAACATCATTCATCAGTGAATTGACAAAACAAAATGGATGAGTAGTCAGGAGTTGGAATGGAACAAAGATGGTTTGAAGTAGATGCTTTTATAATCGCATAAAAAGCACAAGATTTTAAGAAATGTTGATTTAGTGCGTTTTTAACTAGTTGATGAGGAAAATGAGCTTGGCGTTGTTTTTCAACAATTTTCATACAGTTGAGTTGCAATATCGTGGTTCAATAGCTAAGAGAAGGGCCCTGGGGGGCTATTCTCTTAGCTATCGAACCGCGATATAGCAACTCAATTGTACGAAAATTGTCGTTTTTGACAGTTTTGGTATTCTACTCGCTATTTAGGTTCGATCTCGGTCCAGCGGCTTGCGATCGATAGTTTTTGACATAAATGGTATTCTGTAAACAATTGAGTTGCAATTGCATTGCTACTAACCTCTGTCACAGTATAAAGATGCAACAGTATGCAAGGGCGTACCCAGGTAGGGGCAGGTGGGGGCAGCGGCCCCCCCCCTAGAAGATTAAATAAATGTAATTTTTTTTTTGCAAATAGAAATTAAAAACGCATTACCTACTCTGCGCAAAATGAAGTGTTGGAAACAAAATATCTTTTCAGCCAGAGTTTTTATCTATAGTTAAATATTCTACAATATTCGATATAGAGTCTATGTATAGTGAGTCGTGTCGGTCGTGCCGCAACGTATTTATTAGAATATTTTATATAGTGACTTTCAGCCGCCGTCAAACGAAACGCAAAATGTTTTGATCAAGTTTTGATACACTTTATTTATTTCTTTATTTCGTTTTTATTATTTTTTAGTGATAATGAAAGTGACAGTAACGATTCATAGTCGAGAATTTAATTTCTGGAATCTGATTTTGATTACGCGACAGAATAAATAAAAACTAAGTAAGGTTTTGATGCAAGTTTGGTTTTATTTATTATATTAATTTGTTTTCAATGCTAAAATTAAATAATATTCAATATGTTGCATATTATTTTAAGTAGTATATATCTGTACATATTTAGTTTAAGATTCTTAGTGTTTATAAAATAAACTAGTGAAAGTATCAAATTCAAATTTCATAGTATATTCAGTGTTTACAAATAAAAGATTTTTGCTGCGGTTTTATCTGTGCCGCGGCTCACTAGACAGACTCTAGTAATTCTAGTATACTGTTAGCGATGCAATATAATTTAAATCTCCCGCAAAACCGTCGCATCTCGTAGTTTCCGGTTCCGCCGAGACAATCAGAGAGCCATCTAGGATTAAAGCCGAATATAATTGGGAGAAAACAACATCTAGCGCCATCTAGTTTCGGACGGCAGTACTTTTTCCAGCAAAAAGAAATAGGATCAATTTATACGGTCAATAGCGACATCTTGTATTGAATAGCAATACCGCGAAGAACGTTCTAGCATGGACTATTCTGGAAAGAAAAGACAGTGATAGCAAGTATAAGACAAGGATGGAAATAGAGTCGAGTATTTTCTACATATTTCGGGAGCAAGAATATTTCAATATATAAGCGGAAGCGTGAGGCAGAGCACGTCAATTTAGTTCGAATACAATTCAGTTCGGAGTGTAATACGAGCGAATATTTCATACGACATAGTGTCTTATAGTTTTGTTGCGGCGACACGAGATTTACGTTTACTGTGCAACAACTGGAAATATTACTCCGTCAAATGGATATCAGGAAATTCTTTAAAAGAGGTGAGTCAAAACAAAACACTTAAGTAGGTACCTAATATGATTATTTGACTTAATGGGGGGCTTTGACTCTCTTGTAAGTGTATATCTTAAGCATTACTTACAATATTTAAATTTATTAATTACAAGACGTGGTTTTGTTATAATAGCTAAAATAACATTTGTGAATATTTTGTGATTAAAAAGTAAAAAAAAAACATAAAAGAAAGATCCTTGCAATATTTTGGATTTATTAATAAGTCCATACCGACAACAAAGTCCCTTTTCTCTAACGTTACAACAAGTGTATTATTTCAAATTACCTAGTTATGCTTATTTGGCGTTCAAACCATATATTATATTAGAATGTGAAACTTGATCTTTATTTTTGTCTTATACAACCCGCCTAAACACTGTATTTTTGTGTATCCATTTTTTAGGGAGGACACGCGAAAAAAGAAAAAAAGGTCGGGAAAGTAGCAGTGGAAGCGATGAAAATGACAACCATGATAAAACCACTCATGTAATGCCAAGATCATTGCATGCTAACATTGGACAAGCGTCAAATTCTCCTGTAGAACCTGTTAATATATCTGTTGCCGACTATTCTTCTCCATCGACATCCCAACAAACTTATGACGTCAACGTCGATCCTGAAATTATAGTGGACGATGGCTGTCATGAAAATGATCTGGGACGTTATGTTGGGTTGGCTACCCAGCTATCGACGGAAAAGAAGAGGGAGTTGTTACAAAATCCTTGGATCCCGCCCAGAAATTACGATTTTGAAAGTGATGCAAGCCCTTTAAACAGAAAATTTAACCATGCTTGGTTGGATCAATATTCACCATGGCTAGTATATTCCAAGCGACTAAAAGGTGCTCTTTGTAAGCATTGTGTTTTGTTCCCTCCGCCCATTAGCACTGTGAGAGGAATTTTGGGATCGTTTATGGTCAGGCCATATATAAAGTTCAAAAATATGCATGAAGACTGCCGAAAGCATGCAACGACCAACCTTCACCAAACGGCGACAAATGCTGCAAAAATTTTTCTTGAAAATGTTCCTATAGACATCCAACTGCAAAGTGGACACCAAAAAGAAATCGATGAAAACAGACAAATATTGTCATCAATTATTTCTTGTATAGTATTTTGCGGCACACATGATATGCCTCTTAGGGGCAAACAAGCAGATGAGGGTGTTTTATTAGATTTATTGAAGTTGAGAATCAATTCAGGGGACGACAGATTAAAGAGTCACCTGGAAAAGTGCCGTCGCAATGCAGTTTACACATCACCAAAAATACAAAACGAATTGATAAATTTATGTGGCGAAGTTATTAAGGAGAATATAATTAGTGAGGTTCAGAAGACCATGGCTTACGCAGTCTTAGCTGATGAAACAGCAGACGTATCTGGGAAAGAACAGCTGTCAATAGGCGTGCGGTTCTACGACGAAAGCAAAAGGAAAATCAGAGAAGAATTTGTAGGGTTCGTTGAACTAAAAGCACAAAATGCTTCCGCAATTGCCGAAGCAATTGACAATTTCTTAATTAGTTCTAACCTCTCAACCGAAGATTGCGTAGGTTTTGGATTCGATGGCTGTTCTACAATGGCAGGGAAAGAGGGTGGCGTACAAGCCATTTTGAGAAAAAAATATCCTCGTGCTTTATATTTTCATTGCTCAAGTCACAAACTCAACCTTGTTGTGAATGATGCGAACGCAGTGCCAGAAATTAGAAATACTGTCGCCACTGTAAAGGATGTTATAACGTTTTTCAGGGAATCGACTACACGCCGAAACTACGCTCCAAACCTATCACGATTATGTGAGACGAGATGGTCAGAAAAATATAAATCAATCAGAAAGTTTTCTCAACATTTTTCAGAGCTTGTGAAATCTCTAGAAACGTTATCCGTAGAAGGAAATTATGCCACCAGAAAATCTGCATATCAGTTGCATTCAGCCGTTACAAAACCAGTGTTTATTGTTACTCTACAAACAATAGCCAAATATTCAGCAGTATTAGAACCAGTAGTTAACGCACTGCAAGCTAAATCGATCGACATGATCTCGGTCGGTTTGATGTGTTCCCCACACATCAAAAATATCAAGGACATTCTCAGAAATGACCGCGAGTTTCCTGATAGAATAAGTAATGAAATACTTCAAAAAGCACGAGCTGTTGCAATGGATTTGAACATAGAAATTTCGGTTCCACGTCTTGCTCATAAGCAAACACATAGAAGTAATCCGCCATCAGACAATGATAACGAATATTGGCGGCGTTCCCTGATAATCCCATACATTGATTCACTCATTTCATCGCTGAATATTCGATTCGCCCAAGAAAATACTCCGGCGTTTGCTTTAAGCAGGCTACATCCCTTGTATATGACAAAAACCAGCATTACAGACCTACACAAAAACGCAGAATCATTCCAAGAATTTTATAAATTGGATATCACCGGAGAACTGAACCTTTGGCATAATTTATGGGTGACGAAGGCTTTATCAGATGATCAATTAAGGGACATAGAAGTAATTGATCTGTTCAACGAAGGCAACATTTTTTACCCTGCTGTCAGAAAGGCATTAATTATTTTAAGCACTATCCCATGCACCACGGCGACCGTAGAACGGTCCTTCAGTACGCTGCGAAGAGTTAAAACGTGGCTTAGAAGCACCATGGGTGAAGAAAGGCTTACGGGTTTATGTCTGATGAGCAACTATTTAAAAGACAACAGTGAGTTTATTGAAAAGACTGTCATAGACAAATTTGCGGCAAATCCGACAAGATTACTGTTAAATTAATATATACATACATAATATAATAATATATATTATACATAATGTATGGTATAATTATGTATAATATTTTGTTTTGTGTCATCATCAAAATTAATGAATAAAAGTCAATTTTCATGATTTTTTGTTTCAATATACCCGACAGACGATCTTTTCGAAACAGGTATAAGCAGCCCCCTGCCCCTGAAATCCTGGGTACGCCCTTGACAGTATGGGAACTAAGCCTAGTTGATTAAATAATTATCTATGCCCCATTGAAGCCATAGTTGTCACTTTTAATGTTTTTTTTTTAAATAAAACATTCGTTGTTCTGCTGTAGACATTAAATCTTGTTATTTCTAGTTACCAAATAAAATGTATGACACCTTCTTAAACCATAAAAACGACACCCAGTACGATATAGTTAATAATAATATTATAATCTTTTGCAGCCGCCATCTAAGATTTGTATTATGTGTTATGTTTTACAAATTTATTATGATTTATAATCGATCATACAAGAACACTATTACAATTTTAAAACACATACAAGTGTGACATTTCATATTTTAGATTATATAAAAAAGGTTAAGATGTAGAAATAGTTTGTAACACTCACTACTGACGGCACCGCGAGAACCGCTTAGGGGTCTCGTCGATGCGCATGTTTATGTCAGTGGGCCGTTTCGAACGATTAAAGGTAGTTTCCGTACTGTTCTCTATATATCTACTGTGCCTCTGTGTTGCTACACATCTGTCTCAGAGTAAGTATTCAATAGAGTTGTCATTAGCGTATACCGGTAAGGGAAAGAAATGCTCGAACCCAACCAATAGGGTAGTTGACACAATCAAAAATAAATTGCAATGCAATGTTAACTAAATAGTTTAGAGCAAACAACTCAATTAATTAAAAAAAATTATGCATTGGATGACCTTTATTTTGAATATAAATTATGTGTACAAAATTTCTAAAAGTCAGGTGACCAAAAATGGAAGTAGCTGCGGAAATTATGTCATAAGGGCAAAAGCAAACGTGTAATATGATAGTGTCGTACCTTATCAACAGATTAAGAATCATGCAAGTGAAGCAAGCATCTAATATTATTGCTTTAAAACTAAATACATACTAGGTCAAAGGACAAACTGTCGATCCATAAACCATTTTTTTTTTATATTGATTAAGTATACCAACGTTTATAATAATATTTAATAGTCAATTCGTTAATCTTGTTATTACTGTTAAACATTTATGGAATTAAGATTTTTTCTTTTTATGAATGAAAAAGGATCTTGGCAGACATACAGACGAACAGACGGGCAACAAAGTGATCCGATAAGGGTTGATTTGTCCTTTTGAGGTGGACAACCCTACAAAGAACAAATTATGCGGCTAAAATGTAGTTTTATTTATGTAGCTTCAGAAATATAAACTTTTTTCAAGTAGATAGTTAGAGTCTGCTCTAAGAAAGAAGTCAGTTATTTAACTGCTGTTTTGTATGAGTCACGTGGATGCATTACTAAAATTTGCTAACACGATTGACGAAAAAAAACAAAAATATTGTTTTATGAATTTATACACTACACTTGCCACTTGACACTCAACTGCACCATTGTGAATATCAACTTATAAAAATCCACCACTATTACACGTCAAAACTTAAAAATCAACACAATTATAATAGTCATTGTTGGCTTTTTCTCGCCATCTGCATGTTCAAACGAGCAAAACGAATTATTATAATCACATTACTCTTTGTTTATGCCTTAGTAACGTCATTATCATCATTATTCAATGGCGGCCAATGCGTCGTGCATTGGCCGCCATTGAATAATGTTTAAGCACCAATTTTAAAAGTTGAAATATATACATAGTTTTTTAGTTTAGAGTTCTTTAAAAAATATTTTAAAATATGCCAAGTGTATATTTCGGTCTAGTCCTGATTAATTTAACGTACAATAAAAAGAAAGGTCAACAACCCTATTTCTGAAGTATTCATGATGCCTAGGAAAAACGTTACCTGGATTTATTTTATATACCTACATAATTTGAGTGGTTAATGCTACAAAATTCGCTTATTTTCTTGGGCTAATTTACGTATTATTTCGTATTTTCTTTACATTGCAGTCATGCAAGTTTTGATATAATAATAATAAGATAAAATAAATATTTTATATTATTTTGATTGTGATCTGTTTTGTGCTTAAAATAAACAAATAAATTAATTATTAACAAGGTAAAAATAAGGTCAAATTGTGGACTTACGAATAAAAGGTTATATTTTCGTTTTTAACAAATCTTGTATTCGATAACAATACAAGACCGTTTTTTTTACCGACCGTGGTATTGTAAACTCAGATTTCACTAGAATTACAAAAATCTCCTACAAAATATGTTTGGCATACTTGCTAAGTGTATTATTACTACCGTGACAACTCTATATATGTACGAGTATATACTTACTCTGAGATATCGGTAGTTGTTGAGTTTTTTTTTGAGCCAAAGACGATGTAGATTATTTCGTCTGTATATTCGATGCTTCATCAAAGTATTAAAACGATGGCGGGACAAAGCCCAATAATTTTGGTTATCGTTTATTTTATTGAATTTTTCTACTTTTGTGTTTTTGTGGTGTTGCCTTGTAGTAGTGATGGGTTATTAAACGTTAAATGTTCGTACACAATCATGCATGAATGTAGGCAAAGTGACTAGAATCATGAGACGATGGTAATTGGTCTTGGTAATGGAACTACTTGGTAACTAGAACGTAACTTAAAGAGGGCAGTGACTTGACGAAAGATTTATTTGTGTAACTGTGACTTGACTTTGACAACTTGAACAACGAACTATGGAGTGGGCTATGCTCGGGGTTTCTCTACATGATCGAATCAGAAATGAGAAGATCCGTAGACGAACTAAAGTGACCGACATAGCCCAGAAGATAGGCAGTTAAAGTGGCAGCGGGCAGGCCACATAGCACGCAGAACAGATGGCCGATGGGGCCGGAAGGTTAGGAAAGTGGAGACCACGGACAGGTAAGCGCAGCGTAGGTCGTCCACTGACAAAGTGGACTGACGACCTGACAAAGGTAGCACGACGACGTTGGATGCAGCCGCTTCCAACCGGTCCTTTTGGAAATTTCTGGGGGAGGCTTATATTCAGCAGTGGACGTCCTATGGCTGAGATGATGATGATGATGACTTCAATAATACTAATAATAATCGAATAATAAATAATAATAATAAATAAATAATAACAATAATAAATAATAATAATAATAAATAATAATAATAATAAATAATAATAATAAATAAATAATAATAATCGAAGTCTCGGCCATAGACTTCCTATGGCTGAGATGATGATGATGATGACTTGAATAATTATGTCACTTGATGCAACATTATGTATTACATAACTAGGTATTTAACTTGACGAATGGCAAATGTACAAACACGTGAGTTCAAAGTCAAAGTCAAAATCATTTATTCAATTTAGGCATCTAAGACGCACTTATGAACGTCAATTTTTCATTATAATGTACTTTAAAGACTACCGCTGCGTTCCAAAATATATAGCCTACCGAGAAGAAGCGGCAAGAAACTCGGGGCCATTCTTTTTATATAAATGTTTTTACAATGTTTTTACTTAGGTACTACAAATATTACCTCCAGTGTGTTGCCTTAAAAAACAGAACATAATAATGGTATCAGTTGGGCAAGACACGCTACTCTTTGACATCTTAGTACACGAGTAGATAGATCCTGGAGTGATCAGTCCCAAACTGTTTTATCCTCCAAGTAATCCGAAATTTTGTAATAACCTTTTTGACAAAGTTTAGTTTTAATAGTAGGTAATTTTAAACTTATTAATAGGCAAATCTCGGATAACATTGGGAACTTTATTATAGAATCGTATACATTGTCCCATAAAAGAATGACTTTTTCTGTGGAGGCGCGTTACATGTCCGGATAGCTTTTGCTTATTTCGCGTGTTGATGGAATAAGCATCACTCCTTTTATCAAAACTGCTAATGTTTTTCTTTACCTACATTAGATTTTCATAGATAAACTGAGAGACAACAGTTAGAATGTTTATGTGTTTAAACTTCTGTCTAAAGATAACTCTGGGAGCTAAACTGTAGATCGCTCGTATAGCCCTTTTTTGCGGTATAATAATAGAATTAATATCTGCAGAACATCCCCAGAGCAGTATGCCATAAGTCATAACGCTATAAAAATAACTAAAATAAACTATTCTAGCTGTGTCTACATCAGTTAATAGTCAAATTTTTTTAACAGCATAAGCCGCTGAACTGAGCCTACTAGACAGTTATAAAGTAAACAAAAAAGTACTAAAAACTCAGTTTTTGTGATATTTTGACAGTGTTTTGATAGCGAAATAACTATTTAATGTAATTTTGCTTTAAAACCACTGTATTGATGTTTAGAATGATGTTTAATTGTTACACGTTTTCAATCTTATTTAAGTGTCAACATTCGCAAGCCGTAGCACGGCTATAGTTTTAGTCTGATTAATCTATGGGCCATACAACAGCGACGCAATTGCAATTGAGAGCAATGTATAACAGAATACCGAATTTGACATTAGAAGCAGTACAATCGCAGAAGCGTTGCAGTAGTGTGGCAATTGCTCAGTAGCTAAGAGAATAGCCACCCTGGTCTCAGTCACAATCGAAGTGTCGCGGGTGGTTACGGGTGACGCTCCTGTCAAGCTGCTTAAGTGCTTAACGAAAAAATTCAATAATATTCAGCAAGGATAACTACCTGTGCATTCACAAAGTGCACGAATAATTCAAAGACCAAAACAAGTTCCACGGCATTACTTTTCACTTGTAAGTACATGAAATCAAAATTTTAATGAAATTCTACGGATGGAATTATTTGTTTCTACGCCGCCATTTGCAGACAGGGTTTTTTAAGATTTGTTTTAGGATTTGTTAAGAGTACGACAAGAAAAGTACACAGTATAATAGTAGTGTCAACAAAAAAAAACCCTAGATTTACAATGATTATAAGGTCTGTTCTGACAGAGAGCAGTCACACGTTCACACGGTCAGTTTTGCGTTCGAGCGTTCAGCTGCTCACGAATTCCGCTGTTAGACGTTCTTAACTTAACTTTCTTTTGTTTATTTCTCATTGATCTGTAGTGCACTGGATTATAACTCTCGTCATTTGGTCTCCTTTCTATGTCGTTCATAAAAAAAGTATAGAACGGGAATAAAATAAATGTTTAAGCATATTATGTTCCAAACTGGGTATCAAAAGAAAACTTTCCTCGTATTCTGGAAGGTTGGCTAAATATGAAATGCAAAGCCATTAAACTCGGCGATTAACGCCCTACATTTATTATATGGTCAGACGTCGCAAATTGTTAAACGTTGCACATTTAATGATCTGGCATGTCATGAAATAGTAAACTGTCAATATTTTACTATTTTATGAAATTATCGACTAAGTTTTCATGATTGTGTTCAATTCTATGATTCTGTAATGACATACACGACACAGGTCTAAAATTTGTCATATTACTTCTAATCATTTATTGACTGTTTTCGTTTTGTGTGCCAATAAATGAATAAAAAAAAAGTAGTAAAATAGCCAGCACTCATATAGAACTAATAACTATTTGGTATTATTACTGCTGGTTGAAATTTTAAAACCACTAAGTTTCCAATAATGAACATTGCAACCCAGGTAGCCCAGTATATTTCGCCGACTCTCTTTTACTAATAGCAATGTCTCGTTATCTCTAAAAAACCCAATTACACACACATGTAAAGTTTCGTGTATGCAAGTCCTTGTTCGGAGGTTGCCCCCCCCCCCCCTCCCCTCCTAATCGCAAACGTCAACATGTCACTGTCGCCGTACAAATTTTAAAGAAATTATTGTAAGTCCTAAAATACATACAATTAATTTTTACAAAGTCCAATTGCCGTGAAATTTGAAATTTGAGTAAATTTCAAAATTACACTGTCAATTTTTAATATTGTCAAAAGTACTCACTATAGAGTTAGACTGATCTGAAAGTGGAACGTAAATATCTTTTACGGATATGATGATGATGGTAAGGGACCTAGGTGCCGCTCGAGGTCCAGTATTAGAAGTACCTTCCCGTTTGCGCACGTGGATGGCGCCATTTTTGGTCCAGCAGTATTTAACACCCAATTCTTTACAGCGCTGTCTGGTCGGGCGAAATAACTGCCTGTTCACTTGAGTCAGGCGACCGTTAAAATATATCTTTCTGCTGACTCCTGCTACTCCAATGTCCGCACTGGTCAAACTACGACGACTCTTAGCGGCTTTCAAAAAGTCAACTCTTTTTTGACGTTGCAGACAACGGACGATTAATGGACGTGGAAGTTTTGAGGCGCCGGAGGTTAAGTCGTCAGTGTCGTTCGACTGGCGACGTCGGCGGCCCACGCGCATCGCGTAATCCAGGTCGCAGTCATCAAGGGGAGCTCCGATCTTTTGGGCTAAGACACGTATTAAGTGCGTCGGATTTTCCTCAGCTCCTTCCGTGATTCCTGCTATTTCAATCTCATTTTTTAGCCCTGATTGGGCCCTAGAGTTCAGTTCATCCCGTAACTAATCTGCGGTGTTCTTTAGGGAGATAATTTCAAAGTATCTTTCGATTTCATGTTCTTCTAGGGCGTGTAGTTTAGCTCCATATTCGTCGAAACGCAGTGTGATATGTTCGGTGAGCGACTTCATTTCCGTCTTCATGTCTCCAACATCCCCACGCAACAATTTTAGCTGTGAGAGTATGTCGCTCATCGAGTCGGAGTCAGCGGCAATGGAAGATGGTCCAGGTAACGAAATAGCACTTATTTTACGGGTGCCTTCGCATGGCGAGTCAGTTGTAAGCCGGTCGCCACTTAGCTCGGCCGCCGTAACCGCGACAGATGGCGGTGGCGGCGGCTGCGTTGCTCGCACTGGTGTATTAGAATTATCCCGTCTAGGCTCTTTGGCTTGGCATGTTGGACAGTACCAAGCTGCTCTTACATTCTCAGATATTTTGCGAAGATATGACAGGTTAACACAAAATGCGTGATAGAAACTTGAGCATTTAGAGCATTGAATATGTTGCGTAGATCGAATACTCTTAATACACGCAGTGCAGTTATTAACCATCTTGAGACGTTATTATTATCGTAAGCGGTAGACGATTTATGTGTATGTGTTAATGAGTATCAATAGCCAGACTCACGTAGCACCGTAGCAAACAGCCAAAACTGGATTCCGCCGTCACACGGCTGGTGTGCGATCAAGATGAATTATTTATAATTAACAGCCCGTCTCTTTTACCCAAAGTGAGGTGGAGCTTACCTCAGCAAGCACCAGGCATAGTCAAGACCAAGGCATATGCCCGCTCGTATGTATGGTGGCCTGGATTGAACGACGTCGTGGTTGAGCAGTGTAAGACTTGCAGTACGTGCGCCGCAGTGGCACCTGCGCCGGCCGCCGCACCGGTCGTGCCGTGGTGCTGGCCGAGTGCTCCATATGAACCAGTATATCTAGTATTTCGGGGGCGATCGACGGTCAGACCTATCTGGTCACGGTAGACGCGAGGTCCAAATGGGTCGAGGCCGTTAAAATGACGCGTACGACAGCGGATGCTACAATCGCTAAATTACGAGAGTCTTCACCATCCATCTTCAAATGGCGCGGATGAGAATGCTGTAAAAATTATATAAAAAGCGTGATTCGGAAAGCGCGGCGTGATGGTATTGATGCTGAGTTAGCCATACAGAGATTCTTATTAGTATATCATAATACCCCACACAGGTGCAAGTCCCGCTCTATTGTTGAAAGTCAGGCGGTTAAGAACTCGATTAGATGTTATGAAGCCTGAGCACGGTAGTAAGTTAAGGGATAAAGAACTAACGATGCCTAAAAATAGAAAGGTTAGGCGGGACCTTAATCCTGGAGACCCCGTGTGGTATAGGAACTTTGGTTCAAACGCTAAATGGTCGGAGGGGCTTATCGTTGATCGCCTTAGTAGAAGCAACTATACGGTAAAACACACGATGGCTCGGCAGCACATTGGCATATCGACCAGATAAAGCGAAGGAGCACTTGCGTTTTCACATCGGAAGGTACTGGTGAAACTGGTGGTGTGGCCGAGTCCCGGTGCTCGCTGCGCGAGGCACGGGCCGTGGCTGGTGAGGGCTTGCCCATGGCATCGTCCACGTTTTCAGGGAGGGCGAAAGAGCTAGAGTCGCATACAGTGGTACACGCTCATAATGATAATGATAAAGTGCACACGCCTCTTGCAGCACCTCCCGTCGCCGCGCCAAGCCGTAAAAGTATTGATAACACGCCTAAACGTCTTGGAAAAGTTGTAACTAAGTATGGCTTTGAAATCGATTAAATGTTATACTTAATAAGAGTAGGTGGTATTTTGTATAATGTGTACTGAAAGTGTCTGCGTAGACAAGTTATCTGTAGACAAGTTATCTGTAGTCAGATTGATCGCATGCAATATTTTCAGCGGCTTAGCGGACTAGGTACCTTACTATTCGAATAATTCATTAATGTATTAATGTCTAGTTTCATAAGCGCTTTGTTTAAAAATACATTTCGATGTCTAAGTAAATGTTTCCGTATACTCTGAACTTTATGAAACTTAAAATTAATAATATTGATTAACTAGATTAATTACTAATCGAATCTCTCCTAGTTACTATTGCTAGTATCCGTATTGTCGTTTTACGTTAGGCATAAAAACCTTCAGAACCAGAATAAAGTCCTTCAGAAGCTCTTTAATACCGTCTTACTCGAAGGTTCAACGCCAAAAGCATGGAACAAAAGCGTGGTAGTGCTGTTCTTCAAGAAAAATGACAACACTTTACTTAAAAATTACAGCCCCATCACTTTTTGAGCCATGTTTATAAGCTGTTTTCGAAGGTCATAACGAACCGTCTCAGTCGAAGGTTTGATGAATTCCAGCCTCCGGAACAATCCGGTACCATAGACATCAATCATTTAAAAATTTTGACGTTCATAAGAGTGTCTATGATGCCTAAACTGAATAAATAATTTTTGAATTTGAATATGGAATTTCCACACGCTACGACAAGTTATAAAGAAGACCGAAGAGTATAACTTGCCTCTTTGTTTAGCGTTTGTGGACTATAAGAAAGCCTTTGATTCGATCGAGACGTGGGCAGTGCTCTCCAGCGGTGCCGTATTGACTATCGGTATACTGAAGTCCTGAAGTGTTTGTACAAAAACGCCTACACGTCAGTCCGAGTACAGGAGCAGAGTTCGAAGACAATTCCATTGCAAAGAGGCGTGAGGCAGGGAGACGTTATATCTCCGAAACTGTTCACCGCTACATTGGAAGACGCCTTCAAGCTTCTAGAATGGCAAGGACTTGGCGTCAATATTAACGGCAAATACATCACTCACCTTCGATTTGCCGACGTTATTGTAGTCATGGCAGAATCCATGGAAGACCTCAGTACAATGCTCGAAGGCCTCCATCGAGTTTCCCAACGGGTAGATCTTAAGATGAACATGGATAAGACGAATAGTATGTCTAATGCTCATGTTGTACCTACCCCAATATCAGTTGGAAACTCAGTTCTCGAAGTTGTCGACGAGTACATCTACCTGGGAAACACAGTCAAACTAGGCAGGTACAACTTCGAAAAAGAGGTCAATCGTCTAATCCCACTCGGCTGGGCAGTGTTCCGGAAACTTCGCGAAGTCTTCTCGTCAAAAATACCTCAGTGCCTCAAGACAAGAGTCTTCGACCAATGTGTGTTACCAGTGATGACTTATGGCACTGAAACGTGGTCTCTTACTATGGGCCTCATAGATAAGCTCAAAGTCTAGCTATGGAGAGGGCTATGCTTGGGATTTCTCTACGTGATCGAATCAGAAATGAGGAGATCCGTAGAAGAACGAAAGTCCGGTGACTTTCGTTCTTTTACGCATCCGATGTTGTTGACCACATAGCTCAGAAAATTAGGCAGTTGCAGTGGCAGTGGGCAGGGCACATAGCACGCAGAACAGATGGCAAATGGGGCCGAAAGTTTCTGGAGCGGAGACCACGGACCGGCAAGCGCAGCGTAGGTTGTCCATCGACACGGTGGACAGACGACCTGATGAAGGTCGCGACGTTGGATACAGGCCGCTTCCAAACGGTCCTTTTGGAAAATCATGGGGGAGGTTTATGTTCAGCAGTGGACGTCCTACGGCTGAGATGATGATGATGATAAAAACCTACTGTAACTAGGGTAACAATTATGGTATGAAGTATTTGTCTTACATAGTTTTAGTACTTAGATTTAAGGGTGAAGGATTGATATGTAACAATGTGGGCAGGTGGCGTAGGGTCGCAGTGTAATGTATAATATACGAGTTAGTCACTGCCAAGGTCTCGTGTTTGATTGAGCTCCGAAACCTATATGTAAATAGTATTTAGATACATAGCAGATCGGACGTCAAATACTGACAACTTCCGAACCTTGTAATCCAACCGTTGTAGACGAGTTTGGCTACTGGCTCCGCAGTTATATCTTTGAGCGGGAAAGCTTCAGGCCAGTGCTTGGCACGATCAATGATAGTTAGCAAATACTTATACTCATCCGATGTTGTTGTCAAGGGACCCACAATGTCAATATGGATGTGTTCAAAACGTCCAGCAGTTGCAAATTGACCTAAAAAGAATACTGTATGACGTTGAACCGTCGACCTCTGACACTGGATGCACGTTTTAGCCCATTTATTGATATCTTTATTCATACCCGCCCAGAAACATCGCTGGCACATGAATTTACATGAGGTGTTAATTCCAGGGTGACTTAGATAATGCACTATGTCAAATACTTATTTACGAAATTGCACAGGTAAATAAGGTCTAATTCTGTCGGTTGACACTTCGCAAAAAAAGTGTGTTGCAGTACTAGGTACAGATACCTTTTTAATGCTTACGTTGCTACTATCGTCGCGTTTTCAGTGTGTTATGTAGGTATCAACACACTGGGAGGTAGCAATTTTTTCGAAATCTAGACTACTACACGGCTTAACGAGTCAGCAACTAATTTATCGTTGCCTACAACATATCGAATGCCTGTTGGAAATTCACTAATGTACATAAGTTGCCTAGCTCTTCGTGGCGTTTATCACTAGCTAGGTAGCTTAAAAAAGCGTAAGTAAGAGGCTTATGATCTGTGTAGATGATAGCTAAATATATAGCCAACAGTTCGCGATTGTACGTGCTATATTTGACTTGCCTGTCAGTAAGCTTGCGCGAAAAACAACCCAATGGTTTCCAATGACCGTCGACTAATTGTTGTAGTACTGCACCTACACCTACAGTGTTTGATGCATCCGTCATTAACGCTAGAGTAGTTTTGGGAGCGGGGTAAGACAACGTCGCGGCTTCTTGAAGACTCTGCTTGCTTTTCAAGAGTGCTTCATTGCCCGCGTCGTCCCACACAATTAGTGATTTATCATTCTTTTTCGCGCCACCGCACCGATGTGTTTCACGAGCTCAGCCTGATATGCCATTGCATTAGGTAGATGTGGCCTATAAAATGTCACCATACCAATAAATCTACTTAGCTCCGCCACCGTTCTTGGTCTAGGGAAATCTATCATAACCTTGACTTTGTCCAGAGCTGGTGTAAGGCCTTTAACAGTCACCTCACGTACTAGGAATTCTACATGCGACTGCCCCAATGAACATTTTGCCAAGTTGACCTGAAAAAGTTGCAGTTCCTGGAAAAGTAAGTTGATTTCTGTGAAATTAATTGTATTATTGGCCAAATATGGCAAATCGCGAGTCAACGGGTTTATCGTTATACCGTAATCGTTCAGATGTTTAAACAAGACCTCTAGGTGTTGTTCATGTCTAATATTGGAATCGCTGGCAACAATTACGTCATCAATGTAACAGAATATGAACTCTGAGCTAGGTTCAAAAATCCCGTCTTCTCGTTCAATTCCTAGACCTTGAAGGACAGTATTGTTCATAAAGCGCTGAAAAGTCTGTGCAGCATTGCGTAAACTGAAACACATTCGGGGAAACTCGTGTAATCCGAAAGGCGAAATTATTGCAGACTTTTCAACGTCTTCAGGAGCAATCGGAATACAGTGGTACGCTCTAATCACATCGATTTTACTGTAGATACATTTTCCCGCAAACATATACCTAGGTAAAATCATGCAACCGCGCGGAATTGGATATCTATCAGGCTTCGTAACGGCATTCAGTTGTCTGCACTTGTACGCCCTCTCCTTGTAATGGAAATCGTAGAAACACTGCCAATCTGGTCTTTTCGACTTCCTAGCAGAGATGGTGTCGGCAGGAGTACCGTTCTTGCCCTGGTAGCGTCCGCTGGGACGTGATCGGTGGGAACCGGACATTTGTGCGTTAGTCAGGTTATCGATCCGTTTATTTATCTTCCTTATCTCCGCAATCACAACATCCATAGAACCTGTAGAACTGGATGACTCAGCCAGTTTCACTTCAGCCTAGGCCGCACACATCGCGATAACCCGAAGATTCGCGTAATTGCGATGTATGTAGCCAAGTATTCGCGTATACTTCGGAGCTTCGTGCGTAGTCGCAAGGACTTCGCTCCGCTGTCGGTAAACTCTCGCAGATCAAAGCGTTTTATCGCGATGAACTTTGCTTGCGCGGCCACACTTCAGTCGGCCCCCACCCTTGGTGCGTAGTTGACGTGTTAAGTTAAACTACAGTGCATAATATAGCTGAAGCCGTAACATAGATTGGAATAATGATAAGATTTTAGAATTTATTGCAAATTACGAGTCTGAGCCGATTTTATGGAACCCAAACGAAACTGGCCATAAAAGAAAGGATCTCTGCTATGATGTTTGGGTGAGAATAAAAGGTAACTTGAGCTGGGCTTGTACAGTTAAAGATTTAAAAACAAAACGTGACTCGCTTATGGCATATTATAGGCAACATCTGAATAAGAAAATAAATCTATTAAATCTGGTGCTGGGACAGATGATGTGTATCATGTCAACTGGTTTGCTTTTGTGAATAGTTATCATCCACTTCCTCCTTTTTCTTGCTTTAAATTTGTTTTTTACATGATATAAATGTAAAAAAATAATTATTTGCTGCCATAAAATACAGAGCAACCGCGGCGTCCATTTTGTTTTTTGCGTTTATACATCGCTCGTACATCACGATAAACTTGACAACATGCACTATGTGGCCGCGCAGCTTCGCTGTAGACCGAAGACGAAGTTTATCGCCTGAATGTCATCGCGATGTGTGCGGCCTAGGCTTTCCGCGACCCCAAGCGGCGAGCTAGTTTCCACCACCTTGTCTGCAATTCTAGCGAGCACATCTAATTCGCTCATCTCTGTAACTGCAATTACGCCTCGTACGGCGGAGGGTAGATAATATTTTAAGGGGTTCATCCGGTACCTTGCTCCTCGCTAAATCCCTCATACGCCGCAATAATTGTGATGGCCGCTGATCCCCGAGCTCAATTTCGCTTATCAGCTTTTGAATTTGGCGCCTCTCCGACTCCTCATAGATTGTAAGGAGGTGCCCTTTTAATGCGTCATACCTCTGCGTGTCCGGTGGTGATATAAGGATATCCGTTACCTGCTGGATACCAACCTTTGATAGTTTGGTGATGACGAGATTGTAACGGGCCTTGTCAGACATTTTCTGTGGCGCAAGAACTACTTCAGTTTGCAAAAACCAGAGGCGAGGGTGTTCTACCCAAAACTCTGGCACTCTTGCTGTAACCAAGATCACTGCCATTTCCGCCATCCTTTTCTCTTTTGCCTGGGAAAGGCGCCGCCGGAACAGACGTCAGCCTGGGTGCCACCTGTCCAAGTATAAGCAAAGGCATTGCATGTCTCACACTAAATAGTCACTGTTAATAGACTAGTCATAGTAACACTTAAGTTCTATAGTACCAAAGTCACAAAAGAAAAATTTATAATTATTCCAATTTTACAGGTGGGACACGGTAGGTTATGCACTCGCGTAAGCAAAAATAGTGAGCTGCCACCCAATAATTTGTGGGGTCACCACTTTACCACTATGCCATCTTTATAGGTATCTATATAGGTAGCTTTCACTGGTGGGTAGTCATTCAGTAAAGAACACGTCTAACAATTTATCTGTTTATATAGTAACTAGCTATTGCTCTGTGCGCGGGCCACGAGTGGCCCGCGTTTGCCCTTGTGCAGGTTTTTTATTTAAACTTGTAACCATTTGAACAGAAAAGTAAAAATTTTCATACAAGTTTAGTTGCAGAAATGTTGCCTCTAATTACAGTTTATTTATTAAGTCGGGGCATAGAAGCCATTAGGAATTTGAATATCAAAAAAAACTAGTACCCAGTAGGTATAAACATAGAGTACTTGTGTATGTTTGTTAAGGGATCTAACCCCTTAGTGCGGTGGTTAACGTGAGCAGTAGTCTTGGAGGTTATCTTGAGAGGTCGAAAAATGATCTGCATTCAGTTGCGTAAAAAATCATAACTCCCATACAAGTTATAAAGCGAACATTTCTCTTAGCGTAATTGAGGCTCAAGGATAGAGCGTTCAGCTGGAGTTAAAAAGACAAAAATGTGTAGTATAGTCGTTAAATTGTAGGTACATACCAGAATTCTTTTCAATTTTTTTAGAGGCTCTACTTCTAAGTGTGGTCGGTGGTAAATGTGTCACGAAGAGTCTCCACAGGTGTCCAAGGAAACTTCCTTCGAGATCTTTTTTAATCAAGCTTCCTTTTCAATAACATGGTTGTCTGGAAGAGATCTTTCTGACCGATAAGACCGCCCATTGTAACACTTAATTTTAAGTTTTTTATTGTTGAGTAATAGTATTCAATTATATTATCCTATTTATTTGTTAGTTATAATTTATAGGTGTTGAAATAAAAGGTTTATCTATCTTTTTACCTACCTACATAGTACCAATAGAACACTTCGTGAATGAGGTCATCCGGGGAAGACAGACTGTCACCATATCTTTTTCTACCCTGAAGCAGTAACGTTCGCAATATTGTGTTCTGGTTTTGAAGGGCATGGGTGCGGTAAAATTACAGGCACATTGAGACTCATGTTTACGTGCGCAATTCAGTTCGTCACAGGAGGACATACGTCTTTTATAGGCAGAGGCACTTAACACCTGATAGGCTTTGTACGTGTACCGGCTAGAATTAAAAAAAAACTTAAACTACTTGGTAGTGACCCCTAGGTTACGTTAGTGACTACGGGGGTAACATTATTTTTTATAATAACTTAGTACAACATATATATATATATAGTATTTAATTAAATAAAATTCTTCTATAATAATTTAAATATCATACCATCACACATTATGTTTTTAATTTGAACTTTGTTGTCTAATAGATCGTTTTTATAACTCCTACACGAGATATTTACTTAAACCTTCGTGCCAAATTTGTAAGAGAAATAATAATGACCAGAAATAACGTACTAACGTAATAACGCCGACTTATTTCACTTGCTATTTAAAGTACTCTATTAGTACAGTATCGAAGGCTGTACGGTAGAATATTTGATAAAGCATATTACAATACACATTACATTTCTAATAATACTTAACAAATCCTTTTACTTTTACAAACTCTACAAACTCACACTTTTCCGATGTTCCCAATAATCTCCTAACATCTCAATGTTGTTCATATCAACGCTTAGAGTATTCCTGGGGGGCTATTCTCTTAGCTATTCAACCGCGATATGGCAACTCAATTCACGAAAATTGTCGTTTTTGACCGTTTTGGTATTCTGCTCGCTATTTAGGTTCGATCGCGGTCCAGCGGCTTGCGATCTATAGTTTTTGACATAAATGGTATTCTGTAAACTATTGAGTTGCGATTGCATTGCTATCAACCTCTGTCACAGTATAAAGATGCAATAGTATGGAAACTAAGCCTAGTTGATTAAATGATTATCTATGCCCCATTGAAGCCATAGTTGTCACTTTTAATGTTTTAATGTATTTTTTTTAATAAAACATTCGTTGTTCTGCTGTAGACATTAGACGGGGATCGAACCTGCAAGGGCAATGCTTACATTACGGGTCCCACGCGCCGGCTGCGCGTGAGATTGGGTGTGCTCGGCTAGCTATGGTCGGAGGCTTCCTAGCGGTGGAGGTGAAATTAAATACGGATCACTTTCCACTGGCCGTGTGCTTTATTTACTTACAATGGTACTTTATACATAAAGGGGGTTTCACCCCAGGTTACAGAGGTTACGGTCGGAACGCGGGGAGGGCTCCCTCTGACGGGGCTGTCCGTCCTAGTCTATCGTGAGGTTTTATTATCTGGCGAGGGGTCGTGCTGCTCGGTAGCCCCCGAGCCGCGCCAACGTCCCCGCTGATACGCAGATCCCTATTTCGAATACCCCCGTGCTGCCCGGTAGCCCCCAGGCCGCAACAGAGGTTTCCCTACCGGACCGCGGAACCCTGAGTGCTGCTCGGTAACCCCCGAGCCGCAGCTGCAAAGCTCCACGGGAGCGACTTGGTCTGCTTGCCTTCTCACTGGTAAGGGTGCGAATCGGTACCCCAGTCCGCACAACCTTTCAGTTCGAGCGCTCGCAGACGAGTGCTGCTGTTTACTGTCGCGCGTGGCTTATATAGCTCCGTGGCGAGTCGACGTGCGTCGTGGGTGGGCGCGGTGTGCCTGTGTGCGTGCGGCCATACGTCATCGCGTCGCTGTGCGCCGGCCCATCGGAATGCGTGGAATGCACTGCGTGTCGGCTCGTTACACTCTCCCTCCTCTTCGGAAGATTTTTACCTGTAAAAATCACAGCTGTAAAACTCTGGACACCATGACTTAAAAAATGTTTGTTGTAGGTGTGGTGGTTTTGGG
This sequence comes from Selenia dentaria, assembly GCA_917880725.1. Taxonomy (NCBI): domain Eukaryota; kingdom Metazoa; phylum Arthropoda; class Insecta; order Lepidoptera; family Geometridae; genus Selenia; species Selenia dentaria. Next base: position 12,977,148 of record OU862877.1, on the reverse strand, counting down.
TTCACTCCCTGCGGTGAACCGAAACGGTGCCTAATAATAGGTTTTCAACTTGGTTTATTCTTTCTATATTATTTCCCCGGTTAATCTGTGGCCGTGATGAAATACTAAACTGTTGCCACTCCCCGGTTTTAATCTAAATTTAAATAGCTTGAATTCTCTGGTTTCCCCGCCTTACTAGAACTGTCAAACCTTTTTCTGGTTTTGACCAACTGTGCAATTAACGCAACCTTTCCTTGGCTTAACTAAACTAACTTTAAAAAAAAAACTTAAAGGACATGCAGCCTTCTCTCGGCTTTAACTAAAAAAATGGCCTTCACTTGGCTCTCACTTAAACTAACTTAAATTACTGATAAACCAAAAAAATGGAAATGAAAGCTTGTTATGCTAAGCTTCACTTCTTTTTTCGTCTTTTGTCCTGGGTCTTCGGTTGTCTCTTATTTCCTGGAATGCTTTTCCCCAGTTCCTTCTGGGAATACGATTTACTTGCGTTCATCTTTACTACTTCTCTTGGGACTCTGTGTCCCAAGTAATCTACTTCTGGTTTGAAATAAATACACTTGCTTTGGTTTATCTTATGTCTTGCTATTCTTTCTTGCGTGAGTTTATGTTTTTGACAAGTTATGCATTTTTTATGTATCTTGCGGTGTCTCTAAACATTACGGGCCAGTAATAACTTTGTGCTATTCGGTTTAACGTTTTTGCCGTACCCACGTGCCCTGAGTTTGGTGAATCGTGGTTTCGTGATATTGTTTGGTTTTTATTCTTGTCTTGTATACATAGCCTCCAATTGGAATTCGGTTCTAGCTTGGTTCCATACGCTGGACTTGTAATTCTTTTGAATAATTTATTCTCTTTAATGCAATAGTCCGGGTGTCGTCCCGGGTTTTCACTGACTTCTTTTAATTTCCTGCAGTACCAATCCTCTCTCTCCGAGGTTATCATGTATGCAATCGGGTTTCTTGGTAATTCAACCGTTGCTTTAGTTTGTGTACCGCTCTTATATGCAATAACTTTTTCCAACCTGACGTTATTTACTAGTTCGTTTATTTTTACTTGCAATTTTGGGTTTCTTGCGTAATATTTCTGTTTTACTGGTTTCTTATGTTTTAACTTAATTTTTTTTTTCAGTGTTCGAACTGGGCTTGTTTCCGTGATCTCTATTTTTTCTGGTTTGGGTTGTTCTTGCTTTTGACTTGCTCCTGGGTTTTTTCCTTTACTGCCTGTCCATTGCAGTTTCATTCCCATCCTCTTTAGTAGGTCCATACCTATTATGAAGTCGGATGTTCTGGGAATCACGTATAGTCGATGATTAAATGTGGTGCCGTTAATGTCCAATTCCAATTCTATGGATTTATCGATCTCCACTTTCCTACCATCGGCTATAGTTATGCGCTTGCTGATGTCCTTCACGGTTTCGTTTGCGCATGCTTGCAAGATTTCCTTATTTATAAATGAGCTAGTCGATCCGGTATCTACTACTGCCTTGTATTTGTTACCTTTTACTTGTGCGTTCAGGTAAATTCTATTGTCGTGAAAATTTTCTCCTATTGCCGTGAAACTTGTTTGACAACTTGTGCCTTGATTTGACTTGCAGCAGTCTTTACTTCTCTTGCCTATTTTCCCGCAGACACAGCAGAATACAATTTTATTCCCACTGCATTGCTGACGGGTATGTCCGTGTCTCCCACAACCCCAACAGCTTGTCTGTGGGTTGTAGTTTTTCATAAACTTTTCATCGTTTAGATTTGTTGTATAATGACCCTCTACCTGAGGTTCATAGTTTCTTGTGCTGCTTTTGCTATCATTTGCGCCTGGCTGCGCCTCTGGATTTGTAAATCGTTGGTTGTTTCTTGGCTTATTTTCATACCTTTGTTCTGATATTGACTCATATTCACAGGCTAGATTTATCAATTCGGTGATTGATTGAAATTCCTGTCTTTTTATATAGTACTTGTACTTGGGGTTCATATTCTCATAAATTCTATCTATTTGTTCTATTTGTGACATTTTTGCATACCTTCGCATTAATGTTTGCAACTCTGTCAAATAGTCCATGAACTTCTGCGTGTGATGTTGTTTCTTAGCAATGACTCTTTCTAATAAGTTTGCTTCGTATTTTCTTGGAAAGAAATATAATTTAAATTCTTCTAAGAATTCTATCCACGTATTCCATGCCGTGCAGTTATTGCGATGCCACATCAAAGCTTTTCCCCGTAATAATTGCGGTAGCATGGGAAGTAATTTATTCGGGTTTATATGGTCAGCTGCGGTCAATTCGTCTAGCCTCTCTATAAACTCCAACGGGTCATCTGACGTGTCAAATGATATGTTCCAGCTGGATATGATCTTCGATCTATCCCATGTTGATTTGCCATCTTGGTTATGTTCTGGATCGGTTTTATTTTCTGAGATTCTTGGTTTTCTTATACTTGTTCCTGGTAAATAGCTTTCTGCGTCTTCCATTTTTTCTTCTTGTTGTTTTTGTTCTCGTACTGACATGGTGAGGTTCTTCCGTAATTCTTCCACGGTTTTCCCCTCTGTTGGGAGTCCCCTGGCTTGGGATTCTTCTACCAGAGCGGGTTTCCGAATTTCATAAATCCACGAAGTGTATGGCATTAGTACTAATTTATCTAATGCTACGCTGTGTATTTAACGGTTATGGTAAGAAACAGTAACAGTAAACGGCAATGTCATATATAACGCGGATAACCGAAAAAAAAAAATTTGATGGTTTAACCGCGAATCTCGAAGCTATTTATGTATATTTTATTTATTTTCCCGGGTTTACCTTGACCTATTTGCGAGTTTTTATATTTATTATTATTTTTATATATTTCCGTGAAACTACTTTAAAATCTCTAGTCTTGTCTGTGGGTATTGTTTGAACGCTTGTACCTAACGAATGTTATTTTGAGGTCTAAATGTAATGTCCGTTAGTCCATGTGTTCAATGTAATTAATTATATCAATTATGTATAATTAATTACTACCGATACTTGGGCGCCAAATGTAATGTTGCAGCTTGCGGGGATCGAACCTGCAAGGGCAATGCTTACATTACGGGTCCCACGCGCCGGCTGCGCGTGAGATTGGGTGTGCTCGGCTAGCTATGGTCGGAGGCTTCCTAGCGGTGGAGGTGAAATTAAATACGGATCACTTTCCACTGGCCGTGTGCTTTATTTACTTACAATGGTACTTTATACATAAAGGGGGTTTCACCCCAGGTTACAGAGGTTACGGTCGGAACGCGGGGAGGGCTCCCTCTGACGGGGCTGTCCGTCCTAGTCTATCGTGAAGCTTTATTATCTGGCGAGGGGTCGTGCTGCTCGGTAACCCCCGAGCCGCGCCAACGTCCCCGCTGATACGCGGATCCCTATTTAGAATACCACCGTGCTGCCCGGTAGTCCCCAGGCCGCAACAGTGGTTTCCCTACCGGACCGCGGAACCCTGAGTGCTGCTCGGTAACCCCCGAGCCGCAGCTGCAAAGCTCCACGGGAGCGACTTGGTCTGCTTGCCTTCTCACTGGTAAGGGTGCGAATCGGTACCCCAGTCCGCACAACCTTTCAGTTCGAGCGCTCGCAGACGAGTGCTGCTGTTTACTGTCGCGCGTGGCTTATATAGCTCCGTGGCGAGTCGACGTGCGTCGTGGGTGGGCGCGGTGTGCCTGTGTGCGTGCGGCCATACGTCATCGCGTCGCTGTGCGCCGGCCCATCGGAATGCGTGGAATGCACTGCGTGTCGGCTCGTTACAAATCTAGTTAATTCTAGTTACGAAATAAAATGTATGATACCTTCGAAAACCATAAAAACGACATACAGTACGATATAGTTCATCATAATATATCTTTTGCAGCCGCCATCTAAGATTTGTATTATGTGTTAAGTTTTAAAATTTTTATTATGATTTATGATCGATCATACAAGAATACTATTTACATTTAATTAATACTAATTAAATTTAATACAAATATTATAAATTTAATACTAATATTATAAATTTAATAATAATATTATATAAATAAGCTACTAGTCTTGTGCAAAATATAGTAGGCTTAAAGCTGTCTATGCGTGGTAGCGTTATAACTTTTTGTAAATCTACAGATAGGTACCTACGTAAACTTCATCTTCATCTTCTTTCTTTGCATCTTTGTCTTAAGTTTCTCGTGCTTTTGAGTATTTAGGCTTGTGGTTTAAATGTAAATTGCACGTCTCACACGAAGGGTCGTACCCATTTTCGACATGGTCAGGATTATGCAAATAAAACTTTCACACATCTCGCATTTATTCACGTCCTAGCTTTGAAAAGAAATATTTATTACGTTTGTCACACGATTTCTATAAGTTTCTATGCTGCATTTCACATTGGGATGGGTTTCTTAAATTTTTTGTACATATCTGTAATTGTTAGGTCGCTAGGCAAGTACTAATAGGCTTGTTAGTATTTAATTAATTAATTATAATCTGTACTTTCGTTAATTTAATTTAAGATTCTCGCGCGGTACCTACCCTAATTTAAATGTAAATAGTTAATCCAATTCTACATAACATATGTTTGCTGAATTCACAACAGCTAACATATGTTATTTCATGTTAATCACGTAAAAATTTTGTTATATTATTTACGTAAATTTCTTACGGAACTGGGAATTTTTGTGCGGATCTCTAATGTAGGATATGGTCCTTGAAATAAATGGGCTGCATACAAAACGTGCGACCATAGACGAATTATTAATTATTATTATATCTCGTGAGTGAACGTAAACAGTGTCGAGTGCCAAGTGCATGACTCATGCATAACGTCTTTTACTTGACATAAAATTGTATTTGTCGTTGTTAATCTTAAGCACTTACGCACTTCGAAATAAAGTTCCTGTAGCGTAGTGATTACGGTGGCCGCTCTGCGATCTAGAGGGTCGAGTTCAAGTCCGCACACCTGGTGTTTAGTTTTGCATCAGTTTTTAATTTTTTTTTTGTTTTAATCATAATAACCGATTAAATTTTAAATAAATGGATAATAAAATGACTTCCAAGAAAATCTGCTATAAATGCAAAAAAAATATAAAAAATAAGGAATTGCTTTGCTGCTCAACTTGCAACAATGTATACGATACAAATTGTGCACAAGTGTCGAGTACCAGGTTTCACATTATGGAAAAATCTAAAAAAGACAGCTGGAAATGCTACAATTGCTATAATTCCAAAGAAAAATTACCAGTCGCAAGTACTAGCACATTCACTCCCTCGTCTAACGTTACAAGACGAAAAGCAATGTACAAAACAATCCCGACTACACCTCTACACAAATCTGAGGAAAGCGAATCCACCAGTTCTGAAGATGATTCACATAGTTTACCGGACATGACTTTACTACAAAATGAAGGGAAAGAGGAGTACATAAAAGAAATAACACATTTAAAATTAGAATTAGAGAAAGCACATAACGAAATAGAAAATTTAAATATGGAAAATACGGATTTAAAAAAACAAATTGTGGAAAAAGACACGTTAACTACTAAATGGAAGAAGCTATTCACAGAAGCAATGAGTACGCCTAAGCGGAGAAGTTCAATCTCTTTTCCTAAGAAAGACAGCACCGAAAAAAAAGTAAATAAACCTTTTCAACAAGGACGGTCATTAGAATTAGATGAAGCTAACTGTAGTATACAGAAACGAATGTTTTTGAATGAAAAATCAAATAAAACTACGATAGGTGACAAAACTATTGCAATGGATTGTAAAAAAGTTACAAAAGAAAATAATAATATTCATCAAATAACTCAGAATAATAATATTAATCAAATAACTCAGAATGAGGAATCACAGCCAAAGGCTAGAAAATTATTAATTTTTTCGGATAGTATTGGACAAGGAATAGCGAAAAAGATTATCGAAAACACAGATTGCCAAGTGCAAAACAAATGCAAACCAGACGCAGGATTTCAAAAAATTTTAGAAAACTTTGAAGATGAAGCTAAACACTTAGAAGAAAATGATACTATGGCAATATTAATTACAAAATATGAAAATTCTCTGTACTTCGACAGTCAAAAATATGTTAAGTTATTAAGTACTATTATAAGAAAACCAGATAGAAAATTTAATGTCATAATCACAGGTCTACGTTATAATGGTAAGCATGACCGTGATATTTACCATACCAATGATTTGATAGCCAATATGTCTCAGGTGAATGAAAATGTCAAATATCTAGACCCAAATATGACAGATAAAAATGTTAAATACAATAACTACATATCAATCAAAAACCTCGTTACTGAAAATGTAATAGCTTGCTTGAACCGCAGATTTCAAGGTTCATCTTCTCTACGTTTTATCAAATGCCAACAGGAATTAATTGCTGCCAAACGGAATAAAGACACAAATTTTCAAAAAACACAGGTGCTGATACCGGAACCATAATCCTCCACGCCAACGTTAGAAGCATGCATAATAAATATTTAGAAATCGAAAACTTAGCCAATGAACAAAACTGTGATGTGCTGTGCCTGACGGAGACGTGGGGTAAAAATCATCTGATACATGCGATGACTATCGAAAATTATACGCTTGCTACTTATTTTAATAGAGTAATGTTTGAACACGGAGGAACAGCAATTTATGTTAAAAATAATTTAGGTTATAAAATAAGAAATGACTTGAATAAACTAACATTTGAAATGAATTGTGAATTAGCGGCAATAGAATTGAAAGAGTCCAAAACAGTAGTTATATAGACCAAATTATGACATTGATTTATTCTTTACAATATTAAGGAATCTCCTACGAAAACTTTGTATAGAAAACAAACATATTGTAATTGCAGGTGATCTAAATATAAATATATTAAAAGTTGACAAAAATGTGAAAAAACTGGAAGGTATACTTAGAAATTTTAAATGCAAATGGGTATTAAATGAGCCTACTAGAACCCAAACAACGATAAAAAACATAACTAGTTCCACTTGTATTGACAATTTTATAGTTAATTTTAAAGAATACAAATCCTCCGTTTTATCCTATAAGCTTTCAGATCACAATGTTATAAAATTAGAATTACTTCATCATAGAACTAATAACAAAAGGGCAACATATATAGCCAGATCTTTTTCAAGAAATAATTTCAATTATTTTAATTACTTATTTGACAAAAATTATACTAGATTAAAATCAGACATTTTAATGACTGCGGACGTAAACACTAGAATGAGTATTTTCCAAGAAGCATTGAATCATTTTTATAATATTGCCTTTCCTAAACGGATTAAACAAGTACGATCAAAAAAGGAAAAATATACTACCCCAGGTATAGAAATTTCCAAGAAAAAAATAATTAAAATGGAGATATTACAAGATTATGTCCCCAGCGAAGAAGTCAAAATTAAAATAAAAAAGTATAAAAAAATATTGCGTAAGACAATGGTTACAGCAAAGAAGTTGCAGTACCGATACCGGATACAAAATTCTGAAAATAAAATCAGGGAGTCATGGAATATCATTAATGAACAAGTTGGAAAGAATAAAAAACAGGAAACAAAATCTCGCATAGAATCAGTCAAAAATAACAGTGGAGAGATTATTACAGATCCTATAAATATTTTAACGCTGTTTAATGACTTCTTTCGCAATATTGCCAAAAATTTGACTTGTAATTTAAAAAATAATGACGAAAATTGTTTGAAATATCTAGATAATGTAAATAAACCCGTGACATGTATTGAATTTTACCAATTAGACCATAGAGAATTAAGGATGATAATTACTAAACTAAAGCAAAAATCTACACTTGACATTTACGGAATGAGCACAAGGACGTTGAGAAATATAATTCTCAATAATGACAACTTATTTGAATTGATATTAATTATTATGAATTTTTGTTTAGAGTGTGGTATATTTCCCGACGTACTAAAACCAGGTAGAGTTATACCACTTTTTAAGAAAGGGGATAGCTCAGATCTCAATAATTATAGACCAGTTTGTATATTGCCAACTTTATCCAAAATATTAGAAGCAGCTGTTAAATCTAGAATTGTTAAGTACTTTGAAAATAACAACTTATTTAATTTAGCACAATTTGGATTCAGGAAAGGCCGATCTACTGAAATGGCTATGAGGAAAATAATTTATTTTATTCTTGATTCTATAGATACTTCGCATAAATGTGCAAGCATTTTTTGCGACTTGTCTAAGGCTTTTGATTGAGACATGAAATACTGTTGCTTAAATTGAAATTTTATGGATTTAAAGGAAAGGAGCTAAATATGATGAAAACTTACAAAGAAAAGCGTAATCAAGTAGTTTATGTCAATGAACACATATCTACTCCTGGTACCGTGACGATAGGAGTACCACAAGGGTCAATCCTGGGACCAGTGTTGTTCTTAATTTATATCAATGACCTTGCAAGCTCTCTGCCAGACTGGGCGTATTTAAGTTTATTTGCAGATGACACCCATGTTGGGATAAGGGATAAATGTAAGCAAACATTAGAAATAAAAATAAATAGTTTTATGGAAAAACTCGAAGACTGGTTTAATGCAAATGGTATTATTCTTAATTCAAATAAAAGTATTGTCATGCAGTATCAATCCAAACTAGGTATTGACGGTAACTTGACAAGGAAAGAAAATATATTTTTAGGCTATACTATAGACAATACAGTTAGTCACTCTGCACACATCGACAAGATTTGCAAGAAAATGTCCAGTGCAAATTATGCATTATTCAAACTTAAGCCACTAATAAACAAGAAAACACTCATATCTGTGTATTATGCCTACATACATTCTATTATAAGCTACGCCGTTACTATTTGGGGTAATGCGTCGAATATTAAAAATGTCTTAAAATATCAAAAAAAAGCAATCAGATTAATAAATGGTTTAAAAAAACGAAGCTCTGCAAGAAAATACTTTAAACAAAACAAAATAATGACTGTGATTTCAATTTACATTTACAATAGCTTATTAGAAATACATACAGATAGGGAAAAATTAGTAAGAAAAAAGGATGTAATTCCTTACTATCTACGTCGCAATGAAAATTTAGTTATACCACAAACTAGGCTAGCCAAAGTCCGAAATCAGGGCCGTTGCTTTAAACTTTTGATGTATGATAAGTTGCCAATTAGTATCATCAAATTAAATTTTAATAAATTCAAGGAAACGGTTAAGACTTTTTTCCAACATAATCCATTTTATAGTGTAAATGAGTACATGTCAATGCATATCTTGGAAACGTCATTCCAGTGTCAGGAACCAGCACAATTATCAATTTAAGAATGTATTTAGTTAAGGATTTTAATGTATGTGATGTAGATGATGATATGATCCTATTTATGTTAAGAATCAATTCCAAATTGTAAAAGTTGACCTGCCTGTAACGAATGTTATGTTATGGCCAATAAATGATTTTTATCTTTTATCTTTAATAGTAGATCCGTGTAACAGTACTTAGTATTATTAGTATTGTTGAGGCTTGCTATTTCCTTCCACTCTTTTCCTTACTCCTCCTCGGCCAAACCGCATCAAGAAGAACAAGAAATCACCGTTTGAATTTCGCGCCACTAACTAACTCAACCTACCGCCGCGAGAGGGCGCCTGTCCATTCAATCTTGCGTTTTATGGAAGCCGGAGGGAAAAAGTGTGTGCGAACGCGTGTGCCGGTGAAAGTCGCAATGTTATAAACAGTTTTCTCTGCGAATGGTGCTGTTCTATACTATCCAACAGAAAGACACTATCAAATCATCAAAACAATCGTGAACAAGTGTGTGCGACAAAATTACGGTTTCGGGGATCGAGACTGGGCAGATCAAAGGCCGAGGTACGTACGCTATCCTATTTACTTTTCTACCAGTTTCTCCTTCAGCAAGCCTCTCAATCTCATTACAATTTATCTCAAAAGCTATCCAAGTCATTGTTGTCGTGCCGCGACGAAAGCGGCATCATTTAGTGGTCATTTTCGAGCGCGAATTCCTATGGAATTTTTGGGTTCAAATTCAATAGAAAACTCCAATGTACAGTATTATTCTTCATACAATATCTTGTCCTAGCTGGATAATAAAGTCATAAAGTATTCACTCTGTTTAATACGCGATATTTATCATTTTTGTGCTCAGATTAACCAAGTACTTACGCAAACCTACCTTCGAAAAATAAAAAAAAATAATAATTATATTATATTCTAAGAAAAAGTATCTAATTTTTAGTAACAATGGTTGCAGACGATAATGTTCAATTAGCATTGCTTACTACTCGGAAAGAATACATTTATCGAGAAATACAGATTTTATATGATTTATCGAAAGCTATTTTAAAAGATAGAACAAAAATCAGCGCGTTTAAAAGTAGGTACGCATCGAGTCGATTCGTGATGAGTTCATAGAAGTAGTGAATGAGATAAATGTTGTGCAGTTTAAACTCGATCCAAAACACACGGTCGACTACAAGTCAGTGGAATCATTCGATAATGTGTACTACTCCGTCCAAGCCACAGCCGAAGAGATTTTAGAGTCGTCACCGCCGGCCGCCGGCGCCGGCGCCGGCTGTTCCGCCGGCAATACGTCGTCTGATGATGTTATGCATCGTAAACCGATAGGTCAAGTTAGGCTGGGGAAACTTGAACTATGTAAATACGACGGAAATATAGAACTATGGCAAACATTCTACGACACATTTCTGTCATTAGTTCACGGAAATGCAAACTTGACCCCAATAGAAAAATTTCACTATTTACTTTCCTGTCTGTCGGGTGCGGCTTTGTCTATAGTAAAAGGGGTACCTGTGACAGCTGATAATTACCCTGTAGTATTCAACACTCTAGTGAATCGTTTCCAAAACAAGCGCTTGTTAGCTACTAACTACCTCGACAAGATTTGTACCTATTCTCCGATGAAGGTAGGTAACTTGAATGAGTTGCGTAATATGACTAGTTTACTCTATGAATCGGTCAATGCCCTTAAGGCAGTGAATATTGAAAATTTAGGTGAATTTGTGCTATTTTATTTAGCATCACGGATTCTTGATTTTGACACACGTAAGCGTTTTGAATCGCAAAACAAGGAGTCGATACCTACTTTCGACCAATTACTGAAGTTTCTGCAGGACTATGTCAAAATATTGGAAGCTAGCGAGCCGAGTGTTTCTCTTCGACCGACGACTCAGCTTAGAGTGCAGCAGCCGCGGCCGCTGCCCGCGAGGGCTTACGACACGCGTCCGCGCAATAATAACAACACGCCGCAGTATAGAAGCGCTTATCACACGGTATCGCCGGGCGCCGGGATGCACACTTGCGCAGGGCCGCAAGCCAAATACGCACCGCGACTTGATGTCACGCCATATTCTGATGTTGACGTTGGTGCGTACTTGGAAACAGACCTATACTTGGAATCAGGGCAGTACTTAGATTCGGTACCTTTTTCCGATGCGGATCCCTTTTTGGATTCGGGGGTTTGTTCTAATGCAGGACCGTACTCACACCCACAAGAGGACCAATGTCCTACAGGGACGTACTCAGCTGCAGTTTCCTACCATAACGGAAATAAATTTCCCGATTGTGCTTGTTGCGGGTTTTCACACCATGGAATTTATAAGTGCCCGTTATTTCATGCGTATAATCTAACGGGTCGATTCAACGTTATTAAAACCAAAAGTCTTTGTGTTAATTGCTTACGCCCCAATCATAGTGCGGACAAATGCCTTTCTAAGTCAAGCTGCGCGAAGTGTCACGCTCGCCACCATACGCTCCTTCATGAGCCTGGAAACGTTGCGGACTCGGCCGGTAGTTTTGGTGCCGAATCGGAACAACCGGTTCCGGCGATTAATCCCGCGATTACGATGAGCTCAGCAAGTACCAGCTCGCATGTGGGAGACAGCCGTGCGTTAGTTGTGCTCGGCACGTGCGCCGTGCGAGTGAGAACTCCGGGGGGCCTGGTGACCGTTCGAGCACTTATTGACAGCGGAGCTCAGGATTGCTTTATAACAACCGCCTGCGCGCGGCGTCTAGGTTTACCGATGCGTCGCTGTAATATTGCTGTCGCAGGTCTCGGCCAAAATACCGTGCATCAAATAAAAGGTGTGACGTCATGCATTATACAACCGCGTGACGCTGATCGTCCAAGATTCGATATCAATCCCATTGTTATGGATACGATTACAAGTCAGATGCCTTCTGTCGAATTGCCATCGGCCATCCGGAATGCCTGCAAGCATCTTACATTCGCTGACGAGAATTTCGATCGCCCCAATGATATTGACTTGTTATTGGGAGCCGAGCTGTTCCACGACCTTTATGACGGGCAGCGTCTAGCATTAGGCCCAGGCTTACCGGTGGCATTGCATAGCGTATTCGGTTGGGTTATAACCGGGAAACTTGATTCGACATGCCGGCCACCACCAAATGCCACGTCATTATTGGTGTCCACGCTTGCTCTCGACCAGGTTGTGAAGCGTTTTTGGGAAATCGAAGAGCCACCGTCTACTGCCATCGGAAACCCGGAGGACGAGAAGTGTGAGCAGCTGTACTCGAGTTTAGTAAAACGAAATTCAGATGGCCGATATGTCGTACCGTTGTTGCTGAAGGAACCTTGTGGTATTCTTGGAGAGTCGTACCAATCCTCGCTGACTAGGTTGCTAAGGCTGGAGAAGCGGCTTTCTCATCAGGCTCAGCTAAAGGAAAGTTACGTCGATTTCATGCGTGAGTACTCTAGTTTAGGTCACATGCAACTTGTTGAAGAAGCGACAAGTGGAACCCATATTATTCCGCATCATTGTGTCTTACGGCCCCAAAGTACTACCACTAGTCTTAGAGTTGTTTTTGACTGCAGCGCAAGGACGTCGAACGGGACTGCACTCAATGACCTCGTGTATACAGGGCCGAAGCTACAGAACGATATTGTTGATATCATCACTAAGTTTCGTATACCTCGTATTGTGTTTACTGCTGATATTGCAAAGATGTATCGAAATATCGATCTTAGAGCTGAAGACCGAAAATACCAACACATTTTATGGCGAGATACACTAACTGATCCTGTTCGGGAGCACGAATTAAATACCGTCACATACGGCGTGAGCAGTTCGCCGTATCTAGCAATCCGCACTTTGCATCAGCTTGCCAGTGACCATGGAGAACAATGGCCTCAGGCTGCTGCTACTCTGAGACATGATACATTTATGGACGACATCATAGCAGGAGCGCCCTCTGTTAGCAAGGCTCTTGAACTAAAAGACGATTTGGTTAATCTTCTCAGCTGCGGGAAATTTGAATTAAGGAAATGGAGTAGCAACTCACCTGAATTTCTTGCTAAACTACCTGCAGAGCACTGCCAGGTACCTAAAGCATTTTGCGATGAGCATCATCAGCATACGCTTAAGATTCTCGGAATCCAGTGGGATCCTGTACAGGATTTGTTTACTTATTCTGCGACCGAACCTAACTCAAAATGCACAAAGCGTGCAATTTTGTCAGATATTGCCCGTATCTATGACCCGATGGGGTGGTTGACGCCGGTTGTTCTAGTAGCTAAGTTGCTTCTTCAAGATCTCTGGCGACTTCAACTGAATTGGGATGACGTGGTCCCTAACGAGGTACAGCTGCAGTGGCGTAACTTTTGCCAACAGCTACAGTCCTTACACCAAGTCCAAATACCTCGTCAAATAGTATTGCCTAACGCCGCCCAGTTTGAGCTCATCGGATTTTGCGACGGATCCACAAAGGGTTATGGATGCTGCATTTACTTGCGATCCTCTAACGGCTGTACCGCAGCTTCGCATTTATTAATCGCGAAATCTCGAGTGGCACCTCTGAAGGTCTTAACTGTAAACCGTCTCGAACTCCTTGCCGCAGGTCTACTGTCGCGCGTACTGAAGCACATTTTCCAGATGATTCAATCGAGACTTACAATCACTAATGTTACTGCTCTGACCGATAGCAGCACCGTCTTAGCTTGGCTAAAGACGCCGCCGTATAAGCTTAAGACCTTTGTGTCTCACCGCGTTGCCAAAATTACTGAGGAAGTGAGCTTCAAAAATTGGCGTCACGTTGCTACCCATGACAATATTGCAGATTTATGTAGTAGAGGCTTAAACTGTTCCCAGTTAACTGCAACCCCGAGCTGGTGGTCCGGATCGACGTGGTTAAAGGAAAATCCTTCCACTTGGCCGATCCAAAAGGATCCCCTATCACCTGACGAAATACCAGAATTAAAGGCTGCGTCACATGTAGCAGGTCTCGAAGCAAACTATGACGCATCTAGTGTAATTACACTGTTACTGGAACAATATTCTTCGTTGTCTCGAGTTCAGCGAGTTCTTGCTTGGTGCTTGCGTTTCGCCAATAATGCAAAAGGAACTAAAGAAAAACGTGTACTTTCTGGATTGACAGTGAAGGAACTCACTGTTTCACTTAACAGGTTAATCGAACATGAACAGAGCTTGTCGTTTGCTGAAGAGATCATTTCGATTAAGCACAACAAACCATTTCTTCGTTCCATCCAAAGGCTTAACCCTTATATGGACAACTGTGGCCTTTTGCGTGTGGGAGGGCGATTGAGAAACTCTCATCTGTCAGACACAGCAATTCACCCCTTATTATTACCCAAGCGATCGCGATTATCGCTGTTATTGATCGACTATTTCCATAAACTATATTTACACTGCGGTCCGCGAATGTAACAGTCCCTTGTTCTCCGTAAGTTTTGGATTGTAGGCATCCGTAATTTGATTCGCTCTCGCTTGTCAAAATGTGTCACGTGTTTTAAGGCCAATCCCAAACCCTGCCAACCGATGATGGGAGACTTACCATCGCCTCGAGTACGACCGTCCAGATGTTTTGAGAAAATCGGAGTAGATTTTGCTGGTCCTTTCACTGTCAAGGAAAGTCGTAGACGAAATGCGCGTACCTACAAAGTTTACGTGTGCGTTACGGTGTGTTTAGCGGTTAAGGCTCTAAATCTGGACGTTGTGTCCGATCTATCGACTTCTGCTTTCATTGCGGCGCTCGATCGATTCGTATCTCGTCGAGGAATGTGCCGCTTAATAATTTCTGACTGCGGCACAAATTTCGTGGGAGCACGACGTTATTTAACGGATATGCAGCAGTTTTTACTGAAGAACCAACCAGAAATTTCTTCGGATTCAGCAAAGCGGGGAATAGTTTGGCACTTGAATCCACCAACGGGTAGCCATTTTGGTGGAATCTTTGAAAGTGGAGTGCGTTCCATGAAAAAACACCTTAAACGTGTAGTAGGGCTCCAGGTGTTGACCTACGAGGAGCTAACGACAGTACTCGCGAAAATTGAGGCAGTATTGAATTCCCGCCCACTGTGCGTAATCTCGACGGATCCTGGAGAGGTAGATGTGCTTACACCTGGACATTTCCTTACGGGTGGTCCGTTAGTCTCTTTGCCAGAACCCCAACTGCAAGATACTCATATCCCTCCGCGTGAGAGATGGCAGTTGCTCCAGAAGCTGACACACAGCTTCTGGCACATTTGGCAACGCGACTACTTGCATTGTTTGCAGCAGCGCGGATGCTGGCTTCAAAACCAATGTAACCTAAAAATCGGAGACGTCGTAATGATCGTTGAGCAGAACCTTCCTCCATTGGAGTGGCGCTATGGTCAAGTAACCGACCTCCACCCGGGTGAGGACGGTGTAGTACGCGTCGTTACGCTTCGAACTAGCCACGGATCGCTTAGACGACCAGCTACCAAACTTTGTCCGTTACCCCTTAATACAAGTTAAGTAGTTTATCGCATTAGTATGTATTCTCTCTAGACAGTAAGCATTCGTTTAAACTTATTAATTTTATGTTTGTAAGATAGGTTATCTGAGCACTATATTCCAGTCACTTTAAATTTAGTTATTTATCAAACTTAGGCCTAGTCCATCCCTCATTTTTGACAATTGTCTTACTCTTGATCTGTTGTGTCTTCGGATAATGTTCTATAAAATCCGCTAGTGATTTCAGGTGGGAGGGTATGTTGAGGCTTGCTATTTCCTTCCACTCTTTTCCTTACTCCTCCTCGGCCAAACCGCATCAAGAAGAACAAGAAATCACCGTTTGAATTTCGCGCCACTAACTAACTCAACCTACCGCCGCGAGAGGGCGCCTGTCCATTCAATCTTGCGTTTTATGGAAGCCGGAGGGAAAAAGTGTGTGCGAACGCGTGTGCCGGTGAAAGTCGCAATGTTATAAACAGTTTTCTCTGCGAATGGTGCTGTTCTATACTATCCAACAGAAAGACACTATCAAATCATCAAAACAATCGTGAACAAGTGTGTGCGACAAAATTACGGTTTCGGGGATCGAGACTGGGCGGATCAAAGGCCGAGGTACGTACGCTATCCTATTTACTTTTCTACCAGTTTCTCCTTCAGCAAGCCTCTCAATCTCATTACAATTTATCTCAAAAGCTATCCAAGTCATTGTTGTCGTGCCGCGACGAAAGCGGCATCAAGTATTATAACTTAATAAATATAGTCAACCACGTAGGTACTAGTACCTAGCCTTATCTTAAGAATTTCTTAATTACAGACTTTCTTGCAAACAATATTAACGCTTGCTGTCAAAAGCGATTCTTTGCAGTACTGTTGTGTATTCTATGGCGCGCGAACGCGTTCGCCTGCAGTACTGTTGTGTATTGTCGGTCAAACGAATGTCAAACGAACAACTCGTAAAGGATAGGTAGTTACCTATATATAGCGTTGTCGTCAGGTGATTAGTGAGAACGTGCCTGGACGGGTCGTTTTTCTAGAATCTTCTAATCACTCGGCGATTTTAGCTTGATAAGAAAATACATGAGTTAAGGAGGTGATATTCGAATTTTGGGAATTAAATAGGGCTGATGTGGACTGTATTTGAGGAATTTTAAAATTTTATTTAGAGCTGATAGTAACTGGTTCTTTTAATTATCTCGGTTCGAAGGAAATATGGTGAGGCAATCTGCCACCATACGCTCGTGGTAAAAGGTGTTAGGAGGGAATGTACTCACAGGAAGTAGGGTCGTGCGGGCTGATGACCTTGAGAGTCCTCTGGATAGGCGTCTAGCTATGGAATGCATGCTGAAGGGTTGTTGTGTCGTAGGTATAATGTTTGTGCATTAGTTTATCGCGCACTCGCGTACACTGGGGTGACGCGTAAACGCTGAGCTAATTTATGAGCTGATAACGACTTCCAATTTTGGCGTGCGCGCGCGCTGATTTCGATCGAGTCACTGTCGGGGGGCAAGAGCTCTTAGCGACTCGCCTCACGTTTTACGGCCGCCGGCTTGCGGGCAGCGGGGCGTGCGGGGGTGCGGACGCGGGGGTCCGCATTGACGTCGCGTTGGCGCAAACAATAATGTTGAATGATTAGATCAACAATGTGGTCATGTTTGGGAAGTAAGACAGAGTGTTTGGATTCAAAAGGAAGGTCTGATTTAGACAGCCTTCCTCCGACGCGTAATATTCTCTCTTCATCTAAGTAGACAGCTAAGCGTTGAAGCTTTTTTGACGGCAATTTGTTACATTTGATGAGCTTAATGTCACCAACGAAATGGACAAATTGAACAGCGCGGACCATATCTTGTTCCGCTGCTATCAAGCCCTGAATAGACCGAGGTTCATGGTGATCCTTTGGTCTAGCGAATTTAAGAATGTGTGAGATGATGCGGAGTAACTTTTCCCATGACGAAATGCATTGAGCCAACTCACACAAAACCAATTGTTCAAATTACGAGGTTGATGCTAAAACATTCGCCTTATGTTCAGAAAGTACGCCACAATTAGCAGGAGAGAAAGGCTTGATGGGCCAATCCTCAGGCACGCAGTGAATCCATGTTGGACCGTTCCACCAGAGCTCATGGGACATCAGCTGCGAAGGCAGCATGCGTCTTGAACGGTTCACTTGAACGACTCGGTTGCTCACAAAAATTGACCAACGGTGTAGAGAGGAATGTATCCAAGATAAAGCAATCATGGGATCCGAAAATGCGTATATTCCTGCAATAGAAATGCGTTTAGCGTAAGTATCACGTACAATCTTTACCAACTTAGACATTAGTACTGCGGCGCACAGCTCAAGGCGGGCAAGGTGTTGTAATTTTGGTTGGTGATATTTTGGATTTTAAGCAGAGTAAGCTGAAATTGATGCCAGAAGGTTTAGTACAGTGCACGTAGAGGACACTTCCATAACCACTCAGGCTGGCATCGCAAAAGGCAATAAGGCGCACGGTACAGTCATCAGTGACACTTACATGGCGTGGTATCCGTAAGGTATCCAGCAAGGGAAATTCTTGCACTAGGGCGAAGAAGCGAGTTGCAATATTTTCAGGTGCGGGATCGTCCCAGCCTATATTACTCAGCCATAATTCTTTTATCAGCAATTTGGCATAGAGAATCACGGGAGCGACCAATCTGAACACGTCAAAGAGACGCACAACTATCGAGAGATAGAGAGATATATATTTCTCTTAGTGCATTTTTTGGTAATTTGAGCGGAAGTAAAAAGGAAATTGTCATCAGAAGGTTCCCATGAAAGGCCTAAAACCTTGGAACAGTTATTTCCTACGTCAAAATCGAGGGATTTGCGATGCGTGTCGGGAAGACTATGTAAGAGTGCTAGTGAATTGCTAGACCATTTCACCAGGTCAAAATCACCCGATTTGAACATTTTTATAAGGTCCCTTGAGAGCTGCATGGCGGTTTCTTCAGTATTGGCAGAATACACCAGGGTGGCTATTCTCTTAGCTACTGAGCAATTGCCACACTACTGCAACGCTTCTGCGATTGTACTGCTTCTAATGTCAAATTCGGTATTCTGTTATATGTTGCTCTCAATTGCAATTGCGTCGCTATTGTATGGCCCATAGATTAATTTAATCAGACTATATCTATGGCCGCGCTACGGCTTGCGAATGTTGCCAATTAAATAAGATTGAAAACTTGTAACAATTAAGCATCATTCTAAACATCAATACAGTGGTTTTAAAGCAAAAATACATTAAATAATTATTTTGCTATCAAAACACTGTCAAAATATCACTGAAAGTGAGTTTTTACTCGTACTTCTTTGTTTACTTTATAATTGAATTCACGTGTTTGTACTTTTGCCATTCGTCAAGTTAAATAGTTATGTAATACATAATGTTGCATCAAGTGACATAATTATTCAAGTCATCATCATCATCATCTCAGCCATAGGACGTCCACTGCTGAACATATGCCTCCCCCATGATTTTCTAAAAGGACCGGTTGGAAGCTGCTGCATCCAACGTCGTCCTGCTACCTTTGTCAGGTCGTCTGTCCACCTAGTCAGTGGACGACCTACGCTGCGCTTGCCTGTCCATGGTCTCCACTTCAGAACCTTCCGGCCCCATCGGCCATCTGTTCTGCGTGCTATGTAGCCTGCGTGCTATGAACTGGCTAATCTTCTGGGCTATGTCGGTGACTTTAGTTCGTCTACGGATCTCCTCATTTCTGATTCGATCACGTAGAGAAACCCCGAGCATAGCCCACTCCATAGTTCGTTGTTCAAGTTGTCAGAGTCAAGTCACAGTTACACAAATAAGTCCTTCGTCAAGTCACTGTCCTCTTTAAGTTACGTTCTAGTAACGAAGTGGTTCCATTACCAAAACCAATTACTATCGTCCCATGATTCTAGTCACTTTGCCTACATTCGTGCACCATTACGAACATTTATTGGTTAAATAATCCATCACTACTACAAGCCAACACCACAAAAACACAAAAGTAGAAAAATTAAACAAAATAAACGATATCCATTATTATTGGGCTTTATCCCGCCATCTTTTTAATACTTTAATGAAGCATCGAATACAGACGAAATAATCTACACCGTCTTTGGCTCAAAAAAAAAAGTCAACAACTACCGATGTCTCAGAGTAAGTATATACATAATATATAGAGTTGTCACGCTAGTAATAATACACTTAGCAAGTGTGCCAAACATTTGTAAGACCTTTTTGTAATTCTAGTGAAATCTGAGTTTACAATACAACAGTCCGTAAAAAAAAACGGTCTTGTATTGTAATCGAATACAAGATTTGTTAAAAACGAAAATATAACATTTTATTCGTAAGTCTACAATTTTGACTAAAATTTTCCTTATTTTTACCGTGTTAATAAATATAGATAAATATAGATTATATCAAAACTTGCATGACTGCAACAATGTAAAGAAAATACGAAATAATACGTAAAGCCCAAGAAAATAATCGAATTTTGTAGCATTAACCACCCAAATTATGTAGGTAAGTAAAATAAATCCAGGTAACGTTTTTCGTAGGCATCATGAATACTTCAGAAATTAACTATTAGCTATTAATTATTTACATTTAAATTAGGATCATCATCATCATCAGTCGGAAGACGTCCACTGCTGAATATAGGCCTCCCCCGTAGAACGCCACTTGGACCGGCTACTCGCTTCCTGCATCCAGCGATTCCCCGCGGTTTTTATGAGGTCGTTGGTCCACCTAGCGGGGGACCGGCCTACACTACGCCTTCCGGTGCGTGGTCGCCACTCAAGAACCTTTATTCCCCATCGGTTATCAGTTCTGCGAGCGATGTGGCCTGCCCATTGCCACTTCAACTTGCTAATTTTGAGAGCTATGTCGGTGACCTTAGTTCTCCTACGGATCTCCGCATGTCGGATCTTATCACGCAGGGAAACCCCAAGCATAGCCCTCTCCATTGCTCGTTGAGCGACTTCAAGCTTGTTAATGAGGCCTACAGTAAGGGACCACGTCTCAGTGCCATAAGTCATCACTGGCAACACACACTGGTTGAAAACCTTGGTTTTCAGGCTCTGAGGTATTGGGGACGAAAAGATGGATCGAAGCTTCCCGAACGCTGCCTATCCGAGCTGGATTCTACGTGCGACCTCCTTGTCGAAGTTGGACCTACCTAATTGGACAGTTTGTCCCAGGTAGACGTACTCGTCTACAACTTCGAGTGTATCGTTTCCAACAATTACCGATATAGGTGGAACATGGACATTGGACATGATTTTCGTCTTATCCATGTTCATCTTAAGACCAACCTGTTAGGAAACTCTACTAAGGTCGTTGAGCATGGTGCCGATATCCTCGAGCGACTCCGCCATTATAACTATATCATCGGCAAAACGAAGGTTAGTATTTATTTAATATTTAATATTTATCCTATTTCTAACTTGATTGTATACTGTCTTGTGTATAAATAAATAAATAAATAAATAAAAAAGTGATGTATTCGCCATTAATGTTGATGCCACATCCTTTCCAGTCCAAAAGTTTGAAAACATCCTCCAATGCGTTAGTGAACAGTTTCGGAGAGATGACGTCTCACTGTCTCACACCTCTCTGCAATGGAATTTGTTCCGTACTTTGGTCCTGTAATCGGACTGACATAGTGGCCTTGCTGTATAAACACTTCAACGCTTCGATATACCTATAGTCAATTTGGCATCGCTGCAAGGACTGCAGTATGGCCCACTTCTCGATAGAATCAAAGGCTTTCTTGTAATCCACAAACGCTAGTCACAGTGGCTGATTATACTCTTCGGTCTTCTGTATAATCTGCCGTAGTGTATGAATATGGTCTACGGTGCTAAAGCCTCTTCGGAAACCGGCTTGTTCGGGAGGCTGGAACTCATCAAACCTGCGTGCGAGACGGTTCGTGATGACTCTCGAAAACAGCTTGTACACGTGGCTAAAGAGCAATATGGGCCTATAATTCTTCAATAAGGTTTTATCACCTTTTTTTAAGAACAGCACCACCACGCTCTTGTGCCACGTTTCCGGTGTTTTGCCTTCGAAGATGACAGGATTGAATAACTTCTGAGGACCAAAAGTATCGGTCTATCACCCGCTCTCAGAAGTTCAGTCGTAATTCCGTCCTCTCCTGGCGCCTTGTTGTTCTTAAGCTGTTTGAGAGCCATTCTAATCTCGTACAGGCTGATGTCCGGGATATCTTCGGTATAGTGTCGGACTAACTTTGCTCTGGTGTCCTGAGCTGCTTCACTAACGGGTTCACGCGTCGAGGTATATAACTGTCGATAGAAGCTCTCAATCTCTCTCAGAATCTCAGGCTTGGATGAAACGATACTGCCATTTTCGGTCTTCAGTTTTGTCATTTGGCTTTGCCCAATAGACGAATCCTTTGCAAACACTTTAGAGCCCTGGTTCCGCTCAATTGCTGCCATAAATTAAATTAGGGTACCGCGCAAGAATCTTAAATATTTTGTACCTAACGAAAGTACAGATTATAAATAATTAATTAAATACTGACAAGCCTACTAGTACTTGCCTAGCGACCTTACGATACAGATATGTACAAAAAAAATTTTGGAAACCCATCCCAATGTGAAATGCAGCATAGAAACTTATAGAAATCATGTGACAAACGTAATAAATATTTCTTTTCAAAGCTAGGACATGAATATTTTATTTGCATAATCCTGACCATGTCGAAAATGGGTACGACCCTTCGTGTGAGACGTGCAATTTACATTTAAACCACAAGCCTAAATACTCAAAAGCACGAGAAACTTACGACAAAGATGCAAAGAAAGAAGATGAAGATGAAGTTTACGTATCTGTAGATTTACAAAAAGTTATAACGCTACCACGCATAGACAGCTTTAAGGCTACTATATTTTGCCCAAGACTAGTAGCTTACAATAAAACTTTTGTATCATTGGGTAAATTAAAAATAGGAAGAGTATTTAGAAACAAGAAGATATTGTGAGTACATATTATAACTTCAAATCTCATGTCACGCACAAAACAAAATAAATAAATTAAAAATAAAAATAAATTAGCCCAAGAAAATAATCGAATTTTGTAGCATTAACCACTCAAATTATGTAGGTAAGTAAAATAAATCCAGGTTACGTTTTTCCTAGGCGTCATGAATACTTCAGACGTTAAATTAATCAGGACTAGATCGAAATACACACTTAGCATATTTTTAAAGAACTTTAAACTAAAAAACTATGTTTATATTTCAACTTTTAAAATTGGTGCTTAAACATTATTCAATGGCGGCCAATACGTCGAATGACGTCACTAAGGCAAAAACAAACAGTGTTGTGATTATAATTCGTTTAGCTTGTTTGAACATGCAGATGGCGAGAAAAAGCTAACAATGAATATTATAATTTATGTTCTTTTGTGTTGATTTTTAAGTTTTGACTTGTAATAGTGTTGGATTATTATAAGTTGATGTTCACAATGGTGCAGTTGAGTGTCAGGTGGTAAATGAAGAGTATAAATTCATAAAACATTATTATTGCTTTTTTTCGTCAATCGTGTTAGCAAGTTTTAGTAATGCTTCCTTTCCTTTTGACTTCTTTCTTAGAGCAGGCTCTAACTACCTACTTGAAAAAAATTTATATTTCTGAAGCTACATAAATAAAACTACATTTTAGCCGCATAATTTGTTCTTTGTATGGTTGTCCACCTCAAAAGGACAAATCTACCCTTAATGGATCACTTTGTTGCCCGTCTGTTCGTCTGTATGTCTGCCAAGATCCTTTTTCATTCATACAAAGATAAATATGCCCACGTACCTGTAGACCATCCAAGTTCACTAACAAATCCTTCAACACGGGATTTACAGCAGATTCACGTTTCTTCGGTATGCTCTGCCTGTGATGGTGGCCGGCCGGCGACACCGTTATAAAATCCGTAGAAATATAATTTTGTGTCGTCGCTCCCTTGATGGTTGCTACACTATTTTGTACACTGCACGTAGTTATATGTTATCCGATATACCTAAAGTTATTTCAGGAGAATATACATCATAAAAAGCAAAAAATATTAACGAGCCGTGGCACTTGTCTTGCGTGAATCTTCCATTCTCATGCGTGTTATAATAATATTCGAGGTGGATGTAAATAATTTCAAACCACCCTCCATCTGATATCATACATTAAAAGGCGAGCCCTCTGGCCAATCAGTGCCTCAGGTTTTAGAGCGTATTTCTATTCTTGCGATACTGCTAACGCCATCTCTTCAGACTGTTAGTAAACTAAAACAGCTGACAAAATACGTGGGCACTGCGATATATATACCTGTCTTAATTTGAGGGTTTATCAACAACTAGTATGTGATGAATGCGAAAATTCTATAATTACAGACTCATAAATCTTTAAGCATTACAGAGAATAATATTAAATGTTTATTATAATTTAAAAAGACATTGATGCTTCACCACATGCGTTTATAAGGAACATTATTTAAGAATCTACAATTAAAAAGTCCTGCGTAGATGCAAACGTATGGCAGTTGACTCATTTAGTTATTTGTTTTGTGCAAAGTAGATGAAAACATCTACCGTATTTTGAAAAAAATACATGTATTACCAAAGTGACTTTAACTATTTTGTTGGCTATGTCATTTTGATTAACTATTGCGAATTTGAAGGAGCTAGCTTTCTTCTTGTAGAAGTTAAACCATTTTTGCGTTATTATCGCTCTCCTAAAAACTAGTGATTTTGTAGACATCCGTTTGTTCTTTGCTGCCGTCGGTATAGAACCAATGCTTAATTGGCAATTCCAATTGTCTTAATGTGGTCGCTGACAACTAAGGGTTCAACAGGTCGTTTTGTGTTTGGACAAGTTATGCTTTCCACGGATATTTTTCTCAAGCAATCTGCGACTTGGTTATGGGATCCCAATATGAATCTCACATCTGTCGTGAATTCACCGATGAATATGAGTTGCCTTGCTTGGCGCGGCGTTTCAGGTAGTTTGTGGTCGGTAAGTATGCTGAGGCAGCGCCCTTCGAACATTTTTCTGAAGTGTTTGACTGCCATGTAGGTATATTGCGAGAAGTTATCGGTTGAATGTGCTGTATTTTAATGCGTGTGATAGATTTACTCAAAATTTGAGTTACTATCTATCGAAATACTTGTTCATTAAATATAATTGGCTTTTTTTTATGGGACAAATTAAAATATAATGTACAATATTTACATACGTAAGTTATGTAGGATATAAAAAACTTGCTTACCAAAATTTATGTAATGTTTTAGAAGTGCTTTATGTGGTATTTTAATACGAAAATATGACTTAAGTCATACGTATATTGTATTGTATCCGATGTATGATTTATATGTGGATATGTAATTCGTGGAATAAACAAGGTAGTGCTCGATAGCAATACCTTGTTAATGTGAAACTATGATTTAGATATCGTTCCAGCCTGTCATGATCACAATCATCATTTGGCAGATTGATACTTATTTTTAATAATGTATATTATGTACTTTAAAGTATGTGTAAAATCATTACAGATTTTATTATACTTATTGAAATGCTTTTAGATCATAAAATCGCACAATTTTTACGTACGGTAGTCGCTTAGTCACTTTATTTGTTCATTGCTACAAAAGCGGTAGCGTAAGGCGACCAGACTCACTTTTGTGCCCGACTGCCGTGCGGAGCGGACCTATTGAGGTGTTTAAAATGGCAAAATATTGTAAAATGATATTTCAACGGCGAAGTGCTGCCCGATCGAAATATGAAGAAGTTAAGTAATTTATTATTGTACGTTGTAATTTGAATTTAGCTAATTGTTTCAATTTTATTGTGAGATTACATTTGAATATAACATTATTGAATGTTGCGATTCTTTATGTGTTTGCTATTAGTTTAATTGTGAAATTTTACAGGGAAATATTGTAGTAGAAATATTGTAAAATATTTATATGAAAAGAATGGCCCCGGGTTTCTTGCCGCTTCTTCTCGGTAGGCTCAATATTTTGGAACGCGGCGGTAGTCTATAAATTGAATAAATCATTTTAACTTTGACTTTGACTTTTAAAACTGCCCATAAAATTGATAAGAGTATGTTTATTAAATAATTCCTGAAACAGTATAGTACTTTCCATTATATTTTTATCTAACTTCTGCCCAAAACTATTACGTGCTAGAAAACCTCTTCGAGAAGTAGCCAGGCGGCTATCTTTTGCCTACAATGTGTTGTTGAAGTACAGCCCCGGATGCGTCGAAACATATCGCCAGGCTTGTATCGTGGGCTGGATGAGCGAGCAATGCTGCATTTTTTATTGCGGTCTTGCATGCTTTGAATGCTTCTGTTTACTCTTTGTTTTATTCTATTTTTCTTTTGTCTTTTATTCTTCACATTGTGTAGGTAAGCTTCCAGCGGCGCTTGTATTGAAGCGGCGTTTGGTATATGTTCTCTGTAGAAATTAGTCATTCCGAGAAAACTCCTTAGCTCTTCTTTAGTGCTTGGCTTGGGGTATTGCCGCGACCTTTTCGGCAGGCAGTTTAATTCCGTTTTTGTTTACGCGAAATCCGAGAAACTTTACTTCTGGTTGGCCGAAAATGTATTTGGAGGAATTTATGCCATTATTTTCTATTCTTCTAAGTACAACTCGGAGCTGGAGGCCTACTACCAAAAACGAAGTATAAAGTTTCGGTTGACGGATTGCACGTACTGCTACTACGAAAGTCTTTCGAATCAAAAGTTCGATCCGTAGTTCGTAATTTGATGTTTTGTCTTGCGTGGAACCTACTCCCAAATATATTTTGACAGGTAGTTTTTCGTGGTTTGACAAAAGTTAGAGCGGAATTTAACCTCACTTTAAACGACGGGTATAGAGGTTTCGTATTGTTATTAAAATTATTATAAATTCATTGCTAAGTATTGTTTTTATATAATATGGCACGCTTTCTTCTTTATGAAGAAGCTCTTCGAGAAGAAAGAGTACAATAGAGTCGGGACAGTAGTAAATTATGAATATTATATAATACATAATAAGCATTAATTATGAAGTAAACTAACAAACATACACATATTCAGATAATTGTTTCTATAGTTTCAGATTAAGGAACTACAACGCGGTCACATTAACTGGACGCATCGCTGGAATGCGGGTCCCCGCCCGCTTCGCCCAGCATTCCCTTTTCTCGCCCGGCAAGTATCAGTACGGTCAGCATCTTTGTTACCGATATACGCCTCGATAGTTTGGCTCATTTTCTTGCTAAAATTGGCTTGTTTTCTGTTTTTGTTATATAGTTTTTGTTTTGATTATTGTTTTGTTACTTTTGATTGTTGAATATTAACTGATGAACAGTGTTCAAACAAGAATAACATGGGGAAAGTTATACACAGTGAAGGGAGAAATCTCATGTTAAAAGTGCTACAGTTCTCCGAGAATGAGAAGAAAAATAAACGTTTTTCCATACCGGTCGATCAGAGGGGCTATTCTTTTAGCTATTGAACCGCTATATAGCAACTCAATTGCACGAAAATTGTCGTTTTTGACAGTTTTGGTATTCTGCTCGCTATTTGGGTTCGATCGCTGTCCAGCGGCTTGCGATCGATAGTTTTTGACATAAATGGTATTCTGTTAACTATTGAGTTGCGATTGCATTGCTACCAACCTCTGTCACAGTATAAAGATGCAACAGTATGGAAACTAAGCCTAGTTGATTAAATAATTATCTATGTCCCATTGAAGCCATAGTTGTCACTTTTAATGTTTTAAGGTCTTGTTTTTTTTAAATAAAACATTCGTTGTTTTGTTGTAGACATTAAATCTAGTTAATTCTAGTTACTAAACAAAATGTATGACACCTTCGAAAACCATAAAAACGACACCCAGTACTATATAGTTCATAATAATATTATAATATTTTGCAGCCGCCATCTAAGATTTGTATTATGTGTTATGTTTTACGAATTTATTATGATTAATGATCGATTATACAAGAACATTATTATAATTTTAAAATACATAGCAGTCAGTCAAGTGTGGCATTTCATATTTAAGATTATATAAAAAAGGTTAAGATGTAGAAATAGTTTGTAACACTCACTACTGACAGCACCGCGAGAACCGCTTAGGGGTCTCGTCCCATGTTTATGTCAGTGGGCCGTTTCGGACGATTGAAGGTAATTTCCGTACTGTTCTCTATATATCTAATGTGCCTCTGTGTTGCTACAGTGGTACACATCTGTCTCAGAGTAAGTATAAAATAGAGTTGTCATTAGCGTATACCGGTAAGAGACAGAAATGACAGAAAAACGGAAGCAGCTGCGGAAATGATCTCATAAGGGCAAAAACAAACGTGTAATATGATAGTGTCGTACCTTATCAATAGATTGAGAATCAAGCAAGTGAAGCAAGCATCTAATATAATTGCTTTAAAACTAAATACATACTAGGTTAAAGGACAGACTGTCGATCCATAAACACGGTTATAACTGCAACCGCAAATAATAAGTTTGTTATATTTTTTTCATATTGATTAAATATACCATCATTTATAATAATATTTAATAGTCAATTCGTTGATTTTGTTATCAATGTTACATTTATGGAATTAAGATTTTTTATTTTTTGAATGAAAAAGGATCTTGGCAGACATACAGATGAGTAGACGGGCAAAAAAGTGATCCGATAAGGGTTGATTTGTCCTTTGCAGTGGACAACCCTATAAAGAACAAATTATGCGGCTAAAATGTAGTTTTATTTAGGTAACCTCATATATATATAAACTTTTTTCAAGTAGGTAGTTAGAGTCTGCTCTAAGAAAGAAGTCAGTTATTTAAATGCTGTTTTGTATGAGTTACGTGGATGCATTACTAAAACTTGCCAACACGATTGACGAAAAAAAGCAAAAATAATGTTTTATGAATTTATACACTTCACTTACCACCTGACACTCAATTGCACCATTGTGAACATCAACCAATCAACAATTTGTACCGTTAGGTTAGTGCCTACG
Organism: Selenia dentaria; assembly: GCA_917880725.1. Lineage (NCBI taxonomy): Eukaryota > Metazoa > Arthropoda > Insecta > Lepidoptera > Geometridae > Selenia > Selenia dentaria. The sequence continues at coordinate 12,948,407 of OU862877.1, read as the reverse complement.
GGCCCTAGCCGGTCGCCGACCATGGATGAAGATACGAACGAGCGAGAAATGAGCATCCATAGCTCATTAAGCGAGCAGGAGATGATTGTTGAGTTGGCGGAGGCGGAACAATGCGAGATGATATCACGAGAAGAAGAAGAAAACAATATCGAGGAGCAAAGACCATCTAAGAGAGGAAGAGAAGAAGAAGTGAAAGATGAATGGACTGTGGTTAAGAATAAGGAGAAGAAACTCAAAGCTGAGGTCAGGGGAGAGAGGATTGAAATTTATATTTCATCGAAAGAAATACTACCTAAGCAATTTACGCTGGCGAAACTTCTAAAGAATGAAGGTATACCAGACATAGATAAAGTAAAGTATATAAACCCCTATAAAATCAGAGTTGACACGGCAAACGAGAGTAGTGCAGATAAACTCGAGAATTGCAAAACTTTTATCGATAAGGGTTGGAGAATCCAGAGGGCCATGGAGGTCAATCTATCGTATGGTGTAATTAAAGACGTTGACATAGACATGACAGAGGAAGAAATATTCAAGAGCATAACGTGTCCGGTACCGGGAGAACTCATAACCGTCAGCAGATTAACGCGTCGAAACTCAGGAGGTGACGGATGGAAGCCTTGTGAATCCATCCGTTTATGTTTTAAACGATCGTTCCGCCCGTCATATATAACAGTGGATGGTTTACAAATAAGGGTGGAGCCCTATGTGTTCCCAGTATCGCAGTGCTCTCGGTGTTGGAAGCTCGGTCACACGTCAAAAAGATGCCCTTCATTGAAAGTTATATGCCCGAAATGTAGTGACAACCATCCCAACTGTGACACCACGTTATTCAAGTGCGTAAACTGTGACGGAAAGCATATGGCGTTGCTACGATCTTGTCCGGCGTACCTTAAACAGAAGAGGTTGTGGGAGATCATGTCATAATTTAACTGTACATATCGTCGTGCTCTGACAATGTACGTGCCGGTTCGTAAACCGGAACTAAATGACCTACGCGCTGAACCAGAAATAAAGTCTCACATTCCTATCATAACACCTGTAGAACCCAGCCCAAAAACGCCATCGTTTGCTGATATTATTACGCAAGCGACCGCACACAAAGGCAGCAGTAAAAACCCTCATTGCTCAAAGAAACAAAGGCGGGTGGAAGAAATGAAGTCATCGTTTGATATCGAGATCCCTACTGGTGTTGGATCTTCTCAACAGCACATTCCCGAAGATGAAGAGACGAAGACGAAAGAAGTGAAATTTAGTGAGTTGTTGACTTGATTGAAGCAAATATTATTCTTTCGAGGTGTTACGACACCCGAAAAAGTGCAAAGTGCTATTAAGTGCTGCATAGAATGGGTTATTTTGGTGGTCGTCGAAAATATCGCAGATTGGCCAATATTGAAGCCACTATTGGACTATTTAGGTTTTAGTACATAATGGATCACAACCATAATATTATTAAGCTTAATATAATCCAATGGAACGCGCAAAGTCTTCGACCTAAGCTTATATTACTACAACATATTCTACTGCAAGAGAAGGTCCACATTGCTGCACTCAATGAGACGTGGCTCGAGCCCGGCAGCCAACTACAGGTGGTTGGCTATAATATTTATCGCAACGATAGGCACGATTCGTACGGTGGTGTGGCTATATTTGTACACAATTCCATAGATGCGTGTTTATATAAGGCTACCTGTGTAGGCGGCATCGAACTAGTTATGATAAAATTTTCAATTGCAAGCATATTCAATATTTAGCTTCCATATATTGCGCGCCGACTGCAAGCACTAGTCAATCTGCCTGGGAGCAAGTATTTAGTATTCAGGATAAAAAGTGTGTCATACTTGGCGACTTTAACGGGCACCATACAAATTGGTCAAACAAAACTGACACCCGAGGCTGTTATTGGATGCACTAATGGAATGCAATTTTACTACTTTGAATGATAACATTAGTCCAACACGAGTGAAACTAGTCAATAACGTGCTACAGAAATCGTCGCCAGACGTGTCTTTAGTCTCGACTGATATTGCGATAAGCTTTAACTGGGGTACGATAAACGAAACTTTAGGTAGTGACCATTTAATAATAAAATTATCCACGCATATACAAACAAATACTAAATGCGTAACCTTACGGCGTAACTACAAAAAGGCAGATTGGTCATCTGATACTAATTTATTACACACTATTTTTAACGACTTTAGGTATGATCTAGAAAACCCACAACAACTTTATGACCTTTTTGTTAACGGTATTAACACAGCAGCTGATCTTTTTATTCCGCAAATTAAAATAAATCACAATCCTAGCAGCGCTTTTAAACCCAAGCCCTATTGGAAACCATTTTTATCAAAATTGGTAGCTGAGCGACGTCTCGCTCTTGCCACCTATCGACGTGACATTTAACTTGTCAAAATTGCAAGAAAAACTCCGGGATTCTCAGAAATTACTACGGCAATTGAGAGATAAATCGTGGCAGGATTATTATTCCTCATTGGACCACACAATCACGCAAAGTGAGATGTGGCGCAAAATAAAATGGTTGAACGGACACAATATACCTAGGTCGACCGTAGATAAGGAGAAGGCCAACGAACTCTTGCATAGTCTAACACCTGATTACGTAATTCCGGGCGAGCCGCGTTTTCCTTTAGTGACAACGAGTATTGATGTGCCAATCACTAGACAGGACTGTTGCATGCGTCACAAGGATACATCTCCCGGAAATGATCAAATATCATACTCAATGTTAAAACACTTACCTAACAATGGGAAGACTGTGTTGCTTGTGTTATATAACACGTTCTACAAGTTCAGCTTTATACCTACTCAGTGGCGGGATATCAGAATAATATCGATACCTAAACCAGGGCGTGACCGCCAGGCACCGGGATCCCTTCGTCCAATATCTATGATTTCCTGTCTCTGTAAAACGTTTCATTGCATTTTAAACAAGCGGTTGGAATGGTTTATAGAAAAAAAAAATATTTTATCAACACATACTACTGGCTTTAAAAAGTGTCGCGCCACGACCTTACTGCATTAGTTTCAAGAATACAGACTGGTTTTTCACACAATCAAATGACCATAGCTTCGTTTATAGACATTGAAAATGCATATAACAATGTAGATATAAAAACTATGATAAATTTAATGCAACAGTTAGGCATCAGTACATTAATATGCAGATATTTGTGGAATTTCTTGAAAGAAAGATGTTTAAAAATTCAAACACCAACATACGAATGTGGTAGAAACACGTGTCGAGGCTTAGCTCAAGGTGACCCTTTATCTTCTCAGCTTTTTAATATAGCAACGATCAATATCTGTAAAAGTATAAATAATGTTCACATTTCGCAATATGCAGATGACTTCGTCATGTATATTAGCTGCGATTGTTTGGAGGAGGGAAGAAAGCAACTGCAATCGGCCATAAATAAATGCGTCGATTTTCTTTCAGTTGTTGGATTAGAAATCTCACCATTAAAGACTAAAATATGCATATTTAAAAGAGGGTATCGACGAGAATCAATAAACATATACATTAATGGCGTGACGGTGGAAGTTGTAGACAGCGTGAAATATTTGGGGCTATGGTTAGATAGATCTCTACGCTGGGCAAAACATGTCAACGAGCTAAAGGCAAAATGTCTGCGTCTCGTAAATATTTTTAAAACACTGGCTGGATCCTGTTGGGGTATCCACCCGAGCAACCTGAGACGTATATATATAGCTATGATTCGTAGCAAGATGGATTACGCGAGTCTATTGTATGGAAGCAGCTGCAATACACATTTGGGCAAATTAGACAGGGTTCAAAACCAGTGCATGCGTATTATCGGAGGATTTATAAAATGCACAGCAATACATGTAATGGAATGTGAACTCTATCTACAGCCATTAAAAACACGCAGGTATTACCTAGCCGGTAAGTTTTGGTTAAAATCGAAATCCCTATCTAGTGAAATTATTAGCATCCTAGAAAAATTAAATGACCTATCTCAAACCGGTTACTGGAGACGCAGATATAAGCCCTTGTTAGTTTCAGTGCATGAGTATCTTAAAAATACTTGTATTCATTCGAGCAAACAACTAGATATTATGTTTTCGTTAAGCACATGGGTCAGCAATGTGGATCTTTCATCAATACTTCGACCAGATATCGAGGGCGCTGATAAGCCAAAACACCGGTATCAGTCATGGCAGCTAAGAGAAATATGTTTTGATTTTTTAATGCTTAAATACTCCGGTTTCTACAAAATCTATACCGATGGTTCGAAAGATAAGGAAGGTTTCAGTGGTTTAGCTATGTATGACGCACAAACAAATAGTTCCATCCAATTGCGAATCAATATGAAAATCTCAATAATGCATACAGAGTTATTGGCTATCGCTGAAGCTGTTTCTTACATAGATTCCTTTGAGGCGGGTAAATATGTATTTTTAACAGATTCCAAGAGTGCTATTTATCATTTGGCTCGATGTACCTCGAATTTTCGAGGAACACCGATAGCTTACAGCATCTTGGAATCGCTATATAAGTTAAAGAGCACAAATAAAATTGTTCAAATACAATGGGTACCTTCACACATCGGTGTACCGGGAAATGAAGAAGCCGATCACTTAGCCAAAGACGCAGTCACTAACGTATCCACATCTCTGCTTACCACTTTATACGGATCGGTTGTACGTTGTGAAAAAGAAAAGTACTGAGATGTGGACAGAATACTTTGACGAGAGAGCATTAAATAAAAGCATTTGGTACAAGACAATTCAACCCGGCCTGTCGCGTTCACCGTGGTTTGTTGGTACTACCATACCAAGAGCTATTCTTGTGATTGCTATGAGACTTCGGTCCGGGCACATTCCACTAAACAGTTTCGCATACCTCATGGGGAAATCCAACTTACCTAACTGCACGGAGTGCAATCTTGTAGAAGATGTTTATAACATATTAGTGGAATATGCCCGGAACGAGGCGGAAATGTGTATGCTAAAATACGAAACTGGAATCGACCTGAAAGAGATAGGTATTTGTAATAACATTTTGGCTCATCCCCAATCAGAGGAAGCCAGAATGCTGTACAAAATTGTACAATTAGCCATTAAGCGCAGATAGTAAGCTTGAGTATGCCTATGAGGGTGGCATGATCATGTCTGATCAAACCCTCTTTTTTATTTAATAAAGATTAAAAAAAAAAAACAAAAAAACATCAACTTATAATAATCTACCACTATTTCACGTCAAAACTTAAAAATCAACACAAAAGAACATAAATTATAATAGTCATTGTTGGTTTTTTCTCGCCATCTGCATGTTCAAACAAGCAAAACGAATTATAATCACAACACTGTTTGCTTTTGGCTAAGTGACGTCATACGACGTATTGGCCGCCATTGAATAATGTTAAAGCACCAATTTTAAAAGTTGAAATATAAACATAGTTTTTTAGTTATGAGTTCTTTAAAAAATATTTAAAATTATGCCAAGTGTGTATTTCGGTCTAGTCTTGATTAATTTAACGTACAATAAAAAGAAAGGTCAACAACCCTATTTCTGAAGTATTCATGATGCCTAGGAAAAACGTTACCTGGATTTATTTTACTTACCTACATAATTTGGGTGGTTAATGCTACAAAATTCGATTATTTTCTTGGGCTAATTTACGTATTATTTCATATTTTCTTTACATTTTTGCAGTCATGCAAGTTTTGATATAATTTATATTTATTAACAAGGTAAAAAAAATAAGGTCAAAATTGTGGACTTACAAATAAAAGGTTATGTTTTCGTTTTTAACAAATCTTGTATTCGATAACAATACAAGACCTTTTTTTTACCGACCGTTGTATTGTAAACTTAAATTTCACTAGAATTACAAAAATCTCTTACAAATGTTTGACACACTTGCTAAGTGTATTATTACTACCGTGACAACTCTATATATATATACTTACTCTGAGACATCGGTAGTTGTAGACTTTTTTTTGAGCCAAATAGCCAAAAGCCAAAAGACGATGTAGATTATTTTCGTCTGTATTCGATGCTTCATAAAAGTATTAAAAAGATGGCCGGACAAATCCCAATAATTATGGTTATCCTTTATTTTGTTTAATTTTCTACTTTTGTGTATTTGTGGTGTTGGCTTGTAGTAGTGATGGATTATTACCCGTTAAATGTTCGTAATGGTAAACGAATGTAGGCAAAGTGACTAGAATCATAAGACGATGGTAATCGGTCTTGGTAATGGAACCACTTCGTTACTAGACCGTAACTTAAACAGGACAGTGACTTGACGAAGGACTTATTTGTGTAACTGTGACTTGACTTTGACAACTTGAACAACGAACTATGGACAGGCTATGCTCGGGGTTTCTCTACGTGATCGAATCAGAAATGAGCAGATCCGTAGACGAACTAAAGACACCTTCATAGCCCAGAAGATTAGCCTGTAAAAGTGGCAGCGGGGAGGCCACATAGCACGCAGAACAGATGGCCGATGGAGCCGGAAGGTTCTGAAGTGGAGACCACGGACAGGCAAGCGCAGCGTAGGTCGTCCACTGACAAGGCGGACTGACGACCTGACAATGTTAGCAGGACGACGTTGGATGCAGGCCGCTTCCAACCGGTCCTTTTGGAAATTTCTGGGGGATGCCTATGTTCAGCAGTGGACGTCCTATGGTTAAGATGATGATGATGATGACTTGAATACTTATGTCACTTGATGCAACATTATGTATTACATAACTATTTAACTTGACGAATGGCAAATGTACAAACTCGTGAGTTCTATTATAAAGTAAACAAAGAAGTATTAAAAACTCAGTTTCAGTGATATTTTGACAGTGTTTTGCAAAATAATTATTTAATGTGTTTTTCTCTAAAACCACTGTATTGATGTTTAGAATGATGTTTCATTGTTACAAGTTTTCAATCTTATTTGAGTGGCAACATTCGCAAGCCGTAGCACGGCCATAGATATAGTCTGATTAATCTATGGGCCATACAATAACGACGCAATTGCAATTGAGAGCAACATATAACAGAATACCGAATTTGACATGAGAAGCAGTACAATCGCAGAAGCGTTGCAGTAGTGTGGCAATTGCTCAGTAACTAAAAGAATAGCGGCCTAGGTTGACAAACGTACCCGTGCCGCAACTGGAATATCAAAAAGTACTCTTACTCGGATAAAAAAGAGGCTAAAATGGCATGTGTATCATCGCCGCGTACTTCTCCCGACACTAGTCCAAGAGCTAGTTCGAGCAGTATGAGTGACGATACTAGCAGTACTCCAAATACTAGCAGGGAAGTAAAATTGTCCACACCATGTAAAAAGCGCAAACCATTAAAGAAAAAAAATGTGGTTGATAATTTTGACATTTGCGCAATTCGTCATATTGTAAACAGTTTTTGCACAAATGCACAGAATATGTAGTTGTATATTACCTTCCAAAATAAATAATATTTTTTATCAAATTTTTAATCAATTTTTACTCGATCTTAATAAAGGCCACTTGGCCGGTTTTTTTTGCACACCGTACTTGAGCGCCAAAATGACGTCACATGGTCAAGCGTCTAGTTAATGTGACCGAGTAGTAGTTGTCTATGCGAGGTAAAATGAAATACAATATTTTCAATTCTTAATTTATTATTTTACAAGTTTCGTTTAAAGTTTTAAGCTCCCCAAGAATACCACTCAACAACTCATTTTTTCTTTCTCAAAAGCTTACAATCTGCTACGGACATCAGGTTGCAGAGGTTGTATCCGTCTACGAGGTTGTTTTACACCAAAAAACGATATTAAAAAATATTTAGTGACAGTTCCGCTGAAAAAAACAATACTTTTGGCTTATATGGGGGTGTGCACCACCTTCTCTCCCGCACAAACTGCTAATAGGAAGAATACAAAATAATTATTTGGGTTTTCTTGTGTATTTTATATAAGTAAATATTATTAAATATTTTTAATATCGTTTTTTGATAATGGATTTCCACAAAGTAACGCCTGAATCAATAAATTGTCTTACACCTGCAAATAAGATAATAGAATCAGCAAAAAATCAACAAATTTGAATCGACATTTATCAAGTAGAAATTTTTTGATGTTCTTTATATACCTGAGAATTGGTTTTAAAATATTTTTAGATAAATTTGCTCTTCCAATACGAAATATAAGAGTAGTTGGATTGATGGTAGTTCGTCTTCTTCTATGTCTAAGGTTTTTTTTCTTAAGGTGTGGAATATTCCTGTTAGAGACATTGGTTACAATAAGTTGTACAAAAGGCATGTATTGCATGGTAGAGAGCATTTTGTGAATACCTGCTTAGTTAGCTATCACCTTCCAGTAAATCATTTGTTGCCAAGCGTTATTGTGTGTATCATCAACATTCATTGCGAGCCAGTTATATTTTAGGCTAAGCCACATTATCATTTACCATCAAGTGAGATTGTGAATCAAAATCAAAAAGCAAAAAGCAAAACCTAGCAATTTTATCCACTATTCCACCAAAAGGTACGCCGATTCAAAATATAGGCTGACATACAATACAAGTAACACTATATAAAATGACATACATACCCATTTCATCTAGAATTCGTCTAATTTCTGAAAACTGATATTGTGTAAATATTTTCAGTATTAAAGATACAACCACATCATAGATCATAAATAAATCAGACTATAGCATATAGTCTCACTATACTTATTTTTTTTTCTTCGTTTCGTGTCCCCGTCACGGTCATTAATGTTAAAACATTGTTAAACAGCTGCCATTAAAGCAAATGAATGCATTTTGTACATAAAATAACAGAGTATTAAAAACCATAGATTTGGAAACGTGAATTAATAAACGTAATATTGAAATAATATTTTTGTTTAAAGTTTTCGTTTATATAACCGGTTTTTGAAAGTCTAACATAAAGAACCTACACATTGCATTCAAATGCGCATCACTTTATTAATTGTCTATGAATCCGCATCGAAGTCCGCCCGAATATTTCGGATGCGAAGAAGTTTGCTAGTAAGGTACAAGTTCGTTGTTCGTCGACACTTCGTTTCGCAAATAAACTTCATACATCGTTTTTGGTAGTAGACCTTCTGGCCTTTATGGCTTTGCCAAAAACAGGTCGATAAATGAAAGTCTTGTTCGTGCAGCACTTGATGGATGAACCTTTGGAAGGTCTAACACGCATTTATTAATCCAGGGATCATTTTTGGAAATTCGTATAATCTGAGCGGCGACACGAGCGCACTTTTCTTTATATCCTCTTCATGGATGTTCAACTGATGGTAAGCGCGGTTGAGGTCAAGTGAGGGATGGCGGCGACGTACCTCGCGCATCGTGAAGGTAATAAATGTGCAGAGTTGTGCTTTGGAGAGGTACAGTCACCTGCAATAAGATGTATACATTTCACAATTATCAACAGCGCCATAGCATTCTGTTTCTTAAAAAAATACATCAAAAATTATCTAAAGTGAAGTTATTTATATTAATTGACTGCTCAAAATAATCCTTATCTACATTGTTACAAAATCTGATACTGTATCATGGTTTAGAAAATTGCAGAATGTATACATCTGTGTGTGTGTGAGTGCGATTTTGATTTGTTTAGCGAGTGGACGTGTTTTGCGTTGTCCAGCAAATTTTATAAATAGCTGCACGATATTATATTCCTTAAAAACGGAGTGCCGTAGACCCACTGTGGTGTGTGCCTAAGAAACGGATTTAACTATTACAAGGTTCCAAGTTAAACTCACCGCTACGCTGTGCGCCTGAGGTAAGCTCCACCACGTCTCGGGTAAAAGAGACGGGCTCTGATTTAATTAAATAATTTGTCTCTGTCGCACACTGGCCGAGCGGTCGGGAGAACCGGTTACGCAAGAAGTCTGCCACCGTCGTAACCTACAGGCTACATTACTTGCTACGCCCCTTATCTCTGATTTTAAATAATAACTATGTCCAGCGTTAAAATGAATATTAGTTGCGCCGCATGTACGAAAGCTGTTAGAACAACGCAACAAATGAAGTGCTCTAAATGTTCTAGTCACTTCCATGCAATCTGTGTTAATGTCACAGATCATCGTTACATCGCGGAAGAATTGAAGTCTGCCTGGGTTTGTCCGTTATGTAAAAGTAACATTCCAAAGTCTGATAACTCGAACACTCCGGTCCGCACGGCTGCGCCTTTGGAACTGCGCGTGCTACCTGCAAGTACGGCCAGCAGCAAATTAAACACCCCGGGTTGTTCTCCGTTAGCGACTCTCGACCCCGACCCTTTGGAGTCTTTAGCCACCGAAATGCGCCTATTGCGGGTTGAAGTAGGAGACATGAAGACCGAGTTTAAACTTTTTTCTGAGCACTTATCTTCTAAACTAGATGAGTTCAGCACTAAATGCCACGAGCTTGAGGAGAAAGACGCCGCGCGTGAGTCTGAACTTTGCACCCTGCGATCGACTGTGACGGACCTACTGAAACAACTGAATTCTAGGGCGCAAGCCGGTCTGAAAAATGAACTGGAAATATATGGAGTTTCCGAATACAAGGACGAAAATTTAACACACGTTGCTCGAGTGATTGCTAAAAAAATTTGAGTTAATTTCGAAAACAACGATGTAGACTACGTTATGCGTGTGGGCCCGCGGCGATTGGATGGCAATGCCACCTCCCCGCCCTGTAGTTATCCGCTTCGTTAGACGCCAAAAGCGCGAAGAGTTTCTAAAAGCGTCCAAAATTCGCCGGAATTTATTCAGCGCCGATATTAGAGTTGAAGGTCCAAACAGAAAGCTTTATTTTAACGAACGCCTCACCCAAGAAAATAGGAACTTATTTCGATCAGCGCGACAGCGTTCAAACGACGTCGGATTTAAATACTGCTGGACCAGGAATGGGGCCATCTATGCCCGCAGGCAGGAGGGCAGTCCAGCTATCGCCATTAAATCACCAGCAGATCTGGAGCGCCACCTGGGTTCTTCCTCTGCCACCAACCCATCTTTGTAGTTCAGAAAATTACCTGCAGAGTTCTACTTTATTTTGTATTCATAGCTGTAATAGATTTATGTTTGTCATGATTTATAATATTCTTATATTGTTACATATGTCACCTTTATTCCACGCTTCTATGTATATAATATCACACATTAGTCACAAAATACTACCGTGCATAACACTGAACAAACATTACTTTGAAATTGCTGTTCAAAAGTCTACTTTAATAAATATTTACCTGTTTTCAATCAATACTTCAACAAATATGACACGCTGGGCATTTTTGGCACAATTTTTCTACTATAATGATGGTTCTAGTTAATGTTACTGATGATATTGACGAAACAATCTCGATCGACTGTCATACACATGTGTTGCCGGAATCCTGTGCGTAATTTTTTATAGAAAATCCTCATTATAATTTTAAAGTTATTTGCTTAAATATACGAAGCTACAACTGCAATTTCAATGACTTCGTTGTCTCACTGAGGCAGTTCAAATCGGATTTTAACGCTATTATCCTGACCGAGTGCTGGTTAACTGAAAGCACGCTACTTCACCCTCTTCCAGGCTACAACCATTTCCGCTTTCACAAGCAGCTGAATAAAAACGGGGGAGTGGTCATCTATTTAAATGATACATATCATGCAGAAGCTTTTGAGCCAAATATCGTAGATAATGAATGATAAAGATAGAAAGTAAAATAACTATTTTGGGAATCTACCGTTCGCCTTCGGTTATCAATATAGAGCCATTCTTAGTTTCTCTGGAAACTGTTCTAAGCAATCTCAAGGGTGGATCAGGTGATCTTATCTATGCAGGCGACGCTAACATAAACATATGCTATCCCACTGATAAACAGGTATCAAACTATCTTTGCTTAATGGCATCGCATGGGCTTCTTCCCGCAATTACTCATCCGATAAGAATCCATAACTGTTTAGACCATATTTTCATAAAATCCGTTTCCAATGCAATCGGTCTGATCTGTAACTCTTCTGTTACCGATCACTCCATAGTCATAGCAGGTATTTCAAAGCGGTTTAAAAACCTAAACGATTCTCCTAGGCAATACCTAAAAACTGATTTCTATAATGTGGCATCCGAGCTGAATGATACGGATTGGTCTCGGGTTACAAATTGCCATTGTGTCAATTCTGCTGCTAGTGCTTTTAATAATATAATAGTAACTCTCTTGGCAAAGCATACTAAGAGTGTTTAAGCAGGTTGAAAAATAGCACCCTTGAAGCCTTGGATCACTCCAGGTCTAATCAGGTGTATGAGGCATCGAGACCAGCTTCATCTTGATTGTAGAAAATATCCAAATGACACTCAAAGTAAATTAACTTACAGTAGGTACAGGAACGTCAGTAACAAGCTGCTGCACGATGTTAAAGCCCAATATAAAAGCCAGTTATTGGAACTAAATAAAGATGACCCCAAAACTATGGAAGAAAATTAAAAGCATTTGCTATACCTCAAAACAAAGTAACGTACCTACAGAACTGTTACAAAACAGTAATACTAATCCGCTTAATCACTGTAATGAATACTTTGCTTCAGTGGGGAAGAGACTCGCAGATGCAATCTTAAGTAAACTTCATTTGACAGAAAACTCTCTGATTGAATCTCATAGAAGTAATGCTTCAAGCCCTCATTCCTTGTTTTTATACCCAACAGACCCACATGAAGTTGCGAAAGTAGTTGCTGGCCTAAAGAACGATAGTGCCCCTGGCTCTGATGCTATCTCCGTTAAAATCATTAAAAAGTCGCTTCACGCTCTTCTTACCCCTCTAACTTCAATATTTAATCTAAGCTTAGAAACTGGTATCTTCCCTGAGTGTTGGAAGATTGCTGCTATTTCACCTATTTACAAAAATGGTCCAAAAAGTTCTCCGGAAAGCTACCGGCCAATTGCGTTGCTCAGTGTGATCTCCAAAATTCTGGAAAAACTTGTGAACATTAGACTGGTCAACTATCTTGAAAAGCATGGACTGATTTCTGACAGGCAGTTCGGTTTCCGGCGAGGCAAGTCAACCGATGATTGCGCAACGTTGTTGGTAAATCTTATATCATCACACGTCGACAAAGGAGAAAAGTGCATTGGTGCTTTTCTTGACTTGGCTAAAGCTTTCGATTCGATCTTGATTGGTTTGCTTCTGAAGAAGCTGGATGTGTCCGGTATAAGGGGTGTGGCCTTCGAGTGGTTCAAAAGTTACCTATCCAGTCGCAAGCAACACGTTAAAGTCTCTAGCCACTCCAGTGATCTCCCTATCAACTACGGTGTCCCACAAGGCAGTATACTGGGGCCGACCATGTTTTTATTGTACATCAATGAAATAGTAGATAGTGAACTTTTAAACGCTGAAATAATAACCTATGCTGATGACACCGCAATTTTTTTTTATGGAGAAACGTGGCACCAGGTTTTTAATATTGCTGAAAACGGACTCTCTGTGCTGGCTAAAGCTTTAGATAAAAAATTGCTTACTTTAAATAAAAAAAAGACTAAGTACATAGCTTTTACTAAAACCAGTGTTTCCCGGCCACCTGCCCAATTACAGCTCAAAATACACTATTGCTCTTCCGATCCCCGACTTCGATCCTCTCTCTGCTCCTGCAGCTCTATTGACGGCACCAAAAGCATTAGATATCTTGGTGTAAGCATTGATGAAAATCTCTCTTTCAAGCAGCACATAATTGAAGTTTCCTCCCGCACCCGTAAACTGATTCACTTAATGAAAGAACTCCGTGATTGTGCACCTACAGCACTCCTGAAGCAAATCTATATTGCGCTGTGCCAGCCAATACTTCAGTATTGTATTACAATCTGGGGAAGTGCAGGCAAAACAATTTTTAAAACCATAGAAAGAGCTCAGCGAGCTTTGATCAAGGTTTTGCTACGGAAGAAAATTATTTTTCCTACCGATTAACTTTATGATGAGTTTAAAGTTCTGAGAGTTCGGCAGCTTTTCGTTTATAACGCAGTCCTAAAATACCATTTCAGTTTAAAAAATCGACATGACTACGCCTGTTTGATATCCAAACGACCAAAAAGAGCCTATATGATACCACTCCCTCGTATTCAATCCTTAATGGCCAAACGTAGGCCTGCATACTCAATTCCGTGTACGTTCAACAAAATATATATGCTGTTAGGAAAATGCAATGACCTCACCAGATACGCCTTCAAGAAAAAATTAAGGGATTGGCTCTTAAACTTATCCTACAACGAGACCGAGGAGCTTATTTGCAGTCTGTATAGTGTATAGCTTAAAGTCGTTAAGAAACACCTAAAATTAAATACCTTATAAAACATTAACAATTACTATTTGATTTTCTTACACATCACACCATATTAATTAAATTAATAACTAAGACTAAATGTTGTGTGTTAATGAATCGATTCAATTTTGTTTTCTTGATCTTCTATTGTATCATTAACTGTACTGTCTCCTGGTAACTTCGCACCAGAGTCCCAAGATACAAGCCTTGTGCTTAGTTTGGGGCTCACTGATATACTTTTTTGATTTAGTACAATTTGTTCTATGTTAGTTAAGTTTTTTACAGTAAGCTGTTCATATTGTGTATCTTGTACTCTGGGTAAATAAATTTATCTTATCATATCTTATTGCAGGCGACTGTACACCCCAACCTGTGCAGGGTTGTGTGGTGGTTCCCCTGAGAATCAGGACTGCGGCCACTGGCGCCCGCATCCTTGAGGTTCCGGGTGTGGACAAGGGCATAAAGGCGGACTCCCTGGCTGAAAAGCTTCAAGAGGTGTTCCAGGGGTCTGAGGTGAGAGTATCGAGACCAGTAGCCACTGCAGATTTGCGTGTGACTGGTCTCGACGACTCAATCAGCCCTGATGAGCTGGTGGATGTGATAGCCAGTACTGGCGGCTGCGCTCCATCGGCTGTCAAAGCCGGAGCAATCAGGAGAGGCACTGGTGGAATGGGAGCCGCATTTGTGCGGTGCCCAATGACAGTAGCCGCAAAGATACGGGACAGTGGAGGCCGGCTTCTGATTGGTTGGGTGGCGGCACAGGTCCGGGTTCTAGAAGCTCGACCCCGCCGCTGCTACCGTTGCCTTGCACTTGGCCACGTTATGGCCCAGTGCAAGTCCGAGGTTGACCGCAGTGATGAGTGTTATCGCTGCGGTCAAAAAGGCCATAAGGCCAATGAGTGCTCTGCCGCTCCTCGCTGCACCCTCTGTGCTGCAGCGGGTAAGGCGGCGGACCACCTTTCCGGGGGCAAGGCTTGCGCCAAGCCCCCAGCTAAAATAAAGAGAAAGCGCAAGGCTGCTGCGTCTGAGGCTAAGGCCAAGACGCAGCCGCCTGGCCCTAATACGGGGCAGGTGGTGCGCATGGAGGAAAGTTAGTTATGGCCCTGACTTTCCTTCAGGCTAACATCAATCACTGCGCCAATGCTCAGGCTCTTCTGCTGCAGACCTTGGCGCAGCGATTGATTAAGGTGGCGGTGATTTCGGAGCCATACTCGGTCCCACCCAGATCTGACTGGATAGGGGACCTTGATGGCTTGGTGGCAATCACGACCCAATCACCGGCCCACTCCCCTTCACTCGAAGGAGTGACGAGGGGCAAGGGATTTGTCGCAGCTAGAGTAGGACACGCTTTGGTCGTGGGGGTCTATCACTCCCGCAACAGACCCCTGCATGAGTTCGAGACCCTCCTCGGCGAGGTAGGGGCCATCATTGCTCAGGCCCGCCCCCGCCCCGCGATCGTCCTTGGGGACTTCAACGCCAAATCCACGGCGTGGGGCTCTCCGACGACGGATCCGCGGGGCCGCACGGTACTGGAGTGGCTGACTGAGGTTGGTTTATGCATATTAAACCGCGGGACGGAGAACACTTGCGTCCGTCAGCGGGGTGGCTCAATCGTCGACTTGACGTTTACCACCCCAGACCTCGCCTGCTATATACGCGACTGGCAGGTGCTGGTGGACGAGGAGACGCTTTCCGATCACCGGTATATTCGGTTCAGCGTCTCCTCGTCCCTGACGGACACAGTGAGAGAAGGATTGCGTGAGATCGGCCCGCGATGGGCCCTGAAGCACCTCAACGCCGAAGTACTGCAGGAAGCGGCCCTCGTCTTTGCGTGGAGTTACTCTCCTCCAGGGCAGGTCCCAGTGGACGTGGACTTAGCAGCGGACGGGTTGTGCGAGGCCATGTCAGTCATATGTGATGCTGCGATGCCGCGCGCACGAGCCCGTCAGCCCAGACGTCAAGTCTACTGGTGGTCGGAGGAGATTGCCGAACTACGCCGACACTGCGTGATGAGGCGCCGCCGATATCAGTGGTATCGGAGGCGAAGGCGGCGGGAGAGTGAGGTGTCACAGTCTCTTTACGCCGCTTACCGCGAGGCTTCGAGGGCACTGAGCGTGGCAATCAATGAGGCCAAAAAGCAGGCTTGGGAACAACTGCTGGCGGGGCTTGAGCGTGACCCGTGGGGCCGCCCGTATAACTGGGCGAGGCAAAAGCTCCGCCCTTGGGCGCCACCCACCACTGCCACGCTCCAGCCAGTTGTACTCCAGAGGGTGGTTGAGGGCTTGTTCCCCGGTGCACCGGGGACCGAATTCACGCCTCCCACCGCGATACTGGCCTCGTCGAGCAATCCCAATGTGACTGAGGACGAGCTTACCCCCATCTCAGCCAGAGAGATGGGTGCTGCAATGCTCAGAATGAAGGCCAAGAACACGGCACCTGGGCCTGATGGCATCCCAGGTCGTGCTTGGGCCCTCTCCTTTGAGCACCTGGGACCCCACCTGAAGGCCCTGTTTGACAGGTGCATAAGGGAGGGAAAGTTCCCCAAACGGTGGACGAAGGGCAAGCTCGTCCTCCTAAGAAAGGAGAACCGTCCCGCGGATGAGCCCTCGGGCTACCGCCCGATTGTGCTGCTTGACACAATTGACTTGAGGCGGGCAAACTGTTGGAGCGTGTTGTCGCTGCCCGCCTCGTTAAGCACCTTGAGACGACAGGGCCCGACCTGGCTCCTACACAGTTCGGGTTCCGGAGAGGCCGATCGACGCTGGACGCCATATCCTGCGTCCGCGGCCTCTCCGAGGAGGCGTGCTCCAGTGGTAGCGTGTTACTCGCTGTGTCGTTGGACATAGCCAACGCTTTTAACTCGCTGCCCTGGAGCACGATACTCGGAGGACTGGAACACCACCGAGTGCCCCGGTACCTCCAAAGCCTCGTCGGGGACTATCTCTCCAACAGAGAGGTAGTCTTCCCTACGATGAACGGAGAGGGACGAAGTCCCATGTCGTGCGGCGTTCCACAGGGGTCCGTTCTAGGCCCTCTTTTATGGAACATCGGATACGACTGGGTGCTTCGTGGCGCTAACTTCCGTGGCGTCGGCATCGTTTGTTATGCCGACGACACATTGGTTACTGCCCGGGGAAAGACGTATTCGGAGGCGTCGATTCTGGCCACTGCTGCTGTCGCGACAGTCGTGGCCAGAATCCGGAGGCTAGGTTTGGTGGTGGCGCTCCATAAGTCCGAGGCCATATATTTTCACGGCCCCCGAAGGGCGCCACCGGCAAACTCTGCCATAGTGGTGGGAGGAACCTCTATTCCAGTCAGGACGACACTGAATTATCTCGGCGTCGTCCTTGACAGCAAGTGGAGGTTCGAGGCGCATATGCGGCAGCTGTCCCCCAAACTTTTGAGGACAGCTGGCGCATTGAGTCGCCTTCTTCCGAACACCAGAGGAGGAGGAAGAAGCTGCCGCCGCCTCTATACAGCGGTGGTTAGCTCCATGGCCCTCTATGGTGCCCCCATATGGGCGGGATCCCTGCGGCGCAATGAGATAGCCGTCCTGCTGGCGGCCCAGAGAGTTATAGCGGTGAGGGTATGTCGCGGATACCGAACACTCTCACATGAGGTGGCGTGTGTCCTCGCCGGACTGCTCCCATGGGACCTTGAGGCGGATGTCCTGGCCTCGGTCTATCAGCGCAGAGCGCAAGCGCGGGAGCGGGACGAGCGACCAGCATCGCGGGAGGTGGCGCATTGGCGTGATCGGGCCAGGGCATCAGCTCTTGCCACATGGAGGGATAGGCTTCTTGCAGGGCCTACACAGAGGGGGGCCGGCGCTCAACGACTCCTTGAAGCGATCCGGCCTGTACTTGAAGAGTGGGTGCGAAGAATACATGGTGGCCTCTCTTTCCGGCTGACACAGGTTCTCTTAGGACATGGTTGTTTTGGGAGATACCTCTGCAACGTCGCACGGAGAGAGCCCACCCCGGCATGCCACCAGTGCGGCTGCGTCGAGGACACCGCCCAGCACGCGCTGGAGTCATGCCGCGGGACCGCGGCGATCCCTGATCGCGGTTGTAGGATCCGATCTCTCCTTGTCGGCCATTATTACGAAGATGGTCGGTGACGAGAGGTCGTGGGAAGCAGTGGTCTCATTCTCCGAATTTATTGTTTCGCAGAGGGAGGCGGAGGAGCGGGAGAGGGAGAGAAACCCTCTCTCTCATCCGCTCCGGAGGGCGCGGACACGGAGGCGAGTCAATTGAGCTCGCACTCCGTCTCCGCTCCGAGGACCTGGGGCATCGGCTGCGGGGACGGCCGGTGCCCCCCATCAGGGTTAGGTCCTCACGAGGTGTGGATGTACCCTGTGTTCCGGGGCATCTCACGAATCTCAGGGCTCTTTACACCCACCCCAGAGGCTGGGCCTGCGTAGGCGGGCAGCGACGTCGGTGGGGGCTGTGGCTGAATGCACGAGCGGGCCCGCGCCCCCTGCCACCTGTCGACGACGTAGGAACACCGCAGAGGTTTGGTGGGTAGGTCGCCCTTCTGGCGGAGACTCTCACACGCGCACCAGCTCTCCCCAGAGCTGGTGACCAGGGTATAAAATCTTCCTCTGCGAAAAAAAAAAAAAAAAAAAAAAAAAAAAGGGTTGTGTGGCACTACCACATGTCTTACACTGGCACGTTGACGCACACTCACTGTCGTAATGCGGGCCTAAACATTTTGAGCTCCTGTTGCGTGCCCGAATGAAATCCAGACGCACTTGGACCGGCTGGTTATTATACTGGGTACATACCCGAAGCTTGTGACCCTTTCTATTACACCACTGTCAACAGTGATTCGCGCTGAAGAAAGGTTGTGCGTTTGATCCCTACTTGGACCTGGTTGAGGAAATAGTAGGTCACGGGTTCGAAACCTGCGCATAATGTTGCGGTGGCAGGCTCGATACCACTTGAGGTTGAGGTGAGAAGCGCGCTGGTTGCGAGGTCAATGCCTGCGCATAGGCCGAGGTCACGGGTTCGAATCCTCGGAGTGCGTCAGAGAGGCGGTTGCGGTATAGACTCGTCGAGTCTGCGCGTAATCACGGTAATAAGTGCGCGCGCGTGTCCTGATGGTGACGCTCGGTTCGTGTTTGAGCCAAGCGTGGCCTGAGCGGTTTGGATTGGTACGCTGACCTCGTTACATCATGCGTGGTTTTCTAAAAAGTTGACGAGGTCGGCCAAGGTTGGCAGTCTGTCAGACAACCCATGATGCCGCTCAACGAGGGACCTCAGGTCCCCCTGAGTTTTCGTTCTGCAATGCTCAAAAATATATATCCACACTCCCCATCCGTAGGCATTTTCAAATTTTGCAGTGCTGATTATGCTGATATGAGCTGCGTTAAAAATTGCTGCCTGAATTCAGACCGTGATGATATTGTAGACAATTCGAAAATAATGTCCACAAATCGGTCGATAAGTAGGCGACGGTTTTCGCACCTACGTGTTAAAATGTCTAAAGCTAGCTGGTAATTCTCATTGGTAATAGTTAGGTGCGCAATGAGTGATCGCGATTCCCCGGCTAAGCACGACAGCAGGTAGTGCAATTTTAGTGCACCTGTAAGACCGGTCATGGTGTCGGTCAAGCTTTTGAAGATGGCTATAAAGGAGGGCCACTCTTCGAGTCGCAAGGTAAATTTAAGAAACAAAATTTTGGGTAACACTGAGTTTGCTTTCACGGTCGCCTGTTTGTATGCTGATGGTTCATCGTCACGGTGGGCTGATGACAATATATTTAAGTCTTCGTGGGCAACGAGAATCGCGTCGTAGGCTTCTATTGTTTTTTAATAATTTTCTAAGTATGCTCGTTCTTGGGCGTTGAATAAATCGTCAATGTCTAGGATCTCGTAGTACACTGCGTCGAGCTTCTCCTTAATCACTCTTACCTCAACAAATCTGGCATTAAAATCCGATTTCGAGTATTTCGATTTGGACAGCAACGATGATGCTATCTCAGCAAGCGTAATAATGGCTCTCTGTTACTCTCTAAATTTACCTGCTTGCGATTTGCTAGGCATCGCTAAGCGTTAAAGGCAAAATCACAAGCACAACAAAATAAAAAAAATAAAAATTTAATTTATGTAGTAGTGTGAAGGCCGAACACCGCCTTTTTTCACGGTCAGGTAAAAATAACTCGCTTAATAAACACGAATAGGAAACGCAAAAAAATATTTCTAATATATCTATTAAATCATCGATGAAATTCTGCACCTTATTTTAGGGAAGTCGGTTAAAATAACACCTAATTAAATAACATAATGTAACTTAACCTTACGTGAGAGCTGAGAGCTGAATTAATTCCAAACCGTTATAAACTGTGAACTTCACCACAGAATATTTCTAAACTCGTGCGGAACTCTAATTTATTAAGTAAATAACGAACACAAATGAAATACGTTCACGGTATTCTAGTTTATACCTTAAATAAGATAAATTAAGTAAATGACGTACTAGCTAAAAACTATCTTAAATATATACTTTCTCGCAGGCAGCAAATTTATTAAATAACACGTAGTTATCTGTGTACATAAGGATTAATTGTGTATTCGATTAAACACAATAATCGTTCAGTGGTTAGAGTAGTTGTTATAAATAAAGTTTCTACTAACTTCGTGTTTTTGAGGTGGATTTATTAAGTAAGTTACTGTAAGGAAGTTAAGTAAGGAATTTTTAATGAGAGCTGATTACTTAAGTGAACTGTATTTGGTAATTTGAACTTGTTCTTTTATCCGGCTCGAAGGACCATTTGTGTAAGTGTGGTACACTTACATACGTCAATAGAAAGTGAGAAGTAGAATTGGGGAATGCGGAAGGTGGGAGACATAAGTAAATGGTCGTTAGGTACTTACAGGAGGACGGGATGCCGAGGAACCGTCGAAGACCTGGGTAGTCCACGGGTCCATAGATGGGCGTTTATTTCACTCCACTGGTGTAGTAGGTAATGTCCTGTAGGCAGCCGTGGAGCACGGGAATGAAAACACGTGATTGACGCGGCGCGCGGAAACCCGATTCGCGGCGGTTATGGCGCGCAAGCGCATAGAGGTGACGCGATGCGTTACAGCGAGCGTAAAAGTCACGTACGGTCGCGTCGATTGTCTCAGAAGCACTGGGGCGGGCGCTATGGCACTCCGTGTCCCAGAAATGTCGGCGGGGCCAGGATTGGTTTGACCGCTGAGTTCTCGTAGGCAGATAAGACGTCCAGGCCATCCAGGCTATGTCGCGTCCAATTGACTAGACCGAATCAATTAATTTTGATCTGGACTTATGTGCTAATAGATATATAATCATTAGCAAATAAACTACTAAAATGCTTGCCAGCTCTTTGGCCATTAGCCAACACGTCCGTCTCTACTAAACGGACGTATCCAACATACTTATACTTCTTAATTTGTGTATCAAACTGCAAATGTGGTTCTACTAACATAGCAAAAAACGACATTATATCTTTGGCCTGACATAAAAAAGCTTGCCTGGTGGTGCGCTGTATCTCCGATTGAGGCAACATTTGAATCACCTTGGTCCAATGGACTGATTATGTGATTTTTATATTTTAAAGTTGTGATTATACGAATAGCATCTCATCATAAAATATTTTATTGTAAAGTAGTAGCATTTTAGCACACGTTTTCTCTGTATTTAGCAATTCTGAACATTTACCTCACTTTATTTACAAGCGTAACAGGGCTACATCTGCAAATAGCCTAAACACACATTTACCTTAAAACGCAGCGTACATAAATATATATCGGCTGAGAGCCAGAAATGAGTGTGACCCGGTATGATGAAAACACGTAATGTCTATCCCAACTTTAATCTTCGATCACTTATTAGATTATAACGTGCGCACGCGGCAAGCGCTCCTAGCAAACTGAGCTCAATTAATTATTTTTTTATCGAACGTACTAGTGCTGTTTGCCTCTACCGGCATTTACAGCGTCATCAGACGGGAGGCGAACACAGATGACACTCAGCCAGCAGAGCTTGCCCGTTGCGCATGCTCCGTCACAAAAGGCGGCCGACGCCATCACGTCCATACTTATATAAGCTCGTCCTCGAGCCCTATTCATTTTCTGGAACAATAGAAACGTTCGCTCATCCTGACATATAGGTGACAGAGATATTAAGTTATCTGCCTATCTAGTCTGGTTATCAATAAACCTTTAGCAAATTAGATTGAAATCACCACTACACGGAGACTACTGTAACATTATCACTTACATCAACCTTCTCACAGTCAACGTGTACGTATCGTGAGTAGAGCTAATCTCAAACGAGAGACTACTTTAACACATACGTCGCACTCTCACAATATTATGCCCAGCTAGCCCCATAAGAGAGACTACTGTAGCACATTAGTCATATTTCGTCACATAACCTCCAAACAACAACAGTGTCACCATCAACACCATCACAACATCATCATCATCATCATCGTCATCATCATTATTGAAATCAACAGTCCAGTCATTAACCATGCAGTGATATTATTTTTATCCATTCCTGTAAAGCCTTTTTTACAAGTTTTTTCCATTTTTTTATTGTTTTTTTTTTTTCATTAGCTAAGTCGACATTATTGAGATCAGTTTCAAGAACAAGGTTGTTTCATCGCTATTCGCCGTCACGCCATCAAACGAAATGTCTAACTGACCAAAAGGTCCCCAAAGTACTTCACGTAAATTTTCATTGTCACACTTGTAGATTATATTAGAGCCATTTATTTGTTTCAACCCGTACCTATTATTGGCCAAGACACCAGTAATTTGGAAAGGGCCTTTTTGGAAAAGGTACTTTTGATTTAATTGTCATTCATGTCATTCTCCACTTTTAGCATAAACGTAGCCTTTAACTGAAAACGGTATACTTAGTGTTACTTAATGCATTTTACAGATACAAAATAGCGTCAATAGACAATTTAAAACAACTAAATTACCGCAACCGCGCGCATTTTTTTAAATGGTGGATTTTCTGGGGGTTTTTGCAAACACTAGTTCGTAAATTTAATTATTGTAGGACGTTTCTCCAATTAACTTAAGATATACCTCTGTTAAATCGAATGACGTCACGTTAGGCCAGTTTTATTTTATTTTTAATATCGGAAGCATTAGATTGCGCTTAGCAGAGATTTAATCTGCTAGGCTCAACACAGCCTGTGATGATATTAGAAGTTTTAAGTGAGTCATACTGAATGCCTAACACCAATTCTTCGGTGTGAACTCCGTTACTCTACAGCGAGTGCTAACCTAAGATAGTTGAATACCTTAATATTAATTGGTCTTGCTAAGATTAATCAAAATTACCTTCAGTAATTGTAAAAAGATTTTTCAATGATTGTATTAGGTACGCGCTTGGCCTGCCCATAAGCTACCGCTGCCTACTGGAGCCCGTAGTGAGCATACAGTTATATATATTTGCTTTTACAGACGTCCTAAATATCGGAATTATCATATGAACAGACACGATCAGCTATTAACCTTTTTAGTTCACCAAATAATACTCGTACAAAGGCATTTTAACTGCTTTGAGAGCATCGGAAGAGTTTAACGTAAATGGATTTTTCAACAAGAAATACTATGAAAAGGCATGAATGATAACGAAACAGTATTCTTTTCTGTCACTCCGCTTAATTTTTTCTTTATGGTAAAAGTGAACCATAATATGCCAAGGAACTCCCTGCTGTTGGGATTGGATGTAGACGTTATTGATGAGCACCTGATAGACCCATTGCGATTTGCAAATGACACAAATCCACAAACTTCTTCACATATCGTGCCATATTTTGAACCCAATTAAGATCGTACAATTATTCAAAGTTGTTTCGTACCCTAGATATTTTATTTCATCATGTACGTGGCTTCTAAGAGACTACATCAAGTAATGAGGTAGCATGGGTATCCAATTCGTAATATACCTATGTATAATAGTACCTCGTGGTATTTTTTGGTATAATATACCAGGTCTGATGTCGTACGTGTTTAAAATTCAAAAAAAAAAACAGAAAAAGTGTTTAAAAAACAAAAAGCAACTCGTCAGAATAAAATTTAAAAAAATTTAACAATTAGGTCTTTCACATCTAAATACTTACAAATTTATCTGTTGGAGGACTTAGAACAAATTCGCCTTTTGGTCCACAATTTTGAATTTGCAAAATGTTGAATTCCTAAGATGTTGAATACGCAAAATGTTGATTCCCAAAATGTTGGGTTCCTAAAATATTGAGTGCGCTAAAAGGTGAACTTGCAATATGTTGAATCTCAAAACGTCGAACGCAAAAAAGCTGTATCCCATTTTTTGTTATTATTGGAATGAAAAAATATCTCTACTAAAAAGATTTTTATTATGTTTAAAATAAACATTTTAATACACGTTTAAACCACGTAAGAAGCTGTTTCAACTTATCTCGGTAGTAGAAGAGTTGAAACACTGAGAGATGGTTTGGTTTTAACGAAATGTCTCTTATTTATTTATTAAATATTTTGTGGTAGGACGAAATAGTGTACAGAAGTAATTATCTAAAAACGTTTCACGTATGTAGATCTACATTAAACTGAGATATTATGCGTGGTAACGTAAAAGTTGTGTCATGTTATGGTTCCAAATAAATAAAAAATGATTATTATTAAACATCCCGTCAATGTCCCCTATTTTATTTTTTGTTTTGTTATTAGTTAAGTATTAGTTAAGGATGACAAGTCACGAGATTTTTAAATTTAGTACTTACTTTAATGAATTAAAATGTTTTGTGATGTAATTAAATGTAAGACAAAACATGTTTTTTGTTGTTTGATGTTAATTGGTTTTCTACTCTTGTTTTTCTTCAATTTTCTTTGGTTTTTCACTATTTCCACCTGTCCTAAATAGTACCATACAATGCGGAACAATAACCTCATACACCCAGCAATATAACAGTTAGGATTCAACTTCTCGCAAATTCAACGTTTTGCGAATTAAACATTTTATCAAGTCAACATTGTGATTTGGGTGGCAAATTCAACTTTTTACGAGTTCAACATTTTGGATTTCAACATTTTGGAATTCAACAATTTGCAAATTCAACATTGTGGTCCACAAGGCAAATTCAGTGCCCAAACCATCTTTTTTTCACCATTAGATAGGGGGCTTTGAAAAGGGGAGACACATTCTCATACATTTAAATATTAAAAACGTTCTTGTTTGGCAAAAGTTATTTTGTCATTATTAATTTCTATAGATATGTCTTTCTTTAAAATGTCGCGCCCTTGTTAGACAGATTTTCATCCAGCAAAACGTGGTATAAAACATCAATTTTGTACACTGACTAACTGAAAATTAATTTGTATCACAGATGTAACGTATGTAGGTTGCCTATTTAAAAAAAAAAACTGTGTTGGTGTTCAAAAAGAAACGTTCATGTAACTGCGCACCATGTAGTGAAATACTCGTACTATGATCAAAGAAAGTAATAACAGCGCTCTAAGTACTTTGTTATGAGTCTGTTTTACTAAACTACATTCAGATACTGAAACGAATATAAACGGAAAATTAATGTCACTTATCTGAAACACCATACTAAACTCGCCAACACACGTTGACATGCCGGCCGACCGGTTGACTAGCACCAGCACTGGCATAAATATCTTCTTTCTTCATGTAGCGCATGGGGCATGTAGAGACGATGTGGCTTGTATCACTGCACACTTAGCAGGACGCTTGCGGGCGCCAACGCGGCGTAAACGTAACCGGATATTTTTCCGGCGCAGATGCAGATTGCCGCAGTCGAAATTTGTCACGATACTAGTAGCCTCGATATATATAGATTATTATATAGAAATAGTGTTGTATTTCGGAAACGTTTCAGCTCTAAATCACTCGTACTCGGATCTTCATTCCTTCGTTTCAAATTGAAACCACGAAGTGTGCGGAATAACTGCTGCTTGTTATTGATGGCAACCGAGTTCAGTTCATGACGAATTTGGTCATCGTAATTTGACAGGACGAATATCAAAGTCCGGTTATTACTGCTTGGAGTGGAGGTGGATCCATCTCACTTCTGATATCGGCTGAGAGCCATACATGAAGTGTGACTCGGTATGAAGAAAATACGTAATGTCTATTCCAACTTAAATCTTCGATCACTTATTAGATTATAACAACAGAGACGTGCGCACGCGGCGAGCGTTTTTTTTTATAACGGACTAATGCTGTTTGTCATTTACAGCGTCACCAGACGGGTGGCGAGTGCAGATGGCACTCAGACAGATACGGGCGCAGAGGGCGCACCGCCTAAGGCGAGCGTTGAAGAAGCTTCGCCGCAGAGCTCCGGTTGCCAAGCGCAGCTGTTTTATAGGCGATTGTGGTGATGGGTGAACGGCGGTGACTAAAAACGCTCGCCCGTTGACCAAATTTGACTCGCCGTGACCTTTGACCGAGTCGAACCTCTAGCGCGACCCACTCAATGGATAAATTGGCTGAGGTATTAAAAATTAAAAGTACGCAAAGTAGTATAAAACCATAGTACAAGCATACTTCTGAATTCAAAAAATTGAGACTATGCAACGCATTATGAGTGCTGCCATCAAGTGACCCCTGATTGATGGAGGTTTGACCACCAGTTAAAGTTCCAATATCTCTTCTATAAATTGGTTTATAAGACCAGCCTGTCTGACGCTAATATTTCATAAAAAGTATAATTGATGATACAGCCGCCGTTAGCTGAAAGAGATACATTTTGACAATAGGAGAAAGAGTACATAATACTGTACCAGCCCTGCATATCTAGCAAAGCTAAAACGTAAACTCACATTAATCATGTTCGTCGTTACGAAATAAGTTGTTGCCACGCCAGTCAACGGAAACAGCACGCATGGAATGAACCCAGTTACCGCTAAAGGCAATGCTTGCGTTGTCCAAAGTATTACCATATTCACGATTGCATAAGTGATCCATTGCCAGCTCTGAAAATAAATCACACCAGAAATAAAATAAATGTGAAAGTTTGAGTAAGTGCATGTTTCTGTTTTGAAACGCCTGGGTGATTTGATTGGGATTTGAAGTGTATCATGTATGTCGGCGCGAAGATATTACCAAGCTTCAAGTTAAAGTTACTGTTATAGTTAAAGTTAAATTGTCGAACGAATACTGTACCTATTTTGACTTATAAGTAGCGTTCAAAACGATAATTATTTAATCTAGTGTCGTGAAATGAGTCATTTATTGTTTAACTGTTGAGTAAACCTTTAACCCAATAGATAATAGTTTGTTAGACTTTGAAACTTAATCAGCAAAAAAAGGTAGAAGAGGAAGCTGTGGCAACAGACTCGCTGCTCGCGCCTGAAGAGTGAGGTGAACGCACTGGTGGAGCGCGTGAAGACCGCACTTCAGAACTACGCCGAACATAGCTGGGACGTGCACATAGACTCTATCACCACCAAGCTACCATCTGTCCACCGACTTTGCCGCCACGGAGCCAACCAGACCATTGATCGGGAAGGATGACCTTCTGAAATGTGTTGCCATAGACCGAGCTGAGATTTTCGCCGATTAAGACGCCTGCCCAACAAGAAAGCCCCAGGGCTCGATAAGATACCGAATAAAGCGTTAAAACACCTTCCACCTCGACTCCTAGCCGCTTTGACACGGATATTCAACGGGATAGTACGCTGTGGCCATCTCCCAAAAAGCTGGAAAACGGGAGTTGTAAGAATGGTCCCTAAACCCGGGAAGAACATTACGAAGCCCGAAAGTTATCGTCCAACAACGCTGTTAAGCACGCTCTTGAAGGCGTTTGAGAGACTATTACTCCAGCACCTAACACCACATATTACACCTCGTGAAGAGCAATACGGTTTAGGTCAGAGCACTCTAGAACTCTCCAGCTGACAAGAACTATCAACGAAATGGCTACATGCTACAACAAGAAATAGTACGTGGTGGCAGTGATGCTAGATATGGAAAAGGTCTATGATCGCATATGGCACGAAGACCTGCTATACAAGCTATCAAAGAGCCCAATACCGAAGCCAATCTATGTCATTATCAAGTCTTTCGATCGATCCTATCCGAATCGAGGAGGCCCTATCAACAGAGAAGCCAGTACTTTCCGGAGCACCACAGGGCAGCAGTCTATCACCGATCCTGTACGCGTGGCACACCAATGACATACCACTGGTGGGCCACGCGAAGCTTGCCCTCTTCGCAGACGACGCTGCCTACTACGCTTCCTCGATTCGGACCGAAAACGCTGTGAAGAGACTTTAACAATCGCTAGATGCTCTGCCAGAATAGCTAGCAAAATGGAGTATGGCTGTGAACGTGGAAAAAACAAAGGCAATCATAATAGGCAGATCTAACCTCCTAACACAACTGAAGCTATTAAACAACGACATACCATGGGCCCCAGTGGTGAAATACCTAGGAGTCCAAATCGATCGCAACCTGAACCGCAACGCCATCAACACCATCGTGGGAAAGGCGAAGGGAGCCTACGCATGCCTTTCGCCGATCCTACGCTTAAAGCTACCACTCCGGGTGAAGATCATGATCTACAACAGCCCCAGCGTGGTACGCTCAAACAACCACCTATTTAAGGAAGAAACTCTCTCTCTAGAAGGCTCAAGAGAACCAAACACCCGATCTATCGTCAGAACACCTCGTTACGTCCAAAACTCGACGATAGCTCGCGACCTCAAGATGGAGAATATCCAAGAATTTATAAGACGGCTAACATCGAAACTATTCACCACGGCGGACGCCTCAAGATAACAGCATCTTGGCATCGCGCCCTTACACGCGAGACCTCCTGACGCTTCTGGCCAACGAAAAATGAAACCGGCTTCGCAAGAGCTCGTCCCACGGAGGGACGAAGAAAATGAAGAAACGAGGGTGGAAGGTGGAGAGTAGACCGGTGGTCGCTATCGCGGTCGCCGATCGGCTCGCTCAATAGAGGTCTCGCCCAGTGTGCTTGACTCGCCCCGACAACCACCGGTGGGAAAAAGCCATGAAGCTTATCTTCAAATGACCCGATCATCGTCATGGACGGAGACGTGCCAGGGGCAGAGAGCTCAGCGTTGACTCCCTTTTCCCGTTCAACGTAGTAACACCAGCTGAACTAGACGAAGACCCGAGTAAGCGAGTCATTCTAATACAAGCCACCCTAGAGTGTGGACCTCCACAAGACATTGTAAATAAATGGAAGTACAAAGCAGTTTACGAGAATATGTCATACTGTACTTGTACCATGGACTACCCTGATGACGTCACGCCTTCTACAAGTAACCCTGGATCCTATTATCCAGCATCAGGAGACACACCACCACATACTAGTCTCCGACATGTACAATACGAGTAGATTGAAGCCACAATCAAAACATAGGCTGCTTTTCGTCTTGAAAAAATGTTCCTGTTATGATAGTTATTTAACATCTATGTGGAGTCACATGATGCAAGCAAGAATGGTATTACTTGGAAATACATTTAAAAAGTTAAGCGTAGCAATGCACTGCGCTTGTCACCCCGGTATATTAGTTTACGAATCTCAGTGGCCTAGTGATTTCACATGCTACAATGTCATTCATACCCTACAAAAGGCGATCTTAGAGCGATTTCTTCCATACAGCTTTTGGATGGATTAAATATTGATTTCTAAAGAAAGGCGATGTACACAGTCTCAAATATGATATAAAAAATATAAAAAAGCAAAGAGAGAGATATACGAATAAGTGCTAAATATCTATACATAAATAAAATAATACGCAATACTCATATATACACACTAGCTGTGCCCGCGTTCGCGTGGATGACGAAACTTATCAATGAAAGTTTTGTGTAGTTTAGTTTTGTGTGAAAGTGTTGGACTGCTCACATGGGAAAGAGCGACCTAAAGCTGACCATGTGAAAAACAACTCACGCTGAGATCTACGCCAGCAACGCCTAGAGTCTGACCTTGTGCCTTATTTATTGTCATGGCGTAACTAAAGCTACTGGAAACTGTACTGTCTTAAACGGAAATGGGAAATGGTTCGGAAACAAAGGAATTCTAGGAATCAAAACACTTTCCCCGGCACCACAACCGGTTAAAATTTCTGCCTAAATTATGTTAAGTTGTAAATCTATGCGTTTAATTGAGTACCATTGCACAGTTTAGGAGGACTTAAATTACGAAAAAGAATTATAGGAACACCGATTTGTAAATTAATTGTATGCGAGCGAAGTCCAGGAAGATTTAATGAACTCAAAAATTCTGTCGGATTCTTTTTGATCCGTCATTCTATTGATAGAGGTATACTCTCGACTTTCTCCTGGAATACGCGACTGCATTTAATTATTTATTGCACATGCTTGATCATTTCGAGAAGTTTAAATAGATCTTTTAAAAAACTAAACGAAACAGTACAACATCTAGCTATCATTTAAAACCACTTTTTAAATATTTATACCAATAATTATACCAAGTTTTATCGTAATCGAACTGGTAGTTTTTGCGTGATGCCTGAACAAAGTTTTTGACAAACATAAAAATTTTGGTTTCGGTTTGGTTTTTTTACTTTTTCAATGTACAGATCAAATCAAATCAAATCAATTTATTTGCATAAATATGGGTAACAAAGTTAGTATCATATTTTATTGGCTCGCCATATTTCACCATTATTGGTATGCAACATTGTAATAGATAATATTGTTATAATTCATACAATACAATTTTAGTCATTTAAATTATTAATCAAATACCACAATATAATTTAGAAATATTATTACCGCAACAAACTTGACAGTCACTAACACTAAGCCATAGATGAATATATGTCCGTATTGACTATCGGTATATTGAAGTCCTGAAGTGTTTGTACAAAAACGCCTACATGTCAGTCCAAGTACAGGAGCAGAGTTCGAAGGCAATTCCATTGCAAAGAGGCGTGAGACAGGGAGACGTTATATCTCCGAAACTGTTCACTGCTACATTGGAAGACGCCTTCAAGCTTCTGGAATGGCAAGGACTTGGCATTAATATTAACGGCAAATACATCACTCACCTTCGATTTGCCGACGACATCGTAGTCATGGCAAAATCCATGGAAGACCTCAGTACAATGCTCGAAGGCCTCCATCGAGTTTCCTAACAAAGGTCTTAAGATGAACATGGATAAGACGAAAATTATGTCTAATGCCCATGTTGTACCTACCCCAATATCAGTTGGGAACTTAGTTCTTGAAGTTGTTGACGAGTACATCTACCTGGGACAGACAGTCAAACTAGGCAGGTCCAACTTCGAGAAAGAGGTCAATCGTCGAATCCAACTCGGCTGGGCAGCGTTCCGGAAACTTCGCAAAGTCTTCTCGTCAAAAATACCTCAGTGCCTCAAGACATGAGTCTTCGACCAATGTGTGTTAACAGTGATGACTTATGGCACTGAAACGTGGTCACTTACTATGGGCCTCATAGAAAAGCTCAAAGTCGCACAGCGAGCTATGGAGAGGGCTATGCTCGGGGTTTCTATACGTGATCGAATCAGAAATGAGGAGATCCGTAGAAGAACGAAAGTCACCGACATAGCCCAGAAGATTAGCCAGTTGAAATGGCAGTGGGCAGGGCACATAGCACGCAGAACAGATGGCCGATGGGGCCGAAAGGTTCTGGAGTGGAGACCACGGACCGGCAAGCGCAGCGTAGGGTGTCCACCGACACGGTGGACAGACGACCTGATGAAGGTCGCAGGATGACGTTGGATGCAGGCCGCTTCTAAGCGGTCTTTTTGGAAATTCATGGGGGAGGCATATGTTCAGCATTGGAATGGCTACGGCTGAGATGATGATGATATTATATTATATTATATTATATTATATTATATTATATTATATTATATTATATTATATTATATTATATTATATTATATTATATTATATTATATTATATTATATTATATTATATTATATTATATTATATTATATTATATTATATTATATTATATTATATTATATTATATTATATTATATTATATTATATTATATTATATTATATTATATTATATTATATTATATTATATTATATTATATTATATTATATTATATTATATTATATTATATTATATTATATTATATTATATTATATTATATTATATTATATTATATTATATTATATTGAACCTGAAGCCATCAGGGAAAGGGTGGCTCAGTTCCCCCGCTAACAAATACTGTGTCGCCTAACACCTTGCTGATTATTGTAACTGTGTGTATTGCTGCCTGTTTTTGGATGATGTGTGTATTTATATTTGAGTCCAGTTTATTGCAGTATCTGTGTAGGCTTTTAGCTACAACTCCAGTGGCTCCTACAACTATGGGTATAACTTCTGTGGGTGTTTTCCATAGCCTGGTTATTTCGACTTTAAGTGCGTGGTATTTACTTAATTTCTCTATTTCTTTTGGTCCTATATTGTAGTCTGATGGTACTGTGATGTCAAATAGGTATGTTTTGTTTTCTAAGTTGTTGATGTATATTATGTCTGGTCTATTGTGTACTATTGTAACATCTGTCTGAACCGGTACCTCCCACATTAGTTTGGCACTGTCATTTTTCTTGACCTGCGGTTGCGTTAGGTGTTCTTGCTACCACAGGTTGGAGACAGGGAATTTATGTATTTTGGCTAGGGTCCAGAATATGTATTGTACAATATTGTTATGTCTTTTGGTGTAGTTAGTGCCGGCCAGTTTTTCACACTCTGAGACAATGTGTTGTGTGGTCTCATCTTTTACTGAACATAGACGACATTTGCCGTCTACTGCTCTTTTTAAGATGTCCCTTTCATGCTGTTTGGTGACTACTGCTTGATCCTGAATTGCAAATATGCGTGATTCTAATGTAGGCGATACCGGTTGTTTTTTAAGCTACTGGAATGACTGCTTTGTATCTATATTTTCTTTGTCTAAAACTGCTTTGTAGAACTGCCCGTGTAAGGGTTTCGCTTTAACTTTTTCTATTGCTGTTTTAGTTACTGCGTGTTTTATTTCCTTAACTATATATTTTTCATAGCGGCGTGAACCTATGTCTTCTAAATTTGTTTGTGTTTCTTTAGCTATTGAGTATTTGTCTTTTTTCTGTCGTGCTCTACTATTGCTCTTAATATGTAATCCTTTTCTGTTTCTAGATATGGTCTGTATTTTATAATCTGTGTTTTGTATAATGTGTCTAAACTTGTCAAACCTCTTCCTCCTTCGTCTGTTGGTAAGTATAACCGTTCTACTTCTGATTTTTTTTGGTGTGCTTTTTTAATTGTAAGAATTTTCCTAGTTTTAATGTCTATCTTTTTTAAAACTGCTGTTGAGTAATTTATAATACCGAAAGTGTATAACAAAACCGGGACCGCGTAAATGTTAATCGCCTTCAGTAGATTTCGGGCATTGAGATGTGAAGATGTTAGTTTTTTCACGCGACGGAAGTATTCTTTTTCTATACTTTGTCTTACTTTTCCGTGATCTATTTTCCCGGTTTCATTGATACCTAAATACTTATACTGTTCATCTACCTGCAGGTGTTTGAACTCGTCTCCACTCAGTAGTATGTGCCCTTGCCCTCGATGTTCTTTTCTCCTACCAGATACTAAATGCAATGCACTACATTGCATTTATTTAATCCGAATTTCATCCCTATGTCCTTGGTAAATGTTTCTGTGCTGTCTATTAAAACTTTAAGATTTGTCTTGTTGTTTGCATAAATCTTTAGATCATCCATGTACAGCAAGTGGTTGATTGTGGTGGCGTCTTTGAGTTGATAGCCTTTAATATTTGTGAAGGATTTGGGAGATGGGATTTATGCCCAGGCAGAACCTTGGAATATTCCTCGGCGGATAAAGATGGGATCGGTGGTTACAGACGTGTTCGATCCGCGAGCTGTCATGATCACATACCATGTGGGCATGACTTTCTCTAGAAAACTTCGGATAGCAGGTGGACATTTATAGAGGTCAAGTACTTTGAGTAGCCATTCATGCGACATGCTATCAAAAGCCTTCCGATAGTCAATCCACGCCATGCTTAAGTTTTTTGGCATTTGTGCGCATCTTCAAGTACGGTTTTGTTGATCATGAGATGATCTTTGCAGCCCCGTACCTGGCGTCTGCAACCCGTTTGCTCTGGAGCTAAAATGTCATTTTTGTCAAGGTGGGTGTGGAGTTCATTGGCTATTACGGATGTTAGTACTTTGTACATTGTGGGAAGGCAAGCTATTGGATGCCAGTTCTTTGGGTCCTGGGTGTCGTTGTTTTTTGGGATCAGTATAACTTGTCCCGTTGTAAACCAAGTGTCGACGGGTTCGACTCTTTTAATTATTTTATCAAACAAAGTGGCTAGATATTTATGTGTGCCGATTAGGTATTTTAAGTAATAGTTTTGTATTTTGTCTATTCCGGGTGTTTTCCAATTTTGTGTTTTTCTTATGGCTTGTTTAACTTTATCTACACCTATCGCTTCAAATGGGTTCTATGTCCTCTGTAGATTTTTCGATTTCTGGTATCCACGTCGCGTCTTTGTTGTACTCAATGGGGTTTGATAACATAGTCATCCAGTAGTTTTGGATGTTGTTTCTTTCTGGAATTTGGGTAGGGTTCTGTTGCGTGTTGTTATCAAGTGATCTAAATAATTTATGTTGGTTTTCTGCAATCTGTTTGTTTTGTAATTTTCGCGTGATTATTTAGTCGTACCTACGGAGTCTACCTGCTAGGTCTTTTGTTTTTTGTTTCAGAATTTCAATGGTGGTATTTAATTTTTCGTTATCAGTTATCCTATATTTTTCGTATAGCTTTTGTTTCACATTGATCATTCTAGTACTTTTTACTCCGGCTTTTATTTCTACCAGCCGTCCTAGTTCTTTTCTTAAGTCCTCAATATTTCGTTTTAGCCTTTTTTTCCATGGTGGGTCCCGTTTTGGTGTTTGTGCTGTGATTGTTGGTGTGTATGGCGTTTGTTTATTTAATATCAGTAATGTTTTAGCGGCTGCGTAAATAATATCATTAATTCCGCGCAATGAGTTTTGGGTTGTTAACAAGTTTGGTAAGTATTGGTTGATTTTACTAAAGTTGCGAATAAAGTGTTTGTTGAAATTTGGTTTGGGCAGAAACTTTCTAAGTTCTATTTGTATTTCCTTGGGTTCTGATAAAACCTGCAAGAATTCTAATATAACTGGGTCTTGATCTTCGTTGACTTCAATTTCATCAACTTCTGTATCAGTGTTTGCATTTTGTGTATTGTCACCAGATTGAAGTATTCGGATGTAACTGCTAACTCTAGAGTATTGTATATATGTTGTGTCAGTGTATTTTTTGGTGTGTTTAGATGTTGTGATAAGTGAGATGAGTGAGTGATGTAGGTTAGTTTTGTGTGAAAGTGTTGGACTGCTCACATGGGAAAGAGCGACCTAAAGCTGACCATGTGAAAAACAACTCACGCTGAGATCTACGCCAGCAACGCCTAGAGTCTGACCTTGTGCCTTATTTATTGTCATGGCGTAACTAAAGCTACTGGAAACTGTACTGTCTTAAACGGAAATGGGAAATGGTTCGGAAACAAAGGAATTCTAGGAATCAAAACACTTTCCCCGGCACCACAACCGGTTAAAATTTCTGCCTAAATTATGTTAAGTTGTAAATCTATGACCTTTAATTCAGTACCATTGCACAGTTTAGGAGGACTTAAATTACGAAAAAGAATTATAGGAACACCGATTTGTAAATTAATTGTATGTGAGCGAAGTCCAGGAAGATTTAATGAACTCAAAAATTCTATCGGATTCTTTTTGATCCGTCATTCTATTGATAGAGGTATACTCTCGACTTTCTCCTGGAATACGCGACTGCATTTAATTATTTATTGCACATGCTTGATCATTTCGAGGAGTTTAAATAGATCTTTTACAAAACTAAACGAAACAGTACAACATCTACCTATCATTTAAAACCACTTTTTAAATATTTATACCAATAATTATACCAAGTTTTATCGTAATCGAACTGGTAGTTTTTGCGTGATGCCTGAACAAAGTTTTTGACAAACATAAAATTTTTGGTTTCGGTTTGGTTTTTTTACTTTTTCAATGTACAGATCAAATCAAATCAAATCAATTTATTTGCATAAATATGGGTAACAAAGTTAGTATCATATTTTATTGGCTCGCCATATTTCACCATTATTGGTATGCAACATTGTAATAGATAATATTGTTATAATTCATACAATACAATTTTAGTCATTTAAATTATTAATCAAATACCACAATATAATTTAGAAATATTATTACCGCAACAAACTTGACAGTCACTAACACTAAGCCATAGATGAATATAATTCCTAGCGGACACTAAGCCACCCAAAGTACAATAGTCATTTAACATCAAGATATACAAGTAAGATACATTAAACTTACATATTTTATGTCATACTAAAATTATAATGTCAAATTAAAATTAGCTGCTGATTAATATGACCCTAAAATACATCACAATAATACAAGAGATAACAAACTAGTATTCTGTCACTAAAGCTCTGAGGAACAGTCATGTATAAATTCTATTATTGAATAATAACATTTGTTTCTAAGAAAACTAAACAACTTCTTTTTAAATGTCATAAGACAGTCAGATTCTAGTATAGATTTAGGTAAACGATTGTACCATCTCGGAGCCATGCCAAAGATACCTTTATCAAATAATGCAATTTTGTGTGGAGGCATGCATTCTTTATTTTTGTAGCGTGTACTTCTGGTAACATCATAAAGATTCAGATTGTTTCTCATAAACACAGCAACTTCATAAATATACAAACATGGGAATGTCAAAATACTAAGCATTTCAAAGTGAGTTTTACACGAATCTGTTGGTTTGAGATGACAAACAGACCTTATGCACCTTTTTTGCGCTTTAAAAATTGTTTCTCACTCAGAACAATTTCCCCAAAATATTACTACGTAGCGGAGAGTAGAAGTGTCCATGGTAGAACTTTCACTTCTACAGATTTATTAGAATAGTACCCCCCCCAACTCTACCCGTGGGTGCGTAAAAATCTGCTAAGGGATAACAATCGGAAGGTGGGCAGCAGCACCTTCCCAGTATTAAAACCTCAAAACTGCGCTCGCCAACCCGCCTGCCAAGCGTGGCGAGTATTGGCAAAAACCCCTCAATGGATTGGACAAAAAGAACCAGGCCCTCAGTCCCCGGCAGCCCCGCTATTCCTGGCTATGGTAGCGACCACGGTAACGGTGGGGCAGGGGGTGCTAAGAATCCCCAGCAGACGCCCGGCTACCAACCCCAACGACGACGACTGGCCCTGATAACACACAACATACGCACGATGAGGACAGACGAGAAGATATATGAGCTGGAAGAAGAAATGAGTAAGATACACTGTGGGACATTGTGGGGTTATCTGAAGTCCGTAGAGCGGGTGAGGACACGATAACCCTAAAATCAGGTAACCTACTCTACTACCGGGAGGGCGACCAACAGTCCCAAGGTGGTGTCGGGTTTCTCGTCCACAAGTCCCTTACTAACAACATAGTTAAGATCGATAGCGTTTCCAATAGGATCGTATACCTAATACTCAGAGTATCCAAACGATATTCGCTGAAGGTCATTCAGGTATACGCACCGACGAAGTCGCACCCGGATGATGAGGTGGAGGATATGTATGAGGACATTAGTCGGGCCATACATACCTCTGAAACGCACTTTCTAGTTGTTATGGGGGACTTCAACGCGAAGTTGGGTAAGAGAAGCGAGGATGAGTCGAAAGTGGGGCAATTTGGCTATGGACAACGGAACCGTAGGGGACAGAGGTTGGCCGAC
This sequence comes from Selenia dentaria, assembly GCA_917880725.1. Taxonomy (NCBI): domain Eukaryota; kingdom Metazoa; phylum Arthropoda; class Insecta; order Lepidoptera; family Geometridae; genus Selenia; species Selenia dentaria. The sequence continues at coordinate 12,910,309 of OU862877.1, read as the reverse complement.
TTCCTGGAGAAAGAGGGACTCTTTATGGAACAGTTGGCTAGAGCTAGCAATGTGGAGCTTGTAAACATCCCCGATAGACGGGGCGAGAACCTAATTACTATTGTCATGCAACTCGCTACTACTATAGGATGCGAACTTCCCCAGCGAGATATCTTGGCGGTTCATCGTGTCCCCCACGCAAACAACAAAGATCCGCGACCAAAGAATACTATTATTAAATTCTCGTCCCGCATCTTACGTGACAACTTCTTAGCCGCATTTAGGATGAAAAAAGTAGTTGAGTCATCCCAGCTCGGCATCTCAGGCACACCATACCGAATTTATGCTAACGAACATCTTACGTTGAACAATAAAATTTTATTTCGGGAATGCCGGGTGAAAGCAAGGGCCAATGATTACAAATATGTGTGGGTTAAGCACGGTACTATTCTGGTGCGTAAATCGGACAGCTCCCCTGTGCTGGCCGTGCGCAGTGCGCAGGACGTCACTAATATAAAGTGACTTTTTTTAAAGTATGTAACTTCCTATTCTACTTATAACATACATATCGAAACTTATATGTATACATATTGTCTAAGCACACTTGCTACTTTAGGTGATAAATTATCGTATGTAATGCATAACAGCAGTAAGTTTATGAGCCCGTATTATAGCGTCTTTGCAGTTTTGTATAAAAATAACTATGTAAATAAACAGTTATTACGCGGGTACCCACTTAGAGTGTGTTATGAATGTGTAATGCTGCTACTGTTTTTATTGTACAAATATGATCAATGTTCGATTCCATTTTTTTCTTTGATTGCGAATCACGACATTTCTATATGTTTTATTTTTAAACTTACATTCCTCATTGTAAATGGCGAAAATGGATAACAACGCAATTACATTTTACTACCAAAACTGTCGTGGTTTGCGATCTAAATTACACACTCTATATATGAATATATTATTGCACAACTATGATATTATAATTTTGACTGAGACTTGGTTGACCAGTGACATTTATGATAATGAATTGATGGATTCGCGGTATGTTTTGTTTCGTAGTGACAGGGACCGTGTAGCGACAGGACGGCGGGATGGCGGTGGGGTGCTCGTTGCCGTACGGCGCTCGTTATCTACGGATGCGCGCGTGCGCATCGTAGCCCCACCGATCCTGCCTCCTCCCGCTACCACCCCTCTCCCTGCTGCAATTGTTGATTACGTAACGATAGCGCTCGAATTTAATACTAATACGTACACTATATCTGCCGCGTACATCCCAGATAGTCAGAAATATGATGTTTATCTCTCTTATGTTAGCTACCTACTAAATGTTTATCAATGTTTTAAGGATTCTTATTTTTTTGTTATAGGAGATTTTAACTTACCATCGTTAGAATGGCGACCTAACTATACCCATATGCTCCCTTTACATACGTCTCCTTTTTGTCGATCTGTAAATCTGTTGATTAGTTTTCTGACAGAAACTAAAAGCTTTCAATTTAATCATATTAGAAACAAAACTTCTAAGATACTCGACTTATTTATATCGAACAAAACCGGATGTAACTTGTTACCTGCTCCAGTACCTTTAGTACCAATAGATGGATTTCATATACCTTTCTACGCAACTGTACCTAGGGAACGTGACTGCAAGCATATGCAATCCAAGCCGCAATCGAAGCATTGCTTTCACAGGGCTGATTATAAAGTAATAAATAATGAAATAATTGGAACAGACTGGAATCTTCTTTTTAAAAATAAACCATCTGAAAGTGTAGTTCATACTTTTTATGAAACTTTATATAGTATTATTTCAAAGAACGTTCCTACAAAAATTATTAAAAAGTCTAGTTTTCCTATATGGTTCAACTCATCTTTGAGACACATATTTGCTAATAAGAAGAATGCATGGATAAAATGGAAAAAATATAATAACTTATCGGATTATGAGAGTATCGCAATGTTTCGAGATAGACTTAAAATAAATTCAGAAATATGTTACAAAAATTACATTACAAAAGTCGAAGAAAGTATTAAGAATAACATTAAATATTTTTGGTCTTACATTGCTAACAAAAAGAAAAATAATGACATTCCTAGTTGCGTTTATTATAGAGAAATAATGTCGAGTGAGCCAAGAGACGTATGCAATATGTACTCAACATACTTTCGCTCTGTGTTTGAACCCTCCACCGTTCCTGATGGATATAATATAGGTAGTAGCACACATACTGTGGATAACCCAACATCAGATTTAATTATAAGTGACCTTAATTTTACATTGGATAATGTCAGATCTGAACTACGTAGATTAGACCCCACTAAAGGTACTGGAGCTGATAATATTCCATCATTGTTTTTAAAATATACCGCAGATACTATTTGTTTTCCAGTGCAATATATATTTAATCTATGCATACGCGAGGGTGTTTTCCCTCATATCTGGAAAGTTGCTCGCATAACACCTATCTATAAAGAAGGATTAAAGAAAGATGTCGAGAACTATCGCCCCATCTCTATTTTACCATCACTGTCGAAGCTTTTCGAGAGGCTTATACACAATGCAGTATATCCTAGCTTACACAACATTATTATACCTCAACAACACGGATTTGTTCGACGTCGATCCACTGTTACCAACCTTTTAGTATATACTACTGAAATATTCAGGAACTTAGATAAGAACAAACAAACTGACAGTGTGTATACCGATATTAAAAAAGCTTTTGACAGGGTGGACCATCGAATTCTATTAGACAAAATAGCATATAATGGTATTCGTGGTAACTTGTGGCGCTGGTTTAAGTCATATATTACGAATCGCAGCCAGAAGGTAGTAATCAACGGTTTCGAATCCGATCTAGTTCCAATTAGTTCCGGTGTCCCCCAAGGGTCAATATTAGGACCATTACTCTTTATACTATATATTAATGACATTAAAAACTGTTTTAAATTTTGCAATTTCCTTTTATATGCCGATGACCTAAAAGTATACCACACCATAAATAATTATCAAGATCACTTAAATTTTCAACAAGATCTTGACAGGTTCTCGGCGTACTGTCTTAAAAATAATCTACTACTAAGTATTAATAAATGCAAATCAATTACCTTCACAAGTAAATTAAACGTAAGCAGTTATACATATGTCTTATGTAACACTAATCTCGAAAAAGTTCAGATCATAAAGGACCTAAGAATAACCCTAGATAGTAAATTAACATTAGACGTACATATTGAAAATATAACAGCTCGTGGATTCAAAATGTTTAATTTTGTCATAAGATCCTCAATTTATTTTAAGAACGAAATAACGTATCTATTGTTATATAAGTCACTGGTTCGATCACAATTAGAATATGCTGTGTCAGTGTGGAACCCGCTTTATAAGTGTTATATTTAAAATATTGAAAGAGTTCAAAAGAAATTTTTACGCTGTATGCATTACAAACTCTGTCATAATATTATACCGTATGAAAAGCTGCTAAATAAATATAAATTATTAGACTTAAGCTCCAGGAGACAACAGCTAGATGTAATGCTTTTGTATGACTTGGTTCATAATAGATATGACTGCTCAGAATTGGTCAATGAGCTTCGATATAAAATACCTTTTAGAACTTTTCGCTATAAACATAAAGTGTTTGCTATTGCAATTTGTCGCACTAAAGCTGGTCAACGATCACCACTGTATCGTATGACAAGTTCATATAATGATCTTTTCAATTGTATAGACTTATTTCATGAACGTGTGGATTGCTTTAGGAGGTATGTATTGGACCTTCTTGGAGGTAAAGGCAGCGACCAATTGTGATGCTGTTCACGGACTTGTACTGTTTTATAGCTAATTCAGCTCATAACAATAGGAAGTTTCAATTATGGTTTACTATTCTCGAATAATGTAAAATAAGCTTATAATGTAACTGCATACTTATATTTTTGTATATTATCATACTTATCTTTATTTTCATACCATATTGTATTCTAGCTTTTTGAATAATTTACACTGTTTGCACGTCAACAACTTAAACCTCATAACTTCTTTAAGAAATTTGTGGTCAACGAAGTTGGTCTCACTCTTATTGTAATTTAGAATTTAAACATTTATATATAATTTACATTGTGAAACTGTTAGTTGGTCCTTAAAAAAAAATAAAAAAAAAAAAATTATGATGAACTCTTTCATTCAGAAGCCACCTTACAGGAAATGGACCTGGCTGAGTCCCGATGGTTCCACGAGAAATGAGATCGACTTCATTATGACGACCAAAAGGCAAATATTCACTGATGTCTCCGTGATCAACAGGGTTAAAACCGGTAGTGATCACCGAATAGTAAGAGGCACGGTGAATATTAATGTCAAACTGGAGAGGTCTCGTCTGGTAAAGTCTACGCTCCGACCCACTCGTGCCCATATACAAGACCCCGAGAGCTTTCAACTTGAGCTATCCAATCGCTTCGATTGCCTTGAGAACATCGCTTCAGTGGACGAGATCAATAACAGGTTAGTAGAAACTGTCCATACAGTGGGTTCCAAATACTTTAAACCCCACCGTACAGATAGGCCACAGAAACTCTCCAACGATACCCTCAACCTCATGGCTGAACGACGCTTACTGAAAATGCAGTCTTCGCATGATGCTGAAGCATATAGGCTGCTCAATAGACGAATATGGAAGTCCTTGCGACATGACATCCGGATCTTTAATACAAACCGTATTAAAGAGACGATAGAGCGTAAAAAAGGCTCCAAAGTGTTTGCAAGAGACATGTCTATTAGGCAAAGCCAGTTGATGAAGCTGAAGAGAGAAGACGGCAGTGTAGCGTCGACCAAAGCAGAAGTATTAGGAGAGGTAGAGAGTTTCTACGGACAGCTATACACCTCGGTTGCTAAACCTGTTAGCAGCTCGGCCAAAGACCCAAGAGCCAAGCTGACCCGACATTATACGGAAGATATCCCGGACATCAGCCTGTACGAGATAAGAATGGCCTTGAAACAGCTTAAGAACAACAAGGCGCCTGGTGACGACGGTATCACATCTGAGGTTCTGAAATCGGGTGGAACACCGGTACTTAAAGTCCTTCAGAAGCTCTTTAATACCGTCTTACTCGAATGTTCAACGCCAGAAGCATGGAACAAAAGCGTGGTGGTGCTGTTCTTCAAGAAAGGTGACAACACTTTACTTAAAAATTACAGACCCATCTCGTTTTTGAGCCATGTTTATAAGCTGTTTTCGAAGGTCATAACGAATCGTCTCAGTCGCAGGTTTGATGAATTCCAGCCTCCGGAACAAGCCGGTTTCCGAAAAGGCTATAGTACCATAGACCACATCCACACGCTACGGCAAGTTATACAGAAGACCGAAGAGTATAACTTGCCTCTTTGTTTAGCGTTTGTGGACTGTGAGAAAGCCTTTGATTCGATCGAGACGTGGGCAGTGTTTGAGTGTCTCCAGCGGTGCCGTATTGACTATCGGTATATTGAAGTGCTGAAGTGTTTGTACAAAAACGCCTACATGTCAGTCCGAGTACAGGAGCAGAGTTCGAAGGCAATTCCATTGAAAAGAGGCGTGAGACAGGGAGACGTTATATCTCCGAAACTGTTCACCGCTACATTGGAAGACGCCTTCAAGCTTCTGGAATGGCAAGGACTTGGCATCAATATTAACTGCGAATACATCACTCACCTTCGATTGGCCGACGATATTGTAGTCATGGCAGAATCCATGGAAGACCTCAGTACAATGCTCGAAGGCCTCCATCGAGTTTCCCAACGGGTAGGTCTTAAGATGAACATGGATAAGACGAAAATTATGTCTAATGCCCATGTTGTACCTACCCCAATATCAGTTGGGAACTCAGTTCTCGAAGTTGTTGTCGAGTACATCTACCTGGGACAGACAGTCAAACTAGGCAGGTCCAACTTCGAGAAAGAGGTCAATCGTCGAATCCAACTCGGCTGGGCAGCGTTCCGGAAACTTCGCGAAGTCTTCTCGTCAAAAATACCTCAGTGCCTCAAGACAAGAGTCTTCGACCAATGTGTGTTACCAGTGATGACTTATGGCACTGAAACGTGGTCTCTTACTATGGGCCTTATAGAAAAGCTCAAAGTTGCACAACGAGCTATGGAGAGGGCTATGCTCGGGGTTTCTCTACGTGATCGAAACAGAAATGAGGAGATCCGTAGAAGAACGAAAGTCACCGACATTGCCCAGAAGATTAGCCAGTTGAAGTGGCAGTGGGCAGGGCACATAGCACGTAGAACAAATATACCGCTAACATCTGTGCTATTTATAGACCACCTAGCGAAAGTAAGCACTTATTCATACAAGAGTTAAAAAGCTTCTAATCCCGTTCCACTTTCCAATTATGTGATACTTATATGCTGGGTGACGTAAACATAAATTTAAAGACATACGACAACATCCGAGACTACTACATTAGCAGTATGTCCGAGTGTGGTCTAACAAGCGTGATATCTGACTTCACAAGAATTGAAATATGCGGTAATAACACAACACGCAGTTGTATAGATCACATTTTTGCTCGAACGCGCTCGTTAGACTTGTACTCGGCCGCGCTCGGAACTGTAATGGCGGATCACCGGCTGATTATTCTGTCATGCGTAGGGTTCGAGACAACACAAATACAGGGGGATACAAGTATGATCAAACTGATTGATAATAGTAAAGTTAAATCATTGCTTAATAAAGTGGATTGGAGTAAAATAGAACATACAGAGTGTCCAAACAAAATTTACGATTACATTAAAAATAATTTTAATACCTGTTATAACGAGTCAAATTACATGAAAAAAATAAATAAAGCCAGTAATAGAAATAAATATCCATGGATTAATCTTAAAATTGATAATATGTGCAAAGAGAGAGATAAGTTGTTTATTAAATGGAAAAATGATTCTACGGATAAGTTACTGCGAATAGAATATAACAAAATAAGAAACAGGACTCATTAAATAATAGAAAAACCCCGAAATAACTTTTATATGGAACAAATAAAAAGTAATCAAATGAACCTTAGAAACCTATGGCAAATATGGCAAACCAAAAACTCTGTAGATGAGTTTATATTAAAAGCATTTAAAAATAACAGTATAGATATAAAATCAAACTTTGCCACAGAATTTAAAAACAGCGTAAAAAAGATCTTGCCCAAGTGTAACAAGCAGCTCCTAAAATAATCTTAATATATGTTCCCCGAGAATAAATCTATGTATTTAAAAAAAGCCTCGAAAGATAGTGTCTTGAAGATTATAAAAAATCTTAATACAAATAAAGATCCTGGGGTAGACAACATTAGATGTGTTGACATAAAAACAATCTGTGATAAGATGCTAGGAATTATTGTGAAGCTAATTAATACTAGTATGAAACAAGGGAAATACCCAGTAGAATTAAAAACAGGTCTATCGACTAGTTTGCCCGCGCCACAAAACTGCAAGGATTTTTAAGGTCCAAAGTGTCGGCGCAACAATTGTTGCAAGTAAGTGTCACGCGCGTTTTTCTTTTGTTTATTTTTTAAAGTCATCCCAATGTTTAACCATAGAGTTTAATTCTTTAGCGTAATATATTTTCTTTCTATGGCAACACTACAGACGGACATGTTCTATCTGTGATCTTCAAAAAAAAAATATAATCAATGTTTATATTTTCATCTGTGTTTGGCGGTTTGTGCTATAGTTTTTAGTGAATTAATCGGGTTAAACTCATGATTTTGATACAAATTAAACATGAATATGATCGTGAATGTGTAAGGAATACTGTAAATAGTGATTCAAGTTCTGACATCAAAATTTACACGATATAAATTTGTCACGAATCGACAACACTCGGTAAGCTAATTTCTCATTGTTATGATTGGTTATAATTTGCTTTATTTTTAATATATTATACTTTTACATTGTAAAATATCACAGAAATAATGTTGTCAAGTAATTACACCCACTCAGAATATGATAAATACGCCATATCATGTCAGGATCGATAAAAAATCAAACCACGTGACAGTTAAATTCGCTTGCACTAAAAATTCAAAATTTGTAATTTTTTTTAAATATTTCTGATATATAATTATTCTTTGAAACCTTGTTTGGTTTGTAGAATTTCTAATAAGAATTCCAATAAAATAAAAAAACCACCAAGAATATTTATATTTCATAAAAAAAAATTTTTTTTGGAAATCACAATATCTAAGTCTAGAAAATGGGCCCCCAAGTTGAAAAAAAAATCATTATTGGCCGAAATTTCAAAGTAGCTCTTATTTTTAATGTAATTATTAATAACCTAAGCATATGTTACTAGGTAAAAATAATATTTATGTTCTAGACATTCAAAATATTTATAAATATCAAATCAAAATCCTGTCTTGGCATTATTTATTGATAAAACTTAATTTTTGTTTGCAGATTACAAGTTTTTTTTATGATATTATTTCTTCTACGAATTCAAATATTTGAATGTAATTAGATAGATATGTGTTTTTACTATTTAATTACCGCAAAAAACCTATAGGTATAAATGTAAAATTTTGAAATTTCAATTTTTTTCACATCAATTCTGATTTTTTCGGCTACGTCAAGTTTGTCCTCGTGTAACATAACATTTTACTAATACATTTGACATTAATGTTTATGTATCAGATTTCTTGGTTATTCAACTATCTCTGACAAAAATTTCGTCTCTTAACTCGCTATAGGTATGGCACAAGAGCCATTTATTCCCAACTCGGCGCAAACTTTTGACGCGGGCGCAGGTCGTAACACTCGAGAGCAATCACGAGGGCGCCACAGGGCTCCTTAGGCAAGCTAGTCGATAGTGAGACCGATCTATAAAAAAGGAAGTCACACTGATTATGCCAATTACCTATATAGTCATTGACAAAATAGTAGAAAAGTTTGTATGTTATCAAATACAAAATTTTATATAAGAAATAATGTTTTGTCCAACTCCCAATACGGATTTCAACCAACCAAGTCAACTTCACAGCTGCTATCTAAATTTACGAACGAAGTGAACAAGTACCTCAATGACAGGAAACACGCAGTTCTATTATTTATAGATTTTAGCAAGGCTTTCGAAACACTACGGCATGACACGCTATTAAAAAAACTGGAGAACTCAGGTGTTCGAGGCCCCATTCTAGAATGGTGCAAGGATTACCTTAGTAACCATAAATACAGCGTCAAAGTGAGTGATGAAATTAGTGATGCAGTTTCAGTCACTGAAGGAACGGCCCAAGGTTCGGTGTTAGGGCCTTTGCACTATCTTGCTTATGTCAATGATATGGAAAATGTGGTTAACCATTGCTCCATATATCAATATGCAGATGACACCTGCCTCTTAGCTGCTAGCAAGGATATAAGCGAAGCATCTCAATGGCTGCAACAAGATTTTACGCAGATATCCAAATGGGCACACGATGCAGGACTTGTAGTAAATGCAAAAAAAACTAAAATTATTCACGTCCGTTCTAATTACTTAAAATGTTGTACCTCGTTTAAGATAGTCGCCCACGGCCACACGTGCTTGCACAAGCCAATCTCGACAGACACTTGTGGGTGTGAGGCAATCGAGCAAGTTACTCACCACACTTACCTAGGATTAGCTGTAGATAATTTAGCTGGAGCTTCCATATAGACTATATATGCAACAAACTGCGAGCTATACTAGCTAAGTTCTACATTCTAAAACCAAAAGTACCGTATAAAATACTACTCAACATGTACACAGACTTAGCAGAATCAATTATTTCATACGGTATTACGAGTTATGGTAGAACATTTAGAACATATATTGAAAGAATATATAATCTACAAGTAAGGCTATTAAAACGCATTGTACCCGATAAAATAAAACAGAAATATAAAGATAATATCATAGATATTTTCAAGTACTGCAATATATTGCCTGTACATATATGACTTCATGTGGCCCTCTTAGTTGAACAATTTAATAATAAAGAAATACAAATACCCGTATCCCATAAAATAACAACGAGGAATATTTGTAAGAATAAACTAATAGTACCTACAACAACAAATTATTATGGTAAGCGAACTGTCGAATACTTAATCCTAACCATAATTAATAACATCCCACAAAACATACAAAAAGAAATTAACATAACAAATTACAAACTTAAATACAAAAAATACTTTTATGAAAATATTACATAAACAAAACACATATCACTTAATCAGTTATTTTTAATTAATTTATTTAAGTTATTGTTATTGTTATTATTTAATTTAATGGTATATTAACATCTTATAACGTTAGTATTTTACCCCTTCACTGCATTACAAATCGATTCAGTATATGAGTGTTTACGCCGTCCGGCAGAACCAGTTCACCATAAGAAGTTATTCCACGAACACAATATGACGGCACTGAGTATTGAACGAGTGTTTGCCTACCGCATAATTAGTAAGTAGTTAAGACACAAATTTATAAAGCATACCCTATTTTTGTATATGATACCATAAAGTTAAGTTTAATATTAAGCAGTGTACGTTGCGAATCTGAGAACCAATACAAACTATGTCTGGTTTAATGGTACAAAACAATAAAGATTATGTTAAATGTATAATATATAAATAAAAAAAATAAAAAAAAAGGCCAATCACAGATTAATTGTACGCCTGATTGTGTAACATTATAAACATCTCTTCTGCAATCTGCACCAAATATTATGGCTGTGTCGTCAGCAAATGTCAATATCTTTCCGTGATCTATAGGTAGTTTACAGAGATCATTTATATAAATCAAAAACAGGGTAGGTCCGAGGACGCTCCCTTGAGGTACCCCAAAGGAAATGTCGGAATAGTCACTGTAATACCTATCAACTTTAAGTATTTGCTTTCGGCCAGAGAGATAGGAACTGAACCAGTCCAGTGCAGTACCGCGAACGCCGGATTGCTCAAGTTTTTTTAGAAGAATTGGGCGTGAGACGGTATCAAATGCCTTTGCTAAGTCGAGGAAGACTCCGATGCATCTCTGACCTGCGTCTAGTATGTCTGTGACATGGCTTACCAGAGATACTACTGCGTCCTCCGTCGACCTGCCATTTCGGAAACCGTATTGATTGTCTGCCAAAATTCATTAACTTTCTAGGAAATTAAGCTACCGTTTATTAACATTTTTTTCCAGTAGCTTCGACAATGAGCTTAGTAAAGAAATTGGTCTATAATTGGCTACTTGTTTAGGGTCCCCAGCTTTCAAGATAGGACATACATTTGCTACTTTGAAGCTGTTTGGGACAGTACCTGAGCTCATGCTGAAATTACATAAGTAGGTAATAGGTTCAGCCAACTTGGTTTTTCCCATTTTGAGTATTTTATTACAAATATCGTCTGGTCCTGGAGCTGAATCTGTTTTTAAACTATTTATGATTTGTATAATTTCATATTCATCTACGGGTGACATGAAGAATGAGTCTGATTGTTGGCTAGAAACTTTGATTGAGTCAGCTAGTTGTTTTTCAGTGACTTTAAGCTTGTTGAGCAAGTTATTCGCTAAACTCTCTCCGACATTCGCAAGATATCTGTTAGCTTTGTTCAACGACTCATTGGGACAACTTCCGATAGACAGTAAATCTACATTTTTATTTCTTTGTTTTTGGATGCCAGCAACAGTTTTGACAGCATTCCAAATCATCTTGCTGTTTCCTTTTCCTTCTGTGATAATTTTACAGTCATAATCATTCTTCAGTTTTTGCAGTAGATTATTGCATATATTTCTGTAAATTTTATAGGTATTTTTCTTAACGATGTAATTAGGATTTTTTCTCAAATTCACATGAAGAGCATCTCTTTTTCTTATACTTTTGATTAGGCTAGGTGTGATCCATTTTTTCCTTATTTGTCTTGAATTCATTAATATTTTTTGATTTTAGTGAGCTTTAATTAACTAATTTAGAGTACCTATGAAAAAGTTAGTTGCTGAGTTGACGTCTGTTAAATTGTGTATTATTGACCAATCGGTTTTGTTTATATCTTGAATTAACTCAGCAAAATTGGTTTTAATAATGTAGTTTGTAGGAATGAACAACTGTTGCAGTTTTTCGTCTAAACCTGTAACCAAGGCATCGTGGTCACTTACATCCGATATGCATACCGCCACATGTACTCTATGCCTGGTCTTTACCAAAACATGATCTATACAGTTTTGTTCGTGTGTCGGTAACTGATGCCCAGGCACTAAGCCGTAGTGTGCAGCCATATCTAGGTATTTGTCAGCATTCGCAGTTTTTATACAGTTTGGTTTGATGTCAATATTCATGCCACCAGTAATGATTAAACTTTCGCAGGCTGAAAGTTTTATCACTTGTTCCAAGGAGTCGACGAAGGGATCAATATTTTTTATAGACGGGGATCGGTATATGGCTACAACTGTTGAAGTTTTCCCTATTTTAGCCGTAAGAATTGCCATCAGTGAACGATGGTTCCGTTACTTCGATGTTTAAACCAGCTTTAGTTAGCATTATCAGACCATCATTTTGGTTGAGAAATATTTTTGAGCTATGACAATTGTAGCCATCCAGGAAAACATGAGAAAAGTTACAGTTCAGGCAACATTCTGTTAGTACTATAATGTCAGGTAAAAAACCTAGCTTAGATAAAAATACTGTAAACTTATCGAAGATTTTTCGAACACTTCGGATGTTTTGAGTCACTACAGTAAATCTTTGCCTTGGATTTTTTAAATACTCACTACATTGCTCTGGTGCATCTAAACATATGTTATTTATTAATGTCGTGTTATCCATATCATCTGTTAAATCCATACTGTGGGAAAGGTATGCCATATTAGTCTGCAATATTGTGCAAATTGATCGTGTTCATCAGTTAGAATGTAAATATATAAAATTGCCCTAACTGATATTAGGGTTATGTTGACAGAGTAAAATACTTTTATATTTGTGTTGTGTATATATTGCAATTTATGTGTGAAATAATAATTAAGAATTTGTAAAAACCGAGTATATTGTTTTAGAGTTATAACCGAGACATATCCAGCTATTTGTACGATTTCTATATATTTTCTTCTGTTTGAGTAGTGACTGGTTGTTAAGAAAATAATTAAATATACATGAAAAAGTACTTTAAAATCAAACAAGACAACAGCATAAACGCTCTTACTCGTAGTTACAATTAAATCATAAGATATTAAGTAATAATTACTGAAAAGCCCATGACATAGTAACTTTTTAACACTTTAACACACTAACAGACACTTTTTAAGTTTAAGCTGTCTTAGGACTTCTTCTTTCTTCACTAGTATGTGTGGGGCCCCTTCTTTTTGGCGGAGGTAAACTCTGCCATTTAGCTACCCAGCAAAAAGTGTAGTTTTCGGTTTTCGCAAAGTCTTTAGCTTCAAAGTGTAGTTGTTTGTCTTTTGTTATCATGTGTTCAGATAGAAACAATCTGGCTTCCTGACCTGCGATTCCTAGGGGGTGGGAGGTGAGTTTGTAGGCCTTTGAGAACTTTCTATAGGCATCTATTATGTTTATTTTGGTAAGGGTGTTGTTGAGTTCCACGACCACGGTGGATTTCGTCACATCGGTTCTTGCAGGTAGGCGAAAAATGTCCTTCAACTCTGATTTTTGATAATCCACTCCCAGCATGTTCAAGAGTTTGTGGATATAAGCAAATAAATCTTGTTTTTTTTTTCTTGTAGCTGTTTTGGTACTCCTTTGATCTCTACAGAACTTTTCCGAAGATTTCTTTCCATGGAGTCAATCTTGTTTTCAATATTTGAAATCTGCAAAGAGATATCTTTGCGCCCATCTTCGAGAAGATTAATTTTTGTCTGTAAGTCTGTCAGCTGAAATGACATGAAATCAAGCCGTTTCTCGATATCAGTGTTGGTACTCTGTATTTTTTCGAAAAACCGTTCTTCTAAAGTATCTAATCTTGAGTTTTGCTTATTCATCATAGCCATCATCAGGTCCCTCATCTCTTGCTTGAACATCAAGATCCTTGTAATCATCGTTTGACATCCTACGGTGTTTTTCAGCCCGTTGAGCTGTTTTTGAGTCTGAGTATTCAGTTGCCGACTGAATGTCAGAGACTGAGAATGATTTGGTTGGTGGAGAATGATGCATTTTATGTATCGTTCGATATGAAAAATTATTCAATTCAAAGTTTCTGCGTTTTGCTACTAGAAATGCGGCAGGCACTGTTTATATTGCGATGTTAGGTACGTTACCAGATACGGTGGTAGGCAAAATTAATAATAAATGTAGGTAGTCACCCAATTTACACTGCTGATCCGAATATTATTTTGTAAATTAATACTTGTTCTACACAGTTTATGACACATAAATATACACTGAATCTAGTATTTATATGTCTTCTTTTGTGACAGATAGTATTAATTCAATAAACTCACTTAAATCGCGCGAAATATTTTTTATTTAACAGAGCTAATTCAACAGAAACCATTACGATTGACGTTCGCGGGGGGATAAGTAACGTCTTAGGTTAATTTACAATTAATAGCTGCGTAGAAACAAAAAAAGAAATAAAACAATAATCTTATAGCCATTATGTACAGGTACTATTATGTAGAATAGAGAGTCTAAAAATCATTATTATTAATTAAATATGACATTCAACTAACTTGTACTAGTTTACGATACATTTGCCTTTTGGAATTTACACATTTCTTCCAAATTTTCTCTATTCTCTCTATCTATCTATATTTATATCTCTATTATAATAGTATATACGAGAAGAATATCAAAAAGAGAATTTGATTCAGCGAGTGGTTGAGAAGTGAATACTTTGTTAGCCGAATCATTTAATTTTATATATAGCACCGTTATTTACTCCTCACGTAATTATATGCAGATAGAGAGAAAAAGTTTAGAACATAATTTCTTGAGTTCGTCAGTATAATATTTCGGTTTCGTATATTTAGTAGTAAAATATAATAACAATAAATTCACATTATAAAAATCTCAACTATAGGTACTTGATTCTTATATTATACGGCAACACTGAGTGGCGTTTAAGGTTGATGTTATTTAATGTTGAAATTTTGAAATTACATTAATTTATTTTATTATTTTATTATATGGAATTTACTAATGGTATATGATCCCAGTGTATTTCTAATTTCTTGTAGTATTATTTTTACACATTTTCACTTTGTAAACAGGCATTTTACTTTGGATTATGAACAAAATTACGAAAAAACACTCTGTACGTTAACACCACGCTGCTTGGGACGTGACTGGCTCGAGCGGGTAAGAGTACTGTTAGACTAGGTTCCCGACTTGTTTTAAAAAAAACAAGATTTATGGAAACACAGATTTATTAACACTTTTATTACTATTATATACACTTTTCACTTATTTATTCCTTGTTGGATCACTCGGGTTTTTAAATAATCGCGCACTACTATTACTGATGAGAGGCAGAGTAACCTTGTAAAATTGAATAACAATGAATGACAATAATATCCAAAAATTATGGGTTTATATACAAAACAATATTGCTGACTTGTTGAAATGCATTGACGTCAATCGCTAGAATGCGAGTGTGGTCGATTGCAAGATCGGCAGATATTAGGGTTGTAACATTTCCCCCCTTTAAGACGGAACATACTAAACGGATAGTATGTGAGTAAGGATTGATCCAACAGAGATTACAAGATTGAGACAATGAAATACAGGACTAAGAGACATAATGGAATAGTAATTAATTAAAAATAACGATAAAGTAGTAAACAATTAGAAAGTTGCAATGAAAAAATAGAAAAATAAGATTAACGATTAGATAGTAGAAATTAATTGAAAAGTAAAACTAACAATTAAGTAGATGGTAGCAATGCACTAGGACAATTAAAATTAACATTGTAAACATAACGGTTTAGCAATAGGATAAGAAAAGTACCAGACATAAATTTAATTATATTTCAAGATTCCTTCTTGGAGATGACATAGAAACACTAGACATAGAATTAGAGTCAGAACTAGAAGTTTCAGAGTTGTGTCCAATAGTGGTCATCTCAATATTTGACCTAGAATGAATATGAGACTGAGGCTTTGAATAGCATATATTAAATATTTTAACACAACATCCGGAAGTAGTAGCTCTGCGTTTAGGGCAAATACACAAATAAAGTTTATAAGACAAAAATGAAAAAACAGATAAGGATAACAATGTTGTCAAGATGCTGAAATAGTATCCATATTTAATGTGATAAGGCTGATTTTCGATCTCTGTCAACTCGTCATTGAATTGGTTTAGTTTATGAGTCGCGTATTGTAAGGAGTCCAGATTTATATGAGACAGTCTTATTGGAGTTAAATATGGAATACTATTATTAATTTTTATTTTAGAACAACAATCATCGTTGATGATGTTAAAGTTAGGTGATGGTATATAAATTTTTGTTTCGTATTCATTACTGGGAACAAACTGCATTAGTTTGTGATATGCTTTACAATTTTTAGGAACAGTTAATATTCCTGTTCCGACTACGTCATGATCGACAATATTACCATTGCAATTAAGAGATAGCCTTGCGATATCTGACTGAACGTAAATCCACTTATTGTTCATTCGTTTTTGCCAGATATCGACATTACCGTACATTAGTTTGTAACTGCAAGAGTCTGGGATATCACTTAGAAATTCACTGAAAATAAGCACTTCACAGATAGGATTTGAAATACTAGATTGTACATTAGCTAATTTACACAAATAATAGTTATTCTCCATTAATTTACACTCACTTAGGTCGTCCATTGCAGAATACGTCAATTTGTCTTCAGTTATTGCTAAGTACTTTGTGGATGGGCTTATTAAAGCAAAAGAGTTTGGTTTATGAATATCATGAGGTGTAGGGAGAGCATAAATGTGATAGAGATTATAATCTACGAGCAAAGCTAAGGGTATTTTTACTACGAATACTAATTTACTATCGCTAACGAAAGAAGATACATCTGCTATATCTATGAGAATATGAATGTTATCTAGAGTTAGCTCGATTGGAAAGTTGCGAATTAGATCGTTGTTTCTTGAATTTAATTCGTTAAGCAATTGCATGGGACTTAGTATAGAAGGATGTACTACATTTTGTTTACCGAAAAGTATAGAATCTATAAGATCTTTCAGTTTAAAATTAAGAATCATGAGAGAGCTTTCTAATGCACTGAACGTCATTGCGAGATGCGAGGTAACTTCGAGTTTATTGGTGCTGGTTGAAATCGTTTCTAGAATTGAGTCAAGTTTAACCATGTTTTCGTTAAGTGCGACTTCGTTATGGTTTAACCTTTGAATCGTATTATTAAAAGATGAAATAGTAGATGAAATAATATGGATGTTCTGTTCCATTAAGGAAGCTAAGTGACGTTGATCATCTTGGACCGCGTTAATGGCGTCAGTGAAAGCTTTGGCATCGTCTTCATCGAGAGAACCGAATAGCTGTTTAAGGATAGGACCGCCTATACCAAACCAAGCGGATCGTCTAAGTCTAGAGCTAGTATTATTATTAATAAGATGAGATAGAGAATTATAATTAGAATTAACACTATAATATAAGGTTTCTAAAGGACTAAGGACATTAGAGCAATCTATCTTAATATCAGGATAAGAATAGCAAATACGTTTAGAACTCGCTAACATTTTATTAATAGTTTCTAGATGAGGCTTAAAGTAAGAAATATCAGTAAACGTTAAAACATTCCAATAGTTATTATAATATCTTAGAGTACCTAGAGGGTCAAAGTAAAGACCGGGACTGTTGACGATAGGCGACGTTAGATTGGAGTTGGAGACGGAGACGACTCCTGGCGTGATGGCCCTGGAAGAGGATTTTCATGAGCTAACTTGATTTGATCGAAATGATAACGTATATGCCTACGATTAACAAGAAGTGTGACATTGTTATTATTATGGACCTTAAGGACTCGAAAAGGACCTTTCCATATTGAGGACAGTGCTTTGCGTAATCTATGGTGTTGTTTAAGGTAGACCATGTCTCCGACATTGTAGGTAACGTCTTTAGCATGTTTGTCATAATATGCTTTTGATCTTTCTTTGTTTCGAAGGATGTTTTCGCGAGCTATGTTTCTAGAGTTGATTAACTTTTGTTTTAAAGTTTTAATGTAGTCAGGATAAGTAGCTGTAGGATCAATATCATAGATGGAGCTGGGAATGTTAGGCTTGCAACCAAATAATAATTCATGAGGTGTAAAGTTAGTAGATGAGTGCACACATGAGTTATATGAAATGATAGCAGTAGGTATGAATTTATGCCAGTCGTTTTGATTTTCGTTGACATAGGACTTAAGGTATTCCTTTAGAGTAGCATGACTTCTCTCAAGAGCACCGTTTGTCTGAGGATGGTATGGCGATGAGAATAAATGTTTGATTTTGAAGAAAGTGGCAACTTGTTTGTATACATCGGCAATGAAATGAACACCTTGATCTGAAAGAATGGTTTTTGGAATCCCGTAATGGCTGATGAATTTAATGAGACATTGAGATGTCTGTTCTGCTGTAGATTCAACGATAGGATAGGCCATGGAATATTTAGTTAAATCATCTTGAAACGTGACGATGTACCTGTACCCTTCAGAACCAGACTCAGGAAGTGGACCAACTATATCGGTGCAGATTCGTTGCAGAGGCTCAGAAGATGTGGTAGTGATCTCCATGGGAGCTTTGTTGGTTTTTCGAAGTGCTTTGTTTTGTTGACAGGATGTGCAGTTTCGAACATATCTCTCTATTTCGCTATTCATACCTTTCCAATAAAAGGTATCCTTTAATTTATTATACATTCGGTTCGAACCTATATGACCACCGATAGGAGAATCGTGATTTTCTTTCAGGATGATAGGGACTTCGCTTGGGGTAGGATATCGAACTGTGTTATGGTAAACATTTACTTTGATTTGGGTTCTGTGAAAGATATAAGCTATCATCTCATAGATGAGGAGGAATTTCAACTTATCGAAAGGGTTGGCAAAGTCCGATACAGCGATTTCTTTGACTTCGGAATGAAATACGACAAGTTGGTTTCGTAATTCTTTCAGGACATTAAATAAGTCTTTATAAGTGGCTGACTCAAAGTGGTGTACTTTAGTGAAGAGATGGAAGAAAGTCTTATTATTGACTGTAGAAATTTTTACGTGATGTAGTTCCTTTTCAGATTTTATGAAGTCTTCTTTATCTTCAAGAAGGTCAAGAATATCTTTACAGTATAAGTTGGATTCATCAAGATCAATTGAAGTCGGATAGGCAATTATAGGGCATGACGTCTTTAAAAGATTTTGGTTGTATTCGAAAACTTGGGTATCGTAGTTGGTAGGGCTTGAACGTGATTTTAAGAATGATTCGTAATTTAGGTTATCTGTTAGGTCTATGTCAAAATCATTGATAGCATTAATGGGAGGACGAGAGAGTCCGTCAGCGTTTGAATTAATTCTACCTTGTTTGTAGCTAATTTGGTAGTCGAATTCTTCGAGTTTTAATCTCCAGCGAACAAGTTTGCTGCTGGGGTCTTTGCAGTTCATGAGCCAGATTAAAGGACGATGATCAGTAACGATCTTGAATTTCCTACCGTAGAGGTAAGGTCTGAAAGTTTGAGTTCCAAAGATGATTGCTAAAAGTTCCTTTTCCGTAGTGCTATAATTACCTTCTGCACTATTAAGCGTTCTAGAAGCATAGGCGATGGGAAGATCATTTCCATCTTCACACTGGGAAAGGACAGCGCCTAATGCATAGTTAGAAGCGTCTGTGGTTAGTACAAATGGTTTGCTGAAATCTGGATACTGCAGAATTGGAGCATTGGTGAGCAAGTTTTTAAGTGTAATGAATGAATGATTTTGAGAATCACCCCAAATGAATTCAGTGTCTTTACGGAGTAGTGATGTTAAAGGTTTAGTGATTTTAGCAAAGTCTTTTATAAATTTACGATAATAACCAACCAGGCCAAGAAAGCTCTTTATATGTTTAGGGTTTTTGGGAGTTGGATAATCAAGAACAGCTTTAACTTTGTCGGGGTTTGGTGAGACACCTTTATCGGTGATGATGTGATCAAGATAAGCGACTTCCTTTCTAAGGAATTCGCACTTATCTGGTTGGAGTTTGAGGTTGTGTTTTCTTAGGGCATCGAAAACAAGTTTGAGCTTTTGAATATGCGAGTTTAAGTCATGGGAGTAGATTATGACGTCATCGAGATAGATGAAGCAGTGTATGCCTTGTAGGCCTGAAAGGACAGTGTTCATCAACCTCTGAAACGTCGCTGGAGCATTTTTCAGACCAAAAGGCATTCGAGTATACTCAAAATGCCCATTGGGAACTGAAAATGCAGTTTTAGGAGCATCAGCATCCTTGACTCGGATCTGATGGAAGCCAGATGCCAGATCTAACGTTGTAAAGTATTTGCTATGCCCTAACTGGTCAAGAATATCGGTGATGTTTGGAATAGGATAAGCGTCACCTATGGTAACATCGTTTAATTTACGATAGTCAACTACGATGCGCCATTTCTTTTCGCCGGAAGCATCTTGCTTTTTGGGGACAATCCATATAGGAGAAGACCAAGGAGAATCGGAGGGTCTGATGATTTTCTGGTCTAGCATCTTTTGAATTTGTTTGTTGACTTCTTGTTTATGGATCTCGGGATACCGATAGGTTTTCGCATGGATAGGTTGGGAATCAGTGGTTTTGATTTCATGTGTAAGGGTGTCCGTGCAAGTAAGGATATCTCCTTCTAAATGAAACAGATCAGAATAATCAGAGCATAGCTGTAAAAGGGCTTTTGACTCTTCGTCGTCGAGATGGGAGGATCTGACTTGATTTTGTACATTTTTAATCCGATCGCGGGAGTTAGCTGAAACGGTCTGTGTTACTGTGTTTACTGAGTGTATTTGATTTCTAATGTCTTCGAGAGTATGACAAGGGTGAATTTCAACATTGAGAGATTGAATAATGACATCGCGATGTGTGGTGTTTAAAATGGATACATTTGCATGTTTATTAGGTTTTACTCTAGTTAAACAGCTGGCTAGATAAACACCATTTTGGATTTCAGATTTTTCCACAAATCCATATGTGATCTCTGGGTTTGAGATAGCACATTCAATGACCATCTCTGAACGAGCTGGAATGGTGTATCGAGGCTTTGTAAAGTGAAGGTTGAGCTGATATTTTCCAATAGTCAGAGTGTTGCTTTTGTAATCTACGTTACAATTATAGAGCTTCAGCAGATCATTTCCTATAATACCATCAAAATGAATGTCAACTTTATCCGATATAAGGTGAAAAGTGCTGTAGATAGTTTCGCTCTTGGAGACTTTGAGGTCAAGTTTAAAATTGCCAAGAGTGGATGAATAATTGGCGTCGCTATCGATACCTTTGAATTTAATGACTGCAGGATCAGAAACAGGTTGGATTTCAAGGGCTGATTTCTTAACAAATGAAACAGTGGAACCAGAATCGACTAAGAATACTAGCGGTTTACTAGAATATTGGCTTGTAACGTATATGTGAGGTAGGTGAGTTTTATAATTTATGTTTACCTCATAACTAGCCTCACATTCATCTCTTGAGTTAGGAACGGATTTATTAGATGCAGTGGGAAGTGTACGAGATCTAGTAGTTTTGGTAAGCTTATTTAAATAAGGAGAGATAGTAAATTTACTACTCGTGGGTTGAGTAAGAACTTTTGAACTAGTAGGTTTGGAAATAGAATCAATGCGTTTGGGTACAGTGAATATAAAAGGTTCAGTAGATTTGCAGAATTTAGTAGGTTTATTGTACTTGGTATTTTTTGCAGATTTAGTAGGCATCGTAAAATTTGTAGATTTAGAACATATATTAGAACTGGTAGAATTGGTAGGACTAGTAGATTTGGTAGATTTAGTAGACATAGTAGATTTAGTAGATATAGTAGACATAGTAGATTTAGTAGATATAGTAGGATTAGTAGGTTTAATAGATTTAGTAGATATAGTAGGGTTGGTAGATTTAGTAGAATTGGTAGGTTTTGTAGATTTAGTAGGGTTGGTAGATTTAGTAGAATTGGTAGATTTTGTAGATTTAGTTGGAATGATAGTCTTCATAGATAAATCATCAAATAAAGAGTTCATCCCGTCGGCGTCGGTTTGAGTTGCGGATTCCGTACGACGCGGGACCGGAATCATAGTCAGTTTAAATCAGAGCGTGAATCAGAATCGAAAGAATCTTCCCGGATGCTGCGATCATCCTCATTGTGGGAAAGATTATGAATCTGTTTTGTAGGTTTGGTATGCTGGTGACGTGAATTATTGAATTGTCTCTTACGACATTCATGAATCTCGTGACCCAGGTTTTTACAGTATCTGCATACTTTCACTGGGTTTTGGGGTACAGTGGCTGATGTAGAAGGATGTTGAGGAATGTTATTATTGACGTTGTGCACAGGGCGCTCACGAAAGGAAATTGGACGCTCGCGATTAAAGCAGTTTCGATCAAGATGCCCTGTTTTGCCACAGATTTTGCACTTTGGTCTTAATTGGTTAGCCGTTTGAGTTTGTAGGCCATAATTATGCAGCTTCTCTTCTTGAATGGCAAGGTTAACCGCTTCGTTTAGGTTCGAGGGGTTTCTACACCTAAGGATTGTAGATATATGACTCGGTAACCCTAACAAGAAAGTATGAAGCGCTAAGTCCTCGGTATTTGCAATACGGCCTTTTAATTCGGAAGGATCTCTCGTAGAGTGTGTGATGTCAGTCTGTAATCGTGTTAAACATGTCTCTAATCGTAAACTATATTGACTGACAGATTCATTATATTTTTGTTTACACTGTTGTAGATCTAAAAATAAATGATCTCTATGTTTGGTTTCGCCAAAAGTGGTTTTTAGAAACGATTTCAATTCAGACCAATTTTCGAATATTTTTAATGCACAAGTGGATTCCGCTTTGCCTTCGAATTGTGACAATATGTATTTAAACAGAATGTCCTTTTGTGCAATTAAAGCTAACGACAATGCACTTTCGCAATTACGCAAAAACGAAGTTAATTTATTTTTATCACCATCGAAAGGCTTAATGAATTTAGTAAGGACCCCGAAATTAATATTTTCCTCTAAAGGTACTAAGGAACTGCTGGAAGACATTTTTTTATCACCTTTAAGACTCTCGTTAACCATTGTTAAATAAGTATTAGAAAATAGAAAAAACAATCACAAAGTACTCAGACAAAACAGAAAACAATAATTGTAAAATCACTTACAGAACGATGAATAGTAGAGACGTCATTGGAGTTAGCTATGCGGAGTCGGGTTACGGCACGAGCCGTCGCGTCGGTTGACCAGGTGGAGTGTATCGTGTTACACAATACAAGGCGCCGGTGCGATGACCTCGGTGATCACGGGCAGTATGCGCGTGATAATGGATTCCCTCAGAGCCTCGTGGATGGCTTGGAGCTTGGCAGGCGTCCCAAGGGAAGAGTAGAGTAGGGTGGCTGGTTACTCTTGAAGTCCCAATCAGCAGGGTGACTCGGTGTAAGGGTAGGTGACCCACAACACAGTGGAGCCACGTGTAGTTTTCGAGCCAAGGGTCAGCAGGGGTAGCTCGGTGTGATGTGAATACACAGTGGAGCTAGGCTGACGGGCTCGGTAGCGGCGATGCAGTGGCGTAAACAAGCTGGCGGTAGGCAGTAGCGTGCAATGGCCAACTTAGAGCCACATGCGATGAGACCAAACGTCGTGAAAGTGCAGGAGGACCCTCGTCAGGTAGGGGCGACCAGGGGACAGTAATTATCCCTTTTGTTCTGACACCAATAATGTTAGACTAGGTTCCCGACTTGTTTTAAAAAAAACAAGATTTATGGAAACACAGATTTATTAACACTTTTATTACTATTATATACACTTTTCACTTATTTATTCCTTGTTGGATCACTCGGGTTTTTAAATAATCGCGCACTACTATTACTGATGAGAGGCAGAGTAACCTTGTAAAATTGAATAACAATGAATGACAATAATATCCAAAAATTATGGGTTTATATACAAAACAATATTGCTGACTTGTTGAAATGCATTGACGTCAATCGCTAGAATGCGAGTGTGGTCGATTGCAAGATCGGCAGATATTAGGGTTGTAACAGTACGCAGAATTCGGCGTAGTATTAGTTGCCGCATTTTGCAAGTACGCCGGCGGTATCTTGTCGAAGCGCGCGCGCGGAGACTAATCATTAATCTAAGCACTTCCTGTATGATCTCGAAGGGGTAAAGAAATAATATAAACACCTACAACATAAACATACAAAAAGAATACGAAGTAGGTACACTGAAATAAGTCTATTATAAGAATAATATAAACTGATTTGGTCCTACATAGTTGTGTTCTCGTATTACTTACTATTCTCTGAACACAGCTAGATATACCTACCTACATCTACCTACGTCTCGCGTTATCTCTAATGCGCCTAGCTCCTACACTCCACCATAATTAGGTATCAACTCGTTTTATTTACCAAAACTGCAACAACTGCACAACTGCATAGTTTGGTGACTACAACGGTTACACTTTACATACACAGCGCAGTAGTACCTATTTGTATACTAGTTGGTAAAATATGTACCTACATATTACTTACCTACTATTAGTTATATTGTATTGGTACCTACACTCAATTTGCAAGAGGGTGCTGATACTCGGGAAACAGAATTTCTTGTCCGAGTGTCATAACACTGCATTATAAAGTAATAGAATTGATGTATAATTGTTACGTAGGTAGGTACGATATTAACTTACCTACACATTCAAACTCGCAGGAGGTCGATGACATTCGGGAATCAGATTTTCTTGTCCGAATGTCAACAAACCATAAATATAGTACCTACCTACATGTGCTTCTATTTGTTTAATTACTTAGCTTTAAGTATATTGTGTTAAGTACCTATAATACTCGTAACTTTAACGATGTTTATATTAATTAGATACCAGTTGCTTGTAGGTACTTTTGTATGTTAATTAATACGTACAACGTACCTACCTACCTACACAGTCTATATTTTTATGCTGTGGTACCTACGAGCAACTGTGGTAATCCACAGAATGTTTTATGTTGAGTATTACTAGTTAATGAACTGTTTTGTAAGAACCCCAATAAAGATTATATTATTAATTCAAAATAAATTACTAGCTGACCCGCCAGCGGCTTCAATCGCTTGATCTTAGTACAGTGGTGAGAGCGGCGCTTTGGGATTTCGAGGTCCTGAGCTTAATAGCCGGGTCGGACTGTTTTTGGGTTTTTGGTTCGAAGAAATTCTCAATAGCAGTCTGGAATCTGGAACAGTGCCCCGTAGATTGCAATAGGCTCGTCTTCTATTACATGGGAACGAAAATGTTATCCATTTGGCAAAACGTAGGTATTCAAGATCAAGATAAAAAAATCATAGTTGGAAGATCCGGGCTGTATTCTATCCATATAATACATTTTATCGAACCATGTGGCAGTTAGGTTATGCGTGAATATACATACAGACAGATTTTTTTCAAAAACGTTATATTATTGTTTAGTCGGTAATTTTACGTCTTCTGACCCACATTTTTTTTAATATTTCTTCCAAGTACACGCATTTTCGCCTCTACTTTTTAAATATAAGTATACTCGTAGATACGGACAAAGTCATTTTATAAAAAACATATTTCGAGTAGGTACCTATTTGTCTACTCCATACTTTCTATGTGCTATACATGCAAGAGCCGCGAAATAAAACGCGTGACGCGGCGGCAACAAGCACCAAGAAACTCAGCGCCATACTAACTGTTATATCATCTGTGACTGCGTACATAGCTCGCGATGATGCGCGATTTCATAAGAAACCGCAAATATAAAAATCGACTGTCATAAGACAGAAGTTAAACCCAACGAACGATGTTTTATTTTCGACATACGCCCTTAATGCATTTGCGATAGAATTGGGAGTGGAGGAATATAACCTAGGATATTAATATTATTATAAGGATATTACAGTAATTATAAATATATGTAAAGTATTTTATTGAACGAGCAAGTGAAGCTTCTCTGCTTTAACTGGCCAATTTGACTCATCTTTACGTATATTTGTTAGGTTGTTTGTTTGGCTTTCTGTAGGTACAGGTCGCAGTTTTCAAACAATTTTCACGAAACTTGGTATGAAAGTTCTACTAATATATATATTTTTTTAGTCGTCAGTTATTTTGAGTGACGGGCGCACCTTTCCTAAAAAGGGGAAGTTTGCTTTAGCGTTATTTATGGACTGATTTTGATAAAATTTGAACACAAATTAGGTTTGAAGATTATGAGCAGAATTGGTCACGTGGTTTCCCAGATAATAGGTTGTGAAGTACTCCGAAAAATTGCCGCTGATAAGCCTACGTGCTCGCGAGGTCTACTGTTCGCAGAGCTACTAGTGTTAGTTTTATTAATTCTTGTCCTAGAAGAGCAGATATAATTAAACATATACAGCTTCAGAGGCGCCCGCGTTGGTTTGACATCGCTGTCTCTTTCTAATGAACGCGCGTATCTACCTGTCCTTTTAATAATTTAAGTTAGCTCAGTGGTCGGTGCACAGAGTCGCGGGACGGCCGTTTTTACGCGGTAAGTAACATAGTTTTGCAGTTATGACTAAGTGTTGCGCTCCAAAGGCGCATGGTTATCTTTTGTGTGACTTTAAGTGAAAGTATGAATTTGTTTATACTTACATAAAATGTTTATTATAATTGTTTATTTCTTTGTTGTAGCATGAAATCTTTTCGCCTTGATCATGACGAGCCGTAGAACACTATCTGATAATGCAATATCTAGGTTTATCGCTGAAGAGGAAGAGAGCGAGCATGAACGAGAGCAAGGAAGTGACAGTGAGATAGAAGATAATTTGAGTGAAGATGACATACAGAGTGATTTCGAAGACGAGTTTATAGGTGATGAGGTGCCACAACAATTGAATGATACACAAAATGAAGACGATATAAGTCCGCCTGTATCTTCAGAGCCCACTGGAACTTCGGAATCATCCCGTCGTGACCACTGCATAATTGTTCCTGATCGCCGTGTGCTTAGGGGTAAGAACCAACATTGCTGGTCGACAATAAAAGGACAAAGTCGCGGAAGGACATCTGCCATAAATATTATTCGCACAAGTAGAGGTCCAACGCGCATGTGTCGAAATATATGTAACTCAATCTTATGTTTTAATTTGTTTGTTACCGACGAAATAGTGGATGAGATCGTCCGTTGGACGAATGTTGAGATCTCTGTGAAACGTCGAGATAACATGACCAAAGCCACTTTCAGAGATACGTCTGTGACAGAAGTCCAAGCTTTGTTTGCGATACTGACTTTGAGTACAGCAATGAAAGACAATCACTTGTCTACTGATGAGCTGTTCGATAGTAGTTTTTCGGGTACACGGTACGTGGCAGTGATGAGTAGGGATCGTTTTGATTTCCTGCTTAGATGTCTACGATTTGATGACAAGTCTATACGACCCTCATTACGTCATGAAGATCCATTCATACACATTAGAAAACTATGGGAATTATTTGTAACTCAGTGTAAACTGAATTATACACCAGGAGAGCATGTCACAATAGATGAGCAATTATTAGCGTTTCGAGGACGGTGCCCGTTCCGCATGTATATCCCCAATAAGCCCAATAAATATGGAATTAAAATCCCTATGCTGAGTAACAGCGGAATGAAGTACATGCTGAATGCAATGCTAAATGCAACACTAATGGGTTGCCACAAGGAGAATTTTATGTTTAATTTTAAGTTGTCTCGGCCCTTGCATGGCACACACCGAAATATAACTTGTGACAATTGGTTCACCTCGGTTCCTCTCGCGAAATCCCTACTTCAGGAACCGTACAAACTAACCCTCGTTGGCACTATACGATCCAATAAAAGAGAGATCCCCGAAGAACTGAAAAACACTCGGTCTCGTTCGGTAGGCACGTCAATGTTCTGCTACGATGGATGTTTGACCCTAGTCTCGTACAAGCCGAAGCCCTATAAGATGGTTTACTTGCTAGCATCGTGTGATGAAGACGGTGTCATCAACCCAATAACGGGTAAGCCTGAAATTATCATGTATTATAATTAGACCAAAGGCGGGGTGGACACTTTTGATCAAATGTGTTCCTCAATGTCATGTTCGAGGAAAACTAATAGATGGCCAATGTCTATGTTTTATGGTTTTCTGAACATAACATTTGTCAATTCTTATGTTATATATTGTCACAACATTCTTGCGAAAAATGAAAAGCCTCTAAATAGAAGGGGTTATATGAAAAAGTTAAGTGCACAGTTATCTGAATCGTGGATGAAGGGAAGACTGGAAGCTCCTACTTTGCCAAAGCATGTGAGAGATAATATCGCAAATATTCTTCCGAAACCTGTTGTGCAGAACGATACAGATAATAAAGAAGAACCTACAGCCAAGAAAAGGCGGTACTGCACATTTTGCACTTATAAAAATAAAGAATGTCAAAGATGACTTGCGCCAAATGCAGGAAAACAGTTTGCGGCGAACACAAAAATGATGTTTGTTTTGAATGCCTATCAAACCACATTTGAGCCAAACGATTATAGTTTTGACTGATTTTTCTTTTAGTTGATTAGTTAGTAAGAAATAATATAATTCGTTATTAAGAAAAAACAATATTTTATTTTGATACTATGTTCTTGTGAACAGAAGACTGCTCATTTTGTTGATTTTTTCTAGAGGTTTTTTGATTTAAGTTTAATGTTTAAAATATATTAAATATTTCACAAAAAAATGTTTTATTATTAGTTCATTAACCACATTTCAAAACAATCAAGTAAATAAATACAATAAATAGGTATTTCATTAAAAAAATTATTAATATATCGTGCGCCTCCGAAGCGCATGGTTATCTCTTGTGACAGTCAAAATATGGTTATCTTTCTAGGGTTAATAACACCAAAAGTTACATGTCAATAATTGCACTTTGCAAACATTCAATTAATTAAAAAAAAAACTGTTTGTAATAATAATATATAATAACATTATACATTAAAATGAACATTTTAGAAATATTAATAAAATAAAAAATTTTAATGTCATAGAATTTTTTTCTAACAGCCAAGCCCTTAGCTTACTTTTAAAGCACACAGTGGACGCTTCATCTCGAATGGATGCGGGAATACGGTTGTACATCGCGGGCCCGAGAATATAAACTAACCGCCCTGACTTGACGAGCCGGTGCGACGGCGTCACCAGTTGATTTTTTTTTATATTGCTCCGCAAGGCAATCGTTCTGTTAACACCCCTGCGTTCGTATGTATTGAGGTGGGTGTGTGTGAATATGGCTACCTGATACAATAACTCACAAGGCAGAGGTAATATCTGGAGCTCTCGAAATAATTCTACGCAGGAGACGTCATCCTGAACCCCGCATATAGCTCAAACAGCTCGCTTTTGCATGACAAAAGCCCTGTTACGGTCGGCAGCTCGGCCCCACAGCTCCAACCCATACGTGATGATACTGTAGACGGTCGCGAAGTAGCAGGAGCGCACGACGCTTCGGTCGCGAGGTGCCGAAGCGCAAAACACGAGCGCGAGAGTTTATCGCACAGCTCGTCTATGTGCGTCTCCCAACTCAATGCGCCGTCCACATGAAAGCCAAGCAGTTTAGTACTTTGGACCTGGTGGAGCGTGTTATGACCTACTGCTACTGAATATTTCTTTGTATTTGTATGGCCGTTAAGGCTAAAAGCTATTAAACCGGTTTTTTCCTTGTTCAGTGACAACCCGTTTTTAACCTGAACCACCCGTCGAGCTTGTTCACCACCGAGTTCAGCTTCGACTCAAGTTGAGCGTGCATCTGCGCCGTGACCACAGCTGCGACGTCATCAGCGTACATGTACAGTATATCTTTTTTTCTATTATCTTTTTTTTTCTTTAGCTTCATCGATGTTGCCAGGCAGGTCGTTGAGGAGGAGGCTGAACAAGGTATTGGACAGGTAGGAGCCCTGCGGAACACCCATCCCATTTTCTATCTCAGAAGACACGGAGCGACCCTTATCACCCACCACAACCTGCGTTCGTTTGGACATGAAGGAGGATAGTAAGGACAGTGCCGGGCCACGGATTTTGTAAAATTGCAGCTTGTTTGCGGCAAGAGCGTGATCGGCGCTGTCGAATGCACGCGATAGGTCGCAACAAAGTAAGGCTACCTGCAATTTCGCTTCACGCGCACTAAGCACCCGCCACACCACCTCGCGCACTAAAGCTGTGGTCGCGCGGCCGACTCTATACGCATACTGCCTCTCCGACAAGATATCTCGGTCCACTACAAAATTAAGGAGCCTTCTGTTAAGGCCAACCGCAAACATCTTACTGACCGCAGAGACGAGAGATATAGGGCGGTACGACTGGAGGATAGATTTCTTGCCCTTATCTTTGTACAATGGACATATTTTGACCTTTTTAATCTGTCCGCATCAGGACCAAAAAATAACAATAGATTTATGAATCAAACTTGCCTCTAATGAGGCTTGCTGATTCGGACAGATTAAGTACCGTGGGATAGGTACCCTTCCGCATGCACAAATAAAACAAATTTCCTAACTCAGGTGCCATCGGCCCTATTGCTGTCTTTAGTAAACTCGCTGACAGGCCATAAATATCAGTACTCATTTTTGAAGCAATACGTTTAGTTGCTATTGAGACTACTTCGAAAGGGGAGAACGGCTCCAGTCTAACTGATACATCGCTCACTGATGACTCACCTCCGAGCGCTGCGAGCGCGCTGGCGCTGTTAGAAGTGGGTGCTCCGCACCTACTTATTGCACTCGCAAATTCGAGATTAAGTGCATCAACTGCATTTTGTTTTAAATCAAACGATTGACCGTTCGCGTCACGCACTAAGTCAGTGAAATCGGCTCTCTCGCGAGTACCACGTCCTAGCTTATTGTTGATCATACGCCACATGCGTCTCAGATTTCCTCGGATTGATTTCGAATAGTAGTTCAACCGTTTCGTTTTAAGTAGCGAATGATATTCTAAAGTCAGCTCATCGCATTTAGTGCGGAGAATGTAGTCTGTGGGAAATATATATAAATATTTTTAACCGTGCAGTATCTTGCAGTAGATCTACGAAGAAATAATAGCCAGGCAGTAACTGCGTTAAAAAAATGACCCAACAAAAGTCGTGTTCAAGTAGGCGGGGCTTAAAAGTCGTGTTCAGTACGTCATCAGTCGTACATTTTACTTGCAAGCGAGCACACTTCAAATCTTCGCTTACATTTTCATTTTTATCATTGTGAACTTCAGTTGTGGATCATCATGCCAGCATTTGTTGTGAAGTGGTGCAGAAACAATACACGATTTAAATGTCCAGGGATCACTTTTACTAGTAAATAATAGCAAAATTATAATTATTCAAAGATGTTCAAATACGTTAAGAAATAGAGATGGTCAATACTATGCAAAATAAAGTCAGTCAATTTTATTTAATTTAGGATGTTTTTTTTTCTTCAGGACTAATGATTGAAATGTATGTCATGTGCAATGGTTTTGCTTGTTATGTTTTATTCTCACTTGCTTGCCGACTCATCGCGGCAAGATAAGTGACTAGCTGCACTTAAGCTAGAAAAAACAAGTGTATGACTGCCTGTGAAAACCAGCATAGTTATGTACTTTAATTTTGACTGAAAACAATAAAATTATACATTATACAAAAATTATGGACCATGTTACACAAAACTGCAGTACCTACCTACCAGTTGGTACAGTAAGTACCTACTGTTTTTTAAATTATGTTATCTAAAATATCTGATGATTTGTCCCGAAGAAACATCAACATCTTTAAGAGCCTTTATTCTGCGCAGCGCTACGCGAGTTTAGGTATTTTACATTGGCGAGTTACTTACTAGCGCGCCCTGCGGCAGTGGCCCGCTTGACCAAAATAGCGCGCATTAATATTTGGATCTTTTTTATCTACTTTGGTTTTTATGTCACAAATAGACATAGGTCAAAAAGGTGAAATAAAATATCACGCAGGACACATTTTATTTTTAATATCGACATTAATTAACATAAAATGATAATTATTAATCAAGTACCTACATGTTATCTACAAGAGCATAGACTATAAAAAAGTAAGATTTAACTCATGTAGCTACCAAAAAGAGATGAGAATAGCAAATAAAACAACCATCAAATAGTTTCTGCTACCAGTTTCTGGATCCAGCATCAGGTCCTGGTCACCTGCTAGAAAAAAGGTATCGCTATATGAGACGATTCATACGATCCCAAACACGGTGTGTCTACTATTAACCATCACATATCTCCTGCTACCAGTTACCGGCTCCAGCATGGATTCCTGGATACCAAGTATAAGCATAAGAAATTTGGTTAATACCAAAATACTAGCCCCTCAAGGGTCGATGTCATTATAACAATGAAATTTCTATTGTTGACGCACTAGATGTCATATAAAATTATTTGTTAGAATCCCACTTAGAAATGTTACCTCAATAAGTATCAGGAAGTTTTGAGTGCACTAATATTTAGTTGTGTAAGCGCGGGCGTAAAAGCGATACGTCCTCTGACCTCTCTCTAAGAGGCCTCAGCCGCGTCTGACGATTCGTGACTGGCGCGACCGGTTTTATGATTGATTTTTAAAACGTGTGTGTGTAGAAACCGCTCGTCAATAACACACTAATAAACAATTTCTAAATGTAGTCTATGGAACTTGAACTTGTTAATCAAATAATGTTCTATTACATCAGGTAAGAATAATTGACATAATATAATATACTATATCAATCATTATTATGTGACCCTTCAAATACTCAGCAAAAACGCGAATTGGCGCTTCCAAAGCGTTTACGCTCTAAAGAGATACTACAGACAATGAACAATAAACGTTAACGTTAACCTACAGTTGGAATGTAATATAGGTAACTATATAGCATTTAAAAACAGTTCATTGTTTGGTCAAATTAAAGTACGTTTAATTTTTCAAGCTAATGAAAATTCACCCTCTGCAAATTTTAAAGTGGTTTAGCTGAGTTGCTAATTAATTTGTCAGTAATATCAACACAGTGCATTTCTAAAGTAATTCTATAAATTGATTGAATTTTCTAAATTGATAATGAAGGTATTCTGTGACTACTGAAAAACATCCAGCTGGCAAATAACGACTTTTTTTTTTGTAAAATGTATAAACCTAAAATGTTTCATAATATTTCTTTACTACATTGCGAAGAATCTCTTCTAATGTCTTCTAGACAAAAATTCAATAAATTAATCATATTTCGCGAGACATACGAGATTTACGATTGATTTATTATTGAGTTGGTCCAGTCCACTTGTTGCATAACATCGTCCACGCCGCTATGACTCTGCTGTCATTGTAGACGTTGCAGCACGCGCGTAAACCAATCCCTGCTTTCCTTCTGAATTTAAACCAATCACCGAACATGTCTATTTGTAACCTCGGAAGTAATTTGTATTTGGAATCATACGTTGTTTTGATTTGAAGGGGCACTTTTTGTGTGAACTTTGTTCTGAATTATGCTTCCTGACAATTATTTCTTCGTAGCAGTAGATGCTTAAAATTATGAATTTCCGCATCGACCCAATGTCTGTTGTGAGCGAGTTGTTTTTTAAGCGGAAAACATACTTGAAATTTGTTTGACAAATTATTTACTATACTATCGGCCAAGGCGTGACATCGTTCATCTGATTTGTCTACGATGTTCTCCCAGTCTACCGATTCGAGAGCTCTGATATAATTGAACTCGTTGGCCGCAGAGAAGTTTCGTCCCAGACTATGGGTAGGCGCGGGCGCGAGAACGTGGTCTCTCGCTAGCGTGATGCGCTGGGCGGCGTGGTCGCTAACGGCTGGTCCCAATAATCTATCTATCGCCGGTTTACCTTACTAGAGATAGATATTTGACACTATTTGTACGGACGTTATGTCAAATTGCTATCGGTAGTAAGGTAAACCGTGGATAGATAGATTATTGAGACGTGCCTTTAGAGGCGCCGTGTCAACGATTGCGATCTCGGTCACTCGTTTTGCAGGCATATTTGCGTACGCGTGGTCTATCTACGGTTTGCGACCACCCATGTCTAGTCGCGTATGGTGGTTTACTAATTGCACAAAATTAAAACTATCGAGCATGTCAGCCAACTGTTTTTGCGCGCTATAACTACATAACAAATCAATATTCGTATGATGATTGCGCATGATGACGCAAGCCAGACCCTCGTGCGTTAGGAGGGTTTCGACCAAGTCAAGGTAGTCGCTATGATTTGTAAGGTTAGAGTACGCTCCGATAACTAAGATATTGTCGTCTAATAAGTGCACAGCGCACACGTCAAAAATTTGCTTTCGCATCAGGTTGCAATAATCTTGTCTATTTACCACCATCATACCCGACCACACGTAAATACAGCTTCCACCGTGAGCTACGTGTTCTCTACAAATTTTCGGGGGTAACCGACCCGAGCACACGTGTTTTTGTACCTCTGTAATTAATTTTAAATTATCGTTACAATGTCGCAAGCTAAGCTTGAAAAAGTTGTGCTAGATATGCAATAAACCTTGTTGTACGTTGTGAATAAGTTGGATTATCTGGATGAAGTGGTACGAGAACAAAATAAGACTATAAATTACCAATCGGAACTATTAGCACAATTGATTTCACAGCTGAGTCAAACTGCGGGTGAGGATAAATTACAGACACCTACCCGAAACGTTTGTGATAAATCCGCGCCAGTTGAAACAAAACAACGACGAGTGGCTAGCATTCGAGCGGCATCGGCCATCACCGAGAAATCTCGTACTAAACGAGCGGTGTTACCTATATCTATAGCACCCGCCACAGCCAGTGCGAGCGACAAATCAGCTGTTTCAACGCTAAAGTCGCCGCCAGTCATCTCTGTCACTCCCGCGTCGCCGTCCGACTCAAATGATGTCAGTGACCATATTCAACCAGCTGTCAAGGAATGCAATGTAAACAGTGATTGGATTGAAGTAAAGCGCAAAAAAATGCGCTCACCTGCCAATGTAGTAAAAGGAACCGCTGCCCCGGGTAAAACTACACTGAAAGCTTCTGAGCGATGGAAGTACTATCACTTGTACTATGTTAAGCAGGGCACTACTGATACAATGATAACCAATCATCTAGCTGCTAGCTGCAAGATAGATGTGTGCACAGTAGAAGTTTTAAAATCTAAGGGTAACTACTCGTCATTCAAAATTGGCGTGCCTGCTAAGTTATGTGAGCAGCTACTAGATGTCCATAACTGGGCCGTAGATATATGCCTAAAACCGTGGCGCCATAATTTTCGTGGTACCACTAAAGAAACTACATAAAACCACAGGTTATTACATATTGTCTACCAAAACGTCCGCGGTCTGCGCTCAAAAGTTGAACCATTTAAGAGATCTATTATCGCTAACAATTATGACATCATTGCGGTGACTGAGACATTTTTAAATAGTTCGGTGTATGATGCTGATTTATTCCCACCTGGATATAAAGTCTTGAGGAAAGACAGAAGTGATGAAGCTGGCTGGGGAGGAGTTATGTTCGCCGTGCGTAGTCACTTCACTGTAAAACACGTCACTGGAATTGATGGTCTCACAACGAGTCTTATCACGAGATAATAGTAGCACAGCTCTCACAAAAAAATTACAAATTATTACTCTGTATTGTTTATATTCCCCCAGCATACAATAATGATCAATATTTAAGTGTACTCAATGTTTTAGAAAATGCCGTCTGTAAATATTCTACCTTAGACATTATTATCTTAGGGGATTTTAATTTAAACTCATTTAGTTCTGCGGTTTCCGAACGTTTCAACTCCGAACGTTTCGTTCAAGCAACATAATCAAGTAAATAATGTTTATGGTGGTATTCTAGATTTGGTTTTGAGTGACTTGTCTGAGGACCGCGTATCCATGTCTAGAGGTCACGGTTAAACTGACGCGGAACGCGAGGTGCAGCTGCAGCGACCGCTCCTTATCGCACGCGCCCCACTCTCAGGTAACAGATAACGAAACACTAGCTAATTGGAACTTTCGCAAGGCCGATTTTAATGCCCTTTATTTGTCTATAGCTAATATAAACTGGAACGGACTATTTAATATTAATGATGTTAATTTGGCTGTTGATACATTTTACTATGAATTAAATAAATGTCTCGACTCATGTGTACCACAAACAATACCAACGCATCAAACACAAAAGTATTCATATCCTACGTGGTTTACGGGATATATTATTCATAATATAAAAAATAAATACCTACTTCCATTTAACTCGTTACAAGCAAGAACACAAAGTGTTCAATCTAGAAATGTTCAAGTACTATAGATGGCTAGTAAAGCAGCTCATTGACGATGCATTCCATGGATATATGGAACATGTTGAAAATAAGTTGTCTAAGGATCCCAGAAAATTTTGGACGTATGTGAAACAGCGACGTGCAAACCAGCATCATTGTGACGAGCTTACATATGAGGGACAATATGTCACCGGACAGGAAGCAGCAGACGCATTTGCTAAATATTTTAGTTCCGTATTTCTGAATGACATACCAAGACTAAATGTAGCGGAGGCACAGACCCGCGTCGCATCTAACTCAGCCTCTCATATAACCATTGATAGTATATCCAAAGGTGAACTACTCAAGGCCATTAAGCGAGTGCGAACTCGAGCTCCTGGTGCTGATGGGATTCCTTCTTATCTTGTTAAATACTGTAAATCAGTGTTTCTAATGTCCCTCTTGCATATATTTAATCTCGCAGTAAAACTGCAGTGTATCCTGAAGTCTGGAAAATATCTCGTGTCACCCCAATTCACAAAGGAGGGGACACATCGGATATATGTAACTACAGACCTATAGCAGTACTGTCAGTGTTCGGAAAATTATTAGAATCTATTGTAAACACTCGTGTTGTCCAGCAGATCAGCGTATATCTCAACGATAGCCAACACGGCTACCGACCAGGACGGTAAACCGTAACAAATCACATCAATTTTGTCAATTACATTACCGCCAAGATGGACGCTGGTTTGCAGGTCGATGCAGCATATTTTGACTTCGAAAAAACGTTTGATCGCGTAGATAATGACATTCTTTTGGCAAAATGTGCAACTATAGATTTCAACCCAAAGCTCCTTAGTCTTTTTGCTAGTTACCTTCAAAATCGCCTGCAATATGTTAAATGGTCGAATTTTAAATCATCGAGTTATTATACTAAATCGGGCGTCAGTCAAGGCTCTACATTAGGACCAACGCAGTTTCTGATAATGATAAATGATCTACCGAAAATTATCAGTGCTGCACGATGTCTTCTCTTTGCTGACGACCTTAAACTATTTACTGCAGTCGCAAATAGTGCTTATTGCGATTCCATGCAAGCAGATATTGATCGGGTAGCGGATTGGAGTTATAGAAATCGACTCCATTTCAACTCCAAGAAATGTAAGGTTTTCTCTATTACTAGAACCCTTAACCCCATTCATTACGAATACAAAATAAATAAAATAAAATAAAATAAAATAAATAAAATAAAATAAAATAAAATAAAATAAAATAAAATACTATATAAAGCTCGATTACCATTCATGTACTGACTGATTGACTGATTGACCTATTTGTTCTCCTAGAAGGAGCAATGGGGGGTATAGAAGATGTAGGGGAAAAGTGTAGGGGGGCTCAATTCGAGTGGGGGAAAAATCCGAAAAGTGCTGATTGTTGAAGTCTGATGGAACTGGTCAACGGCTCTCGGAAACTATAAATCATAGGGGGTTAGTGCCAAAACTAAAAATGACCAAAACCCTGGGCAACTGCCAAAAATTAAAAAAAAACATACCTCCCAAACAAAAGACGATCGCTCCCATACAAAATGTAAATGCTTATAATTCCTAAACCGTTTGAGATAAGTATAAAGTGTTTGACCAAATGTCATAGGGAATCGGAAGAGTAATTTGGTAAAAGTGTCAAAAATCCAAGATGGTGGATTCAAAATGGCGGCCGATTTGAAAGTTGGTCCGATCCGGCTCAAAATTGGTATCGAGGGGTTTTTGGGGTCCCACATTCGAAATATGAAAACCATTTTTTGATGACGTCATTTTTCAATATGGCCGCCATACAAATGTTTTTTTTGGAATTTCAATGGGTAATTTCTCCCAGTGGGCGTGATGGGGTTAATGTTTTAGTAGGGTTATATGTGCGGTTAGGGTAGGTGACTTTAGAAGAAACTAAATTGAGCTGAACGTGGAATACCAGGTAGAACTGGTCAACGGCTCTCGGAAACTAAAAGCAATAGGGAGTAAGTGCCAAAACTAATATTGACAAGCACCCTGGGCATTTTCTAAAAATTAAAAAAAAACACACCTCCCGAACAAAAGACGATCGTTCCCATACAAAATGGAAATGCTTATAACGCCGCAACCGTTAAAGATAGGTAAGAGGTGTTTTAACTAATATGATAGGGGACCGGAAGGGCAGTTTGGGTGATATGTCAAAAATCCAAGATGGCGGATTCAAGATGGCGGCTACCTTAAATATTAGTCTGATCCGACTGAAAATCGATACCTAAGGGTTTTTGAAGTCCCTGATTCGAAATATGAAATCCATTTTTTGATGACGTCATTTTTCAACATGGCCGCCATACAACTTTTTTCTCTGGAATTATTATCGTAGTTTTTCGACATGTTGGCATGATGGAACGCTGAGGTTTTGTAAGTCAAAAGTATAGGCAGTGGTCTTACGTCCTTAAGTGACACCTGAAATGAGCTAAATGTGTACCTTCTAATGGAACAGCTTGACGGGTCTCGGAAACTAAAAGAGATAGGTAGTTAGTGCTAAAACTAATATTGACAAGCACCCTAGGCATTTTCTAAAAATTAAAAAAAAAACACACCTCCCGAACAAAAGACGATCGCGCCCATACAAAATGTAAATGCTTATAACGCCGAAACCGTTAAAGATAGGTACGAGGTGTTTCAACTAATGTATTAGGGGATCAAAAATTCAATTTGGCGGAAATGTCAAAAATCCAAGATGGCGGAGTCAAGATGGCGGCTACCTTAAATATTATTCCGATCCGACTGAAAATCTATATGTAAAGGTTTTTAGAGTCCCCGATTCGAAATATGAAATCCATTTTTTGATGACGTCATTTTTCAACATGGCCGCCATACAAATGTTTTTCCTGAAAATTTATTCATTTTTTTTCTACAAGTTTACATGATGGAACGCGAAGGTTTTGTAAGTAAAAAGTATAGACAGTGGTCTTACGTCCTTAAGTGACACCTGAAGTGAGCTCAATCTAAATCTTCTGTTGGAACAGCTTGACGGCTCTCGGAAACTAAAAGAGATAAGTAGTTAGTGCCAATACTAATATTGACAAGCAACCAGGGCATTTCTTAAAAAATTAAAAATAATCACACCTCCCAAACAAAAGACAATCGCGCCCATACAAAATTTAAATGCTTATAACGCCGAAACCGTTAAAGATAGGGGGGTTTGTAGTAATGTTTTAAGGGACCGGAAATGCAATTTGACGGAAATGTCAAAAATCCAAGATGGCGGCTACTTTGAATAATGGCCTGATCCGACTGAAAATCGATATCTAGGGGTTTTAAAAGTCCCCAATTAGAAAGATGAAACACGTTTCTTGATGACGGCATTGGTCAAAATGGCGAGGCCGCAGGCTGAGCTATATTGACGAGGACGAAGGCCGAATGTGCTTCTAAGTGAAGCGAGGCCGAAGGTCGAGCGTGCTTCTAAGCGAAACGAGGCCGAAGGCCGAGTGAGCTCCTAAGTGAAATGAAGGCCGAATGTGCTCCTAAGTGAAATAAAGCCGAAGGTCGAGCGTCCTTCTAAGTAAAGCGAGGCCGAAGGCCGAGCGTACTTATAAGCGAAGCCAAGCCGAAGGCCGAGCATGCTTCTAAGTAAAGCGAGGCCGAAGGCCGAGCGTTCTTCTAAGCAAAGCGCGGGCGAGTTTTGTGCCCACGAGGAAATAGAAGCCTTTCATGGCGAGTTCGAAGGCCAAGCTTTCGCAAACTTTATATCAAAATGTCAATGATTTTCAATGCACATGTTAACATAGGTAATGTTAATGAATCAAAAACATCATGAACAAAACTATTAGCACGAGTACTACTGATATGACATGCTACAAATAACCGTTTAATTTCCTTCGTATACTTGGGTTTGTTCTTATAAAATTGAGTCCAGACAACCTCCACGCAGTGACATAAAAAGGGTGCAACGTCTTCTAAGAAGCTGAAGTGTCACAGTTAGCTGGAAAACTTATGAAGACATCTTAAGCTACTACTTACTTTTCAGCAATAAATATATATAGGCCTTTCAAGGGGACACATACACAGATATAATACACAGATTTCGAAGGTCAAGATCTTAATGTCATGGTAGAGATGCTTGCTGCAATATATGTAATTAAAATATATACAAAGTGTGGTGTGGTGTTCACACTTAAAACATTTTTTTTTAACTAGAACTAGACTACAACCCAGCTTATTGAGAAATGTATAGCTCTTTTCATTCGTGCTTGAATATATTTACGTAGTATTGTATTCTCTTTGGAATATATCAAGGGAAACACTTGAGTTTACACAATTACAGATTTGACTGTTTTATAAAGTTAACAACTTACAGTAGAAACTAAAGACATGAGTAGGCATTTTATGGTCAAGATGTTTTGTCGATCCTTAAAGTAGGGCAGAAAATGAAGATTGGGAACAATAGATTAAATAAAATGTTTCATATTAAAGTAGTGAAGCTGTCGTAAAGGTAGCCACTAAGTATAGCTGAAATACAAACTCTAATACATGGTTGAACTTACGTACACCGTGAATAAAATAAATGCCAACGTTACGATTTGTAAAGTTCTTCAATCTTAATTTATATTAGTGCCAAAGAATGGAAGTAAAAAGCACTGCGACCGTCCCCTAGGTCAAACTTGATAGACAGGTATATTTGATACGTAACTTGGTTTTCTTTAAGTGAAGACGATGATGTAATAAGATTATTTATATGGAAGTGGGAGTTATCAGAACAAAATTAAAACCAGTTATTTGCCTTGGTACATACTAAATCCTATACGTACCGAACAATGCAGTGCAATCTAATTCCTTAGTAGGTATTACGACATATATACATCCACATGAAAAGATATACATGGAATAATAAAATTTTCTAACAAGGGTTACCTACATTTATTATCATATGAGACGTAAAACTTTTAATGCTGAAGATATGCATACGGAAGGACCAGATGGATGCTGCATGCATCCAAGATATTCCTGCGACCTTGTTTAGTACGTCTTCCACATTGTCGGTGGACGACCTACCTTCTCTACCAGACTCTCAGTCAGACGGACAGATGGACAAACGGATAAACAGCATCAACCTACGGTTGGATATAGATAGGGATTTAATGATATACTACCACACTATTGCCTACCACATTAGTTCAAAGAATTTTATCCTAAGACTTAACTGAAACCACACATTGTAGTTTTAGTATTTATACCTTAGTTTTATTATAATATTATGATTTTTAAGTGCTAATGCTTGCTTCGATAAACCAAATGTTGCAATACATACCCATACACCGGTTAAAATCAACTAATAGAAAAAAAATTATGCTTGGATGGGTGCCTATAGAAAGTGTCTACGAGATTCAAAGCCACACAAATGAATTGAATAAATATGAGCAATGATGAGAAATATCGTTTTAAAATGTATCGTTGGTGGCTTTGGAATGTTTGTAGGTTTGGATTCCCGGTTAGGATAGTTGTTGGAATTTTCCGACAGAGAAATTCACACTGTCTGGAACACTGCCCTATAGGTGACAAAAGGCATTATATGGGACCAATACGACTCTAATATGGGTGTTTGATAAATAAATCTACCTACCTGTTTAAAATATGTAAGCATGAACATAATGGTATGTTTTGTTTAAAATATGTATATCATTATTTACGTTACATATAAATTACTTTTACTAAAGTTAAACTCCAGGGATCCTTTGAAAACAAACTTATACTACATGTTTAAATATTTATTTTAAAGTTTACTTGTAATGAGTTTCCTGTGAATCAAAACGAGAAATACAAAAAATGATATATAATGTTTACACAGACCGTATTAACAAAATGGATGCCCAAGTCTTAAAAGGCGTTACGATTTGTAAAAAGTTTAAGAGATCTTTATGGTAGAGACGCTGTTTGTACATACTTGTACAATTGGATTGTAAAATATTCTCCATGTAATGAGAATGTACTTACTATATTTCGTTTAGCTCCAAATATATATATAGGAATAATATAATATTCCTATATATATATACCTTTTAGTATAATAAAATGACATACATACATATAAAAATATCATACTTATAGAATAAGAACTTAGCTTATTGAAAAAGGGCGAGCATTTTTAATTTTTCCTTAGGTATTCCTATAAATATCAAGAGAAGGACTTGACTTGAAAAAATCGTTAAATTGACTCCTTTTACAGTATACAACTTTGAGAAGGTTCGGTGGATTATTAATTATGTATGTAGGTACGAACTGTCCATTTCATATTTTTGATATTTATACTGACCAATATCAATGTATTATTTGTGGCTCCGCAACACAGCTGTTGATTGAACGATTTGCAACCAGTCCACAATATACACAGGCTTCGACGGGGTCAAGAGACGCGTACAAACACACACATGAGAGCTAATGCAATCTAATTCCTTAATCGATTTTACAACATCCAAGTATTTACGGATAAGGTTTTAATATTATAAACTACCTTTCACCTGCGGATCTTCTTGCGTTTATAGTGACTTCCCGTTACAGACTACCTATGTGGCAAGAATAGTGAACATAGGTTATTTAATTTAAGCGTGAAGAGAACAAACAAACTAATTAATTACGAAACGACAAATATTTTCGCATTTAAAATAATATTATTATATACTGATGTAATAGCTGAAAATAATATCTAAAACGTTCAGTTTTCAGTAGTAGGTAAAAGTAATTTTAGTGTTAATTCTGATCATCACTATTTATGTTAGTGATTTGACGCAGCTTTTTCTTGTAATAGTTATCTATACAAATAGAGAGTCTATTCCATATGCTTAGGTACTGTCACATTTTTTGTGTTACACGATGATATTTTAAATGTACCGATTATTATGTATTAGTGTAATGCTATAGGCTATAGGATGTAAGGAGTCTACTTACAACATAGTTCAAAGTTTTTTTCCTCTATGTTAGTGTATGGATAGTTTATTATTTCACACATTATCAATAATTCAATACACGTAGGGAACAAAATATTGAATGGAATAGAATATATAATAGGTAGTAGTAATGATTAGGTAGCGATCTTCA
Organism: Selenia dentaria; assembly: GCA_917880725.1. Classification (NCBI taxonomy): domain Eukaryota; kingdom Metazoa; phylum Arthropoda; class Insecta; order Lepidoptera; family Geometridae; genus Selenia; species Selenia dentaria. Next base: position 12,866,892 of record OU862877.1, on the reverse strand, counting down.
TCCATCTTCTATAATACATTGGAGTCAGTATAAGTCTATCCGCTAGACTTCTGATGCCAGTGTTGTTGCTTATGTGTACTCTGGACATGAACGATGCTATGCGTTTCCTCTGGATGGAATGAAATGCAGATCCGGGGCTGTGAACATTTCAGAAGCGCTACAATACCATAATATATTGTTATAGGCGCCTCGCGTTCTATATTGGCGTCATCCTTCAGACTGGAAGTTACAATATGACTAAGGTACTGTAAATTATCTAAAATTTTAATAAGTTGTCTTACATAATGTATTAACGAAACAACTTTATTCAGTCATATGAAAGAGTTGTACCTACTTATTCGTAACTAATTATATAAGGAACGCCCCATGTAACCTGGGTTAACTTTGTTGCAAAGATTTCATACTCATGGATGTATCAGCTTCTTCATCAAGTTACTATCGACACCACCTCCATGTAATAGTGAAAACTTAATTACATGTAAAGTTGTTTCACAACAAACAAATTAACTAACGATGACTCGACAAAACAAGTATATTTTTTAATCTAACGGCTGCATAGCGAAATATTTTGCAATCTGCCCCCAAAAAAATATGATGGTTAAAATTAAAAAGATAAATACTCGGATCAGTCATGGAGTTGTACCGAACTCAGAAGACGCGTGTTCGAACCTCATCCTAGAATTTGTAATTTTTTCTCTTTTATTGCAATACATACAGGTCTATCTCTGTGCTAAGGACATATTAAGAAACAAAAAATGAACTTCTTGGACAGCGTGTCGGACTAATGTCTCTTTCATAAAAGCTGCAAAAGAAACTTCCATAGTCCAAAGCACTCGAATCGCAGAAGACCGCAATGGATAGCGCTGCAATATTTAAAGAAAATCATCGTCTTCAACCACGACTCTGATGTCAAGAGTGAACGACGAAGAAGGAGGAATTATAATAAGAAAGCTGTGCGCTCCATCCCGCACCGGCCTGAAAATGTATTATCCTACATAATCAGTTTTAGTTTGAAAATGTATGTAAAGATCATTGATGCTATCACTTTTTGCGCCTGAAGTTTAAATTAAATCGCTTCAGTTGTAGAAGTAATCACTTAAAATGTTATTCAAAAGTTTTATAAAATGCTTTTCTACCCAGCTAACCAATCAAATTACTTTAAATTTGGCTGTACCAGGTATATGTATAGTGACTCCATACGATATACAGGCTACCTTTGTGCCAAAGTCCATCAATATTGTTTCAGTAGTTTGAATGTAAAAGCAGGCCAAACAAACAAGCAACGAACCGAGAAACACTTTCGCATATGAAATATCGCTACCGATTTCTAAAGGTCTTTTCGCATATGGCCAGTTTTGCAGAATAGTAGTTTCAGTGTTATATATTACGTTATATCACGTTGTATATGTGTCTGAACTTCCCAAGTTTTTATTATATGACTTTTGAAGCACTAACGCTTGGTTAAAGAAACCACATTTTGCAATTTATCCCCTAATACGAGGATTAAAATCCATTAGGAAGATATATTCCAAGCTTGCCATGTAGCGCGTCTTAAAGACCAAAGATGGACCAATACCGTTACCACATGGAAAGGCGACCATTTAAATGCTAACTCTAAAAAGATATATATTTATAGCAATGTTATTGTAATTGTAATTGTCGGAAATAAAAGACTGTTTATATTTATTTTTATTTACTATACCAAGCTTGAATGTGTGCTTCGCTAACCTAACAGTTAGAACGGATAACATTAACACAGATTGTAAGATGACGATGGTTCAGTACCCGTCCATGTATTGTATTTTTATATTCCCTCGAGAGACATTGAAAATGATTTTAACTGCCGTGGTCTTTATAGTTTATAGCGAAAAAAAACCGTGTCTGCAGAGAGGCGTATATAATATGGCATAAATAGTGGTAAATTAATAGAAAACTTAGTAAATAATTTTGCTTTTGGATTTCAAACCGCACTAAAGTTTATCGTTTTTTAAATGTTTACTGCAAGCTTACTTCTTGATTCTAACTTGATTGATTGACACGGGATTGTTACATGTATCGTCTCGGTGGCCTAGGATACGGTTTGTCAGAAGACGCGGGTTCAAAACCCATTCCAGGATGGGTTATTTTTGTGATTAAATGGTAAATCGGACAACACTGATGTCTATTATGAGGTCGTTACTAATCCGACGGGTGTGCGGGCAGTACTGATACCCATCCTCAAAGCTCTTTTATTTTTGTACTATAATTTGACAGTTTGGTCTCGCTAGGCAGGCGTTACGGCCTGAAAAATAAGATAATACGGTTTGATAACTTACTGAATCATTTTTAGTTCAGTAAGTTATCAAACCGACCTGAAGCTGGAGGTTGGCCGTAACTTACAGCGATAATTTTTCTAATAAACTGAATCAAAAACACAAAAAAAAAGTCCACCCTAAAATGCTTTATACTAAATAATACTATCCTAAATCATTAAAAGTAACAACACGCATCTGTCCATTCAAACAGTCATAGGTAGTTGTAAATTTTTATTGTTTAGTGGAAGTATTCAAGAGTAATATAAAATACCTGAATACCGCTGGTATTCAATTCAGTAGGCTGGTACTTACACAATAGTACATATTTTTGAGGTCAAATAATAAAAAAAAGTGCTATCCATCTAATTTGAAAACCAAAATTTTCCTTTTGCATTTTGCCTTGCCTCTTATAAATTCATGGGATCCCCAGAAAGTTTTGAAAAACTGAAACAACACCTAAAATGGATACAATATTTTCAATAAATCTTTTCCGACGAGCACGTTACACTTCAATAACTGAAGAGTAGTACGCCTTTCTTGGTAATATCATCATTAGCGGTTAATGACAATCGATCAGTAAGTTGCAAGGGTCACTAAAATGGTAAAAAAAATATTTACCCCAAAATGGAACCGATATCAGCAGCGAAAAGTGCAAAAGAACTTGGGGAAATTGGTACTTTTGTACTTTCATGGTACCGACTACCATTCTTTGTAACGGCAATGACCCGTTGACTTTGATATTGTTGCCAAACCGTTGGGTCCGATTCTACTAACCAAATGTTGCTCCAACTTTAACTGAACTGTAGCTGAACGATGACATTTATACTTTTATTGTGCTATTTAAGTTAGGTTTCTATTGTTACAATAGACTTTAAATTAAAACCTATTATGCTGTTAACTATATAGATCATGACCGCGACGTTAACGCATATCCGTATATTGTATATATTTATATAGGTAGTAGCGTTTAAGATGACGTTACGTTTCAAGTTGTCATCATAGAAATCCAACGGAGTCGAACTGATGTTGCAACTGAATAGATAGTTGAACGTTGTGAAAAAATAGAGTTGGTTTGCAGATGCCAAAGTTTCTGAATAAATTAATTAGAAAGTAACGTTAAAGGATTAACCTTTTGCGTCCCAGAGACATAAATATACGTCAGTTTCATTTATAAATCTTTTGTGTTTACTATCACGGTATAGGAAGGATAAATACATAAGGAAGTTGATTTAGGAAGTTATCGATTTGTCCTGAATAGGGAAGCTAATCCAATCTTAGATGTGACCACCATTTTATTAAAATACTCAAAATAAAAATTTTATATCTTGGCAAACTTAAAAGCAACAAACACAACAACAGAAGGAAGAGTGTTCCACATGTTACAAGTCTCCACGAGTCCTACCTACTCTACCTACAACTACATGTCAAACTAAGAGCTATTTTAGACACACAGTCAGACAGACATATGGACAAACGGACAAATAGCATCAACCGACGGTTGGATATGGATACGGACGTAATATGATGATATACAACCACAATACTGCCTACATTTATTTTAAAGAAATTTACCCTTAGACTTAACTGAAACTCACATTGAGCGTTATATTTTAGTATTTATACCTAAGTTTTATTATAGTATGATTTTTAGGTGCTAATACTTGCTTAGATAAACCAAATCTTTTAACTCATCCCCATTAGCCGATTAAAATCAACTAAGCGAAATAAAATTGATGCTTGGATGCGTGCCTATAGATGGCCTACCATGGCGTCATGGCGATTAGCATTGATTGTTAGAAGATGCGGGTTCAAATTCAAAACTCGTCGAAAGATAGGTAGGTATTTTTCCACTATAAAGTAGCAATACTTAAGTTCGTACAGTACAAAAATCTTGACAGATATGTATAAATCGACGTATTACTGGAATCGTAAAGTTTTTATAAACACATTAACACACATGTTAACAACCAGTCTGCAAAGAGATTATAAATATCACACTTATGTTATAAACGTGAATACGAACGTGAATATTTTCATTGTTTTAAACTAAATATAGATATAAATATATATTCAATATCGAATAAGAACTAAGCTTATTAAGAAAGGTAGAGCTCTTTTAATGTTTCGTTGAATATTTCAAGCGAGCGACTTAACTTGACTTGGCAAAATCCCTAATTTAACTGTATATACAAAGGGTAAAACTATTATAACTTTATTTAGAAATTTACGAGACTGATCCTAAAACTCTGTGTGACGCCGAACTACAAGCCTGCGCTGATAGCAGGGCAACAGCACACTCCGAGAATGGAAAAATTTTAGGATACTTTTGTTTTGGTTCATCAATTGAAAAATAATAATGTTTGGAGTGTAAGACAAACCTAACAATATCGTTGTTTATAAAAATCTATTATTCCGTTTTAGCTGCAGAGTGATCGTAATTATAGTTCATACGAGTACACACATCTTAAAATATTATAACCGTCTTTCATGCCGTCGGATACTAAGTACCTAATGAACGTACGCCGCCTAAAAGTACATACACACCCTTAAAACATAGGTAACCCTCCTTCAGGAAGTAAGTTTTAAAAGGCAAAGTAGGAAAGTTAATTACTACTTACTCAATGAAAGGACAGCATTCAAAAATTAAATCCTCGCGGTCGTGTTTGATAACACCTCTGCCTAACCCTACGCGGATATGTAAGCGTGAAGATAATGTAGGTAACATACGTTATCTTTTAAATTTACTTTTAATTTATTTTTACTTAATTTTGAGTAAACCGGATTCATTTTATCCATAGATACATTTCAGAAATATGTTGCACTCCGTCAAGGGTTGCTAATGAAACGGCTAACTGCCCGCGACCTTCGCCCTCGCCATAACATCCCAGAGTTTCATTTATAAGAACCTTCTCCTGACAATAATTAACACAACAAAAAAGAATTAGCGAGATTGTTCTATCCGTTCTCAAGTTATAGCGTTACTAGGAGAAATAGGGATTCATTTTTATATATATAGAAGAACATATATAGAAGATATATAGGTAGATTTCAAAGTTTAGTTGTACAGAGTTTTCAGTAAATCAAAAACAAAGAATAAAATAAATACATGTTTTATTATTTATGTCCATGTTTATCTTCACGAGTTTTGAGTCAAAAGAATAACATTTTCCATATAAACATTAGTCATAGTCATAGTAGTTTCATGGCACCCTGTTTAAACATCTCAGGCTTTGATTTTTAATACTTAAGCGTTTATGTGATTTCACAAACTAAACTATCTTTATTCTAAAGTTCATTTAAACTTTTTTAGTAGTTACCTACGGAGATACTAGGTGAAAAACATTCACGGACACAAACTTTCACATATTTAATTTTACTCACTGACCCTCTCGCGGTTTCGCTTGCCGTAGCGTGCGGGTTACAAAGCCACAGCATTCATTTGATAAATAATTAAAGCATTTCTTAAGGTTCCCTACCTTAAGCCTGCACCGAGGCAGCGATACGTAATTGTGAAATACTTGCGTTCGTTTGATCCCCTGCTGTATTTTTATTTCTTAACTTTGGGTTTTGCAATTAACATGTGTGATACTTAAGGATTCATTCTATAAATCATACACTTTAGAAACACGATTACTTATAGTTTCCTCGATAGAAAAAAAATCCAAAGTTATATCTAAAAAACTAAATAAACCCTTCGTACGGCGTAAATATTTCACGGAAAGTCACCAGTTTTTGAATAATAATAAAACAACGTGTTTTCTATAACGTATACACATTACATTTTTCAAAAAGGTATTATTTTTATAATACGAAAGAAATACCTAAATTCACGCACGTTTCGCCCATTTTAGCCAGAGCCGCGACGCTTCCTCCCTGTCCGCTTTAGTACCGCTTCGGCCGTCGGACGGGGAACCCGCGTCACTTGGGCTCACGCACGATTTTAAAAATTATATTTGAATTTAGGTCACGATTTTGTTGACTTACAATGGGGAACAAAGTGAATAAATCAAAGAAGCGAAGGGGTTGGCGAAAAATTAATGCTAAACGCTTGCATGTAAAAATAAAGTAGGTACTTAAGTAAAACTCGTATATTAGTTCCTATTTTTTCATAAATTTATTTTTAATACATTACTTACACATGCGTTTATTTTAAAATCAAACTGGATGGTTTCAAACACAATCAAATTTATTATTCTAGAACAGGACACCTCCAGGCCGAGAATTTTGAAAACAAAGAGAATACTCTTGCTTCGTAAGTATACTCAAGAGGTAACTTACTTTAACAGCGTAGGTAGTTTATAACTAGTATTTTCGTTATTTCAGCAATACTTACCTGCAAACTCGGACGGACAAAAAAGACCTGCAAAGTACATTTGAATCATGTGATGACGCGATGAAACGAATATCACTACAGGCAGAAACTTTTGAAGATAAAGAAAATTCTGTGCCTTCGTTAGTATTTATACAATTATATTATACATTCCAAGTGTGGGTAAAGTCTGATCAAAAATGAAAAATCTGATCTTTTCTGTAAAATTTTCTATTTATAGGGTGAATGTACCAAATGTTGGCATTTCACTGCAAAATACATATTTTGATTCATGTGATGATACGATGAGAGAAATACCACTACATACAGAAACTTTTGAACGCAAAGATAATTCGCATTAATAAATAAAATACGCAAAGTAAGTATAATAAATATACAATAATAATATGCTTCATCTCTACATTTCGTCCTACTTCTAGGTGTATATGTCAAATACACAGTTTTTGTTAATTACAGTGTGTAAGAGTTATTTAAAAAAAGTTTTCTATTCTCAATCTTGCTTCCGTCTTTTTAATCGACTTCCAAAAAGGGATGTTATATGTTCGTCTGTATGTTTTGTTTTGTGTATGTTCATCGATTGATTCGCCAATTGTGAACCGATTCGAAAAATTCATTTTTTTGTTCGAAAGAGTATTTTCCCGAGGTGATCCCATTTAAATTGCATTGATTCAGTCGAGCGGTTTTTGAGTTACACTCCAATAACTGAATTTTTTTACTCTATCTTGATGATTTAGTATATACGCAGTGAATGACAAATAGATCCCGTAAGTAGCAAGGATCACTTAAAAAGGTGAAAATTAAAAATTGTCCATTTCTTGGAAAATATTTTTTTGAATTAGTTTAAAATTATCTTTTTTGTTTTTAAATTGTCTTTAGGGCAATAATATAATAAATTTCTCTCAATTGCTAGTTTACCAAACCATCTTAATATTTTCTAATTTCCAGGGTCTTGGATGACAGTGATTGTAAAATTTACCACACTCTAGAATTGTAAGTAACCAGCTTTTGTAATGGAATTAATTTATCAAATAACAATTACAAATTTCCTTAAAAACTATTTTGTTGATATATATAAATTAAATTATCTGATTCATTACAGGGTACCAATTACACCGGCACAAAATTTTTGTCTTTCAGTGGAAGATGAAATAGACAATATCATGTAATATTCACGAAAAGAAAATAATGCCATGAAGTAAGTCCGATATTAATCATGATGGTTTTATGTGTCCTGATAAAACTGTTCAATGATATATCAGTGTACATTATGTATAATGCTTAAAAAAATTACGTCTAAACCTGTGTTTAGATTTTTGTTACTACATACTACATAAACTTTGATTTCTCCGAGATGCTTTTTCTCTGTGTTTTATTGTACATTTCAAAAATCGTAATTATAAATATAATTTTAATTTCCAATACGTAGCAATATAACAAAACATATAAAATTAATATAAATCTTATAATTATTCATTTTAGACTTCCGTTTGATGAAATACAGAAACCGCAGAGACTTGCTGATATAATCAGGACTCAAGATAGCCCCATTGTAAGTTGTACAATTATGAATTTAAATAAAACAAGGTATCCTTAACCATGTTGTATAAATAACAAAATAAAAAGTTTTCGATTTAATTGTATAATTGGTTTACCGTTTAGGTTTCTACGCATCAGTTGCCAGATGATTCAGATCAAGAAGAAGATTATATAATAAAACCAGAAGAAAAAGTGGAAGAGATCAGAATAAGTGGAAATAGAGTTGTAGATTTCATGTATTTATTTGAACAATTGCAGGAAATTTCGCACCATAATTCTCCATTAGGTTGCAATTTCAATCATTTAAAATTAGTCGGAGAAAAAAGAAAAGGGTTTATGTCAAAATACGAGTTTGTTTGCAAAATGTGCAACACCAAATTAAGTTTAAATAATTGTAAAAAATCCAACATTAAAAAAGAGCTTGATCTCAACGAAAATGTGGTAGGTGGTTTCATGTCTATAGGTGTAGGATACGCAGGTTTAGAACAAGTGTCGGCCTCACTTGAAATACCTTCTATGTTGGATCATTTGTATGCCAAGTGTCACGCAAGAGTCTGTGAACTATGGGAAACGGCAAAAGAAACATGTATGGAAGAAGCAGCAAAAGAAGAATACGATTTAGCTGTTCGGGGTGGTAATATTAATGTAGACGGAGTACCTATGATTACCGTAGTTGCTGATGGATGTTGGTCAAAAAGATCATTTAAAAAGAATTATAACGCATTGTCTGGTGCTGCGGTAATTATTGGTTACAGAACAAAAAAAGTCCTTTGTATGGCAGTTAAAAACAAATATTGTATGATTTGTGCACGGTCAGAGAACAAAAACAAAATACCCCCTGAGCACACGTGTTTTAAAAATTACGAAGGGTCCTCAAGTGGAATGGAATCCGTTGCAATAGTTGAAGGGTTTAAACATTCTTTACCAAATCAGGGCTTGATTTACTTAAAGTTAATTGCTGATGGGGACTCCAGTACATATAAGAGCATATTAGAAGCAAAACCATATGGAAACTTATTGGTAGAAAAAATTGAATGCACTAATCACCTGTTGAGAAACTTTTGCTCAAAACTAGACGAATTAACCAAAAACACTTGCTATCCTATTAGATATCGCAAAGTTCTTGGACAAAATATACTGCGCTTGCGTAGAGCAGTAAAAGGAGCTGTCAAACATATCAATTCAAAAGATTTAATTTTTACCCAAAAAGTAATTGAATTAAAACAAGATCTAATAAATGCACCAAATCACGTTTTCGGAAATCACAAACTATGCAAACCTTATTTTTGCCAAAATATTGATCAAAATGAACCTACACAAGATTTTGTTGCTGAAATGAAGTCTAATAATATTTTTGCTGCTATCATGAAAATCATGTCTAGATTAGTAAATAATGCTAAAAGCCTAATACATGATGTAAATAGTATTATAGCAGAAGTATTCAACAGCGTTATCGTGAAATTTGTGGGTGGTAAACGAATAAATTATTCAAGTCGACAGTCTTATACAGCTCGCTGTGCTGGCTCAGTTGTGTCATTTAACGCTAAAGAACCGCAATCGTACATTTGCAAAAAGATTTTAATGCGAAGTCCTAATCCTATTGTTACGCTTAGAGATTAAACGCAATAAAAAAAGAATTTCAGATTTAAAACGGAGATTATCAAAATCTTTTGCGAAAAAAAAGTGCACAAACAATACAAATGACAAATATTATGGCGATTCTTGTCAAAAGCCAGATTTAGAACAAGCTGACTTTGATTTCGCTAAATCAGAACATATGAAAAAAAAAAACTTTCTAATGAGGATCGCCAGTCACTTGAAAAAAGAACTGTTTTGCAGGCAGATTCGATTGAATGGCACCAAGAGAGAAAGTTACGCCTTACTGCGTCTGCTTTTGGAAAGGTATGCAAAAGAGGCCTTATAAAATGTGCACCTCTAGTAAAAAGTCTTGTGAATGTAACCGGTGATTTAAGTTACATAAAATCCGTTCGTTATGGCAAGGAACACGAACATATTGCATTAGAACAGTTAGCTGAAGTACTCAAACTCGACAAAGAAGCTAACTTCAATGGTATTACAAAATGTGGCTTATTTGTCGATTCTGAACTGCCATTTTTGGCAGCAAGTCCAGACGGATTGATAGATGATAAAATCATTGAAATCAAGTGTCCGTATTCGGCTAAGGACAAAACAGTCGAAGAAGGCATAGCATAAAAAAAAATTAAATTCTGGAAACAGGAGAAAAACGGAAAGTTGACAATAAATAAACAACATGATTGGTTCTACCAGGTGCAAGGTCAGCTTCACATTACAAGGAAAGCAGTGTGTTTATTTGTAGTGTGGACAGAGAAAGATATAAAAATTGAGACAGTAAAAAGAGATGACGAATTCTGGGAAAAGAATATGGAAACAAAATTACAAACATTTTACTTTGATTGTCTGCTACCAGAAATTATTGATTCAAGGCTGGACAGAAAAATGGAAATTCGTGAGCCACAATATATTTTAGACGCAATAAACAAAAAAACTTAGAAAAAGGTAGAAAAGCAATTCCTTCCGCGAATGTTATGCCAGAAGCAAAGCGGAAAAAAACTTAGTTATTTTTTTCTCTGACTTTCATGTTCCTTACCATAACTAACCAAATACCTGATCAGTCAATTTCATTATCAGAAATTTAATCGAACCTCCCTGCAAACACTTACTAATATACTACAGACTAGATTATTAATTGACTGATAAAGACAAGTCTTTTAACAGTTATGTCTTACTTATAAATATCAATGCTTTGAAGCTAACTAAACCAAAATTAATTACGAAGAATATCAATCTCAACGCACACGTTCACCGTTTTTACTTTGACTATTTTGATACTTTTATACATTCAAACGAAAATGTGTCAACTGTAATACAGCATTTAAATATTGAAATAATATCATCTCACTAACAATTACTCAAAGAATTCGGTTTTAAGTTTATAAAGATCTCTACTGTTACTAAAAACACGTATGTATATACTATATATTTTATGCTGACTGCCACCATAATTGTGCAACTTATCCGTCGAACGTCATATTGCTCTACTAATATATATATGTTCAATAAATAAATTGTGCCAGCTTACTAAATATTTGTCAATTTCTTATTTAGCAGAATTTTAAAGTAAGTCTCCACATCTACGCAAATGTCCCAAGATTTCTGCGGATGTAGTAAGAGTACAGTTAGATGATTGATTTGGTGCAACTCAAAAACCTACTAGGGGATGGACTATCTAAACATCGGATATTCTAGGTGATTATACGTGGTCACACATAATATATTATGTAATATATATACACTTTATAGAAATCGGTTACGTCTAGTTTGAGAATTTGAGAAGGGCCGACCACTGGGATTTTACCCTATTTATTTACCATATGTATATACTAACGTGCCGATAAGTCATAAATTAAAAAAAATAGAACGTGGAAAAAGGTTTTTTTACCTGAATATATTCAATAACAGTATTTGAAATTTGTTGCTTTATTTTGTAAATAAATACAAGTAGCACCCTAGCTAGTCGATTCAAAATCGGTTACGTCTACTTTGAGAAGTGAATAATGTAAATTTGAAAAGGGCCGACCACTGGAATTTTTACTCTAGTGAACCTACTGAAGTGCCGATAAGTCATAAACAAAGGTTTTTTAACCGACTTCCAAAAAGGAGGAGGTTCTCAATTCGACGGGTTTTTTTTATGTTTGTTACCTCAGATTTTTCGAGTAGATGAACCGATTTAGATGATTAATTTTTTATTTGTAAGCTGGTGCTTCCTGTGTGGTCCCATTTCAATTTCATTAAAATCGGTCAAGCCTACTAATAACTGAAAAGTGTTCAAACTTCAACAAATTATTTCACACTTTTGTGTGTTTTAGCCGATTCCATTTATTGTAATAAAAGTTACATGAATATACAAATTTAATAAAAGTATTTGAAAATTGTTGTTTTGCTTTGTAAATAAATATTAGTAGCACCCTAGCTAGTCGATTGGCGCAGCGCGGCGGCTCAGCGCATAGCTATTTAGTCGCTCGATCTTGGTGGCGGCAGCGAAGCGGCGGGCAGCGTGTATTACTCACGCACACATACGCGGAGCGCATAGATACATAAAATCGCTTACCGCCAGAAGCTCGGTGCGCCCTTAAGAAATGAAATGGTAAACGCAAGTTGGAAAAAGTAGATTAAATAAAATAACAAGTCCAATATGAAAAATTTTATATCGACTTCCATTCTATTCAGTTATTGGAGTGTATCTCAAAATATACTTGACCAAATTTGATGAAATTTAAATGGGACCACACGGGAAGCACCAGCTTTCAAACAAAAAGTCTTTTTTGTTTGAAAGCTGGTGCCGATTCTCAAAAAGAATTTTGAAAATCGGTGCATCCTATAGAAAACTATGAGGTATCAAACATTAAAAAAAACATAGTCGAATTGAGTAGCTCCTCCTTTTTTTGGAAGTCGGTAGAAAACACAAAATACGATAGTCGAGACGCTTTCGGATATAAAGTGACTATAGCTGAAATACGAACTGGTACACGGTCGAGCTTACGCAGACTGTAATTAAGATTGATGCAAAAGTTTTAGAGGCGAACGTGTTATTTAATAATTTTGACGACAAGGAAGCAAACATGACACAAGCACTGCGTCCTTCACCTAAAATACCGTAGATAAGTAATGTAGTCTGGTTTATGGTTAAATAAGAGATCCATAAAATATATTAAAATAAGAAAACGGAATATTTTAGTATGTGGTGACTGATATATACAACAACACACACTACAATTCCTGGAATCGTAGTATGTATTCTTAAAAACTATTACATTGTACTTATTATTTGCCAAATTATGGTCACTGGCGAGTCTACGGGTACGCTTCGTAAATTGTGTTTTTAGCCTTTTAACGTACTGACGGCCAGATAGAGAGACAAACCGACATACGCACAGATAGAAAAAGTACACATTACATAGATAGATATACCTACAACGAAAATGTTCTATAACATATGATAAATTTTTCGGAATGTACGTAGTAAGTCTCATTTCAGTTCATCACTATTTAGGTTGTTAAAAATTCCACACAAACACAAATGGGATAATTAGTATCAAGTAGTAGGTATATAGCTATGAAGTGTCCAAGTTAGAAACATATGTCTATCTACGTCAACATAGTTACTTTCACATATTTATCGTTAACGTAATGTAATGATTAATTTAATTTTTTTATGTATTAATTTTATGATGTAAATGTTTTATTAAATACGTAATTAGAAGCCTACCTTCCACATATTTCCAAAATGTTTGCCTGTACAATTTATTTTTTTGAGATTGAAGGTTATGTATATGTATATGGGTTATGCTTTGAGAGTACCTATATATATGCATACATACATTTTTAATGTTTGATTTTTTATGCTCTCACGGCTGCTTAGCGAAACGAAACTTTGCAATCTGTCCCCTAATAATATTCCCGTTATAATAAATTACTGTAAGACGTTCACTGCTGTACATATGCGTCCCCTGTAGATTTCCAAAAAGGACAGAATTGGAAGCTATTAGCATAACAGTGTCAGTTTGTGGTTGCCAGCCCCATCGGCCGTCAGTTCAAGGTATTATGCGTGATGCCCACTGCCACTTCAACTGGCTTTTTCTCTGAGCTATGGAGTCAATAGTTTGTTGAAAATACCTACAATTTTTATCAAAAAATCCTCTGCAGTATCCAACGAGATTCAATATAAATTAGTACTGCCTATATCAACATTTAAAATGCGCAGCTCATGTCAATAAATACTTAATCGAATACCAAATTACTTTTGCTGACCTTTTAGCTAAAGAAAGGCATAATATTTTTAAAAAGCCATTAAATAACTTACAAATAAAAAATGCTACTGTAACTTTGATGAACTCATGAACGACTAATGCATTTATTTTCAATAATTATTTTGATGAATGTTAATTAATTTAGAGTAACATGAATGAGTCGGTCGTTCTTAGTATTGTACCTCTAATATTGTACACCAGAATAGGGAAATTTATTACTACTATATCCTTAAGATCTATAAAATATACATATGATTGCAATAAATAATAAAATAATAAATAAATAATAATAATAAAATAATAAATAAATAATTGGGTATGAGTCTGAAAAGAGCCAGTGTTACCTTAGTTTTAAGAGGTAAACACATTCAAAGACGTTGAAAAAATTTAATGTATTAAATAATTCAGTATCTTGCTTACGGTGTTCGTATGAGTACCTGCGCTATAACAGATGGTTTTCTAACATGACTCCTAAGTTCTTAGAATATGGCATCCGACACTTAATTTATCATCCGACCCTAGGTTAGGTTTGAACTGCGACAAAACTACGCGCAAGCCGAGCGAGCAAAGCGAGCGTGCCGCGGCAGCGGCCGTTGAAGCGCTTGAAACTATGTAATGAATGATTGTGGGTTGTGGTTTATGACTGAGGATAGAGTGGTGCACAATAAATGTTACCTTCCCACGCACTACTTGACGTACTCTATCGTTATAAGGTGATTAATTGTTGTGAGAGTGACATATTACAAATGAAAATATGTAAAAGAAACCAAAGTATGAAATAAAAAATGAACAAATAACAAAATTCATAAAAAGATTCAAATTTCATACTAGGACCTCACCATCTTCATTTCAGCTGCAAGATGATGACGAAAGATGAATAGGCTCGCACCATATTACATGGAACCAAAAAAATATCCGGAGAAACGCAGGTGTTCAAAACACTGCTGCCTACCCCTTCGTGGATATGTAGGTGTGACGATTTGTTATCTTTTGTTTAAAAATAACGTTTATTGTGTATTTAGTGGTAGGACTTTTTCAGAGTCAGCATGGTCCTTTAGCAGTTCAAAAAAAAAACGATATTAAAAAATATTTAGTGACACTTCCGCTGAAAAGAAAACAATGATTTTGGCCTATTTGGGGGCGTGCACCACCCTCCCTCCCGCATAAAACGCTAATAGGAAGAATACAAAATAAAAGACACAAGAAACCCCAAATAAACCAAAACCGATTCGACACGTGTTTCGCCTCTACACGAGGCATCCTCAGGAGATGTTGACTCGTCGAGCGCTAGACCGACAGTGAGAAAACTCACTGTCGGTCGAAACACAGGCGAAACACGTGTCGAATCGGTTTTGGTTTATTTGGGGTTTCTTGTGTTTTTTATTTTGTATTCTTCCTATCAGCATTTTATGCGGGAGGGAGGGTGGTGCACGCCCCCAAATAGACCAAAATCATTGTTTTCTTTTCAGCGGAAGTGTCACTAAAAATTTTTAATATCGTTTTTTTGATAATGGATTTCTGCAAAGTAACGCCTGAATCAATAAATTATCCTTTAGCAGTTATTCAACCGTGAAACAGTAGTGTGCAAATATTACTGTTTTTTGGTGAATGTTTCCAGCGAAATTACAGGGCAAGAGAGTTAACATTTGCATAACTCAGGGTCCCGAGTGCAGTGCTTTGCCGTGCAGGGTTTTACACTGTTGTAGTTTAAAATTCTGTATTTCACTGGACTATTATGGGCAAGCGTGACGCATAACGTCAGACGAGCGACTTGTTCGTCTCGTCTCTGCAACATGGCGGGCGGCTGAACCGCAGTAGGTCCTACGATTCATCTCCTCATTTCTGATTCAATCACATACAGTGATTCAGCACAGTTTTCTCCATTTTTGATGTAACGAATTGTACGATTTTGAGCTTACATATTATGAGGCTCATAGTCAGAGAGCAGTGCCACAAGTCATCACTGGTAACATTCACTGATCTAAGATTTGGCCTGCATGCATATCATGGAGTACCTTTTGTTTGCGGCTCCGTCTGCGTGGATATTTGATATATCATAGCTGCTACGGTTTGCTACGGCGTAGCAAATTGTTTCTGGTCTATTTCTGTGTGAACTTTCATCAACAGCCGAGCTATCACATCTTTCCTTTTTATTATAAGAGTAGATAAAGATTAACACCAAGTACACATTAATATTGCATGTTTCACGGAAAAGTAGTTAATGTTGTTATAACTGTAATAGTTAGACATATCGTATTGCACTTTTTTGTAGACATTGATGTCTTCTATAATTATACTGCAGTACATCACACTGCTGCATTGTCAATAGTTTCCGATTTTTGAATATATTGTGTGTTACTCAGTGATAATGTGACTTTCTAACGGCAAAACAATGTTTTAATCGATCCAAAGATGTTATATACGAACTGTAAGGGAAAGGTCTTATACCCCTAAGAATGTGATTGTGGTGGGAAGTGTGATGTGAGACGCTGCATGTCTGTACTTGCTTAATTACTGTTAATCAAGTTGTCTCATATTCTCTATGGTTCTATATTCCTTGGCCAGTGGCTGAAGAAATAATATTGTGGTAAACCATGACATTAAAAACGTCACTAACGTAAAGTGTGTGTTTATACATCTCTCTCGCCTTCATCAAATGCCTTTACCTGCGTATGGAAGAGCGGACCGGTAAACTCGCCCCGCGCCCGATTGATTGTAAAATATTTTTTTGAAATTTGGCATACCAAAATAAGTGAGCACGTTATTTCCTACTACATACTTATTTAATGAAAGGCCAGAATTAAACAGTTTTCCCTTCGCCGTTGAAATGCGATTGAAATGCGAAACGTAAGAAGCAAAGGACTCTACTTATTGTGTTACTGTGTGTGCCGCGAATCATTAGTGCGCAAACGTTAGGTACTTTATTGTAAGGGTACTATAGCATGTGAAATCATTATTATTTCTGTTACAAATATGACACAAAAGTTTGAGTAAATTTGTCGTGCAGGAGTTCATCTACTTATTAACAAAGTCGAAATCAAAAAAGTTGTGATGGAATGATATTTTATATGTTTATTCATTTCATGATAAAAGAAGTTTAAAAAATACGTAATAAACAGATTACCTGTTTAACAGTTACTTCAGTTCACAAATTGTTCCTGTGCATCTTATAGATGCCAAAGTTCCTACAGTATAAATATCTTGATAGATATTCTGTTTTGAAAAATGATTATTTAAACATCATTGAAATAACAAAATTATTATAAAATATAATGTTCACACACTTGTTACCCAGTACCTTAAAGTCACTGCCAAGTAGTTTAAGTATTTTTTAAAAGCCGGTACAAGCACGAGGTCTACCAGGTGTTAGGTCCTAACCTCTACCTTTATCAGACGTATGTCCTCACAACAGCATTGCGCACGTAAACATGAGGCGTTGTTAAGTCTCAATGTGCCTGTAATTTTACCTGCACCCATACCCTTCAAAACCAGAACAAAATATTGCGAACGTTACTGCTTCAGGGTAGAAAAACATATGGTGGCAGTCTGTCTTCCCCGGATGAACTCATTCACGAAGAGTTGTACTGCTACTATTTAGATAGGTAAATTGATAGATAAACTCTTTATTGCAACACCACATTATATAATATAACTGACAAATAAATAGGATAATATAATTGAAAACTATTAATCAACAACAAAAAAAATTAAGTGTCACAATGAACGGTCTTATCGCTCAGAGCGATCTCTTCCAGACAACCATGGTAATGAAAAGGAAGCTTGAAAAAAGGTCTCGAAGGAAGTTTCCTTGGATACCTGTGAAGACTCTCGTGACACATTTACCACCGACCACACTTAGAAGTAGAGCCCCTTAACAAAAATTGAAAAGAATTCTGGTATGTACCCACAATCTTACGACCATACCACACTTTTTTATCTATCTAATTCAAGGTGACCGCTGTATTCTTGAGCCTAAATTGCACTAAAAGAAATGCTCGCTTTATAACTTGTATGGGAGTTATGATTTTTTACGCAACTGAATGCAGATCATTTTTCCACCTCTCAAGCTGGTCTCCAAGGCAACTGCTCACGTTAACCACTGCACTAAGGGGTTGAATCCCTTAACAAGTATACACAAAGACCAGTTTTTTTTTAAATTAAAATTCAAAATGGCTTCTATGCCCCGACATAAACTGTAATTAAAGGCAAAATTTCTGCAATTGAACTTGTATAAAAATTTTGACTTTTCTGTTCAAATGGTTAAAGTTTAGCAACAAAAAACTAATGCACAAGGACAAACGCGGGCCACTCGTGGCCCGCGCACCGCCCAACACCTAGTTACGAATATAAAATTACAATCACAAAAATAGAACGCGTGACTACAATTAAAGATCTTGGTTTATCTATGGATGCACAACTTAACTTCAGAGATCATATAATAGATATATGTACACAAGCCTATAGGATGTTGGGTTTTATAATGCGCACATGATATAATTTTAAAAATATCAATGCCGCAATAGCATTATACTATGCCTACGTTCGTAGCAAATTAGAGTATAACGCAGCCATTTGGGATCCGTACGACAAAAAATATTCTCTTATGGTCGAAAGAATCCAACGTAAATTTGCCAGATATATTTATAAAAGACTATACGGGTACTACCCATACATGTTCCCATCTTTATTTGTTACGGGTATGGTAGGCCTTCATACACTAGAACTCAGACAAAAAATGTTACTCATGTTCCATTACTATCAACTCATCCATAACGTAATAGACAACCCATACGCGCTAGAGGAGCTGCAGCTGCATGTGCCGACACAGTAAGGCACACAGACACAGGCGAGGGCCATGCTCGGCGTCGGCGCCGCGCATTGCCCTCGCCGTCGACGTCGCTTGTTCGCTGCACCGGCACACATCTACTCCGTCCGCGCACACAATGCACCTAATGCTAGGGTGATAACGCTGCTCAACGACATGATCGCTCAAAAGCCTTATTTATTATATTGTGATAGGGTAGGCAAATTTCGACCGGAAATAATTGCTTACCTTAGTTCTGCCTTGTAACGATTTGGATTAGTCTGTAAGTTACATGTGCTAAATAAATAAATAATACAACTAAATGACACTAGATCATAGTTACAAAGTGTAACAGAAATCAATTCGTGTTTACGTAACCAATGTTCAGTGATAATAATTAAGTCGCAGGAAAGTTCCTTTGTCAATAACACTTCAAGTGTTTTCGTTTTATTCGTTATGCAACGAATATTTCGATGACACATAGTTAGACGCAGTTTTTGTTGTTGTTGAATGTTCCCTGGTGGGGGCGGCGCATGCTGATTTGGCATAGGTAGCATGTATTAGTAACCCGGGCGCGGCGGCGGAGACGGCGGCAGCACTGTCGCGACCGTGCGGCTGCCCGCGCGGCGCGGAGGGACGGCGTGGCGCACCGCCCGCGCGCCCGCGAAACCACTCACTGACCTGGGTGCTGCTCGGCCAATTCTCGGCGGACCTGAAGAAGTTTAAGAGGCTTTTTGGTACCGATATGCAGAAAGACGAATAGTAAGAATGTGCTAATCTAAGTTTTTTAACTTGGTAATTTTCACATGGTTTCTTTCTTGTTATAAACGATTTTATTGTCTCACCCGAAGTATCGGGCGTGAAGAAACACGCGTGAATTTTACGCGCTCGTTCGACCGTTCTTAGTTCGTCGTCATAGGCACCGCTTACTTGGATTACAGTTCGCCGGCGTTGCCCGCTCCTTCTACTTCTATGCATCGCCACCTTTTCCCATCCGTCATCGTTGATATTGGTATCAGCTGCGCCTTCTGTTGCTTCTACTATATGTGCAGGAGAATACTTGCTCTGACTGTGATAGGTTGCTGCTTCTGACTGTGAACAGGCTGTCGGACGTATGGACCTGGAGACCGTAGGCTTTGTGATGACGGCCTGTACGTCAACGGTGTAGATTTGCGGTGTAGTCACATGCACCGATTTGTTCCCTTTTGGCTCGTGTGCACGGCGCTGACGTTTATGCGCTGAAGGACGTGAGACGATTTCGCATAACGTTGGTATCTCGACTTCTTTGGGTTCACTAGATGTCGATGGAGCAGGTTGCATCATGACCTCAGCCGCTGTTATTTGTGTTAAATGTGCAGGCTGTTTTGAGAGAAGTTGAAGAGTAAATGTTGTGAGGTATTAATTATACCTAGTCATCCCTTCGATGAGTGTCTCAACTAGCCCGGCGTATTTCTCAATTTCCGACTCGTGGCTGGTGATGGTGGAAACAGCCTCACTAAGCTTCTTTTCGTAATCCTCGATGATAACAATAGATCGACTGAGCTTGAGTC
This sequence comes from Selenia dentaria, assembly GCA_917880725.1. Classification (NCBI taxonomy): domain Eukaryota; kingdom Metazoa; phylum Arthropoda; class Insecta; order Lepidoptera; family Geometridae; genus Selenia; species Selenia dentaria. The sequence goes on along the minus strand of OU862877.1, from coordinate 12,846,529 downwards.
GTAAATCATTAACTCAGCACTAAACTGCTCCCTCATGGAGGATATTTCGTTTCGTAGCTTGGTTATCTCATGCACGAGCACCGTGATGTTAATAGTATTGTCGTCATTAAGTACCCCCACCGGTGGTTTTGCCACTACTTTAATCCTGGTAGTCACGAAAGGGTTACGGGATTCTTCAAGGTGCCATCCAGTGTTCTACTGTTGTCCCCTCCCTTTTTCATCGTGCACAGGCACACAAGACAGATCCATTGATTGCCGAATCGGCGGTAAAGATTTCTTCGCCCATGCACAGCCTGTGATATGTTTTGTGACATTGACTAACGCTGCATGTCAAGCGTTCTTCGGTTTCCATAATCGAACTGCAACACGCAGAGCAATCCATCTTCCACATTTCTCAGCGTTATGTATGTAGATAGCAGCAGCAGCGCAGCGGCCCGAGCAGTGGTATGATAATCGCGGCCGTAAGCAAAATTATTAAAACTCTTTTGCTTGTATATCAGGAACTACTGTATCGACTTTTGTGCTTTTTACGTTACTAAAACCTATAAACGTTCAGATACAACTCAGGTGATATAACTCGCACTGTTTCACCTCAAGTATAATCACCTCAATTACTTTAAAGCAGATTTTTTTTACGACCAAATTAACAAGGTGTCGCCGTTACTACGCACGGCTCGCGACTGTGTGTAAACCACGCGCACTGCACTCATGGTAGCGACTGGCACATATTCTCGCAAAGCAATTCTCGCTTTGTAGTTCTGTTTACACGGAGACAGATATATTTTATTGCGAGGCAATTATCGCTCAAGAGGAAGGGCGAGAATCGTGAATGTTTAGACGAAGCAACTTTTTATGTTCCATTCGATAATCGTATGTTTGAGGCGAGAAACTCGCTCCATCTAAATGGCCCTATATTTTTGGTATTATTGTCACACCTTCGCTTCGGCTTTTCTGGATCCCTAAATTTTTGAAAATATCCAATAGTCTATGTTAATTAAGGTCACTGTAGGATTCTAATGGTCCCCCCCGAAGGGTTCTCGCAATGACGTGGCGGGGGGGCTCAGTAGCCGTGGCTTGGATCACAACGGTGAAGCCAAGAGGAACCGCGCCGGCGTTGGGGTGCGCTGGCCGGCTCAGGCAGGGCCGCTCCTATGGGCTTTGGCCGCCAATAGGAGTGACGGGGTCCGGGCGCTTTGGCGCAGACTCGAGGAGGTGGGACCCGAGCGCTTTGGCGAAGGCTCGAGGACGGGGGCCCGGGTACTTTGGTGCAGGCTCGAGGTGGGGTCGCGAGGGGGCTATTCCCTCTAGGGGCTCTTTAACGATATTTTGGGGTATCTGTACATTGGCCCGTTGTTTCTTTATTTCACCTATGCTCCAGTAGTCGTTCAAAGTTTTCTGTCTCTGTTCTTCTGAAAACTTTGACCCACATTGGAAATTAAAATTAGCTTTTCAAGCAGAATTTAAATTACAATCTAGTATTATTTTTGATTTTAGTAGATTCATAACACTTTCCACTATATCTCGAGCGTTTTGCAACATTTACCTTCCAGTTCGCTTCATTCGGTTTTTTTTTTCTACTAGTTTTATTTGGGCTATTTGTAGGGGTTGTTAGAACTGTTGGGTTACTGCTAGGACTTTCAACGGCAGCAAATTCACTGTCTATCGCAAGAGAAACTGTTGTCACGCTCGGATTGTTGACGACAATTTCATTGTCTTTTGCAGTCATAACATCATTTCTTTAAAAAAAATTGTCATTGTGGTTACTTGAAATTATTGAAGTTACATTATCTTTATCAACTCGGATATTACTCCAGTTGGCGGTGCCGTTTAGTTCTTCATCAGATCAGAAGAACACTCAACACGTTTCAGTCGGGTGAATATGTAGAAAATTGGGATCTTTAACTGAGATAATGCTATTTGTGTTTATTATATAGGTAAATTACGTATCATATTATCATAATCCTGTTTTATCTTTAACGCAACTACCTTCGCTACCATTATTAGACGGACCAATACTTTACCAATACGGATGAACTGCTTGAACTACTCGAAAAACTGCTGCTGCTACTAGTCGAATCACAATGAGGTTGAATTGAATGTAATGCACTGTCTTTGTCTATATAAAAATAACAAAACAATTATATGCTAGTTACCTACATAACAAACAAAAATGGATTAGACTTTTTCGAGAAAATTTAAGCAACCTTCTGGTGATGCTTTGAATATAATACTCGTATATTTTCTTAGTGTTTTCTATTGTTGGAGTGATGGAAGTACCAGCATTTTAGATCTCTGCTCTACCCGAGTACCAATATTGCCTTGTGTTCAGTCCGGTTATTCATCTACAGATATAGATAGATAGATAGATCTACAAATATAGTGTATTATAATAAATATTCAAGGTCAAGGACAAAAAACACAATAACATATCTTTTTTATTCGTCCGTAATAAATAACTAAGTAAGAGTTCATTAAATTGTTATATCGTAATAGTAATTAGATAATAATAACAATTTTATTCACTTGTTGAAGGTCTGTTTGAGTATAGTTATGATGTTGCGGTACATTTAAATTTAATTACTTCAGTTGCTAATTCGATAAGTTTCTTAGATCGTGAAGCCATCTCAAAAAATAAGTGCATATAGTAATTTTATTTTAGCATGTACAATGTAACAGTTCGGCTTATTTAACGTACAGAATGAAAGGATTTCGAGAAAAGCGGAATAAAATATAATATTACTATGCATTCTTAAATTATTTATCAACAACATCGTTTTACTATAAAATATCACCAAGAAAACGAGTTACATTTTCACGAATAACGTGTCAAGATAATTTATCTCAGCCTATGTAAATACACATTTTACAATAGTAACGAGTTAAACAGTTATTACACGTTATTATTAATAACAAGTAGAAAAATACATTTGCAATAAAAACGTGGTATAATTGTAATCTCACGTTTTTTGTGAAAAGTGGGAGCGTTTCACCTTGTAAGCGCGCGAGCCATACTAACTCGTCGCGTTGTCGAAGTTAACCGTTTCACCGAAAGAGACAACGTGATAATGTCAATTGACACGGAGTTGTTGTCTCTTTTTGTTGTGCTTAGGCAACCATTCACTTAAAAAATACAGCGTTTCTGTGGATAATAAAATTCGACACGGCGGTTTTAAATTTTCAATAATAAAAAAAACGATTTTCATGAGATGTCACATTGTCATTGTAAAGAGGCGATATATGAACGATTTCGCGAATTCTTTTTTGTTGTGTTCATCATTGTCAGGAGAAGGTCAATAAAGAAAGATTTTTATTCTTTTTGAGGACAATTCGATTCTTAACAGTCTGGTGCTAATAATGCTAGTCAACCTGGCAACATTGAACTCCTGGCCGCGCCTGCTTCAGGTACTTGTCAGCATATCAATATGTCAAATGTCCATGTTGAGCCTACCGCCGTATCAGTTTGGAACTCAGTTCTCGAAGTTGTTGTAGAATACAACTACGTAGGACAAACAGGCCAACTAGGCAAATCAAACTTCGATAAAGAGGTCCATCGAATAATGACAGCGTTCCGGAAACTACGCGAAATCTTCTAGTCAAAAAATACCTTTAAACAATGTGTATTGACGTGTGACTGAAAGATGATGAGGCACTGAAACGTGGTCTCTTACTATGTGCTTCATAAGTAAGCTCAAAGTCGCACAACGAGCTGTAGAGAGGGCTATGGTAATAGCTTCTCTACGAGATTGAATCAAAAATTAGGAGATCCGTAGACGAACGAATGTCACCAACATAGCCCAGACGATAAGCCAATTAAAGTGGCAGTGGGCAGGCCACATAGCACACATAACAGATGGCCGATGAGGCCGAAAAATTCTGGAGTGGAGACCACGGACCGGCAAGCGCAGCGATAGTCGTAGAGATGGTAGATAAATAGATAACTTTTTGCCAAATGTTTAGTGCTTCTGTTGGATAGATTTTATTGTATATTTGATTAATTTAGTTCAATAATAAAATTAACAAATTCTACACTTTTCTTTTTATTTGAGATAACAGTTTTTAATTCTCAGATAAAGACTGTTAGAAAACACCCTATTTTCAATATTCTATAACAAGGGTTTAGCTTACTGACTGGTAATTACTATTTCTCAATAATAATGTGTCTATACACAAGGAAAGTAAGCAAAACCGTTGCTTTTTAGAACATTGAAAACTGGCTCTATGATATATAGGACGCTTTCGTTCTTGTTAAAAAATCTAGTTGGCGCTTCAATTTAATTGGCTCGAAAAATTCGACAGAGGGCGCTCTTCCCCCGATATAGTTTACTACTCTTTGGCTCCGCTTGCCAAGCGCAGCTGTTTTATGGGCGATTGTGGTAATGGGTGTGCGGCGGTGAATCAACCGCTCGCCCGTTGCGCATGCTTCGTCATTATAAGCGACCGAAACCGTCATCTATATATGTACAGATATAGATATAAATCTATACATAATCTATACAAATCTCATTAAAGGAATTAGATAGTTAGATAGTCAGCCACAATTGTACTAGATAAATGATTGTGCTGTAACCGTCAACAATATGAAATTATGTTAGTACACTTACGCAATGTTTTGTGCTAGGCCCACAATCCTTAATACGCTACGCTTGCGCTGTGGTGCCGAGACAGTGCCGAAGCGTCAACGCATAAGAGCTAAGTAATTGGTGTCAAAAAGCTAGCTGTAAGCATCGCTTGCGTTTTGTAGGATTTTGACGTTCGGGGACCAATTCCTAATTTGTCTTTTTCTAGGTATGCCTAGTTCTGGTTTCGACCACTTCGCTATAAGTCCAGTTCTAAGAAAGACCATTTCTTGTTTCGACCACTTCTTTATTTGACTACCTCATGTACGGTACGCAAATTGAATACTCTCTTCCAACCATCAAGGGGAGAACCATTTCTGGTTTTGACCACTTCTTTATTTGACTACTTCGTGTACGGAAATTCTGATATAGATACATGATATTAAATGTCATTTTAATTGTTGGTGATTTGTTGGATTTTTTGCAATCTAAATTAAAAAAATAATCACGAGTCATGGAAATACAAGAACCCGCAGAAGAATTTACATTTACTAAAAATAAAAAAGTTCAAGAAACATTACTGAGAGGTAAATAAATACAGATACCATTTGAGTGTAAATAATTCAAATGGAACGTCTCGATGGAGCTGTGTGCAGCGCGACGAGTGGTGCAACTCTTACGTGTGATTCTTAGAGAGGCAAGGCACACATGATTTTCACACAAAATACACAATTCTGTATACATACGTATCCTGTACGGAGGTAGATGAGGTGCTGGATTAATCCTTCCTATACCGTGATAATTAAATCAAAAAAATTATGAATGAAACTGACGTATATTTACGTCTCTGGGACGCAAAGGATTAACAGACAGGATACTTTTCATCATCATCCATCACCACGCGGGTGTAACCATGGGACGCAGCTAGTTAATATATATGAAGGCGTCGGCCGCCTATTACGACGGAACATGCGCAACGGGCGAGCGGTTAACTTACCGCACACCCATCCTCACAGTCGCCTATAAAACAGCTGTGCTTTACAACCAGCCAATATATATATGAATGTGTTTTTATTATATAATTGTTTGTTTGTCTTGTATTTCAAGGATGAATGTATTATTTATGTGCCTATTATGTTTAAAGTTGATACACCACTGTCTTTACTTCTGTACTGTATACTATACTATAATATTATAAAGAGGAAAGGTTTGTATGTAAGTATGTTTGTAACGAATTGGCTCAAAAAATACTTTCACCCTGATTAACATAGGCTATATAAGTGTCATCATCATCATCAATCACCGAGGAGAGCAGCTAGTATCCAATAATCTCTTAACCATGCAAAGATTGTCCGGAAGAGATCGCGTTTAGTGATAAGACCGCCCATTGTGTAAGTATTATTTTAAGTAGTATTTTAAGATATTGTACTTTAATTCATTATAAACAAATAACATATTCTATTCTCTATCTATTATATACTCAAATTAACCCTGACTTGAAACAAAACCAACCACTATTAAAATGAAAAATGTAACGCAAAATTTAGACATAAATTAACATTCATAATTCATAAATTACTAATTATTTATATATATATATATATATATAAATAATAGTGCATGATGTAGTCAAATATAGAAGTGGTCAAAATCAAAAACGGTCCTCTCGCTTGATGGTTGGAAGAGAGTATTCAATTTGCGCACCGTACATGAGGTAGTCAAATAAAGAAGTGGTCAAAACCAGAAATGGTCCTCCTTAGAACTGGACTTATAGCGAATTGGTCGAAACCAGAACTAGTCATAACTAGAAAAAGACAAATAAAGAAGTGGTCCCCAAACGTCAAAATGTTTTGTAGTACCCATGACTATGGATGATCCTTCAGACAGATATAACTTACTCTAGTAAGAATGTATTGATTTTATAAATTTAATATTGAAGTAGTTGCGAATCATTGCAAATCGAATCGAATATCAAACTTAAAATATTGAAACTGCTTACGTCTGCTGGAAGTGGAAGAATTATAGGCAGCCCAATTATTGGAGCAATCAGTATAGTAACACCTCGCCAGTGAGCAGCAAAAAACATCTTCATTATGACGCCACATGTTAAATCAAACTCTTTTTTCCTAGAGCTGTAAACAATAAAATTAACCAGTTGATTTGCAGTTCAATAACATGCACGGTTATTTGAGTCGCGCTGGATGTAACAAAGGAATTAAAGAACGGAGCGGTGTAATGAAGTGCACTAAATGTACCGCTGTATATGATGTGTTGTGTGCTGGTTTAACCGAGTGTAAGTTCAAGGCGCTAACGCCTGACTGTATACGTAGCTGGACCTGCGTCTCATGTCGAAGTAAATTACCGAAATCCAGAGATGTGAATACCCCGGTGCGCTTTCTGATGAGTTACCATGATTCCATCAATGATACCGAAACCAGCACAAAATGCTACAATGATTCTGTATCTGAAGATAGATTAGAGTCCGACACTGATAATGTCACTATCCATCGTGGCAGTTACGAAGCACGGAAGCAGCAAGTGCAATGTAAGTGTGAATGTGGAAATCTGGACAGTATTCGGGCTGTCATAAAGGAGGAGCTGCAAGCCATACTGACTGGGCCTCTCATTGATTTAGTTTCAGATCGCGTGGTGCAACAGATAAATAAAGAATTTATCTGTGCTCAGAGTATCGCGCCGAAGAAGCCGGTCCTGCAAGAAAAGCTAGAAAAGCTGGCCAAACTTACCAAGGTCGATAGCGAGGTATCGGGACCAGTAGGAAAGCCTGCTGGATCAGATACAGAAGGGAAAACGCGCAGGAAAAAGAAACACGACGAGAAGACGACGACGCAAACGGCAGAAGTTCTAACAAAACCATTTCCTGGAGCTCCACCTGTCCAATATACGCCCTCTGTACCCTGCTCGGCACCCACAGAACCATCGTTTTCGATGTCACTACCTACTCCTGTAGCTACTTTCAAAGCGGTTGCTTCTGGACATGCCATCACATCTGGAGACTGGACTGAGGTGAGAAATTCACGGCGGACCCTCCGGACCTCCCAGCCTGCAGCACAGGCAGTACTGCACGGCGCAGCAGCGCCTGGGGCCACACTGCTTTGCGCCGCTGAGCGCCGCCAGTTCCTGCATCTCTACTACGTGCAAGAAGGCACCACGGAAGATCAGGTGCGAATGCACCTCAACACCATCAGTGACGGGGGTGCTTATACTGTTGAGACGCTGAAGGCAAGAGGAAGTTATGCTTCTTTTAAAGTGGGAGTACCTTCTAAATTAGCTGAGTGCATAATGGCGCCGGTAAACTGGGCCGTAGGTATTTGTGTCAAGCCTTGGAGGCAGAACTTTCGTGCTAAGCGTGTATCCGAATCGCTGTAGAAATTTTCGCGTTCTATACCAAAATGTGCGTGGGTTACGGTCAAAGACTGAGTTATTTAACAGTAACGTAACATCATGCTGTTTCGATATAATAGCGCTAACTGAGACTTTTTTAACGAGTTCTGTATGTGACGGTGAGCTATTCCCGCGGGGGTGGCGAGTGGCGCGTCGCGACCGCGCCGGAGACGCGGGATGGGGGGGCGTGCTGCTTGCCGTTCGCGATTGCTACACGTTGCGTACCCTAAATAACATCGACGCACTCACGCCCGACAAAGAGGTTATATTTGCGATTATCAGTTGGAAAAATGTTAGGTTCTTATGTTGTGTTGTTTACTTACCACCTAGTTATAATGACGAGCAATATTTAAATGTTTTGACCTGTATTGAGAATGCCCGTTGTAAATATTCTGACATGGAAGTAATCATATTAGGAGATTTTAATTTGAACTCGTGTAGTGTAACCGTTAAAACACAGTTGAATTTTTTTACTGACTTCTGTAAATTATCTCACTATAATAATGTACTGAACGAGCATGGCGGGCTGTTAGACCTCGTGCTGAGCGGCCTTGCGAGCGAGCGGGCGGTGGTGTGCGGTGGTGCGGGAGAGGACGCGCTTGTGCCGGCGGACGCATACCATCCGCCGCTGTCGGTTAGCGTGCGCATGCCCAGTGGTACGCCGCGCCCGCGATCGCAGCCTTCGCTTCGGACCGTGAGACCCGGGGCGCCTCCCAAATGGAATTTCCGAAAAGCAGATTTTAGTGCACTATATGCAGCATTAACCGAATTAGACTGGTCAGACTTATTGAATGCCAAGGAGGTTAATTCCGCGACCGACATTTTCTATCAGACACTGTACGATTGTATTAGTTCACATGTTCCTCTAAAGCAACAATCTAGACGGGTTAGTCGGTATGTATATCCGTTATGGTACACACGGGAAATTATTAAAAATATTCAGAACAAGTACTTTCATTTCATACGGTTTAAATCTGAGGGTAAAGAATTTAACAGAGAGCTATACAAGTATTATAGGTCTCGCGTAAAGACTTTGATTGGCGATGCACACCGGCAGCACATTGAATTAACACAAAAAAAGATCATTGATGAACCCGCTAAATTCTGGGATTATGTAAAAGATAAGCGAAAAGACAGGCGGCACTGTGAAAGATTCATATGCGATGGTGCTGAGGTGGAGGGCGCAGACGCCGCCGCTGCGTTTGCACATTACTTCAGTTCAGTGTTCCAGCGCGAGGTACCTGCGCTGGATGCGCTGGCAGCGGCGGCGTGCTGCGGTGCTGGGCTTGACTCCGCACGTGTAGAAATCGGCACTGTGGACGCGGCTGACCTGCGCGTTGCAGTCAAGCGCCTCAAACCTCGCACGTCATCTGGTCCAGACGGTATTCCCTGCTTTCTGGTCAGGGACTGTGTGAGTGTTTTGGAACTGCCACTGTTGTTTCTATACAATTTATCTCTGGGCGAATCAACTAACCCGCAACGATGGAAGACGTCTAGGGTAACACCGGTCCCTAAAGTAAGTTCTGCCTCTGATGTCTCCCACTACAGGCCTATAGCTGTGCTGTCTGTTTTCGGCAAGGTCTTTGAATCTATGATAGATCGTCGAATCACGAGGCAGGTTGGTTCTTTCCTGGATGACTCTCAGCATGGTTTTCGCAGGGCTCGATCGACTACGACAAACCACATAAACCTCGTTGACTATGTCGCTGCTGAAATGGATGCGGGTTACCAAGTGGATGCAGCGTATTTTAATTTTAAAAAAGCATTTGATCTTGTAGATAACGATGTTCTTCTTATGAAACTGGCAGGTTTTGGATTTACGCCTAAACTTTTAAATTTCTTTGCGAGCTACCTAAGTGGCCGCAGTCAGTTCGTTTGTGTAGCTGGTCATGAGTCTAGTGATTATTACACCCGATCTGGGGTAGGTCAGGGAAGCACTTTGGGGCCTACGCTGTTTCTGCTAATGATTAACGACCTGCCGAGGGTCGTAGACGCTGCTAAATGCCTTATGTTCGCTGATGACTTGAAACTGTGCTTGGCTGTTAATAGCAACGCTGACACTGCTCTTCTGCAAAGGGACGTGGACTCTGTGGCGGAGTGGAGCCATGCTAATCGTCTGCCTCTCAATGCTTCGAAATGCAAAGTAATTACTTTCTCGCGGTCTTATTCTCCTCTATATGCCACGTATTGCTTGCCTGACGCTCCACTGGAAAGAGTTAATGAAATTCGAGATTTAGGACTGACTTTAGATAGTAAACTGGACTTTCGGACACACATGACGAATGCATGCAAGAAGGCAAGCAAAACGCTTGGCTTTATAATGAGGGTAGCTTCACAGCTCAGTGATATTCAAGTAGCCAAAATACTTTATAATGCCTATGTCCGAAGCATCCTTGAGTTTGGTGCGGTCGTATGGGATCCTTATGAAAGTAAGTATTCCCTTATGATTGAGAGGGTACAGCGTAAGTTTGCACGGTGGCTGTACAAGCGAGCCTACGGCTACTATTCTTATTTGTATCCATCTGTGTTTGTATCAGGGATGGTTAGTTTGGACACATTAGTGCTCAGGCGGAAACTGTTGCTTATAGTGCACTACTATTCTCTGCTCCATAATGTAGTAGATAACCCGACAGTATTGGAGCAGATGAGACTGCAGGTGCCGCGGCGCGGCGCGGCTGTTGCGCCGCGCTGTGCGCCGCGCCTCTTTGCGCGACCGGTAGCACGGACATGCCGTGCCCGTAATGCGCCAACCGCGCGAGCGCACATTATTCTCGGCGACATGCTCGTTCGGTACGAAGATGCTGACATATTTATTGACAGAATTGGAGTTTTTATAAGAAGTGCCTATTTGTATTTAAATTGTATTTGTTAATTTTACCATATTATTCTTTATTCTTTATGATTAGTTGTTTAGTTTTAGCTGTTTTTAATAATTTGACATACCTACTTATCTTGTTATTTAATTTTCAATATTTTATTTTAATTTGAGGACATGTTTTATTTTTATTATTGTATATTGTTTGACATTATTGTTTGGTTGCTCTATGTATTTAAATTGTAAAATTTGTTATTTGTCTCTATTTTTGATTATTTTATAATGTTTTATCATATTGTTCTGTAAATTAATTTAATTTTAGTATATTGTTTGACATGTTGGTGCTTTAGATTAGTCTGTAAGCCACATTGTATTATTAATAATAAATAAATAAAAAAAAATTAAAAAAAAAAAACTCCTTTCAGTTAATATCTTGAATCCGGTAGGCAGTCAAGACCAAGAGAATAAATCTGTGAATATGCAATAGCAGTTGAATGTAATAATAACAACTGCATATAACTGTCAACTGCTCCTTTTGGGAATCTATGCCCAGGCCTTTGGAGGAGGCTTATGCCCAGCAGTAGACGTTCTACGACTGAGATACCGATGATGATGCAACTGTCAGGCCAGAGCCACATTATATTTTTTCGGATCGCTTATAATACGTGGCACCAAAGATGAGATTTGTAAAACCACGTGAGATAACCTGCACAGTAGACGATTTATAGGTCTTTACAGTGGAATAAGGTCTGAGGTGGAAGGGACCGAGCGTTTTAGGGGCATCAGAAAAAGCGTGGGAGGCGCGGTACAGCGCTGCACATGCGCGTTAGTTGCCTGTCGTTCTTCTCACCCCGTGCACACCCTTGACGCTTGACTCTGTAGTATAAACTAGTGCAATCTGTTTTTACATTTGCGTAATGTTGTTGTATTCGTTTGCAACTTTGTAAAACTTTAATTGTGCCTCGTGGTAAAACATTAAGAAAACAAAGCCGGAAAATTATTTACGACGTGTACATACATAAAAATTGTAAATACGAACATAAATACATTATGTTAAAAGAACAAAAGAAAGGTGTACAAAATTTGAAGCAGGCACAAATGCGTGCAGCGGCTGTAACTAAAACGTTACTAAGCTTTGTAAAATGATTAGAAACGTAGCAAATATTTCTGAGTTACTGTCTATTGTTCGCTCTCACGGAATAAAGGGTCAAAGCCTATTATAACCGACATAGATGAGTTTGACAAAGGACCGATAAAAAGATGTATTCATAACTTCTATGTTACGAACAAGGAACAGCCGACCCATAAGAACTTTTAGCAAAGTCACACGATGATATTGCATTTCCAGATTCTAAAACCAGTCTACGAAGCATTTTGAAAGGCGTTATTTTGTAGTTACAGAAAAAATACATAATGGGACCAAATAATTGAAAAGTTCTAGTATGTGAAAAAAACAAAAAATATGGTAGAATTTTACATAGAGATCATATTATTGACAATTTGACGGTTACGGAGATACCTATCAGAGTAGGAGATTCATCAGATAGTGACCCGGGGTACTCAGGTAGTTCTTCATCGTTGTTTGACGATAACGATGATCCGTCAACCTCTGGAACAACTGGTATATTTTATAGACCTAAGCCTGGTTGCAGCCGCATCCCGAACGATTTTCTTTCAGCTGGTATATCATTTATTGAAGTGACAGTTATTAGGACAATCTACCCTTTTTTAAATAAACTATATCATTTCGTAATAAAAGTTATTAAGAATTTTACTGTAAGTAGGTATTTAGTAGGTTCCTATTGCTACACCCAATTCTGTATGTAATCAAAACTCCCTGAATAAATACACCAATTATAATAGCTAGTTTATTCACGACTCTACCAGCCCAGCCTCCCCACTACTGACGTTCGTCAAGTCTTATATTTTGTGGCACGTATTATAACTGAGGTAAAAATACAATTACAATTCAAGTAACATATAATATATACTTAATGTACAGGTATATTGATGGTACAAGCATTACGTCGAGATAGCAAGTGCAAGCCAAGGGTTGGCAGATGTATAGGTAAGCCTTTTAACGTTTTTGTAGTGCCGACATGAAGGCGCTTGGAGGAACACCCCGGGTTTTAGGTGGGTATACTGACTCCCACATAACAACCGTGCTACCCCGGAGGTGGTGGTATCTATAAAAGATTTTCCCGGAAAAAAAGGTATAGGTAAGCCCTCACTTCAAAAGTCAAGTCCCGTTTCCTCTCGTGCAATAGTCAGACGACTAATGAGTTAAATTGTAAATTCTTGTATATATGGGTATTTTTAAATATGTTAATATTTATATACACTATATTGAAAATATATGTTGAAAAATATATGGTACAAGTATATAATAAATTAAGTAAAAAAAGGATGAGTTCGTGACAAACAATTTTTACTTACGTGTTAACTTTTTTTACTTTCATTCTCCTAGCCATTAGTTTGTGCACTGATGTTACACTCGTATGTTACTGTGTCAACTCGCTGTATTTGTAGAAATAATAAAATATGTTTATATATTTGTGATCTTGGTAATATTCTTGAACGTTTATGTATGCATGACATCTATGAAAGACTACGCAAAATGAAGTGATAGGTTTTTGTTTATGGAATTGGAAAGACTTTATTAAGAAGGTGGAGACTCTGAGCAAAGGAGTATGCTACTCGGCAATCAAGCTTCATAGTCTTGGTCACAATCACTGAGCTAAACAAATAGAGTACCTAGCAAACTTCATTACCATGCGTCAAAAAAAGTGTAACCACTATATAACCGCGACGACGTAACTTTGAAACAACCGAACAATAAAAGGAAACATATATCTATCTCGCTTACACAAGTATCAGGAACATTATCGGCGCTGAGATTAGATAAAGATAGCAAAATATACATGCAATGGCGGGTTGGTGTTGCCTACCGTATGAATTTTACCCAAAAAATAGAAAATAAAGATAATGTACGAGGTGTACAAATAAAAGATGTTTTATATTTACTGTTACTTTATTGTATATGTTAAATGCTGAAGTAATGCTAGTGAGCCGCGCGCGACACGAAGCAGCCGCGGAGTATTGCGAACTAACTCAATTTCACGTAAATCATGACTTAATATAAACTAATTCCTATTCTGTGTTCGGTGGCCCGATTATCTTCTCGGGCAAGAGAAAGAAAAAATACAAAATATAATAACTGAATCGATGAAAACAATTTATGCCTAGACCGACAAAATGTGTGTGAAACAAAAAGTGACAAAAATCGAGAAAGGTATGTTAAGATGATTTGGACATGTGGAGAGAATGAATGAAATGAGAATGACTAAACAGGTATACATGGGACAAGTAAACGGAAGTGTTGGAAGGGGAAGACCTAGGTGAACGTTCCGAAATCAGATTGAAGACGTTCTGAAAAAAGGCCAGGTCAAAAGTACCCTAAACCGACGCTTATGTATGAAAGGATTGATGAGTATAGATGAAGCGAAAGAGATATGTCAGGATCGTAGTAAGTGGAAATCCGTGATCTCTGCCTACCCCTACGGGAAAGAGCCGTGATTTTATGTATGTAATGCTTTGTAGGGTTGAGTTTTCTGCACGTCACACATTTGCGTAGTTGTTTTTTAACTGCTCTTAATCCAGTAACTAACCAATACTTCTGTCTCAGGTTAGCTAGTGTTAAATTAGATGTTCCGTGTAAGGTCAACTGATGGGCTAATTCAATCAATAAATTTGTTAGTCTGTGCTCTTTTGGTATTATAATAGGATGATTCATGTCTTTACTGATATTTGCGTTTTGCAGGTGACCAGAGACACGTAAAACTCCGGTTGTATCCAAAAAAGGGTACAATTTTATTAAATAACTGTTGCACTTTGGCTTGTTATATTTTCGCAGATAGTCAATATCCATGCTAAATTCACTACGCTGTACATATTTTATCACAATCAACTTTGCCGCCTTGAGTTCCTGTAACGTGATATAGCCAGGCCATTGTTTACATTTCATTATGCTATCTTTAAACTTAATTGTTTTTATAGCTCGTAACATCCATGCTACGATTTTTGCAACCTTTTTAAATGAGCTATATTTTTCTAACTATTGCGTGATGATGTTTTCTTCGCAGCTTTTCTGCACAGCATGCACGCGTTTTCCCTTCACTTCTTCTTCTGTGTTATAGATGACTTGCTTTTCGGGTAGCGGTAATTCTTTCGCCTTCATCCACTCGGGACCATTCTACTACATTTTGGGTTTAAGCCACAACGCGGAACGGAAGACGCCCTTTATGACCTGATTAAACATATAAGATCTGAAGTTCGAGCTAAAAAGCTAGTTCTTCTTATTTATCTGGACATGGCTTTCGATAACGCGTGGTGGCCCGTCTTAAAACAACAACTGATTGCAAAGCGCTGCCCTAAAAACCTCTACGCTCTAGTATCCTCGTACCTGGAGGACCGTAACATCAGAGTCAACTATGCCAGGGCATCTAGTGAACAGGGAACCACGAAAGGTTATGTTTAGGGCTCCATTGGCGGACCGACCTTTTGGAACCTAATCCTAGATCCCCTCTTACATCAAATGGCTAGTTTGGGGTATATACTCAGGCCTTCGCGGACGATGTGGTGTTGGTGTTCTCTGGTCAAGTAGCCAGGGCCCTTCAGCAGACAGTCAATACCACCTTAGATGCCGTTGTGGAATGGGGTTTCCGAAATAAACTGAGCTTCGCCGCGCATAAAACAAATGCGATGATTATCCCGAAGAAGTTAAAGTACGATATCCCGGAAATCTACATGTCCGGCACTCGGCTGAATCTCGTCATCGAGATTAAACTGTTGGGTCTCATTATAGACTCCAAGCTCACCTTTAACGCGCACGTGTCCGCAACCTGCAGGAAAGCCACGAACATTTATAAACAACTTGCGTGCGCTGCGAAGGTGACTTGGGGTCTAAACACCGACATCAAAAAAATAATCTACGTGTCGGTGATAGAGCCGATCGTGCTGTATGCGGCAAGCGCGTGGGTTCCAGCTGCTGAGAAAGACCTATATGACCAGAAACCAGCTGGACTCGCTGCAAAGAGGTTTCGCGCAGAAGATATGTAAAGCATATCGCACGATCTATCTGACATCGGCATTAGTCCTGTCGGGCCAACTACCCATGGATCTTCGGGTTATCGAGGCTGCTACCCTTTTTAAAATCAAAAAGGGGTACTCCGGGGACTACTTACCACCAGACAGAGAGGTGGAGAGCAAGGTGGGATATCGCGACAATAACTGAGTATGAGTGCATCGACAATGTGGATCCCGAAACCCTGAAGGACCACCACGTAGTCGGCCCATAAATATATACCGACAGCAGCAAGATTGAGGGGAAAGTAGGTGCTGCTCTTACGTGGTGGGACGAAGGCAGGGAGACCAAGTACTCCACCTTTCGCCTCGAGCCCCATAACACCGTTTTCCAGTCGGAACTGTACGCACTCTTTAGAGCCGTTAAGATGCCGAGCGATTCGAGGAGGGACTGTGTCAATATTTTGAGCGATTCAAGATCGTCGCTCGATTTGTTGGAGAGTCCTGTTGCCACTAAATAGGGCTCTCGCGCTCAAGAGTTGCGTGGGTGACATCCAAGATGCTGGAAAAACTGTGAGAATCTTCTGGCTGAGGGCCCATGTAGGTATCCCGGGGAACGAAAGAGCAGACGAGCTTGCTAAGAAAGCAGCACTCACTAAGAAGACGGCCGCTGACTATGACGAGGTGCCATTATCGTTCATCAGGAAACAGATTCGGGTGGAGACTGTCAGAAGGTGGCAGGGGCGCTACGAATCCTCTAGTACAGGTTCGGTCACGAAGGTTTTCCTTCCTACCGTCTTCTTCGCAAGACGAGTACTTAAGGACATGGTACTAACACCTATCCATGTCCAAATATTGACCGGCCACGGAGGATTCGCAGCGTACCTACATCGGTTCCATGTAAAAGACAGTCCCCCTTGCGTCTGCGATCCAGCTTGTGACGAAACGATATGGCACATACTGTTCGAATTCCCAAGATTTGGCCTGGAAAGGATGGATCTGCAATCTAGAATACAGATCATGCTAGATCAATCCTCTCTCCCGACCATCATGGAGAGCCAGGCCTCTAGAACACCCTTCTTGGCATTTGCGAGCAAGGCTACTAGAATCGCAGCGGCGAGGAATAAGTAAGGTTGATTTGTGCTAAGTAGATTAGAGCTGCTGGACTACTCCTTATTGGATTTGTTTAAATTTATTTAATTAGAGATAAGATAAATTGTAAAAACAGGAAAAAAAAACGTAAAGGACAAAATAAAAAAAAGAGCAATAGAATAAAAAAAAGGGTAAACCCAAAATAGCAAAAAAAAGAGAAAAAAAAACAAACCTTTTACTGTTAATTATAAGATTTAATACTAGATAAGTTTAGATATTAAGTATTTGTAAGAAGTTAATAAGGAGTCATCCATATATAAAAATATTTTATTTTCACTTGA
This sequence comes from Selenia dentaria, assembly GCA_917880725.1. Lineage (NCBI taxonomy): Eukaryota > Metazoa > Arthropoda > Insecta > Lepidoptera > Geometridae > Selenia > Selenia dentaria. Next base: position 12,829,241 of record OU862877.1, on the reverse strand, counting down.
TCTCGTCTAGGACATTGAATACATTTAAAATGTTTAAAATTCAAGTATTAAAAAAAATATCTTGTATTACCAAGGGCACCAACCTTATGTCTGTGGACTTAGCAGCTACTAATAAAAAAAAAGTATGGCTATGGATATAACCGTTTTAATAGTTGTTGATGTGTGTGTTGACTACCACTGTCTTACAATTTTATTCGCGGAACTATTGAAGTAATAATAAACTTCGAACACTTTTACTATATTTTATAACTTCATTAAACTCAAATATGGCATAACACTAAAATTAAGACAATATCGATTGTCATTTTGTTCTCCAGGGACAGCGATATATATTTATATAGCATATAATATTATTTTCAACAAATAGGATTGATATATGGTACTAATTTTTATCAGCATACAATAATATATATAAAGTATATACAGCGTGTAACAAAATCGTGTAGTAATACTGAAAGGTTGAAAAAACATGGTCAGGATTCACATAGCAAAGTATCAAAATTTAATTCTCATATTTTTTTTTCATACTAAGTAAAAAAATATATTATATCCTGAATTTTTTTGGTCAGCCATTTTAGACACGCATATTCTTGAAGTTTGTTGGGGTCAATTCGCTTTGCAATCCTTACGCCATCTCTTCATTCATTTCGGTCCCCCTACCCTGCATGCGCCCTCTCCCTGCGCTACACCTTTGCCAGGTCCTGCGTAGGCCCCTTGTTTACATAGGTTACGTTCTGGAGGTCATTGCCGTCTTTGGCCTAGTTTTCAGAGCTGAACCTGTCTGAGTATTAGAAAACTTTGGTTACTCATAACCCGGAATGTTCACTACTTCCTGGGACGCAGTAGTTAGGTCCCGATTGTATGCAAGCTTCTGCGTGTGTGGTTTTAGTTTTACTACACATAGTATTACTATACATGTGTAGTAATACTAAAACCACCACACTATATACGGGTATATATAGAGGTATATTCACAGTATAAATATTTGTTTTGCACTACTTTTACATTTATTTTAAGGAATAAGTAAGCAAAAAAACAATAAACGAAGAAATAAATAACAGTTGCATAAAAAGAACGGTACTAATTTCTGCAACAAAAACTCGAAATATGCCAAAGTGATTACGTGGGCCCAGTCATGTGCCATCAGTGTGAAATTCTACCACTATTGGTCTCACGGATGCGGGTTTTCCAGGTTGACGACACAGGTCACGCATATTAAGGTTCAGTGTCTATCTTATCTTCAAGAATATTATTTCAAGGTCAGCAGCTGATTCACTTTCTCGTAGAGGGGTGTTTCTTATCTCCACTGCCACAGATCGAGTTGTCGAGATATATTCCCCAAACTGCTAGTCCAGAAGGGAGACACGCTGATGCAAGTCCAGCTGTTCCTTTTCAAAGAGGCAAACTGTATTTCAATATTTTCAAATTTCTCCGTCACGCTAGCGATTTGTTTCAGTATTGACCTGTTTTGCTCTTTTAGATCCGACATGCCTGCTAATACCTCCGTCAGCGTTGCCTCCTGCCTGGCCATCCAAGTAGTTAAAAGTTCCTGGAAAGACGCTTTATCAGGAGATGAAGTTTCAATTCGTCCCTTTTTAATTCGTGCAGATAAGCCCTACAGCTCATTTCGGTCATGATCACCACGGAATAGATCCGAATTGGAGTGTGTACGTTGGAGATCAGACATCTCCTTTATTCCCTGATATGTGCGGAGTGTAGCCATTTTTAAATAATTTACCCCAAAAATAGAGAAATTATATCCGTATGGCTATACTACTACCGGAACCTAGAATGGCAGTTGACGTAAGTGACACTATGTACAGAATGAACACGAAATCAAGCCAATCAACCTAAAGAAGAATAAGATGAAGAAATGGAGTAGTCTTACAAATTTCACGTGTTATTTCACTGAGTTTTGTTCTTGTACTTGCATCTTATGCCGAGATAACACAATATATGATGCACGCGGGCATGAGGAACACTTATCTTCACTTTTATGGTCTCACAAAGAAATTTTTATGTTGATTTATTGCTAAATACTGAGGAGCCAAACGATTCCACTGACCACAGACTCAATATATCCTTTAATGTCGCTATGTAATAAAATACATTTTCAAACCATTTAGTTATGTACTTATTTGTTATTGTGACGTAATAAAATAAAATAATTAAGATTTTCTCTTTCAATACTTTTATTGTGTTTAGATACCGAAAATCAACTTCCGCTTTAAAGCATCATTTTCGTATACAATTGCCTTTTAGGCTCTTTTTTGTTAGTTTGAGTGAACAATTTTTTTCATCAATTGTACTGATTTCATTTGTGAAATTTATCTGCATTTCTTCTTCACTCAACATACGTTTATTTTCATTGTGATATATTTTTTATTATTCCTAGTATTCCAGTGGCTTCACTACAATGGCTACAATTTTAAAACGATGAATATTTTTTATCCTTTTGTTCTTTCGCGGTGTTGGAATGCTCACTCGGCAAAGAGCGACGTAAAGCTGGCCATGTGAAAAACAACTCACGCTAAGATCTACGCCAGCAATGCCTAGAGTCTGACCTTGTGCCTTATTTATTGTCATGGCGTAACATAAAGCTACTGGAAACTGTACTCTCCTAATCTGAAATGAGAAATTTTTCGGAATCAAAGGAGTTCTAGGAATCAAATACTTTCCCCGGCACCACAACCGGTAAAAATTTCTGCCTCAATTATGTTAGGTTGTAAAGTTATGACCTTTAATCGAGTACCATTGCACAGTTAGGGAGGACTAAAATTATGAAGAAAAATTGTAGGAACACCGGTTTTTAACTTAATTATATGGTGAGGGTAGTCCAGGAACATTTAATGAATTCAAAAATTCTATCGAATAATTAGTGGATTCTTATTGATCCTTCATACTATTGATAGATATATACTCTCGACTTTCTCCTTGAATACGCGATAGTATTTCATTACACGGTGCAAGCCAAATTCAACCTTCGCACTACATTTACAGCATTACTTATACAACTCCACTGCGGGTGACGTAACCTACGACAAACTTATTATTTGTGGTTGGTACAGTAATTGAGTCTAGGGATCGAACTGCAAAATTAAGTTTGTTTTTATTGTATATAGTTTTCCGGGATAAGAAGTACCCAGTGTGATGCCCAGGATGTTTAAAGAATAATTATACCAAGTTTTATCGCAATTGAATCGGTAGTGTTTGCGTGATGCCTCAACAAGTAGATAGACTGACAGACACACAGACAGACTAAAAAATTTTTTAATAAATTTTTTGGGTTCAGTGTCGGTCTAGTAAAACCCCTGCCATTTATTTTTTTGATATTTTCAATGTACAGAATTTTCACTAATACAAATTTATTATTTTTCTTATGTTTTTCTTCTTTCCTTCTCTTTCTTCTCTTCTCTCTATATATAAAGATGGATCACCATTGACTCACTCATTGACCGAAATGTTTACGTATGTAGGAGGCATAGGGGTATAGAAGGTGTACAGAGAGGAAAAATACTGGATGAGCTGAATGTGGAAGTCTGATGGAACAGGTCAACGGCTCTCGGAAACTATAAATCATTGGGGATGGAACAGGTCAACGGCTCTCGGAAACTATAAATCATACCTCCCGAACAAAAGACGATCGCTTCCATATAAAATGTAAATGCTTAAAACTCCTAAACCGTTTGAGATAAGTATAAAGTGTTTAACCAAATGTAATAGGGGACTAAAGGGGTAATTTGGTGGAAGTGTTTTTTTTTGTAACTTTAATGGATCATTTATTCGATACAGCGTGAAGGAGATTAAAGTTTTGTCAAGTTAAATATAGCTTTAAGGTAGGTGACTTTAGAAACAACTGAATGGAGCTGAACGTGGAATACCAGGTAGAACAGGTCAACGGCTCTCGGAAACTAAGAGATAGAGGGTAAGTGCCAAAAACTAATGTTGACAAGCACCCTGGGCAGTTCCTAAAAATTTAAAAAAAAACACACACCTCCCGAACAAAAAACGATAGCGCCCATACAAAATGTAAATGCTTATAACGCCGCAACCTTAATGATAGGGACGGGGTGTTTGAACTAATGTTTTAGGGGACCGGAAATTCAATTTGGCGGAAATGTCAAAAATTCAAGATGGCGGCTATCTTAAATATTAGTCTGATCCGACTGAAAATCGATATCTAGGGTTTTTTCGACTGTACACTAACAATTTTTAATACGACCTATTAGAGTGTCGGTTATGCCCTACTCTCCTCTTTAACAGCAACATCACACCAGCAGGCGCTCTGGCCAATCAACTAGTAGCGCGTAATAACACCGTAACACAAATTGCTTAATATCTCTTTCTAACAACAGATATGACGTTGACGGTATGACATAATATTTGAATATTCTTTCCTTGTCATTACAAACTGCATATACATGTGCATAGGTATGTAAACAAGTAAATTCTAGTTAGTTTTTAGAGCAGTGTTGTTCCTACACAACTACTCTATGTATTTCAACTCTCTGCAAATAAGCTTAATATTAAGCCTGGCCTGTCTGTGAATGTTAATGGCATAAACGATCCTGTGGATATTGCCAAAATGTTTCGAGACCACTTCAAGGTGAGCTCTCCTCTAGGGAGTGCTTGGCAAAAGATGTGCAATATGGAGCCCCTTGCGGGCCGGGACCTAGTTCGCTTTTCGGCTAAAGATGTTTCTTTGATTATAAAACATGAAGCGAGGAAAATCGCCCGGCCACGATGGGCTCAGTATTAAACGTCTGAAGCACGCTGGTGTCCACCTGCCTAGAGTTCTTTCTATGTTCCTCTCGTTCTGTATTGTCTACTCGTATCTTCCTCGGGACCTGATGAAGACTATAGTAGTACCGATCGTTAAGAACAGAACAGGAGATATATCTATATATCTATCACCTGTTCTAGGATAAAAACAACTATAGACCTATATCTCTGGCCACCATAGTCGCTAAGTGCTTGACGGTTTGCTTGACGCTTAGCTTAGTAAATATGTGCAACTACATGACTCACAGTTCGGTTTCCGTGCCGGACTGTCAGCTGAGAGCGCGATACTGGCCGTGATGCACACTGTTAGGTACTATACCGATAGAAATACTCCCATATACGCCTGTTTCTTGGATCTTTCGAGGGCATTCGACTTGGTATCATACGATGTCCTGTGGAGAAAGCTGAAAGAGGCTAGTGTACCCTCTGAACTATTACCTATTTTTTAATATTGGTACTCTAGTCAAGTTAACCATGTGAAGTGGGCAGATAAGGTATCCTAGGAATAACGTATGGAATGCGGAGTGAGGCAGGGGGGACTAAGCTCCCCGCGGCTTTTTAATATATATGTAAACGAACTCAACGCCGATCTCACCAACATGCGTGTTGGATGTCACTTAGGTGATGTGGCAGCAAACAACAGCTATGCTGATGATATGGTGTTGCTGGGACCGACGGTGAACTCGCTTCGAACCATTGTTTGATCGTTGTGCTTGTATAAATAGTTTTTTGCTGTGAAGTTCTCATTTTGCGGCTGAAAAAGCATCACATTTTTTTTAAATAGTATATCGATACCTAGATTTACTGGATGATGACTGGCCCATGATGTCGATGTGGCTTTGGCTAGGGCTCAAGCCAAGATGGAAAATATTATATGAACAAGACTCATGAGTGGAGCCTTTTCCTCGCCGATCGGCACTTTAATGGCACGAGTAAACACACGTCAACTCTTTGCTTTGACTCATGTACCATCCACTCATGCTTTACATGTGGAAATCAAGCTAAGAACAGAATGTTAAGATTCCTATGTTACCATCCAATACCTATCTAAGACTTGTACTATTAGGTAGATACTTAACTTACCCAATTTCTTCAATAATTGCTGAGAATCTACATTACCTTATTAATTTATGAGAAAACTCTTGTAATTTATAACAATACAGTACCTACCTAGATACATTCGCTGAGTACCAATAGTGATTACTATTAGGTACTACTATCAAGGCATGTAGATACATCGGTAGATCTTTCTTTTAGAATAGGATAAATCTTTGCATTGTCTCAAATAAAAGGACTGTGCCTGAGTGACTTGCCATAATGTTATGTGTATACAATACAATGTAATAATAACAAATAGTATTATTGTTTTAGGTTTTGGTTGCCTTCTATGCTAAAGTATCTTGACTATTGTTGGGGACAGCGAGAAACACTGTGCTGTTCTAGCCAGTGTCTCAAAAGCAATTCAGCAAGTTACACACATACACTCAATAAGCCATCAATAATAAACAAGCTATAGCTTTCCCATTTCAACAAATTATACAGTAAGTATAATAGTTAAAATATATTTGAAAGTTCTCATGTAGGTGTTGTAAATATCAATAGTTATTTCTTTGAGATATTATAAAACCCTATAACTAACTTGTATACAGTATATCCATATTATAATGTAATGTGTAATATATCATTCATCAATGTTATAACTTATAACCTATATTTTAAGTAGGTATAAGTCCATTGCACTATTCTATGAATTTATTCAACGCTCATTTTAGTATACCTACCCTGAATTGATATGTAAATGGAGTATCTTCCTAGTTACATAGATGGGATCAATGTTGCAATAATTTTAAGCCCGACTAAGCACGAAGAAATATATCTCAAAAGAAAGGATATCATTCTCTTAATGTTTTAAGAGTGAGTAGATTTGTAATCATAGAAATAATGTATAACAATATAAATGACTTTTGAAACCATAAATTTTTGTTAACATAAAAACTCTTTGTTTTTCAGGTATGTAATTCTAAGTTCAACGCATGACAGTGTGGTATGGGTCACCCACAGACAAGCGCGGATCCACCGTTGTGGGCACGGTGGGCATGCCCACAACCCTAAAAGGCTTGTAACATCCGACGTCACAATTTTATGTTCGACAGGCTGATGATATGACCTTTTACATCCAATGCCTTAGTAAAATATATAAACCCTGGATATCCATGAAATTATTAACGTTTTCGCAAAAAATAAACGTAAGCTTGTATTTGTAATTTAAATAATCACATAAAAAATATTTTATTAAAAAATTATAAGTACAAGAATTGAATTCGACATCATTTGATATCCTTTGTAGTTGCCATTGCCATGCGCGGTTTCGAAGTGTTGTAGCCAGTTCAAAATTCTGAATGGCACTGGACTGTTATGGGCAAGCGTGATATTTAACATCAGGTGAGCGACTTGATACTATATCTAGCTAACAAAAGGTAAACTAGAAAAGCTTAAACAAAATATAGAGTTGAAACTTAGTTTGATGGAATTCACTTCTGAAGATCCACATGACATTTATAGTACATTATTTTCATTAGTAAGTACAGAATTTAATGAAATCTGTCCGAAGAAAAAACTGCAGCTCAACGGTAGGTTACAATTTGGTGACTGGTCAATTAGAGGTATTCAAAAAAGTAGAGACATAATGTTTGAGTTATATCACAAAAAATCTTTAACTTCTAGTAAAGATTTTCATGATTATGTAAGAAATTACTCAAAAGTTTTTAAGTCAGTATGCAAACGCGCAAAAGCTTTGTTTATAAGGGATAAAATTCGAAAATCTAATGACAAAATTAAAACAGTTTGGAAAACTATTAATACAGAGACCGGCAAAAGTAAATCTTTTAATTCAGAATATGTGCTAGAAATAGATAACCAAAAAGTTTCAGACCCAAGTCATGTTGCGAATTCATTTGAAAATTTATTTTCTAACATACCACTAGAAGTCACCAAATCTCTTGATTTTTGCCCTTGTGTTGCAGTGGGCTTTCTGAAAGACAATTTCCCGCTCCAAATTCCTGAGTTTAGGTTCCGACATATATCTACTTTTGAAATAATAAAAACATTTAAAAGTTTAAACGTTAAAGCAACAGAGGATTTATGGGGATTATCCGTAAAAATGCTAGAGTCAATAATAGAAGTTATAGCGCCACATTTGATGATCATATATAATTTATGAATTGATAGAGGTACATTTCCTGACCTAATGAAAATGAGTAAAATCACCCCTATTTTTAAATCAGGTAGTAAGGCCGACCCCTCAAATTATAGACCGGTCTCTGTGCTTCCGGCTTTGAGCAAAATATTCGAAAAGATAATGATTCAACAACTCTTGTCTCATTTTAATGAACATAGGATTTTACACGAAAATCAGTTCGGTTTCACGAAAAGCAGATCAACAACAGATGCAGGAGTCCATTTAGTCAAGCATGTGCTGGAGGCTTGGGAGAGCTCACAGGATGCCATTGGCGTATTTTGTGATCTCTCCAAAGCTTTCGACTGTGTAGAGCACCGCACTCTAATTTATAAGCTACACCACTATGGAATTCGTGGAGCTGCTCTGAATCTTGTAGAATCATACTTATCTGATAGGCAGCAAAAAGTTGGCATTAATGGCGTGACATCTTCTGGATTTTTGGTCAGAATGGGGGTTCCACAGGGGTCGATCTTGGGTCCATTCTTATTCTTAGCATATATCAATGACTTACCACATATGGTTGAGGGCCTTGCTGACATAGTTCTTTTTGCGGATGATACTTCTCTGATTTTTAAAGTAGATAGGAAAGATAGAGAACTAGTTCAAGTCAACAACGCGTTAACTATTGTTTCAAATTGGTTCGCCGCAAACAACCTGCTTCTCAACGCAAAGAAAACGAAATGTTTAAAATTTTCCATGCCTAATGTAAGACATATAGAGCCAAACGTATTACTCGACGGAAATAAATTGAAAATTAACAAGGCAATAGTCTTTCTAGGTATTAGCATAGACTCTAAATTACAATGGGGTCCTCATATTGATGCACTATCTGGAAGACTGAGCTCAGCTGCATATGCGGTTCATAAAATTAGGCAATTGACAGATATAGCTACTGCTCGACTGGTCTACTTTGCTTACTTCCACAGCATAATGTCATATGGTATCCTGCTGTGGGGGTCAGCGGCGGATATAGAGACAGTTTTTATATTGCAAAAGCGGGCAGTTCGAGCCATCTACGAAATGGGTCCCCGCGAATCCTTAAGACAAATGTTCAAAGAAATTAATATATTAACTCTTCCATCTTTGTATATCCTAGAAAATATAATGTACGTTCGTAAAAATATAAAGACGTTTAGAATAAATAGTGATATGCATAATATTAATACTAGAAATAAGGATAGGATAGCTGTATCTAAATTTAGACTCACGAAAACTAAAAATAAGTCCTTCTTAGGCAATTGTGTACGTTTCTATAATAAAATCCCGAAAGACATTACTGAGCTCACTGAAGGGAAATTCAAGTTACGTGTCAAAAATATACTAATGAAAAAAGCCTATTATAAATTGAGTCACTACTTAGAAGACAAAGATGCCTGGAAGCTTTCCACTTCTGCCTAATAGCCAACTATTGAATAAATTTGTTATTTTAATACTACTCATATGTAACCTCAATGTACAAAGACTTGAAAAAATAATGGCCCACGAGTTTCTTGCTGCTTCTTCTCGGCGGTGGTTCTTTTCCGAAGACAGCGGTAGAATCATTTAAAAATTTTGACGTTCATAAGAGTGTCTATGATGCCTAAACTGAATAAATAATTTTTGAATTTTTAATTATGAATTTTATCATGAGAGAGTTCATGCTCCGACTCGCACTTGGCCGATTTTCGGGTGGCTGTGACCACAACTTTTTTTGTGGGCTGGATCCGTGGCTGCCCACAGATTCAATGCTTACCTTGAGAGGCTCCGCACTATTTTTGGAGAGGACTTGTACGTATAGGGTATTTAGCTGTTTTTAATTATTTTAAATTTAAGTACAGGACAAAATGTGAGTTTAACATATTGAGAAACTTTAAATAATATGTAATTTCAAATAAAATTTCAATTTTGCTTCTCTTTATATCCTCTTTAAATGAACAATTAATGTTCATTTTACAAAGTTTCATTGTAACCATTAGGTATGTGTATATTATTTTATATTTTACATATTAACTACAAATAAATCTATTTAATTATATAACTTATGTGTCTTATTTTAATGTTGGGCATTAACAAACCACTTGCACTTTTGAATTCATACAGACTTCTGTGACAGATTGAAATATATTGATTTTCATGTTTCAGCCACAATTTTTACCAATAGCTAGGCATTTTTTTTTGAGGTGGAATGTAAAAAAACAAATAGTGTAGTTTTTGTATAACTCAATAAATTATATGCTTTAATAACAAAACAAAACATAAAAATAATGTATAAAAACTATAACCAAATAGATTATAATATATTATACAAAATAATTTGGTCCAGCCAGACATCCAGCTCCCTATGACTCACTGTGTTGTTATGTTAGCTGAAACAAAATATTTCTTAATTAGTGTGAGTGTCATGGTATCATGCTCATACAGTTAATCAAAATTTCTAACATATTGGTTATGCCATGCACCATGGTTTCTGTTGAGTTTTCATAGTGTTAATATTGGTACAAGTAAGGTAATCGGCATATTGTGTTGTTTAGATGTTTATAACAAAATATTGCCATTTATTGTTAAGACTCGTAAGAGTGTCTATTTGTTCAAGTATTTTTATTACCCTTTGACTGTACAATATACAGTAATATTGCATTTTAGAGAAATGCCATTCAAATAACAAGCACATTATATAGTTAATAAATGTATCTTAAAAACATGCATTTTGATGTAATAGTTAATGATAAATAGCCTGACCTCGTGACGTCATATCGGCGGTCTGGGTACGGTGTGAAAAAAGTTTTTTCGAGAAATGTGGAGGTAAAAAAAAATTACTAACCTTTTCAAATTAATTTATTATTGATGAAGGGTTTGTTATTAAAAAACAATAATTTTGATTACTTAAACATTTATTATTAAACTCAGTCACTATAAATTATTGACTCTATGCCTGACATTGTATCTTCCTTACTCTCACTTTCTGAACTCTCCGAACTGTCTTCCCCTAGTGATATTAAAAGTTGTATGATGTTTTCATCTGCTAGATGACCCTTTTCCCAGTATTCTCGCTGTAGTCTCTCCTCGTGATTCACTTCTTTTTTCCAGTCAGCTGGCGTAATTGACTCAACACGATGCGGGACGGTACCAGTTGTTTTAAATCTTGTATCATGACAGTAAAATCTCCCATACAAATTGTCATCACGGCTACAACCGTAGTGTCACATACAAACGCTGAGGAGTCAGGTGCGTCGTCAGCACTGCTAGAACCGTAAACCGGCAATAACCGTAGTGTCATAATAAGTATATAGAAAGTATCTAGTTTTGATTTCACGGTTATGGCCGTATGCGGACATAGCAGTACTGTCTAGTTATTTGAGTTCTTAGTATGTGTATACTGGCAGTACTGGTATTGCCGTATTACAAATTTGCAATCCTATCTGAGGAATAGAATAGCTATATATGTATATAAATGAATACATTCAGAGTATTTATCACACAACTTTAATGGTTTGTTACAATAAAATCAGGTCAACAATTTAAAATTAACATGTTACAGGTACACTTCACTCATTATTTGGATACAAAAGGTGCCATTCTTCAAAACATTCGGGGCACAAGGGTGTTTTTTTAATACAGCCCTTGCAGATATATTTGGTTTCTTTTCGTTTCTTTAATTTAGAGCAATATTTGCAGTTCAGGTATTTGAATTTGCGTTTGCTTCCATCAGTAGTAGTCGGCACAGGCATCACGACCGGCCAGTGCCCTTTCATAGCCCCGAAGTTGGCTTCTTCAGCAACATTTTGGTTAAATCTTCGACTACTGTAAATGCTACCTTTTCTAATCACGTCAGAACCTTTCATACCACCAGAGATATGCAACATATCTTTGATAAGTTCATCTCTAAACTCAATAGACTTGTATTTTGTATTTTTTTTCACAAAGTTCTTGTACAAATAGTAAGCGTTCCAGACCGCGACGTCGACGCAATGAAAGATCACCCTCTTGTACCATCTGATGCTTTTGCGGGGGGAGGAATAATAGGAAGTCATTTGGTCTACTCGGTCTACTCCACCCATAAAAGCGTTATAAGTAGCAATTTCCTCGGGTTTGGTGGCAATTTTTCCGTGTCGGTTTGTTACTTCTACCAACTTAGGCTGATTACAAGTGGTTATCATATGAACTGGACGTTTGTCCTTCCATATCGACACATAGACCTGCCCTTTCCGCCACCAATGATGTTCTCCTTTTTTTAATTTGATATTTGTTAGTACTTTGGGATTGCCTTTCCGGTTTTTTCGCAGCGTTCCACTTGAATGGGTTCGCAACCCAAGCAATTTTTCTGACAGTTCAACTGAGTTATAAAAATTGTCCATGAACACATGGTGACCTTTGAGCAAGTACGCTTCGAGTAGTTTTAATACCAAGTTCTGGGTTTTTTTACCTGACTCAGATTCATCTTTTCCACGATACATGATCATATCTAAAACATATCCATCTGCTGTAGTGAGGACAAAGAATTTGATTCCATACTTGGCCTTTTTTCCTTTTATATATTGACGAAAGTAAATTCTACCCCGAAAAAGCATGAGCGATTCGTCGATAGACAGTTCTTTTGTAGGCATGTATATACGCTGAAAGTTATTATTTAAACATTTTATAAAATCTAGAACCTTGTGTTCACTCTTGGCTTGATCATCAGCTACACAAACGCATCGTAAAATTTGCTCGAATCGTCTGCCAGATGTTACATGTTGAAAAATCGGATGGTAATATAACGCATCATTTGAAAAAAATTATCGCCTAACGGGAAATTTCAATTGTCCTTGCAGGAGACACAGGCCCAAAAAGGATATTATCTCCTGAGCGTCCACAGGCCGAAACTTCTGGTTACGACTATTTCTAGTTTGTGGTCGGTTTTTATTAGTCAATTTTTCAGCATATTTATTCGTACAGTCGACCATATGATCAATAATGCTTTCAGAGAATACCAACTTGAACATGTCTAATGGTGATCGAACTTGATTGACATCAAATTTGGGACCAACAGTGGATAAATCGAAATGAAAATCAGTTACTGGTCTTATAGATTTAGACCACTCATCATCCTGAATCTGTTCTGTATTCGTATCTAACTCTTGAGCAGTTGGTTGATCCAAATGTGTCTGAAGGCCTGTATCCATGTTATTGAGGTCTGAAAAATGTATGTCCTCTCGAGCACTAGACTGTTCCAACAAAGGTAGCTGTAGTTCTAAATCCATATTGTTGAAGGGTTCAGAATTGTTACGTGTAACTAACAATTCTATATTAGATACACGTTCTTCTGATGCTGGAGATTGAAGTGCTGGATTTATAGTACTCATGTTTTGTAGCAATGTCGTACTTACATTACTTCCATTACTAGATGAAGAAGAAATACGATGTCGAGCTGATATTCCACCGTAATTTTCTTCCGACGAATCTGATCCAGTAGATGGACGGTAGTCTTCGTCGGAATCATATTCACCTCCATCGTCTGCAAATGGGTCTTCGTTTTCACTGCTTTCTGGGGTGGAACATTCTTCCAGAAGCCTTCTGATACGTTCATCTTCCTTTTGATCCATCTAAATAAAACATCAACCATTAGTTAACAAAATTACTCAATTTAGTATACAGTCAAATACCACATAGGAATAACAAACGAATTTCAAAATATTATGATTAGTTTTATCATAAAAACAGTCAAATACCAACCGTAAACAGATAAATGCCAGGACACAAAAATTGGCGCGAAAAACAGCATCCACGTCATTCACTGACCGCACGTGGCGTGACACTGCTTCACACATTACATAGAATCTTCACGGCCATAACCGTAGTGTGCGCGCGAGTCCTTCCTATAAAAAAGGCACACACTAACGTCTTCTTATTGTGTTTGTGTGCGTTTAGTGCTAGATCGGAACAAAATAAATCGATGTGATACGACAGTACGAAGTATTTTGTTAGGATTTACATACAATAATCTACTGTGCTAACCGTACCGCTGATATAAGCTTCTCAAATATTTACGGCAGTACCCGTACTGTTTCTATCACAAGGTAAAATTTCTACGGTTCTTACCGTGCGTCCCGCATCGTGTTAATTACATCTTTTGTAAGTTGTTCTATTTTCTTTTCCCATTGGTCAATGTTTTTATCTGCCACCCTTTGCTTTATCAAGTTCCATATATATTCGATAGGGTTTAGGTCACAATGATAATGTGGCAGACGCACAACTTCTTGGCCATGCTCTCGCATCAAATCGTCGATAACATATTTTTTCGGCGGCTTTGTTCTCAGTATAATGGGATACACTTCCCTCTTTGTCATTTTGTCATTAAATGGAATATTGTGTTCACGTAGCCAATTTTGCATGTCAGCTTTAAGAGCAGCACTAGTGGGCGCTTTCACCGACTGCGTCGAATGGTAAGGTGCATTGTCTATGACAATTATACCGTTCGGCGGTAAATTTGGTATAAGCTTTTCACGGAGCCATTTTAAAAAATTGTTTGTGTCCATCTCGTTATGATAATCGCCGATTTTACTTTTATAAAGTAATTCTGCACCTTCAATAAATCCATTTTCTCCTCCAGCGTGTACAAGAATCCAACGTTGACCCGGATTTAAATTTTCCTTTCTATTGCTGTCGGTATTATATGGCCAGCATTTACTGACTGTATAGTAGGAATGGATCCACGTCTCGTCCAGGTAGGTAACCGGTTTTTTTTTATCAGCGCCAAGGTCATTATTCTCTTTCATACGGCGTAGGTAGCGAGCCCTCCATGCGCCGATGTCCGGCTTTTGTGTCAATACACAACGGTTATTTTTACACTTTTTGAACTTGTAGCCCAATTTGTTAATTAAAATATTTCTTAAATATGTTCTCCCACCTTGAAAATTTAGGTCTCTCTTAACTGCTGCCAGAATTTTCTTCAAATTTGGGATTATTTTTTTTTCAGCATAAAAACTGTTGATGAAATTTCGTATTGCGCAAAAGTCAAAATCATCTACTTCGATGCGTTTTTTGTACTGTTTACGCTTCTTACCCGGTGTCAATAATTTTGGTTCTGGGTGGGTTTCTAAATTATTACTAGTACTTGGAGTCGGACTAGCGCCCGGCGAAGTAGGTGGTTGTACTTTTGCTTCATTTTTAATTTTCATTAGAGTCCTCTTTGATATCCCAGTTGCAGCACAGGTTCGTTTCACCACTTGGTCTACAGGTATGGTGTACTGTTTATTTGCTTTCTCCGATTCAAAAAACTTGAGCACTTTCAAGATTAAATTTCTTGATTCGCTGTGTATTGTTTTTCCCATGACTTCAGTTTAACAGCTACAACAATTTTAATAACAACCAAACCAATCCAAACTTAACAGTAAACAGTCTAAACTTAACAATAAATATTAAAAAAACAAAACAACAAAATATAAAAAGCGAAAATATCAAAATTATCGGGACGTGTATCGGCAACGAAGATGCTAACCGTACTGTCGCACCGGGGAGTGCGCGGAGAGGTGACAGGGGAAGCGGTAGAGGTGCCGCATTCCAGCGAGGTGCACAGATATTCTGACCGGGTTGTAGTTACTTGCATCACTAGCAAATTGTGCCTCTGTCTAACACCAGTCAGAGGCCAATGTTTCTACTCATTATGTTAGCCACTATTTCCTCATATAGACATTGTTGGGTCCACCAGTAGCTTGTAGGCTAGTATGTCTAGTGATTGGTTCTAATGTGGCTCTTGAGGTTATTCCATACCTATCAAAAGGTAAATAGTTGTGTTTCTATCCATGATGCATAAAATCTGTTTTTTAACAAATCTAAGACTAGGCAAAAGAAGTATATGTACCTTAGACCATTTCTTCAAGCAATACTGCAACTGCACCATTTAGACCTTAGTAGTCCAAGACCAAGGTCTCGATGAACTTCTAGTAATTCTACTGAGCTGTAACTGCCGCACCAATGTACATGTTCATTGCTTTTCCAATTCCTACAAATGTTAAATTATGGAAATTACAAAACTGGATAAACATTGCTTAGTAGGTACCATTTTACAAAATTATCACAACACAGACTTAATGTCCCTTTGACTGTTGAAATCCAATAAGAATGTTTGTGAAATACTTGATTCAAAAACACAAATTATTTTCAGACACTCCACAAGAACTTGAACACTAAAGTTAGTACAACACTTACTTTGTCAACTTCTCGAATCTGTAGTTCGCGGCGACCACAATGTTACTTAGAATTTAAAATAGGTAGTGAGATGATGGATTGGTGGTACGTTGTAGGTACGTGTTCCTTTCCTGCGCTTGGTTTTTGTATCTGAGCCTTAGGTGTCCATGACCGACCCTTGAACATGATTTATCGTTCGACAGGTATTCTGTTAAGGATAAACAAGGCTTTCCTTTCGGTGGTTTTGGGATTCTAGTTAATTTTTGTTTGTTTATATCTCAGACAAAATAAAAAAGTCAAGACAGAATGTTGTGAACAGAGCAGTGAGGCCGGTTTTCTATGCATGTAGTGCGTGAATCGGTGCTGCCATGATAATTTAAATTACCCCATAAAAATAACGTTATCAAATTATCAACGTTATAAATATTATTAAATTTATAAAGTTATAACGTTATTAGTTTTAATATCATAATAGGGTTCCTACATTAGGTGTCGGTAAAAAGTAGTGGCATTGGGTGGTGAAAGAGAAAAGATAAAGAGTTTCAGAAATAAAAGTACTCGGTGTAACTGCTAGTTTTATTTAAAAACCTTTATGCTGAATTAATTTTTTGTACGCTTGTCGTTTACTTTGCACTGATTTAGAAATACTTTCTAATTTAGCAATATGGTGGAATCTAATGTTTAAGGATTTCTCAATTACACACCGTATTAAATTAAGTTTATATTCCTGCCCAACATATTCATGTTTTGACTCTAAATTGATAAAAATCTGACTGTTTCCAATGAATTTCTTTAATATGTTCAAGGCTATAGTTTGGTGTTGATTTTCTGCGGTTATTGCAATATTTTCATTCAATAATTTTCGAACAACTGCTTTACAAGTGACACAAATGTCAAAAAGATCCTTAGACGGGAAGCGAAGACCGCCTTTGTTTTTTAAACTAATGAGCTTGTGAAAATAAAGTTTCTCATCAGTCTGCAAGGCATCTTAACATTTAGAGCATTTTATGGTTTTAACAAGATAGTGCACTGTACTTCCAGATATGTAACCAATTATCATTTTTCTATAGTCACCATAATATGAATTGTCATGTAAACAACTGGCCCAATCAAATGATTCACTAACAATTTCATTAAGAAGTTGCAACGAAGAATTTTCAATGGTTTCTTCTTCTTTTTCGTATCTATACGACGATTAAGTGCCATTTATAATTTTAGTTGTTGAAGCGCAATTAAGTATTGCTATGTGTTCTAAAGGAACACAATTACTTTTTGTAAGACATTTTAATTCTAAATGACATAGTATTTTTTTGTAACTTGCTTGTAAACTGTCTTACGTTAGGGATATCGTTGAACCCTCCATGCATCCTAATAGACGTAAATAGAATTCCCGAATGATCCTGGCTTAATTTATAAGAAGATAAAAAAACAGCCTTTTTTCATTTTCTATGTACTTCGTATAAAGCGCTTTTAAACTTTCAATATTTATTAATGTACCTATGAATGCTGCTTTGCATTTTTCTTCTACGACTGGTTTATAAAATCGCGTGATGACAAAGACTGGTCGACCATCTCGTATAACTTTCCGCATACTAACTACACACAACAACATTCGATATAGATACACCCTAAAAACAAAAGACTTCATTAGAAATATGGTTTATTTTTACAAAAATACATAACCGCTTTCAATATGTACGAAATTGAAAATCCAGTGTGAAATTAATGCGAGTCCATATTAAAGGTATCAGGTTTCCAACAAAAAAATAATTGTTCAAATCGGTTTATAAATAACGGACTTATGAGGTAACAAGTATTTAAAACAATAGAACCTAATTGCAAACCTACTCCTTTTAGATGTCGGTTGAAAAAAAAACTAAAAATAAAAAAAAGAATTGCCTATTTTTTTAAATTTGCTTTCAAACGACGGAACCGGTTTTGTATAAAGATATTGCGTCGAGTGTCATACAATCTTATATTTAAAGAAAAGTCTAATTGAGAACCTACTTCTTTTTTGAAGTCGGTTAAAACACGTTGATAAACTATTATTAAAACGTACCCGTATTAACGTAACATATATACTAAATATTAAGATTACCCAATAATAGGGTAAACCTTACAGGCTTTACCATGGCAACACTTTCTATGTTCCAAGCAATAACCTTTATTTTTATTTTTATTTATTCAAAATATTGCTTTCCAAGTTACTTACGTGTGAAATGTGATTCCATCCTCCTTTTTATATTTTGCTCTTTGTTTTAACACCGTTTCACGACATAATTCGGCATTTTGACTGGTAAATTTGTTGATTTACTTTACGCGTTGCTTCCACGCGCAGCGATAGTTCGACTGACGAGTCAAGGCGTAGTTTCGTTGTGCGTGTGTGTGTGTAATTGTGTATGTACACGGCGAGGCGTAGTTTTACCGGCTTCACTTTTCTGTTCACAACATTCTGTCTTGACTTTTTTATTTTGTCTGAGGTTTATATACTCTGCTTCAAATGGAAATTATTTTGAATTCACGGCTAGAACTGTCAGTGTCAGCTGTCAAAACGAGTGTGTTACTTTAGTTTAAGTGAAATCGATAATTGACTAAGGATTATAACGGGTACATCGTTAAAATCCTTAGTCAATTTTCGATTTCACTTAAACTAAAGTAACATCCCTTACGGCTATGACACAGTTACGTTCCAGTTACAATTCAACTTTGGTTGATGTTCAAACTTTAGCGCAATACCGATTTCGGCACGGTTGAACTGAAATTGAACCACAGAACTGAATTAAAGCGTGATTGCAAACCTTCGCTGTTGTTTTAAATTAACGCGATCGGGGCCCAGGAAAGTCCATACATCCATTTTACAAATCCTTTGATTGGGCAACGTCTTCCACGAAGCGGTCCATTTGCGTCCGCTGGGGCATAATTGCCGTTAAGGGGAAATGTATGCGAGATGACTAACTTGGATAGTAATTGTAATATTCCTGACTTATGAAATGACGCGAAGTGATTCTAAGTTAGAACCGGTTATAACTTAAGTAGGTGTTTATTTAAGAATTACGAGCATGTATTTCTCTTAGGTTATCGTGTATATTAAACATTAACATTCTCTTTGAAACATTGCTTGTAAATGGAAATATACAACTTTCAACATCAAAAACTCAAATAACAAATTTTAAAGTCTGCCGGTGCTTTAGAGATACCGAGAAAACCACTAATTTGATAGTAACCTTGTCTGCGTAGCAAGGTGCTTATTAGATACTAGACAATAATGAGCATACTTTTGTATTTATTATTAATTAATTACTTATGTGCCTATTATAAAATGTCGCCGCTTGTAAGACAAGGAAGGATTTTATGAGCCTTCGATTATTTACAGATTCGTAAAATACCCGTTTTGGCAAACCTGAATAGTCGATAGGTTTTACAAAAAATTTAACCGACTTCAGAAAAGGAGGAGGTTCTCATTTCGTTTTAGATTAAACTGATTTTGATAATTCTTTTTTGTTTAATAAAGTATAGTTCAGAAGTAGTCCCGTTTGAATTTCATCAAATTCAGTCAAGCAGTTTTTGAGTAATTCAATAACTGAAAAGTGTTTCGCCTATCTTGATGATATCATCATATATAGTGTATTCCTTAAGAAGTCATTGAAAAGTGTGAAAATTGCGCACAATTATTGTGATAATAGGTAGGTACTTCTGAATTATCATGGTACCGACTGCATCAAGTTATTTCACACTTTTTAGCGTTGAAGTCTTTTAAATTTCACGGTAAATTTTTTTTAACCACTCAGCACTATTAATATATAAGTACACTTTTTTATGTCACTAGAAGACGGTACAAGCACGAGGCCTACCTGGTGTTAAGTGGTATTCTCTGCCCATAACAGGTGCATACCGAAAATTTCATCACAAGTGACAAAATGCACTGCGCCTGTAACCCAGTAAACGTTAAGTCTCATGTGCCTGTAAATTGCAGATCCAAATATTTTTTATAACGTTTAGAATCACTTACTGAGCGTTAAATCACAAAATGCTGACAGATCCAGGTGACGCCACAATCGGGTCCGGTTGTTAATACCTACAATGCAAATAAGTAATATATAATCCACATCTCATATCCTCTACTTCGCATTATTACTACATTATGACATAGTGGCAAAATGCCTACTTTTTCAAAGTAACAGTCGAGAACAAAAACCACTCGGACAGTTAAAATTTATGCAAACTTAAAATCAAAATACCACGTTAAATACTAAACTAAAATACCACATGCAGTTAAAACCCTATATTGGCGAATTCGCTTCTGTATTCTATGATATTCTTAACCCTACAACTACAACATCCAAATTTAATTAAACGAACCACAAGATGGGTCATGGGTGACCCCAAAATAAAAAAAAATATTACTTACAAAATATTAAACTTTAATAAACTTAACAATTATTACAAGGTTTTTTGGATATTAATGGAATGCTTAAGGGAAAAAATTTTAGTACAAATCTGAAAATCTAGATACATTGGTGACAAATAGGTAACCTGTGTTGTGCACATATATTTTTGGAGCACTTAACACATTTCTCTCTGCCCTTCCTATCTTTGGCTCTAGTGCATAAATAGCAGCGGGAACTTGAAGTTGATCGAGCTTGGGCTACCTGAGCACTGTTTTCTTCATCTACTCCCAAAACATGAAGCATTATCACTTTAAGAGATTGGGGCAAATTTTTGACCTCATCAAGGCGGCGTTTCACGTAGGGCTGTACTAATTGAAGGCTTAGGTTTCTTAGAAAGTAGTTCCTTTTCAGTTTACTTCTGCGAATGTTTGCCTTGAGTATTACATATGAATTTATACCTCCAGCATCAAGCATGCCGTAGAAAAATCTTAGCGGCCACCTTCGTGTTTTTCTTGCTGTTGTCTTAGAATGACTTAATTGGTCAAACGTGTCAACGCCGCCTTTCGTGGCGTTATAATCCAGTATTATTGCGGGTTTTTGTGTATTAGGGTCAATTTCACCGCTGTCGTGCATTGTCATCAGGACAACACATTTGTTTTTCTTCGGGACATGAGATACTAATGTGATGTTTTTATCAAACGCAAATATTGAAGTAGGGAAATCTTTTTTCTTTGCTAAAAACTTTGGAGGTATTTCGGGTTTGTTCTTTCGCAACGTGCCTATCATTGTTAGTCCAATATTGCGTAACTCATTTGCAAGTTGAATTGAGGAGAACCAGTTATCCATAGTGATGTTTCGGTTTGTATTATGAATAGGTTCCGATAGCTTCAAAACATAATAGGATGGGATAGACTGTCCTGTACGACATTCTGTCATTCTACCTACATATGGAATTGCAGATATCATGTAAGCAGTCTTAGCATCACACATCATTACAACTTTCATGCCATATTTATCAGGTTTTTGTGGCATATATACAATAAATTTACAGCGACCACGGAATCCAAGTATTTGTTCGTCTACTGTTACATGTTCCGACGGAGTGTAGTACTCAGAGCATAGTACTTGAAATTTGTCCCATACCTCACGCAGCGCTGCAAAATTATCATTGACTTTCCTTGCTTCACGTGTCTCATGATCATCAAACCGCAAGTAATTTACCAAAAAATCGAACCTGTTCTTTGACATTGTGGCCCTAAAAATAGGTGGACCGTCCACAATCGACCATAACTTGTCCGAGTTATGGTCGATTGTGGATTGATGGAGGTAGTTTGTTTTAGCTGTTTTGTATAAACCACTACGATACATTAATCCAAATAAAGCCATCAACTCCACTTTATCAGTTTTAAAAGTGTAACGTTGGTTTTTTATGGTCTCAGAAATTCTGTCAATTTGTGTATTGGTATGCATCACAATAATATCCAATATTTCGTCTGGAAAAAATAGCTTCCACGCTTCTAACTCGGTTTTTGCGTCGCGTGCGATACCTTTAGGACCAGGTTGATTTATCACGATGTTTCTACTTGCAGTGCGTGTATTAGGAACAGTGAACGGAGTTCTTCGCCAAGTATAACCATTTTTGCCCATACAGAAATCAGACAGAAGAACATCATCATCATCTGATCCAGATTCAACATCAAACAAATCATCTTCATCGGAGTGTTCGGATATATGTTCATTTTCTGCAGTTTCAGATCCATCTTCGTCCGAAGAACTGGAGGTTTCACCTTCATATTCCTCCAAAAGTTGCTCAATGTCATTACTTTCAAGGGCTCGGGACGTTGAGGCCATTTTGAAAGACTATTCGTGAAATAAACGTGAAATCACAACACAGTTAATCACAAAAAAATAGTTTCGATAACCACAACACGGGTCGCGGGCGACCCCAAACTGCAATATCTCCGAACCTAATGAGCGTGCGCACCCCGCCATGCGTCACGGGCCACTGATTACCAATTACGGAAGGTACCTAGACGCACAGTGTTGTAAATGCAAAACTCGCTAAATTAAAATAAAAATATGTGTGCGTGGGGTCACCCATGACCCCATGTTGTGGTTCTAGGGTTAAAAACTGTAAAATTTTAGTATTCTGTTGGTTGAGGGAAGTGACTTCATTTTGTCGAACTGTATATGACGATCCAATCTACGGAGTAGTAATAATAATTTTTAATGGCAACATCTTCAAGCCGTGATTCTTTTCGTAATATGTATAAAAATAAAATTAATGTTGCTGAGGAATTTGACAGAGCATCCAGTTACGAATGCCTGTGGAAACACTGTTTGAAATGCGTTCTTAGGAGTTTGTTCAAAGTCATATTTGAATGTCTTTAATTAAAAAAAAGAGCATTTGGTATGTCACTTCCGTTTGTGGTCTTGTCAGAACTATTTAGGTAAATCCACATGAACAGAAAAAAAATATGTAAAACACTGTTTTAAACTATCACGGTTGTTCTCTAAAGTTATATGATTATTAACGGGATATTTACCGTGGTAAGGTTGTGGAATGAGCTCCCTGAGTGAATGGATGAGTGGAATGAGTTGTGGAGGGAGCTCATTCCACAACCTTACCACGGTAAATATCCCGTTAATAATCATATAACTTTAAATATGTAAAAGTTTTGGGCATTTTCTGAAGGTTTCATCATCAAAAAACATTTATTCCCCCAATACTTTTCTGGCTTTCTTGCAGTTTCGGAACAAAATAACAATATTTTCTCCTCTTCGCCATCATATGCAACTAAAAATCAGATGCCAATATTTTCGGTAGGAGCACATGTGGTAATTTAATAAACGCAGTATTTTTTTAAACCCGATTCTTGACGAGCTCTATATAAGCTATTCTTTTTTCGGAATAATAATAATAATCTAATAGAGAATAGCTCTACACGAAATTAAATAGTTACCAGGCATACTTCAACATAACAGTAGGTATTGACAGCCGGACAGATTTTCATTGTGTGGTCAGTGTGTTAATAGTTTCGTATCTAACTGTACCTATTTTCAAAAAGTAGGCATTTTGCTACTATGTTATTATGCGATGTAGTCATAATGCGATGTAGTCATAATGCGAAGTAGAGAATATGAGATGTGGATTATTTAGTATATAGGAGCATTGTAGGTATTAACAACCGGACCCCCACAATCGCCATCTTGAAAAAACGTTTTCGGCCGATATCTCGGAAACTATGCGCTTTAAGGCAAAAGTCATTGAGACTATTATTATAGAGAATAAAATTTAGCATCTTTTGTTGCCAGTAAACTTTTTTGTAAAACTTACCATTTACGATTTATGGCCCATTTAATGAACCGGTTGTTCTATCGCGACCTACTATAACTACTATAACTCTTGAAATATTAGATTAATTAATAAAATGCATCAATTCATTCTTGACGATCAGTTTATTAGCTGAGGCCAAGGGTTTGGTGAGTGAGATATTAAGAGAGGAGACAGGTGACGCCCGCTCGGGCTCGTACCTGGTGCAAAGGTTGGCCATAGCCATCCAGCGTGGCAATGCAGCCAGTGTGACCACCTTTGCACCTGGTACGGTTAGGGGTGGCCTATTTGATTAGGTGTTTGTTTAACATCGAAATATTTCTAATTTGTATATGTAATGTGACATGATTTAGATGAAATGACTATTTGGATATTAATATTCTTAAAACTAATGACTACCTCAGAGAAATATAAATTCTGTATTTAGTTTTCTATGACATGAAATATATATCTTTTAATGTATATATGTATATATACACGATATTATTGATGCATGTGTCTCTAGAAAATAGAAGTCAAAGTAAACGTCAAGCTATTTCTTTTTGAGTTTGCCTATGGACTTTTGGAGTTAACCGTACTTTAGACATGGTAGTACTGTGTTGTACGTAGTACTTTAGATATATAAGTCTTGTATGCCTACTAATTGTACGTAGAAGACAGTAGGTACTTTAAACATACAAGTGCTGCGTGCCTACTTGTACACATTACTTACATGTCTGAATGAATCCAGCTATCCATTCATGTATGTGTTCATGAATGGAACTTTTTCGTCATCCAGGATTCCCGTTAAAAGTCGCAATAGCCGCCAACGCGCACACACACACTTTAATGGTAAAAACAGTGCATTCATGTTTTTACCCGTATTAGAGGTGTTTCTTTTATTTACGGGTCAAGACATTAAGAGTATCTCTACTATTTCATTTATTTGTACTACGAGTATTTATGACTACTATGTTAGTAAGTGGCGAGACGGACAAGACTTGACCTATGGTATACTAGAGATAGATATTTATAATAATAATAACGTTTATTTCAGGCTATCAGTACCCATAACACATACATAATTACTAACTAAGACATACTAATACTGCACAATAAAACACAATAAAACAAAATAAGTAATTCCTACTGGTGTAGGTATACGTCGTTTACTTCCTGTTTTTGCTCTGGTGGACAGATATCCAGAACCTATAAATTGGACAGTATACATTATCAGACATGCATTGCAGTATGCTATTATTCGATTTACGTATCCTATCCCAAAAGGACGCAATACGAGATCGAATAACTGCGAAGAAATCAGGAACCCATGCATCAGAGAACATGGCCGACGCGCTGCAAAATCTTGGGTTTTTCATAAGGATGCGAAATGCGTCATTATATTGCACCCTTATGGTGCCGTATGCTGATCTGGTGTACCTTATCCAAAGCTGACAAGTGTATAAGCACATGCAATACGCCTTGACCAAGGTCAGTTTGAGTTCTTCAGAACATTTTGCGAATCTGCGCGTGAGCATGTTACATCTGATGGACAGGTTCCGTCTCTCCCGTTCCATGTCTAGATTGTCCGATAAGGTCTCAGTCAAGATGTGCCCCAAATACTCGAATTGCTTAACAACCTTTACCGGCGTGCCCAACAAAAACACTTCTGGAACTTTATCCGGACCTTTATCTGCACGACATACCATCATTTCGGTCTTGGCTACGTTGTACTTCAAACCGTGCTTTGCAGCAAAACGTTCGCAAACAGCAACTAATTTCCGTAGCCCATTAATCGAGGGGCTATGAAGCACCATGTCATCTGCATAGCTGAGGTTATTAACACACACATTACCTATATGACATCCGACTTTGGTGCTTCTCAGCTCCTCGATCAGGTTATTTACATAAAAATTAAAAAGGTCCGGAGAAGTTAACTGGACCGGCGGACACCGCAACCCAGTCTAAACTCACTGGAGGTCGAGACGCCCCATCTTACTATGTTGGTTTGGTTTCCGTACCAGTATTTAAATATTTTTATGACTGTTTCCGGGACTTGAGTCCCGGACAATTTGTTCCAGAGAATATTATAATTCACTAAATCAAAGGCACGACTCAAGTCCAGGAAACAGGCATATACAGACGTTTCTCTTGACAAGTAATAATTAACAGGGTATTTTAAGCTAAAAATGGCAGAATCGGTTGATAATTCCGGACGGAAACCAAACTGCGCGTCATTGATGCGTATGTTGTCTACCAGTAAAGGCTGCAAAAGCCGCTCAAAGATCTTCCCTATCATGGTTCCTAATTTGATAGGCCGATAATTAGCCGCACTGCTCACAATACCAGTCTTATTTTTAACAATCGGGACCACAATCGTTTTCATGAGATTGGCTGGCAAAAATTAGTACCGAACGCAGAGATTATATAGGTCGGATAGTCTCGAGTATATTATATCGCCAGCACAGAGAATGTGTTCGAGACTCAGCCCATCGTGCCCAGGCAATTTTCCACGTTTCATGTCTAGCACCGCCTTGGCTACATCTCCAGTTGTAAATTGCACACAATTCAAACTCGAGACATAATTAATAGGTTACGTCTCGGTCACACTCTCTTGTAACTCCGGTTGTACTTTAAATCGAGAAGAAAATAAATTAGCAATATCTTTAGGGTCCTGCAAGCCTTCGACCGTCACTGGTAAAGCTTTTTTCTCTGATTAAGGTTTTTAGTGGAGCTCCAAAATTTTATAAAAATTTTATTTCTTCTTTGCTTAGATAATATATCCATTTTAACTTTTTCTTCATTTTTGTGGCACCATTTCAATTAACTTTTAAATTCCCTGCGTGTCTTAGCCATATTTGAATATATCTCTCCAGTAGACGATCTACCGCCGAGAACCCAACACTTGAAATATAGCAATCTCGAGGCTAGATCTAACGTGGAAATTACATCCGGTTACATACTTTTTTCTAGGTTGTCCACCAGAGCAAAGAGAGGCAGTATCTCTCGCAGCATTTTGTAAAATTGTAACTATACTCGAATAAATATTGTCTATAAATAGTAAATGATTTTGAAAATGAGTGCATAAATTATTATTATCACAGTCTATACAATTAATAATAGTGTCAATTTTATCTATTCTAAAACTACATTCTTTACGATACAATTTAACTTGACTAGAATTACGTGTACCCCATATTATGCCTTGTAATGGTCTATCAACCTCACTAACGCATTTACTTCTACATATATCGCTAACATCACAATTAATTACCAATGGAAAATGGTCCGACCAGAGAATATCTAACATCACATTCAAAGAACGAATAGTGTCAAATGCAGCTAGTGTCGTTAGACAGTGGTCCAACCAGCTACATGTACCGTGCGCCTCACTGAGAAAGGTATAGGTATTGCTGTTCAATCCAAATTTCAAAAGGTCAGCCCATATCCATGTCTGTTCGGACACACAGAATTTTGCAATTCATCCCCAAAGATGGTTCCCGGGTGTGAATTGAAGTCACCTAGTATATAAGCTACTTGTACTTGACAGTCTTCGATAACAGAACACATAGTAGCTAGACAATCTGTGAATTCCGGTATATTATCTATATTATTTTGTGGCATATACACACAAAACACTAAAAACGATTTCGTACCTACAGTAATGTGAATGGCCGCAAGACGGTCACTTGAACACTCCACTATATTTACTTGGCAAAACTTTGACCGTCTCCATAAGATTGAGACTCTGCCCCAGGGCCTACCTCGAACTGGGCCTTGACTAGTGTCCACAGCTGATTTGGCAACACAGTCGAAATCCTTATCTATAACGTTAAAAAAATCAAGTTCATGGGGCATTACCCAGGTTTCTTGTAAACAAATAATGTCCATGCTTTTACAGAGCGTCCTGATATGCTGTACGCTTCTTTTAGCTGATTTGCAGTTAAAAGAAACAATAGAAAAATTTGTGTTATTATCATCCATACTGATTTTATGAATCACGTTTCTCTTGTGGACGACGTGTATATTCACGGAACTTTCTATAATTCACGCCCACTGACCAGAAAGACTTTACTTCTAGTTATCGTAATTTTAAAAGAATTAAAGTCCGTCTCTTTTTGTTGTTTCAATATTTCTATATTATTACATATTTGTCCCATGTCTTTAATGTATTCTTCAATATGCCCAATCGTTGTGGATTTCGTAAGTCTCGATATGTAAACCGCACTTAATTGCTCCGCCACCTGAAGTTTGCTTGGTTTCGTCGCCGTACCGCACATATTCAATTTCGATCTACGTTTTCTATTACTTACTAAAGTAAATCCATCCTCGACCTTATCTGTATTAGTGGTAGGGCTCAATATAGACAGTGACCGGTTGGTCGGTATTACAATGTCGATAAGATGGCGTGCAAATAGTATCCCTTGACCTTGACCGTGCGCGGGCCACTGCAGTAGGCATTGGTGCAGTTACCTGTTTCTTATTTGCACATTCCGGAGTCAGCTGTTTACTCGGAGTTGTATCGATTTTTTTTGGTTCTGGATTAGTTGAATGCTGACGTGAATTGTTGGCCGTGTTATTAAAGCAGTTTAACTGGGTTAAAGACGTTCGCAGATTATTTATATCAGCACAAATTTTGTCTGTAAGCTAGTCATTTCCACTTTAGAAGCGGCATCATTACGTAAATTCCATAGTTCTGCTTTCATACCTGCCATGTCCTTTAGTAATTTAGACACATCAACATGATCGAAAGTAACCGGCGGCAAACGACTTATATTTCTCGCCACAAATATAGGTTGCACTGTCGGGTCACATTCTTAGAGAATTTTGATAACATCTTTCACATTCTTTTTACATTTATCGTCACCTTTTCGAGTAATGTACCTGGTACGCTTTAATTAACGTCGACTTGCCTGCTTCTATTTCGCCGTCCGTGTAGTTAGAAACACATATTTGCGTGATGTTTATTTCGTCCAAAATATCTATTTTGTTCTGAACAAATGTTAAGAACTCGCAAATAAAAATTATCGGAGAATCCGACGTAGTCATTGTTTAATTACTTACAACATTTGTGTATAACAACTAACCGCTAATGCGTGCAAGTGCGAACGCAACGAGTGCAAGCGCGAGACTGTTTTGCGCGTTTTTTTTTTTTTAATACGGACTAATGCTGTTTGCCTCTACCGGCATTTACAGCGTCACCGGACGGTTGGCGAGCGCAGATGGCACTCAGCCGGATGCGGGCGCAGAGGGCGCACCGCCTAAGGCGAGCGTTGAAGACGCTTCGCCGCAAGGAGAGGAGTAGGCGACTTGCTCAAGGGCACCACTAAGGTACGGACCTCGGCTTGGGCCGTCGCCAGGACCTTTTCCTTTACCTTGTCCACAGCCATTACCTGGGCCGGAGGATACATCGCAACCGGGGCCGCGGTGTATACTCCCACCCGCACCGTGGCTGGGACTACAATCGTGTGTGTGTGGATTACCTCGACTGCGACTGGGGCTGCGAAGAAGATCTCGGCCGGAGCCTACAATGCGATCGGGATCACAGCCCTGGTCTGGTCTACAACCATTACCGGGGTTCCCTTGGGACGACGCTAAAGCTGCCGAATTAACGGCTGCGATGGGGTCGTCCGGGTCACCCAAAATATGCCTTGGACGGCGACGGTGGGGAAGGAAGTGAGGATCGGTTATGTCAGTGGAGTAGTTTGCCGCTTCGACCACGAGGAGATTCGAGTGGTGGGGAGCTTTGTCGAAGTGGTGGCGGGAGCAGTCTTTGATATACTGCGTAATAGAAGGGATGGTGAAATCGCAGTGCAGTTCGGCGTTCCGTAAGTACCACGGAGCGCCCACTGCCCTGCGCATAAAGCGATTCTGAATTACTTGAAGTTTATGGAGGTCGTGTCTCTGAGCATGGGCGAACGCTACAGATGCGTAAGTCATGACTGGGCGGATGCAAAGTTTGTAAAGAGTCGTTGGTGGGTTTTCTCAGTAGAAAAAATATCCTCAAAATTAAGAATATCCCACCGCGCGGAAAAAGGCGCTGGTTCGAAGTTTTGCGAATTTGGGGTTGTAATTCAAGGGTACCTAAAGCAGGAAGATATCTCAGAAATGACCAGGGGGGCTAGTAAAATTAAAGCTGATTATGCTAGTACTTACATAGAGATATTTCTCTTCTCAGGTCACAGCCAGCTAAGGCTGGATGGTAGATGATCCTGAAAGGGACGCGGTCGCGAACCCTACACACGTGAATAGTTCCACCGACACAAAAGTATATGTATTTTGGACGATCACTTCAACAGTTCCTCAACGTAGATGTTTTTGATAGTTCCTCACACGGAGCACATTTACTTCCGATTGTTAGGTATTTAATTTAAGGGATGCGGCGCGGCGATGCGTGTGCAATGAGTGCACTCAATCGTGGTCGATCTGCGACTGTTTTCTTCAGGTCTACCTCCAAAAAATCTCTATGCACGTTTAAGTTGATAATGAGCAATAAAAAGAACCCTCCCCCCGGCCTTCAGGAGATAAAGATGTCTCCTGAATCAACAAGAAACAGGGGAAACTAATCAGTTCCTATGCGAAATAAGGTAGACGTGAGAATGAGCTATCTAGCATGATGCATAGATAGGGCAATAAAAAATATGAAGTTAACTATAACTTCTTGCGGATGCGATGCGAAAATAGTTTAACCGATAATTACGGTGAACTCTAAAAATAAACAAATAATAATGATATAAACTATAACTAGGAGGTACGCCTGAAAAGGTGTGCGGAAAAGATAAAATAAAATTATTGAGAGGGTAAAACACAAAGTTTTACTACGGGTCTGACGTAGACTCCAGTTTTAGTGCGAACCGTCACAACTCTAACAATTCCATCTGAAGCCATATGGACTTCTTCTACAATGCCTAGAGGCCATTGCAGCGGCGGAGAATTATCAGTTTTAATAAGGACTACCATTCCTTTTGTTACTGGGTTTGATGGAGTGTTCCATTTAGCGCGCGCTTGTAAAGTATTTAAATATTCTCGCCCCCATCGATTCCAATATCTATGGACGATTTGATCAATTAAATGTTTATTTCGTACTAAATTTACCGGCATGGGTTGGAAATGAGTTTCTGAATGAAACGACTTTAACCCGTCCGCTTTAGCGCAAAAAATAACAATAGATTTATGAATGAAACTTAACTCGAATGAGTCTTGCTGATTCGGACAGATTAATGGACTAAAGGTTAAAAAGAGCTTCAGGTTCAGCTGAGTCAGAACTCAACACAGTCAATGGGCGTGAGTTCAGTACAGCCTCGACCTGAGTTAGGACGGTTAGTAACTCTTCATAAGTTAGTAATATGTCGCGTAAAGAGCGTTTTATTAACATTTTGACGCTTTTAATGCACGTTTACCAAGCACCGAAATGTGGCGAATTTGGGGGCAGCAGATTCCAAGATACACCTTGAACAAGCGCTTCCTCACCGAAGGATTCACAGAAGGCTTTGGATTTAATAAATCTACTTAGCTCATCGAGTTGGGCTTTAGCGCCAAGAAAATTAGTACTGTTATCCGAAAATAATTCGGTACAATTACCACGACGCGATATGAAACGGCGGAACGCGCGGAGAAATGATTCTGTAGTCAAGTCTACGGCAAGCTCTAAATGTACGGCGCGGGTAACGAAGCAGGTAAACAAGCAAATGTAAGTCTTAACTTTGCGGGCAACGCGGTATCTACTTATTAAAATATTCAGGGGACCACCGTAATCCAGTCCCGTTTTTTGGTAGGGCAATGCTTCAATTACGCGGGGTGCGGGGAGGTCTGCCATGAATGCAGCCTCAGAACGCGGGTTGACTCTAAAACAGCTGTTGCATAGACGAAAGCGTTTTTTGACGGTACTACGCCCAGCAATAATCCAATATTTTTGTCTTATCAAAGACAATTAGGCGCAGAGAAAGTTAGGCGGTTCATCAGTGTTGATGAAAACATTTGTTTGTTTTTTAATTTCTAATAATTTATCATCAGCGGCAGAATCGAATGTAAATCTGCGGATAGGCCACGTATCTCCGTCATCGCGAGCCCACGGTGGGCCGCTCCGTGGTTTGGCTCCAAAGTGGGTGGTCAAGTAGCTGTCGTGGGGTGGTTCCCCTACTTAGAATATCGCTGGGATTTAAAGATGACGTAACATGAAAAAAATGTTTAGGATCTAGATTGTCCTGTATTTGCGAAATGCGGTTTGCGACAAATGTGTCAAAGCAATGCGGGGCAGAATGAACCCAGTGTAGGGCCACTGTTGAATCGGTAAATGCATAAATATCATCAATCAAATGACAGCGGGTAGAAATTGTGTCAATGACAAATCTACATAATTTCGCCATTAATAAAAGGGCGCAGAGCTCCAGGCGAGCTAAGGATATGACCTTTAGAGGCGCGACTTTACTTTTGGCGCAGATCAGATTGACTTCGTTAGGCTTAGATGCGGTCTGTATGCATAGGTATGTCGTGGCACCCATTGCGCGAGTACTGGCGTCCGCGAAAGCTAAAAGAATGACACGACATCCGGGTACAATTCCTAGAAAACGCGGTATTTTAAAGTTTTCTAAGGCCGGAAGTTCAGACAAGAAGTGATTCCACGCGACACAAATATCATGTGGTGGTTGGTCATCCCAATCGATCTTAGCGATCCAAAGCGCTTTGATTAAAAGTTTTGCGTGTAAAATTACAGGTGCACAATACCTATCCGTTTATATCCCATATTTGGCTATAGTCGAAAGCATTAATCGCTTAGTGCATTTTGTTTGCGGATTAAATTAAATTGCTATCAAAAAATCGTCTTCAATTGGAGACCATATAAGGCCAAGAAGTTTCAAATTATCCTCCGCATCAAACTCTAACGTCGAGTATAACCGGTTTTCGGGCGGGATTGCGTTCAGCACCTCAGTGGAGTTACTCATAAATTTTACTAACTCGAAATTTCCGCGTTTGAATACATCTATTAAGTCGCGAGCTAACTGCACTCCCTCGGCGGTCCCTGACACTGACGTGCCTAAATCATCCATATATAAATTATTAGACGCTATCATGGACGCGAGTGGAAGGTCAGTTTCGTCTTGAGCGAGTTGTTTGACCGTTCACATAGCGATATATGGCGAACAGCGTAGGCCAAAACACAAACGGTTATAACAATATTACGTCGCGGTTTTATCTTCGTCAAACTTATATAAAATATTTAAGAAGCGTCGATCCTGTTCACGAATACCAATATTTAAAAACTTTTTTTTAATATCAGCGGTTAAAGCGACAGGGAAAAGTCTAAATTTAATAATTATCGCGGTTAAATCGGCTTGTAAGTTTGGGCCGGAATGTAAACAGTCATTTAAAGATACGTTTTGATCTGTTTTCTCGCTTGCATTTAGAACAAAAAATAATTCCTGGCAACCCTGCCACAGTATACAATACGCTCCTACGATATTATTGTTTTAAATAGTAAACTTTCATTAAATTCAATCATAAGTGCTAACAAAGTGTTATACTCTGAAGGAAGAATCTGTGGGATCGTTATCTACAGTTTGGTTCAGCTGCAAAGCTCCAAGATAGACGAAGATAAGTCTTAATTAACTACCCACATTTTACTCATACTTCTGAATCATTGCGAAATTGGTTTATAATACCCTCATAAAAATTTCATCTAAATTGTCAAAATCAACTGACAGAACATAATTTCACTTTGACAAGTGCATGGAGCTGTTAATCTCAACTGACAACGTCTAATTCCATTTTGATGGTACGAGTAATATTGCCATAACTAGAAAATTTGCCCAGATTTCGGTAATTTTTAAATATGAGTGTCTGTTGCAAATGTTCAAAGCAAATCAAGCCGAGCGACTTAAAAACTTGTACAAAGTGTAATACATCTTACCACTACCAGTGTCTGGGGGTGCCGGCGGATAACTTTGCTAAAGAATCCAAGGCATACAAGGCCTCGTGGAAGTGCATGGAGTGCAGAGCCGCCGACAAACGGGAAGCGACTCCTTCACAATCCCAACCCAAAGCCACTGGGCAAACATTGGGTGGGCTCTCCGGCAGCTGATCAGAACGAAGATTTGAAGATTTACATTAAGAAGAAGCTTGAAGAGTCCTTTTCGCGTTTTTTAAAGGAAATAAAGCGAGATTTCACTGCGGAAAGCTCTGGTACTCGCAGCAAAATTCAGGCGCTTACTGATAGCTTCAACTTCATGACCACCAAGTACGAAGAACTTAAGGAAGACTCAGATGTCAAAAGCAAGAAGATAGGGAACTTGGAGGCTGAGAACGGCGCATTGAAGACACCAATTTCTGATTTGAAATCCGAGGTCTCCGACTTGAGCAGCAGAGTTGACTAATCTGAACAGCAATCTCGAGACTGTAATTTGGAGATCCAGTGCGTCCCAGAGCATAAATCGGAGAACCTGAAGACAGTGATACAGCAGCTCGCCGCCACCGTGGGTTATGCTTTGCCTAGTTGCTAAAATATACCAAGAGTCCAAAAGACCCCGGTCAGTGGTGGTGAAGTTATCCAGCCCCTTGGTTCGAGATAAAATCATAGCAGCAGTAAAAACTTATAATAGGACCCACATTATTGAGAATTTGAACTCATCGCACTTGGGTCTTGCCGGCGAAAAGAAACCTGTGTACGCCTGCGAGCACTTGACACCTACAAACAAGCAGCTCCACGCCGCCGCCCGAAAAGTTTCAAAAGACAATAATATTCAGTTCGTGTGGGTTCGGAACGGGCGTATTTACATCCGGAAGGACATCACCCCTTAAAGCTTTGTAGTCAGGGACCTGAACTTCTTAAATTCCCTTTCATTCGCATAAATATTTCATGGTTAGCTGTCTCAGTACTTCTTCAAAATGCATTAACTTTTTTTTTGTACCAAAATGTCAGAGTGCTTCGTACTAAAACTCAAGAGGTACTACTTAACGCATTGAAACTAGATTTGGATGTTATTCTGTTAACAGAGACATGGCTGAATGATTCGGTGTTTGACCATGAAATTTTGGACAGCAGGTACACGATATTTAGGCGAGATCGTTCTTCTACGAGTTCTAATAAGACGGAGGGTGGTGGAGCTCTCATAGCAATATCCAAACGATTTGAACCAGTTCGTAAATTGAAATGGGAATCCAGGGGAGAGGATATCTGGGCTGTAGTAAAATTAAAACAAGGCAATTTAGTGATCCTTCTCTGCATATGTGCTCTTTATCTTCCACCTCCTGTTACTCCAATTCATCTTAATGACATATTATCGAACTTAACAGACGTCGTTCAGCACTAATTACCCCAGATATCTATACTTCTACTAGTTGGTGACTTCAATCTTACTAACATACAGTGGCAGCACGATATTAACTCGGATTCCCAACTCCCCACATATACTCCTAGTTAAACTGATAGCTTGCTTACTGACACACTTTCTTTTAATGGCTTACACCAACTTAACAATATATCAAACGCAAAAGATCGCATTCTAGACTTAATAATATCTAACGCTCCTAAATCTTTTACAGTAAGAAAGAAAGAAAGAAAGAAAGAAAATATTTTATTGCCAAAAAAACATAGTTACAAACAAAAAACACAATTAAAACATCAGGATTTAACCTTAATAATGGTAAATAACCTGTTTTATGGCAATAGGAGTACGCTCAGCACTGAACTGTGCTAGCATTTTGCTAACGCAAGGCTGGTTTTCAGCGCAATCCTTTGCTCGAATAAAGATCTTAATCGAGAGTACATACAAGCGGGTAAAATAACACATAATATTAAATGACGTAAGAACAGCGTATGTAACTGATTGTAAAGCAAGGTTTCAATATCTATCATAGATTTATAGATAGCCATAATCTGTTAAGAAGTTCTTACACAAAGTACTAAAATAATCGTACAACAATTGAATCGCTGGAGGAATGAAGTGTTAGGGTGCGATGTGGTGTGTGAGGGTGTGGTGCGTGTGTGTGTGTGTGTGTGTGAATGTTTGCATGTTTGGATATGAGTGTTTATGTGAACATTGTATGCATATGTTGCTATTTTATCTTCTTATTTTAAATGTTGCTTCAAATTGTTTTTTGTTTATTAGTAGTAGTATTAATTTAGTAGTAGTAGTATTAGTAGCAGTAAGCATTTGTTCTGCCCCTCTTGTTAAACTAGATAGCTATCATCCTGCTTTGAGCGTTACGCTGAAGCTTAATTCATATAAGCCTCCAAAAGTAAATAAATCTACTTACTTAAATTTCAACAAGGCTGACTGAAAAATAAAAGAAAATCTGGATAAGGTAGACTGGGATAACCAATTTAATGATAGTCAAACTGTTGATGAAACTGTGGATATCATATCTTCTACAACACAATTTTAGAGATTATTTCCAAACATACACCTACTACCCGAAGAGGCAATAATAAATATCCCTTTTGGTTTAGTCGTTCCTTACTGAAAGTTCTGAAAGAAAAAGTCAAATACCACGCTAGGTACAAAAAATACTGTAATACTAGAGATTTTTTGACATATCAAATGCTGCGCGATCGCTGTGATAAGATAATGCACGACTGTGTAAATAACTTGAAAACAGAAGCTAGAAACAAAATAAAAAAATATCCTAAATATTTCTGGAAATTGATAAAGTCGCTTAGATCAAATAGCAGTGATATATCAGACAAAATGCTTCTATATAACCAACACGCCCAAGATGGGCAAGCAATTTGCAATCTCTTCTCCAAATATTTTCACTCAATTTATCAAATTGGACCGACAACTACTGCGTATTCTGAGGCGCCGGTGAACAACCATAGATCTATGAACTCATGTAGTCTTTCGGAATCTGAAATCCACAAGTCACTTCTTCTTATCGACATCAATAAAGGACCTGGCCCAGATTCAATTCCACCATTGTTTCTAAGGGATTGTTCGTCCCAACTTATCAAGCCACTTCACTTCATTTTCAACAAATCGTTATCTTGCGGTACCTTTCCCACTAAATGGAAGACTGCACACATCACTCCTATCCATAAAAAAGGCGACCAAAGTGATATTGCAACATACAGACCTATTTCCATATTATCCACTATTGGAAAGTTGTTCGAATCTTAAGTTCAAAAAAAGATCCACTACCATCTGAAACCGATACTCAATCCTTGTCAGCATGGTTTTTTGCCCGGTAGATCGTCCACATCAAATCTTCTGGATTATGTAACTGACATAACTGAAGCCTTGGAAAACAAACATGAAGTCCATGTTATCTACACAGATTTCTCTAAAGCGTTCGATGTGGTCAACCACAACCTTCTCATACAAAAAACTGGGTCATGCTGGTATCTGTGGCTCATTACTTCGCTGGTGTGAATCATATCTTCAAAATAGGTCCCAGCTAGTCTCGATCAGAGGCTTCAAATCAGATCCACAAACGGTTCCTTCTGGCGTGCCTCAAGGCTCCCATCTCGGTCCCTTATTTTTTCTGGTGTTTATAAATGACTTATGTATAAACATAAAATTTAGTTATCAAATGTTCGCAGACGATCTTAAGTTGTACAGGGAAATTCGTGAACATGAAGATATCATATTGTTACAATGCGACTTGGACAATATTAGCCTCTGGTGTTCCCAAAACATCATGTTGCTTAACACTTCTAAATGTTATTACATGAATATTTCAAGAAAACGTAATCCCACGCCTGTCAACTATTTTATTAATAACTCACCTATTAGTGAAGTCTCCAGCATTCGTGACTTGGGTGTTATAATTGATGCAAAAATGAATTTTCGTGAACATATAGACCACATCTCAAAGAAGGGAGCACGGCTGGCGGGTTTTGTCACAAGACAAACAAAATTCTTCAAGGATGTGGAAATACCTATTATTCTTTTCACATGTTACGTACGCTCACTTTTAGAATACTGTTGCACAATTTGGAGCCCATCATACGCTGTACACATCGGCCGATTGGAAAGATTACAAAAGCAGTTCCTCTATCATCTTTCATATACAAATAACCTCTGTCGAAATCTTTCGTCTTATAGCTCAAGACTTGAACATTTTAAATTGATCTCACTAGAACGTAGACGTAACTATGCGGATATCGCATTACTGCAAAAGATAATTGATGGCAAAATTGACTGTACAAACTTGCTGTCTAAAGTTGCACTTTCGGTGCCACGTCCAAGCAGCCGCCTCCTTAACAGAAAAACCTTCTATCTCTCCCCATGTCGCGCGAATTATGGCCAGCACTCTCCGTTACATCGGATGTGCTCAGCCTACAATAAAATATGCCATGACTTTGACATTTTCGGTGACAACATCAACTGTTGGTTGTGCATTCATTGCATTTAACATCGCAAATGTATTTATTCCTAAGATAAGAGTGTATGACCAGTTCGGTGAACCAAATAAAAAAAAGAACAATGCGTAAGCCCTTGTCCGGCCTGCTTACGTGGCGGTATGACGTAATGTTCATCGGCGGTGGTTGTAGCGGGCGCGGGTGAAATAATACCATTTTTAAGGTAATCGTTCATAACCTGATCGTATTAATTCTTTAAGGTAGCGTTTGATTGACATTTGCGGTTTAAATAGGAATATCTACGCGATGCGATCGCTAATGAATTTCCTAGCTTAGAAGGTTGCGAGAACGGCAACGCGGTGACATAACGTCCAGAGTTCTCGCGGTGTGTGTTCGATACATAAAAGTTTTCACATTCTAAGTCCTCCTTAGACATATAGTTTTTAGTTGGTACCGACTCAAGTTGCCAAAACTTGGAGACTAAAGTCTCGATTGATTCATCACTCGATGAGAAAAAGGCGCGGGAGTTATCTTTATTGTGACGCGGATCAGTCTTTGTGGGTATGTACGCAGTTGACCCCATGACCACAAATCCGAAAGTAGTTTCTAACGCATCGGGGTGCCCGGGCGGTCCGAGTACCTTACCAGGCATTAATATCTCGGAAAATACTTCAGAACCAATTAATATATCAATTGGTCCAGGGACGTAGAACTGCAGGTCTGCTAAAGGTAAGTCACCTAAGTACTTCAGTATAGCCGAATTGTCTAATTTACAACCCGGGAGATCGGTTGAAATAGTTTTCAAAACAAGTGGCTGAATGTGCAGGCAATAGTTTTCGTTATGACGCGAGAAAAGAGTTAAATCAGTTATACCAAATATAACATCTCGCTTCCGTCATTGGTCAAGTCCATGGTGGAAAGTGAAAGGTCGTGGAATGCGGGGCTAGACTTTTGCGAACGGGTCGTGTCGCAGAAGGAGGCTGCGGAGAGGGAGAGGGAGATTACCTCTACTCTCCCGATCCGCTTGCGACCTCGAGGTGGCGCGTGCGGTGTTTCCGTGCGCCCCTCAGGAGTGCTGGGATAGAGTGACTCCTACTCCATCCCACCGGGACGAGGTCCTCATGGGAGGGCCAACGCCGCCGGGACCTCGGACGACTACAATAGCGTGCCCGTTGTCCCGACATTAAGGCGCCTGGAGAAACACCGTGTGGTGGTTTAGTCGGTATGGTCTGCTTGCTGCTATGGGTGCAGTTGGTACGTAAAGGACGAGTCCGACATACCCCGTCGAATCCCCCCGGGTTGGCGGGGATGTGTAAGTACATTCCTCACAAGTTATTAAAAAAAAATAAAAATATATATATATATAGTCTGCGAGCTACTACCTATTCCTGTTACTGATTTTTCAGAGCAATCATTAAAGACGCGGAGTCCTAACCTTTTACAAGCGTTAAGACTAATGAGATGATTTTGTGAACCGTTGTCTATTAATATTCTCACTTGATACACGGACCCATCCTTACACCTTACATTAGCGAGGGCGGTACCCAACAAAACATTCTGATATGTACGCGGGCGAGAACTGTCTTCCATACTGCATGTCGCCGCAGCAATTCTTCGGCGGTTTTATTTAAAAAATACTTCTAAGTTTTATTGAAATAGTTAAGTTTAAAAACCATTATTATAAATCGTTACGATAATTTATTGTTTCAATCAAAGTGTGAGAAATGTAAATAGTTAACTTCTTGTTAAATCACTATTTGATTTGACTCCAAGATGGTGGTTACATAAAGTAAGTTTATTTAATTCTAATTAACAGCTATTAATGAGACTTTTGCATATTGACTGCTTGTTAAAAAGTTAGGTGATCATTGTAAGATTAATTTTGTATTTTTATCCCAAGCATTTGTCCTTTTTAAATGCTAAACGAAGCCATGTGAGTTTTGGCGCCAAGATGGCGCGACAAATGCTTGGAGGGGCGTACGAAGCGAGCGGGAGCTCACTTTATCGCCGACTTTTGAACGAAACACATTGTAAGTAAAATCTCTGCTGCTCAGGTTATTATTTATTAAATTTCAATTATAATTGATTGTTCAGAGTAACGATAAATAGATTGTGTTACTGGTGTCTTTGACTTTTACTTCTTAAACATCTTAGAATAAGTGTCCAGGTTACTTTTCATCAGCCATCAGCCAGCTTGCTTAAAGTTTGTGACTATAGGGTAAATGATAATAGCTGCAGTACCGTTGACCTTGATGTGGTCAGCGGTTCTGCGCTTTTTTTTTTTTAAAAACAGTTTCCATTTCGGACACTCGACATCAGAAGTGGGATCCCCTTTCTGTCGGTCTTATTTTTTCAGATCCTGGCTTCATTGGATTCATCGTTCAACGGGTCACCATGGATCAACCACCTGACCCAAATGCAACAACGCAACACGGCCCAAGCACCCAACCTCCTCCAGGGACACACGTTGACTCCACACCAGTATCATCGCAGTCTGGTAATGTACCTCCTGAATTCTATTTACATATGATGACTGTGATGCAAAACATGAGTGAAAAACTGCTCCAGCAGCAGCCTAGTGACAAGATAAAAATTACTGATGTGTTTTTACCCTCGTTTGATCCGGACGGAAACGTTGGGGTTAGAGAGTGGTGTGATCACATATCTACAGCTAAAAATGCCTACCAATTAACTGACTACGATATCCGCATGAAAGTAACTAGCTTGTTGAGAGGTCGCGCCAAAATGTGGGCAGACAACTGGCTTGTCACTACGTCTGATTGGGACGAGCTGCGCCAGAATATTATTACCACATTTGAACCTGAAACTCGATACTCACGGGATGTGCTGAGGTTTAGGGAACACTCGTATGATCCTTCTAAAGACATTGCAGAGTTTTTATCACAGTCATGGATTCTGTGGAGACGTGTAACTAGAGAGAAACTAGATAATAGTGATGCAGTGGAAGCAGTGATTGGAACGGTTGGAGACGAGCGTCTTAGAATTGAGCTAATGAACGCCAGAGCTACATCAGTGCCTGAATTAATATCCGTAGCCTCATCTATTCGTGTCAAACGTCCAAACCAACAGAGTTCTAACCACCCATTACCGCATAAACGGTCAAAGTTTTCTATTGACAATCGAAATAACCCTTTTTGTAACTTTTGTAAAAGAATGGGACACGTCGCGAGTAATTGCCGTAATAAAACCGATTATAACGATTCCAATACGCGAATAACAAATCAAAATCAAACGACTGGGTCACATACGTCATTTAGACCTAGCGATACTAAGCTATGTTCGTTTTGTTCAAAACCTGGCCATACATTCGATTCGTGTTTTCGTAGGGAAAAACAAATAACTTCTAATGTCAACTCGGTGGCTAAAAACAAACCTGGTCTGAATACTATGCGTATGCGGGTAGGCGACGTGGTGTTGGATACAGTTTTTGACAGCGGCGCCGAATGCTCTGTGATGCGCGAATCTGTCGCTGATAAGTTACCTGGGCGTAGACAACATATAGTCCATTATCTACGTGGAATTGGTCCGT
This sequence comes from Selenia dentaria, assembly GCA_917880725.1. Taxonomy (NCBI): domain Eukaryota; kingdom Metazoa; phylum Arthropoda; class Insecta; order Lepidoptera; family Geometridae; genus Selenia; species Selenia dentaria. The sequence continues at coordinate 12,787,529 of OU862877.1, read as the reverse complement.
TCCCGGTAGTATCCACTAGTACGCTAACGGCAGTTTGCATCATTAACGATATTAACATCGAGATAGCTTTTCATATCTTACCCGACTACGAAATGACTTCCGACGTTCTTGTGGGTGCGAACTTGCTCCACGATACGGGTTTAAGTGTTGTAGTGTCTCAAAATAGTGCGATCCTATGTAACCAACCTCGCGTCATGCACTTGCGGTCGAAATCACCTTTGTTCGAAAATTTAAACCATGACTTGTCGGATGAGTCTGAATTAAATTTACTTCAGATTTTGCTAAATAAATATTCCGATATTTTCACACGCGGTTTTGGTCAATCTCGTGTTAACACGGGGGAAATGGAGATTCGTTTGAAAAACCCTAACAAGTTTGTCGAACGACGACCCTATAGATTGAGTCCTGTTGAGCGCGAGAAGGTTAAGGGAATTGTTGCTGAACTAATAGAAAATAATATCGTCCGGGAAAGCAAATCTCCATTTTCGAGTCCGATAATTTTAGTGAAAAAGAAAAATGGAGACGACCGCATGTGCGTAGACTACCGAGAGTTAAATTCAAATACCATTCGCGATCATTACCCTCTTCCCTTGGTTGCTGATCAAATCGATCAGCTAGCAGGTGGTAAGTACCATACAACCCTTGACATGGCATCTGGCTTCCACCAGATTCCCATCGCCGCCAATTCGATAGAGACAACCGCTTTTGTCACGCCCGACGGCTTATATGAGTACCTAACCGTCCCGTTCGGGCTTTGCAACGCGCCAGCTGTGTATCAAAGATGCATAAATCGTGCATTAGGGCCACTTTTAAACCCTGGTAGTGCCAATAACGACCATAATGATAGCGTAGCTCAGGTTTATATTGATGACGTCATTACCAAATGTCGTGAATTCTCTTCCGGGCTTGTTTACCTAGAAAAGATACTAATTGCATTACGTGAATCTGGATTTTCCATTAATATCGAAAAATGTCTCTTCTTCAAGCGTTCAATAGAATACCTTGGCAACGTAGTAGAAAACGGCACCGTCCGTCCCAGTCCTAAAAAGATTGAAGCCTTGCTTAAGGCACCGGTACCAACTAATGTAAAGCAAGTCCGGCAGTTTAATGGTCTTGCAGGGTACTTTCGTCGCTTTATCCCTGATTTTGCGCGAAAAATGGTCCCTCTATATAACTTAACAAAACATGGCACTGAATGGCAATGGACTCATGTTCACGAAGAGACGCGTCAAAAGATTATCCATCACTTGACTTCCACGCCGATTCTAACCATATTCCAAGAAGGTAAGCCCATTGAATTATTCACTGACGCCAGCAGCGTGGGCTTTGGAGCAATACTCGTGCAGATTATAGACAGCCGTCAACACGTAGTCGCTTACTTTAGTATGCGGACAACAGATATAGAAAGTAGGTACCACTCCTATGAGCTTGAGACGCTTGCCGTAGTCAGGGCAATCAAACACTTCCGACACTTCCTATACGGACGGCAATTTAAAGTCATAACAGATTGCAATGCACTAAAGGCCTCAAAGCATAAACAGGATTTACTACCCCGCATACATAGATGGTGGGCTTACCTCCAAAACTTTGAATTCGAAATAGAATACAGGAAGGGCGAGCGGATGCAACATGCAGATTTTCTGAGCAGGAATCCGGACCCTCTTTCTGTTAATGTTATGACAAATAACTTAGACTGGATCAACATAGAGCAACGACGAGATGACAAACTGCGTCCTATCATAGATGCACTGCATAATGGAGAAGAAGTTTCCGGATATCACCTTGAAGGTAGCGTACTCAAATTTGAACGAATAGACTCTCTCTTGGGTACCCAAAAACTAATTGTTGTACCAAAATCGTTTCAATGGAGCCTGATCAATACGTTTCATACTGCCCTCAAGCATCCAGGCTGGGACAAAACTCTACAAAAGATCAGAGAAACTTATTTTTTTGATAAAATGAGTACAACTGTGAGAGAGTTTATTGACAACTGCATTGTGTGTAGAACATCAAAACAGACTTCTGGAGCCACGCAAGTACAATTGCACCCCATCCCAAAGCCTGTGGTACCATTCGAGGTTATCCATATGGACATTACTGGTAAGCTAGGCACGTCCAATGAGCAAGAGTATGTTGTGGTTACTATAGACTCCTTTACCAAATATGTGCTTCTTCGCTACACTAACGACAAAAGTCAATACGGCACACTCGGCGCTCTGAAACATGTTATTCACCTCTTTGGAGCCCCAAAACAAATCATCGTGGACGGTGGGCGTGAGTTCTTAGGAGATTTTAAGTCTTACTGTGATAGGTTTGGCATCGAAATACACGCTATATCACCAGGCGTGAGCAGAGCCAATGGTCAGGTGGAGCGAGTGATGGCTACATTGAAGAACGGTCTTATCATGATTAAGAATTATGAGACCCCAGATTGGCATACGGCTTTAGAAAGCCTTCAGCTCGCCTTTAACTGCACTGTGAATAGAACTACAGGTACATCTCCACTTACATTGCTTACTCGGCGTCGAAATTGCGTACCAGCAGAGTTACTGAACTTAGTCAACTTTGATAATGAATCAATCGATATTGATTCTCTTCAACGTCACGTGCATCAAAGGATGGCGGAAACATCGGCGAAAGACAAAGCAAGATTTGATAAAGGTCGTGCTAAAATTCACAATTTTCAACGTGGTGATTTTGTATTGATAAAAAATAATCCTAGAAATCAAACTTCTCTCGACCTCAAATTTAGCGTGCCCTATGAAGTTCACAGAGTTCTCGAACACGACCGCTATCTTGTAAAAAAGGTAGTCGGCCACCATGGGCGGCCTCGCAAGGTCGCACACGATCAACTACGACGCGCGCCGCAACCAGGTGCTGGTTGTCAGGCAGCCGTGTCGCCCCCAGATGATGAAGAAGCTGGAGCTTGCAGCATCGCGGTGACTCCGGGTGCCTAGCTGCGCAACTCGCCGCCGCTACAACTACTGGGCAGACTGGCGACATACAAGATTTGAAAACTCACCCGGTGATAACCTTTCATATTATTCTAACATTGTTACCTTCCATTGTAATTTTGGAGCCTTTCATATTGTTCTAACATAGTTACTTCTCGTTGTAATTTTGTTGAGAACCTTACATATTATTTCTTATGATCGCTGACAATGATAACTATCATGGCATGACAAACGTTACATAACAAAAGATGCTATTGGCGTACAAAGACGCCAAAAAGCTGAATTAAAAAATAATAATAATAGAGTGATATTTTACAAAAGATGCTATTGACGTATGGAGCCGTCAATAAGCCAAAAAAAAAAAAAAATGATAATATTACAAAAGATGCTATTGGTGTATGGAGCCACCAATAAGCCAGTCTATCCTATCCTGAAAGAATAATAGTCCTCTGTGTACCACGGCGTTCAGGACCGCCCAGAGCACAGCATCGACCTTACCCTATAATCCTTTAGAGCCCCTGTATTATTACAGCATCGACCTCTCATCGACCCATCCTTCCCTTTAAAATGCTACTACCATGTCATATGGAATAAGCATTTATTTTAAAAACTTAATATCACTATTGTTACTGTTGTCATGTGGAATGAGCAGTTCATTACAATATACATACCTACTACGATTACTGTTGTCATGTGGAATGAGCAGTTCTAATTACAATATTTTAATTATTACTATCACTGCTTTCATGTGGAATGAGCAGTTGATATAACTACGTGCATACTGTTCTGTTCAATCTGCAGTCACGTTGAGTGAGCAGAAACGATTACCATTATACTTCAATTTACTTACTTACTACCTTAAATTGCAATAAGGTCTGAGTGTACTGTGGAAGTACCAGACTTAAAATACTCTTCTCTCTATTACAGAAAGGACAAGGAGAGCGATGCAGAGCACGCATCGCACTTCAGAATGGCCGTGTCGCCGCAGCAATTCTTCGGCGGTTTTATTTAAAAAATACTTCTAAGTTTTATTGAAATAGTTAAGTTTAAAAACCATTATTATAAATCGTTACGATAATTTATTGTTTCAATCAAAGTGTGAGAAATGTAAATAGTTAACTTCTTGTTAAATCACTATTTGATTTGACTCCAAGATGGTGGTTACATAAAGTAAGTTTATTTAATTCTAATTAACAGCTATTAATGAGACTTTTGCATATTGACTGCTTGTTAAAAAGTTAGGTGATCATTGTAAGATTAATTTTGTATTTTTATCCCAAGCATTTGTCCTTTTTAAATGCTAAACGAAGCCATGTGAGTTTTGGCGCCAAGATGGCGCGACAAATGCTTGGAGGGGCGTACGAAGCGAGCGGGAGCTCACTTTATCGCCGACTTTTGAACGAAACACATTGTAAGTAAAATCTCTGCTGCTCAGGTTATTATTTATTAAATTTCAATTATAATTGATTGTTCAGAGTAACGATAAATAGATTGTGTTACTGGTGTCTTTGACTTTTACTTCTTAAACATCTTAGAATAAGTGTCCAGGTTACTTTTCATCAGCCATCAGCCAGCTTGCTTAAAGTTTGTGACTATAGGGTAAATGATAATAGCTGCAGTACCGTTGACCTTGATGTGGTCAGCGGTTCTGCGCTTTTTTTTTTTTAAAAACAGTTTCCATTTCGGACACTCGACATGCATAAAGAAACGACATTCTCCTTTGGATTATATAAAGCTGAGTTAGGCGATGCGGACGCGGTAAACTGCGAAGCGTAAACATTTGCTTCGGTGGCGCCACGACTATGCTCAGGCGCAGCAGTGGGAGCCGGCTGATAACGGGCCGGTACAGCGGGCTGACGATCAGCTGTTGTCGTTACTTTATTCGAATCAGAGAAATGTAACATACTGTGGTGCTTTGCCTGGCATTGCTTACATGTAGAAACAGAGCGACAAGTAGCCATGGTATGTTTATTACTTAAACAGTTAATACAGCGATTTTGATTTTTTACAATCTTATAGCGGTCGCGAGGAGTCAACGATTGAATTTTTGAAATAAAGCTGGTCGTGGTCCGACTTATCACACAACCAACATTTTATATTGTTGTTATTGTTGTTGACAGCAAAAGAACGTTCGTTGTTCTTTGACGCGGTATTATTATGTACTTTTGTCTTTGACGTATAATCAGAATGTAATGAGTTGTCACCGGTGTTAGATAATACCTTGACGCGATCGCGAATAAATGTGAGTAAGTTTTGTAGTTTAGGTATATCTATATCTCTGTTATATCGAAAAGACGCGCGGTTTCCTTATCAATGCGTTGAAGAGCGACGTAGATTGAAACGAAATCGGATAGATCTCGTATGCCTAAGTTATTTAACGCAAAAAATGAGTTTGCGAATTGATCGACGAAACTTTCTAAGTTTTTTGCGGTAGCTGATGCGATCGGCTTCAACGAGAAAATTGTCTAAGTATGAAACTGCTAAGCTACGTTTATCTTCATATTTCTTTATAAGTGCGGTATATATAGATGTATAGTTCTCACCACAGGGAACGATTCCAGTGAAAATAGACTTAGCTTTTCCAGTTAATTTACTCACCAAATAGTACATTCGTTCTGTATCTGTTAGTGACGAGTTAAAATGAACGGCATTTTGAAAGGTTGCAAAAAAGAGCGGCCAATTGAGGCGGTTGCCATCAAATTCACATTACTGAATTCTTTCTAATTTAATCGCAGGTGAAGTACGGTTAGTTTCCGACTTGACATCTGTGAGCGGTTTCTGAACGTTCGATAATTTGCGTTTTACGCGACAATAAATATCTTCAAAGGCTAACCAGCTTTGAAAATCAGGTTGTGAATCCTTATTAATTTTTAATAATGTACTATTGATATTGGTTACGACCTGTTGATATTTTGTTCGTATGTCCTCTAAGGTTTCAACGTTGCACAAAAAAGTATCAAGGTTTTTGGGATCATTTAAATCATTACGCGAGTTATCATAAATTTGTTGAATTCTTTGAAAGTATAATTATCGTTGAGATTTTAATATTTTTAATTTCTGCTCATTAGCCATGATTATCTATCAATAGCTGCGCGGTGCAAGACAAAAGGTAAGGCGATAAGAAAAGGTTGGGCGAGTGATACAATTGGAATGCGGTTATTCGTAGGTATATATATGCGACGCGGTGCTAACTTAATAAAAAGTTAAGTAAATTAATTGCGGTAACCAAGGAACATTTAGCGAATGGTAGTAACTAAATAAAAATATATTTTAGTCAAGAACGAAAATATTGAGTTGTGACAATGCGCATGGCAGATTGCACGTGTGCAGACTTTTAAATTCACAAAAAAACAAATCCGGCTCGAAGGACCTTAAAATGGTGGGTTTTCTCAGTAGAAAAAATATCCTCAAAATTAAGAATATCCCACCGCGCGGGAAAAGGCGCTGGTTCGAAGTTTTGCGAATTTGGGGTTGTAATTCAAGGGTACCTAAAGCAGGAAGATATCTCAGAAATGACCAGGGGAGCTAGTACAATTAAAGCTGATTATGCTAGTACTTACATAGAGATATTTCTCTTCTCAGGTCACAGCCAGCTAAGGCTGGATGGTAGATGTTCCTGAAAGGGACGCGGTCGCGAACCTTACACACGTGAATAGTTCCACCGACACAAAAGTATATGTATTTTGGATGATCACTTCAACAGTTCCTCAACTTAGATGTTTTTGATAGTTCCTCACACGGAGCACATTTACTTCCGATTGTTAGGTTATTATCAGTATAATAATCAGTATAATCAATTTATTAGTAAATACAATTTACAAGTCAAAAATTAAATTAAATTAAATTAGATCCAAATATTAATCTAATTTTTAAAATAATAACAAAATTAAATAATATAGTATGAAATAATAACAAAATAATTAAGCAAAATCATAGTCATTATGATACATTTAAATAATCAACTCATTAAAATGTATATCATCATCACAAATTGAAAAGGTTTTGCTGATGTATTCATTAACATCATAGAACGCCAAATATTAAATATAAGGGATGCGGCGCGGCGATGCGTGTGCAACGAGTGCACTCAACCGTGGTCGATCTGCGACTGTTTTCTTCAAGTCTACCTCCAAAAAATCTCTATGCACGTTTGAGTTGATAATGAGCAATAAAAAGAACCAGTCGTCTTATTTCTAAGAGACATTTTACTGTTTTTGCCTATGAGGGGATTAAGACGACCCATAATGAAGGCCGCCCTATTGCGAACAATCTGGATGTGTTTCGCGAAAGTGAGTTGGCGATCAAGGGTGACGCCCAGGTATTTGGCAGATTTAGCCCAAGGGATGGGTTCGCCAAATAGGATTATGGGTGACGGCATGAGAGTCCGCCGGGTCTCAGTGAAGTACACTGCTGCACTTTTGCTAGGATTTACTGCAATCCGCCATTTACGAAACCATGCACCGATTACGGTGATGGCTCGTTGGATGGCGCATCTCTGCCTGACCTTGAACCAGCCAGTAGAGTAGATTGCAGTATCTACTCTACTGGCCGCAAACTGAGCGATCTGAACATTAGGTTCAGATCGTGGGATGTCGCTGGTGTACAGCGAGAAGAGAATGGGTGAGAGTACAGAGCCCTGAGGGACACCTGCGTGAATGGGATGCGGGGAGGAGAGCGTTCCCTCGGTGCAATAGCTAAACGTTCGATCCCTGAGAAAGTCTTGTAAGATGAGTGCAAGACGATCTGGCACACCCAGTTGGTACAGCTTGAATATCAAGCCGTTGTGCCAGACTTTGTCGAACGCTTTCGCTACGTCGAGGAAGACAGCTATGGTCCCTTGGGGCTTTGGTTTCTTATTGAAACCGCTTAGGATGTGCTCCGTTACGCGGTGCACTTGTTGGACGCAAGAGTGTTTGGCTCTAAAACCAAATTGCTCATCGGGAAGGAGTGTTTTGCGCAAGATATTTGACAGTACTTATATGGTTATGTCAAATTTCTATCCGTAATAAAGAAAACTATAGGTAGATAGATTATTGGCACTGGCCGTTAGAATAAGATACTTGGGCCCCATGTTGCAGACTAGGTAAAGATGTTTCGATGGCACGAAATAAAACTACTTCGGGTAAAACTTCTTTTTGTCCTCGACTCGGTATAGCAGAAGCATAACCAGCTCTGGAACATGGACCTTCCTCTCATCCACATCATCCACCCAGGTTCAGCTTTTCCAAAGTTGGCAGATAGGCTACTGGCCACTAATTTTGTGGTTACACCCTTTCAACGAAACTGATCAGATTGGTGTCATAAGGTTAACCAGGGCTACTTAACGTATACTACATAGCGCATAAGCACACAGTTGCCAAATGAAATGCCAGTAGCAGTCACCCATAGAACTATTGACCACAGCAAGTATTGCTGATTCTTAGGAATAATTTGATATGAGCAACATTTTATTCGATAATTAGTAACAAATTAAGACGTAGAACCCGCGTCTATATAAATATAGCTGTCTGTTGCGTGGGCGACGTTACGTAACTCGATTCTCTGGTTTATTTGTGATGTAATTAACGTGGGAAAAATATTTTAATCGTGATATTCATTAATTTACCTAGTCTTTGGTTAAACTTGAACTCTGGTCGAATAAGACTCAAAAAATAAAGTTTTCGGTCGCAGTGCAGTTTCACGCAATCTTTCGTTAAAAGCTGAGTGACCGAGTAACTGCCAACGGCAAGTGTGGTGCTTACTATCAGGTACACGACTTCCCCGTCCCGGATCTTGATTTCTATTTGAATTGATGTGTAACTTGATAGAACCTGCGAAACACGATTCACATTACACTAATAACCAAGGCATAAACTCTTGGCCGGTATCGTCAAGGATGCTGAAATTTCTCGAATCTCGACTGAAGTGGAAATTTTACAGTAGAGGTCTTTGCCCACTACACCGTATCATACCATGACCGTGCTAGGAACGTGTCTTTGCTGTACCAAATTGGTTATGTGGATGGGTTCATAGTCGAGATTGGTGTATGCCTCTTTATAGTTTTAAACAGTTTTTTATAGAAAATGCCAGCACACATATCTATGTCTGTGTTGGATAGGCTATGATACCTATCAATGGTTTCTAATTCAGATTTAATACTTTGATTTACAAAGTTCAACGTGACTTTATCTGTTCGAAGGTATTTTGATATGTTTAAGGAAGATGGCTCAATGGACGGCTCAGCACCCACTCGGCCAGAAGAATAATATCAATTGTTTAACTACCAATTACATTAGATTTGTACAGTCAGGCCTAAAAATTAAGGTTAATCATAATATCCAGACAGTTACCAAAGATGCATAAACGCAATATAAAATATTTATCCGAACGCAAATATACTCGTATACAGTGCAGGGTCATGTTTATAACCAATTTACTTAACGCAAATGTTTCAGTAACAATAACAGAATCTAAGCTTGAGAAGAATAAGTCCCAAAGGCTATTATTTACGTTTATACGTTATTATAGTGTTTTAAGTTACATAATAAAAATAGCTGTTGATTACATAATAAAAATAGAGTTGTAATCTGGCTGGAACGGCAGTATATTAGAATTTAATAGCCAATATTTAGAAAAATCAAATGTGATAAAATCTACTCACAAAAGAAAGTGATCCTCAGAGCAGTAATTAAGTGGCAATCTATGGCAATCACTGCAAAATTTTTCAAGTTTAAAGGATCATTAGATGGAGGGAGTTTCTCGCTTCGAAGATACGATTATCGAATTGAACATAAAAAGTTGCTTCGTTTAAACATTCACGATTCTTGCCCTTCCTCTTGGGCAATAATTGCCTCGCAATAAAATATATCTGTCGCCGTGTAAACAGAATGTCGCCGCCGTGGCGACGTTGTTGCAATAAGAAAAACGATGTTTCTTTTCTTGTGGTTTAATAACCAGTAAATTGTACAGTAACGAATATAAAAGTAAAACTATAATATGAAGCGCCTGCGGTGAGCACGGCGTCTGGAGCAGAAGTGGCGTCATGGCGGCGCGGGCGCGCGGGGAACGTCCGGTTCTTTTTACGTTCCGTTAGCGGCGCTAACAAGAACTACAGAGCGAGAATTGAATTGCGAGAATTTGTGCCAGTCGCTAGGTACCATGAGTGCAGTCTGCGTGGTTTAAATATATCTGTGCTTCTAGGACAAGAGTTAATAAGACTAACACTAGTAGTTCTGCGAACAGTTGACCTCGCGAGCGCGTAGTCTTAATCGGCAGCAATTTTTCGCGGTACTTCACAACCTATTATCTCGGAAACCACGTGACCAATTATGCTCATATTCTTTAAACTAAGGTTCCTGTCTAATGTGTTTACCAAATTTTATCAAAATCAGTCCGTAAATAGCGCTACAGCAAACTTCCCCCCTTTTGGAATAAGTGCCCCTCCGCTCAAAATCTCTTTATCACTGACGACTAAAGTCGCCAGTGATAAATATATATATATATTGGCGCGGATACAATAATTAGTCAATAATAATTAGTCTATAACAATTGGGTTTGTTAAATTGATTATTTGAATTGATTTCTTAAACATAAATTCATACTTTTGAAATTGTTTACAGTAAATTATTCCAATTAAAATTAATAATTTAATTATTCTCAAAATTATTATAATTTTATTACGATGTACAATTAATTATAAATCGCATGCCATCACTTTGTATTGCAATCTTTACGTTTAAAATGACAACCAAGTACGCCGTAACCTATAAAAGCGGTCGCACTGGCGACGGCTTCTGGCTGAGTGCCATCTGCGCTCGCCACCCGTCCGGTGACGCTGTAAATGCCGGTAAAGGCAAACAGCATTAGTCCGTTCTAAAAAAAAAGACGGGAGGGCATTCTTGTTTGAGCCGCCGCACTGTACGGACCTCTCTCGGACGTCGTTACGCTACGCTTAAAATTGCAATAGTCACATGCTACTATTGTGACGTTTTCTATCTTCCCTTAAACATAGATACGATAGAACATGGAACTCATGGAGTCGCTTTGTTGACAAAATTTATAATAGTTATTTAACTATGAACTAGTAGTTTCGCAGTTTCCTGCTAGCTATACGCTCGTTGATAGGGGGGGGGGGTTAAGTGTGGTTGAGCAGTTTCCTGCAACCAGAGAATAGGTAGGGAATAAGAGGATAAATACCTGTGTCGAGGAGCTCTGGGTCTGATGAGTGCTGGTGACCGTGGGTCCTCGTGGAGGCGTCCTGCTGTCGACGGCGTGCTGAATGAGCTGAAGAACTATTTTCACTTGGTTCTAATGTTTGTATTGTCCCTTTGGGTTGTGCACTGGTTTACGCGGCGGGCTGAATGCGTGTGTACACACGTGCTGATTTAGGAGTGGTGTGTGGTCGGGCCGAACACACCCTGAAGGTCATCACTCGCGGCGAAGTCATTCGCGGTGACTCGTGCTGATAGAAAATGGCGGTGCCATGCGGGCGCTACGCGGAACGCAGCGGTACACGTCCGCCGGTCGCGAGTATAAAAGGGTGACTATTTCCGCTTCCTCTCGCTGCTTGCTTGTTGCCTGACAGCTGCAGGCCAGCGGCGGGGGAACGCGTGGGCGCAGGTGCGCGCCTTGAGGCGAAGCGGCGGTGGGGCACGCGGGCGCGGTGCGCGCCTTTAGGTGACGTCACGCTTGGCGTGAACAACTAGTTTGCGGGTGGACAATTCTTATACAATTCAATAAATAATAAAGCCATTTTATTGCAATTTTTAAAACATATTTTATTCCTAAAAAATTCTTAACCATTATACGACCATTATGACCGTGAACATCACGATGTCGTCGGTCATAACATAATGGCCGCTTATACTTATTATTCATCTCAGCCGTAAGACGTCCACTGCTGAATGTGGCCTACATTCATACATACATTCATACTACATACATACATCTATTGTCGTTCTCTAGGTACAATTACAATTAAGAGAAACGAAAGAAGGTTTATTACTTACAAACAACAGAACCCTTATGTTGCTTACAATTATCATCATCTCAGCCGTAGGACGTCCACTGCTGAACATAGTCCTCCTCCAGAAATTTCCAAAAGGACCGGTTGGAAGCGGCCTGCATCCAACGTCGTCCTGTTACCTTTATCAGGTCGTCAGTCCACCGTGCCGGTGGAAGACCTACGCTGCGCTTGCTGGTCCGTAGTCTCCACTCTAGAACCTTTCGACCCCATCGGCCATCTGTTCTGCGTGCTATGTGGCCTGTCTTATTCCTTTCGAGGAACTGTTAATTTTCTTGAGAGGAGATGACGCTGACAATATTGGTATATCTTCTATTGGTATACAATTTCCTGTAAATTTTGATCCCAGTTCCAAATGAGACAGCAGCTTTTTAAAACTGGCCTTGAATTGTCTCGTATTGGGATTATTGTTATGTCCACCTTGACTCCTTATGTTTCCGAAAAATAGTTCGACATAATCTTGACTAAACTTGTATGTTAATAAAAATGAAAGAATACCACTCGCAATTAAACTTTCATATAAATATATCAAGCTGTTTATGCATACTAATAATCCCAACACCCCAGTGTTATTTTGAGTCCCTAACAAAGGAACCTTTTTGGTTGAGAACACAGTTCTTGTCTCAGAGCCAGCTTTAAGAGATTTTTTGGATTTAACGTCAATTGTTAATGACAGTAGATAATCTTTCGATTCTGACAAAAATGATATTATTTTTGAGAGTTATGCTTATTTAAAGTTGTTTCAAAACCGTAATCTTTCAGATTTCTTGTATTTAATCTATCAAAAATATCATTAAGTTTCTTAATAAATTTCACTGTGCTATCTGAATTTAAATATTTTTTTTCTGAATAATTCATTTATAAATGTTAAAAACAGTTTAAAGGCGGACAAAAAAAGGCGGTAAATAATTATTTCTGACTCAGAGAGAACAGAATTGATGGGTATAGCGGTGTTGCCTTACTCATTAAATCGTCTTGTTATTTTAATGCTTTATCTTTTCCCTCTCACGACAATGGGTTTTCTATTGTTGGTGCAATTGTAGATCATATTTCTTACATATCTGCCTATGTTCCTCATCCTTTTACGGCTATTTTACAAGAGCTGAGTACTATTTTCTCTACTCTTACTAGACCTTTTATTGTACTTGGTGACCTTAACTCTCAACATCTATCTTGGGGAAGTTCAACTTCTAATTCGTACGGAAATCAGCTACTTGATATTATCGATACTCAGAAACTTTGCATATTGAACAACGGGGCTCGAACCCGTAGAACCAGTCCGAATAAAGGTATAAGTGCAGTTGATTTATCTATTTGCACGCCTGACCTTGCAAGTAAATTACTTTGGAATATGCTTCCATATAGGTACTTATGGCACTGATCATTTTCCAATAATCATTGAATTTTGTGATGCTAATATTACATTACGAGAACCTTCAAAACAAAAACTACGTCTAAAATATAGATTAGCTGATGCTTATTGTGCCAGTTTTAGTAAAATAATAGAAAGTAATATACTTACTCTTCCTCAACCTACTATAAATAGCAAAAGTACTTGTGCTGATGAACTAATTAACTTAATAACAAAAGCAGCAGATGAAACATTCCCTGTAAAAAAATGTTGTCCTTATTGGAATTTCATCACCTCCTTGGTGGGACAAAGAATGTTCCGATGCCATTAAGGCAAGAAATGAAGCCGAAGAAGAATACAACAATAATATTTCATCAGAAAATTTCCAAAACTTACAATATATAATAGCACATACAAAAAAATTACTTAAGAACAAAAAGTCATCCGGATGGAGGAAATATTGAACAATAATATCTCCTTATACTCCGTCTTCCGTAGGGTGGTAAAACATTAGAAAGTTTAAATCAACGTTTAATAATAAAACACTCCCTCTGCCCTTCGACATGTCCGACATATTTTAGACTACTTAGCGCCGCCTTATGTTCAAGAAGAGCTATTTGTTACATCCTCAACAACCATTGATCAAACAGGCCTTAAACACGCCTTTTTCGTACGGCGAGCTTAAAGTTATATTATCAACTATAAAAGATTCTACTCCAGGCGAAGATGGACTTCTATTATTCGCTCTGTATAAATCTTGGCGAAAATTAATTCAATTTCAAACACTATTTGTTACATTTAATTAATACAGTCATGATGTCAGGGCACATTCCGAAATCATGGAAATCCCAAAATATCATTCCTATCTTAAAACTAAACAAAACAGCAAGTGTCAGACGCCACTGACCAACTAGGCCACCGAGAATCTGGTCCAAACATCGAATTTAAACTCTCTATTTGACTAACCGTCTTGCGGGGACGGAGCGACGTCTATTGGACAGTTTAACAGTACCATTCAACCGAAAGAAGCATTATTTAGAAATACTTAAACTTTCGTATTGACATCGCGGCCCTTGTAATTTTCATAGTATTACTTTTTAAAGCACTAACGCCTGCTTTAGCGATCTCAAACATTGAAATATTTATAGAGAGAAGTCTCTCATTTCGGAGGTGATGCAGCAGACCTGACATGCATTTGGCATTAGCCAATCACTCACTCCTCTATATCATCCAGAGGCCAACTCGGTGGAGCGCAAAAATCGTGACCTAAAACCACAACTGGCAATCTTAGTGGGTAAGGAGCACGACACATGGGATATTCACTTACCTACTATCCGCTTCGCGATGAACTCGGCAGTGACGTATAGTACAGGGTACTCGCCCGCATTTCTGACTTTCGGCCGTGAGCTCCGCGCGCCTGCTGACGTGGTGGATGACATGAGGTGTATCGTCCAAAGCAATAACATTGTCACTTCGCTAAGTACTTACCTGAAGAATATGTCCGCTGCTCTCACAAATGCACGCGATGAGCATGAAAGAAAGCAGGCTTATCAGAAAAGATATGCAGACCAGCACAGAAGACCTGCGCCTGACTATGTGGTAGGGGATCTGGTGCTGCTTAATACGCAAGGCGCCAACGATGCCGGTAGGAACCAAACTTCGAAGTTTATACCCCGTCGCGACGGGCCGTATCGTATCGCGTCTGCTGCCAGCTCGACTACCTATGTGCTTTGCCAGGTAGATAATGACGAGACCGTTGGTAAATACCATGTCTCACAGCTCACTCCTTTCGTAGACTGTTTGCAGCCACCGCTCCAGCCAAAACGTAAAAGAGGGAGACCGAAGAAGGTTTCTACTCGGAACGCGAGGGCGCTTAGTTCGGATTAGAGGGGGAGGATGTAAGACCCATCCCGACAGCACCACAGCATTTTTAGCTATACCTAGTAGTACACATAGTAAAGTTACGTATCGCAGATACCGCGAACGCGTTGCTTAGCAACGCGACCTGTTGTCCCCCGCACTTCACGTAAAGCCCCTCAGCGGCCGGCCGTCGCTCGCGCCGCCCGTCGGCCCTTTTTGCTCGGCGGTCGAGTCGCAACGCGTCATCATAGACGTTCACTATATCTATTGTAGAACCCACAATAAAGACTGTATCCCGATAGGTATCTGTGTGTTTATCTCATATACTGTTTTTTTTGTTAGGTTATAATGTATATCAAATCTTATATTAAGCATTTTTACGCTGATGATTCGTCCCGAAAAAACATCAACATCTCTAAAAAATATTATAAAAAATTAACAATTAACAGTAATAACCGATTACCTACAGTAGCATTAAAAAAATAGTTCATTGTTTGGCTGAATTACGTATGTACGTTTGATTTGTCAAGCTTGTGTTGAGTTGCTCATAAATCTGTCAGTACGAGTAATATCAACACAATGCTTTTCTAAAATAATTGATAATGAAGGTATTCTGCGACCATTGAAATACGTCCACCAGGCAAACAACGAATATCCTATCCTACTTCCTACTTACATCCCACTAATATCATAAATGATTTGAAAGTTTGGATGGATGGAGGGAGGGGAACCCCCCCCCACCATTTTTCCCTGCCGGAATCGCGTAGTTTTTTTTAATTTAATATCAAAGATCAATTTTTCTACTCTATTTAAACACTTTTACACTTAACTTTGGGGGAGGGGGAGTGGGTAGGAGGGGGGTTGGGGGCAGGGAACCCCCCCCCTACCATTTCCCCCTGCCGGAACAGCGTAGTTTTTTTTTAAATTTAATATCAAAGATAATTTTGTCTACTCTACTAACACTTTTACACCTAAATTTAGGGGGGGGGGAGAGAGGGGGGGGGGGTCGCAGTTGGATTTGTCACTAATTTCGACCTAACCGGTCTGACTTGGACTCCGGGTGGGCTCCCGCCAGAAGCTCTAGCGGTCGCCCCTGAACGTTGCTTCGCCACACTCAGCCTTCGTTTCGCTACGGAGGTCGGCGGCTCGCTTCGCTCGAAATTCTATTTTGACAGGACTATCGGCTTCGACGCCCTCGTAAACCATGAAAACGAGACCCATGACGATAAAGTTTACAATTTCGCCAATTTGACGTCACCGCGAGAACCGCTTAGCGGTCTCGTCGATGCGCATGTGTATGTCAGTGGGCCGTTTCGAACAATTGAAGGTAGTTTCCGTACTGTTCTCTATATTATATCTACTGTGGCTTAGGGGTCTTGTCGATGCTCATGTTTATGTCAGTGGGCCGTTTCGAACGATTGAAGGTAGTTTCCGTACTGTTCTCTATATATCTACTGTGCCTCAGTGTTGCTACAGTGGTACACATCTGTCTCAGAGTAAGTATCAAATAGAGTTTTCATTAGCGTATACCGGTAGAAGACAGAAATGCTACGAACCCAACAAATAGGGTAGTTGACATAGTCAAAAATAAATTGCAATGTAATGTTAACTTAATAGTAGTTAGAGCAAACAACTCCATTAATTTTAAAAAAAATATGCATTGGATTATCTTTACTAACTATTTTGAATAAATAAAATGTGTATAAAAGTTTCTAAAAGTCAGGTGACCAAAACGGAAGTAGCTGCGGAAATGATGTCATAAGGGCAAAAACAAACGTGTAATATGATAGTGTCGTATCTTATCAACAGATTGAGAATCATGCAAGTGAAGCAAGCATCTAATATTATTGCTTTAAAACTAAATACATACTAGGTCAAAGGACAAACTGTCGATCCATAAACACGGTTATAACTGCAACCGCAAATAATAAGTTTGTTGATAAAATATACCAACGTTTATAATAATATTTAATAGTCAATTCGTTAATCTTGTTATCACTGTTACACTGTTTTGATAGCCCTTTTGGGCGAAGTAGTAAAATAGTACGCAGTCCACCGCCCACCCCCCGAGCCGAGCAGCCCCCGATGCCGCCCCCGCCCAGGATTGATGTGCCCATTGAGGCCGTGAAAACGGTGGAGATTCAGAACTGGATGGACACCATTGAACAATGCCTGAATGAAGTATGCTCTATTGCCTCCGATGGCAAACTCAACTCAGACCAAAAACTTAAAATCAATAACTTGTGCAGAAAGGTAGGCCATGGTACATCCCAAATGGCCGTTGAATACCAAGCTTTGAAGCAAAAAACCATTCAAGCGCATGCACATATACAAGCCCTCAAAGATAGGCAAAATCTATCCGAGCGCCTGCATGACCTGCGACAAAGTATTGAAGAGTCCTCATTACCATCAAGTAAAGCATCGTTTGCCGACATGGTTAAAAAGAGCACAAATAATTACATCCGCCCTACACAACTTAGCTCTGTCGCGATTTATCCCAAGGATAAACTTAAATCCAGTGAGGAGACTAAAAGCTTAGTACAGAAAATTATCAGCCCTGAAGAAATGAAGTTACATGTAAGGGGACTTCGGAAGACCATAAATGGAGGTGTCATCATTAGTACAGACACCAAAGATGACATTGAGAAACTAAAAAACTCAGTTCACCTGTCCTCATCAGCGCTTACTATCGACGAACCAAAAAGACGCAGACCAAGAATAGTGGTAATTGGAGTACCATCAAGCATGCAGGAGCGAGAGGTCTACAAATGTATGTACGAACAAAATCTGTGCGACAAATTAATAGACATGTCCCGAGATCAGTTTCTTGCTGCCATCAAACTGAGCCACAAATCAGGAAGAAAGGGTGCTGAGTCGTGCAACTACATAATAGAGGTTTCTCCTACTATTCGTAAAGCCCTCATCACTCAAGATAGAGTCTTTGTGAATTGGTGTTCCTGTCCCGTGAGAGACTTTACTTTTGTGACCAGATGTTTTAAGTGCCAACAATATGGACATGCAGCAAAGACTTGCAGAGCGGATGTATACACCTGCGGACACTGCGGCGATCTAGGTCATCAATCATCTGAGTGCACTAAGAAAGAACAAGCATCGAAATGTGCAACTTGTCTGCGCTACAAAAAGCCAAGTGATCACAAGACAGGTGACCCAGATTGCCCCGCCAAGAAAATAGCCGAACAAAGGTACATTAACTCGACAGATTATGAAGGCGCCTAAGAGCGCCGCGTTCATTATAAGTCTAGCCCTAATATTAAACAACTATGTCTCATAGAATAGTTAACGATCTTGATACTTTCTCAGTTTCCGAGTCTACGTCCTGCGATGTTGAAAATTGTATACAACACATATCTGCTTATCCTAACGCATTAACTATATTAACACAAAATATTCGCAGTATTCACAAAAATATTAATAATTTCAGCACTTTCTTACAACGGCTTAATTTTGATTGTGACGTAATAATCCTTACAGAATGCTGGCTTTCTTCCCACAATTGCAACCTGCCTTGTATGGAAGGTTACACAGCTTATTATACTAAGACATGTCATAATCAAAACGATGGAGTAGTAGTTTATGCTAGAAATTATCTAAATATATCTGTCGAAGAGTTAATCGTTCGGGATTGCAGCTGCCTATTAGTGAAAGTGGAAACTACTATTGCTATTTTAGCCGTATATAGACCTCATCTTAGTGTAGACACTTTTCTTGAGTCAATGCACTCTCACCTTCAAAGACTATCATTTAAAAATATTGCACTTGTAGGTGACATAAATATTAACATCCTCCCTGGGTGTTGTGATGGGCCAGCACAGGAGTACTTAAATCGATGCTCATTCAATGGCTTACTCCCAGCACACACACTACCAACTTTTCAAAGTGGCTCATGCTTGGACCACGTAATGCTTAAGTCTAGCTTGCCTGCAATCACCCTTGTAACAAATTCATCTGTGACTGACCACAAAGCCGTTTTACTTATACTTAGCCGTGAGGAGCCTAAACTAAAAAATGAAACATGCACCTTCAAACTAAATCACAACAACTTGGAAGACGATTTATGTAAC
Organism: Selenia dentaria; assembly: GCA_917880725.1. Taxonomy (NCBI): domain Eukaryota; kingdom Metazoa; phylum Arthropoda; class Insecta; order Lepidoptera; family Geometridae; genus Selenia; species Selenia dentaria. Next base: position 12,768,281 of record OU862877.1, on the reverse strand, counting down.
ATTGACCTCATTTCTACTTATGACTCAGCAAGCGCGGAATCTTGTATGTCACACCTAATAAGCGAAATTCAGCAAATTATACGAAAACACACTGTAAAAGTGAAAATAAGCAGAAAAAACTTAAATATTAAGCCGTGGATCACTCCGGGACTCATTCGCTGCATGAGAAATCGCGATAAGCTTCACATGAAGGCTAAATCTTGTCCAAATAACCCTATTTTACAACTAACATACAAGAGATATCGTAACTTCTGTAACAGCCTTCTCAAAAATATTAAGATAAAGTACGACAAAAACTTATTAGAAGGTGCTGGCCATAACACCAAAAAAATATGGAAAATCATAAAAAATGTTACATACACAGCAAAACAACGTGAATCGTCCTCGAGTTTGTTAAAATCACATGCCTCACCAGAAGTAGCTGCTAATAGTTGTAACGAATTTTTTACTAACATTGGGAAAACTCTAGCAGAGCAGATTCAAAACCAATTGTTTGCGCCTACAATAGAAATCACTCAGCCTCAGCTACAATCTTTTGTTTTTTTGGATATTGACTGTACGGAAGTGGAAAGAATTATAATGGGGTTAAAGGACGACTGTGCTACTGGCTGGGATAATATTCCTACCAAAATACTTAAGAAGTACAAGCACATCCTTGCACGACCGTTAACTTTTGCTTTCCAAAAATGTTTGCAAGAGGGTGTTTTTCCTACATGTTTGACAAAAGCTGTTGTTGTCCCAATTCATAAGTCAGGAAGCAAGGAAAATATAACTAACTATAGGCCTATATCTCTACTTTCTTCCATTTCTAAAATTTTTGAAAAGATTATTAACAACAGATTAGTTAATTATTTAGAAAACAAAGCCCTTCTATCAAAGAACCAGTTTGGCTTCAGGCCAAAACTATCTACTGCGGACGCTGTACACGAACTTACTGATTTCGTCACACATGAACTTGATAAAGGGAACAAAACAATAGGGATATTCCTTGACCTTGCAAAAGCATTCGACACCGTACCTACCCCTATCTTACTTAAAAAATTAGAAAACATTGGTGTGCGTGATAACCAGCTTAAACTTCTTACCAGCTATCTAAGTGATCGGTGTCAATACGTAAGAATAGACAGTGTGGTCAGTTCTGACTTAAAAAATGCTTCTTTTGGAATTCCACAAGGGAGCATTCTGGGACCTACACTGTTTTTGATCTACATTAATGACTTATGCAACCTTCAACTTGCCAACGGCAAGATAATATCCTATGCTGACGACACTGCTCTACTTTTCTCAGCAGGTAATGATTCACAGCTGTATGAACTGGCACAACACGGCTTCAATATTGTAAACACCTGGCTTCGAGGTCACCTTTTAACGCTGAATGCTGAGAAAACAAAATACCTAAAATTCACGATGCGAAAACAGCGATCAGCCATTTTTACTAACCCACTTATATATGCACACGCTTGCAATTACCTTAAATGCGATAATGTATGTCAATGCCCTAACATCTCATTTACTAACCACATTAAATATCTTGGCGTAATAATAGACGAAACATTATCGTTTAATCAACATATTGAAGTTATGAGTAATAGACTACGAAAATTAATATATGTGTTCAAGAAGCTGCGCTATATTGCTGACACGAATTTAGTTAAGCAAATATATCTTGCTTTATGTCAGTCAATCATCACTTATTGTATAACATCTTGGGGCGGAGCCTGTAAAACATTTATACTAGCCGCAGAAAGAGCGCAAAGAGCGATCCTAAAGGTGTCCACGTTCCGTCCCTTTCTCTACCCAACCAACCTATTATATAAGTCCTGTAAAGTTTTAACAGTTCGACAGCTATTTATACTATACACAGTCTTAAAACAACACAGAGCACTTTCCTATAGTACTGAAGTTACTAACAAAAGACGCAAAGACATTGTCTGTACCAACACAGCAACTAATAAGCATGCTTTCGCAACTAGGTTTTTTATGTTCTTAGGGCCATATCTATACAATAAACTTAATCGCAATTTATATATATACGAAATGAATCTCATAAATTGTAAGAAAACCATCTTGAGTGCCCTAGCCAACATGACTTACGAGGAAACCGAGGAGTTATTAATTGTACCTATGTAATAGTTATAAGCTGTGTGTTTAGTGGCCTAGATAAATGACTCATGTAGATATATTTAAAAATACCACGTAGCCATAATTTATTTAAATTAGTATTAAATTTATTTATATTATAAGTTGTAATCTGTTCACTCATTATTGTGTTAATTTGTTTATTAGTTCAAAACATGTGTAAGCATTTTTCGCCTGAGACACAGGTTTACCTAGTTCAGGCATAGTGTAATATATAACTAGATTGGATTAGAATTAGGAACATGATGTCCATCTTAGCTCTAAGGTAATGAATAAAGATTTATTATTATTATTATTACATTTATGGAATTAAGGTTTTTTCTTTTTATGAATGAAAAAGGATCTTGGCAGACATACAGATGAACAAACGGGCAACAAAGTGATCCGATAAGGGTTGATTTGTGCGTTTGAGGTGGACAACCCTACAAAGAACAAATTATGCGGCTAAAATGTAGTTTTATTTATGTGACATCAGAAATATAAACTTTTATTCAAGTAGGTAGTTAGAGTCTGCTCTAAGAAAGAAGTCAGTTATTTAACTGCTGTTTGGTATGAGTCACGTGGATGCATTACTAAAACTTGCTAACACGATTGACTAAAAAAAACAAAAATAATGTTTTATGAATTTATACACTTCACTTACCTAACATACACCTAACACTCAACTGCGCCGTTGTGAACATCAACTTATAAAATCAAAACATAAATTATTATAATAGTCATTGTTGGTTTTTTCTCGCCATCTGCATGTTCAAAGAACCAAAACGAATTATAATCACAACACTGTTTGTTTTTGCCTTAATGACGTCATACGTCGTATTGGCCGCCATTGAATAATATTTAAGCATCAATTTTAAAAGTTGAAATATAAAATCGTTTTTTTAGTTTAGAGTTCTATGAAAATGTTAAAAATATGCCAAGTGTGTGTTTTGGTGTCCTGATTAATTTAACATACAATAAAAAGAAAGGTCAACAACCCTATTTCTGAAGTATTTATTCATGATGCCTAGAAAAAACGTTACAAGAATTTATTTTACTTACCTACATTATTACAATAAAATTTGATTATTTTCTTGGGCTAATTTACGTATTATTTCGTTTTTTTTTTACATTGTTGCAATCATGCAAGTTTTGATATAATCTATATTTATTTACAAGGTAAAATAAGGTCGAAATTGTGGACTTACGAATAAAGGTTATATTTTCGTTTTTAACAAATCTTGTATTCGTAAATTTTTTACCGACCGTTGTATTGTAAACTCAGATTTCACAAGAATTACAAAAATCTCTTACAAATGTGTGGCACACTTGCCAAGTGTATTATTACTACCGTGACAACTCTATATATATACATACTTACTCTGAGACATCGGTAGTTGTTGACTTTTTTTTTGAGCCAAAGACGATGTAGATTATTTTGTCTGTATTGGATGCTTCATAAAAGTATTAAAAAGATGGCGGGACAAAGCCCAATAATTATGGTTATCGTTTATTTTGTTAATTTTTTCTACTCATGTGTTTTTGTGGTGTTGGCTTGTAGTAGTGATGGATTATTAACCGTTAAATGTTCGTAATGGTTCACGAATGTAGGTAAAGTGACTAGAATCATGAGACGATGGTAATTGGTCTTGGTAATGGAACCACTTCGTTACTAGAACGTAACTTAAACAGACAGTGACTTGACGAAGGACTTATAAATGTAACTGTGACTTGATTCTGACAACTTGAACAACGAACTATGGAGAGGGCTATGCTCGGGGTTTCTCTACGTGATCGAATCAGAAATGAGGAGATCCGTAGACGAACTAAATCACTCTCCAGAAGCTTCTCTAAACTGCTGTAACAACCAACTAACCAGTTCGGGTTCAGGGTGGCTATTCTCTTAGCTACTGAGCAATTGCCACACTACTACAACGCTTCTGCGATTGTACTGCTTCTAATGTCAAATTTGGTATTCTGTTATATGTTGCTCTCAATTGCAATTGCGTCGCTATTGTATGGCCCATAGATTAATCAGACTATATCTATGGCCGTGCTACGGCTTGCGAATGTTGCCACTTACATAAGATTGAAAACTTGTAACAATTAAACATCATTCTAAACATCAATACAGTGGTTTTAAAGCAAAAATACATTAAATAATTATTTTGCTATCAAAACACTGTCAAAATATTGACTGACACTGAAACTGAGTTTTTAATACTTCTTTGTTTACTTTATAATTGAACTCACGTGTTTGTACATTTGCCATTCGTCAAGTGAAATAGTTATGTAATACAAAATGTTGCATCAAGTGACATAATTATTCAAGTCATCATCATCATCATCTCAGCCATAGGACGTCCACTGCTGAACATAGTTCTCTCCCAGAAAATTCCACAAGGACCGGTTGAAAGCGGTTACATCCAACGTCGTCCTGCTACCTATGTCAGGTCGTCAGTCCACCTTGTCAGTGAACGACCTACGCTGCGATTGACTGTCCGCAGTCTCCACTTCAGAACCTTCCGGCCCATCGGCCATCTGTTCTGCGTGCTATGTGGCCTGCCCGCTGCCACTTTAACTGGCTAATCTTCTGGGCTATGTCAGTGACTTTAGTTCGTCTACGGATCTCCTCATTTCTGATTCGATCACGTAGAGAAACCCCGAGCATAGCCCACTCCGTTCGTTGTTCAAGTTGTCAGAGTCAAGTCACAGTTACACAAATAAGTCCTTCGTCAAGTCACTGTCCTGTTTAAGTTACGTTCTAGTAACGAAGTGGTTCCATTTCCAAGACTAATTACCATCTTTTCATGATTCTAGTCACTTTGCCTACATTCGTGCACCATTACGAACATTTGACAGTTAATAATCCATCATTACTACAAGCCATAAACGATAACCATAATTATTTGGCTTTGTCCTGCCATCTTTTTAATACTTTTATGAAGCATCGAATACAGACGAAATAATCTTACATCGTCTTTGGCTCAAAAAAAAAGTCAACAACTACCGATGTCTCAGAGTAAGTATATTCATATACAGAGTTGTCACGGTAGTAATAATATACTTATCAAGTGTGCCAAACATTTGTAAGAGATTTTTGTAATTCTAGTGAAATCTGAGTTTACAATACAACGGTCGGTAAAAAAACGGTCTTAAATTGTTATCGAATACAAGATTTGTTAAAAACGAAGATATAACCTTTTATTCGTAAATTCACAATTTTGACCTTATGTTTTCCTTGTTAATAAATATAGATTATATCAAAACTTGCATGACTGCAACCATGTAAAGAAAATACGAAATAACACGTAAGCCAAGAAAATAATCGAATTTTGTAGCATGAACCACTCAAATTATGTAGGTAAGTAAAATAAATCCAGGTAACGTTTTTCCTAGACATCATGAATACTTCAGAAATAGGGTTGTTGACCTTTCTTTTTATTGTACGTTAAATTAATCAGGACTAGACCAAAATACACACTTGGCATATTTTTAAATATTTTTTAAAGAACTCTAAACTAAAAAACTATGTGTATATTTCAACTTTTAAAATTGGTGCTTAAACATTATTCAATGGCGGCCAATACGTCGTATGACGTCACTAAGGCAAAAACAAACAGTGTTGTGATTATAATTCGTTTGGCTCGTTTGAACATGCAGATGGCGAGAAAAATCAAACAATGACTATTATAATTTATGTTCTTTTGTGTTGATTTTTAAGTTTTGAGGTGTAAGTGGTGGGTTATTATAAGTTGATGTTCACAATGGTGCAGTTGAGTGTCAGGTGGTAAGTGAAGTGTATAAATTCATAAAACATAATTTTTGCTTTTTTTCGTCAATCGTGTTAGCAAGTTTAAGTAATGTATCCACGTGACTCATACAAAACAGCAGTTAAATAACTCAGTTCTTTCTTAGAGCAGACTCTAACTACGTACTTGAAAAAAGTTTATATTTCTGAAGCTACATAAATAAAACTACATTTTAGCCGCATAATTTGTTCTTTGTAGGGTTGTCCACCTCAAAAGGACAAATCAACTCTTATCGGATCACTTTGTTGTCCGTCTGTTCGTCTGTATGTCTGCCAAGATCCTTTTTCATTCATAAAAAGAAAAATCTTAATTCCATAAATGTGTAACAGTGCTAACAAGATTAACGAATTGACTATTAAATATTATTATAAACGTTGGTATATTTAATCAATATAAAAAAATAATAATAAACTTGATCGACAGTTTGTCCTTTGACCTAATATGTATTTAATTTTAAAGCAATAATATTAGATGCTTGCTTCACTTGCATGATTCTCAATCTGTTGATAAGGCACGACACTATCATATTACACGTTTGTTTTTGCCCTTATGTCATCATTTCCGCAGCTACTTCCGTTTTTGGTCACCTAACTTTTAGAAACTTTTGTACACATTTTATTTATTCAAAATAAAGTTAATCCAATACATATTACTTTTTTAAATTAATTGAGTTGTTTGCTCTAACTACTATTATTGCAATTTATTTTGGATTTGATTGTATGATCGATCACAAATCATAATAAATTTGTAAAACATAACACATAATACAAATCTTAGATGGCGGCTGCAAAAGATTATAATATTATTATGAACTATATCGTACTGGGTGTCGTTTTTATGGTTTTCGAAGGTGTCATACATTTTATTTGGTAACTAGAATTAACTAGATTTAATGTCTACAACAGAACAACGAATATTTTATTAAAAAAACAATACCTTAAAACATTAAAAGTGACAACTATGGCTTCAATGGGGCATAGATAATTATTTAATCAACTAGGCTTAGTTTCCATACTGTTGCATCTTTATACTGTGACTGAGGTTAGTAGCAATGCAATCGCAACTCAATAATTTACAGAATACCATTTATGTCAAAAACTATCGATCGCTGGACTTCGATCGAACCTAAATAGCGAGCAGAATACCAAAACTGTCAAAAACGACAATTTTCGTGCAATTGAGTTGCTATATCGCGAATAAGAGAATAGCCCCCCGTTCTAGCTTGGCCGTCATGGCGTTTACACGCAACCCGGGCAACACGTGTCCTGTCCAGGCAACTCTTTGAACAGGCCAGGATGACTGGTTCGAGCATTTATGCTGGACCTCACCAGAAGGGATGCTGTACAATCGCTGGAGCAATGCAGCCCCGAGACGCCACTTCTGCTGGATTAAATTCACCTGGGACGTGCCTCCAATTACTCGTAATATGAACCCCAATGTTACAAGACTGTGTTACAAGATTTTTGGTACAAATGTACCAAATACGGAACTGTTATGGCTGAATAATTAAATAATTAATATGTTATTTTTACTTTGCATGCTCTTTTGTTGCTTCTAAGCGAAGCGCGGTCGAGTTTTGAGCCCACGAAGAAATAGAAGCCTTTCATGGCGAGTTCGAAGGCCAAGCTTTCGCTAACTTTAATTATGCTTTATATTAAAGTAAACCCTTTTTTGAATTGAAGAAATATTATTATTATTATGGGAAGTGTTCAAGGGCATAACGCCGGTAGTAGCGCTCTAGTGAAACCGCAGCTTACCTCTCAACACCCTTCAGCCATCCACACCAACGTTGCCTTTTGTCACCATTGATGGCGGCTCTTATGGATTTATTGTCTTATTATTATTATTATTATTATAAAAGTTCTGTATTTGGGAAACCCGGTTTCCCACAAATGTGTCTAAAGTATACGGGGATGCTCGGATCCACGCGAGAGTAACTTGGCTGTCTGACCACGGGTAGATATCCTTTATACTTACGGTAGAGGCCATTTCCCGTACCCGGTTTTCCCGTGGCTTAGTAGCCGCGCCAAAAGATGAGTTCCACTCAGTTCCAACTTGGGTATTGTCAGTTTTGTTCAGATAGAAGCAACCTTATTCTTAGCTAGTAAAAACACGGTAGAGACCCGGCCTTCATGTATGTGATGAACCGTACGTAAGTAAGTAGATGCGGCATATCCTCGCTCAGACGCATCAGAGTAGCTATGCAGAGTGGTCTAACTGGTGGCAATATCCGCCGAGGCAAGGCAATCTTACGATCATTAATAACTAATAATTAATCATTAATAATTAATCATCAATAATTAATCATCAATAATTCATCATTAATAATTAATTATTATTGGTGATGAGCATGAGTTTGGTTCGGTAGTGTTGAAACCGCGCGCTGTAGTGATATCTGTTAAGGACCGCGAGCTAGACCCGCCGTCAGCTTAATTAGATTAAGTTTTTAAGAGTAACTTAGAGATAATATTGCAATTAGTTTGTATAATTGTTAAAATTAACGTCACGTATAAGCATAGGTATATTGTAACCAATCACGTAGCTTCTCCAGAATAACCTTCAAAATAAGACAGAGAACTTAATAATAAAGAAAGAGATAGGAATAAGAACCCTTTGGATAGGCCGAAATGTAAAATGATACGTGAGGAGTATGTACTAGTTGCGAGACTCAGTTGGGTACTTAAGTAGGCTAAAGATGTAAAATAAATGTCAGTTTTTACCGTGCAAACTCGTCTTTTATTTGGAACCCTGAGGAAGAACTGAATAGGAACATACAGTCCAAAAGTGGCAGAACCACCACAGTGTTGGTCCTTCGAGAAGCCGGATGCAAGATCGATTTGCGGAACAACGACCGGCGAAGATCGAAGAACGTGTGCGCCAGCAACAAACGCTAGTTGCGAGGCGACGAAGCGATATAGGGTCCGACAAGTGGACCGAAGATCGAAGAACGTGTGCGCCAGCAACAAACGCTAGTTGCGAGGCGACGAAGCGATATAGGGTCCGACAAGTGGACCGAAGATCGAAGAACGTGTGCGCCAGCAACAAACGCTAGCTGCGAGGCGACGAAGCGATATAGGGTCCGACAAGTGGACCGAAGAACTACTGTGGATCTACAAAGTGCTACGGATCTACGAATTGCTACGGAGCTACGAACTACTACTGATCTACAAAGTGCTACAGAGCTACGAACTACTACGGGTCTACGAAATCGTGCTACGGGTCTACGAAATCGTGCTACGGGTCTACGAAATTGTGCTACGTGTTTACGAAACAGTGCTACGACCTTCGGAACAGTGCTCCAGTGAACAAAAGAGTGCATTGTGCTAACATTATGGTGGTAACACGATCACAAGCGGGTGACGAACCGGAAAGAATAGAGCCTGTACAGGGACCGAGTGATCGACCAGTAGTGAGAACACTGCGTTTTGATGAAGCACCGCGATCGCCTTCAACTCGCGCAATGACTGGACGACGTGTGAGAAACGTACCTCCTCCAAGAGAACCACTATTTGCGAGCACTGAACAGAGCAGGACTACGGGGGGAGATATCGACCGGCGTCCTCGAACAACTGAAACACGGTTACCACGACGGCCAACTTCACCAGTGCGTTCGTTGGCATCCATTAGAACCACGAGTAGTTAGACAGCTCGTATACGGCAAGCACAATTCGAAGCCGAAGAAAGGCTCGCCGCAATTAGAAGACGCAAATTGGAAATAGAAAGTGAACAAATTAGGAGAAAATTAGCTTTAGAAGTGGAGATGCTACAAGAAGAGGAAGTGATTGAGAGACCATTAGAAGGTGGAGAAACAGAACGCGTTGAAAGATGGTTGAGATCAAATGTAGCAACAGCACACGATCAAGGGCCTGATCCGATTCCTGTAGAGACCAGGGAAAGCCAAGCTCGAGTAAACGAACGAGGGAATCCACTATCGCCTACCCCGAGACGTAATAACTCCAGAAGTAGAAGTGTGGATCGATTTGTGGAAGCAATGGAGAAACTCACCAACAACAGACCTCCACCAAGACAAACGTATGAGCTGCCATACTTCAACGGAGCTGCTTTCGAATGGTTCTCCTTTAAAGCTGCAATGAGAGAGACTACACGAATGTACGGGTTTACTGCATCGGAGAACATGGCCCGCCTACGTAACTGCCTCAAAGGAGAAGCTCGAGAAGTGGTGTCCGCACTTCTCTACACTATGGAAGATCCAGAGGTCGTCATGAAAACGCTGGAGCAATGCTTTGGACGTCCGGAGGTGCTGATCGACCGCACCATCGACGAGTTGAAGAAGCTGCCCAGACCGGGAACTTCGGCAAGCGAGCTGAACGCGTTTGCAGTAAGAGTGCAGAATATGGTAAGTGTCTTGCGATCACTAGATAATAAAGGATACCTGCACAATCCCATGATCACAAGGGATTTAATGGACAAGCTGAGCCCACATCTGCGATCGAGGTGGTGCGACTACGCCGACGAGCATCGATGCACGACCGATCCAGAGATAATAATTTTATCTAGGTTTCTAATGCGGGAAGCAGACCGCGCACTTACGTACGGGTACACGAGCGGTGCTGGGTCGACGTCTTCGAATGCCAGAAGGAGTACACGAGAGCTGCAGCTTCTAATAGGGAGATAAAGAAGAAGGCAGTATACACCACCACGGATTCGACGAACGAGATCGAAAGCCCACTAAGGTGCGCTTTATGCAGGTCAGACCATACACTTGTAAAATGCTCTAAATTCCTAGCGCTCTCCAACAAAGAACGGTGGGATTTCGTAAAGAAAGAGAGCCTATGCTTCACATGTATCTCCAGTAAACACCGTCGAACCAATTGTAGAGCGAGGTTGTGCGGACGCGACGGATGTCGCCACCCGCATCATATGTTATTGCACGACGACCAGGTGAGTCAAGGGAGATCGACGAATGAAGGGTCCGTGGGAAAGTCCGAGACAGTGACAGCTACGATCGCCAATGTCACAGAGGTAAAGTTGAAAATATGCCCGGTCATAGTATCAGGACCTAAGGGAAGCGTGGAAATATATGCTTTACTCGATGAAGGGTCCACCATATCCCTACTGGATGAGAACGTGGCGGACCAGATTGGAGTCAAAGGACCGTCGAAACCCTTGAGCATGCGTGGGGTAAATATGACTCAGAGCGTGAACAGTAAATTAATCAAGTTCAAATTCAAATTCAAATTCAAGTTCAAATTCAAATTCATTTATTGCATATGATTGTAGTTGTACAAAGATCTTAAATTTAAAGTTTACCATATACAATCTACCTCATAAAGAGGTGTGCAACATGTTCAAAATAATACTTATGATTTTTCTTAATACTTCTAAATTATATATACGATTTCATTTATTAATTATTATACATTACATTATTTAATTATTATCATTACATTAATTAACTAAACGAAATTAAGGTTATACAATAAGAAAAATCAGTGAGATAGTCAAATTTATGCGATTAATAGTTAGATGTCATAATATAAATATACACAATTCAAATAATACAATGTCAATAATTACATACAACGTCCATTACATACAACTTCCATTTTTACACCTATTCACAATGTCAATTTCTGTACTCAGTATATTATAATGTTTATTTAAATTTAAAATATTCCTCAACGCTGTAGAAACAATTACTTAGCAGCCAGGATTTCAATGTTTGCTTGAACTTGGTCTTATTTAATATTTTTATGTCTTTAGGTAATTTATTATAAATCTTTATTGCCATAATACAAGCGTTATTTTTAAACAATTGTAATCTACACGATGGAAGATAAAGTCTATTTCGATGCCTGGTTTGTTTTTGCAACATGTCAGAATGCTTGTCAAAAAGCTCTGGGTGATCCTGGACAAATTTACAAACTTCCATGATGTACATGCAAGGTAGTGGAAGGATATTGTATTTTTTGAAAATAGGCCGGCAGCTATCTGTAGACCAGGCTCCACAAATTGCCCGTACGCATTTTTTTTGTACGATGAACGCCCTATCAAAGTCGACCGAATTACCCCACAGCAGTAGTCCGTACGACAAAACCGAGGATACGTAGCCGTGATACGCGCACAGAGCAGATTCTTTCGACACCGAGAGCCGCAATTGTCGTATAGCATACACGAAACGATCAAGTCTGCCGCAAACGTTATCTATATGAAGTTTCAAAGTAAGAGGAACGTCGACGAGCGACTTCACCATGCGGGCCATGACCATACCGGAAATGAGGCTGACCCCGCAGACGATACCAGAACGGTTACTTCGGTTAGATCACCTGAAAGACCTAGACTACAGGCAAACTTGCTACGAACAAGGCAAACCTCAGCTGCTGATAGGAACTGATAACTGGGAGCTTATCGTATCACGAGAGTTGCGAATCGGCAGAAAGAACGAACCAGCAGCTTCACGAACTCAGCTGGGATGGGTGATTCATGGTACCCTACCTCGAACCATACTGAAGAGGGATGCTGAGAACGTCCTTCATGTTTACGGTTATGACCACGAAGACAGGTTGAACGAAATGGTTGAGGAACATTTCAGGATCGATGCACTTGGCGTATCAACAAGTGTCAAGGTGAGTGCTGCAGATGAGCGAGCCGTAAAGATTTTCATCGAAACGGCTAAGAGAGTTGACGGTCACTTCGGGGTTGGCTTACCCTGGCGGGTGGACGGCGTTCAATTGCCCCCGAGCTATGACACAGCATTAGGCGCCTTGGAAACCTCGAACGGAAATTAGATAAAACACCAGAAATGCGAGACGAATACGAAAAACAGGTACAGAATTTACTACAGAAGGGGTACGCAGAACCATGCGATGGAAGCGAGAGGGACAGTAGTAAGAGATGGTACCTGCCGCACTTTTCAGTGATAAACCCAAATAAGCCAGGCAAAGTGCGGCTCGTATTCGACGCGGCGGCAAAATCCAGAGGAGTAAGCTTGAATGACTTCCTACTAGAGGGGCCAGATCTTTTGCAATCACTGCAAAAAATACTGTTTCGCTTCAGAGAACGACCGATAGCGATAACGGCGGACATCCAGGAAATGTTCCTACAGGTAAAGATTTCAGCACAAGATCAACCGGCACAGCTATTTCTTTGGAGAGGTCGGGAACAGGAGCAACCACCTAAAGAATATAAGATGACATCTATGATTTTTGGAGCATCAAGCTCACCGTTTTTGGCACACAGCGTCAGAAATCGTAACGCTCAGGATCACGCTCATGAACACCCAGAAGCGGTAAAAGCCATTATAGAGGCACATTATATGGATGATTACGTCGATAGTTAAGATAACGAGCTAGAAGCGATAGAGACGTCAACTGCAGTAACTCGCATACATGAGCGATACGGTTTTAAGCTTAGAAGCTGGAACTCGAACAGTTCCAAGGTACTAGAGAGTATACCCCTAGAACTACGAGCAGGTGCAAAGACGCAGCCTTTATTGGGGACCGGGTCAACAGAAAAAACCTTGGGTCTGTAATGGAATGCAACAAAGGACACGTTGGGATTTAACACATCAATGAGCCGTGTTAAAGCGGAGGTTCGAGCCCTGAGTAGATTCCCAACGAAACGAGAGGCCTTGAGCGCTGTCATGTCACTCTACGATCCATTAGGATTACTTAGTTGCTATAGTATAACAGGGAAGATACTATAAGACTTTGGCGGGAAAAAATCGGATGGGACCAAGCTGTGCCGGAAGAGATCGCGATCGATTTCATGACCTGGTTAGCAAAGATGAAGACAATCACAGAGCTCCAGTTGCCCAGGTGCTATGATCCATGTAAGGAAACCGTGAGTAAGCAACTTCATGTATTTGTAGATGCTAGCGAGAGTGCCTACGCCACTGCAGCATATTGGCGCCTAGAAAAGGCGGATGGCACCGCCGATACAGTCCTCGTGGCCGCTAAAGCCAAGGTAGCACCTCTACGAACACAAACGATACCACGACTAGAGCTGCAGGCGGCTGTTATAGGGGCTAGACTAGCGGCGGCCATCGAAAAGGAACACCAAGAGGGAGCCGGTGAAGTAACGTATTGGACGGACTCACGAACGGTACAGCATTGGATCAAAAATGATCATGTCAGGTACACGCCTTATGTTGCACATCGTATTGGAGAAATAGCGGAATTAACTCGAGCACATCAGTAGAGATGGATTCCAACCGAGTTTAATGTTTCGGACGTAACGACACGAGCTAACTATGTTCCGGCCACCGCCGAGGACACCTGGTTCAAAGGTCCTGACTTCTTGCGAGAAAGAAAATCGGTATGGCCACAGTTTGAAGGTAAGGAAGGTGAGGAGGATGAGGAAATGGAAGTTGTTTGTCACACGGAACGACAGCACGATGGCCTGCCTGACATTGGACGATTTTCGAGTTTTGAACGACTGATAAGGACTACGGCCGCGATTTTGGTGTTCATTGAGAAATGCCGCAGACGTGCGACGAATATCGAAGTAAGTCATTTGATAAAGGCTGAGCGTCTGTGGATAATCAGAAGCCAAAAAGAGAGCTTCAGTGATGAAATTGCACTCTTGAGCAAGGGGAAAGTAATACCACGAAGCAGCATCTTTAAACTGGATCCGATTCTGCGGGAAGGAATACTTCGTGTAAACGGGCGCATTGGAAATGCAAATGTGGCTGAAGACGCAAAACAGCCGATAATCTTTAATGGTAAGAATGACTTTACCAAATTAGTCATAAAGAGAGAACACCGAGCGGCAGGGCATGCAAATCAAGAGCGCGTGGTGAACACTTACGACAAAGGTATTGCATATTAAAAATACGACCCGTAGTTAAAGCAGTAGCCAGAAAGTGCGCATTATGTCGAGTTAGAAAGAGCATGCCTAAGGTACCAGTAACTGGGGACTTACCAGCGGCGAGACTAAGTCCATATCAACGACCGTTCAGCTACTGCGGAATAGATTATTTCGGTCCGATGATAGTCACGATCGACCGAAGGCATGAAAAACGATGGGGAGCTTTATTTACTTGTTTAACCACCCGCGCCATCCATTTGGAGATGGCGAGTTCTCTTTCAACAGATTCCGCCATCATGGCTTTGAGACGCATGGCGGCGCGACGAGGTTGGCCTGTTGTCATCTACAGCGACAACGAGACCAACTTCAAGGGTGCTGACGCCGAACTTCGAGCAGCCTATAAAGAATGGCTGCCGGTGCTGAGCGAGTATGGTCTGCAACACCGTGTCTCCTGGCGCTATATACCTCCAGGGGCCCCAAGTCAAGGAGGGGCCTGGGAAAGGCTTGTGCGGTCCGTGAAAGCCGCGCTCAGTGTAGTCCGGAACCAGAAGGCACCAAAGGAAGAAGTCCTCCAGACCCTATTGAGTGAAGTTGAATACTCTATAAACGCGAGGCCATTGACACATTTCTCCGTAGACTCAACAGATCCAGAGGCGCTAACACCGAACCACTTCCTGCTAGGCAATTCAGGAGGCATGCCGCTCGTTGGGCCTTGTGAACAGGCGGATCGTCGCACCTGGAGAGCGAGCCAAGCACTCGCAACTGAATTTTGGAGACGATGGGTACAGGAATACTTACCGACTTTAGTACCACGTCAAAACGCACAGAATATGGCTCGGCCATTGCGAGAGGGTGACCTGGTGGTGGTAGTAGATCCGACATTACCACGAAACACTTGGCCGAGAGGAGTCGTCGAGCGCGTGTATCCAGGTCGGGACGGTATTGTACGCAGCGCCGATGTGAGAACACGAACCGGAACGTTTCGACGACCCACTACGAAGCTTGCCGTCCTGCCAGTAGAAGGCTCCGCAGAGGCTCCACCGGGGGGAGGATGTTAAGGACCGCGAGCTAGACCCGCCGTCAGCTTAATTAGATTAAGTTTTTAAGAGTAACTTAGAGATAATATCGCAATTAGTTTGTATAATTGTTAAAATTAACGTCACGTATAAGCATAGGTATATTGTAACCAATCACGTAGCAGAATGACCTTCAAAATAAGACAGAGAACTTAATAATAAAGAAAGAGATAGGAATAAGAACCCTTTGGATAGGCCGAAATGTAAAATGATACGTGAGGAGTATGTACTAGTTGCGAGACTCAGTTGGGTACTTAAGTAGGCTAAAGATGTAAAATAAATGTCAGTTTTACCGTGCGAACTCGTCTTTTATTTGGAACCCTGAGGAAGAACTGAATAGGAACATACAGTCCGTGGCAGAACCGCCACAATATCCGTTGTCCGTTATCAAAACGGTTAGCGAGGCGAGGGCAGAGTAGTTTCGCCAAACGAGATAAAATACCGCCTCACTAGGCGGTACAAGTTTCGTTGCAGTAAGGAAACTTCATACTACAGGGTGTTTAGTGCATGGACTGACAGGACGTTTCGGGGGATTGGGGAAGGTAATGCGCTAGTTTTCCCCAATAGATCCTATGTCCTAAGTGTCACGGTAGTTTAGTTCACTGTTTTTTTTTTAGTTTTTTTTTTCAAAACACCCGGATTCTTGCCCTTAAACCGTCATTATTTTTTTGTTTGTGGTGTACATTTACACAGATTTCCCGCTTTGAAAGCTCAGAATTAGTTTTTGATATAAATTGTATGAAGTAATCATTTATTTAGGAGATTTATTTATAATACATTTCAAAATAAAAGCATCATTTATTTTGTGATATTACATCACAAACAAAAAGCTACGACGGTTTAAAGGCAAGATTCCGGGTAATTAAAAAACACTAAAAAATAACATATCTTAACTACCATGAGACATAGGATCTATCGGGAAAAACTAGCGCATTACCCCCCCAACCCCCTAAAATCCTGTTAGTCCATGCACCAAACACCCTGCATTTACCAATTGAGTTTGGCGCATTATTTTCCGCTACGCATAGAAATAGGAAATAAAAAATCCCTTCTGAACTACCAGTAGTGCAGCTAGGTAGTACGATGGGGAATGATTGATCCTAACACAATAACCGTTTCGTCTCTTGCTTGCATAAACACCTATAAATCATCCAACCTCGGTAGTTAGGATGATTTATAGATTTTTATGCTAATAACAATCGTCCTCATCTTAGACGTAGTACGTCCACAGCTGAACATAGGTCTCCCCCATATACTTCCAAGAATCCGGCAGGATGCGGTATGCATCCAGCGTTGTCTGTCCACCTTGTCCTACACTTGACGTACGCTGTGCTTGCCAGTCCATGGTCTCCACTCCAAAACCTTGCGGCCCTATCGGCCATATCTCCTCTGCGTGCTATGTGCTCTGCCTACTGCTACTTCAACTGGAGTATCTCCTGGTTTATGCCGATGTTTTAAGTACGTCCACAGATCTCATTTTTGATTCTATCACGAACATGAACCCCAAACATAGCCCTCTCCATTGCTTGTTGTGCGGCTTTGAGATTTCGTGAGGCACATAATGAGAGACCACGTTTCAGTCGAGAGTCAGATATTGAACGAGAATACCTACTTCCGGTGTGTGAAGAAAATTTCTAGCTATCTTAGCGTAAGAATACAGGGGAGCAAAATTGAAAAAGAAACGAATCGAGAGAAACAAATTTAATTTGATGAAACATGAGCGAAAAGAAAATGTGTATATGGGTAGTTATACAATATAATATACCATATCTATGATACCATATAATGAACTGATACATCTACGTTTAAAAAACTTGATAGTGCCAGCGAGACACAGCGTGGACAAATATACTGAGAGCAATATAAATACAAGTCAATCCGAATTTATCAAACTTGTTATCTGAAGGAATGAAGGATTTCCGTTTCAAACTTAACATCGGTAATTCTACTCGTAAGTAGCGTAATGATGTAAGCACAAATTGGCCGATGAAGTTTGAGTACTAGAAATGTCATATATCGCGAAAAAGTTTTTCATACATATCGGTAAAAGAGTCAAACTTTCAAATTTGGCTATTTTTTTGTTATGGGTACATCCGCTATAATTCACTATTAAGAGAATGTCTGAATAAAAATAAGTAAAAAAAAGTTTTAAACTTCAAACTTCGAATTTGATTCGAATTTTTGGTTTATTTCAGTATGTCTATTATGTACCTCAGCGTTCTTCTCTACAGGTCTTATTTAAGAAAAATATCCTGCCCTGACCTGGAACAGGCACACCACGCAAAGACGGACACTGCTCGAGCCCATCTGGCAAGCGTAGTCGACTCACCTACCGGAATCACGGAGTAGTACCCGCAGTCTCCAAGAGATCAGCTGTTACGCGCGGTGCCATAATATATCGCGAGTGGCCAGTGACCTTACAATACCTACAGAACTCTAAGTGCGGTTGTGCAACGTTTTGTTAATTAGTACTGTTCTAATTATATAGTTATAATATCTCTAAAAAGGTCTATTTTACTGCCCACCCTGATATCTACCTACCTGCGAGCTGTGGGGTGTTAAAAACCACCCTTAAGCCGCACATTAAAAAAACGAGTGAACTTGAGTATTTGTACAAACGGCGGTCATTTTGAGCAATTTATTTTGTAGATCATCTTTTGTCTGTGTCTAAAATACATGTTAAAATGATTTAATTTATTATAATTTATTTTAGTTCTAATGTTGTCGAGGATTATTGATTCAACTGTGATCATTTTCTACTTAGGTAGGCGCTTTTGCTTCTAGGTACAGTAAGCCACGAGGCCAGCTTGGCAAACACTGTAATTATCTTATACCCTCTTTATTTCCAGACAAATGCATGAAAACAGTTATTTTGCGATCCTGACATTTCTAGTAGGTACTCAAACCTCAGCCGGTTCAGTAGAGACTTTTGATCCTTATTAGAAACAGGATCGATTGGCATCAAAAAAAGTTTTTGTGTGAAATGGCCGTTTTCTTGCTGACTGTAAATTTTTCCCGAAATCTATAGATGCAGTTCAGAGTATGTTAAAAATTATGGATAGTTTCCTAGAAACGTTTTCCTGTAACTATAACGGTTAAGGTACCTGCCCTTACAGCCCCGTCTATAAAATTCACCCTGCCTTGTCACCAACCAAAATCAAACACAATTTTCCTAGGGGTCGTCCTAGTGGTCCTCTTAGTGGTCGTCGTAGGCGTAGTCGTCGTAGGCGTAGTCGTCGAAGGCGTAGTCGTCGAAGGCGTAGTCGTCGTAGGCGTAGTCGTCGTAGGCGTAGTCGTCGTAGGCGTAGTCGTCGTAGGCGTAGTCGTCGTAGGCGTAGTCGTCGTAGGCGTAGTCGTCGTTGTCGTTGTTGTTGTCGTCGTCGTCGTCGTCGTGGTTGTAGTAGTAGAAGTAGTTGGCGGTTTTGGAAGATTTCCCTGAATAAAACAAATTATTTAAATTAATGAGATAATCCTATTTAAGTTGTAAGCGTTGGTTATAGATTTGACACAATATTTATACTAAGCACCAAAAGTTGTGTAATTGAGAGGAAACTGAAGTTTAATATTATGGTAAATTGCTATATTTATATTTTAATTCGATAATCATCATCATCATCATCTCAGCCGTAGGACGTCCACTGCTGAACATAGGCTTTCCCCATAATTTTCCAAAAGGACCAGTTGGAAGCGGCCTGCATCCAACGTTGTCCTGCGACCTTTATCAGGTTGTCTGTCCACCGTGTCGGTGGACGACCTACGCTGCGCTCCCCGGTCCGTGGTCTCCATTCCATAACCTTCCGGCCCCATCGGCCATCTGTTCTGCGTGCTATGTGCCCTGCCCACTGCTACTTTAACTGGCTAATCTTCTGGGCTATGTCGGTGACTTTCGTTTTTCTACGGATCTCCTCATTTCTGATTCTATCACGTAGAGAAACCCCGAGCATAGCCCTCTCCATAGCTCGTTGTCCACGGTTCAGTGCCATAAGTCATCATTGGTAACACACATTGGTCGAAGACTCTTGTCTTGAGGCACTGAGGTATTTTAGACGAAAAGACTTCGCGAAATTACGAAATTCGATAATAGTGCCATAAAACGATACACTTTATAATTATAAGAGTTAAATTAAGTTAGAATTGCAGCGACTTGACATTGTCATTTCCGGAACGAACTCAGTCGATTTTTCAAAGGATGGTGGGGGTAACCGAGTGTTTGAGAAAACCGATGCCGAGTTGGGCTGGTATTACTCTTTGAAACGTCGCTCAGCTAGCTGTTCCAACTAGAAGTTTGATTTAGTAAAATCGCACTAAAATCCTATTTAACGCACGTAGATTGATTTTAAGGAAATAAATGTACATACAAAAGTTGTAGTGGTGTATTCTACAAAGTCAAAGTCAAAATCATTTATTTAATTTAGGCATCAAAGACGCACTTATGGACGTCAATTTTTTATTATAATGTACTTTAAAGACTACCGCCGCGTTCCACAATATATAGAGCCTACCGAGAAGAAGCGGCAAGAAACTCGGGGCCATTCTTTTTATATAGATGATTTTACAATGTTTTTGCTTAGGTACCTACTACAAATATTACCTCTAGTGTGTTGCCTTACAAAAGAGAGCATAATAATGGTATCAGTAGGGCAAGACACGCTGCACTTTGACATCCTAGTACACGAGTAGATAGATCTTTTTTTTTTTTTTTGAGGGGAGGATTTGCTGTCCACTTCCCTTCCATTACGGGGGTTGACGGAAGGGGGTATGTGGGGCTCAGACCCACTAAAACCCCCCCGTGAGCAGTTCTCCGCCAGATGGGGCGAGATAGGGTTGGCATTCACCATCTCGCCCCAGTGGTAGGCCCGGGTTGGTAACCGGGCCTCAGCGCCTGTGAAGGGGGGCCCTTGCTCACCAAGGGCACTCCTCAGACGTGTGGGGTCGTGCAAGCCGGCGAAGAGTCCCCCGACTCTTCACCAGTGACTCCCACTACGTAGGAGGGAGGAGGCGAGCGAACTGCCTCCTCCGTACCCCCGTTCGTCTGCGCCGGAGCGGGTCAGCTCGAACGTTATTCTCCCTAACCCGCTCCGCGGCCTCCTTCTGCGCAATCACCGCTTCGCAGAAGGTTGCCACCGCCTGCCACGATCTCTCGTTGTCGAGCATGGAGCTTACTACGCGCGACAAGGAGAGATCTCCGCCGATTACAACAGTAAGCGTGTGCCGCTACGGGCCCCATGCAGCACACGCTTCCAGCATGTGGAGTGCCGTATCCTCCGGAGCCCCACATTCATGACAGGCTGGGGTCGCCTCCCGTCTTGCAATTTGGTGCACGTACTTTCCGAAGCATCCGTGCCCGAAAAGCTCCTGCACCAATCGGAAGGTGGGCGACCCGAAACGCCGTCTTACCAACCTATGGAGGACCGGGCAGATGGCCTCTACCATCCACTGCCCAGGGACTGGTGGAGCCAGGTCCTCCGACCACCGCCGCAACAGGGCGGCTCGTGCCTGCCACCGCATGTGTGTCACCTCTTCCCACGCTGGGGGGTGTCCTCGGGATCTCCTTACCGCCACGAAGTGGTACACTTCGGCGAGGATCTCCGCTTGGAGCTCCCAGGGAGGATCACAGGCCAGCACGCAAGCCGCCGTCCAGGACACCGTCCGGTATCCACGTATCGACCTCGTCGCGATAACCCGCTGCGGACGTCGCAGCAGGGTCTTATTGTGGCAACTGAGGGCGTCCGCCCAGAATTTTTTTCCTCCAAGTAATCCGAAATTTTGATATAACCTTTTTGACAGAGTTTAGTTTTAAAAGTAATTTAAAACTTATTAATAGGCTAATCTCGGATAACATTGGGAACTTTATTTTAGAATCGTATTCATTGTCGTCCCATAAAAGAATGACTTATTCTGTGGAGACGCGTTACATGTACGGATAGCTTGTGTATATTTCGCGTGTTGATGCAGTGAGCATCACTCCTTTTATCAAAACTGCTAATGTTTTACTTTACGTACATTAGATTTTTATAGATAAACTGAGAGACAACAGTTAGAATGTTTATCTTTAAACTTCTGTCTAAAGGAAACTCTGGGAGCTAAACTGTAGATCGCTCGTATAACCCTTTTTTGCAGTATGCTAATTTTTTTAACAGCATAAGCCGCTGAACTGAGCCTACTAGACAATTTTTTATGTGCGGACCGCATTGCAATTTAGCGTCTATAGTAATTCCTAAAAAGACCGTTGACTCCACAAGGTCCAACTGTTGTTCCATTCAATTGTATATTGAATTCTACTTGTCTCACATTTGGTGTCGAGAACTTTATACAATTAGTTTTCTTCTCATTGAGGAGTAGATTATTAGTAATGAACCAATTCACAACTTTAGCTAATGCATTCCTTGATGAAGAGTTTACTATGTAGATGTTCAAATATTTTGTAAAATCAGCCAGTTTATTTATGTGTTTTACAATATTAACACATAATAATTATTTTTGTTTCTACATAATGAATCTTTATGTAGTCTGAAGTGTAGGAATAAATAAAGTCTGTGACCTTTTAACGAAAACGCTGCCTTAAGGCCCTTTGAGATATAACAAAATGATGTATGGGGAAATTGTGTATCTTATATAGGTCCACAGAAAAGTCCGCAATACCATAATAATAGGTCTTTACAGTTAAATACTATGATAATTTTACGAGAGCACGTACAGTAAAACACCGAGTCAGCGATACAACTGATTTAATGCAGCCTACCTCCATGTATTAATGTTAACATGTGCCACCAATCGATATGCACGTTCGAACATGTTGCCTCGCCTTCTTCAGTTTCTCGCTTCCACTCACTACGCTCATCAACGATGTCTTCGAATTCGTCTTCAATCTCCGCTGCTAACTTCTTCTTAATTAATTCTTCTTTAACCTTTGCTTACTTCTTCTGCACTTCGTACTCTGCACGGCGAAGTGCGGCTGCACGGTTCGTGCTATTCAAAAATCCATGCAATTCAATCACGCTGCTAGGCTCGCTCTGTATCCACCGGGGCACTGCGTACTGACTAATACATGCTAGGTAATTTTTTATTTTATACCATTCTTTTTTGATATCATCTGGAACTGTATCACTCCATTGCAAATCCGTTTCTAGGCACACCCTTTGAAATGATTTCATCTTAGTGGTGAGTGGTGCCAACCAACCTAACGGATCAAAGATTTAAGATATATCCGATAATAATAATCGTATAGTCAGTTTAGCAGGATTGGAATTAAGATTTTCGCATTGAAATGGAAATTCGTCTTTTACTGAATCCCACTTTAATCCCAAGGTCTTTGTTGTCTCTTCACCTATAAAGGTGCATTTTGATTGTGTGCTTTGTACTGTTTTGTTTATATTCTTTAGTAACCTTTGATCGGTGGCAGACTACTTTCTGAGATGAAATCCTGTGCTTTGTAGGATTTTCTGCAACTCTATAATTTTGTTGCATTCTTTTTCTAATGTATGCGCTCTAGATACAAGGTCATCCACATAGAACTCCTCTTTTAGGCTCTTTGCTGCCTTTGGAAAGTTCTCCTCTTCATCTTTAGCTAGCTGATGAAGCGTCATAATTGCTAAAAATGGTGCTGCTTTTGTTCCATACGTCACTGTTGTCAGCTTAAAAGCCCTTAACTGCTGACTTGGATCATCCCTTCATAGAATTTGCTGTAGCTTTTGGTCGTCTTTATTGATGAGTATTTGCCTATACATCTTCTCTATGTTGGCTGTGTAGGCATAACGGTATTTCCTCCATTTTAATATTAAGGTCTGTAAATTCTATTGCAGATTGGGCCACTTATACATAAGTGAGTTTAAACTATGACCCGAAGTGGTTCTCGCCGATGCGTTAAACGCAACACGTAACTTAATAGTGCTCGATTCCTCTCTTTGTACCGCGTGATGAGGCAAAAAGTATTCTTTCCCTTGATTCGAATATGCTACTTTCATGTGACAATGTGTGTTGTTCATAATCTCTCATAAACTCTTTATACTGCTCTGCTAACCTGGTCTGCTTGCTAAATTTACGCTCTAAGCTCCGAAATTGTGCTGCTGCTATCTCTTTAGAAGCCCCCAACTTTCCCATAGTATTCTGCTCAATCGGCAGTCGAACTTCATAACGACCCTTCTCTAAACGCTTAGTAGTAGAGTTATAAGAATCTACACATTGCTGGTCTTTTGCTGACATTTCATTTTGTTGTTGAATATCTTCTATTTTCCAGAATTGGTGTAAGTCCTCAATATTATTTAAAGTGATATTACATTGAAACGTATTGATGCTTCCCCCGCATAGTAACCATCCTAGCTGAGTTTGCTGTGCTAGTGGTTGTGTCGTATCATGACCTCGAATTATTCCGTTTAACATGATCAAGGCGTAAACGCTTGCTGATAGTAGTAAGTCAACGGAGCGGTTCGAATAAAAATCAGGATCAGCTAAGTTGATGTTCGCGAGATGTGTGTATATGAGTTAGGTTTTTCAAAAGATCGATTAGGCAGATTTTTTATTAAGTTGCTCATGATAAGAACATCCGTATTAAACTTAAAATCAGAGTAAATTGATTGACATGTTATTTAAAGCATTCCCTTGCATTTGTTTTCGCTTTCTCCAACACCGACAATCACACCCTTACGCGAATGTCGTTTCAGGCCTAGTTGCTGTGCTGCTCTTTCATTGATGATGCACGTTCGAGATCCTTGATCAATGATCGCACGCATAACGTGCTGCGTACCATCTGCTGCTGTTACTTTCACTAACGCGGTAGCTAATAATGTTTCAGATAAATCATGCTGCTGCGACTTGTAAGTTCATGATCTGTTATTTCTATTGCCATCCAATGTTGGCTTACTATGGCTGGGACCGGGCGTAAATCTATGTAGGCAACTCACCACATTACATGAGTATATATATACCTTACTCACATTTATATTATATTTACACACATATAATATTTAAAATATAATATACAAACATACCTACATTTCTATAATGTCATTATATTATATATTTTTATAATATAGTTATGGCATGAAGACTCTCCATTATCACGTCATGCAGCTTTTTGATTGATGTAAAAGACTGTTGTTGTATAATAGGCATATTTAAGAACGTGTTTGCATGCGATGAGAAAATAAGCTTTTTATTGTTATACATATGGTTAGAATATCCCAACAGATATTATAATTATCTGAGCTTATTAGTAAAATCTATATCAATCGATCAGCTTCTCCGCTAACCTTACTATACGTAATAAAGATGGTAGTTACAACCCGGTCAGAATATCTGTGCACCTCGCTGGAATGCGGCACCTCTCCCGCTTCCCCTGTCACCTCTCCGCGCACTCCCCGCTGCGACAGTACGGTTAGCATCTTCGTTGCCGATACACGTCCCGATAATTTTGATATTTACGCTTTGTTGTTATTTTGTTTTTTAATATTTATTGTTAAGATTAGACTGTTTACTGTTAAGTTTGGACTGGTTTGGTTGTTACTAAAATTGTTGTAGCTGTTAAACTGAAGTCATGGGAAAAACAATACACAGCGAATCAAGAAATTTAATCTTGAAAATGCTCAAGTTTTTTGAATCGGAGAAAGCCAATAAACAGTACACCATACCTGCAGACCAAGTGGTGAAACGAACCTGTGCTGCAACTGGGACTCTAATGAAAGTTAAAAATGAAGCCAAAGTACAACCACCTACTTCGCCGGGCGCTAGTCTGACTCTAAGTACTAGTAATAATTTAGAAACCCACCCAGAACCAAAATTATCGACACCGGGTAAGAAGCGTAAACAGTACAAAAAACGCATCGAAGTAGATGATTTTGACATTTGCGCAATACGAAATATCATCAACAGTTTTTATGCTGTAAAAAAGAAATACACTACCAAACCCTTCATCAATAATAAATTGATTTGAAAAGGTTAGTAATTTTTTTTTACCTATACATTTCTCGAAAAAACTTTTTTTCACACCGTACCCAGACCGCCGATATGACGTCAAGAGGTCAGGTGCACAGATATTGTAACCGGGTTGTATGTAGTACAACTTCCATTTAAGGACAATCCGCAAACACTTGGTAACTCTTACATAATCGCGAAGAAAATATTTTTATCACTAGAGAAAAAGTTTGTACGATCACCGGAGTAACATAAAAAATATAATGATATAATCTCTGATTATATCGACAGAGGTGTCTTATCGCGCTCATCCTCTGACGATTGTACCTTGCCAGATTAATACCTACCGCACCATCCTGTGATTCGTAACGAGAAGCTAACGACTAAAATTCGCATCGTTTTAGACGGCAGTGCATCGACTGATTCAGGACTGTCTTTAAATGACATTTATATAAGGGCTACAACTTGCAAGCTGATATATTTAACATTTTGCTGAGCGTACGCATACATTGTATTGCATTTCTGGCGGATGTTAAAATAATGATGTATTTATGTATACATATGCACCCGTCGCACCGCCGTTATCAACGGATATTATATCGATTCTCACCAACCGACCCATTGGAAACTTGAGTTCCAACGTGTTTCCTTTGGGCTTTAGTTGTCGCCAATGTTGGCGCTCCGCACTTTAAGATAGCTGGCACAGGACGAAAGACAAAACTGGCCAATTGCTGCTGAAGTCATCAACAGGGAGGTCTATATGGATGATCTTGCATCTTCTGCGTCTTCAGTGACAAGGAAGTCAAGACCGCGCAGGAGCACAGATAACTGAATATGCAGGAGTTGATCCAGATATTTAAAGCAGGTGGTTTTGATTTAGTAAAGTGGACTAGCTACTCCTTCATCGTCGAAACCAATCATTACGTTGGCTCGGCTGGAACTCAATGGTCTAGTGCTCCTCGCTAAGGTCTTACGTGTAGTTCACAATTCTTTATAATCGCGCGTTGTCACATTGATATCGTTTTTATATTCTCTGATTCTACCGCATATCAGACTTTCAGTTTACTTCGCCATCGCAACACGTATATCACGTCGCAGGAGTTGATAACCCTGGGGACATGGTGTCCCGCGCGATATTGCCGTCTCAGATTTTAAATAATGACCTGTGGTTTCATAGACTCCCTTGGATGTCTTACCCTTTGACAGAGTGGCCAGTTAAACTTTTCTCTCCCACTCAAAATAAACTGCCTGAAGATAAAACAGTTTCTCATGTTACGGTGGCAAACGAGGAAAACTTCTCATAACTTTGGGTTCAAAGTTCTCCTCTTGGCTAAGGTTTGTAAGATCCGCAGTTTTGCTACTTCATTACGAGGAACTATCCTCGTATCATTACGAGGATAGTTCCTATAGATAGTTATAGATAGAGGATAGTTCGTAATAACTGCAACGGATCTGGAAACAGCTGAGAATTAGATTATTCAAGTTGTTCAGCATAGTTATTTCGCTAGTGATATACGGAGTATTCAAAAAAACCAGTCTTGTTCTACCGCATTACGAAAATCATACCCATTCATTTCTAATGAAATTGTGCGAGTAGGAGGGAGACTTTCATATTCAAGTCTGGATTATAAACAGAAGCACCCTGCTCTAATGTCCAAAAATGTACATATCGCTGAATTAATAGTAGATTGGTACCACCGTGAAAACAGTCACGCTGGACCTCAATTACTCATGTCATTACCCCGACAAAAATACTGGTTTTTATCCGCTAGACGTTTAGTACGTAACCGCATTCACAAATGCATTCGCTGTTTTAGACTTAATCCCAAACCAACGTTTCCAATTATGTCAGACTTGCCCAGTTGTCGCGTTGAACCTTGCAAAGCCTTCACGCACACTGGTGTGGACTACGCTGGGCCTCTACATATCACAACGGCTAGAAAACGTGATTAGCAAAAAGGCTTATCTGTAAGTAAATATAAAATCAATAAAGTCCTTACTTTTTTGGGTAAACGGAAGGCAGACCCTTACCTATGAGGAAATGCTTACAGTTCTCAATCAGGTCGAAGCTGTACTGAACAGTCGAGCTTTGTATGTTCTGAGCTCTGACCCCTCAGAACCAACCGCCTTAACACCATCGCATTTTTTATCTATAAAACCGCTAGCTTTCTTACCCGCGGCTATTGTAAGTGGAGAAGAACGGCCAAATCTATTGTCTCGCCATGCGTTGTTGGATTCTCTAGTCCAAACATTCTGAAAACGCTTCAAGAATGAATACGAGTACCTCCATAATTAGCAAATGCGCGAAAAGTGGAACACCCCTAGTAATCCACTTACAGTAGGCACTATCGTTCTTTCAAACAACGAAAACGCACCTCTATTATCTTGGAAAATCGGCAGAATCTCTGAGGTGTTCCCTGGTAAAGACGGAGAGTGCGTTGTGTGCGAGTAAAAACCTGTGATAGCTCGTATGTTAGGCCGACAACAAAGTTGTCTCTTCTCCCTATTCAGTAGGGTGACCAGACGTACTAAGTTTTAATAATTACTACCGGATGTTTTGTCATACCCCGCTATTTATATTTATTTTAATTTATCTATTCATATTTAAGCTATCTGCTTATCTCGACTATTATTGTTAAATGCAACGCTATTCTGCACTCCTTTGTTTTAAATGAATCCTTCAAGAAGTGGGAGATGGTGGATATTTAGAGAAAAACCCCGCTATTACAACGTGCACGTGTGTCAAACCAATTAATATTTGATGAACTCATAACTATTTCTACTGTGTTTCCGCTACCAATGAACGTGTGAAGTGTACCGTCTTCTAAACCCATATAAAAGGTGCCGTTTACGAGCAGCAACTGCGAGGCAGCGCCAGGTCGAGTTATGACCTAGGCGCGAGGCTGAGGATCCTAACTCCAGGAGTCTACAGGTACGTGCATGCTTCCTTTCCTTTTAGCTGCTGTATTATACTCCTGTGATGTATCCACTCGCAGCAGTGTTGTCTCCCTAACATTAGAAGGTCATTACAAGTGCTGTTGGGTTTGTGTTGGTATACCTACTATCTAGGCATAAGTAAAGAGCTCTAATTCGCACGTACAGTCCACTCTAATTTCTATAAATCAACCTATGCTGAGCTACCGTCAAAAACCTGAGTGATAATCCAATATCACACCCCATTGTGGTGAGGAAGAGAAATGAACCAGCATATATATACCCACCAGGTATTTTCACAGAAAATTACTCCAGGGCTCGCACCGTGAATTCTACATAATTTAAACTATAATAATCGCGTTTTGATGTGTGTGCCCACCACGAGGTTGGAATTGAGTTTTATTGTAATAACTGTTGTATTGTGCGCATATTTTGGCGACCTTATGCGGTTTTCTCCTCGGCACAGGCAGGAAAGATACACGAGCTCCAGCGCATCGGAGGGCCTACCGCGCCGGGACAGCTCACTTGGACTCCGCCTACTACATCAGTGAGTTTCAGACCTTTCTTTTAGTTTTAAGTTGCGGACAAGTAATTGTGAGTTGTGTTTTAACGCTGCGAATCGCAGCTAGTTGTTCCCACCCGGACCTGGAGATAACCCAGAGTTCGGTATGAAAGTCTGGTAGCAGAACGTGGCTTGACGGGTCAATTGGCGACCTTGAATATCGTTAACACCGAAATCCACTTATGTATAGCGTTTGGGTACCAATGTCATTGTACCTAAATACATCAAATAATAAGTAATTTGCCTTGTTATCGGACGAACCCCGTCCTACCGTTTTATCATACGGGGGTTGATCTAACTGGAATTGTTCCAGTTAAAGCTAATAAAAAAAGAGTAGTTAAAACAAGCAAGGGGTATATTGTCTTGTTCATTTGCATGGTGACGAAAGCAGTGCATTTAGAAGTAGTCAGTGACATGAGTGGCGCATCATTCATAGCAGCATTACACCGCATGGCAGCACGGAAATCTTCTCCAAAGCACATGTACTCTGATAACGGCACGAATTTTATAGGAGCGAACAAGGCTATTCAGGAGGAGTACCAGAAGTTGGTAAATGTATTTAGCGAAAGTTATCATAAAGAAATAGCGGAAATGAACATTGCATGTCACTGGAACTGTTCTACTTGGGCCTGCCCTGTGGGAATTTGGGAAAGGTCAATAAGGTCAATGAAGCAATGTTTGAAAAAGTAATAAGAATATAGCACCCTGTTAGCCCGAATTGAAGGTTCATTAAATTCAAGCCCGTTATCTCCCATTCCAGAAGACATAAAAGACATTGATTTTGTCACACCAGCCCATTTCTTGAATCTCAGAGCAGATACTACAATTATCGAGACAGCCCAAGATGCCAGAACAAGATGGTTCTTAGTTAACAAAACGTTTAACGATATATGGAAACGATGGAAAACAGAATATCTCAGCCAGCTTTCAGTGCGCAGCAAGTGGTTGAAAGCACAACGCAGTTTAGAAGTCGGCAATATGGTGACGTGACGTGATACATGACGATGGCCTACCAGCAGGATAATGGCCGGTAGGAAGAGTAGTAGACGTACACCCAGGTAACGACAACAAGGTACGAGTTGTCACTTTGAAAACAAAGAATGGCTTTTTAAAGATACCAGTCGTAAAGTTATCTGTATTGCCTATACCATAAGCTAAAGAACGCCAACCAAGAAAACAGCAAAGCAAAGCCATTGTTAGAAGTGGCGAAGAAGTGTAGTAAGTGTAGAACGGAAAACGGAAGCGGGAAATAAAAAACGATATAGGTCCAAATTCATCAACATGGCATTGTCACTTATGTTTTTTATGACCTTATTATCGTCATCTCTTGCAACTTTTGTGCAAAAACAGCTTAACAATAACCAAACATTATATTTCGATTCAATTGGAAAAATGCATCTCATAAGAGATAGTTGGACAATCGTATCACATTATGAAATGTCACCACATTGGCAAGGAAATAAAGCTGCAAAAGATTTATCAAACTTTTTAGAGCAAAGATGCGTACCTAACTGCGAGCATAAACGACCTCCAAAATTGTGAAAATAAAGATGAAATTTATATTTGTCAGTTTCAAAGCCCCATCAAGCATCTAGGTACAGAAGATAAATTCTGTGAGACTGACCAATCTTCATGTCAAGTAAACAAAACCAGCTGCAATAACATGGGATTAATTGCACGACCTATCAACATACTTTTATTTCTACTGTGACGACGCGATGTGATGCGACGACAACATTAAAACTTGCGAAGTGAGCAGGAACGGGCTCATAAGCTTGAATCAGCAATTTTTAATCAAAGGCCGTGATGTCACATTATACTCCCATCAGCTGTTCCACAATACGATAAAATTAAATCCAGTTATCATAGATACCAATTTTGAACCACTGCAGCATTTCGTAAAAACCGCACTGCCTATCCAAGAATACACAAACTCAGAAGAAGCGAATGCACAAAAGAATCGTCTCAGCAAACTGACACGCAAACAAGCCACGACATTCATAGCTACGCCATATCGTACGGGCTACTAGCTGCAGCAGTCGCTGTACTCTTGTGGTTTTTATCGCATCGTCGCAGCAGGCGAGCGCAGACGTCCGCCCGACACGAGCAGGTGGAACGTTCACGCCGCCATCAGCAGCAGCAGCAGCAGCACGAGCATTCTGTTATTAGTGCTTGTGAAAATATAATAATTTGAATGTAAACAGAGAGAGTGAAGGATGGCGAAAAGTTTCGTATCCTAAGAAACAGTCATATCGGTTTGCTGGTAAGGCAGGAATAGCGAAAAATCTAGAGTGCAACTTTAAAGCGGCGGATAAGAAAACTCCAATATTCATAACAAATGTCCATAACGAGACAACAGAAGATGAAATTGTTAGATATATAAGTCTGAAAACATATGATATATATATATATATATCTCCAAAGATATCATATATATATGATGTATGATATCTTTGGAAAAAATATAAAGATAATATAAAATATAAATATAAAGAGAAATATATAAAGCCTATAAAGTTTTAGTTTCTCAGTCTAAGTTACATATGTACTTAAGATGAGAAAATATGGCCAACGGGTATTATTTTTAGGCGCTTTGTCAACTTTAAGCGCAGATATTCGAACTGAGATATATCTGTGAACGGCGATGTTAAACACAATAATGGATCTTATCAGGAAAAGGGTCTTATCAGTTTGCTAGCTTTAATTGTAAAAATATTAAGCGTTCTGTAGATAGTGTGAGGGAGTTGTGTGATGCGTGTGTCCTGGTAAGTCTGCAGGAAACCTGGTTATTGCCGGAAGACATTCCGTACCTAAGCACAGTTAACACCAGTTTCGCATATACAGGAACCTCGGCTATGGATACGTCTGCAGGCATACTGCGCGGGCGGCCGTATGGCAGTGTCGCGTTGCTTTGGAAAACGTGTGTGTTCCAACAGGTGTCTGTGCTACCGTGTGTTAGTCCGCGTATGTGTGCTATTAATATATCAACAATATATCAACTACCGTCGAAAGAGCAACATCTGTTACGCGAAGCTCCGCAGTTAAATAAGTTTTTTCGTGAAAGAAAGTGATCTAATTTCGTTGAAAATTTACAGTTGTTAATTAGTAGTGTAATTATAAGTGTAATTATAAGTAGTGACTAGGGAAGTCAATGTGATATAGTCTTCATGTGAATCAACAAGAAAACATCAGAAAAACAGCAAGTATTATAGTGCAGTAATACAAAATCACTCACATAGCAATTTGTCATTCGGCTCGCAAGTATTCGACGAAAACGCGTAAGCGTATTCATTTCCTGCGGCGCTTACGACCTTTTTGTCAACAACACACGTATTACGCATCCAGCGGTGTTTGTTGCTGTGCTAATTGATAATTGTATTGTTAAGCTCTAAACTCCTTTACGCATCCAAACGAGTACCGTTTGTACGTTTTGGCATTCTTTTTTAAAAATAAATGTCACCTTTCAAGTTTAACTTTGATTAAAACCAAACCGATTTCACCGGCTTTTTGCAGCTGACTTTTGAATGCGTTCACGTAAACAAAGATGACATAAACTCAGTCGAATGGGAGGCAGTAATGTACGACCACTGGAATGTACAGCCAAGTATATCACAACCCGTATTGTACAGCCCGAATTCCGTGTACATGGCCTCGGAATATTTGGCTGTGCAATACGGGTCGTACAATCCGGCCTGAGCAAAAAGGTACGGGGTGACAATGCACAGCCAGGAATGTACAGCCCGTATTCCATGTACATGGCTTCGAAATGATGGGCTGTGCAATACGGGGCGTGCATTATTGGTGGCGTAATACTGGCACGGACCTAATTTGCACAGCCTGGAATGTACGGCCCGGAATTGGAAGTCAACCATAGACAAACATAGAATCTCCACTTGCCGTCTTTGCGACGCCTCGTTTTTCTAAGGCGAGTAATCAAGATCGATTGGTACCTACAAAATTATGTTTTGTTTAATGTAGTATTTTTATGACTAGTCTAGGGCAAAGTCATATATATGTACGACGACGAGCGAAGCGAGGAGGAATGTTAGGTTACTTGTTATTACAACGCGCAAGCCGAGCGAGCGTAGCGCCCGTGCCGCGGTAGCGGCTGGCGAAGCGCTAGAATCGAATTGCTCGCACAAAGTAAACGAGGCATCATTTTTGACAGTGTACACGGAATACGGGCTGTACACTCTTGGCTGTGCATTGTCACCTTGTACCGTTTTTGCTCAGGCCGGATTGCTCATTTCCTGAAAAAACGCAGTTAAAAGATTTTTTCAGGAAATGAGCATGAATCAGGAACAGAATTTTTGGGATTAGAACGGAACCTTGTGGGACCCCACAGCTCATCTCTCTATGGTGAAGCGTACCATCCCTGCCCACATACTGCACTTATCTCTAAGATATGCCGAAACTATGCGCTGCAGGTAAGGCGGCGCTTCGTGGTACCCGAGCGCATCTCTAATTGCCTTCCAAGGCAGGGAGTTAAACGCATTAACGATGTCCAAGGACACTGCCATTGCACTTCCGCCTCGGGATACAGCCCTATTTGTCAGCTCTCGGACACGTAGAATCGCGTCCACTGCCGATCGGACGCGTCGGTAGCCATACTGGTCATCAGATAGGTTTGGCCCTACCTGCCAAAAGTGCGTGCACAGACGGGTGGCAATTATTCTCTCGAACACTTTGCCAACCTCGTCCAGCAAGCAAATAGGACGATACGCGGAGGAGGAATCTGCTGGCCTGCCATCCTTCTTTAAGAGAACAAGTTTTGCTACTTTCCAACTTTTAGGGAAAACACTGCAACGGAAGCAGCTGTCGAACGAATGCCTCAGCCTGCTCCCCAGACCTGCACGTATGGCTAGCGCCAAAGCCCGGCCTGGAATCCCACCTGGGCCAGGAGCCGTGTTTTGGGCCCTGAGGCGTATTACAGCCCGGTCTAGCTCCGTCTCTGTTACTCTCATTTCATCTGACCAGATGGTAGGGTCAGATTAAAGGACAGGTGAGCTGTCCTGTACTCTTGGAAAGAGTGTATTCATAACACTTTCTACAAATGCTTGGTCCAGGATTTCCGTCAGCGGGCGTACCCACGGGCGGAGTTTGCCGATCACTATTTTGTACGGGCGACCCCATGGGTCCCGATTCAATCCCTCCAGTAGATCAGTGCAGGAACAAGATCTAACGTATTTAATGGCAGCTTGTAGTGACAAGCTAGTGAGTAGCTAGTAGACATGGTGGCACGGCGATATACCCGGTAACCTTCTTCTGATTCTACAGAGGGAACTCTCCTTCTTCTCCTGCGGATTCTGGTGCACAACGTCGGGCACGCAGACACGTCTCACGAAGGCGTGCTATCTCCTCCGTCCACCAATAAACCGCCTTGCGTTTGTTTGGCTGAGCTCGAAGGCATCGATGCATCGCATATCGACATTATTGTTTCCTCGAACCATATAGCTTCGAACATTGAAATTTATAGAGAGAAAAATTCCATCCTCGGACGGGATTTGAACCCGCGTCTTCTGACTCTCCGTGTCAGACGCCATTGACCAACTAGGCCACCGAGAATCTGGTCCGAGCATCGAATTTTAACTCTCTATTTGACTAACCGTCTTGCGGGGACGGAGCGACATCTATTGGACAGTTTTAATAGTACCATCCAACCGAAAGAAGCATTATTTAGAAATACTTGAAACTTTCGTATTGACATCGCAGCCCTTGTAATTTTTATAGTATTACGTTTTTCAAGCACTAACGCCTGCTTAAGCGATCTCAAACATTGAAATTTATAGAGAGAAAAATTATATATATAGCTTCCCTCTCAGGATCGGACCAGTCCTTATTTCCACAGTCTTCAGGCCAGTCTGCGATGATGGCTGCAGCCTCAAGCAGATCCTTATCGAGCCGTTTAAGAGCCCAACGCCGAGCCAGGTGACCATTACAACGCGTAGCACGACCGGGATGGTGGACGGAAACATTGAAAACAATGTGACGATGTTCGGATAGCGTGACCATCTCCTCCGCAACTCTCCATCCTGACACCAGATGAATGGCTGACGACGTAGCCCACGAAAGATCTACGATCGATTCTCCTTGCCATCGCACACATGAGCTCACAGCTCCTCTATTGAGAAGTCGAATATCCATTCCCGCTGCCCATTCAAGTATTGTCTCTCCCTTAGTCATTCCGGCGATCCTCCCACTCACGTGAGTGTGCGTTGAAGTCTCCCAAAATAAGCACAGATTTCAATTAAATTCAGTATATGGATAGGATGGAGCCCGGAGCTCCTAACTATATATTTTTTATCTTGATCCGTCACATAAATTCAAGATGGCCGCTTGATCTCTCTATGCTAAACGGTCTCATTTAAAACTGGGTTTTCGATTGACTGGCCGGCGTCCATTAACTACGGCTAAAAACCTACGCTAGACTCCGGACTATTAACGAGAATTTATTTATCGGAAAACGCCAATAACTGTCCGACCCGGGTATTGAACCCAGGACTTGTAGATTCTAAAGCGCTGCATTCCTCAATATACCAAGACCAGGAGAGCGAAGCCGCTGGCTCGTCAACTAGTACTTCCATGAAATGGGCAATTAGTCATCGAACTTGAACACACTTTACCTATTTCGATGAAATTCAGCAAGGATATAGGTTATATCCCGGGGAAGGACAAAGGGTACTTTTCATCATCATTATCCATCACTATGCGTGTGAAACAGCGGGGCGCATAAAGTAGGAAATAAAGCGCCTGGTTCCTAAACAAGGCATGTAAAAAGGCCCCTTTTGAGACATTAATAAAACCTTACATATACGAATTCATAATCTTACCCAGCTAAATGCTATCCAGGCGGCAGAAGTGTTGGATAACTTTGGACCCATCACCGGGTTCATCTGAGAGACATACACAGTGAACCAACTGCAAAAAATAATTTGGAACTTTGAAGAAAATATATAGGTTTTACCGTATGTGTATAAATTTTGTACTTAAGTAATTTCTTTTCTTGCAGAGTCGTCGATTACCGCCGAGCACGCAACTAACGATGGATCACTGTTAAAGCTAAAGCTTGAACTTTAAAAGCTATTTTAAGCTTCGAGTACTGAACTAGTTTCTGGGTATGAAGACTTATGAAGGAAAGTTTCACTAAGTTTGAATTTATATCGCTTTTTCAGCACTTTCGCGGCGCGCCCAGTAGTACCTAATACCGTCGGCCGTGACGTGGAGAGAGCGTTAATACTTAAAAAAGTTTTTGTACAATCACAAATTAACTACATTGAAAATTTTGAAAATGTGTTTTTATAGTCGGGTGTATACATTTTGAAAGTACTTTATTTTATAACCGTGTTGTAGAGTACCGCCAGACACGCAACTAACGACGTATTAATGTTGAAACTGAGGACAGAAATTAAAAAAAATGTACCAAACGATGGAGCCGACCAAATACCAAAAAGTGTGAAATAACTTTTTGAAGTCGGTACCATAATAGTGCAAAAGTACCTTTTATCTCAATATTGACTTCGACAAGTTATTTCACACTTTTTGGTATTGAAGTTGGTTCAATTATTTGGTAAAATGTTGAGCATCGGTCCACAATAGTGGGAGAAATCGGCCAACATATAAAAAAATACATAAACACGAACGTATAACCTCCTCCTTTTTTGAAGTCGGTTAAATCGTCGGTTAAAAATGAAAAAGATATAAACTTCGAAGTACTGAATTTGTCACTGGCTATGAAGACTTCTGAAGGAAGATTTTACTAAATTTTGTATTTTCGTCGCTTTTTCAAGTATCACTATCAGGAAGATACATCATCCTCCTGATAGTATCCGGCGATGTAACACAGATACTTCCTAAAGAACCCGTGGCCCGTAGAGTACGTAAAATACCTATAACCTTACCTACTCGTACCTAATCTCATGCAGTGCTGCGCGGAATAAACGCTCTTACAAAAGGGAAGAGCGATCATGATCTTATTTTGGTACAAACGCCCAGGAAGTTTCAATAAAAGTAAACCTCTTATTTACTTACTATGTACAGGTAGGAAAAACGTAAATATCGTTTTTAGTACAAAGGTAGCTTTTACGAGAGTACGTGAAGCGAAATTCCAAAGAAAAAATACAAAAATAGCCTTATGAACCTTAGCTTCGGTCCCAAAAATGGAACAACTTTTCTTTTTTTTATAATAAAATAATATTCTAGGTTATTACAACAAATTCCAAATATTTTCGAAAAACTTACAAGAGCCACAAGTAGAATGATGTCAGCATTATCGTTGACCTTATAAGCCTGTAAGAAAAATAAAACATTGTTAAACTTTTCTTATTAGAATGTTTCCAGTTTTATATTACACTAGTGACTGCTTGCGACTTCGTTCGTGTAGTAGGCTCGGTCTTTGGCCATAAACCCCCCTCATCTTTTCTTGATTTTTAGGGTTCCGTACCCAAAGGCTAAAACGGGACCTTAGGATCATGCCAATGACCTTGAGGGTATAGGCGGAGCTAGTTACCTCTCCCCGCGCACGCACGCTACCCCCGCACCAAAAGATCGCAGCGGCACGGCTAAATTTTGAACTATCTTGCGCCGTCGCCAACAATTACTACGTATACCTGTCTTCTACGGTCTTCACAGAAAAACGATAACAGAACATCAAGATTAACGTTTAATTTTCTTGTGTATGTTTATGAATACATAGTAATATGTAGGTAATTAGTTAATTACCTACATATTAGTTATAGGTTGTTACTAATAATAAACTAATATTTTTATACATCAATATGAAACCTTATTTCTCCTGGTCACGCTATAACTTGAGAACGGCCGTACCGATTTCATTCAACTTGTTTAAATATTTTCTAAACCTTTGTAGAATGTGCTTACATCAAAAAAAATAAGAAAAGACTATAAGGATAAGATGAGGTGGTTATGGCGACGCCAAAGGCCTAGGCTACTACGCGAACGAAGTCGCGGGCAGTCGCTAGTTATTTATAAATGCGAAAGTTTCAGATTGAGTGTATGTTTACCACTGTGTAGTTCTATAAAGATTTAACAGATGTTGATTTTATATAATTATGTATCAAATGAGGCTTTCAGATAAATAAAATATTTATGAAAGTGCATTTTTAAGTTTTTATTTAATCACGTTCTTAAAACTCATTAAAATTTATGTTTTTTACAAATTAGTTTCCTTTTTTTGTACGGGAGTTCTTCATTATCACAATTACTTTCTTGTTCCTTGTATGCAAACTTTTTGTTAGCTTTGTGTTGGTTTTTTCTCACTCTCTATTAGCTCTTTTTCAATGTTTCCGTAATTTCCCTTTTTTATTTTTTCTTCATAATTTATTTATACAAGCTTTTTTTCAAACAGCTTCTCGTATGTACATAGGGTCATCTCCATTTTTCTTAGGTGCCTTGGATTTATAAGTTCCGGTAACATACAATCCATATAAAATTGAATTAGTTTATTTTTCATCACAACGTCCCAAAATTCTATTTTCACTGGAAAATTTTCACCCAGCCACAGTTCAAAAAGATATTTTGTTTTTTTCGTGATGTGTAGTTGCCCTTGAATTTGAAAATACCAATTATGATTGGTTTTGATTTTTATTATATCCATCTTTATCTCTGTAAAATGGTATTTTCTTCTTTTTAACGGCTATAGTGAAATCGAGTTGGTGAGCTGAAATTGGGCATTTTATTTCAACTACGATATTATTGTTTTCACATAAACCAACAGGGCTAGCACCTAGAAATGGTAGTTCCTCGTCTAAGAATTAACCTCAAGGTTCAAATTTTTTTTTTTAAATCTGCTCATATGCATTTTTTTCGCTGTCTGTTCCATGTTTTATTAACTTTACATGGCTTATGCTGTCTTTATACAACAAATCTTTTACAAGATTGCTGCAAATGACATCTGTACGTCTTTTAATTACATGGCCAAAGTTAGAGGTTGTTAACAGCTTTCGTCTCAATTCCAACCATTCGCAGACATTATGTTGCAAATTTTTCTCCAAAGGCTACTTGTCATAAACTCACGGTCGCAAGTTTATTCTGTCTTTGATTCTGATTTCCACACTACTACGGCCACAATTCAAAGGTACATGCGTAGGGGGTCTTCTGCAGCCTTGAATAACACTTTTGTAGGTTGACGATCCACGGTTGATGACGTATTTTATGGTTTTGATTTTATTCTTCGACTTCATTCGACTTGAAAATAACACGGATGTAGATCTTAGCTGTGACAGCTGTCAAAGTGACAGTTGACATCTTACTCGACAATAACACCGATGTTGGTCACACTTCAAAAAATGGCTCCTGAGCGTGTATCGCGACCGCCGATCTCCCTGTATCCAAGTTCTTAAAACTTCTGATGTGCTCTGTTAATCTCGTCGCAATATTGCGTAGAGTTTCGCCTATGTAGCTTTTGCCGCAATCACATGGGATCTTATATACTACTGGCATGTTGAATGACTCCTTATCTTTCGGTGACTGTAACCACTGCTGCAATTGACCGGGCGAGTGACATACAGTCCTTATGTTGTACTTCGTTGTAAAAGGACACCAATCTTATCTGTAACCCTCTTTACAAGCGGCAAGTAGATCGGTACACGGTCAACTTTGCCAGGCATCTTTCGCTCTGTGCTATACGCCCAACGTTTACACTGCCACCACTTTCTGCTCCAAAACCTGCCGCACGTGATCCAACTTAGCGTTCACATATTGTGAATCACATAAACTGAGTGCGCGGTTTATCAGCGCTCTTGGCATGGACATCAGTTGAGACGGATGATAATGAGAATCTGCCCTTAGATACCTATCTGTGTAGTAACCAAGGTTAACGGTAAACCGAGCGATTTAGAACCGTTATGTTACCGAAATACTTCCATAAAAAGCAAACAATCATCTCACACTCCTCTTCAACCGTGAAATGTATTTTTGTATTTTACTGCGTTATTTTAATTTTGTTTTAGGTTATGAAACTTTCGCTCATGCCTCTTTTGGGTGAAATTCGTAACGCTGTCTGCTCTGTTATAGGACATGGTATCTAGCATCTCCCACAAATTACCATCCAAAACTTACGATAGTTGAAGATGTAAATCATACACCCTCCTCATTGTACACATTCGTTTTTGGCGGTAGTCAGATATCACTTTAAGAAGAAACTTTCCATTCGAGACACGAAAGAATTCCACGTAATCCCGTTTGATGCGTGCGAACTTCGGTTAGTCCACTATCACGGCATTTCAACACTTATTGTAAACCATAAGCTCAGTATGTAGGACTCGACCGGTTATATATATATAATATATAAATAACCATACTCTATCTTCTATTGATAGAGTATGGTCGCATTCAGACTTGCCACTCAGAATTTAGGTACGTGTATTAATATGAAGAGCTGCAACACACGCGACCGTTTTAATTGAGTTTTGAGTAAAAAATAAAGAACGCAGCGTTTGTCGGACATGTCGCGCAAACAATTGTATGAATGTTTTGACTAGTCACGCAGCATTTTGCGTCCTGTGAATGCCAATCGTAGCTGCCGCACACCTTGCGCGCTATGCTTGGACAAACCTTTAATATTGGTAAGATACAGAAAAAATAAAGACCGT
This sequence comes from Selenia dentaria, assembly GCA_917880725.1. Taxonomy (NCBI): domain Eukaryota; kingdom Metazoa; phylum Arthropoda; class Insecta; order Lepidoptera; family Geometridae; genus Selenia; species Selenia dentaria. The sequence continues at coordinate 12,727,492 of OU862877.1, read as the reverse complement.
TTAAAAACCAACAACGAAACTATCAACAATAAAAAAGAAAGTATTTTACAACCAAGACATATTTTTTTTAGACAATGACTTAATTTAATGGTGCCATTAAGCATTGATGCTATAGATTTTTGAATATATTTGTCCAATTCATTCGTTTCTCGATATCTTACTGACCCTACGCCTTGAACTCGGACACGATTGACATTAGCGTCACTTGTTATTGTTTACTTATGATATTTAGTCTTCCTTTAAATGTTTTATTTTGTCTGGAGTTAGCGCTCTCAGCGGGATTTTTTAATTGAAATTGAAATTGAAATTGAAATTGTTTTTATTGTCCAACAATATACAGTTAGTACACATGCTTAACTCTAATTAATATATTATACTTAACCGTATGTACCTAATAGTATCCACACTAGGCTCTAGGCCTGTGTTGATAGATACTAGTAGGTTGATTTTATTTAACAAACTGTCCAAAGAACATTCTCTAATCCTTATACTAGGATTCCCTGTGTTATAAGGACTAGTTTCTCCCATTGACCTTTTCATTTTACACATTATAATGAACTATTAAAAAAGAGATCAATTCACTAATCCACACTAATATTATAAATAATTGTATGTCTGTTTGTTCGTCATATATTAACCACTACTAGTAGATTTTATCTTTACAAATAATTAAATAAAAACACAATCAGACTTATTAATATAAAAATACAAATATTATTACACTATTTTGGTAGACATAAAAAAGTACTAATAACTTTTTATATGTATTTTTTAATCACGCGTGTGAATCCACGGGTCACAGCTAGTATTTAAATTATGACCGTAACAACCATTCACAACGGTGTGACAGAGGAGGTCTCGTTTCATTCGTGCAAAATAGAAACTAACAGTAAGAGAACTTGCCTTGTTTAGGATTTACTTAATAATATGAATTTTGGAATGATAGTTTACCAGAATGTGTCTATCAATGAAATTAGAAAACAAGTATGGTGGTGATGCAAGTTAGTGTTGCTTAGGAATGTGTTGTGTGTTATTTAAAAGTTTACTAATTAAGTGTTCATATATATTTATATAAGTAAGTTCAAATATTAAACGATAAGAGTCATTACGAACTTACGCGTAGTTTGCCACGTGTCATTATTATGTAAAAAAGTTATTGGCATAGATGAGCAGTAATGTGGCTGAAAGAAATATACACTTTTTTGTTGGGGTTTTTAGAAACAAGTAGGTTATTGTTTTATTTAACAATATTTAGCCAGTTTTCAGTTTGTGTGTAATCCAACGTCAGCAACCAGGTAGTAAGTTTTATTTTGCATATATATCTAGTGCAATTGAAGATGTCTAAAATTTTATTCATTTTTGAGTATGTATACGGTGCTGCGAAAGAATAAGATCTTGTTGCAAAACCGTGCGAACTGCAGGAACTTCCCACTTGATGTTTCTTTGTGATCTCGTTGATTCAACTAGTTTACTAGAAGCATTCCTGTGGAACCTAAGTGCAATAGAGACTACATATAGCTGACGAACTGTCAAGAATTTGTATTCTGAGTACAATTGACTAGTAGGGTATCGAAGCGGTTTATTGTACGCAATTTTAATTATTGATCGTTGCGCTCTCTCTGCTCTTATCAAATAACTACTACAAGCTGCTCCCCAACTAACAACACAATAACTGAGAACGGATTGGCATAGGGATGTATACACTAGTCTGATTGTATTAGGGTCGGCGACTTTTCTTACATTTAGAAAGATGTATTTAAGTTTTCTAATCCGAGTACAGACCAAGTCAATATGTTTTTGCCATGAGAGATGGTCATCAATTACAATGCCTTAATACTTAATATGGTCGACTTTTATAATTTCAGGACATTGGCAATCAATTAAGGTACAGGCACCGCAAGAGTGAATCTTGAGTGGTAAAGTAAGTTCTGAAGTTAGGGCTTTACTATTAATTATTAAACTCTAGAAACTTAGTTTTTGAAGCATTTAGGGTAAGTAAGTTTGTATTAAGTCAATCACAGATTAATTGTACGCCTGTTTGTGTAACTTTATAAACATCTCTTCTGCAGTCTGCACCAAATATTATGGCTGTGTCGTCAGCGAATGTCGATATCTTTCCGTGATCTATAGGTAGTTTACAGAGATCATTTATATAAAGCAAAAACAGGGTAGGTCCGAGGACGCTCCCTTGAGGTACCCCAAAGGAAATGTCGGAATAGTCACTGTAATACCTATCAACTTTAAGTCTTTGCTTTCGGCCAGAGAGATAGGAACTGAACCAGTCCAGTGCAGTACCGCGAACGCCAGATTGCTCAAGTTTTTTTAGAAGAATTGGGCGTGAGACGGTATCAAATGCCTTTGCTAAGTCGAGGAAGACTCCGATGCATCTCTGACCTGCGTCTAGTATGTCTGTGACATGGCTTACCAGAGATACAACTCCGTCCTCCGTCGACCTGCCATTTCGGAAACCGTATTGATTGTCTGCCAAAATTCTTTTACTTTCTATGAAATTAAGCAACCGTTTATTAACAATTTTTTCCAGTAGCTTCGACAATAAGCTTAGTAAAGAAATTGGTCTATAATTGGCTACTTGTTTAGGGCCCCCAGCTTTCAAGATAGGACATACATTTGCTACTTTGAAGCTGTTCGGGACAGTACCTGAGATCATGCTGAGATTACATAAGTAGGTAATAGGTTCAGCCAACTTGGTTTTCCCATTTTAAGTATTTTATTACAAATATCGTCTGGTCCTGGAGCTGAATCTGTTTTTAAACTATTTATGATTTGAATAATTTCATATTCATCTACGGGTGACATGAAGAATGAGTCTGATTGTTGGCTAGAAACTTTGATTGAGTCAGCTAGTTGTTTTTCAGTGACTTTAAGCTTGTTGAGCGAGTTATTCGCTAAACTCTCTCCGACATTCGCAAGATATTTGTTAGCTTTGTTCAACGACTCATTGGGACAACTTCCTATAGACAGTAAATCTACATTTTTGTTTCTTTGTTTATGGATGCCAGCAACAGTTTTGACAGCATTCCAAATCATCTTGCTGTTTCCTTTTCCTTCTGTGATAATTTTGCAGTCATAATCATTCTTCAGTTTTTGCAGTAGATTATTGCATATATTTCTGTAAAGTTTATAGGTATTTTTCATTACGATGTTATTAGGATTTTTTCTAAAATTCACATGAAGAGCATCTCTTTTTCTTATACTTTTGATTAGGCTAGGTGTGATCCATTTTTTCCTTATTTGTTTTGAATTCTTTAATATTCTTTGATTTTGGTGAGCTTTAATTAACGAATTTAGGGTACCTATGAAAAAGTTAGTTGCTGAGTTGACGTCTGTTAAGTTGTGTATTATTGACCAATCGGTTTTGTTTATATCTTGAATTAACTCAGCAAAATTGGTTTTAATAATGTAGTTTGTAGGAATGAACAACTGTTGCGGTTTTTCGTCTAACCCTGTAATCAAGGCATCGTGGTCACTTACATCCGATATGCATACCGCCACATGTACTCTATGCCTGGTCTTTACCAAAACATGATCTATACAGTTTTGTTCGTGTGTTGGTAACTGATGCCCAGGCACTAAGCCGTAGTGTGCAGCCATATCTAGGTATTTGTCAGCATTCGCAGTTTTTATACAGTTTGGTTTGAAGTCAATATTCATGTCACCAGTAATGACTAAACTTTCGCAGGCTGAAAGTTTTATCACTTGTTCCAAGGAGTCAACGAAGGGGTCAATATTTTTTATAGACGGGGATCGGTATATGGCTACAACTGTTGAAGTTTTCCCTATTTTAGACGTAAGAATTGCCATCAGTGAACGATGGTTCCGTTACTTCGATGTTTAAACCAGCTTTAGTTAGCATTATCAGACCATCATTTTGGTTGAGAAATATTTTTGAGCTATGACAATTGTAGCCATCCAGGAAAACATGAGAAAAGTTACAGTTCAGGCAACATTCTGTTAGTACTATAATGTCAGGTAAAAAACCTAGCTTAGATAAAAATACTGTAAACTTATCGAAGTTTTTTCGAACACTTCGGATGTTTTGAGTCACTACAGTAAATCTTTGGCTTGGATTTTCTAAATACTCACTACATTGCTCTGGTGCATCTAAACATATGTTATTTATTAAAGTCGTGTTATCCATATCATCTGCTAAGTCCATAGTGTGGGAAAGGTATACCATATTAGTCTGCAATATTGTGTAAATTGATCGTGTTCATCAGTTAGAATGTAAATATATAAAATAGCCCTTACTGTTATTAGGGTTATGTTGACAGAGTAAACTACTTTTTTAATTATGTTGTATAATATATATATTGCAATTGATGTGTGTAATAATAAATAAGAAGTTGTGAAAACCAAGTATATTGTTTTAGATCTATATCTGAGATATTTCTAGCTATTTTTACGTTTTCTATATATTTTCTTCTGTTTGAAAAGTGACTGCTATACCATATTAGTCTGCAATATTTTGTAAATTGATCGTGTTCATCAGTTAGAATGTAACAATGTAAAATTTCCCTTACTGTTAATAGGATTATGTTGTCAGAGTAAATTACTTTTTTATTTGTGTTGTGTATATATTGCAATTTATGTGTGTAATAATAATTAGGAATTTGTAAAAACCGAGTATATTGTTTTAGAGTTATAACCGAGACATATCCAGCTATTTGTACGATTTCTATACAGACTGACTGGTTGAACACTTTACATAAACAAGGACATGATAATTCATGGTCACATGAAACGTTTAAAAAAATAAAATAATAAAAAATACCGTTAAACTACAGAGGAAACCTTCATTCTATGAATGTGCTATAACTCGAAAATTATGGACACCGTCCGAACGGGGTTAATGACCCAAAGCGCCGCGCCGCGTTCAAAGGAATCAAGCTGCGTCCGAACGGGGTTAATGACCCAAAGGGCCGCGCCGCCCGCCGCTACTACACGCGCGCCGCGAGTGACCATGTTTATTGTTTTGAGTAGACAATTAAAGTTAAATTAGGTAAATATTAGGCACCTATTTTTTTTTCTTAATTAGAACGAGAATCGAGTACTGAGCACTATATATCAATATGTAAAGTGTTCAACCAGTCAGCCTGTATATTTTCTTCTGTTTGAGTAGTGAATGGTTGTTAAGCAAATAATTAAATATACATGAAAAAGTACTTTAAAATCAAACAAGACAACAGCATAAACGCTCTTACTCGTAGTTACAATTAAATCATAAGATATTAGGTAATAATTACTGAAAAGCCCATGACACAGTCACTTTTTAAGTTTAAGCTGTCTTAGGACTTCTTCGTTCTTCACTAGTATGTGTGGGGCCCCTTCTTTTTGGCGGAGGTAAACTCTGCCATTAGCTACCCAGCAAAAAGTATAGTTTTATATAATAATACTTTTAGCAGTAGAAAGCTACATTATGCCTGAGTAACATACGCTATATTTGATTCATTATCATCTTCAACATCCATCACCACGCGGGTGAAACTGTGGAACACAGCTAGTTTTGAATAAAGGCATACAGTCAAGTGAAAGGACTTGTACTTAAAGTAGTGTAGGTAATTATAATTTACCTATGGAAAATACTTGGGCCCAACGTGGAGCTCATAAATGGGACGTAATAAGAATTTCTAGATTAAAATTTAAATTAGGTCGAATGTAGCATATATTGCGAGACGAAAGCAGATTTTTTTAATAGCGAATTTCCTTGGGACGGTTATGACATAATCGTAGGTAGTGTAGCGTCTTGTGTATTGTCATTTTAATTTGTATTTGAAAATATACATGACCTGTCAAAGAAAAATAAACTTTATAATTTTCCAGCAACCTAAGTCTGGTAACTAAGAAATATAATATAAATGTACAAATACTAATAGTGATAGCGATTCGCTTGTTCAAAATACTAAATACATATAACATTATGTATTATACAAATATTTTTAATAAAAGTGCTCATACTTCCTTTTTTTAAATTAAGCTATGTAGGTAAGCGTAATCTTCGAAATAAGCATGCAAAAAAGCAAAATTAGACTGAAGTAGCTTTCACTGATGATTCACACTTCGAAAAGTAACTACGTACAATAGGTACCTACCTACCTATTATGTTTACATTATATTTAAATAAGTATTTACTTACCTTTATTTCTCTCTCATTTTGGCGGCAAGGTCACGTAAATATTGACCTTGTTTCGTTGGCATGGTAAGTCTCAATTAATAACTTTTTAGCAACTTTTTTATTTCAAAAAATATGTGTAGAATCACAAAGCAGCATAGGTCCGTCGTCCAGTAAAGGATGAGCGGTACTGACGGCTCGTCACTCGCGCCGCGCAAGGGCCCCGCGGTTGCTTGGAAGTAAATGTAGTAAGCGCCAAAACTGTTTTTTCCGATTTATAAAGTACGATTCATGTAATCCGTATTCTTTTTTTGGCGAAATTAATGCTCTGATTTTCTTATATTTTTTAATGTAAGTATCAAGTCGATATCTCATATTGGTTTAAAGGAGAAGGAACATATATGTAAAAAATAGTAGAATATATTCGATATTTTTTTTCATCAAACATATTGTAACTTTGAGAAAAGATGTTTTGGTGCTTTTGTACGTAATTGAATGGAAAATTAGATATGCAAACAAAATAATCCCTAGCACTCATACTTAATCAGCAGTAGGATTTTCAAGATCCCGGAATATTGATATTTTTCGAGAGAGCAGCCTTAAAGAGGTGATAAACGTGCGAGTAAGTTTGCGAACTTGTGGTTTTTAAACCTTTTTCGCTGGTGTGTCACCCTAAGTACGTGTACTTTAAAACCGCCGAGTAAGTTCTTTGGCGATCCGACAGGTTTGAAATTTTGCTCGTAACCCGCATCCGATCCGTCTATTACCAACCGACCAACCACGCTGTCCACCTAGTTGGACGGTTAGTATAAATTTTTCTTAACCGACAATCTGGTTTGTCGGTTGATATATTTTATTCTTAACCGACAATCTGGTTTGTCGGTTGCAATATTTTAATTCTTAACCGACAACCTGGTTTGTCGGTTGCACTATTTTATTCTTAACTGACAACCTAGTTTGTCGGTTGTAATATTTTATTCTTAACCGACAATCTGCTTTGTCGGCTAATATTTGTTTTCAGCACTTATGTACATAGATTGATTACTAATATCTGTTAATTATAATTTCCTCTTTTCATCGTACCCTACCTCATTGTTATAACTTTGAATAGTTTTAAAATATTGAAATCCCTGCTATTTAAAGTTTCGAGAATTATTTTGTTTCTTTTTGTTTTTTGTGACTGGTCATGTCAATAATTCCCAACAGTTTCATAGTAATTTGGTTTTAAAAAATGAGTGAATTACAATATATTTCTAGAAATGGAGGCACAGTATTGCTTTCTGATGGTTATCAGTACTATAGACAAAAGTTATATAAAAACCAAAGTGCGTTTTGGATTTGTACCCAACGAAAAAAAAACAAATGTATGGGAAGTATTACAATTTAGGTAAGTTATTACAATTTCGTTCTCATTTTACGTCTGTTAGCGTATGATTTATACTAATATTATAAAGAGGAAAGATCTGATTGTTTGTTTGTTTGTTTTCATTGAATAGGCTCCGAAACTACTGGACCGATTTGAAAAATTCTTTCACCCTTAGGAAGCTACACTATCTCCGGTTGAATTGATTGATTTTTTGATTGATTGTTGACATAGGCTATATTTATTACTAGCAATGCACTCCGGCTTCGCACGGGTGTAATCTAGAAAAAAGTGAAGTGAAAAATGTGATGAGTCCCCCAATCTCGGTAAGCATCCTCTCAGATGTCTAAGAGGGTAGTCGGAGGCATGTCCAATCGTTACAGTTGACACATGGCCACATTTTGGCAACATGACTTTAAAAAAAAGTAATAATATCAAATTATTTGTAAGTACCTGTGTATACTACACACCAACACCTAAATAACATTTCATACCAGGATGATTCCGTCACAAAGAAGAAAGCATGGGATTGCAATGGGTACCTTCACATGTCACATGATTTTTTTTTCTTATACATAAACTGCACTAGTGCAGAGGAGTAAAACGTTTGGGGACTCCTAAACTATACAATGGTTTGTCGGTAACAGAAGTTTATCAACCAACAAACCATTAATTCATCCTGAGATAGTTTGTCAGTTAGGAATAAAAATGTAGATTACTAACGAACATACTAGGATAGTTTGTCGGTTAAGAAAAAAATATACTAACCGTCCAACTAGGTTGACAGCGTGATTGGTCGGTTGGTAATAGACGATCCGATCGTACGTGTGGCATCACTGCGAGCTGCGAACCGCCATTTTGTTTTGCCATTTAGTAGACACGCAATGCTTGTAGTTATTTGAAGTTTTAGTAATTTTAGTTAGTTTTTTTTAATTTTAAAGACTATAAATTAAAGTATTTTAAAATCGATATATTTTCTAAATAACACTTGTTGTTTCGTAAGTTGTTTCTTTTAACGACATCACAATACAGAATGAGTAAGTTTCACGTGTGTCACTGACGTCGAGCCGAGTAAGTTCACAATTTTTAAAACCGCGTATTTTAAGTTTGTACGTCTATCATCAACCTTACCAGGCTGTATCTCATGAACCGTAATCATATTTAGATATAATCATAGCTAGACAGTTTAAATTTTCTGATTATATATTTCTGTTGCCACTTTAACAAATACCAAGGATGGTAGTATATATGATGATCCTTGGAAATACTAAAGAGACTACGTGAGATCGACAAATGGATCTGCGATTTACACTAGTGCGACACACTGCATCTCTAGTGCGACAAACTGTAGTGCGAAGGTAGTTCGACACTACTTTAGTGCGACATACTATTGTGAGATAGTACTGTAATTCGACACCATGTTGGATACTACAATTTAACGTATTTAAAAGACCCGATGGGAGAAGTTGATTCGGGAATCAAAAGCAATTAAAATAGAAAAAAATGGTAGTTTGACACTACCCAAGTACGACAAACACTTATATTGCATAAACAGTTATTTAAGTATTCGTACATTAAGTATGTATGTATACCTTTATACACCCCCTCCTTTTTGGCGTCAGGGGTTAAAAAATCGACACACTTCCTATTGTTGGATTGGGTTTTAGTTCTTAACGTTAATTCTTCTAATCGTGATTTGAACCATGGACTTGCTGATCAGCAGTCCATATCTGTTACCATTGGGCACCACTTTAGAAATAATCCTACTAATAGATACAATTTTGTATCTTCAGTGTCGCACTAGAATAATGTCGAGATGCAGTGTGTCGCACTAGCGTACAAGTGAACTATGGTTAGTCGCAGTACAGTTTTGTCGCACAAGCGTTAATCGCACATCCATTTATCGATATCACATAGTACACTCAATACTAAAAACCCAACCAAGTACGATACGGACTCTCGCACGAAGGTTTCCGTAAAAACGGCAAAAAAGTTACGTCTACTTAGATTTCTTTCATGAGAACCTTCTCTTACAATAACTAACAACAAAAAAGAATCAGCGAAATTGTGCCATCCGTTCACGCGTGATGTGACCATAGGAAATAGAGATCCATAGCTACGGAACCGTACGTGAGCGAGTCTGACTCGCACTTGGCTGGTTTTCTTTCATGAGAACCTTCTCCTGATTAATTAACAAAACAAAAAAAATAAAATTGTTCCATCCGTTCACGCGTGAGTGATGGCCAAGGGAAATAGAGATTCATTTTTATTATATGTAGAAAGACATAGGGAAGCGTTCGGCACATTACTACGTATTAGGATATAGTGGTTGATAGAAGGTTCGTTATCTCGTAACGTTACTTCTTCATCAAAGAAAGGTTCGCTCACTGGTGCAAACTAGTAAAGTAAACTATGTCACGCAAGGAATTATCATGACTTGAAAACGCGGGTAGGAGCTTATGGTCATTAAATAGGTACATACCCATGATGTTGTCCTCTAAACGGTGTTGCCACGAAGCCCAGCACGAAGATAGTCCCAAAGAAGCCAGTTACCCAATAAATGGGTGTATACCACGACGTTAACACTGGTCTTCCAACTGGTGTATAGTTTACGGCGTATGCTAGCCATTGGGAATGTAAATCTGTTGTCGCTCCCGTAGTATTACCATTGTTCGGATAGATTTTCCTGGAGGGCATGTCTTCCAGAGAAATCCAGAGAAATCAATCAATACGAGAAAACATAAAACTATCAGCATCTGCTTTTTTTTTCTAATTTTACGTAAAAAAAGAACGCAATCTCGTGGTTGAATTTGAAGGTTTGTCGAATCCCGGAATAAAGGTTTTACGTGTTTTATTTATATTTGAGTATACTCGTACATTTGTACATTTGCCATTCCACAAGTTAATTACGTTAGTTCATATAGAAGCTCAGATAAATAAACCAATTTTTTTTATTGGTTTGGTTGGCTATATACTCAAAGTATAGAAGCATCAAGAGAGATTTCTACTCAAGTCGTCAGAGCCAAGTCACAGTCACTATCATCAAGTAAGTATCATCAATAAGTCTATCATCAAGTCACTGTCCTGTCTAAAGCTGCCAACAATCGGACAGCGGCTGAACAGTGTGCGCGGCTTCAGACGGCGTCTTCGGACGTGTTGCCAGTGGCAGTTAGTCAAATCTAAAGTGAGACAGCTAAAAAAGTATTTTATGTCAATATTCGCCGGTTTCGATATTAACTCGAAAATGACAATGACCAAATGTATGGACATTATGACCCTGTATGGATAGATACTTTAGGTATTATTTATTGCGATATATGGTTGTTAGATTATATCAAAAGGTAACAGAATATTACAATAACTTTGTATCTAAATGTTTCGTAAGGCTTTTTTTTATATGTTAAGTAGGATAGTCATCGATATGCCTACTTTGAATTTTGGCTCCCTATATTCTGTCAACCAACTCACAATGTCGCTATCACATTTAAATTCTTTTTGCTATCACAGTGAAGTAAATGACAGAGTGAAGAATAAAGAAATATCTGATAGTTTAGTTATATTTTATATACTGCGCCCCGCGGTTTCACCCGCGTGGTCATGGATGATGATGATAAAAACCAAAACCTTGTCAAAATTCATTACGATCTGTTTAGCCGTTTAGGCGTGATAAGGTAACAAACAGACGTAGAGACACAGTTTTAATTATTTTTTTTCTAAAATAAAAGTAGCCTTAGTTACACATTATAACATCAGTTAACTGCCAGTGAAAGTCCCGTCAAAATCAGTCCAGCCGTTTCAGTGATTACCCGAAACAAACAGACAAAAATTTGTCTGTCGGTGGAATCGGAATCGCTCGACTATAGTCGTATGAACAACAAGGTTGGATGACATGCTGACTCTACCACCGAGCGCGTCTAGTGTATCGATCTGTCGAAATCATAGCGTGCTTTTGACTAAGCTATCAGAAACTGACACATCATTGACATAACTCTATTGATAAGTCAGATAAGTCGTCATTACGGTCTTGACGTAGGCGGAGAGCTTGTTATTTTGTCTATGCTGTGCCCAAGAATATTACGCTTTTTTACCCGTGTGGTGATAGATGATGAAGATAGAAGTATCCTATGTGTAAATCCAGCGCCTCATCTACCTCTATACCAAATTTCATTAAAACTGCCCCCGCCGTTTGAGCATTAACGAGTAACAAACATCTACACATCCATACATCCATCCATACTCACAAACTTTCGCATTTATGATATAAGTAGGATTTATTATCTATATTTAAATGATTACTCGTTTTCTATAGTATGGCTTCATCGGCGTAAATTATTTCCTTAATATGCACAATTTTTTTAAAGTAATTACTTCTAAAAAGGAGGAGGTTTCTTTATCAGGGGATCGTTTGCTAACGGTATAGCCAATGTCTAAACTCTTCATGATTATACATATTAAAGGCGTAAACATTTTTCTTTTTAGGTATTTCCATTGTTCAACGTACTCACTCACATATTAGAATTTCAAAAAGCAAAATTTTCGTTTTCTGATGTGGATATTACTGCTGTTAGTAGTATATTACGTTTCATTACAAAACGAATTTTATGTTTGATATCATGGTACGTAAAAGTCCGCTAGAAGTTGCTAGCTATTTTTTTGTCGCTAAAGCCTTAGTATTTACTAAGGCTTCCAGATTTAACGAAAAAGTCATTAAAACGGTAACACTGGCGCATCCGAGGCCTGTGCGCACCTCAGAGTAAGTACCAAAAGAGTTGTCACAGTAGTAATAACAATAAGAGTGAGCGAAATGTATATAGACGATTCCAAAGGAATGACAGGGCTGGAGAATAATTTATTGTCCTGCCTGTAGTCTCACATTTTCGTAGCTGGGCATACCTCGCAAGTGTGCCAAACAGTTGTAATATATTTTTGTAATTCTAGTGAAATCTGACTTTACAATGAAAAAAGGTGTTGTATTGTTATGGTGATATGTGTTACTGTGTATAGAACATATAAACAATGATTCATTGTTATGTTTTAGGCTGCAAAAGCCAATGTGAACGTAATAACGAAAACATAACCTTTCATTCGTAAGTCCACAATTTTACTTTGTTGATAAAAATAAATATAGATAATATATTATAAGAATTGCATGACTGCAACAACGTGTAGAAAATACGAAATAATACGTAAACTGGCCTAAGAAAATTATTGAATTTTGTAGCATTAACCACCCAAACTATGTAGGTAAGTAAAATTAATCCAGGTGACATTTTTCCTAGCCGTCATGAGTACTTCTGAAATTGGTTGGGTGCGCTGCGTTTCTGACTCTTACCGGCATAGGGTAGGTGCACTAGTTTCCCGACCTGCATATATTTTCGGCCTTTTGAGGATCATGTCCCACTAAAACAATATATTTATAGAGCGTATATTGCTCTAACTAACACGATCATGCACTTACCATTTTCTTAAAGTTCCCTTACACCCGTAAATACATTTTAGCTTGCCAACCTTAGCAAGTACTTCTTAGCAGATTATTAAATTTGCCGCTCGCCTCGGAGGTGTCGTAACGTGCGTAAATTCACAAAAAAATAACGGCTCAAGTGCATTTCGAAGGTAAGTTTTTAAGCCATTGTCTAAGTATGTTAGATGAATTCTTATGTTATAAGCATTAGAAATTACTGAATATTGTTTTCATATGGTTGTTTTAGCAATAATTGGTAAAAAATACCATAATATTAGGCGGCTAGAAATGAATACCAAAAAAACTTCAAACGTTGAGTTTTCGGCCATGTGGCCGAAATGTGCCTCAATACAGTGTTAGATAGTTTTGTCTCTTTTGTTAGTTTGTTTGCATTCTCTGCCTAGTTTGGAACCTGAAGACGTTCGTGTGGATGTTGTCGCATATTATATATTAATTACAAAATTCATCTATGTATCTCTTTTTGTACCAATTAAGTGCTTAATGTGATGATTTTATTCCTTGGTTTTCGGCCGCCAATACATGTTCCTGTTAATTAATAAAAATATTCACTTAATGTTAGTGGCCGAAAATAAGAACACATATTTATATACATTCGCTTTTTGGCCACTTTAAAGCTAGGTTAGACTAATACAGGGTGTTTGGTAGAGGGGCCGACATACCAAATGAGCGTGTTCGGGGGCCCACTTGGAGAATACAAGTTGGCCAAAAAAAATCACAGACCCCCCAATTTTTTTTGTGAATTTTCCCTTTTTTCCGAAATCGTACCTATTTACCACCATAACATTTGTAAAATCTGTTTTGGACAGGATGTTTTTAGTTGAATTTGGTCTCTGTACACCTTCAGGCCAAGCAAAGCAAAATTGGATACCTGGATTTTGAATTGTATTGGCCCTTATTAGCTAGCTATCAAATAACGCGAGTCGGTACGGTGTGTTCGTGGAATTTTCGTCAAATGGAATTCTGTATGTAATGCCACTATCGGTGCGATTGGACACAACTAGTTGCGTTCGTTTGTCGTTATGAACTGTCAAAATATCGTGCTCTACGTTCCCACGATAACCACGATTAGAAAACGATAGTGTGAAATCTACAAATATTGCATGTGTCCTTGTAATTAACAATTAGACTGTCTCAGAACCAATAAATGTAGCAAATACTTTTGATAATTTCTTCTTTAATTTACCTCTAGAAGTCACCAAGTCACTGAATTCTTGCCCCAATGCAGCAGAAGCTATTCTTAAAGCTAATTTCACGAACGAAGTACCTAGTTTTTCTTTTGAATATACTTCAACTGTCGAAATTATAAAAACATTCAAAAGCTTAAATATAAAGACTACTGAAGACTTATGGGGAATGTCAGTAAAAATTGTAGAGCCAATTATTAGTTTTATGGGTCCTATTTTGGCCCGCTTATTTAATCTTTGTATAGATAGAGGTACCTTTCCTAATTTAATGAAATATAGTATCACACATCACTCCAATTTTTAAGGCTGGAGAGAAAACAGACCCCTCAAATTATAGACCAGTATCTATACTACCAATTTTGAGTAAGATCTTTGAAAAAATTATGCTCAAACAACTTTTGGCGCACTTCAACGAGCATTCAATACTGCACGAAAATCAGTTCGGCTTCACGAAAACAAGATCAACTAAGGATGCCGGTGTGAAGTTAATGACGTATGTCTTAAAGGCTTGGGAGAGCTCACATGATGCTATTGGTGTCTTTTGTGATCTCTCTGAAGCATTTGATTGTGTGGAACACCGTATACTGATTCGAAAGCTTTTCCATTATGGTATTCGTGGAGCTGCGCTTGATGTCATCGAGTCATATTTATCTGACAGGATGCAAAAGGTTGGCATAAATGGTGGAACATCTTCAGGATCTATAATTAAAATGGGTGTTCCACAAGGGTCCATTTTAGGGCCTTTTTTGTTCTTAGTTTACATTAACGACTTGCCACTTATGGCCAAGGATCTTTATGATATTGTTTTATTTGCGGATGACACATCTCTGATTTTTAAAGTAGATAGGAAAGATAGCACACTAATTCAAGTAAACAACGCTCTATCTAGTAACTCTAAATGTTTCTCAACTAATAATTTACTTCTGAATTCAAAAAAGACAAAATGTTTGAAGTTTTCTTTGCCTACTGTTCCATATTTGGAGTCCAACGTTACGCTTGATGGAGTTAAACTCGTAATGGACAAGGAAACAGTCTTCCTGGGCATTAAAATTGACGCAAAATTACAATGGGGTCCTCATATAAATGCCCTGTCTGGGAGACTCTGTTCTGCTGCATATGCAGTACGTAAAATAAGAGAGCTAACAGATGCTTCTACGGCGCGGTTAGTGTATTTTGCATATTTCCACAGCGTAATGTCATATGGGATATTGCTATGGGGTTCAGCGGCTGATATAGAGACCATATTTATCCTTCAGAAACGTGCTATTAGAGCTATATACGAAATGGGTCCCCGTGAATCTTTGAGAGATTTATTTAAAGAAATCAATATATTAACGTTGCCTTCCTTATATGTATTTGAAAATATAATGTATGTTCGTAAAAATTCACATAAATATAAGTTAAATAGTGCTCACCACACTTTTAATACCAGAAATACAAATAGGATAGCTGTACCTAGTTTTAGACTTGCGAAGACTAATAAGTCATTCCTAGGAAATTGTGTGCGTTTTTACAATAAAATCCCAAAGCACATAACTGAGCTCACAGAGGGCAAATTCAAGTTGACTGTAAAAAACGTTTTAATAAAAAAAGCTTACTATAAAGTTCCACATTATATAGAAGATAAAGATGCTTGGAATACTCCACGTCTGGCAAGCTGTCTCTCTGCCACCCATAAAATGTAATATTTGTAGTACCTAAGTAGAAACATTGTAAACATCGATATAAAAAGAATGGCCCCGAGTTTCTTGCCGCTTCTTCTCGGTGGGTTCTATATATTTTGGAACGCGGCGGTAGAGTCTTTAAAGTACATTATAATGAAAAGTTGACGTTCATAAGTGCGTCTTTGATGCCTAAATTGAATAAATGATTTTGACTTTGACTTATTTTGGCATCTTCGATCGCAATTATTACATAATTGATTTATTTTAGTGGAATAATTTTTGTTTAGTCGGATATCTATTAAGCAGGTACTTACCCACATGATATAATCGAAAGTGATTGCCTTCAAACATAAGATTCGGACTAACCTCCTATATACTGCATCATACAAACGATACAATAATATATACCATCGTAAAGTGAAGCAAAAGATCCGATCTACTCAGCGAGCTGTGGAAAGTAGCATAGGTACTTAGGCTCAGGAAGATACACAGAGACTCACAAAGTCCGAAGCTGCTTACTGAGACATAAACAAAGCTAACACGTCTTACAGACAATAGGTGTACCACAAGATAGAAAGGAACAGCTTGAAAATGGAATATTGACGGACCTCATAGAGAGTGGGCTGATAACATACTCACCTAATCCAAATTGCTTGGATAAATTGTATGAAAACAGCATTAAATATATCTGGGAAGAAATTGGAGGAAACCTTCACCGAAGGATCTAGATCTTCCAACAACCATAAGAAACTAACAGATCATTCAGCCCTGAAGAACAATTCAAAATTATCCTGGCTGATCTTATAAGTAGATATGTATTTTTTTATTGGTAATGTTGTATGGGTACGATGCCAACAGTCACGTAGAGAATAGAATAACAATAGAGTCAAGAATGTAATACCTTTTCAGGAACAGTTCCTGATCTAATTCTTCGACGGCCACTTTTCGTTACGTAAGTCTGTGACATGGAAGTAGGCTTTTTGCCCGTTTTTGGCATTGGTTTCCACCAAGCTTCATTTCGTGTCCGTCTTATTATGTAAGGCTAACGCTTAGCCACAACGGGGTCGGGAATTGAATTCTATGAATATACAGATATAATTTTAGAATGTCGCGGTATTATAGGTCGGCGAAATAGTCTTTTCGTAACTCGTTGTATGAAAGCTGCAATAATATTAATTTGGTTGTACTGTTTCCGTCTGGGTGCTTTTGATACCATTGCAATGTGATATTTCGAAATATAAAAAAGAAAATGGGTGTCTATAAAGTCGGTTTACGGACGATAATTTTACGTGATAACGTCATATAACAAGCTGAACGCCTAGGGCGATCATGCCTCTCTATCGCTTGTTACGTGCTCTTGGTTGCACGTTTGGCTCAGGCGGAACGTGGCAGTGAGTCATACTTTTTCGAGCGTGTAGCCGGAGTTCATCGATTTATAAAACGTTAACACGTCAAAAGTACAAAAAAGAGCTCTCATAATTTTTAAATTGCGGTCTTTCAGTCCACCAAAATAAGTGAATCTATTGAAGAAATTCGATATATCGCGAGATATTGTTTGTAGAAGCTAGCCAAGTGCGAGTTGGAATCGCATACTGAGGGTTCCATATAATTATGAAGAAAGCATCTAACATGATTGCTCTATCTAAAAGCATAGTACAAATTTAACTTTGACGTTCGTTCTCTAGATAACATTATTGCACCAACCGCATAAGTCAATTTGTCATAGTAAATTAGTTTATTATGTAGTTGTTATTAAACTACATTTACGTTTAGTATTTGTTATTAAACTACATATTTACGGTTATCAGATATTTTCTTTATATGTATTGTGCTGTAAGACATTTTTTCCTTTAACAGTTTCATGATTTTACGTCAACGGGAAGCACCCTCTAAGTTTTGATTCAATTGTGAAATCGCGAAATATACGAACATATGGGACATAAGCGGTCATAGTTTTTGATCGCCTTGATTAAAAAAATCAAAATTGTATGATTTTTTTCACAGATGACAGACCATTTAGTATTGGATATAAATTTAAACTCGATATCTTTACGCGTGTGTGAGAAAAAGGGTCTTGACAGACAGACAGAAGGACAACAAAGTAATCCTATATGGGTTATTTATTCATTATGAGTTACGTAACCCTGAAACATTTTAATCAAACGCTTTTATTACCTCACGTTTTACCATCAAGTGGGTAAATAGACCTTCATGCTCTTGGCAACACTAACCAGTTATGGCATCGCATTGTTATTATTTTCAGTTTTAATATTTTGAGACAAAATACATCTGAAAATTGAATATTTACTTGAGAAACTTGATGTTTATAATTATTATCTTTTTTTGTAGAGTATTTTTACACGATTTCACAGGAGACGCTGGAATATTTTAAAATTATATTTCTGGTTGGTAACGTGCTTCCGCCATGCACGTTCGTTGACGGGTGGCAAATGCTAGCGAAGGCAGTTGATCAAAGTCACCAATATTGGCGACTTTTAACTGGATTCAATTTACGTAAGCGTACTAGGAATCTGGACGTTTATATAATATAGTAGTAGTAGACTTAGTAGTTGGTATTATAAACAATCAAGCCCTTCTAACTTTACTCGTTTTCCTCGACTAACATCGCAATTCGAGCAAAGGGGTACACTGAAAACCAGCCCTGCGTAAACCGCTGTTTTCGCAGCACAGTGCTGAGCGTATCCCTATTGCCAATCAATGAAGCATATTTAGTTTAGTTAACATCAATAATTTTGTCTTTGAACCTTTGTTGGTAATAAATGATTTGACTTTGACTTTTACTTTGAATAATAATAATAATAAATTCTTACTAATATGTCCAAATCAATAGTAATATCATTCACCAAATGTCAGCATTAAATTTACAATCCTAGGCATACCATTAGGCGCGGTGTATCGGGATAAAAGAGTAGATTAATATCTGGAAAAAATCGATAATGCTAACTATTATTATGATTTTCAAACAGATATTATGATTTTCAATCGATTATAATATATAATATATTTAAAATAATTGACTTGACTTCATAAATAGATGGTTTTTGTCTATGGTTTTTGTGTTGTGACTAAACTGATTGTCACAATTTTGCCAGTGTCTTTACACGCTAGTGTCATAAAACGTGAGGAATATGTAGGTTGTATTCTAATATTTATAAGGTCAGTAATAAAAAAAAACATCAGTATTTGAAAATCCCTCCTGGTTTTGTATTCACCTTATATAAAGACTAACTGTGCGCCGCGGTTTCATCCGCGCGGTGATGGGTGATTAATCAAATATAGTGTATGTTACTCAGGCATAAATCATATAATAATATAACTCTCTACTGGTAAAATATATTTTTGAACCGGATGTAGTTATTGCGCTTGTCCGTTACAAACAAACCATCAAAACTTTCCTTTTTATTATAAGTCTAGACAAGGATTAACTAACAGCAAGGTTATGCCTTTTGTTTTTTTTTACCAGAGGAAATGCATTTACGCATACTTCGTGCTTTGGGGAAAGACACGAAAGTTATGTGGGACTCACGTGAGCATAGAAACTCACACCTCCGGCGCCGTACGATGCCGAAGAAATACCCACTAAAACCTCTTGGTGCTCCGTCTTCGCGCTTAGGCAAGAAGAATGGTCACAGTTGCCCTTTTCCGCTTCTTCTGCACAACGTTTGTCCGCTTTCAAACGGAACTCCGAGTGATTAGCGGATTATTATAGCGGAGCACGGTCATACACACCTTACCTGCTCCTGGGTTGCGTAGGAACGACAAGTTTCCCCAAACTTGACGTTCAGATCCTTATTGGGGAGCGAGCGTTTGGGCAAAAGCCCTACGTCTGCGTCCGATTCTCCGGCGACGTACAGGATCCGCTGATGGGTCATTCTCTCTGCGTCGTTCTTCTTCCTCTTTCTTGCCCATTACTGCCTCACAGTAGGCATTGACAGCGTTCCATGATGTTTCGCTGTTGACCATCAAGTTGACTACTGTTGGAAGCGAGAGGTCGCTCCCGATACTTGTCATTAGTTGGGCTCGTTCTTCAGTCCATGCTATGCACACTTCTAGTGTGTGTTGTGCTGTTTCCTCACTTGCGCCACAGCCATGACACATTGGGGTTTGTTCTCTTCTCGCAACATTGCACAAATATCTACCAAAGCTGCCATGGCCAGACAGAATCTGCACTAGTCGAAATGATAACAATCCTGATGGTCGTCCAACCCATTTATCCAGTACCGGTTGAATTGTTGCAATTTCACGATGACCCGCGCTTGGCTGCTCAAACCTTTGTGACCACTTCCTGACGATTACCCGTCTAGCATTCTGACGCCACCTCTTTACTTCTTCGTCAAGTGGTTGGTATCCTCTACTCTTAGCTTCTGCAGTCCTCCAGTAGATTTCTGCCAGCATCTCTGCCTCTAAGTCCCACGGGGGAGTACATGCTAATACACAAGCCGCCTCGTACGAAACTGTTCGGTATGCACGACTTACCCTGAGCACCATAACCCGCTGCGGGCGCTGTAGAACAGTCTTATTGTGGTTGCTCAAGGAGTCTGCCCAGTTGGGTGCACCGTAGAGGGCCATTGATCGCACAACCCCTGTAAACAGGCGGCGACACCATGCGCTTGGTCCGCCCAGATTGGGCATAAGCCTGCTCAAGGCGGACGAAGTGCGTACCAGTTTTGGAGCTAGTCTTTTAAAGTGCTCTCTGAAATTCCATTGGCTGTCAAGGACAATTCCTAGGTACTACATCGACGACCCGACCCTGATAGAAACACCACTGATAACCAAGTGACCACCTGATGGTGGCGCATTCCGTGGCCCATGAAAACATAATGCTTCGGATTTGTTCAGGGCCACCGTCAGACCCAATCGTCTTATCCTGCTCACCACTTGGGCAACTCCCGCGGTAGCAAGCAAGCTTGCTTGGCGGTATGTTCTACCACGCGCGGTCACCAAAGTGTCGTCGGCGTAGCATGTGACACTGATGCCACGAAGAGTAGCCTCACGAATGACCCAGTCATATCCGATGTTCCATAAGAGCGGCCCGAGAACCGATCCCTGTGGAACACCGCACGATACTCTCCTTTGTCCCCATCCGTTCCGGGTCGGGTAAATTACCGACCTCTGTGAAAGGTAAGCCAGCACCGTCTGGCGTAGGTAAAGGGGTACTCCGTGGTAACGGAGCGCTTCCTCTATACACGCGTGAGGTAGTGTGTTGAATGCATTGGCGATGTCTAAAGACACCGCCAAGACGACACCACCCTGTGCAACTGTCTCTTCAGCAGTATCCCTCACTTGTGCAATAGCATCTATGGTGGATCTGCCACACCGAAAGCCAAATTGTTTCTCCGACAAGTTAGGCCCCATTTGCTCAAGGTGCTTAGTGATGCGAGTGGCAATGACGCGCTCAAAAAGTTGACCCGCCTCACTAAGTAGCACAATCGGACGATATGCAGCCGGAGAATCCACCGGTCATCCTTCTTTCTTTAGAAGGACTAGTTTCCCTACTTTCCATTCAGTGGGGAATGTCCGCTCTTTCAGGCAGGTCGTAATGATAGCCCGGAATCTGGGTTCAAGGCCATTTTTTAGAGCGAGAACCCATACCCGACCAGGGATCCCATCAGGGCCAGGGGCCGTGTTTTTGGCTTGAAGCCGCAACATAGCGGCTCCTAATTCTCCCATCGATACGTCCGGGATATCTTCAGCGTGCTCCATCTCATTTGAGAATGTTGACGTAGGAGGAGCCACAAGGTCACCTCTGGCGGGGAATAACGCTTTGACCACTCTCTCTAATAATTCTGGCTCTATGCTGGAAGTAAGCGGAGGAGCCCAAGGGCGGAGCTTGTTCATGACGAGTCTGTATGGCCGACCCCAAGGGTCCTCATCTAGCATCGTAATCAGGCCTCATCCCAGGCTCTCTCTTTAGCCTCACCGATGGCAGATCTCAAAGCCTTTTTGGCGTCTTGATATATTGTGTATAGTTGACGCTACTCGCTTCGTCTCGCCTAGTGAGCCAGCTCGTCCAGCTTTCTAGGAGTGATGCTTCCACTAGGGTTTCCCGATCAAGTCTTTTTAGTGCCCATCTAGGGCCAAGTTTCTTTGCCGTTCTGCCAGAAGAAATTGGGTTCGTCGAAGTGGAAGCAGAAACGTCAAACCGGATGTATCGGTGATCTGATAAAGTTTCCTCTTCCAAGACTTCCCAGTTATGGACCCGACGTGCCAGGGTGGGACTCGCAAAGGTTATGTCAACAATTGACCCACCCTGCATCCTCATACATGTGTTTATTGCTTCACGATTTAGCACCACTAGTCCATTGCCTGCAAGCCACTCTTCTACTTCCTTGCCTCTTGCGTCTGTGGCAGGGCATCCCCATACTGCAGACTTGGCATTCAAATTCCCAGCGATTATCACTGGATAAGGACGGTACCACGCTAGAACGGAGTCTATTTCTGCCAGGAAGCTCTCGAATTCTGCCAAATTTTTGTTGGGCGAGAAATACCCTCCAACCACCATTACATCTTTACACAAAGCTGCGACAATACCACGACCTTTGGAAACCTTAGTTACTGTGTACTCGTCTCTAGCAATAATTGCAACAGATCCCTCCTGGTCACCTATCCAATCGTCCTGTGAAGGAACTAGGTACGGTTCCGTAACTATCGTCATTGATCAACCATTGCGCCATGCTCTGGAGTAAAAAAGAGCCCTGGCACCTGGTAGTATTTTGTGGCCATCACAAATCAGAGTGACGTCACGGACGGTTCCACAACAGTGTGCGTACTAGTATTTTGCATCATTTTTAAATACAAAACAAGTGTATTATATCATAAGAGTGTTTACGTTAAGTGCCACAACGTGCGAGTCAGGTGTGTGAGTGTTTGTGAAACCCAACACTGCGGCGCTTGTGAGAAATCATCAATTAACTGTGCCTGATCGACTATACTGATCGCTATTTTATTAGTTTAAAAGTGGGTACACTTATCCCTTGTGAAATCGTTAACTAGTATTATTTCGATTTGATTTTCGTGCCATCTAGCGGTGGTGCTCTGTACTACTATTAAAACTCCGATTGGATCGAGTTCGGTATAGATATCTGCTACAACACCTTGGTTGGAAATGGCGAAGAAATGTAATGCATGCGGTCGCTTCGCCAATGTTGTAGATGGCGTTAAATGTACTAATTACATTGGATTATTTCATCGAGCTTGCGTCAACATCCCCAAGGATACCCAGGTAGCTTCGGCATGGCTGTGTCCTAAATGTAAGGCTGTGACTCCTCGGAAGGACAATACGGAAAATCCAGTACGGGGTGAGAGAGCTGACTATGTCTCTGCACAGAACAGTCCGGTACCAATTAATGATACGACTAACGAGAATTTACGTGAAGTAAAGCTTATGCGCCAAGAGATGAAGTCGTTTAGAGACATCGTAGAGGGGTTCAGTAGCCGTTTGGACAGTATGGAGATGCGACTCGAATCCTTGGAGAATAGGAGTACAGTAGTACAGGCGTGTCCCGAGGTCTCCGGCCTTCTCTCGACCATCGAGCAACTGAAGGTTGAGTAAAATGACCGGGAGCAGGATTCGCTCCTTAATGATGTTGAAGTCACGGGCGTCCCCGAGGAGCAAGGCGAGAACCCGTGTCACCTTGTCTGCGTCCTTGCGGAAAAGTTGGGCGTAGTGTCCGAGGAGCGCGACTTCGTGTCGGTGACGACAGTGGGCGCGCGCCGTGCGGCCCTTAGCGGCGACGACAATGGGCCGAATGGGCCGCCGTGCCCGCGGCCGCTGGTGGCTTGCCTCGCGCGCCGTCAGCTGCGTGACGCCTTGCTGCAGGCCGTGCGCGTACGCCGCCACCTCACTACTGAGGGCATGGGTCTTGCTGCTGCACCGACAAGGCTGTATGTTAACGAGCGCCTCTCGAAACACAATAGAGTGCTTTTTTCAAGGCGCGTCAGGAAGCGCGTCCTCGCGGTTGGAAGTACGTTTGGACCAGAGGCGGACGTATTTTCGTACGACGCGAGACCGGCATGACGTCGTTCCGGGTACGGTCGGAAGTGGACCTCAGTAAGATATTCGTCGTCCAGTCGAGCGACGTGGCGCCGGTCGCATAGGGAGTTCGCACGTACTGAAACGTAATAAAAATACAACTTATTGTAAAATCATTTATTACATACGCATATTGATACACATACTGTATAAAAACTTTACGGTGTATTGGTATACTTATACCTATTATGTATTATATTTAGCGTATAAACGGATTGTGTATCTTACATCTTTAACATCATGGACGGTTCAACGTCAGATCAGGAGTGACATAGTAGATTATGAAAATATAATTTTGCTTTCTATTTTTAGTCTAAGTAATTGTTACTGTAATGGTTTGTATAGGCATATATTTCTACATAATGTAAAATTGTTTCTTGTTGAATGTAAAATATTACTTATTTTATGATGGCTGCTAAAAATCTTCAAGTTGGTTTATACAATGCAGGTTCCCTAGGCACCAACCATGACAATATCATAGCGGCAGTTACTCGGAGTGGTGTGGATGTTCTGGCACTCAATGAGACCTGGGTCCACTCGGGAGAGGAGGGGCGCGCCCCGGCCATCCCCGGGTACAGTCTAAGACACACGCCGCGACCGCGTTGGTTACGGTCCCGCGGTGGTGGCGTTGGTTTCTATATTAAGCGCGGTGTCGCAGTGCGCGCTTGGCGTCACCCGGTGGATCCGATATATAGTGCAATCGAACAAGTATGGCTCTCTGTGAACCTTAACGGAAAAAAATTGATGATTGGTACTGCTTACCGACCTAGTTGGGTTAATGTTGATTTATTCTTTAGCGCAATCACAGACTCGATTAGTTCCATTCAAAAATACGATAATTTGATTTTATTGGGAGATTTCAATATAAATTATTTAAATATTAATGACGGTAATACAATTAAATTCATATCCTTCTTATCCTGCTTTAACCTAGAACAGTTAGTAAGTCAACCTACTCACTTTACTGCAACTAGCCAAACATTAATTGATGTGGTGTGTACTGATTTGTATACCGAGAGAGTAACATTAGAACTTGTAGGGAATATTTTTGGTCACTGCTTTGTAGTATGCGAGTTCAAAATTAAACGTATGAAAACTGCACCACGCACTATAATATATAGACCTATAAAAAATATATGTCTAAATAATTTTAATAAAGATTTGAATTTAATAAATTGGAATCTTATATCTATGCATTCTGATGTTAACTACACGGTAACTTTGTTCAACCACTACACCTTAACTCTTTTTGATATCCATGCGGCGGGTACATCATTGGTTATTAGAAACCGTTCCTATCCGTGGATCACAGATACTTTAAAACTGATGATGAAACTGCGGGATGAGGCTGCTATGGATTATCATAAAAATAATTCTGATATAAAAAAAATATTACAAATCATTAAAATCTACTGTGAACAATGCACTTTTTCAAGAAAAATCAGCCTATTTTAACCCGGCGTCAATGACGTGAAAATAATTACGCGGTCAATGACGCCGGGTAACTGTGACCCGAATTTTATCGATGGGTTATACCAAAACTGAAAGGGTTATCTTGATTTTGAAAATTATTTATTATTTATGGGTTCTTTGCTCATAAAAATGTATATAAATAATATCAGTATATTTTATAAATCAACTTTTTATTATTTTACTCAGAAGCACATGCAAAATCAACTATGAAAACATAACTTTAGACTTTCTTTAATTTTTGGTAATGTAACCTTAAAATATATATACATATAAATATTCATCTTACATACTAAAAGGGAGATCACAGGAACTTTAAATAATAATAATATTAACTAACAGTCTTCGAACTCCTCATTCTGGGACATGGAAGTGCTGCAATTAGTACAATATGAAATCACATGATCCGGACAGATGTAGATCTGGCATGATGCACAGGTGTGTGATGTTTTCTTGTCCTTTTTAGACGGACATACCTGACATCTCCTGCGAGTTCCTGGAACCTTTTCAGGAGGTTCATGGATAGGTTCACCTTTCAAATCTGCAATTCTTTTACGTAATTGCCTAGGTAAATTCATACGTGTCTTGCGGAATCGTAAGTGATCTTGAATCAATGCAAGCCCAAGGTTTTTTAGGAACTGTCGCCGTTTTGTGCGAGTATCATTATTGTTAGCTCGATATATTACATTTGCATTTATGCCCGATATATTTAGCATTGCAAAAAAAGTCGTCAGAGACCATCGTTTTGAGTTTCTGCTCACGTTGTACAACAAAAGGAAAAAAGGTTAGTCACAAAAACACTACGCCGTCGATGACGCTGGGTCATATTTACCCGTTGTAACTTGACGCACGTGTATCTCCTTCCGCAAGAGGCGTCGCACTAAGCACGCCGGCGGTGCGGGTAGAGGGGGCTGGTATCTCCAGCTACTCAAGCGCTCAAATCGATTGGTTGGCGGGGGAAAAAAATGTGGCCGTTTTAAATCGCCTCGGGTCATTGTGACCCAGCGTCATTGACGCCGGGTTAAACAAAACATTAATAACAACATCAAAAACTCAAAACAACTATGGAAAAATCTAAAAAATAATTTATTACCAAAAAATGATACTGAACTACCGCCGTTTTTTAATAACCCAGACATCATAAATAATCACTTTTTATGTATACCAGGTAATTGCAATACAACTATTTCTCATTTGACTTATTTTGAACATCATAAATTTAATAATGCAGTGTTTCATATTGAACAAATTAGCTTTGACAGACTGATTCAGATAATCAAAAGTTTGAAATCCAATGCTGTGGGTAGTGATGGTATCAGTCTGGATATGCTAATGATGACATTCCAAAATACAATAGATAGCATACAATCTCTTATAAATACTTCCATTGAGACTTCCACATTTCCCGATGCTTGGAAACAAGCAATTGTACGCCCTTTACCTAAAATGCCTAGCCCAGTTGACATGAATGATCTTAGACCGATCAGCATTCTTCCATGCTTGTCTAAAATTTTGGAAAAGGCGGTAAGTATTCAGTTAAAGGATTTCCTTGAAAATAATCGTATCTTGCCTGAAGTACAATCGGGTTTCAGAAGAGGACGTAGTACTACTACCGCAATGCTTGCCGTAACTGATGATATACTTCGCGCTCAAGATGATGGAATGTGTACACTTTTGGTGTTACTAGATTTTTCTAGAGCATTTAATTGTTTAAATATAAATCTTCTCTTATCTAAACTAAGTTTTTACGGATTTGACTCTAAAGCGGTTAAGTGGTTCAACAGTTACCTAAATGGATGATGCCAGTGTGTGAAGATCGATCGTTCTGATGGCTCATCATTGTTGTCAGAAACCCTGTCTGTAAATAGAGGTGTGCCTCAGGGTTCTATTTTGGGACCTATTCTTTTCATCTTGTACTCTGCTGACATTGTAACGCAAATTCAGAACTGCAAGTTTCATATATATGCAGATGACATTTAGGTGTACATATCCTGCAAACCACATGACGTTGATAACGCTATTGCAAAACTCAATGAAGACCTTGTAAGAATATGTTCATGGTCTTCCAACAACTGTCTGATACTTAATCCAGATAAAACAAAATATCTCATATTCGGCAGTAAATACCAGATTACCAGTATACAATCATCAGCGAGTATCATGCTTATGGGTAAACCTATTGAGCGAGTATATGAAGCTCGAAACTTAGGTTTACTAATGGACAGTGAGCTTCGATTCAAAAACCATGTTAATAACTGTGTGAAAAATAGCTTTTATCGACTGAAAGTCTTGTACCAAATGAGACCCTATCTAAAAGAAGAGCTACGTATCCAATTAGCTGAATCATTAGTATTGTCAAAATTAAATTATATGGACACTGTTGTTGGTCCTAGGTTGTTGGTCAAAACACAAAAGTTAATACAAAGAGTCCAGAATGCTTGCGCTCGTTTTTGTTTTAACATTCCGTTAAGGACTCATGTGACCCCATACTTGAACAAACACTTACTTTTGAAAATAAAACATCGCCGCAAACTTCCCTTGGCATGTCTTCTGTTTGGCGTTTTAAAATACAAAGAGCCATCGTATCTATACGACAAGTTGTCCTGGAAAGCTAGTCGCAGGTCCCTTGAGCCACGTCAATGCTCGTCGCAACTCGTTACAGAACAACACGGAACAGCCGCCTTCAGAGGAAGTTTTCGCTATGCCGCGACCAAGTGCTGGAATAATATTCCGCCGCCTTTAAGGAACCTGCAATGTATACACGGATTTAGACTTAAGTTGAAAAGATTTATTTTCGCACATCAAAAAAGCGAAGAACTTCTAAAGAACGATACTAGTGCTATTTAATATAATAAAAATTACTTACTTATATGTCCCGGTAAAACATTAACGTATGATTTTTTGTAATTAGTAATTTTAAAATTTTATCCTATATTATATTTTGTCCGGTATCACATTGTATATATCTCAATGTTAGTATGATAGTAATTTATTGGTTTAACGACACGAAGTGATTATCACAGATTATGTCACAGACCATTATAATGGTGATAGAATGTCTTTAACAGTTACTTTGAACCAGTTTAAACACAGATAACAGTGGGTATTTAGCGTTTGTCTCCACAGACTATGTCAAACTTTTTCATAACTAATTTTAATGATGTGTATGTTATATGATATATTTATAAATGGATTTAGAGTGTATGGTATTATTGTTGTTGAATCACGCACAGTGTATTATGTCCGTACGTGATGTCACCTGCCGTTCCCAACGGAAGACCAGCGTCGGTTTTTTACAACCGGCACTATGCTGAGTTGGGACCGGCTTGTGTCCTGTTCAACCTGTGAAACCTGTTCATTTTCTTAATTATGTTTTATTTCCTTTTTCTGTAACCTGTTTTTTTTGGCACAATAAAATTTATGTCTATGTCTATGTCTATGTCTATGAGTTGGCCATCTCAATCTCGACTGTCCCTTTCGGTGGGTGGGTCTGCTGCGACGAATTAGGATTCACAGCTCTCCCTCTTCTGTTCATCTTTTGGCTGGGAGCCGAACATTTTTTACTCCCCAGCCGATGGTTAGCTGCTTTTTCCGCCTCTGCACATAATGTGCAGTGAGGGTCAGCGCTACATTCTGCAGCATGGTGACCCAGTTGGCCGCACCTATAACATTGCTGCCCTCGGTCTACAGTTGCTGTGCATCGCGCCTTTACGTGTCCAGCCTGCAGGCAGCAAAAACAACGTAGCTCTCCTGGAGTATGCTGGAGTAGCTTTACGCGGGCTGACACCCAGCTAACCAGTAGTCTTTCGTCCACTACCTTTTTGGCCGCTGTTGTCGGACATCGAACCCACACCGGGTAGAGGCCAGACCTTCCCTGGTGAAGTATCCTAACCTTGACGAGCTCAGGAGGATAATCACCTTTTTCGGCGATTGCCGCTACTACCTCCTCGTTTGTAACTGAGCCGTCTAAACCAGACACCATTAATTCGGCACATTTAACTGGCCTAGAAACAGTTATGTCACCGCTATCACCATACACCTGTTTTAATTTTTGGGCCAGCAGGTCTGTTTTCGCACCACTAGTAGATACTCTAGGAACCTCAATCATTGTTGCACCTGTGGCTGCACGCCGAAACCGGACTGCGTCGATCCTCAGAGTACGTAGATCTAGGTTCTGTTTAGCCTGCGCTATAGCTTTAGCATAAGAAATCCCCTTCTCGGTACCTTCTTGTTGAACTGTTACAACTACCGCCGCTGATTTAGGGTTTCGTAGTTTAGACGTCGACTTAGTTTGGTGGTTTTTTTCCCCCGTCTTGTTTCCAGACGGTGCCGGTCTACCTCTCTTTTCAACTGTCCACATGTCAGAATCGACATGCACTGGTTGTAGCCGCTCCAACCTTTGACCAAGGGCTGATGTTTTTGCTGACGAAGACTTTGCCTTCTTCTTCTTTTTCTTGTTTTTCTTCTTCGTCCTCTTTTTCTCCGGTTGGGCGGGTTGGGGGTAAGACCTTGTCCTAGAGGACGATGCCTTCGTCATGTCCGAAATTTCTGCCTGTTTCTGGGCAGATTTTAGGCTAGACGACACGACAGCTGACGCGGCCTTTGTCGAATCCGGTTTGCATGCAGCTTTTACAGCGGCTTCCGCATCACGCCTGTCATGAGCCAGGAGAGGGCGGAGGCGAGGCTTCGCATTCAAACGAGGCTCAAGGCTTTCAATTCTGGCATTAAGCCTGTCCGAAAGCCGACTAGGATCCTTGCCTCTAGCTCTTCCAAATTTTGTTGCAAAGGTGCCACAGTAACGGGTCTAAAAGCAGACGCCTCCTATAACATATTGGCCCTTAACTCTGCCATATCTTTTTTTAGTACCGCCATTTCAGCGTGCAGCCTGGTATTGGCTGCTTGCAGTGCCTTCGTTTCTTCTGAAATGTTGCGTGCCGCAAGTTTCTTTGTCGCTTCCTTGATTTGAGCAACTGCATCATTCAGGGCTTTTTAAATGTACCCTTCAAGTTTCTCGACCTTTTACCTACCATTTCTACCATTCCTAAGCCAGAAATCATCCGACTCTTCAATTCGAAGGGTAAGTCAATGTTGCTCCTCATCGAGATTCAAAGTTTCACTACATAGTGAGGAACAGGCAGTTGACAGGCAGTCAGG
The DNA here is from genome assembly GCA_917880725.1 of Selenia dentaria. Taxonomy (NCBI): domain Eukaryota; kingdom Metazoa; phylum Arthropoda; class Insecta; order Lepidoptera; family Geometridae; genus Selenia; species Selenia dentaria. The sequence continues at coordinate 12,696,992 of OU862877.1, read as the reverse complement.
AAGTTGACAGGCCTGTTGGTCTAGTGGTTAGTGACCCTGACTGCTATGCCAGAGGTCGTGGGTTCGATTCCCACCCAGGACAAATGTTTGTGTAATGAGCACGATCATTTCCCCATCCCCTCTCCCCCGGACCGCTGTGTCAAGCAGACGTGTTTAACCAGTACTCAATAAATATTTATTCAAAATTTAAACAAAATTATTGACACCATAAATCGAACGAAATAATAGGATCGCATAAGTCGTGAGGGGCTAAAGAACTTGGTGAGTGCATACACACACATTTGAAGCGCGTCAGCGTGCTGTACCTACTTGCTGCGCATTGCACACATACGCAACGTGCATCTGTACGTGTGACTATACGACTGCCCGCTGTTTACGCTTCAACGTTCTGCGCGCCTAGTACCTGGTACGTGATAGCCGCTTGTTCGCACTTGCCCTGTCCCCCGCGCAACCAAGATGCCGCTCAAACGTACCCCGCCAACGACGCCTACCTCTTCCGCCCCGCTGACGCATTGTAAGTCGGACTCGAACATCGCGCCGCCGCAGCCGCTCGTCGATACTCTCGAAGTGCCTCGGATCTCGCGCGAACATGCCTCGAGCGACCCCAACATTGCTGTGCGTAAACGTAAGAGGAAGGATGAGATAAGTAGGGAGGAAATTTTGGAAATGTTTACCGAGCTCGAGAATAAACAAAATGAAAAATTTAAGGCTCTTATGAATACGGTTCAAAGTGGAATAAATACACACACGGAGCAAAACAAAGACATCGCCAATTCAATCGATTTTCTTGCAAAAAAATATGATGAGATGGTCTCAAGAGTTAGCTCCCTAGAACAGGAAAAAGCTGCGAATCTTAAGCATATACAGTCCCTAGAAGGCAGGTTAGAGCAGATGGAACGAAACCTGCGTAGTTCGAGCCTAGAAGTGCGCAATGTTCCTAAAAAAGCAGGCGAAACAAAGGATGACTTACTGAATATCGTTAGGAAAGTGAGTTCTGCGGTCGGAGTAACAATCCAGCCGGTTGAGGTTCGTGATGTGTATAGAATTAATAACAAGAACGTAAATAACCAGCCTATAGTTGCCGAGCTCACTAGTGTAACTCTTAGAGACAAGATCGTTGGTACCGTCAAGGCGTACAATAAAAAATATACGACCTGCAAGTTCAGCACTTCAAATATAAAACTTGAAGGCCCACCTAAGCCGATATTTGTGTCCGAGAGTCTGACCATGAAGGATAGGAAGTTGTTCTTCCTGGCCAGGGAGTTTGCAAAAAAAAGCGAGTACAAGTACTGCTGGACCTCGCGAGGCAGAGTGTACCTGAGAAGAGCAGATGGAGCTCCACTTATACGGGTAAATCACGAAAGCGACCTAGAAAACATAATTAGTAAATGACTAGATATAAATATTTATTTAGTTTACATTTTATTATTAATTATATTTCGCTTTTTTTTTAAAACAGCTTTTAGCAGTAATGTAAAATTATATTTTTATATTTTTTTCTCGTATTATATTTTTGTAAAAACAAAATTAAAACACAATCTAAAATTACAAGGATTCATTAAAATAAACCAACACGTTCACACAAAATACAAATACACATATTATGTACACAACTTACACACTTATACCGATCTTTCACACATGAATCTCCTGATACATACATATTTTTATTATACATATAATATAGCATTTAATTTCTATATGAATAAATTATACTACTCAACATATATATTAATTATAAGTAGGTATATATTTGCAAGGTATATGCTTAAATATGTTTATTTGCACCTATTTACTTCGTTTTTCAATAATGGATAACTCATTTATTATCACAGAAGTCGATGATATGGAGAAGATTGAATGTTTCTCACTAAGTGGTACTACTGGTTGTGTTAATCTGCTAAATCCAGATAGTAACAATAAGTGTTCGCTTGCAGTATTAACAGCAAATATAAGAAGTATAAACTGTAATTTTGACCTATTTTTGGCATTTGTTTCTAGCTTGGACATATCGGTAGATGTTTTTGTTCTGACAGAATGCTGGACGAGTGGTCATATACCTCCACCCGCACTAAATAGTTACAACGTTTTTTGGACTAAACATAGTATTAATCAGAACGATGGCGTGGTCGTATACGTCCGAAATGAACTTGTTACCACTGCGATTGAACCTTCTCTTTGCGAAGGTAACTGCCTTATAGTTAACATTTTACCAGATTATACTATTGTGTGCTCGTATCGTCCGCCGTGTTTTCGAAACGCGAGTAAATACTTGGAATCGGTTAATATCATATTGGGAAATATACGTACAAACAATATAATATTTACTGGCGATATTAACTTAGATATTTTGTCTAATAATCTATCTACCTGTTCTCAAGATTACCTAAACCTAATGGCTATGCACGGTTTAAGTCAAGGAATAAATCGCCCAACGAGAATATCTACGTGCCTTGATCATTTTATGATAAAAACCTGTGGACTGTGGAAAACTATTGTATTTGAACAACAGCTCACTGACCACTCACCAATTTTGCTTTACATCAATAATGCTAAAGTAACTAAGAAGCTTACAACGTATAGTAAAATAATAATTAAATATGACGATATAAAAGAACTATTTTTAAAAGAGACTTGGCAGGAATTATATAAAATTAATCATGTTAATATTGCGACCGAATTATTTACAACTAGAATGCTCAATATAATAAATAATAATACACATATAAAAACTATATCAAAAAAGAATCAACCACTTAAACCATGGATTACTAAAGGAGTAGTAAAATGTATTAGAAAGCGAGATAGATTACATATGAAAGCTAAGAAATCACCTAAAAATGAGACATTAAAAAAAAAGTATACTAACTATAGAAATATATGTAATAAAATAATAAGTAATTTAAAAAAAGAATACTACAAAAACAAACTAATAGAAAATAGAGGAGATATAAAAGAAACTTGGAAAATAATAAAAGAAGTGTGTAACATCAAAAAATCTAAAGGGCCTTCTAAGGAATTATTGAAAATTGCTAATACCCCCACCGAATCGCTTAATATAGTAAACAAGTATTTCATATCTATTGGAGGTACCCTTGCCAACGAGACTCTTAACAAGCTAGATGTCACCGAAAGTCAATTGGCCTCACTTGCTAAATCACCAAACTCCACAGTCAACTCAATGACTCTATTTCCTACCGACCCAGCTGAAGTGAAAAGTATAATATTTGAATTGAAATCAAATAGTGCACCCGGATGGGACAAAATAACCACATATTTATTAAAAAGGTTCATACATTTTATTATCAAACCAATCACTTATTTATGTAACCTAAGTCTAGAGTCTGGAATTTTTCCTTCTGCTTTTAAAAAAGCTGTTTGCCCTATTTTTAAAGCTGGCGATAAGAAAAGTGCCTCTAATTATAGACCTATATCGCTTCTTTCAACTCTTTCTAAAGTCCTAGAAAAACTGGTGAAAAGAAGAGTGATGCGATATCTAGAAAAGAACAACCTGTTACATAAAAACCAGCATGGATTCAGAGAAGGCAAGTCGACTGAAGACGCTATTCTGATGCTAACTTCTTTGGTCACGTCATATTTGGATGATGGAGACAATTGCTTAGGGGTTTTTTTGGACCTCCAAAAAGCCTTTGATACAGTCTCCATACCTATTCTATTGACGAGGCTAAATAATGTTGGTATAAGAGGTGTTGCACTTGACTGGTTCACAGACTATTTGACCGGTAGGACTCAAAAGGTTAAAGTCGACAATTTTGAGAGCGATGGTGCGGTGTGCACGTACGGAGTGCCGCAAGGTAGTACACTAGGCCCAACACTTTTTCTAATTTATATTAACGATCTATGTGATACTACTTTGCCTGGACTAGATCTCCTTATGTTTGCAGACGACACCGTGCTTCTCCTTCATGATAAGACATGGGAAAAAGTTATCACACTAGCAGAGCTCTGCCTTTCAAATGTAACGCAATGGCTTGAAAATCTTCTTTCCCTCAATACCAGCAAAACTAAGTATATGTGTTTCAATAAGACTCAAGTAGGATCCCCTGGAACTAATATTAGCTTAAAAATACACACCTTTCCATGTAACCGAAATAAACAAACAACTAACAAATGTAACTGCGCAGTTTTATCAAGGGTTGATACTATTAAATACCTGGGGATAATGATTGACGATAAATTGAACTGGACCCCCCACATAATGGCTTTGGCATCTAGGACAAGAAAATTTATCTATGCCTTTAAAAATCTGAGAGAAGTTGTAGATAGGCAGCTTGCAATAGGGATATATAAGGCATTGTGCGAGTGCCTAATCAGATATTGCATTTGCACGTGGGGTAATGCAGCAAAGACTCATCTAATAACTGTGGAGCGTGCCCAGCGTGCTGTTCTAAAAGTTCTTCTATATCTACCATATAGACACTCAACCACTGCTGTGTATGAAGAGGCTAATGTCCTAAGTGTCAGGAAGCTATTCATTTACGAAGGCTTAAGGCGTTATCACAGAAAAGTTGTTCCAACTCTGCCTGACTCTAGAAAGCGAATAGATATGTGTCCTGTTCCACGTGTTAAGAGCAAATTTGCACACAAGCATTTTAACGTCATTGTGCCTCTCCTATACAACAAATTTAATAAAGTACATAAGGCTAAAAAGTTAAGTAATAACGAAATTAAAAAGGTGCTACTTACTTGGCTTTGTCAATATGATTATGAAGGCATCGAAAGGATGCTTAATAGTTTTAGAGAATGATATTTTGAGCACATACCCCATTTATTCAACTGCGTTCTGCGCAATATCACACGCAATGCCCGGTGCACACAACGTTACACACAGTGTACGGTGTGCTAAACGCCACAAACATTGCTTTACATACTTAAATCACTTTCATACCTACACTTCCACACCTTCACACAACATACACAAATATTCTCCAACCCACTTTTACTCCACTTGAGTTGGGTGCTTTGACGGAGATGATATACACTTAAACATACATTCACACACACACTACAATAACATCCCAACACACCCTCAAATAAATATTATAAAATGAGCGTGTTTTATCTAATTTCAAAACATTTTTGCTTAGCATTTATTAACCATTATGTATGCTGTTCCATGTGTTTTATATTTTTAGTTATATAGACTATGCTATATATATATATAGGCTTTATGTTTATATATATATATATATGCGTGTTTATATATACAAAAATATGTTTGTTATATGTATTTGTAAGCATAAAATATTAAAATAAATCTAGATGGGAGAAGCCACTGGCACCCGAAACACAGTTTTTAACTAGTTCGGGAGCCTATGGATTCATTATATAAAATGTAATATATTTATGCAAAATAAAATAAATTATTATTATTATTATTATTATTTGTTCTGTGTCTGGGTGTAATTTATCTATAATATGTATGTATTTAGAAATATATAAGTATGTTATAATGTGTAATGTTTAATATTCATCTTTATTAATTTTGAACCAAGTTATGACTGTTTAAATTTAATAACGAATTCCAATCGTTTCATATTAATTTGTAATTTTTTTTTATTAGTAATTTATATAATACCAATTATTATAATTATTATTATTTTATTTTAAGTTTGTAAATTGCCTGTTATTTCTTTAACAACTTCTTTTGTTCATTAACATTGTCGTTTTGAATTTTAATTTGTTACAACTATTTTGTAATAATATAGGTAGTTTGCTATGACTAGTCCCTCACGCGCCCTTTGCCCGCACTGTCCAGGCTCCTCAAGGCTATTTTCTGTACCCCATGGCCTGCGAGTGCACATTGGTCGCAAACATAAAAACATTCAGCCCCAGGATCCTGGAGGCCCCTCGTCCACATCTCCTTCCGCTTTATCGGCATCTGATAACCTCTCAGGTTTGAATTTGGACGACTTACCTTCACTTAGAGCCAGAGTCCGGGTTCTTAGACACGTGCCTAAGGGGGCCAGATGTCTCGCAGCCGGCAAATTATCGTCCCTGATCGAACAATGCATACAGAATAAATAGTGATATGCATAATATTAATACTAGAAATAAGGATAGGATAGCTGTATCTAAATTTAGACTCACAAAAACTAAAAATAAGTCCTTCTTAGGCAATTGTGTACGTTTCTATAATAAAATCCCGAAAGACATTACTGAGCTCACTGAAGGGAAATTCAAGTTACGTGTCAAAAATATACTAATGAAAAAAGCCTATTATAAATTGAGTCACTACTTAGAAGACAAAGATGCCTGGAAGCTTTCCACTTCTGCCTAATAGCCAACTATTGAATAAATTTGTTATTTTAATACTACTCATATGTAACCTCAATGTACAAAAACTTGAAAAAATAATGGCCCACGAGTTTCTTGCTGCTTCTTCTCGGCGGTGGTTCTTTTCCGAAGACAGCGGTAGAATCATTTAAAAATTTTTGACGTTCATAAGAGTGTCTATGATGCCTAAACTGAATAAATAATTTTTGAATTTTGAATTTTGAAGTCCAATAGCAAAGGGGACTGGTTGGCATTGCTATCATTTGCTTACACGGCCCTGAGATTGCCAGATCAGGGCGACAAGAAGTCATTGACCTCTAAGGTTAAGGCTAACATCGAGGGGGCCCAGTTGGGTCCGAGTCCGTCTGCCGAATATGTCCCTGTCAAGTCACCTTCGTTGTACAAATCTGTACAGGCTAAGGTCTTTGAGGGGGACCTCAGGGGTGCGGCTCGCATTCTCACATCGGACTGCACATTCGCCCCGACTGGTAATAATACACTCACTTCACTAAGAGCAAAGCATCCCTCCCCCTCTCATCCCCCTCGTATTCCCCCGGCACCCGACGACGTGTCGCCGTGTCTTGTTGTAAAGTTGGAAGATGTGTACGGTGCTCTCCACTCTTTTTACCGCGGCTCTGCGGCAGGCACGGATGGCTTGCGCCCCGAACATTTGAAAGAGCTCTCCTCTCCATCAGCTGGCGACAATGGGCAACGGCTACTCGAATCGCTGACACGTCTATGTAACTTCCTATTGGGCGGGAAATTGAATCCCGAAATCTGCCCTTTTCTGTATGGTGGCTCCCTTTGCGCTCTCCAAAAAAAAGACGGGGGTATAAGGCCCATTGCAGTGGGCAACACTTTTCGGCGATTGGTGGCAAAGTTATGTTGTCAAGCAGTCAGAAACGAAATGACAAGTCATCTGCAGCCGCACCAGGTAGGATTCGGCACACCCCTTGGTGGCGAGGCTGCTATTCACGCGACTCGGGCTTTTGTTATGCGGGAGGGCAGCAACGATGTACTTATAAAGATGGATATCCGAAACGCATTCAATAGTGTCGAGAGAAGCTCGTTCTTGGCGGAGGTCAGAGAGCTGACACCGTCCATATTCCCTTTTCTATGTCAATGTTACTCCACCCCGAGTAACTTGTCTTATAACGGTCAATGTGTTTTGTCTCAAGTCGGCGCTCAGCAGGGGGATCCTTTAGGCCCGTTGATTTTCAGTATGGCTATCCATAAGACCATTAATTCCTTAGAGTGTCCTCTAAACATTTGGTACCTTGATGATGGGACCTTGGGTGGGAGTCCAGATGTAGTTGAGAGGGATGTTAAGTTACTCTTTCCGGCCTTGAAAAAGCTGGGCTTAGAGGTTAATACTGCTAAGTGCGAATTTTATCCTTGTAGCCTAGCAGCCTCGGAATCGTGTCACATGTTCACGTCCCTCATTCCTGGACTTAGGGTCATGGACCGAGAGTATCTTTGCCTCCTAGGAGCCCCCATTTTCCAGGAAGGCATTCAAAACAGCTTGGCGGCAAAAACAGAGTCCTTGGCCTGGCTTAAAGACCATTTTCAGAACCTTCCGGCACATGTTTCCCTGACTCTTCTGAGAGCTTGTTTCGCGATGCCTAGACTGTCATATCTTATCCGGACGGCCCCGACTTGGAAACACCCAGAAGAGGTCCAACGGTTCGACAACATGCTTAAGTATATAGTAGAGGAAACGTTAAACGTTAGCCTCCACGAAACACAGTGGCGCCAGGCCAGTCTGCCTATACGGTATGGCGGTCTTGGGGTACGTCGTTTGCAAGAGACTGGCCCCTCTGCTTTCCTCGCCTCCTCGTTTGGTGTCGCGGATCTATTAATGAGAATGTTGCCAAGTTTCAGTGACACGATCCAGATACCTTTCGCTACGGAGGCTCACAATGTTTGGTTCCAGCTGTACCCAGGAGCTGAGCTGCCTACAAAACCCGCGTATCAGAGGAATTGGGACGACATTTCCGGGACCCACATCCTCGCCCAGATGCGTGATGAAGCCACAGGTTTCGAGTTGGCTCGTCTCAACGCTGTCTCTAAGCCGGAGTCCAGTGCCTGGCTGCATGCCCTACCATCACCTCATTTGGGCACGCTGCTAGACGATGACTCCCTTAGGGTGGCTGCGGGATTCCGACTCGGTTGCTCAGTGTGCGAACCCTACGTCTGCGTGTGCGGTGCGATCGTAGACACGAATGGCTACCACAGTCTCAGTTGTATCCGGTGTGTAGGGCGTAGACCACGGCATCATGCCATCAACGAGGTGATCAGGAGAGCGCTCGTTTTAGCGGATATCCCTTGTGTGCTCGAGCCCCCCGGCCTGTCGCGTTTGGATGGCAAACGGCCAGATGGACTCACGCTGATTCCGTGGCGGAGAGGTCGCAGCCTCATCTGGGATGCCACCTGCGTCAGCACATTTGCTTCTTGCCACCTCCAAGCCACTCAGCGGGAGGCTGGCGCGGGTGCAGAAGCGGCAGCCAGGGGAAAGCACCTTAAGTACGCTGCCTTGGAGTCAGCCTACGAATTCGTGCCGTTTGCTTTGGAGACGGCAGGGCCGTGGGGCCTGGAGGCCAAGAGATTTGTTAAAGAACTCGGGCGGCGCCTGAAGGAGAGAACGCGTGATCCTCAGTCGGGCCATTATCTTGTGCAGAACATTTCCTTGGCCATACAACGCGGGAATGCCGCTAGCCTGATAGGCACGTTTGGGCGAGAGGGCATTGATTGTGAGGGATTTTGACAAAATCAAATTAAATGTGTTTTTATGACATGATGTTAATATTTATTAATTTCATATAATGTTTAATTTATAGTGGACTATAACTGTAAACTTGTAATTTTTGACTATATATAGTAATAACTATATGTATATATATACATATTTTCGATTTAAGATAAACTTTACGCGGTGCCATGTAAATAACCGTTTTAAATTAGGTTTATGAGTATTTTATGTAATAAAATTGTAAATATCGTATTAAAACGTAATAAATAAGTATGTTTATCAGTTGTCTAGTACCCATAACACAAGCTCTGCTTAGCTTGGGACTAGATGGCGTTGTGTGTTAGTTGTGGAATATTTATTTATTTTATTTATTTATTTATTTAACTTCGGCTTCTATTAATTTCTTTATTCATTTCAAAGACTTCCCTCTCGGCTTCCGTCTCCATTTGGGCTCGTGTTGCCCTTGCAAGTGCTTCCTGGGCTCGGGCAAGACCCATGTACTCCCCTGTAGTAGGGGTACGTCCTCTACCTTTTCGGGTTCCAGCCAGTTTAGGCGATGGACCAGGCTCATTGAGCGTGTCATTGTCATCGTCGCTGTCTCTACACCTTTTTCTCCACATTCTACCCCTGACTGGACTTTCGCGGTCCGAGGTGACTGTCTCCATTGACACCACGGACGAAACCGAGGTAACATCGTCGTCGTCCTCGACCGGACGTTTTTCGATCGCACCAATTGCAATAATTGGAGTGCGCTCCAGAACCACTCTTACTTCTTTTACGCTGCACCGGGAAGGTGTGCGTTCCACCACGTGCGTTCGAAGAGTTAATCGTTCGGGATTGCAGCTGCCTATTAGTGAAAGTGGAAACTACTATTGCTATTTTAGCCGTATATAGACCTCATCTTAGTGTAGACACTTTTCTTGAGTCAATGCACTCTCACCTTCAAAGACTATCATTTAAAAATATTGCACTTGTAGGTGACATAAATATTAACATCCTCCCTGGGTGTTGTGATGGGCCAGCACAGGAGTACTTAAATCGATGCTCATTCAATGGCTTACTCCCAGCACACACACTACCAACTTTTCAAAGTGGCTCATGCTTGGACCACGTAATGCTTAAGTCTAGCTTGCCTGCAATCACCCTTGTAACAAATTCATCTGTGACTGACCACAAAGCCGTTTTACTTATACTTAGCCGTGAGGAGCCTAAACTAAAAAATGAAACATGCACCTTCAAACTAAATCACAACAACTTGGAAGACGATTTATGTAACATTGACCTCATTTCTACTTATGACTCAGCAAGCGCGGAATCTTGTATGTCACACCTAATAAGCGAAATTCAGCAAATTATACGAAAACACACTGTAAAAGTGAAAATAAGCAGAAAAAACTTAAATATTAAGCCGTGGATCACTCCGGGACTCATTCGCTGCATGAGAAATCGCGATAAGCTTCACATGAAGGCTAAATCTTGTCCAAATAACCCTATTTTACAACTAACATACAAGAGATATCGTAACTTCTGTAACAGCCTTCTCAAAAATATTAAGATAAAGTACGACAAAAACTTATTAGAAGGTGCTGGCCATAACACCAAAAAAATATGGAAAATCATAAAAAATGTTACATACACAGCAAAACAACGTGAATCGTCCTCGAGTTTGTTAAAATCACATGCCTCACCAGAAGTAGCTGCTAATAGTTGTAACGAATTTTTTACTAACATTGGGAAAACTCTAGCAGAGCAGATTCAAAACCAATTGTTTGCGCCTACAATAGAAATCACTCAGCCTCAGCTACAATCTTTTGTTTTTTTGGATATTGACTGTACGGAAGTGGAAAGAATTATAATGGGGTTAAAGGACGACTGTGCTACTGGCTGGGATAATATTCCTACCAAAATACTTAAGAAGTACAAGCACATCCTTGCACGACCGTTAACTCTTGCTTTCCAAAAATGTTTGCAAGAGGGTGTTTTTCCTACATGTTTGAAAAAAGCTGTTGTTGTCCCAATTCATAAGTCAGGAAGCAAGGAAAATATAACTAACTATAGGCCTATATCTCTACTTTCTCCCATTTCTAAAATTTTTGAAAAGATTATTAACAACAGATTAGTTAATTATTTAGAAAACAAAGCCCTTCTATCAAAGAACCAGTTTGGCTTCAGGCCAAAACTATCTACTGCGGACGCTGTACACGAACTTACTGATTTCGTCACACATGAACTTGATAAAGGGAACAAAACAATAGGGATATTCCTTGACCTTGCAAAAGCATTCGACACCGTACCTACCCCTATCTTACTTAAAAAATTAGAAAACATTGGTGTGCGTGATAACCAGCTTAAACTTCTTACCAGCTATCTAAGTGATCGGTGTCAATACGTAAGAATAGACAGTGTGGTCAGTTCTGACTTAAAAAATGCTTCTTTTGGAATTCCACAAGGGAGCATTCTGGGACCTACACTGTTTTTGATCTACATTAATGACTTATGCAACCTTCAACTTGCCAACGGCAAGATAATATCCTATGCTGACGACACTGCTCTACTTTTCTCAGCAGGTAATGATTCACAGCTGTATGAACTGGCACAACACGGCTTCAATATTGTAAACAGCTGGCTTCGAGGTCACCTTTTAACACTGAATGCTGAGAAAACAAAATACCTAAAATTCACGATGCGAAAACAGCGATCAGCCATTTTTACTAACCCACTTATATATGCACACGCTTGCAATTACCTTAAATGCGATAATGTATGTCAATGCCCTAACATCTCATTTACTAACCACATTAAATATCTTGGCGTAATAATAGACGAAACATTATCGTTTAATCAACATATTGAAGTTATGAGTAATAGACTACGAAAATTAATATATGTGTTCAAGAAGCTGCGCTATATTGCTGACACGAATTTAGTTAAGCAAATATATCTTGCTTTATGTCAGTCAATCATCACTTATTGTATAACATCTTGGGGCGGAGCCTGTAAAACATTTATACTAGCCGCAGAAAGAGCGCAAAGAGCGATCCTAAAGGTGTCCACGTTCCGTCCCTTTCTCTACCCAACCAACCTATTATATAAGTCCTGTAAAGTTTTAACAGTTCGACAGCTATTTATACTATACACAGTCTTAAAACAACACAGAGCACTTTCCTATAGTACTGAAGTTACTAACAAAAGACGCAAAGACATTGTCTGTACCAACACAACAACTAATAAGCATGCTTTCGCAACTAGGTTTTTTATGTTCTTAGGGCCATATCTATACAATAAACTTAATCGCAATTTATATATATACGAAATGAATCTCATAAATTGTAAGAAAACCATCTTGAGTGCCCTAGCCAACATGACTTACGAGGAAACCGAGGAGTTATTAATTGTACCTATGTAATAGTTATAAGCTGTGTGTTTAGTGGCCTAGATAAATGACTCATGTAGATATATTTAAAAATACCACGTAGCCATAATTTATTTAAATTAGTATTAAATTTATTTATATTATAAGTTGTAATCTGTTCACTCATTATTGTGTTAATTTGTTTATTAGTTCAAAACATGTGTAAGCATTTTTCGCCTGAGACACAGGTTTACCTAGTTCAGGCATAGTGTAATATATAACTAGATTGGATTAGAATTAGGAACATGATGTCCATCTTAGCTCTAAGGTAATGAATAAAGATTTATTATTATTTATTATTATATTATTACATTCGTTTCGCTTGCAAAATCAAGTTCCAAATTCGTTGCCGTTGTCGTTGTTATAATTAAGGAATTATGGCACACTTTGTCCCCCCCAGAGTACGTGGGACAGCCCGTGCTAGGCACGGAGAGGGATTCTCCAACAGCCATACTGTTGGTACCCTCCTGGGGTAATTCACTATTTAGAGATGCCATTTTCATGATTGCTTTTTCCTTTATTTTCGGGGTAAGGTCTCCTAGGTCGAATGACCAAAACGCAGGCCTTGAAGGCCCGCCATCCACCGACCCGAAGGCCCTCTACAGCTGCGCTAATACAACTGCTACATCAGTTTTGCCCGACCAGGTAGCCAAGTAGGCTGATCCCGGCCGCGACGCGGCCTTGTAGGCCCGCCATTCATTGACCCAAGATAGAATATATAGAATAGATAGAAACGCTGGGAAGGAACATAAAGCATAAAAGAACCTACCTACCTAGTTTGATACCTTATATAATGAAGTGCGCTGCCTGTAACGGTAACTTCAATGATGGTGTTCAGTGTTCTAACTGCAAGAGTCATTTGGACTTTGGTTGTGCCAACATATCTGAGACCACCTGGAGAAAATATGGTGCGGACAGAAGAACTCAGTGGAGATGTCCGACGTGTAGGGCACCATCCCCAGCCCCCTCCAGCACCCCTATTGAATCTGCGTCTCTTGATTCAATTTTGAAAGAGATCCAGGACATGAAACGCCATCTGACCAGCATATCTGGACTTAAGGAGGATGTGCAGTCAATTAAACATGACTTGGCTGAACTCAAAATTACCTGTGTCTATTCAAGTGACAAGTGGGACGAGCTTAGTGGCCGCCTCACGGGTGTGGAGTCAAGGGTGGCTAACCTTGAGAAGCTGCAAGATACTGTCCATAGCCTGCAGATGGAATCAGCGAAGATAAAGCTCGAGTTGTCCGCTCAGGAACAGAGAACGAGACTGAACAATGTTGAGATTAAGGGAATGCCCGCCAAAAACGATGAGAACCTGTTTTCAATCGTTGATCTCATTAGTCGGAAAGTGAATTACCCTGTTCCTAAAACCCAGATCAGCTATATATCTAGGGTACCTATGCACAATTCGAAAGAAAAGCTAATCATAGTCAGCTTTATTAATAGATATATAAAGGAAGATTTTATAGCTGCTGCACGAAGTGAAAAAAAAATGTCTACGGCGGATATTGGCATTCAAGGGACTTCTAGAAGAATCTATGTAAACGACCACCTGAGCATCGATCACAAAAAACTGCTTACTTCAACGAAATCCGCTGCCCGCGACAAAAATTATAGTTTTGTATGGGTAAAACATGGTAAAATCCATGTACGCCGAGATGATTCATCCAGAGTGATTGTAATTAGACAAGAGAATGATTTAAACAAAATTGTTTAAAATGTTGGCAACCTCTTTGCCTCAAAGTGAATAATAATATTAATCCTAAGTTATTAACTAATTGTGATAATATTGCTTTGTTTTTCCTATGTTTCACATGGTTATTCACCCCTGCCTCGCTAGAATCTTGTTTTATTCTTCACCGCGTCTTACTATCTAATACATATACGTCTATCGCGCTTGCTCGTATTCAACTTGCACACTGTTGCTACATGACTCGCTCGCTGCCGATAGCTAGCTCTTTGGTTAATGTTTACAATGTTTATTACCCTCGCACAATGAATACAATTGCGAGGACTCGCTCATATAATTACAACTTTTGTAAATATTATTTATATTGTGTCGTATGTTGTGACTATATTAATACTTGTAAGTAATGGCGTCGTTTGATAAAGCCTGGGTTCGGGTCTGCTTAATTTGACAGCTATATTAGTAGCTACTTAGCAGGCTCTAACTTTAAGAACCGTTTATAAGTAAATTTGATCTTAATCAAAGGCTGATGAGTCTCCACAAGCTATGTCCTTGGTAAACCACGATTTAAATGAAATAGTTGAATAGGCTTCACGCAACTCACTTGTCCTAAACCTATCTAAATCTAAAATGTTAATTTCAGGTACTAGATCTCAAATTGAAAAGGTACAGAGACATAATCAAATAATCAACTAATGGAGTAATTATATCTATTGTGTCAGAAGCGAGGAACCTAGAGGTCCTAGCACACTTAAACGACTATCATTCGACAACAAGAATATTATTCAAATATGAACCTTAATTGTTGCTTTTTAGATATACTTTCTTTGGTACCATAAAATTAGCAGACAGCTCGCTGTCACTGAGCTTATTAGCTTGTTGCCAATGTAAAGTTTACCTTAAGAGCAATAATCAAAGCTCATATTTGAATGATATTATTTTTGCCGGGTGGGAGGCGAGATGTTTAAGTGTGCTAAGACCCTAGGACTCATTTACGATAGCGAGATGAGAGTTAAGAAGTATGTTAACGAAAAAATTAGCACTGCATTTTATAAATTTAAGGTATTGTACGGGATCAGAAAATACCTCTCTGAAGAGGTAAGTTTGTTGTTGTGCGACTTTTTAATATTTTCGCCTTTTAACTACTGTAGTGCAGTCTACGGGCCAAGATTGTATGCTATTACTGAAAATGCTATTCAGAGAGTTCAAAATGCCTGCATAAGATTCTGCTTTAATATACCAAGAAGAGGTCATGGTACCCCTTTCTAGTAAAATATATGATTTCAAATATGAAAAATAAGAGAGAGATTCGCCTAGCATGCACAAAGCAAAAAGTGATATGGAATAAAAAACCCGAGTATCTGTTTGGTATATTAAAAGGTCGCACAGCAACAACCTCACCTCTTCGGAGATGTGTTTTCTAATCCCGTACAATACCTTAAGTTTATAAAATGCAGTCCTAATTTTTTCGTTAACATGTTTAATAAATCTCATTTCGCTATCGTAAATGAGTCCGAGGTTCCTCGTTTCTGACACAATAGGTATAATTACTCGATTAATTGATAATTTCGGATCATGTCTCTGTACCTTTTCAATTTGCGATCTAGTACCTAAAATTAACATCTTAGATTTACGGCCGGTCCCAATAATCTATCTATCGCCGGTTTACCTTACTAGTTAGATATTTGACACTATTTGCATGGAAGTTATGTCAAATTTCTATCGGTAGTAAGGAAAACCGTGGATAGATAGATTATTGGGATCCTCCATTAGATGGGTTTAGAACAAGTAAGTTACGTGAAGCCCATTCAAAGATTTCATCTAAATCGTAGTTTGCCAAGGACATGACTTGTGAAGTCTCATCGGCCTTAAAAGAAAAGTAACTTTAAGTGTCATCTGCATATAGATGGTACTTGCAGTGTTTTATATGTAATGGCATATCAGCAGTAAAAATTGAAAACAGCAAGGGGCTTAATAGTTCCTTGTTGAACTCCTCTGGTTAGTTTGCCTACACTTGAAGTGAGTTTCTTCCCATTAGGAAATTCAGTTTCAACATACTGCTCTTTATGTTTTAGATAAGTGTTAAACCATTTGCACGTTTCTTCAGAAACTCCATAATAAGAAAGCTTAGCAATGAGTATATCTGTGTTCAAGCAATCAAATGCGCGAGAAAAGCCCTGCATCTGATGCCGTCACTAAATCATCTGTTACATTTAAGAGTGCCGTTTCAGTGCTATGCCCTTTCCTGAATCCAGATTGATGAGAAGGTCTAATATATTTTGTTGAACATACGAGTACATATTCTTCTAACTGCATAAGTACGAATCTCTCTAAAACCTTTGACACAACTGGCAGAATGCTGATAGGACGCAAATCTTTTAGTTGCTCTACTGACTGAGATTTAGGGATAGGTTTAACAACAGCCCGTTTCCATGAGTCAGGAAAGGTATGAGTTTCTATAGAACGATTAATGATAGCTGTTATTACATGCAAAGTTTCCGATAGTGTAAGCTTTATCATGTCTACACTAACTCCATCGTGGCCTACTGCATTGCTATGGATATTTAGAATAATTTTGCATATGGACTCGGATGACCGGCTCGAGTGAGAAAACACTGTCCGTTGCTTTGGGTCATAAAATTTTTTGACTTTGGTTATGTACACCACCGTCGCCAGGGATCGTTAAAAAGTGTTTATTGATATCATTAGGGCTATTCAGATCATCGGGGATCATAATTTTGTTTTCAGATACTATATTTATTTACTTAAGGTAATTCCAAATTTTTTTAGGCTGATAAATATTTTTGTTGATATAATAAGTAAAAAATGTTTTTCTCTCTCTGTCAACAGCACCAATTACCAAATTTTTAAGACTTTTATAATATTCCTTTGATGACTCTGTTTTCTTACTTTGTGATTTTACAAGTGCTTTATCCCGCAGGGACATCATAGACTTAATCATATTTGTGATCCATGGTTTCGGGAAGTCTCTTACACGTATACACTTGATAGGAGCGTGTTTATTAAAAAGGACATTTATGTGTTCACTGAATTTATCAACCATGGGCTGCATCTCTGATATTCCCACAATATCCAACCAAGGCAAAGATTTCAAGTCCATGTTAAAGGAGTCCATATTAATGTCTCTAATTAGACGTTTCTCAATAAATCTAGCTATTGGCTTCGGTTTTCTAATATTAAACTCACTAACCACCATCGCATGATCACTCAAGCATCTATTGTGTACCGCTGTCACATTTGTACATCTATCAGGAATATTCGTAATTATAAGGTCTATCAAGCTTTCTGTTTCATCCGTGATCCTGGTAGGAACTTTTACAACCTGATCGATGGCTAACTGAGATAGGAAAATTGCCAGCTCCCTTTTTTGTTGACCAGTTGACCCCAGTTTTGAGTTGACCAGGCGAAAGCATATCTGCGTTTAAATCGGCTAATAGGCATAGGTAATCGCAGTTAGCAAACACATTAAACGACTCGCAAAGGGCATCCAAAGCGGTTGTCATTTTGACACTTTCAGGCCTATATGCAGTACCAACTGCCATACGCGCGCCGTGTAGCAAGAGTTCCAGCCACAACTGTTCCAATTGTGAATATGGATGCGCGCTTACTCGTACACGTAAACCTTCTTTAATGTAGAAACCGACGCCTCCACCTCTTCCCGACTTTCGCGCTCTATGCTTAAATACGTAGCCAGATAGAACGGTCGCAGTTATTTCCGCCCCATCTTGTAGCCACGTCTCAGTTAATGCCAGAATATCTGGCTTATATGTCTGTACAGTAGCATCAAGTTCATCCCTACCTGTATTAAGCGATCTAGCATTGAGTAGACCCAGTTTCAACTTAGCTTTAATATGGTTAGCCATTTTTAATTATAAGTTTAATACTAGTTAAATTACTATTAAAGTGCTTTTTAAACAAAATCTGTAGATATTCATACAGATAAACATCAATTTACTATATTGAAATCGGATACACACTAATTTTGCAACTAAATACTATAAAAAAATCCCTGCTGTAAGATTTCTACTTATATATTCTATTAAAATCGTTCTCGTTACGAACGCGAAACGCCGTCTTTCCTTCAGACTCTCTAATAAGAATCCTTCCCTCTCGCGTCCACACGTACTTCCAGTTGCGTTCCTTACACAGTTGGCGAGCCTTATTGAATAGAAACCGGCTCTCTCTAGTCAAGCGTTCGTTTATATAAATGGGGCGCGGAGTACCCACCAGCTGAATATCGCCAGTCGTTAGAGCGCGGTGCGCTCGCGCGCACCGTAGATCTTGCTCGTGGACCGCGCGCCGAATCACGCGCAGCACAATGGGCCGCGGCCGCTCCTTGCCATCCTGTCCCACGCGTATTGGTCCTACACGGCGTGTCTCCACAATCGTTGGGTCTTCTTCTCGCCCAATGTGCGGTTGAGCGGGGAAAGGGGATCAGGGCTATGCCCTCTGCCCCTGGCACGTCTCCGTCCACAGCGGTGGACGGGTCACTTGGCTGGATCTACCACGGCCTCACTGTACTGCCACCCCAGTGACCAAAAGGTAACTGAGTGATCAAGGCCGCGCCGGGTGGAACCCCCGCCTACACGGGTGAAGCCCAGCGGACCGATCGGCTACACAGTCGCTGGCCACTGGGGCCAGCACTGATGCAGCCGTGGCATCCATACTCTCTTCTGTTTGTTCGGTCTGGCTTTCTGTGGGAAGTAAATCCCTTGCGTGTGCGCGATAGTTGGCGGCAAAGTCGGTGTACTGATGGAACTTCCGTTTCCACCGAGTCTAAGTGCGCGTCCCAACTATGCGTGGCGTAGTCTTGTAAGGCGGTCTTTACGCGCTCCACCAGCGCGTTCAGTTCGCTCTTGAGTCGTGGGCAGCGAGTTTGTTGCCACAGCTTCCTCTTCTCCCTTTTTGCGCTAATAATGTTTCTGATCCACGCCGAGAGGGGTTGCGCCCTCTCTACCGGCGCGGCGGTGTGCGAAGCTGCCTCGAGGGAGGATTGGATGGCTGCGGTCAACCCCTCAGTGGCCGTTTCTAGGCCCTCTGGTGTGCGTATGGGCCTCGTCTTGGTACGCTCCTGCGCTTCTCTCTGAAAGGCTTCCCAGCAGATCTTCCTCTTCCTGGCGGGAATGGCAACTCTGCTTGGGAGCTTCGTCAGCGTGAGGAGTACCGGGCGGTGGTCTGATGGCAGGTCTGGTAATACCGTCTGGCTAGGCGGTGTCCTCAGTCCCTTGTATACCGTGACGTCTAATATGTCACTACCATCGTGATGGTGATAGTGGGTGGGCTCATCTGGCCTGATGACGTCGTAGCAGTGGTCCACCGAATCTTGATACAAAACTCTCCCATCGCGGTTCGTTTTGTTCGAGTACCAGTGGGTGTGCTTGGAGTTGAGGTCTCCGGCAATGATGGTGGGTTCAGTGGCGTGTAGTAACTTTCTTATTTCGCCGGGCTTGAGTGGGGAGGCCGGCGGATTATAAACCGCAAACAAACGCCGTGTCTCTCCGGCGATGTTAACAAGCACACCCAAGGCTTGTATGGATTCGAACTCTTCTAGTGGGATGAGCTGGTGGATAATTCTTCGGTGGACCAGTACTGCAAGGGCTCGGAAGGCGCGCCCAGTCTCTGACATCTCGTCTTTCCGGTATACAAGGTAGTTTGGCATCTTGAACCATTGTCCCTGTTTTAAATGCGTCTCGCTGACCAGTAGTACCTCTACATTTTGCTCGCGGAGGAAGATGGTCAACAGTGCTTTGTTCCCCGCCAGGGACTGGGCGTTCCAGTGAACAATCCTAAGCCCGTGATCCATTATTAGAGTTTTATATTCTCATAAGGCCCTGTAGAGTGGCCGTTTCGGGGTACCTTTTTGCACCGCCTCTAGGATTTCCTTAAGCACGCCGATGGTCTGTCCCAAGGAGTCACGGTGGGGAGCATCTTGCTGTTGTTGTTGCTGCTGCTTCGGTTGCTATTGTGCCTTTCTTTTAGGCTTCTGTTGGCCTATCTTTGGTCCGGTTTCCTTTGGCAGGTTTGCCGCCGCCATTAGAGTCGCCTCTGCTGTCTCGTCTATGGTTGCTGTTGTAACCAGGGCGGTACCCCGACGGTTTGTCTGGGTAGTGGCCACAGTTCCCGCATTCTTGTTGCGTGACTCCTTTCTAAAGATCGGGCATGGTTTAAAGTTGGCGAGGTGCATCCCCTGGCAGTTTGCACAGGTTGCCGGTTCTTCCCGGGGGCGCGGGCACTCCTTCGCCGAGTGCTCTTCACCACAGCACACACATGCTTCAATGACTACGCTGGGCATCAGTAGCAACTCGGTTACCTCGTATATCACCGGAATCATCTGTGCATTGTTTTTCAGTTGCACGTAAAAGATACTGCCAGGGCGCCCTTGCCTGGCTTGGATGTTCTTCACGTACTCTGGTTCGGTTGACCTCCTCGGGGTCAGTGTCTGCAGGTAGCCCTTGGAGGGCCACTTTCAAGCTGCGTTCTGCAGGCAGCGAGTAGCTGAACCAGCTTATATTCTCCTCCCTTTCTAGCTGGGTCAGGTACGCTTGTATCTCACGGTACTCGGTTTCTTCGGCCGGCATAAATCTTATGCCTTGTCCGTATGGTTGTCCGTTTGGTGGCCTCCCCAACTTGGATGCTATCTCCTTGAATTGGAACGTCCAATTCTCGATCCGTTCCACTATCAGAGGAGGATAGCGAGACCCTTTCTCTTTCCCACCTGCGGGGGGTGGGGTGGGCTGCGTATCCTTCACCTCTCTCTGTTTCTGTCCCGCTCTTGCAGTCGTTTGCGTAGGTTGCGGGGGTGCGGTGCGGGGGGTACCCTTGGTGCCGCCCTGTTTTTCTGTCTGCGCTACGCGCGCAAACGAGGGCTTCTCTGCTGCTATCAGTAGCTTTTCGTTTCTGCCTTTGTGGCAGCGGGGCAGCGTGGTGCTCGCCGTTGACATTTTGTCGGTCGACGTGGATGGGTGTGCGGTTTCCTTGGTGGGTGGTCGGGTGACCGCTTGAGCGCATTGCCTTCTGGCCGGGCGGGCGCGTTACCGTTTGGGCGGGCGGGCGCTCAGTTGCTTGTGCAGTCACATAGCACTCAGAATGATGAGACTCGGAAAAAAAAAAGAAACGGCTGGTGTGGCCAAAAGATGCTGAAGTGGAGACCACGGACCGCCAAACGCAGCGTAGGTCGTTTACCGACACGGTGGACGGACGACCTGATAAAGGTCGGGAATGACATTGGATGCAGGTCATTTTCAACTTGTCTTTTTGGAAAGTTATGTGGAGGCATTTGTTCAGCAGTAGATAGTTTTATGACTGAGAACGAAACTCAATAAAAAATCCAGGTAGGTTTAGTTTGTCTATATTCCGCGTATATAATAAACTTTCTAATTATTTAATATGCGCATAACATGCATGTCTTTTCTTATGTTTAACCAGCTTCTGTCACTTTTATTCTATACTAGCTGCGCTACGTGGTTTCACCCGAGTGGAGATGGATGATGATTTTCTACGCCAGATGATGATGATGAAATGTATCATATGTATTAATCCAAAGCTTCATCTACCTCCACGCCAACTTATATTAAAATTGGCATAGCCTTTTGAGCGTGAAAGAGCAACAAATATCCATCCATCCATCCATCTAATCCATCCATCCATCCATCTATCTTTTTCATTTATAATATTAGTGGGATTCACGCATTTTCATGTGTATGTGTTAATACATACCTATTTCTTTACCTAAACTATACCATAAGCAAAAATAATTAAAAATTTCAAACTTCTTTAATTAACCTTTTACATTTAATTTTTTAGTTTTAGTTAATTAACAAGCATTTACAAAAAAAATACCATTTTACAACAATCAAAACACAAACAACACAACCATAACTTATATCGAGAGCAATAATAAATAACATAAATAAAATAGAAGTTACAATCGTTCTGCAACTTGACTGTTACTTTGGCCTTATGATGTGTCCCTGGAATAAAAAAAAATGTTTTAGTTTTAAACTGATACATGTTTTTTATAGTAGTGTGTATATTTAGATTTACGATATTTTTTTTTTATTATTGCATACGTCATCATGAAAATAAATTGGTCAACTAAGATAGATGAAAAGGATAGAGGAAATAGAGGAATAGAGGCAAAGAATAGATACTATTACCTAAAGGAACGACACTTAAATCCCTCGCCAGGCGCTAAAGTCGCTGAGCTGAAACACGCTCGCGGATCAGAGGTACGAGTACGTAAAACAAATCAGAGCTACGAGTCTGTGTTTAAGTTGTATTATTCACTCTAGTCTTACTAATTACTGTTTTTGTCTCTATTTGTGTGTGTGTGTGTGTCAAATAAATGCATTTCATTTCATTTCATTTTTATAAAACAAAATCGTATTCTTGACAGATAATACGAATTATTTTTTGGCGTGTCATGGCGTATGCATTCAACCAGTATCATTAAAAACTCTAATTTTGTAAACCTCATTGACGTGTCTCTAAAATCACGATTGGCTTAACTCGAAAGCTCACTGTCAGCTGCGAGGCACAGCGCAATAAAACACACACACAATAATTACGCACACACAAACAAACGTGTGCTGACAAGGCTGGCGCTCGTGTAGAAGTAGTAGGTTATTAATGCTGCGGTCCTTTATTCACTTTTAACGCTTACGGGGTTGACGTTGATTTCGACTGGTCCAATATTAAAAAAAGCATGATTTCGTCACTGAAAACACTGCTAGCGTGCTAATGACATCGTAATGGTTGGTTATAAAGCAATGTTTCCTTGTTCTTAACTACTGTAAAGTATTACAATGAACGAAAAATATACTTCATGCATAATATTATTCAATGAAGTAGCACGGTAATGTTATCTATCTAGTATCGTGGCTCGGCCTTGTCCTTGATTTAAGTACCTACAGCCGCGCGGTAGGTGAACTCGCGCTGCCCGCCTATGGTTTTTTAAATTTCATTTACCTACAAGAGTTTCTAGTTACGTGATTGTTAAAATATTTGTTATTGAAAAAAAGAAGAAAAGTTGTAAATAAATTAGGAAAAGTTGAATAAAAATACATGTTGTGTTTTTTTTGATTACTTAGTAGATTCAATAATAATAATAATAATAATAATAATTTTTATTTCCATAAAATATATGTCGAGTGTCCGAAATGGAAACTGTTTTTAAAAAAAGCGCAGAACCGCTGACCACATCAAGGTCAACGGTACTGCAGCTATTATCATTTACCCTATAGTCACCAACTTTAAGCAAGCTGGCTGATGGCTGATGAAAAGTAACCTGGACACTTATTCTAAGATGTTTAAGAAGTAAAAGTCAAAGACACCAGTAACACAATCTATTTATCGTTACTCTGAACAATCAATTATAATTGAAATTTAATAAATAATAACCTGAGCAGCAGAGATTTTACTTACAATGTGTTTCGTTCAAAAGTCGGCGATAAAGTGAGCTCCCGCTCGCTTCGTACGCCCCTCCAAGCATTTGTCGCGCCATCTTGGCGCCAAAACTCACATGGCTTCGTTTAGCATTTAAAAAGGACAAATGCTTGGGATAAAAATACAAAATTAATCTTACAATGATCACCTAACTTTTTAACAAGCAGTCAATATGCAAAAGTCTCATTAATAGCTGTTAATTAGAATTAAATAAACTTACTTTATGTAACCACCATCTTGGAGTCAAATCAAATAGTGATTTAACAAGAAGTTAACTATTTACATTTCTCACACTTTGATTGAAACAATAAATTATCGTAACGATTTATAATAATGGTTTTTAAACTTAACTATTTCAATAAAACTTAGAAGTATTTTTTAAATAAAACCGCCGAAGAATTGCTGCGGCGACACGGCCATTCTGAAGTGCGATGCGTGCTCTGCATCGCTCTCCTTGTCCTTTCTGTAATAGAGAGAAGAGTATTTTAAGTCTGGTACTTCCACAGTACACTCAGACCTTAAATTGCAAAGTAAATTGAAGTATAATGGTAATCGTTTCTGCTCACTCAACGTGACTGCAGATTGAACAGAACAGTATGCACGTAGTTATATCAACTGCTCATTCCACATGAAAGCAGTGATAGTAATAATTAAAATATTGTAATTAGAACTGCTCATTCCACATGACAACAGTAATCGTAGTAGGTATGTATATTGTAATGAACTGCTCATTCCACATGACAACAGTAACAATAGTGATATTAAGTTTTTAAAATAAATGCTTATTCCATATGACATGGTAGTAGCATTTTAAAGGGAAGGATGGGTCGATGAGAGGTCGATGCTGTAATAATACAGGGGCTCTAAAGGATTATAGGGTAAGGTCGATGCTGTGCTCTGGGCGGTCCTGAACGCCGTGGTACACAGAGGACTATTATTCTTTCAGGATAGGATAGACTGGCTTATTGGTGGCTCCATACACCAATAGCATCTTTTGTAATATTATCATTTTTTTTTTTTTTTGGCTTATTGACGGCTCCATACGTCAATAGCATCTTTTGTAAAATATCACTCTATTATTATTATTTTTTAATTCAGCTTTTTGGCGTCTTTGTACGCCAATAGCATCTTTTGTTATGTAACGTTTGTCATGCCATGATAGTTATCATTGTCAGCGATCATAAGAAATAATATGTAAGGTTCTCAACAAAATTACAACGAGAAGTAACTATGTTAGAACAATATGAAAGGCTCCAAAATTACAATGGAAGGTAACAATGTTAGAATAATATGAAAGGTTCTCACCGGGTGAGTTTTCAAATCTTGTATGTCGCCAGTCTGCCCAGTAGTTGTAGCGGCGGCGAGTTGCGCAGCTAGGCACCCGGAGTCACCGCGATGCTGCAAGCTCCAGCTTCTTCATCATCTGGGGGCGACACGGCTGCCTGACAACCAGCACCTGGTTGCGGCGCGCGTCGTAGTTGATCGTGTGCGACCTTGCGAGGCCGCCCATGGTGGCCGACTACCTTTTTTACAAGATAGCGGTCGTGTTCGAGAACTCTGTGAACTTCATAGGGCACGCTAAATTTGAGGTCGAGAGAAGTTTGATTTCTAGGATTATTTTTTATCAATACAAAATCACCACGTTGAAAATTGTGAATTTTAGCACGACCTTTATCAAATCTTGCTTTGTCTTTCGCCGATGTTTCCGCCATCCTTTGATGCACGTGACGTTGAAGAGAATCAATATCGATTGATTCATTATCAAAGTTGACTAAGTTCAGTAACTCTGCTGGTACGCAATTTCGACGCCGAGTAAGCAATGTAAGTGGAGATGTACCTGTAGTTCTATTCACAGTGCAGTTAAAGGCGAGCTGAAGGCTTTCTAAAGCCGTATGCCAATCTGGGGTCTCATAATTCTTAATCATGATAAGACCGTTCTTCAATGTAGCCATCACTCGCTCCACCTGACCATTGGCTCTGCTCACGCCTGGTGATATAGCGTGTATTTCGATGCCAAACCTATCACAGTAAGACTTAAAATCTCCTAAGAACTCACGCCCACCGTCCACGATGATTTGTTTTGGGGCTCCAAAGAGGTGAATAACATGTTTCAGAGCGCCGAGTGTGCCGTATTGACTTTTGTCGTTAGTGTAGCGAAGAAGCACATATTTGGTAAAGGAGTCTATAGTAACCACAACATACTCTTGCTCATTGGACGTGCCTAGCTTACCAGTAATGTCCATATGGATAACCTCGAATGGTACCACAGGCTTTGGGATGGGGTGCAATTGTACTTGCGTGGCTCCAGAAGTCTGTTTTGATGTTCTACACACAATGCAGTTGTCAATAAACTCTCTCACAGTTGTACTCATTTTATCAAAAAAATAAGTTTCTCTGATCTTTTGTAGAGTTTTGTCCCAGCCTGGATGCTTGAGGGCAGTATGAAACGTATTGATCAGGCTCCATTGAAACGATTTTGGTACAACAATTAGTTTTTGGGTACCCAAGAGAGAGTCTATTCGTTCAAATTTGAGTACGCTACCTTCAAGGTGATATCCGGAAACTTCTTCTCCATTATGCAGTGCATCTATGATAGGACGCAGTTTGTCATCTCGTCGTTGCTCTATGTTGATCCAGTCTAAGTTATTTGTCATAACATTAACAGAAAGAGGGTCCGGATTCCTGCTCAGAAAATCTGCATGTTGCATCCGCTCGCCCTTCCTGTATTCTATTTCGAATTCAAAGTTTTGGAGGTAAGCCCACCATCTATGTATGCGGGGTAGTAAATCCTGTTTATGCTTTGAGGCCTTTAGTGCATTGCAATCTGTTATGACTTTAAATTGCCGTCCGTATAGGAAGTGTCGGAAGTGTTTGATTGCCCTGACTACGGCAAGCGTCTCAAGCTCATAGGAGTGGTACCTACTTTCTATATCTGTTGTCCGCATACTAAAGTAAGCGACTACGTGTTGACGGCTGTCTATAATCTGCACGAGTATTGCTCCAAAGCCCACGCTGCTGGCGTCAGTGAATAATTCAATGGGCTTACCTTCTTGGAATATGGTTAGAATCGGCGTGGAAGTCAAGTGATGGATAATCTTTTGACGCGTCTCTTCGTGAACATGAGTCCATTGCCATTCAGTGCCATGTTTTGTTAAGTTATATAGAGGGACCATTTTTCGCGCAAAATCAGGGATAAAGCGACGAAAGTACCCTGCAAGACCATTAAACTGCCGGACTTGCTTTACATTAGTTGGTACCGGTGCCTTAAGCAAGGCTTCAATCTTTTTAGGACTGGGACGGACGGTGCCGTTTTCTACTACGTTGCCAAGGTATTCTATTGAACGCTTGAAGAAGAGACATTTTTCGATATTAATGGAAAATCCAGATTCACGTAATGCAATTAGTATCTTTTCTAGGTAAACAAGCCCGGAAGAGAATTCACGACATTTGGTAATGACGTCATCAATATAAACCTGAGCTACGCTATCATTATGGTCGTTATTGGCACTACCAGGGTTTAAAAGTGGCCCTAATGCACGATTTATGCATCTTTGATACACAGCTGGCGCGTTGCAAAGCCCGAACGGGACGGTTAGGTACTCATATAAGCCGTCGGGCGTGACAAAAGCGGTTGTCTCTATCGAATTGGCGGCGATGGGAATCTGGTGGAAGCCAGATGCCATGTCAAGGGTTGTATGGTACTTACCACCTGCTAGCTGATCGATTTGATCAGCAACCAAGGGAAGAGGGTAATGATCGCGAATGGTATTTGAATTTAACTCTCGGTAGTCTACGCACATGCGGTCGTCTCCATTTTTCTTTTTCACTAAAATTATCGGACTCGAAAATGGAGATTTGCTTTCCCGGACGATATTATTTTCTATTAGTTCAGCAACAATTCCCTTAACCTTCTCGCGCTCAACAGGACTCAATCTATAGGGTCGTCGTTCGACAAACTTGTTAGGGTTTTTCAAACGAATCTCCATTTCCCCCGTGTTAACACGAGATTGACCAAAACCGCGTGTGAAAATATCGGAATATTTATTTAGCAAAATCTGAAGTAAATTTAATTCAGACTCATCCGACAAGTCATGGTTTAAATTTTCGAACAAAGGTGATTTCGACCGCAAGTGCATGACGCGAGGTTGGTTACATAGGATCGCACTATTTTGAGACACTACAACACTTAAACCCGTATCGTGGAGCAAGTTCGCACCCACAAGAACGTCGGAAGTCATTTCGTAGTCGGGTAAGATATGAAAAGCTATCTCGATGTTAATATCGTTAATGATGCAAACTGCCGTTAGCGTACTAGTGGATACTACCGGGAACGGACCAATTCCACGTAGATAATGGACTATATGTTGTCTACGCCCAGGTAACTTATCAGCGACAGATTCGCGCATCACAGAGCATTCGGCGCCGCTGTCAAAAACTGTATCCAACACCACGTCGCCTACCCGCATACGCATAGTATTCAGACCAGGTTTGTTTTTAGCCACCGAGTTGACATTAGAAGTTATTTGTTTTTCCCTACGAAAACACGAATCGAATGTATGGCCAGGTTTTGAACAAAACGAACATAGCTTAGTATCGCTAGGTCTAAATGACGTATGTGACCCAGTCGTTTGATTTTGATTTGTTATTCGCGTATTGGAATCGTTATAATCGGTTTTATTACGGCAATTACTCGCGACGTGTCCCATTCTTTTACAAAAGTTACAAAAAGGGTTATTTCGATTGTCAATAGAAAACTTTGACCGTTTATGCGGTAATGGGTGGTTAGAACTCTGTTGGTTTGGACGTTTGACACGAATAGATGAGGCTACGGATATTAATTCAGGCACTGATGTAGCTCTGGCGTTCATTAGCTCAATTCTAAGACGCTCGTCTCCAACCGTTCCAATCACTGCTTCCACTGCATCACTATTATCTAGTTTCTCTCTAGTTACACGTCTCCACAGAATCCATGACTGTGATAAAAACTCTGCAATGTCTTTAGAAGGATCATACGAGTGTTCCCTAAACCTCAGCACATCCCGTGAGTATCGAGTTTCAGGTTCAAATGTGGTAATAATATTCTGGCGCAGCTCGTCCCAATCAGACGTAGTGACAAGCCAGTTGTCTGCCCACATTTTGGCGCGACCTCTCAACAAGCTAGTTACTTTCATGCGGATATCGTAGTCAGTTAATTGGTAGGCATTTTTAGCTGTAGATATGTGATCACACCACTCTCTAACCCCAACGTTTCCGTCCGGATCAAACGAGGGTAAAAACACATCAGTAATTTTTATCTTGTCACTAGGCTGCTGCTGGAGCAGTTTTTCACTCATGTTTTGCATCACAGTCATCATATGTAAATAGAATTCAGGAGGTACATTACCAGACTGCGATGATACTGGTGTGGAGTCAACGTGTGTCCCTGGAGGAGGTTGGGTGCTTGGGCCGTGTTGCGTTGTTGCATTTGGGTCAGGTGGTTGATCCATGGTGACCCGTTGAACGATGAATCCAATGAAGCCAGGATCTGAAAAAATAAGACCGACAGAAAGGGGATCCCACTTCTGATGTCGAGTGTCCGAAATGGAAACTGTTTTTAAAAAAAGCGCAGAACCGCTGACCACATCAAGGTCAACGGTACTGCAGCTATTATCATTTACCCTATAGTCACCAACTTTAAGCAAGCTGGCTGATGGCTGATGAAAAGTAACCTGGACACTTATTCTAAGATGTTTAAGAAGTAAAAGTCAAAGACACCAGTAACACAATCTATTTATCGTTACTCTGAACAATCAATTATAATTGAAATTTAATAAATAATAACCTGAGCAGCAGAGATTTTACTTACAATGTGTTTCGTTCAAAAGTCGGCGATAAAGTGAGCTCCCGCTCGCTTCGTACGCCCCTCCAAGCATTTGTCGCGCCATCTTGGCGCCAAAACTCACATGGCTTCGTTTAGCATTTAAAAAGGACAAATGCTTGGGATAAAAATACAAAATTAATCTTACAATGATCACCTAACTTTTTAACAAGCAGTCAATATGCAAAAGTCTCATTAATAGCTGTTAATTAGAATTAAATAAACTTACTTTATGTAACCACCATCTTGGAGTCAAATCAAATAGTGATTTAACAAGAAGTTAACTATTTACATTTCTCACACTTTGATTGAAACAATAAATTATCGTAACGATTTATAATAATGGTTTTTAAACTTAACTATTTCAATAAAACTTAGAAGTATTTTTTAAATAAAACCGCCGAAGAATTGCTGCGGCGACATATACAAGTTTACAATTAACTTAAATTATCTAAAAGATGTAAGTTATTAATAATTGGCTTGTAAAACATTTAAATACAATTACAGCTAAACCTACACTAAGATTTCTCTTGTATCGTAGGTTAGCTATCTCTTCCAGGGTCACAATCTCAGCCATCTACATTAAAGAAATATTACATAAAAGAGTGTGTGTAACTATAATACTTATAAACATGTTATTTCATACAAATTTACATTATACAATGGTCTAGTGCCCGTGTGTGGTGTTAGTGAGAGTGCGTGTGTGAGTGGGTGTGTGTGTGTGTGTGTGTGTGTGGGAGAGTGTGTGTATGGGTATGTATGTGTGTTTAGGTATAAAAAAAAAGGAAAGATTTGTTAGTTCGTTGTGTTGGTCATGTAATTACCTTTAATATTTGTTCAGTTTCATCATAATTGAAATTTTGGAGCCAATTGTTAATTTTAATTTTTGCTTCTCTTTGACTTTGAGATACAAGATTGGTTATAACTTTTGCTGCCTTATTATTAAATATTAATAAGAAACACCCTTATAAATTTGAGACTATAACATTTTCGCGTCAAGCCTTAGACTTACAAAAAGTTTTACTTTAGCGTAGGTAGGTATGGTACTCGTGAGTTATTGTTAATTACTTTACGCCTAGTTAGGGTATGTCTAGTGTTCAAAGATGCAATTGTAGTTAGAATAAATCTTATGATTATTACCATTTGTCATGTACGTAATAAATTATTTTATTAGCGATTTATTATATTAGCGAGAAGAATAAGATATCACATGTACAATGAGTCTGCTTTTATTATGTTACACTGAGATATACCTACCTATATACGACCTACCAATCAGCGAACAGCGCACGCTACCAGAGTTATAGCAGAAATGGCACCACTTTGCATCTCTAGTCCACCAAAACTAAACTAGGTGGCGCTTTACTAAATAATAGCATCGGTTAAAGCTATACGCCGACATATATATATATATATATATATACAATACAATAACTCTTTATTGCTTACCACAAGAAAAGAATAAATATACAGTAAGTAAATTAACTAATTAACCTACTTACGAGTAAAAATCTAAGAACTATGATAATACAATTGGCAGTCTTATCGCTAATTCAATTTCTTACAGACAACCATTAAATGGACAGGACAACAATGAAAAGTTTAGACGGTGGTGTGCAACAAGATAAATAGTTAAAGCAAGAAAAAAATCTAAAATCCTAAATAAATCTTATATACTTTAGTATCACAATAAAGCGTATTTAGTTAGTTTAGTTTTAGTTATGCGGCTAGTACAATAGTCGAATCGATCAGTTATTTTACACAAAGACAGACAAATATACCCAAAGTGTTGATATGGACCACTTAGAGTCTGCGTTTGCCTGTGGCTCGTCGCGGACGGCCGCTTTGGCGAAGGTTAAGAACGTAGTTCGGCCGTCGTCGTCATTGACAGCATCACTAAGCGTATCAAGGTTTAGGGCAAAGCCCAATTCCATCTCACAATCAAACCTCTTCCTGGCATACCTTTGGCATTTAACTACCCGTGCAAGACGGTTTCTTCGATTTGTCCGTCGCACACGCAAAAAGTTGATTGTGTTAGCTAAAACTTACAGTCTAAGTCGCTGACACGAGCGGTCGTTCGTACAGCGATTGCTCCAATGCTGCCCCAGATTTTTAACGAGTTTGTAAAATAGCGCGTCGACCGTAGTGTACCGCTCATGGACAATAGTCCATGAGCTACTCACGTTTGTGTGGCAGAAGCTGGACGTGATGGATGAGCTCAGTCTTGAGCAGATCTGCACGTCCAGTTACTCAGAAGATGACGGCGTCGCAGCTAAGAAGACGCTTGCTGACACCACCACGCCGTGACCACCATCCGTCTCATCACGAGACAAAGGGACGGGCGTGGCAAGAAGGACCTGCAGGACATCTTTCGGGTGTTCAAGGAGACTGAGCCTGATGACATTAATGACATCTGAATGACAAATAACCTGATGACATCCCAACATTCGTGGCCCGTGATCTGCATCGCCTGCCTTGCGTCACCTTTGATCACGTTGACGTAAGCAAGCTATTAAAGGATATCACGCTTCTCAGGACCGACGTCACGGAAATACGCTCCAAATTGAACATCTCGGAGCAAACCGTTGAAAAACTCAAGATAGATTTAGCTGAATTGCGCAATAAAATCGCTGCGCCGACAATTTCGCCGCTGTCCGCACAAAACATCAATATATATCGACGCGGCAAATCCTAATTGCAAAATCAGCGTGATAGCGACACCGACATCTGACCCAGATACATCGCCGCGGATTGATGACCATGGTATTTCTGCGGTCGAAGCCAGCCCTAACCAGTCCGGGACATCAGTGCTTCATCCAGCTGAGGCATCCGCCCGCCGGCGCCAGAATCTTTCGCGAAAGTAGCGCGACAGTCACATGAGTCGTTCACTGAACGGAATCCCATATATGAACGCACAACCGCATTGTTCGCGCCAACGCGACGTCAATGCGGACCCCCGCGCCCGCACCCTCGCGCGACCCGTCGCCCGCTGGCCGGTGGCGGTAAAACGTCAGGCAAGTCGACTCTCGCCCCCAGACAGTGACTCAAATGAAACAAGCGCGCGCGCACGCCAAAATTGGCAGCCGTTAAAACTCATAAAAACCTACGTGTTTACTCGTCACACCAGTGTACGCGAGTGCGCAATAAACTTAGTGCACAAACATTATTTCGAACAGTGATACAACACAACAATCCTTCAGCACGCAGTCCGACCTGGACGCTATATACAGAGGACTCTCAAGGTCATCAGCCCGCACGACCCAGTCACCCGACTCCTCTAAGTACATACCATTCTTTCCTTAACATATCTCTCCTAACACCTTTTAATACGAACTTATGGTTGCAAATAGCTTAACCACGCATTAAGCACAAAAACGGTAGACAAGGAAGGCTTCATCCTTGTCGAGAAGAAGAAACAGCTAGCTTGACCAGCCCGAAACCTCCGCGGCACCGCTCCTGCTGCTGCCACGACCATCCGTACTGTGGAGCCTGTGTCAGCAGTATACCTCTCCCAATTTCAAAAAGACACGTCGGGAGATGAGATTGTGCATTACATCAGAAAGAAATGGAATGACCATAATATCTTGACTCATACCTTACCCAAAGTTACATTAATGCGCCTGGATTCGAAAAGAGAAACGAACTTCAAGTCGTACGTGCTCCGGTTTCTAGCAAAGTTTAAAGAGACGGTCCTGGCACCGGACTTCTGGCCTAAAGGGATCGTTTTTCGACGGTACAGGGAGCCTAGATCAAATATATAA
The DNA here is from genome assembly GCA_917880725.1 of Selenia dentaria. NCBI lineage: Eukaryota > Metazoa > Arthropoda > Insecta > Lepidoptera > Geometridae > Selenia > Selenia dentaria. Next base: position 12,663,761 of record OU862877.1, on the reverse strand, counting down.
ATCCTGAACTGACTGTACGCAAGTTAAGAAACCCTTTACTATATGTATATATGTTATTCTGTAAGGTATATGTTTTGTATATGGGCCGCTGGTATTTTCATGTTGTGTAATTCAACTTTTGCCTGAAATAAAGATTATTATTATCCAAATTATTTATTTCCTTTTCTTAAAATTACATTTCTTACAATATTTCTATATACAATAAAAAATAATATATCAAAAACATTGTAAAAACCTAATCCTAAATTGCCATCGGCAGCGGGGCATGACCCAAACTACTAGTGGTTAGGGCTGCAGACTGAGGAACCTCCTGTGTCTCTGTATCTGTCCCTTGATCCAACCGTTTAGCAAAAGCCTCTTAAGATGTTGGTCGAGGCTTTTTGCTATACGGCCGTTTGCTGAAAGTACTATCGGGACAATTATTGTTGTATCAACATCCCACAAGGCGGTCACCCCATGAGCCAAGTAAAGGTACTTGCTAAGCTTGTCCTTCTCAGCCTTCACAAGGTTCTCATCATGAGGAATGGTGACGTCAACAAGCATTACCCGGCGCTGAGATATATCGATCACCACGATGTCAGGCTTATTGGCAACAAATAGTCCTGTCCGTGATTATGGATTGAACCCAATAGAGCGTAGCATGACCATTTTCAAGAACAGACGTAGGTGCGTACTTATAGTACGGCACCTCAGACTCAATAAGGTCATATTGAAGGGCAAGTTGCTGGTGAATAATCCTGACTACTTGGTTATGTCTGTGCAAATACTCTCCATTAGCAAGATGGGAACGACCGGAAATAATATGTCTGAGTGACTCTACGGGACGGCGGCATGCTCGACAAATATCGACCGTACCGTCTTTCAGAATATATTTCCGGTAGTTATTCGTCTTGATAACTTCGTCAGCAATGGCACAAACAAAACCCTCAGTTTCACCAAAGAGATCACCGAAACGCAGCCAGTTCACTGACGCAAGTGGGTCCACGTCAGGCCTTGTTAGGGCCTTGTAGAACCGTCCGTGTAGCTCTTTGCCCTTCCATACGTCTCTACGGTCGTCGATGCTTAGCACCACTGGTTTACGCCAGTTCTCGTTTGCCAAGGAGAGAGGTGTTAGGCTCCATCCTATCAACTGCTATGACATCGCAATGTATCCCACACTCGGTGTTACGGAAATACTCCCGGAGACTGGACACCTTACAGTTGTGGAGGTTCTTGGCATTTAGGAAGCCACGACTCCCCCACTTCCGTGGGATGTATAGCCTCATAACAGACGAGCGTGGATGAAACATGTGACGTGTTGTAAGCAATTGACAGACCCGCCTTTCCAGGGCGTCAAATTCAGTCTGAGTCCATCTTAGTATGCCAAAGGAGTATATGAGTAGAGGCATCACCCAACCATTGGAGGCGCGCATCTTGTTGCCGCCCGACAAAAGACTGTTAAGAACTTTTGGCAGGTGGTAGAAGAAACGCTCCTTCACTGTCTGCTTAATGTCCCTATCCATGATACCCAATGACTGTGACATACCAAGATACTTATAGGTTTCAACTTCAGAAAGACATGTGAGAGTAATTCTCTCGGAAAGTTGTAAATTTGAAGAATTCACAACCTTTCCCCGTTGTAAATGCATGACCGCACACTTATCTACACCAAACTCCATCCTGATAGAATCACTGAAAGATTCAGTTATTTACAGAAGATCCATCAAATCTTGGCGATTTAGTGCAAACAGCTTGAGATCGTCAATATACAATAGATGAGAAATTATCTCACCCTCTCTTCAAAGTCGGTAGCCTAGTTTTAAATGCATCAACAAAGTGCTGAGAGGATTCAACGCTAGACAAAACCTTAAAGAACTGAGACTGTCACCCTGGAATATCCCTCGTTCGATCCTTATGAAGTCCTGTAACCCAGAGACGCTCTCACGACCTCTTGGTTAACGATGATTTGTGGTCCAATGTCTCATGCATGTGCGTAAGAATGATCTCAGAGTTTTTTTTTAAATCTTTATTTATTTAAAAGGAGTTTGATCAGACATGATCATGCCACTCCCATAGTATATAATCGATATACATTAACTACGCCGTTTTATGGCTATGTTAACAAGTTTGTATAGCCTTCTCGCAGCCGCTGATAGACCGAATGCGAGAATGCTATTACAAATACCCAGCTCTTTTACATCGATATTGGTAGCCATCAGTAACGCTCTTCTCTCGACTTCGTTCCGGACACATTCCACCAATACATGGTAAACATCCTCAACTACTCCGCACTCGGCACAATTTGGTGAATCGGACTTCTTCATTAAATATGCAAATCTATATAGTGGAATGTGCCCGGATCGAAGTCTCAATGCAGTGACAATCTCAGATCTAGGGATTTCCGTGTAGGAGAACCACGGCGAGCGCGTTAAACAGGGTTGGATAGTCCTGTATAAAAAAAAATACCAAATACCCTTTGTCAATGATCTCTCATCGAAATACTCTTTCCATGTTTCAATACATTTTTCCCGCACTAAAAATAAAAGATCAGTGAAAAAAGGCACACAAAAGAACAGTTCCCCATCCTCAACAGCATCTTTGGCAAGTTGATCTGCCTTTTCGTTGCCCGGCAAGCCAACATGGGACGGTACCCATTGTAAGACGACATTTTCGTTTTGTTGTGTTAATTTTTGAACAGAGTTCAGAATATTGTAGGCTATCGGTGTACCTCGGAAGTTCGAGGAGCACCGAGCCAGATGTTGGAGTGCGCTTCTGGAATCTGTCAATATTACATACCCGCCAGACGGGCATGACTTAATATAAGAAATCGCCTCCGCTATAGCGAACAGCTCTATACACATAATAGAAATATTAACATTGAGTCTTAATTTAAAATAATTTTCTGTTTGTGGGTCATAGAAAGCAAATCCAGCAAGGCCACTTTTTTCTTTCGAACCGTTCGTATAAATTTTATAATATCCATTGTAGCTTTTTTTTATATAGGTATCACACAATTGTCTCAAAAAACATGTATTATAGGTATTTTTAGGTTTACTGATGTATTCAATATCACACTTTATGATTTGAGACAGATCCACACCGCCGACCCACGTATCCATAGAAAACATTTCTAATCTTTCACTACTGTGTATAGGTATAGATCTAAGATATTCGTGTATTAGTACTAAGGTAGGTTTGTTTTTGCGTCTCCAGTAAGGATGTTTACATAGATCATATAGTTTATCCAATGCTGTGATAATATTGCTATTGTTAATGGATTTTGACTTTAACAAAAACTTCCCAGCTAGGTAGTGTCTTCTTACAGTGAGAGGTGGAAGGTGAAGTTCGCACTCCATAACGTGAATGGCTGTACTTTTAATAAAGCCACCTATTACCCGCAAGCACTTATTTTGTACTTTATCTAATTTGCCTAAATGCGTTTTGCAGCTACTCCCATACAGAAAACTACCGTAGTCAAGCCTACTGCGAATAATGGAGATATATATTCGTCTCAAATACTTCGGATTTATGCACCAGCCTGAACCAGCTAATACTTTAAAAATATTGACTAACTTGGAAGATTGTTTATGGTAAGGTTTACACATTCGCTAATGTGACCTCGTTTGAAAAGGCAGATTTTACTTTTAGTGGGTGATACTTCTAGGCCTATGTTAAAAAGCAACCTTGAGAAGTTATTTAACGCTAATTGTAATGTTTGTGTATTGTCCTCTTTATTAATGCCCGTTTTGTACAGAACTATGCAACAATATTGCGAAATACAGACATTATTAATAGACTTGCATATGCTACTTGTTATTATATTAAATAATAAGGGCCAGAATGGATCTCCTTGAGCTAAACCGCGACAGGTGTATCTGCGATTGCATACTGTTCCCCCTTGAATATTGAGATACCTTTCCTTCAGAAAACTCCATAAGTACCTGCATATATCTACACTTACTCCCATCTGATTCATAATGTTTAATAAACAAGTAATATCAACATTGTTATATGCATTATTAATATCTATGAAACATGCAATAGTGTGGTAATTATTCGAAAAGCCCGTTTGAACTCTTGAGACTAAAAGAGAGAGATTATCTAGTGTAGATCTACATCGTCTAAAACCAGTTGTATCTTCGGATAGAAGATCGTTTTTCTCTAAGAACCATTCTAATTTCTTGATTAGAATGCAGTGAAAAATTTTACATACACACGATATCATTGATATAGGACGCAGTGACACCGGTGCACGCGGGTCAAGTACTATGGTTGTATCTCGCCACTGAATCGGGACGAAGCTTTGTGAGTAAAACACGTTATACAAATACAATAGAATTGTTTTACCGTTTTCAGGGAGATTGCTTATCATCGAGTACGAGATTTGGTCGCTTCCGGGACATATATCTTTATGGCGAATATTGTTATCTAGCTCGTGTCTAGTTATTGGAATATCTAGGTAAGCATAGGATGACGAGAAAGAAGGGGCACATGGGAGTGTGTAGTCAGGCGTAAGGTTACGCAACAGTTTATTTTTCGCCACAACTGGTTTTGAGTTATAGATCCATCTAGTGAGGAACATACATGCTGCCATGACACGTCTTTTGTCGTACGCATAAACCTTTGGGTATTACGTATTTTGTCTTGTAAATAGCTTAGATTCTGAGGGGTAGGGTTTCGTCTAAATAATGCAAGTGTAAGGCGATGTTCTGCTACTAATTTTGATAGACACGTATTCCAATAAGGTTTTGGTGAGAATTTACTGGTAGGGTTATTATTAATTTTTATAAATGGAATGTAACGATTTGCGGCGGTGTTCATACACTGTATAAAATAGTTATAACATTCCTGTGGATTGTTTGTATATGCAAAATTACTATAAAGGTCGTTCAAAAAATCCCTATATGCTGACCATTTCGCATTTTTATAATTCCGACGTAGAGTTATAAGGTGAGGATCGTGCTCAAATTGTGTGCTAATCTTAATAACTAAGTGGTCGCTACCCAGTGTTTCATTTATTGTAGTCCAATTTAATTTAATTGCGACATCAAGTGACACTAATGATAAGTCCGGGGCGGACTGCTGTAGCTAGTTATTTACTAATTTTATTCGCGTGGGGCTGCCGTCATTTAAGCTAAAGAGTGAAACTTTTTTAGATTTGGGAGCCCCTGCTGTTTATTTTATTCGACCAATTCGTATGGTGGCCATTGAAGTCGCCTAGAATAATAGTTTTTTTGCCGATTGCTGTGAAAATCTGTCTGAATGTACATACTTGTCGAACAGACTGGGACCACAGTCTGTTCGACAAGTATGTACAGACGGAGCACAGTAAATAAAAGCTACATACTCGACATTCTCACAATTATAAATTCTAAGCATCAAAAGTTCTATGCCTGGGTTTAAACTACTTGCAGGATGTAAAGAAGCACTAATAGAATTATGAACACAAATTGCAACTCCACCATACGAATCTGGCCTGTCCTTACGATACACTGTGTAGCCACTTAATTTTATCTGGCAATCGGGTTCTAACCATGTCCACTAAATGCGGCGATGTGGACCTTCTCGTGATATAATAATTGGTCAAATGCTACTAATTTAGGTTTGATACTTTGCGCGTTCCATTGTATAATATTAAGCTTACATGATTTTTTGGTGTTATCCATTATGAGTTGATAAAGTTCAATATTAATTGCAATATTGGCCAGTCCGATATATTTTCGAATACTACTAGAATAACCCACTCAACACAGCACTTAATGGCACTCTGCACTTTAACTTGTATAGAAGACTCTTTTAAAAATAAAATCTCTTTAAGTCTTTTTAGGAGCTCGCCGAATTTTACTTCTCTCTCTTTCTTTTCTTTCTGTTCAATTTCAGGGTTATTGAGTACCACATTAGGAGGGAATAAGTCAGTGTTAGCCCATTGGTCTGTCTCCGTGGCTGGACGTTGTTGTTTTCTGCCCTGTCGAAGAGGTTTCTTATCATCTTTCTTCACACTGTGGACTACCGCTTATTTTGAGACCATTTTAGCAAAGGTAGGTTCTTGAACAGGAGTACACATAGTAGCCCTGCCCATCGACGGTGTGGGATACTCGGGTGTGTATGTTTCCACTCTAGGTTTAGGTGCTTCCGGAGGAACGTACATGGTCAAGACTTTTCGGTACATACAATTAAATTCGGCCATAATTTCTCTGAGTCTTTTCTCTTTACAAAACGCAGGGCATGTTCGGGATAGCGCCATGTGACAGCCACCACAGTTAACACATTTGTAAGATACAGTTTCACAGTTATTATGGTTTTCGCCACATTAAGGACACACTGTTTTTGTAGAGGGGCATCTTTTTGTCACATGTCCCAATTTCCAGCAATTACCGCACTGCGACACAGGGAAAACATAAGGAACTACCCTTATACGTGTACTGTCTAGAAGTATATGAGACGATCGAAAAGAACCCTTAAAACATATCCGTACGGTTTCACTAGGATGCCATCCCTCCACATTAGGAATGCGCCGCAAAAGTCTGGTAACAGAGTATATTTGAGCAGGTTTGATGCTAGATATACATTTTATAATATCTTCCTCGGACACGTTCAAATCAATATCTTTTATCACACCGTAGGAAAAGGTTGTTTCCATCGCCCTATGCATTCTCCATCCTAAATCAGTAAGTGGCGAACATTTTTCTATTTTTTCGACTTTAAGTTCATCGGCAATGTCCACCCTTACCTTATACGGGTTGATATACTTCACTCTTTCGATATTTGTAATATCATGAGCATTAAAAATTTTTGCTAGGGCAAACTGTTTCGGCATTTTCTCATTGCATGTTATGTACAATTCGATACTTCTTTGTGCTGGTTTAAATTTCTTTTCTTTTGCTCCAACAGTTATCCAGTCACCTTCTTCTTCGCCTCTATTTCTTTTCATAGGTCTCGCTAAATCATCTTCCTCCCTCCTCTCTTGTTGTATTATTTCTTCGTGATACTGTTCCTCTAGTACTTCAATCATCTCGTGTTCACTCAAAGAACTGATCTTGCTTGTCTCTTCTAACGTATCGTCTGATATCTGAGCGCATTCGATAATGTCATCCATCTTGTTGACTTAATCGAATCGCATTGTAATCCGTAGAGTGAAAGCGATCTCAGAGTTATATAGACAATAGACAGTATTTTATTTGTAGCAAAAAACATAATAAGATACATACATTAACAAGGTATAAAATGAACGAAGTAAAATTTGTTTTTTGCCACGAACCGGTCCCAACTCAGCAGATGCTGGTCTAAAACCAGCGCTGGTCTTCCGTGGAACCGGCAGGTGACGTAACGCACGGGTGGAATACACGGTGCACGTACGTGCTAACAAACAAAGACAGTCACAATAACAGAAAACATCAAACAAGTTATGCACCACTAACCAATGTAATACAATAATTATAATATAAAAACAATACGTACCCAATAATAAACCTACAATATATAATAACGAGTAAGATAATTATACTTATAACATTACATAAAACCTTTACTATTTATTTATACTCCTTTTTTTCAATATGTACTTAATTAGATAGCACTGGTGTCGTTTCGAAGCTCCTCCTCTTTTTGGTGAGAGCAAAATAATATTTTCAATTTAGCTCTGAAATTGCCGTGGGGTACCGGCTTAGAATAGTAACCCCCCAACTCTACCCGTGGGTGCGTGAAAATCTGCTAAGGGATAACAATCGGAAGGTGGGCAGCAGCACCTTCCCAGTATTAAAACCTCAAAACTGCGCTGCTAGTATTGGCAAAATCCCCCCAATGGCAGACACATTAGAACCAGGTAAACCCCAGTCCCCGGCAGCCGCGCTACTCCTGGCTACGGTAGCGGCCACGGTAACGGTGGGGCAGGGGGTGCTAAGAATCCCCGGCAGACGCCCGGCTACCACCCCCAACGACGACGACTGGCCCTGGTGACACACAACATACGCACGATGAGGACAGACGAGAAGATATATGAGCTGGAAGAAGAAATGAGTAAGTTACACTGGGACATTGTGGGGTTATCTGAAGTCCGTAGAGCGGGTGAGGACACGATAACCCTAAAATCAGGTAACCTACTCTACTACCGGGAGGGCGACCAACAGTCCCAAGGTGGTGTCGGTTTTCTCGTCCACAAGTCCCTTACTAATAACATAGTTAAGATGGATAGCGTTTCCAATAGGGTCGTATACCTAATACTCAGAGTATCCAAACGATATTCGCTGAAGGTCATTCAGGTATACACACCGACGAAGTCGCACCCGGATGATGAGGTGGAGGATATGTATGAGGACATTAGTCGGGTCATACATACCTCTGAAACGCACTTTCTAGTTGTTATGGGGGACTTCAACGCGAAGTTGGGTAAGAGAAGCGAAGATGAGTTGAAAGTGAGGCAATTTGGATATGGACAACGGAACCGTAGGGGACAGAGGTTGGCCGACTTCCTGGAGAAAGAGGGACTCTTTATGATGAACTCTTTATTTCAGAAGCCACCTCACAGGAAATGGACCTGGCTGAGTCCCGATGGTTCCACGAGAAATGAGATTGACTTCATTATGACCACCAAAAGGCAAATATTCACTGACGTCTCCGTGATCAACAGGGTTAAAACCGGAAGTGATCACCGAATGGTAAGAGGCACGGTGAATATTAATGTCAAACTGGAGAGGTCTCGTCTGTTGAAGTCTACGCTCCGACCCACTCGTGCCCATATACAAGACCCCGAGAGCTTTCAACTTGAGCTATCCAATCGCTTCGATTGCCTTGAGAACATCGCTTCATCGCAAATCAATAACAGGTTAGTAGAAACTGTCCATACAGTGGGTTCCAAATACTTTAAACCCCACCGTACAGATAGGCCACAGAAACTCTCCAACGATACCCCCAACCTCATGGCTGAACGACGCTCACTGAAAATGCAGTCTTCGCATGATGCTGAAGCATATAGGCTGCTCAATAGACGAATATGGAAGTCCTTGCGACACGACATCCGGATCTTTAATACAAACCGTATTAAAGAGACGATAGAGCGGAAAAAAGGTTCCAAAGTGTTTGCAAGAGACATATCTATTGGGCAAAGCCAGTTGACGAAGCTGAAGAGAGGAGACGGCAGTGTAGCGTCGACCAAAGCGGAAGTGTTAGGAGAGGTAGAGAGTTTCTACGGACAGTTATACACCTCGGTCGCTAAACCTGTTAGCAGCTCGGTCAAAGACCCAAGAGCCAAGCTGACCCGACATTATACCGAAAATATCCCGGACATCAGCCTGTACGAGATTAAAATGGCCTTGAAACAGCTTAAGAACAACAAGGCGCCTGGTGACGACGGTATCACATCTGAGCTTCTGAAGGCGGGTGGAACACCGGTACTTAAAGTCCTTCAGAAGCTCTTTAATACCGTCTTACTCGAAAGTTCAACGCCAGAAGCATGGAACAAAAGCGTGGTGGTGCTGTTCTTCAAGAAAGGTGACAACACTTTACTTAAAAATTACAGACTTATCTCGCTTTTGAGCCATGTTTATAAGCTGTTTTCGAAGGTCATAACGAACCGTCTCAGTCGCAGGTTTGATGAATTCCAGCCTCCGGAACAAGCCGGTTTCCGAAAAGTCTATAGTACCATAGACCACATCCACACGCTACGGCAAGTTATACAGAAGACCGAAGAGTATAACTTGCCTCTTTGTTTAGCGTTTGTGGACTATGAGAAAGCCTTTGATTCGATCGAGACGTGGGCAGTGCTTGAGTCTCTCCAGCGGTGCCGTATTGACTATCGGTATATTGAAGTGCTGAAGTGTTTGTACAAAAACGCCTACATGACAGTCCGAGTACAGGAGCAGAGTTCGAAGGCAATTCCATTGCAAAGAGGCGTGAGACAGGGAGACGTTATATCTCCGAAACTTTTCACCGCTACATTGGAAGACGCCTTCAAGCTTCTGGAATGGCATGGAATTGGCATTAATATTAACGGCGAATATATCACCCACCTTCGATTTGCCGACGATATTGTAGTCATGGCAGAATCCAGTGAAGACCTCAGTATTGTACTGAGGTCTTCACTGGATTCAGCCATGAAATCGAAGGCCTCCATCGAGTTTCCCAACGGGTAGGTAAGATGAACATGGATAAGACGAAAATAATGTCTAATGCCCATGTTGTACCTACCCCAATATCAGTTGGGAACTCAGTTCTCGAAGTTGTTGACGAGTACATCTACCTTGGACAGACAGTCAAACAAGGCAGGTCCAACTTCGAGAAAGAGGTCAATCGTCGAATCCAACTCGGCTGGGCAGCGTTCCGGAAACTTCGCGAAGTCTTCTCGTCAAAAATACCTCAGTGCCTCAAGACAAGAGTCTTCGACCAATGTGTGTTACCAGTGATGACTTATGGCACTGAAACGTGGTCTCTTACTATGGGCCTCATAGAAAAGCTCAAAGTCGCACAACAAGCTATAGAGAGGGCTATGCTCGGGGTTTCTCTACGTGATCGAATCAGAAATGAGGAGATCCGTAGAAGAACGAAAGTCACTGACATAGCCCAGAAGATTAGCCAGTTGAAGTGGCAGTGGGCAGGGCACATAGCACGCAGAACAGATGGCCGATGGGGCCGAAAGGTTCTGGAGTGGAGACCACGGACCGGCAAGCGCAGCGTAGGTCGTCCACCGACACGGTGGACAGACGACCTGATGAAGGTCGCAGGACGACGTTGGATGCAGGCCGCTTCCAACAGGTCCTTTTGGAAAATCATGGGGGAGGCCTATGTTCAGCAGTGGACGTCCTACGGCTGAGATGATGATGATGAGCTCTGAAAGTGTTTATACTCTGCAGGTTCCTTATCAGCAGCGGATGTTGTTCCAACACTTAGTCGCTGCATAACGGAAACTACCACGGAAGACGGCTGATTGATAAGTTTCGTCGAGAATTTGCGACTAGTGTTGCGACTAGACTTCCATGACAACTTTTTGTACAGATAACTCGGAGATTTGTATTTTAGAACGCCAAACATAACAATTACTTGCGACGACGCATCATCTTTAAAAGCTTATGCTCATTTAAATATGGGGACAAGTGAGACTGTGGCCTTCTCACTTACATTAGTTAAATAAATACATAAAACATAAATATTTATATAACACTCATTGCTATAAATATATAAAATGTATATTATATATATTTCAATCAACATATAACTCAAAAAGACCAAAGGGCGTAGTGATCGCGCATTTGGGGATATCCGGCTCGAATACGGGGATCTGGTTATATGCTTTAACCAGGTCTATTGTCAAGAAGTCCGTACAGCCAGATAGGCTATGAGCAAAATCGTGGATATGCCTGATTGGGTATTTATCGGGCACTGTTCTTGCGTTTAATTGCCTATAATCACCACAAGGACGCCAACCACTATCTTTTTTTGGTGCTAGGTAAAGTGGAGAAGACCATGGGCTTTCGGATGGGCGAGCGGTACCATTCGCTAACATCGCTTCAAATTCGGACTTGGCAATTTTAAGTTTGTCCGGTGCTAGTCGTCTAGGTGAACACGATACTGGAGGGCCTGGCGTGGTACGGATATGGTGTACTGTGGTGTGTTTAGGCGTGAGCTGAGTACCTGATGGTCATGTGTTTTCAGGAAACAGTGAAAGCAAGTTATGATATTTCGAATCGCCAGTCACAACCTTTACACTTGAAATTAAGTCATCACTCACAGCAATGCTATAGCTGACGAATTCGTAGTGCCGTCAATTAGGCGTTTATTACGAATGTTGACAATAAGATTAAAGTGAGACAGAAAATCTACACAAACAATAGCTTTAGTTACGTCCGCGACAATAAAACGCCACACGAAATCGCGACGAAGACTTAAGTTAATCTTAAGTTCCACGTATCCATAGGTATCAATCGTTGATCCGTTGGCTGCACACAACTGGTACTCCGTCTTCGTTCTTCTTTGTTGAAGAGCAGATCGAGGGTAGACACATAAGTCGCTCCCGGTGTCAATCAGGAACTGTACCTTTGATCTGCGATCCGTCACAAACAGGCGACCAGTATTGGAAGGGCAATCTTCAGCCGCCATTATCGACTGCCCTGCTCGTTTCCCGACTTGAAGTCGCAGGGCTTTATGCACTTCTTCGCCTCTCTGCTGAACTTATAGTGGTACCAACACTGAGGGAACTTACTATAGTTCGACTGTGAACGTCTCGATGGTGTTCGACTTCGCTGGTGTTGATCCTGGCGATTGCGGGGGCGGGAACGACCATAAACAGCTGAGGTGAGTGCACTTACTTGCTTCGTCAGTTTGGTTATCTGCTGGGCCATTGCATCAATCACAGGGTCGCGTTGTGAGGTTGAAACTCCAGCTACCTGTGGTGAAGTAGGTGCGATGTCGTGCACAGTATCGGCTAGGTCAGCAAGTTCGGTGAGGTTCAGACTTCTCTGCGAAGCGACGACGGTCTGCAAGTTATTAGGTAATCGGCTGGTCCAGATTGTCCGCATAAAATCGTCAGGTATTGTTGGTCCGGCCAAATGTTGAAGGTGTCGCAGAAACTGTGAACGTTTGCGATCTCCTAACTCTTCCGATAAAAGTAATTGTTTAACTTTCTTTTCTTTAGATACAGACAGTCTTTTAATCAACTCACTGTTTAGCTTCTCGTACATTCCTGTAGCAGGAGGGTCTGTTATTATGTCCTCCACCTCGACGGAATATTGTCGATCCAGATGTGCGAGAACGTAGTAAAATTTAGTGACATCGTCCGTTATTCTTGACATATTGAACTGACCTTCAATTTGAGCGAACCATATCAATGGTTTTTCGGGCCAAAACGGTGGTATCCGCACACCAACTCGAAAAAGTTCTGACGTGCCGTCTGTCGCATCAGTGGAAACGCGCTCACTTTTATTTCGATTACGACGGGTTTGTGCGCTCGATTGCGAATGTTGAGATGTTGCCGTGTCATTGCCGTCACTACTCATCTTCGTAATGTTCCAAGGGGTCACCAGTTATAGTGGCGTGTGAAGAGGTGTTGCAAGCGGTGAATGAAGTAAGCCAGGAAAGTAAGTAGGTACAGTCCAGAAACAGAGGCATACAGTTCACACACACAGTTTATTACACTGCCACACAAGAGAGATAGAAGGAGAGTGACAAGTAGATAGTTTGGAAATAACAGCAATGCACTAAACAGAAGAATACAATCATATACAGCAACAGACAAAATGTAAACAAACAAATACTAGATCGCGTAAGCGCAAGGTACGTGCGGAAGGTGTCGAGCGATACGGGCCTAACGTCAAGTGCATAGAACTGACTGGCGAGCGGCGGCGAGTCGCGAGTCGGCGAGCGTCGCCTGCGCAGGGCGTGGAATGTGGTAGCCCCGCTCGGCCGTTGTTATTAACGCGAGTTTCCATTGCGCGATCGCAAACACTCCCGGGTTTGCTTGCCGTATTATGTATGTCTAGTATTATATAAAATTATTTGTATTTATATTATATATTGTGTATGGGAGTGAATAATTAATTATTGATAATACTATATTTATGGTAGGTATTATAAGTATCTGATATTAATATTAATGTAGCTTATCAGTAAGTATGTATGTGTGTTCTGCGCGGTAAATTAACTGTATATAAAATAAATAAATAGTAAGTTAATATTAAGTATGTTATATATGTTGATTGAAATATATATAATATACATTTTATATCTTTATAGCAATGAGTGTTATATAAATATTTATGTTTTATGTATTTATTTAACTAATGTAAGTGAGTAGGCCACAAGACCTCGGTGGAATATTGAAACAAAACCGGGCACAAGCGTTCGGAACACGTTGAACCAGCTTTTTAGTTTTGGCTAATTATCGAGGACCAAAAAATGTGTCTAAGTAATTTAATTTTGAAAGGACTAAAGACTCCGCCAGTTTAATACGCAAATCTTCTTTAAAAAATGTTCTAACCTTATATACAATTTTAAGTTTGTAAAAGCAATTTTGAACACAGTTTGCTAAATATTTTTCGTAACGCAGCCCACAATCTATAACTAAACCTAGGTTTCGCGCTTCATATACCCGTTCAATGGGCTCCCCCATGAGCATGATTATAGTGAAAGAACTGAGACTGTCAAGTTGACGCTTAGTACCAAAGATCAAGTATTTTGTTTTAACATAGTTGAGCTGCAGGCAGTTCTCACTAGAGCACGCTGCAATTCTCGCGAGGTCACTATTAATTTAATAATAGCTACATCAATATCCTGAGGTTTGCACAATATGTATACTTGAATGTCATCTGCATACAAGTGGAATTTGCAGTCTATGATATGTGTTCCTACGTCTGCTGAGTACAAGCTAAACAAAACAGTCCCCAAAATAGAACCTTGTGGTACCCCTCTTTTTACACTACATTTATTTAATAACAAAGAGGAGCCATCAATGCAGGTAAGTTTTACAGATTGGTAACGTTTACTTAGGTAACTGTTAAACCACCGTATAGCTTCCCTATCGAAACCGTAGTAATTTTGTTTAGAGAGGAGAAGATTAACATTTAACATTTAACGAAAAATCTAATAGAACTAAAATTGTACGCATACCTTTATCTTGTGCGTCAAGTATGTCGTCAGTGACATCAAGCAAAGCTGTTGTTGTACTGCGACCCTTTCTAAATCCTGACTGAACTTCAGGCAAAACATTATTTTTTTCAAGGTAATTTGTCAATTGCGAACATACTGCCTTCTCCAAGATTTTAGACATACACGGTAAAATACTTATAGGTCTAAGATCTTTTACGTCAACTGGGTGTGAAATTTTCGCTAACGGTCGAACGGTTGCATGGTTCCATACATCTGGGACCGTTTTAGTAGTAATAGAAGTATCAACAAGCGCCAGCATGGTATCTATTGTGTACGGGAACTTCATAATCAGCATGTCTAGATTAATAGCGTCACATCCCTGAGCATTAGATTTGAGACTTCTAATTATTTTAATCAACTGGTCAAGGCTTACTAGCACGATGTAAAACACTGCATTGCTAAACCTGTGGTGCTCAAAATATGTCAGGTATTAAATTGTAGTCAGAGGGTTACAAGTTATATGTAGAAAATGGAGATTTATAACGTTAGGATCATTGAAACAAGTTGGTAGTTTCATGCTTTTGTTAGGTAATAAATTGTTTTTAATGTTTTTTCCAAAGAAGTTTAGGGTTAAGCAAGTTATTATTTATGTTTTGTTTAAAATAAGCTGATTTCTCGTAAAAACAAGCTTTGTTAACTGTGGATTTTAAACTTTTGTAGTATTTTTTTTTAATTCAGATTTAGTACTATGGAAATCTGTTGCAGCCTCATCACGCAGCCTCATCATAATTTTTATTGTATCTGTAATCCAAGGATAGGATCGATCCTTATTGACAACTGAAACAATAGGCGCGTGGAGATTAAATACTTTTACGACGCTATCATTGAAGGCCGTTACCATTTCGTTAACATCAGCAAGCCGAGTTCCAATTTCTCATGCATGTGCTTAAGAATGATCTCAGAGTTATATTGATTTTATATAACTCTAATATCCTCTCTAGCCACGAATGAGGCACTGAATCATAAGCCTTCTTATAGTCAATCCAGGCAGTAGATAGAACCCCCCTGTTTCGCCGGACTTGTTGACAAATGGTCATGTCTGTGAGGAGGAGTTCTTTAGTACTACGGGACCATACCCGACATTCATTCTGAGTAGGAGCCAAAATGTTATTCACAACAATGTGCGAATAAATTTTTGTTCGTAGAATAGATGTAAGGAGCTTATATAGCGTAGGCAAGCACGTGATGGGTCGGAATGTGTCCATCCATTCCATTATTTATTTTTAATCCACACACCACATAGGTAACCTTCACACTATGCACGTTATTTTTAAGAATTTGTTTTTCGCGCGCAAATGGTTTGTTATTGCTACATTTCTGGTCCGACGTTATCAACACGCTTACAATCAAGATATTTGTCTCGGACCGGCTTTGGTAGACGATAGCACTGTGAGCAAAAATATCGCGATACGGACCGCAGTGTTTAAGTAGTAAGTGTAAGATTACCAACAGATTCCCAATTCTACGCCCCTTATGAGCGTTAGTTTCGCTAAAAACGCTCACGAAGAGCCTATTTGAACGCACTACTACTTACCTAAAACCTTTATATATATGTAATACTTTTATTGTTAATAAACATGTAATTTAATATATATTTTTGTAGTAGGTATATGGGTTATGTTACTTGAAATAAAGATTTATTATTATTCCATTTATTTCACGGATTACGTCCGGTCCTTTGCAAAGGCATAAGGTAGTGGTGGTGGTGGAAGGTGGTGGTGACCCCAGTTGTCAAGAAATTGGGAAGGGAATCACTTTCAATGGCTTCTTGGAATTGTATTGCCCAGCATTCGTGTGAGCATCGAATCCATTTTAGCCAAAAAATGTGCAATCCGTCTGGTCCAGGGCTTTTCCAGTTCGGGGTCTTACAAGTAGCACAACTAACGTCTATGGGGCTGATGTTCACAGCCTTTATTCGATGGATTCACATGAGCTCTCGACAATATTCATCCAATCGCCCTCCGTGTGTTCAATGGGCAGCGACCAGATGCCACGCCAAAAGTTTGTCATGGTGTCGGCATCCGGTAGCCGTCCATCATTCACTCGTTGATCAGTTTCTCCCCATTTTCTATATACCATTCTTTGATCACTTTGGAAAAGGCGATTTTGTTGGTATCTTATTCATATTCGTTTTGGGGGCGATGATGCCTGCACTGAAGTCTCGCTTGGGGTGTTTTGTGCATTCCCCCTGCCAGCATTTACCCAAGCCAGCCTAACTCCTTCACATAGCGGAGTATGGTCTTGGGTCGCTGGCACAACTGCTCCAGTGTTGTTTGAGATGTTGTATGAACAAACGTCGATGATGCTGATGATGCATCTTGCGTTCTGGAGTGGACCTCCAGTAATCCTGTTTTTGCTCTAATACCTTCCGTAGCCCTGCAGTGCAGCAACACATGCTCCACAGTCTCGTCTTTCTGCAGACAGTCACTACATAGTGGGCTCTCCGTAGCTCCAATCTTGTGCAACTGGTAATTTAGATTACAGTGACCAGTGATGATGCCCACCATTAGGCGAAGGTCTTGACGTTGTAATCCTAGTAATTTGTTCGTAGTATTTTTGTTTAGGATTGGAAACATAGATTTCGCATGTTTACAGTCCTTCCTGTCATCCCAATAGTTTTGGTGTTTTCTTTCTGTGTAGCGACTCAGGAGATTCCGCGCTTCCATTGCTGAGGGTCTGCAGAGTTCCATTTCCTCAGTGCTACCCTGCTTTTTGGCTCCTGCTTTAGCTAGTATGTCTGCCCTTTTGTTGCTAGCACAAAGGCCATGTCCCTTTGTCCATGATATAATTATTTTGTACTTCTCTGAAAGTCCTTGAAGTACAGCATAACATTCCGTTAGGACTCTTGACCTTGTTACCGGTCTTCTCAGTGCGTGAACGACTGCTGCACTATCCGTGATGAATGCCAGCAGCTTGCCTTCCTGTTTCACGTCACTTTGTGATTTCAGGCGTAATATTGCCCTAGCAGCAAGTAGCAGGGCCATAGTCTCTGCTTGAAATGCCGTTGTGGTTTTGTTCAGGGCTATTGAATTAAATATTGCAAGTTCTGGTGAATGGAATACACAACCTGTTCCCGTTTTGTTTTTTGCACCGTTCGTGTACACATGATAGGATGGTGTTAGACTCTCCAGGGCACCGCTTTCGGTAGTCAGCTCGTACTTCTTGTTTGCGAGGTGCGTCTTGGCTATCCTGTCGGTGCCTCTGTGTGATTCCGGGATTATTTTCGTCGCCATGTCTAAAACTCTACAGTGATTTGTGATAGACTGCGTGCCTTTCCATTGATCTGTAGATTTTATTCTTAGCGCAGACGCCATTGCTTCTTGCTGTATGTGTAGATGCAACGGTGTCAGGCCAAGGATTACATCCAAGGCAGCTGATGGTGTCATTTTAGTGCTCCCGCTTATCAGAGAGCACGCCAGTCTCTGAGTTTGCTGTAGTTTAGTCATTGTGGTCACCAGAGTTGTACGGGGCCACCATACAACGCTTCCATAAGTAAGAGCTGGTCTTACTATGACTGTATAGAGCCATCGACAAAGCTTCGGTTTGAGACCCCAGTCATTGCCTACTGCTCTAGCACTCTGCATCAAAATGTTTGTGGCTTTTGTGGTGACGTGCTTAAGCTGCTTTGTCCATAAAAGTTTGCTATCGAGTCAAACGTTTAAGTATTTCACTTCCTTGGATAGATCAAGTTTTTGGCCAAACAGGAAGTTTAAGATTTCCTATTTTTGTTTTGCGTGTAAATAGTACCATTTCGGTTTTTTGAGGGTTGACAGATAGACAGTGGCGTCCACACTATGCCTCTACTACCCGGAGTGCTCTCTGCATTTTTTCGCAGAGGGTAGACTCAAAGAGACCTGAGGTCATGATAGCCAGGTCATCTGCGTATCCTATTGTGACAATTCTTTCTTTATTTAAGAGCTTGATTAGTTCGTTTGCCATTACTACCCATAGCAGTGGTGACAGTACACCTCCTTGCGGACAGCCTTTTTTGACAAGGCAGCGTTTCCTATTAGAAGTATCTATATGTGCAGCTCTATTTGAGAGCATGTTTGTAATCCACATATTCATCTTGCTGTCCACGCCTTGCTTTGCCAGCCCGGTCTCGATGTTGGAAAACGTTGTTTTATCAAAAGCACCCTCAATGTCAATGAAAGTGGCAAGGCAGGATTGTTTGCTTTCCATTGCGGATTCAATCTTATGAACCACGTGGTGAAGTGCAGTCTCTGTAGATTTACCTGCTTGATAGGCATGCTGATTTTTGTTTATGGGATTATTCGCCAGTGGTCCACTTCTTATGTATTTGTCACAAAGTCTCTTCAGTGTTTTTAGGAGAAAGGAGCTCAGGCTTATAGGCCTGTAGGACTTCAGATTTGTGTAGTCTGATTTGCCAGGTTTAGGTAAAAAGAATACTTTAACTTCCCTCCATGGTTTGGGTATGTACTTCCATGTTAGACATGCCCTGAAAAGCGCCAAGAGGTTTTCTTTTATCATATGCAGGCTCCACTTGTTGGTATCTATTCACACGTTCTCTGTAACGGCGAATGCGGTTTGCCCACGCATATATTTTCTGTTTCAAAAAGCCTATACGCTCCGTGACACAAGTCATATACTCCTGGGGTCTGATGAAAGTCCCAGCAAAAGCTTGGTTCACGAAGCGTATGATTCGAGGGCGTTTGTTGCCCCTGCTGAAGCAGATTAGCTTTGCAATGTGAGTCCTGTACGTACTGATACTTCTCTCGATCCACGTTTGCCACTCAGATACACCCGAAACATTTCGCGGTGCTCGGTCAGTGTCCGGGAATTTAACACGAGCAACGCGACATTCCGCGATTGCCCCACAATAGAGGATCGAGTGAGTATCAGTTAAATCTTTGCTATCCCGTATATACGGGACTAGCAAAGCGTTCAAGGCTCCCATTAGCACTAGGTTATGTATATTCGTGGGTAGACGAGGCAGGCGTGGCCTAGAGTCAAGTGTGAATCTATATGTAAAAATCGCGTCATCCAAAGCCCTCCTCAGTTGCTCATTCACCTGGGTACTTACGCTCATATTCAGGCAATCTTCTTCGTCAACTGCAGTATCCGCCCGTATACTCGTCAATACCGGAACCGATATCGACACCGTGTCAGACGGGTCCCGTGTCGAGGATGAACACGCCTGAATAGGTAGCACCTCCAGGCGTAGCCGACCAAGTGCAGGCTGGTCCAACAGTTTGCACCGGTGAATAGCTGGCACCTGATCCGATAGTAAAATACCTATTAACGATATCCTGGTGGATAAAAAAGTAATTACTGACCCTCTAACTATAACTAGTACATTTAACAACTTTTTTATAGATAAATTCGAACATATTCAGGGCCCATGTACTAATACAGTACAGTACTAATAAAAAAGTTGTTAAATGTATTAGTTATAGTTAGAGGGTAAGTAATTACTTTTTTATCCACCAGGATATCGTTAATAGGTATTTTAGGTTGGTTATGTTTACCATTATTGATTATGTTCCAAGTGGTTTTTGATTTATTTGTGGATGTTTGTATTAAATAATTGTTCTTCGCTCGCTGAGTGAGCTTCATGATTCTTTTAAATAATGAAGAGTATTTTTTATAACTAACTATGTTTGACGTGGTCAGTGTCAATCTATAGCGCCATAATAACTGTCGTTTTTTCTTGCCACATAATTTAATTCCTCGCGAAATCCAACGTGGTTTTTTATTTACATTCCTAGTTATCATTTTGAAAGGGAAACATAAGTCATAAAAAAGACGGAATATAGCTACAAAATCATTATAGGCAATGTTTGGATCATCAGTTTTGTATATATTTGGGAATGTCAGTGACTTCATGCAATCTTTAAATTTATTTGAATGAATGAATGAAATGAAATAAATGAATGAAATGAAATGAATGAATGAAATGAAATGAAATTAAATGAATGAAATATAATTTATTTATGACGGCAACATATAACATTGATTGATTAAAGTAAGAAAGTAGAATTAAAATTTACTGTTTTGTCATAAAATGGTCCCCAACTCAGCATAATGCTAGTTTAAACCAGCGCTGTTCTTTCGTTGGAGCCAGTCTGTGACGTCACGGTGGATTTATACTACAACAGCATAAATTATTAAAACAAATTAACACTACAACTGCATACTTAGTTCTACAATAGCTATCTGTATCGATCTACTTGTTCAATAAAAGTAACAGAATCGACACCAATAACTAGCATAATTTTTTTTTTTTTAATATAAATCTTAAATTATGATATGTAACAGAATCGACACCAATAACTAGCATACAATTTTTGGTTTTTTTTTTATATAAATCTTAA
Organism: Selenia dentaria; assembly: GCA_917880725.1. Classification (NCBI taxonomy): domain Eukaryota; kingdom Metazoa; phylum Arthropoda; class Insecta; order Lepidoptera; family Geometridae; genus Selenia; species Selenia dentaria. The sequence continues at coordinate 12,642,816 of OU862877.1, read as the reverse complement.
ATTATGACTATACATACAGATATAAACGAGAAAATTATTATCGGGTAAGTACATACCTACTCATAAGTCATATTAGTTACATTACTATATGGCACTGGTGTCATGTCTTTGATTTTCCTGGCATTTTTGATGTGTGAAGATAAATTTTCTTAGTTTTATTTTAAATATACTAATGTTTTGAAGGTTCCTAATCGGTGGTGGAATATTATTCCAACACTTGGACGCAGCGTAGCGGAAACTCCCCCTAAAAGCAGCAGAGCCATGCTGAGCTGTGGAGAGTTGCATCGCGCACTGCCGCGATCCAAATGGTCCATGTTTTGACAACCAGGATAATTTTTCATATAGATAGTTCGGAGATTTATATTTTATATTACCAAAAAGTAGCGAGGCTATGTGAAGTTTGTGACGATGTTTCATTTTTAGCATACAGTTTTCGTTAAGGTATGGAGTCACATGAGCTCTAAATGGAATGTTGAAACAGAAACGTGCACAAGCGTTCAATACTCTCTGTATAAGGTTTTGAGTTCTTGCTAGCAGAAGAGGGCCAAATACCACATCCACATAATGTAATTTAGATATTATAGCCAGTGATTCCACTAACTGAATACGTAACGCATCTTTAATAAATGGTCTCATTCTATATAGCACTTTTAGTTTGTAAAAACAGCTTTTAACTGCATTTGCAACATGTTTTTCGAACCGCAATACAGAATCCACATGTAAACCCAGATTACGCGCTTCGTATACTCACTCAATAGGTTCATCTTTGAGCATAACACTCACCGTTGGACGTACGCCTGCTAGTTGATACTGACTGCCAAATAGTAGATATTTGGTTTTGGTGGGGTTAAGCAAAAGGTTATTGCTAGTAGCCCATGAAGCTATACTAGATAGATCGCTATTTAGAGCTAGTATTGCGTCATCAATTTCAGAAGGTTTACATGAAATGTATAACTGAATATCGTCAGCATAAATATGATATTTAGAGTTTTTAATGTAATTACTACGCCACTTGCCGTGGCGGTGCCGGCTTAGAATAGCACCCCCCCAACTATACCCGTGGGTGCCGTAGAAAGCGGCTAAGGGATAACAAATCAGAAGGTGGGCAGCAGCACCTTCCCAGTCAAACACACACAAACTGCGCTCGCCAACCCGCCTGCCAAGCGTGGCGAGTATTGGCAAAAACCCCTTAATGGATTGGACAAAAAGAACCAGGCCCCCAGTCCCCGGCAGCCCCGCTATTCCTGGCTACGGTAGCGGCCACGGTAACGGTGGGGCAGGGGGTGCTAAGAATCCCCGGCAGACGCCCGGCTACTACCCCCAACGACGACGACTGGCCCTGGTAACACACAACATACGCAGGATGAGGACAGACGAGAAGATATATGAGCTGGAAGAAGAAATGAGTAAGCTACACTGGGACATTGTGTGGTTATCTGAAGTCCGTAGAGCGGGTGAGGACACGATAACCCTAAAATCAGGTAACCTACTCTACCACCGGGAGGGCGACCAACAGTCCCAAGGTGGTGTCGGGTTTCTCGTCCACAAGTCCCTTACTAACAACATAGTTAAGATCGATAGCGTTTCCAATAGGGTCGTATACCTAATACTCAGAGTATCCAAACGATATTCGCTGAAGGTCATTCAGGTATACGCACCGACGAAGTCGTACCCGGATGATGAGGTGAAGGATATGTATGAGGACATTAGTCGGGCCATACATACCTCTGAAACGCACTTTCTAGTTGTTATGGGGGACTTCAACGCGAAGTTGGGTAAGAGAAGCGAGGATGAGTTGAAAGTGGGGCAATTTGGATATGGACAACGGAACCGTAGGGGACAGAGGTTGGCCGACTTCCTGGAGAAAGAGGGACTCTTTATGATGAACTCTTTCTTTCAGAAGCCACCTCACAGGAAATGGACCTGGCTGAGTCCCGATGGTTCCACGAGAAATGAGATTGACTTCATTATGACCACCAAAAGGCAAATATTCACTGACGTCTCCGTGATCAACAGGGTTAAAACCGGTAGTGATCACCGAATGGTAAGAGGCACGGTGAATATTAATGTCAAACTGGAGAGGTCTCGTCTGATGAAGTCTACGCTCCGACCCACTCGTGCCCGTATTCAAGACCCCGAGAGCTTTCAACTTGAGCTATCCAATCGCTTCGATTGCCTTGAGAACATCGCTTCAGTGGACGAGATCAATAACAGGTTAGTAGAAACTGTCCATACAGTGGGTTCCAAGTACTTTAAACCCCACCGTACAGATAGGCCACAGAAACTCTCCAACGATACCCTCAACCTCATGGCTGAACGACGCTCATTGAAACTGCAGTCTTCGAATGATGCTGAAGCTTATAGGCTGCTCAATAGACGAATATGGAAGTCCTTGCGACACGACATCCGGATCTTTAATACAAACCGTATTAAAGAGACGATAGAGCGGAAAAAAGGCTCCAAAGTGTTTGCAAGAGACATGTCTATTGGGCAAAGCCAGTTGACGAAGCTGAAGAGAGGAGACAGCAGTGTAGTGTCGACCAAAGCGGAAGTGCTAGGAGAGGTCGAGAGTTTCTACGGACAGTTATACACCTCGGTCGCTAAACCTGTTAGCAGCTCGGTCAAAGACCCAAGAGCCAAGCTGACCCGACATTATACCGAAGATATCCCGGACATCAGCCTGTACGAGATTAGAATGGCCTTGAAACAGCTTAAGAACAACAAGGCGCCTGGTGACGACGGTATCACATCTGAGCTTCTGAAAGCGGGTGGAACACCGGTACTTAAAGTCCTTCAGAAGCTCTTTAATACCGTCTTACTCGAAAGTTCAACGCCAGAAGCATGGAACAAAAGCGTGGTGGTGCTGTTCTTCAAGAAAGGTGACAACACTTTACTTAAAAATTACAGACTTATCTCGCTTTTGAGCCATGTTTATAAGCTGTTTTCGAAGGTCATAACGAACCGTCTCAGTCGCAGGTTTGATGAATTCCAGCCTCCGGAACAAGCCGGTTTCCGAAAAGGCTATAGTACCATAGACCACATCCACACGCTACGGCAAGTTATACAGAAGACCAAAGAGTATAACTTGCCTCTTTGTCTAGCGTTTGTGGACTATGAGAAAGCCTTTGATTCGATCGAGACGTGGGCAGTGCTTAAGTCTCCAGCGGTGCCGTATTGACTATCGGTATATTGAAGTGCTGAAGTGTTTGTACAAAAACGCCTACATGTCAGTCCGAGTACAGGAGCAGAGTTCGAAGGCAATTCCATTGCAAAGAGGCGTGAGACAGGGAGACGTTATATCTCCGAAACTGTTCACCGCTACATTGGAAGACGCCTTCAAGCTTCTGGAATGGCATGGACTTGGCATTAATATTAACGGCGAATATATCACTCACCTTCGATTTGCCGACGATATTGTAGTCATGGCAGAATCCATGGAAGACCTCAGTACAATGCTCGAAGGCCTCCATTGAGTTTCCCAACGGGTAGGTCTTAAGATGAACATGGACAAGACGAAAATTATGTCTAATGCCCATGTTGTACCTACCCCAATATCAGTTGGGAACTCAGTTCTCGAAGTTGTTGACGAGTACATCTACCTGGGACAGACAGTCAAACTAGGTAGGTCCAACTTCAAGAAAGAGGTCAATCGTCGAATCCAACACGGCTGGGCAGCGTTCCGGAAACTTCGCGAAGTCTTCTCGTCAAAAATACCTCAGTGCCTCAAGACAAGAGTCTTCGACCAATGTGTGTTACCAGTGATGACTTATGGCACTGAAACGTGGTCTCTTACTATGGGCCTCATAGAAAAGCTCAAAGTCGCACAACGAGCTATGGAGAGGGCTATGCTCGGGGTGTCTCTACGTGATCGAATCAGAAATGAGGAAATCCGTAGAAGAACGAAAGTCACCGACATAGCCCAGAAGATTAGCCAGTTGAAGTGGCAGTGGGCAGGGCACATAGCACCCAGAACAGATGGCCGATGGGGCCGAAAGGTTATGGAGTGGAGACCACGTACCGGCAAGCGCAGCGTAGGTCGTCCACCGACACGGTGGACAGACGACCTGAGGAAGGTCGCAGGACGACGTTGGATGCAGGCCGCTTCCAACCGATCCTTTTGGAAAATCATGGGGGAGGCCTATGTTCAGCAGTGGACGTCTTACGGCTGAGATGATGATGATGAAATTACAAACATTTACATTTACATTTAGCGAACCGACTTTACCCATACCGACATTTGATACTACCACCTGTCCTCGGACACGCGACGTCTTATCGTGGTTGCGCACAGATTATTTAAATGCAGAAGAGACAGCCAATTTAAAAGCTCTATGTGCTAAGTACTCAGACGTGTTTCAACTGGAAGACGAGCCCTTGACTTTCACCAATCAAATTAAACATACAATTAATACTACTGACGAGGAACCCGTGTATAGTAAAACTTATCGATACCCTTACATACATAGAGAAGAGGTCCAATCGCAAATTCAGAAAATGTTAGACCAGGGTATTATTCGACCTTCCACATCTGCGTGGAACGCTCCTATATGGGTGGTCCCTAAGAAACTAGACGCATCGGGTAAAACTTAATGGCGAATAGTCATTGACTTTCGCAAGTTAAACGATAAGTTCTATCGATGATAAATACCCGATACCTAACGTAACCGACATACTTGATAAACTAGGGAAATGTCAATATTTCTGAACGCTAGACCTAGCATCTGGTTTTTACCAAGTTCAAACTAATCCTAGAGATATCTATAAAACCGCTTTCAGTACTAAACACGGTCATTGGGAATTTTTGGGAATGCCAATGCGATTAAAAAATAGTCCATCCACGTTCCAAAGGGTAATGGACAATGTGCTCTGATGCCTCCTTAATAGAATTTGCGTTGTGTATTTAGATGATATCCTAGTTGGGTCATCCCTACAAGTAAATGATATTAATCATTTACTTGTAGGCACTCAGCACTATTTTCGATCGTCTTAGGCAATCAAATCTGAAAATCCAGATAGATAAGTCAGAGTTTCTAAAGCGTGAAACTCCATACTTAGGTCACGTAATTACTCCTGACGGTGTGAAACCTAACCCCGACAAAATCAAGGCCATCATGAATTATCCTATTCCGAAAACAACTAAACAAATTAAAGGCTTTTTAGGACTCCTAGGATACAACAGACGTTTCATACCCGACTTTGCTCGTGTACCCAAACCTTTAACCACCTGTATTAAAAAGGGTGCGCAAATTTCCTTGACCCCTGACTATAATAAGTGTTTCGAGCACTGCAAAAACTTTATAAAAGATTTTATCTTGACAACGGATGCCTCAAATATTACATTGGGTGCTGTCTTATCCCAAGGCACCAAAGCTTCTGATAGACCAATCGCCTACGCATCTAGGACCCTTAACGATAGCGAAACTAATTACTCAACGAAGGAGAAGAAACTCCTCGCAATCGTATGGGCAACTAAGTACTTTAGGCCCTACCTATTCGGACGAAAATTCAAAATTATAACCGAACATAAGCCATTACAGAGGCTCATGAACATAAAAGAACCCGGTTCACGTTTAACTAGATGGACACTAAAATTAGCAGAGTTCGATTATACCATTACACATAAGAAAGGTAAATTAAATACCAACGCTGGCGCTTTAAGTCGTATAGAGATACATAATGATGAAACCATCTCGTTGCAAGTGAACACGTCACATACATCGCGTCCTCACGACACGTCATCAACCATCACAGCGACAAGTACGTTATCAACAGCAACAGCTCCGGAAAGCCTAGTGCGCAATAGATCGTCCACAAAAACCGCTCACACTAGTGCGGAAGAACCTATCTTAGATATTCTAATGAGTGACGACCCCCATAACAAATTCCGGAAAGAAATCATAATTAATATCGTAAATCGAGCAAAACCGATAGTCTCCAAATCCTTTGATAACTACCTACGAGTTTCAACTCAGATGAAAACCTCGAGAGAGATTTCATAGAAGCTATTAAAAAGCACGACCCAAATTCACGAACCGTGATTTTAGTCCAGCCAGCTTGGATCATTAATTAAATCAATTTCCGGTATCTTAGATAATAATGACGCCTTAAGGTTCAAAACTGTACTACATACATAACGATCAAACGAACTAACTATTGCAGATAAGATCAATGAGCATAATAACTTTATATAAAAAGTCTTTTATTCAACAATTGCAGCTTTTAAATAATCTTATTCACAACCAGCTTAAGTTAGATAGAGCGTTATCTCACGTCATTAACATGACGTCATCCGATAGAGAGCACGCGCCTAATAATAATAATAAAAATAATAATGATAAATATAAATATATATAAATAAATATAATAAATAAATATAAAATATAATAATAATAAACCCGCAGGGGCGGCCTTGTGGCGAGCCGTCAGTGATTGGCGACACCGTAGACCCTGATTCTCCCTGTGGCTAAATGAGACCCCTGACCTCCGGCTTGCCTTAATTGGCCGTCCGGGGGTGGAGACGCAAGAGCAAGTAACAAAAAGCTCCAAGGGTGGAAGTGTTAAAGGGCATAACGCTGGTAGCAGCGCTCTAGTGAAACCGCAGCACACCTCTCGACACCCTTTAGCCTTGTAGCCTTTATGGAGGGCCCGTTTAGTGGATGGCAAGTCACCACCTGCCTAAATATTTTAACATGAGACTAAAATTGGCAGGTGCCGTAGTCTCTTCCATAGCCCACTATCTTCATTATCACTAATAAAATCATATCAATAGCCTTGCCATTTTACCCATTTTTATAATAGATATACCATGTCACCACCCATCCAAAAGTTTCTGTTTTTATACTACTTTGTATTTTTATACCAAACAGGCCTCTAAGTGTTGGCTACAGCCCCACTTATGCCTTTGTAAAGGACCGGATGAAATCCGTGAAATTTTTTGAATTAAAGGAATAATAATAATAATAATAATACCGCAGGGGCGGCTTTGTGTCTAGCCGTCAGTGAGTGGCGACACCGTGTACCCTGACTCTTCCTGGGCTAAATGAGACCCCTGACACCCGGCTTGCCTTAATTGGCCGTCTGGGGGTGGAGACGCAAGAGCAAGAAACAAAAAGCTCCAAGGGTGGAAGTGTTAAAGGGCATATTTCCAGTAGTAGCGCTCTAGTGAAACCGCAGTACACCTCTCAACACCCTTCAGCCATCCACACCAACGTTGCCCCTTTTGTCACCATTGATAGTGGCTCTTATGAGGGGTGTATATCCGTTTAATGGGTGGCAAGTCACCTAAATATTTTAAGATGAGACTGAAATTGGCAGGTGCCGTAGTCTCGTCCATAGCCCACTATCTTCCGTACCACTAATAAGTACATATCAATAGCCATGCCATTTTACCCACTTCTTTAATGGATACCATGTAACCATCCATCCAAAATGTTTCTGTTTTTATACTACATTTTATTTTTATACGAAAGGGGCCTCTAAGTGTTAGCTACAGCCCCACTTATGCCTATATAAAGGGCCGGGTAAAACCCGTGAAATTGTTTGAATAAAGATAATTATAATAACACAAATGGCGTTTTGTTATCTGATCAATAAATGATCAGGTAACAAAAATCCATTTGTGTTAGTTAAAATGAATATGTACTTTTAAACTAAGTTAGCGCAATATTAATAAATAAATTATCTAGTAATTAACAGGCAACATGCACTGACGCCAGTTGTGCATAGTGCCACAGCACTGGACAGTTGCAGCTGTCCGCCACTGCCTGCAGAACATTGTTGCTGCTGCCCCGCACTCTACGTACCAGCGACGCATTATGGCCGGGAATCCATCTACGTGCGCTTCCGCAAACATTCCCGAAGCGCTGCAGAAGCGGGGCAGCCGTAACAACACCCTAAAGGCATTGTTATATTGGACACGTAGGGCATTCAGCAATCTCTGAGAGTATTTGCACTAGAGGCTACTTGTATAAAAAAATTGACAATAAGCTCGGAAGAGCGTGATCTTAACGTCCTGTGTACATCTTGCAAACATGGCCAAGATATTTAAATTTTCTAACCCTCATTCGTGCAGTTCCGTTAAGTGTTAGAGGCGGAACTACACTTGGGCACTTGTTGCCCGCCTTAAAAACCATAAAATCTTTTTTTTTATCATTATATAAAAGACCATGTGACTTCGCATAGACCTCACAGACGGCTAGGAGCTTCCCAAGCGAGTTTAATGTCGGTCCTAGAAACACCATATCATAGCATATCTGATGTTGTTTGCTGCCACATCACCTAAGTGACATCCAATACGCATGTTGCTGAGATCGGAGAAGAGTCCGTTTACATATAATTATATTAAAAAGCCGTGGGAAGCTTAGTTCCCCCTGCCTCACTCCGCATTCCATATGGTATTCCTCGGATACCTTATCTGTCTACTTCACGTGGTTAACCTGATGAGAGTACCAATGGTGAAAAATAGATAACAGTTCAGAGGGTACACTAGCCTCTTTCAGCTTTCTCCACAGGACATCGTATGACACCAAGTCGAATGCCCTCGATAGATCCAAGAAACAGGCGTATATCGGAGTATGTCTATCGGTATAGTACTTAACAGTGTGCATCACGGCCAGTATCGCGCTCTCAGTTGACAGTCCGGCACGGAAACCGAACTGTGAGTCATGTAGTTGTATTATAGTCTTCATCAGGTCCCGAGGAAGATGCGAGTGGACAATACAGAACGAGAGGAACATAGAAAGAACTCTGGGCAGGTGGACACCAGCGTGCTTCAGATATTCATTACTGATCCCATCGTGGCCGGGCAATTTTCCTCGCTTCATGTTTTTTATAATGAAAGAAATATCTTTAGCCGAAAAGCGGACAAGTCCCAGCCCGCAAGTGGCTCCGCATTGTACATCTTTTGCCAAGCACTCGCTAGAGGAGAGCTCACCTTGAAGTGGTCTCGAAACATGTTGGCAATATACACAGGATCGTTTAAGCCATTAACATTCACAAACAGGCCAGGCTTAATATTGAGCTTATTTGTGGATTTCCAAAATCTATTAATTTTTTTATCAGCGTGATGAGATGCAATGATATATATCTTTATCTGTTCTTCATGGTCTTGACACCATTTCAGTCTAGATTTTAAAAAATTACGAGGACTGTGCAATCCATCGTAGATGGCGCCACTGCAAGACTTGCCGTACAATAACCATACTCGAAACTTAAGCCTGGCTTCTCTGTGAGCCTCACGTACATACTTGTTCCATCCTATGACAGTTTTCTTTTTTCTATTATAAGTACGAGTTCCACTGTCGCTTTGTTCAGCCGCTGCACTTAGGACCCCTACAATATCTGAATACATATTGTGTAATATATTATTTTGCATTACACCATGACATTGACCCGCGCAGCAAGTCATAAAACCTTCTTAACATAGAATTACAAAGATTTTGATACAAATCTATTACATCAGGTTTCCTCTCCCCCAAATGACCTTGGACTTTATATTATGTACATTAGAGTTCACTAATGGTTCTTTAAACCAAACTAGCTCTAAGTTACAGTCAATAACTAAAGGAAAGTGATCTGACACAAAGACGTCTTTTAGCACTCGAATATTTGAGACAATTTGTCAAGCAGATCTAGTCACTATACTGTGGTCCAATCGTCGATGACATCCGTGCGCATTACTGATAAAAGTAAAAGTACCAGAGTCTGCTCCTAGCATTTCGTAATCCGCACAAACCCAGTTTTGATCGGGACAAAAGCTAAATAACTCACTACTGAAAAGTCCACACGGATGTGCATTAAAATCACCGAGAATGTATACCGCTTCAGTGCCGCAGCTCTCTACGATAGACGCTACTTTACTAAGTACCTCTGTGAATTCCAACAAGTTTTCAGCATGTTCCGTTGGCATGTAGATACACAATATAAGAAGCGAACGACCACTGTTCACTGTTTTTATTCCCGTTACACGTGAACTAACTAGGAATCATTGAAACTTGATGAAAAAATATTTATTTATCTATATCATATATCGCGCAACTATTCGTTGTCTTAAACGACAACTTACGGGAGTTGTCCGATGAAATAATTAGGATTGAAAATATATTAGCTTTTAGCCGCACAATGTCCTTGCACCACTCTATTCTATCTATTGAAGATCTAAAAGTAATGATAAGTTACGTAATCTGTATAGCAAAGATGAAACTTTGTATTTAGATTATAGATATTATTATGATATAATTAGCTTAGGCTCTTACTATTCAGATAAGAAAATCGTGGTCGTCCTTAAATTTCCAGTTACCCTCAGATTGACCTTACCCTTATGTAGCTACTACATCTGAAGAATTCGTGTACATGGAGGCTGAATGCCCGAAGGTCGACAGCATACGCATCTGCAAGCAACATCTAGGACACCAAATTCGGACTAAGCCTGACTGTATAGATAAACTCATTCATTCACAGGAGATAGATGAAACGTGTAAAATCACGCCTGACTCTCTATCCCAGGAAGCTCTAATAGAGCTAGACAGTCGTCTCGTTCCCGAAGCCTACTAGAGTCCAGTTATCCTGTGAACCGGATAAGCACCACGTATTTGAAGGCAGTTATCTTGCAATCATACATAAATCCTGCAAATTGCAGACGCCGGAATTCACACTGACCAACCTCGGCGATAAAGTCAATGGAATCAATGTTGAAATCATTGCACCACCAATGAATCATCTTCCAGAGGTAGAACCAACTACCGTTTGACTTCGTTGAATCTGAGCTCATTGCACAACATTCAGAAGCAAATCGAAGCTGATACAACTTTTCAACTTATTGCAAATACACCTGACGGAGTACTTTATCACACGACAATACCGCTTTACACCATTACAATTGGAAGAGTTTCAGCAGCGTTGATTATTGCATTACACTTACGTCAACATAAGCAGAAGATTAAGATTGCAGAATCCACGGACATCGAGTTATCAGAACGCCAGTAACGAGACGCAATATTTGCACTAGACGTTAGCAATAGTTGCTCATCTAGGGGGTGAGGTGTTATATCCCAATACATCCCTGCACTTACTATACTAAGGCCCACTTGCACGTTTGCTGGGGTTGAATAAATTAGTCTACGAGTTTGTATTTTTAACTCTCATTTTGCCTTGCACGCTAAGATTTTTTTACCTGTAGATGAGTTGTGAACTCCCCATTTTTACTTGACAAATGCAAGGTAATTGCCGTAGTCGCTACCAGTCTTGCACTTCCAAGCGTCTGGTAAATACGTCACCGCTAATCGTGTTTTTTAGGAAAAAGATGTGGACAAAATGCCTTTCTGTGTCTTTAGAGACTGCACTAATTATACAGGCACTGTGAGAGATAAGATAAATGTTTAATTTCACGTATAAGTATGGCTATTTTGATTAAATTGAAAATATCGTCATTTTGTTTTGTCTTAGGCGACTGTTGCCTCCATGAAATGGATAAGCGAGATGTGTGGATCGTTTTGTGTGAGAGAGTGAAAGAGATCGCAGCGCAATGGTGATCGGAACGTCTCGTGATGACCATTACATGACTGTGTAAGGGGAAACTAGGGTCGATTTACTTTGTATAAAAATGCATTTTGATTGCTACCTTTAAAAAAGTATATTATTTTCTTATAAGAATAATTTTCTTTCATTCATAGTAAGACATATTTCGACCTATGTATTCGTGTAATACAGTTAATACAGATTTGATTTAGAAACTTTTTTAAAGGTTCGTATACATTATACTCACAAATATAATTCTAAGTGCAAACCTGATTAAAAGAGACACAAAAGAAATAAATTGAGTTTGTTTGAAAGAGGAAGTTTTTATAGGGTCATATACGCGATATCCCTTCACTGTTTCTGAAAAACACACAAGAATGTGCAATTAGGATTTCTTGTCCCATTTTAATCTTCTTTCTTTCGGTATATGAACCATTATACTACCAAACAGACGAATATGACTTAATTCTGGTTTATTTTGATACCGCGCTTCATATTTCCCAAACTTGAAGTTGGAGATCTATTTTTAAGTATACTGCTGTGCTTGCTGCTTCAGCCCAGAACTTCTTTCCTAGTTTTATAAGCAAATAAATAAAAAACTTTCCTAGTTGTTCATCAAAAAGTAAGCATCGTGCTTTTTCAATAGTAGTTCTGTTGGCCCGTTCACAAATACCGTTTTGTTCAGGTGTGTATGCAGTTGTCTTCTGGTGGATAATTCCTTCTCTGTGTAAGTAATTTTCCATCTCACCACTCCAAAACTCACCACCATTGTCTGTGCGCAATATTTTTATTTTCTTATTCTGCTGATTTTTAGCCATTGCGTAAAAATTCTTAAATGTTTTGAAGACTTAATTCTTATATTTGAGGAAGTATATGAAAGTCATACGACTGTGATCATCAATGAACAAGACAAAATATTGAGCACCACCCATGGACTTCGTCTCCATTGGACCACATACATCGGCATACATCTGTAGTGTGTCGGTACTTATTTGTCTATAATGATGAAATGGTAACCTCATTTGTTTGCCTTTACAACAGGTCACACATTTAGTCATGGTTATATCACTATTATCTGGATAAGATAATTCATCCACAACGCCATTCTTCATTTTATTCAAATCATTGCTGTTAATATGTGCTAGCCGTCTGTGCCAAAGCTCTGCACTCGCTACAGCAGGTGCTGCCAGCATACAATCTGCTAATTTAATAAATTTAAATATGTATTAAAGTAGCAGTAATATTTAATAATTAATTAAACACTACGTTCGGGCGCGCGCGTATCTACGAAAAGCAGCTTGCAGCACTATGTATGGCCGGAAAATTGAATAACTATCATATAAAGTTATTGAATCAGTCAACCTGCCAGCCAGACTGCCTGTTTAATCTTACTTTAACTTTCTAACGAAAGAGCTGGAAATTTTGCATATGGCCAAGTGTAGATCTACGGTATTCCGATATGACAGAGCATCACCTTACTACGCTTATTAGAGCAAGTAATCTCATGTTGAAATTATGAAACTGTATGTAACATAGCAACATCTTCTTCCTCTCGGATAGCGAAAGCGTTAAGACGTGTTGAACCTCCGTCAATTTTAAATATTTTTTTGTTCGTAAAAATTAACATAATTAATTTGGTGGAGTACCAGGCGCCCATATCCAACAGGCAGCTAACACGGTGTGTGACGAAGACAGCACTACAGAGACGCGCAATTTCATTGACGCACTAGCCACTTCTTGCTTGCCACAAAGCATAAGCGACAGCGACAGCAGGTAAATAATCAGCCAATACTTTAATTTGATACCGCTGAAAAAATATGGACAAGTCACATTCGGAAAGCGAACTAAATAAGGTTGAAATTACGCCGTCAAAAAGCTATGTGTCTGCTCGTTTTAAAAGGAGAAGAGAGGGTGAGGATATTTCTACGGAACTAAGCAAATTTAAGGAGGAGATTCTTGATAAGATCTCGGCGAAGTTCTCTGAGCAGGAACGAGAACTGAAGAAGGTCTCACCCACATTAAAAGATATACAACAGACCAACTTAAATATAGAAAATTCTATTTCTTTTCTTTCTGCACAAAATGAAGAATTGAAAAGTAAAATTATTTCTCTCGAAAATCAGGCCCAGGAAGACAAGGGGTACATAATGTTATTAGAAGAAAAAATTGATGATATACAGATAAGATCACGTAAGGCTAATTTTGAACTAAAGAATGTGCCAAAAAGAAACAACGAGACCAAAGAAGACCCAATTGAAATGGTCACATGCTTGTCTAAGAATGTGAGCTCAGCGTTAAGCAAAGCGGATATTACGGATATATACAGAATCCGCGGGAAAAGAGAAGACGTGAAGAATACACCTATTATAGTAGAAACCTCATCTACATTAATAAAGACAGATATTCTGAAATCATGCAAGACCTTCAATATTAAATATAAAACAAAGCTTTGTGCAAAACACCTGGGTTTGCGTGTACAGGAAGATACACCAGTATTTATATCTGAGCAGTTGACGTCGAAGCAGGCCCGATTACACTTCTTGGCCCGCGACCTAGCGAAGGCCAAGAATTATAAATTTTGCTGGACAGCCTTTGGTAAAGTATATTTACGAAAGGATGAAAACACTAAAATTGAACTGATCAAATCAGAAGCACAAGTACAAAAACTAGCTAATGCATGACTATGTCTAGATTTTGATTTTCAATTTAATAGTAAAAATCAAACAGAATGTAAAAAAGCCTCAAGGTTTATAGTATGTTTATCAATGGTATTTGTTGTGATATTAAAAACATTTTCTAACCAAAGCACACAATCCTTACAGTATTATTCAACCAAAATTTCCATAGGTACAGATATCGATATACTTACACAATATATAAATCAAAAAGTATTTTGCACTTTAAACACTTTAAAGATATTTTGCTATACAAACCAGACACACAATCTCCTATCTCGAGCCATAAAGAAACCCACATTTTGTATTGATATATGGAAATATTCTTATATACCCCTTCTAAGTAAATCAACGGCTTTTTACATCATACACTATGAATAGTCACATAATAACACAGAATGACATAGACGAATCTGAAATTTCTAATTCAATAGAATGCAAAATCCATGAATTAATAAATAAAATAAAAGTAGCTAAAAAGGAAATCACCGTTCTATCACAAAATATACGTAGTATTTATGCAAATTTTGATGATTTCCAAATAACAATTTCGCAATTGAGTTTTTATGTAGATGTTCTTATCCTAACAGAGTGTTGGCTTAAGCAAAACAAGCCATTACCTCAACTCTCTAACTATAACACATATCAGACTAGCAGACATCTTAACCAAAATGATGGTGTAGTTGTTTATATAAAAAAATCCTTAAAACAAAACGTATCGGAAATTAACATTGATCATGCCTCTTGTCTTCAATTAAATGTAAATAATAACATACTACTAGGCATTTATCGCTCTCCTTTTAATAAAAACACTGAAAATTTTATTACTTTATTAAACTCACACTTAGATACCATAAAACATAGTAAAAATATAATCATTGCAGGCGATATAAATATAAACCTTAATCCATTAGATAATGAACCTATGTACGAATGTAAAAATAGAATAAACTATTTAGAAATGTTATCTCATCATGGTATTTTACCCGGTCATGTTCTACCCACGAGGGAAAATACATGCCTAGATCATTTTATGTTAAAAATAGAAAAACATAAAATACCAGCATTTATAGCAATATTAAATACGACAATTACAGATCATTATATGATATTTCTTAAATTAAGTATCGAAATTGAAAGAAATAAATGTGCAAAAACAAAAAGTGTAATCGATTATGACAAAGCTTTGACTAATATTATTGATAAGAACATTTCTCTTTTACTTTACAGCGTCAATCCAGATACTCTAGTAGAACAATTAACAAATATATTAATTGAATCATTAGACTAAAGTTCTAAAAGTATACCTGTTCCTAAAAGTAAAAGCATTATGAAACCATGGGTAACCCCCGTGTTAACAATATATAATTATTTCACTATAATAGAAACATACATTACAGACAAACTATTTACAGTAGGTTAAAATTAGCATAATTGTTGTATTATTAGATAAATGTGGTTATGTCAGGATGGACGAATGTTAACAATATATAATTATTTCACTATAATAGAAACATACATTAAAGACAAACTATTTACAGTAGGTTAAAATTAGCATAATTGTTGTATTATTAGATAAATGGAATGTATTTGACTCGTAGATGTTTTCTGAATTCACCGCAAGGTGGCATTGTTGACGATCATGGAGGGGGAGTTGTTCTATCGCCAAAATATTATAAAAGTAGTAAGCGTGGCGGATAGCGGCCAGTCTGTTCTCGCTAGCCGAAGTGAACACTAGCAAACGTTGACCGTCGAATTTATGTCGGCACAACTAAAAAATCTAAGCACATGTTGACTAAAATCTTTATTTAAAAGGATATTTATTTATACTTTAATAAATAAATTGAATAATGTATACTTGTGGTTTAACATTGTTAAATAGAGATAAATAGTATTAAATGCGAAGTATAGTGATTAGTAAATTATTGAATAAAATGTAAAATAATATCTGAAAGCTCTGTCTTATTTACAATACCTTATTAATGAATACATTCCTTATCAAGTATGCTTATTACAGCGATAATGTTAAATGAAATGTTACACCCGGTATTCTAAAATGTATTAGAAACCGTAATAAAATGCAAAAGACTCTAAGATCCGATCCTACAAATGAAATATTAAAATTGACATACAAACGGTACCGAAACAATTGTAATGGACTGTTAAAGAAACTTAAACGTAACTACGAAAAAGACAAACTAGCGAAATGTAAAAATAATAAATAATTATGGAAAGATATATCGGAAATAACTAACCTAAAAAAAATTAAAACTAATAGCATGGAATTATTAAACACTAAATCTACACAAATGGAGTCCTTAAATGCAGTAAATAACTATTTTGCAAACATTGGAAAAGATCTGGCAGAAGAAATTTTGTCAAAAAGACCGCATACACACATCACTAAAACGATAAGTCCCCGACAACCATCTTCTTTTGTTTTGCTGAGTACTGATACTGAAGAAGTTTGCAGTGTTCTAACAAACTTAAAATCAAATAGTGCTCCGGTATGGGATGGCGTTACCACACATTTTCTAAAACTTGCCAAAGATATAGTGACCCCTGTGATTGCCCACCTAGCGAACTTATGTTTTACCAAGGGTGTTTTTCCTAAACATCTTAAAAAATCTATAATAACTCCTGTGTACAAAAATGGTGACAAAAAAGATGTAAATAGCTATAGACCAATCTCCGTTTTAACTGCCATTTCAAAAATTATTGAGAAACTTATTAACACTAGAATTCTAAACTATATTAATCATTTTAACATCTTGTCGAGTTCACAATTTGGTTTTAGACACGGTAAATCTACTGAAGATGCGGTCTCAGCTTTAACCACGATGATCATCAATCAGTTGGATAAAAACTCAAAATGCTTGAGTGTTTTCCTCGATCTCAGGAAAGCTTTCGACACCGTGTCTATACCCATTCTTGTGCAAAAGTTAGAGAGCATAGGGATACGAGATATTCCTCTAGCCCTTCTGAAAGACTACCTCACTAATAGAACACAAAGCGTAATAATCGCAGAAATGACTAGCGCTGATGTAGATGTAACTTTTGGTGTTCCCCAGGGAAGCGTGTTAGGGCCCACCTTATTTTTAATATACATAAACGATTTTGATTTTTGATTTAAGCTAGCTTTGTGATTTAAAGATGGAAAATGGACATACCTTCTCTTACGCTGATGACACTGCCATTGTCTTTACTGGGAATACTTGGAATGGAGTAAGAAATAATGCAGAAAAAGGTATGGCCATAGTTTCAGAATGGCTTAGAGAAAATTTGCTTACGTTAAACACTAGTAAGACAAACTATATGTGCTATTCTATATATAATAAGTTTCAACCCCAACCTTCAAACTTCTATATAAAAATACATGAAAAGAATAGTACACATGATGACTGTAACTGTCCTACTATTGAAAAGGTATCCACTGTAAAATATCTTGGTGTGATGCTGGACCAACGTTTATCTTGGTACCCGCAGATTAATCTCGTCTCAAATCGAATTCGTAATTTAATTTGGGTTTTTAAAATATTGAGGCATGTAGCTTCAAAAATCTATTGTTTAAAATTTATAAGGCTCTAGCAGAGTCTTTAATAACATACTGCATTTCGATATGGGGAGGTGCTGCAAAGACAGAATTTCTCATTCTTGAGAGAGCTCAGAGGTCACTCTTAAAAGTAATGAACTTCAAACATTATAGATTTCCTACGTCTCAACTATATTCAATTAGTAATGTACTCAGCGTTAGAAAATTGTATATATATCAAGTAATATTAAAAACGCATAAATCCCTCCCTTATGACTCAAGTGTTTTTGGAAAAAGAACTAATCGCTACGTCGCAAAATCAACTAAAGTAAGAACTACTTTCGCTAGGCGCCAGTTTGTAAAACTAAGTGTTTATCTATATAACAAAATCAACGCCATTTTAAATATTTACCCTAACACTGTATATGAATGCAAATACATTGTTCAAAATTGGATCATGACATTGGATTATTCTGAAGTAGAATATATGCTAAATTTTATTGATTAGCATTAACACAAAATACCTTAATACATATTTGAATAAAATATATCTATGTACCTATATGCATTTGTAATATAATATAATCAACACAAGTAAATTAAAGAAATCTAACTAAATGCAAAAAATAAAATAAAAATCAAAACTAAGCAAAAAAATTAAAAATTAAATTATTGAACCTTGTCACTTGTACCACATACCACTCCGTCAACCTATTCTGTACCTACTTTAGTTTGCGCTTACACACTGAATTTGTATGTAATCCATGATTACCTTCTGTTTTTGTATACAAAATATTTGTATTAATTAATTAATGTTTAAATAGATTTAGCTTGTAAACCAATATTTTAAATAAAAAGGTGCTTTGGTTATAAAAATCATTAAATATACTAACTAAATGGCAAAATTAGTCAATGTTTTAGTAGGTACCTATATACCTGGTGAGGCAATATGCCACCATACGCTTGTAGGAGTGGAGAGGATAAATACCTGGTTTACGTGGGAGGTGTCGAGGAGCTCTGGGTCTGATGAGTGCTGGTGACCGTAAGTCCTAGGTGGAGTTGTCTTGCTGTCGACGGCGTGCTGAAGGAGCTGAACTTGGTTCACTTGGTTATAATGTTTGTATTGTCCCTTTGGGTTGTGCACTGGTTTACGCGGCGGGCTGAATGCGTGTGTACACACGTGCTGATTTAGGAGTGGTGTGTGGTCGAGCCGAACACACCCTGAAGGTCACTCGCGGCGAAGTCATTCGCGGTGACTCGTGCTGATAGAAAATGGCGGTGCCATGCGGTCGCTACGCGGGACGCAGCGGTACACGTCCGCCGGTTGCGAGTATAAAAGGGTGACTATTTCCGCTTCCTTTTGCTGCTTGCTTGTCGCCTGACAGCTGCAGGACAGCGGCGGGTGAACGTGGGGGCGCGGGTGCGCGCCTTGAAGTGACGTCACGCTTTCGCGTGAACATATTCCCCACGCGGCAAAGGTGTGGTGTGGTGGTCAATCGACAGTCAGGTGGGCGATCTTGAGTTACACCACTCGGGTGACGCCATCCCTTCATGGGTTCGTCTTGTGGCTCATGCGCCAGTGTAGAGGCGGCACCTGGTCGTCCACTATCAGTACCAGTTCCCCGACTTGAGGTGGGCTGGATCGGGGAGTCTGTTTGGAGCGGGTTTGAATGGTGTGCAGGTAGGGTTTGGACCAGGATCGCCAAAGGTGTTCGGATAAGGGTATGACGAGCTTGAACCTTTTTGTGTGCAGAAATGGCTCGTCCTCCTACCGAATACTCAGGTAGGGCATTGAGCTGACGTTTTAAAAGAACATGACCCGCGGTGAGTAATTCAAATTCCGCGGGGTCAAAGAGAGTAGGCTGAGAGGGCGTGCATTGAGCATGGCTGCAATGCGCGTTAAAAGAGCTGAAAGTGTAGGTGCGATATTGTTATTATTGGTTGCAAGAAAGTCTTGTATTTCCCTAAGTTCATTTCTAGCGCCTACATAAATTGTACCGCAATTATATCTAATTAACGCCGGTACACCGCGCCTAGAAACAAAACGCTGTAATGCCGCACGGAACGCTTCCGTGGATAACTCAGATACCGGTTCGTACTGGATTTTATCAAAAATGGTCCAGTAAAGTCCGTCGTGACTTTGCTAAATACGGGCTGAACGTTTACGCGGTCGGCGGGTGAGTCGGCCATGTACGTGGCCTTAGTTTGGGCGCGGAAACGTAACCATTGTATACATTTGTATACTCGATGTCGCATTACGCGGCGAGCTGATAACGTCTAGAATTTCTGGCGTAAGGGTGAGTGCAAAATGTCAGCACCTAACTGACTTAAGGTGTTTGCGACGACAGTTTGTCGTCGTGTTGTGTGTGTGTGCTGAGTCGGTATGTGTTGGATGTGCCGTCCTAGTCATTGCCTAGGCGGCGGTGAAGGACGCGAGGTAGTGCGCGGTGGAGTACGACGGGAGTACATCATCTGGCCCGTATCGGGTGAGAGACGGCGCCGTGGTACCTCGCGCTGTTGTACCGGCAATAAGCGCACTGGTAGTGCGTAGTATCGGGTACATACCCGAGGCTTGTGACCCTTTACATTACTCCATGGGTAGCAATGGTTGTCACCATAGTGAGGTTGCGCGTTCGATCCCTGTTTGGGTCTTGTCGCGGAGCTGAAAGGTCTTGGGTTCGAACCCTGCGCATAGCGCGGAGGTTGCGGGTTCGAAACCTGCTGAAGTGAAGGCGAGAAGCGCACGGGTAAAGGCGCGGAGCTGAGAGGTTGCAGGTTGGAAACCTGCGCATAGTGCGGAGGCTGCAGGTTCGATACCTGCTGAGCTGACGGTGAGAAGCGCGCGGGTATAAGCGCGGAGCTGAGAGGTTGCAGGTTCGAATCCTGCGCATAGCACTGAGGCTGCAGAATCGATACCTGCTGAGCAGATGACGAGAAGCGCGCGGGTATAGGCGCGGAGCTGATTGGGTGCAGGTTCGAAACCTGCGCATAGCACTGCGGCTGCAGGTTCGATACCTGCTGGATTGACTGCGAGGGGCGCGCGAGTATAGGCGCGGAGCTGAGAGGGTGCATGTTCAAATCCTGCTCACAGCACTGAGGCTGCAGGTTCGATACCTGCTGAGTAGATGACGAGAAGCGCGCGTGTATAGGCGCGGAGCTGATTGGGTGCAGGTTCGAAACCTGCGCATAGCACTGCGGCTGCAGGTTCGATACCTGCTGAGCTGACTGCGAGGGGCGCGCGGGTATAGGCGCGGAGCTAAGAGGGTGCAGGTTCGAATCCTGCGCATAGCACTGTGGCTGCAGGTTCGATACCTGCTGAGCTGATGATGAGGAGCGCGCGGGTATAGGCGCGGAGGGCGCAGTTATTACATCGTCATTGGTAGCTAATGACCATGTTTTTTGTTCCAATTCTAAAACGAGAATCTCGTAGTACGCGTCTATGGTTATTTCATACTGCTCGTTGTAGAATTCCTCCTCGGAATCTGATAAGCCTACGGTGTCTAATATTATATAATACGCCGCGTCAAATCTACCGCGGGTCAATTTTACGCCGGCGGCTCTGGCAGCGAACTCTGGGCTATAGCGCCTTGGTTTGCTAGACTTCAATGATAACGCTTCCAAATTAAGCTTAATAATAGCGATCTGTTCCTCTCTAAATCTGGCTACCTGTGATTCAGAAGGCATCGTTAATCGTCGAAAGCGAAGTCAGGCACAAGGACGCAAGCAAAATTAAAAGGAAATAAAAATATTAAAGTATTTAATCGTAGGTGAAATACCGCACCTCCTTTTTCGGAAGTCGGTTAAAATAACGCCTAAATTAATAACGTGTGTACCAAACCTTATGTGAGCTGATGGTTTAATTACTTAATTAATTATATTCCGTTAATTTCGTTATGTTACTTACGTAAATTCTGTACGGGACCCTAAGACGTTTTGTGCTGATCTCTTAAATGTAAACAATTAACTTTCATTAATTATTTCATGATAATCACGAACACAAGTAAATCTTTTAACAGTACTTAGTATAATTTTATAATTAAAATCAACAAAGTACCTGGCGTAGGTAGGTACTTAGTGGCTTTTAAGTAATTTGACTTTCTTGCAAACAATTATTAAACTATCGTGAATAAACGCAGCAAACGTGAATGAGTCAGGAATGTTAAGCTAGCAACTCAAAACAATCGTATCGTCGCTAGGCTAATCTGTCAGGAATGTGAGACAACTCTCATTTATTCTGGGGCGCGCTTGTGTCATACGATGTCGTCACCTTTCTAGAAGCTTCTAATCGTTAGTCGGGTTTTGTTTGATAAGCAAATACCTGAGTTAATTAGGTGATTTGTATGACGGAAGGGATCTAAATTAAATCAATAAAATGTAGTTTATAGTAGGGGAGAATTAATGGACTGTATTAAAGGGAATTTTAATTAAGAGCTCATAAGAGCTGATTGATTGTGGACTGTATTAAAGGGGTAGGGGGTGATAGCACTGGTTTATCCGGCAGCGAAAGAGATTATGTTGCCGGATATCCGCGCTCGTGGGAAATGTGGTTTATCCGGGTACCCGGTTATCCGTTATCCGGCTCGAAGGAAATATGGTGCGGCAATATGCCACCATACGCTCGATGATAGGGGGGGTAAATGTGGTTGAGCAGTTTCCTGCAACCAGAGAATTGGTAGGGAATGATTGTTGGAGTGGAGAGGATAAATACCTGGTTTCCGTGGGAGGCGTCGAGGAGCTCTGGGTCTGATGAGGGCTGGTGACCGTAAGTCCTAGGTGGAGGCGTCTTGCTGTCGACGGCGTGCTGAATAGCTGAAGAACTATTGTTTGTATTGTCCCTTTGGGTTGTGCACTGGTTTACGCGGCGGGCTGAATGCGTGTGTACACACGTGCTGATTTAGGAGTGGTGTGTGGTCGAGCCGAACACACCCTGAAGGTCACTCGCGGCGAAAGTCATTCGCGGTGACTCGTGCTGATAAAATGGCGGTGCCATGCGGTCGCTACGCGGAACGCAGCGGTACACGTCCGCCGGTCGCGAGTATAAAAGGGTGACTGTTTCCGCTTCCTTTCGCAGCCGCTTTCTTCTAGTTATGACAGCTGCAGGCGAAGCGGCGGTGGGGCACGCGGGCGCGGTGCGCCTTGAGGTGACGTCACGCTTTGGCGTGAATAATACCTTTGGTTTATTTTGTTAGTTCTTAGGTTATTAATTATAAGATTGTTTCTGTATAAATCGTTACTTAAATATCAAACTATTAATATGTATACTTCATATTTTTAAGAAAAGGAAGAGCGGGTCTACCTGGCACAGGTATTTCACTATACCTAAAAGGTAGTCCCCACCTCATTTTGTAAAATGCTCAGAAATGAAATAAACGATTTATTATTAAAAAAAAAAACGGTGTCAAATGCAAATAAAACTCTGCAAAGCATCCACGATATTTTTTGCCTGTAAGGATTGTTCGTAAATTACCTAACAAAAACATATACCTAATAATTAATTAGGTGGTTCTATCTATAGTTTGTGCAATCACACTTCATCTGCCAGTTAAATATAGGTATGAAGAGATCACTTAGGTACACATATTTACATTTACAAGTACATATTCACAATAAATTTTAAAACAGAAAATAAAATACACAGGTACAAGACTAATAAACAAGGAAATCTTTCCATTAAAGGAGAGAGAGTAGTATGATCTAAATAGGTATGATCTATACATACAATATCTATATGTAAAATGCAAGTACTATTCACTGAAGGACTCGGCGCTTGTATAATAAATGTATAAATGTATCTAAAATATATTGGATGAAGGTCCTTACCGGTAGGAGATCTATTTCATAGCGATTAGGCCACAAAATCGGTACTAAAAGGACGCAGAAAAACCAAGTCACAAATAACGCCGCTACGGAAGGCCCGAAACCAATTTTTACCTGCAAAAGAATGTAATATTAAAATTTTAATAGATAAAGTGTTGTAATAAATTAATGGCAAAAACACGTTTTACAAACAATCTTTTATTTAATTACCCTATGAAAAAGAAAATAAACTTTATATAATAATAATAATTTTGTTCAATATTTGAAAAGAATAAATAAAAAACAATTTATTAGAAGTTCATATTGTACCTATCTAATTATATTGTAATTAATAGTAAAATAAACCAAAAACAAATTATGTATACGAAATTATTCTGACATATTTTAATGATTTATGAAATTATTTAGTTAATATATCATCATCATCTCAGCCGTAGGACGTCCACTGCTGAACATATGCCTCCCCCATGATTTTCCAAAAGGACCGGTTGGAAGCGGCCTGCATCCAACGTCGTCCTGCGACCTTCCTCAGGTCGTCTGTCCACTGTGTCGGTAGACGACCTACGCTGCGCTTGCCGGTCCGTGGTCTCCACTCCAGAACCTTTCGGCCCCATCGGCCATCTGTTCTGCATGCTATGAGCCCTGCTCACTGCCACTTCAACTGGCTTATCTTCTGAGTTATGTCGGTGACTTTCGTTCTTTTACGGATCTCCTCATTTCTGATTCGATCACGTAGAGAAACCCCAAGCATAGCCCTCTCTATAGCTCGTTGTGCGACTTTGAGCTTATCTATGAGGCCCATAGTAAGAAACCACGTTTCAGTGCCATAAGTCATCACTGGTAACACACATTGGTCGAAGACTCTTGGTGAGGCAATCTGCCACCATACGCTCGTGGAAAAGGGTATTAGGATAGATTTGTAGGTACTTACGGATGTCGGGGTGACTCTGGATCTGATGGGAGCTGATGACCTTGAGAGTCCTCGGGATAGGCGTCCTGCTGTGGACGTCGTGCTGAAGAACTGTTGTTCACTTGTAGGTATAAAGTCCTTGTATTGTTTTATTGTTTGTGCACTGTTTTACGCGTAAACACGGGCTGATTAGCGGTCACTCGCGGCGAAGTTAGGCGCGGTGACTCGGACTGGTTTGTAACGCGAAGGTTTGTGCTAATGCGTAAGCGCGGAGGAATTGTTGCGGCTGCGGCGCGAAGGCGGAGCGGTATACGTCCGCTAGCTTCGACTCTAAAATGGTGACTGTTTCGACAATTGACCTCTTTCTCGAAGTGGGACCTGCCTAGTTTGACTGTCTGCTCCAGGTAGATGTACTCGTCAACAACTTCGAGAACTGAGTTCCCAACTGATATTGGGGTAGGTACAACATGGGCATTAGACATAATTTTCGTCTTATCCATGTTCATCTTAAGACCTACCCATTGGAAAACTCGATGGAGGCCTTCGAGCATTGTACTGAGGTCTTCCATGGATTCTGCCATGACTACAATATCGTCGGCAAATCGAAGGTGAGTGATGTATTCGCCGTTAATATTGATGCCAAGTCCTTGCCATTCCAGAAGCTTGAAGGTGTCTTCCAATGTAGCGGTGAACAGTTTCGGAGATATAACGTCTCCCTGTCTCACGCCTCTTTGCAATGGAATTGCCTTCGAACTCTGCTACTGTACTCGGACTGTCATATAGGCGTTTTGGTACAAACACTTCAGCACTTCAATATGCCGATAGTCAATACGGCACCGCTGGAGAGACTCAAGCACTGCCCACGTCTCGATCGAATCAAAGGCTTTCTCATAGTCCACAAACGCTAAACAAAGAGGCAAGTTATACTCTTCGGTCTTCTGTATAACTTGCCGTAGCGTGTGGATGTGGTCTATGGTACTATAGACTTTTCGGAAACCGGCTTGTTCCGGAGGCTGGAATTCATCAAACCTGCGACTGAGACGGTTCGTTATGACCTTCGAAAACAGCTTATAAACATGGCTCAAAAGCGAGATAAGTCTGTAATTTTTAAGTAAAGTGTTGTCACCTTTCTTGAAGAACAGCACCACCACGCTTTTGTTCCATGCTTCTGGCGTTGAACCTTCGAGTAAGACGGTATTAAAGAGCTTCTGAAGGACTTTAAGTACCGGTGTTCCACCTGCTTTCAGAAGCTCAGATGTGATACCGTCATCACCAGGCGCCTTGTTGTTCTTAAGCTGTTTCAAGGCCATTCTAATCTCGTACAGACTGATGTCCGGGATATCTTCGGTATAATGTCGGGTCAGCTTGGCTCTTGGGTCTTTGACCGAGCTACTAACAGGTTTAGCGACCGAGGTGTATAGCTGTCCGTAGAAACTATCTACCTCTCCTAATACTGCTGCTTTGGTTGACGCTATACTGCCGTCTTCTCTCTTCAGCTTCGTCAACTGGCTTTGCCCAATAGACATGTCTCTCGCAAACACTTTGGAGCCTTTTTTCCGCTCTATCGTCTCTTTAATACGGTTTGTATTAAAGATCCGGATGTCGTGTCGCAAGGACTTCCATATTCGTCTATTGAGCAGCCAATATGCTTCAGCATCATCCGAAGACTGCAGTTTCAGTGAGCGTCGTTCAGCCATGAGGTTAAGGGTATCGTTGGAGAGTTTCTGTGGCCTATCTGTACGGTGGGGTTTAAAGTATTTGGAACCCACTGTATGGACAGTTTCTACTAACCTGTTATTGATCTCGTCCACTGAAGCGATGTTCTCAAGGCAACCGAAGCGATTGGATAGCTCAAGTTGAAAGCTCTCGGGGTTTTGAATACGGGCACGAGTGGGTCGGAGCGTAGACTTCATCAGTCGAGACCTCTCCAGTTTGACATTAATATTCACCGTGCCTCTTACCATTCGGTGATCACTACCGGTTTTAACCCTGTTGATCACGGAAACATCAGTGAATATTTGCCTTTTGGTGGTCATTACACAGATTTGAAGGATACTGTTGCTGAAACAGATTGGATCTTAATGTTGCAAAGTGTCAGTCTATAACTTTTACACGGAAAACTAATATCACAAAATTTAAATATAAACTCAAAGATCAGGAGCTTGAAACCGTAGAATCAGTGCGGGATTTAGGCGTGATTCATGATGCAAAGTTAACTTATGAGAAACATATTAACTACATTGTTACGAAAGCCAACAAATCTTTAGGATTTATCAAAAGATCTTGTTGGCAATTCGATAATATTCATATTCATATTCATATTCATATTCATTTATTCACCTTATAACATTTCGTTACACTGGGTACGTCAAATTTTTACATGTTATATTCAATTTATCTTATATGAACTTAGAATAATTATTGGTATAGACTTATTATAAATACAAAAATTAAACAATAAAATACACAATTATGTTTACAATGTCATTATGCTACTTCACACATAAATGAGGATTCTGAAAGAGGAAATCTCATAAACTCATTTAGGGAGTAAAATGGATGTTCAATGAAGAAATATTTGATATGTCTTTTAAAAACATGGAAGGGCAAATAATTAAATTCTGTGGCAATTTATTAAACATACATATTTTGTTATATATTCCTTGCTTTTTTGCCTTCACTAATCTGTGTAGTGGTTTTTTTAATGTGTCTTGTTTCCTGATTGAATATTTATACTCATTTTTTAACAATGTTTTTTCATTATATATCTCTAATAAGCAAGAGTAAATGTAGATAGATATAACAGTCATAATTTTGTTTTCTTTAAAGTGCTGCCTCACTGGTGCGCGTTTCCTCAGTCCAAGCATTGTCCTTACTGCTCTCTTTGAGCTCTAAGCACCTTTATTATATCTACTCCGTTTCCCCAGACAGTTATAGCGTACCTCAAGCGTGATTGTACATAAGCATAGTATACTGAAAATATAGCAGCTTTATCTAAAAGCGGTTTCAGTTTAAATATAGCGTAATTTGCTTTAGCTAGTATTTTGCATATTTTTTGAATGTGCGCCGAATGGCTAATAGTGTTATCAATGGTATATCCAAGGAATACATTTTCTTTCAAGCCTGTCTCTTCTTTAGCCACTTTGCGTGACTGGTATTTCATAACAACACTTTTGTCAGCATTGAGGACTATACCATTTGCGCTGAACCATTCTTTAAGAATTGTCAATGCCTCATCTACTTTTCTGGCTAATTCATTTGAATTTTTGTCATTAATTCCCACGTGTGTGTCGTCAGCAAATAAACTCAAGTATGTCCATTCAGGCATGATATTAACAAGATCATTAATATATACTAAAAATAATACTGGCCCAAGAATGGAGCCTTGAGGTACTCCGATATTTATATGTCCAATTGCTGAATTAATATTGTTTACTGACACGATTTGAGATCTATTTTCTAAGTAAGTCTTCATCAAATTTAGTTCCTGTCCCTCGAAACCGTAAAACTGGAGCTTCAAAAGTAGTATGTCATGTCTTAAACAGTCAAAAGCTTTGGACAGATCATAAATGCTTGCACATTTCATGGTTTTGTCCAATGATTCTAAGATGAAATATACAACGTTTCTGATAGCCATTTCCGTTGACTTCCCAGGACGAAAACCATATTGAGCATTGGTAAATAAATCATTACCTTCAAAGTAATTAATAATCCTCTTTTTGATTACACTTTCTAATATTTTTGAAATTGTGGGTAGTATACATACGGGTCTATAGTTATTAAGTTCATTTTCGTTACCTTTTTTATGTAAAGGAATAACTCTGCCATATTTCAGACAATCTGGGAACGTGCCTCTTTGCAAACAAAAATTGATAATTATCAATAACAATTCCATCATATAATTATTTTCTAATATAAGGTCTTTTAATGTCTTAGAATTAATGTCAAGGTAGTCAGGCGTAGTTTTTGGTTTCATGTTTTTTACAATCGTCCATAGTTCTTTAGCGTCTACTTTGTCAAATTTTATTGTATTTGGTGTCTTAGATTTTATATTTAAATATGTCATACATTTTTTAGCATCAATTTTGGCATTACATGTCAGCTTTTGAGCAATGTTAATGAAAAAATTATTAAATGTGTCAGCAATGACTTTATAATCTGTTACCTCATGTCCGTTTTCATTTATGATACTTCGTATAGGTTTCTTGTTATTTCGTTTTTTAGTAAATTTTATTTGCTCATTTATTATGTTCCAGGTTTCTTTAATTTTATTTTTAGCACTCTTTATCCTGTATCTATATTGTATATTTTTTGCAGCAATGAAAACTTTTCGAAGAATTTTCTTGTATTTGCGAATGTATATCAATCGGCTATTACATGGCTGAATTTCTTGTAACATTTCCATCTTTACTAGATTTTTTTTTTTGATATTTCTATGCCCTTTGTAGTCCATTTTTTAATTTTATATTTTTTACTGATTTTTTTCATAGGGAAAGCCACATCGTAGTAGTATTTAATTGCATCTTGCAGAATCCTCATTCCTACTTCAGGGTCCTCGCACGACATTATTTGATTTTTTAAGTGCTTATACTCGTTATTAACAAGATAATGAAAATAAGTTTTATTGCTTAATGTTATTTGTCTTCTAAATCGTGTAGTTTTATCAATGTCAATCTTCCTAATAGAGTTATCAAATATTGATAACTTTATTATTCTGTGGTCTGCTATTTTGCGATTTAATACAAAGCCTTCACAAGAGTCAAAATTTACCAAAAAATTGTCAATACAAGTAGCACTGGTTTTATCTATCCTAGTTGGTTCCTTAATAACAAATTTACAGTTAAAGTTGGAAATAATTTTTAAAAGTCGTTTTACATGTTTGTCAAGCTTCAAAATATTTAGATTGAAATCCCCTGCAATAACAATTTTTTTGCCTTCTTTATTCAATTTTAGTAACAGTTTATTTAATATTTCAAAAAAGAGATCTATATCTTTATCTGGTCTGTAAGCAGCTATCACTATTAATTTATACACTTTTATTTCAATTGCCGCTAACTCAAAATTCATCTCAAACGACAGTTTAGATATGTCATGTCTTATCTTAAAATCTGTATCATTTCTAACAAAAACTGCCACGCCACCGTGTATGAAGAATTTTCTATTAAAGTATGCTGCAAGCTCACAGTTAGGAATAACCATAGCATCTACACGGTCATCTTGACCCCAAGTTTCGGTTAAGCATAATATATCACAATCGTAGTCTTTTAGAAAGTCTTCAATCTGTAAATATTAATTATTTATACATTGTACGTTTGCATGAATAACTGTTATATGTTTTTGCAGGTCCCCTGGTTGTTTTGAAAATTCAGGTTATTAGTATCCGAACTCAAGGTACTTTCTGACTGTATTGACTGACAAGTGATAAATTTCAGAGTAGATGTTCTCTGAAATCTTCTATCTCTTGTTGATAGTATTATTGTTTCTTCAACAAAGTTCTTAAAACCATTGTAACTACACATCTTGCCCTTACTATCTCTCATATTAGGGTCTATATATCTAACATTGTCTGCCATGCTTGCTAATTGAGCTAGTTCTTTGTTAATATTGTATATATTTATGTCACTAATATTGTCGTAGCGAATTCCAGTTACTATTATATTGAATTTCCTTTCCTTGCTATCAATTATTTTTCTAAATAATTTTATGCAATCTTGATTTCTCGTTGTAGGATAACATGCATCATCATATTTATTTATCAGTATTGCAGCTATGTCGTGGCTTTCTAGATCTTTTGTCTTATCGTAAAAGTTTTCTAGAATCTTAAAATAACTAGCGCCTGGTTGACAATAATTGATAACTACGCTATTTTCGTCAATTTTACGAACTATTTTGGACGCAATACCTTTTCCTATTGAATCAGAAAAAATAATGGTTCTTCTTACTTTGACGTTTGTGATGTCTTTGCTCTCTTTGTTTTCTTTTACATTTGTTTTATTTTGTTGTCTAGTTATTATCTTGGTGTTACCAATAGGTTTTTTTAATTCATAATGTTGTTTTGTTTGTAATTCTGATATTTTGTGATTCAGCTGCTTATTTTCTTGTCCTTCTTCTATACATTGTTTTTCAAGGTTGCGTATTTTTCGTGCAAAGTTTCTTATTTTCTTTTGTATCGCCATTTGCGAGCTGTGAGAGATTTTAGTTATAATAGTTTTGCTACGTCTCATTAACTTGTGTATTTTCCTCTTGCCTTCATTAATATTTTCATTTTTATCTTTCTCTTCTTGAAGCCATTTTTGTAGCTTTATAATTTCTAAGTTTAGTTCTTCTATGGTTTCTTGCTGCTTTTCGTATATAAATTGTTGCCGCTCTGTAAATATCGATGCTCTAGAATTTGGGGTTCCTTCTACACCCATTGAGGTACGTATTCGCTTTCTCTTCCTTCCAATTATTGGTGATCCCTGGATCTCACCAAAGTCAAATTTTTTGTACATATTTATGACCTTCAAACTCTTTTCTAGTTGTTTTTTAAGTTGTCCATTTTCTAAGAGCAACTCGTCTACTTGCTCGTTCGCCGACAATATTTGTTTCTCTAAATATTCCATTTTACACCTTGCGCTTGTATCTGATTCGCTTTTATCTATATCGGTCAATGGTAAGCTTATATTTATCGAGCAGTCGGTCAGGTTGCCTGTAGAACTTGCTCTTTGCGGATGTCGAATATTAAAGTTAACATTGCATTCGTTAGTATGATCCATCATCGTATTTATTAGATTATTTATATGCAATTCCAACTAATAAAAATGGTTTTCGATCTCGGGTCCTGTTGATCGGACAGTTTGTTATGACTTGTAAAACTACTACAGCAAACTTTCTTCACAAAAAAATATTTTTGATTTAACCTGTTGGGAAGATTCGAACCCTGATACTGGGCTACAGGTGAGTGTGGCCGTCGTTCATCTGTACCGCGAGACCACGATGACATATACCGATGCGTGCGAATTTTGCTAATTGCAGCCGTAGTGTTTTGAATACACGACACCTATGTGGTTTGCAAGACTCGATTGGGTTCAAAGGTCAACTTTAATTCAAATTGAACCGAACGTGATTTAACGGCTTGATATTAGTGTTTTTTGTAAAAATCACTTGATTTACTCAACACTTTTGCACAAAATTTCACCAGTTAGCGTTTTTTAGTTTGGTGAATGATATTATTAGTTGATTTAGATGTTTTGGTTCGGATTTTGGCGTTGGCACATAAAATTAATCACAAATTTAATAACGGGTTTTGCACTTTGTTTATGCAATTGTTTCAATAGTTTACAGACACGACAATGTATTAGTACGTTGTGAACACATATTAAACGTTTTTCACTGTTTCTATGCACAAATATAATTTTAGAGATTTTTTTATACGGAGCCGATATTACTGTGTAGGTACGACGCCTGGAGTTTCAATGCTATATATCAAATATATAATATCAAAGTAATCAAAGTTCTTTATTGTTCCTACGTGCGTAGCATCCTCGAGTATTGTTCACAGATATGGGATCCCTAATATGATGTTTATATTAACAGACTTGAATCTATTCAGCGCAAATTTTTGCATTATTTGCAATTTAAATGTAAGATTTATGACGACACTTATAAGTCGAGATGCAGGAGGCATCACATTCTACCTCTCCACGTGAGACGCAATATCGCAGACATATCTTTACTAACTAAAATAGCACAAAGTCAGGTAGACTCACCGTACCTCCTCTCTAAGATAACTCTTAAAGTTCCTACAAGATCCTCGAGACAAAACAACCTTCTTCATGTTCCTCTTAGTTCTACCAATTACAGACAGAACTCGTTCTTCATAAGAACGGCAAACAATTTTAACAGACTGGTTGACTGTCCTGAGTATGATTTTTTTAATTATTCAAATAACTATTCAATAAATTATAATAAAATTAATTCTTATAATAAAACTATTACTTCCCAACTGTCTCACTAGCATTTCTTGTTTACATCTAAAGTATATCGATAAAAACACTAAGGGTTAATTTTATGTTATGATATTTCTAAGTATCGGCACTTTTGTAATTATTTATTTGCACTGTCAAATGTTATAGCAGACAAGTGAGTCATAGACGTGTATATGCGAAAGCATGTAATTGGTGTTTAGTTGTAATTTTTCTTAGAATACTTAGTTAAGTAGCACTGTTTGCTTTCCGAAGAAAATAAAATAAAAAAATAAAAAATAAAATAATGAAGTCAATCTCATTTCTCGTGGAACCATCGGGACTCAGCCAGGTCCATTTCCTGTGAGGTGGCTTCTGAAAGAAAGAGTTCATCATAAAGAGTCCCTCTTTCTCCAGGAAGTCGGCCAACCTCTGTCCCCTACGGTTCCGTTGTCCATATCCAAATTGCCCCACTTTCAACTCATCCTCGCTTCTCTTACCCAACTTCGCGTTGAAGTCCCCCATAACAACTAGAAAGTGCGTTTCAGAGGTATGTATGGCCCGACTAATGTCCTTATACATATCCTCCACCTCATCATCCGGGTGCGACTTCGTCGGTGCGTATACCTGAATGACCTTCAGCGAATATTGTTTGGATACTCTGAGTATTAGGTATACGACCCTATTGGAAACGCTATCGATCGTAACTATGTTGTTAGTAAGGGACTTGTGGACGAGAAAACCGACACCACCTTGGGACTGTTGGTCGCCCTCCCGGTAGTAGAGTAGGTTACCTGATTTTAGGGTTATCGTGTCCTCACCCGCTTTACGGACTTCAGATAACCCCATAATGTCCCAGTGTAACTTACTCATTTCTTCTTCCAGCTCATATATCTTCTCATCTGTCCTCATCGTGCGTATGTTGTGTGTCACCAGGGCCAGTCGTCGTCGTTGGGGTGGTAGCCGGGCCTCTGCCGGGGATTCTTAGCACCCCTTGCCCCACCGTTACCTTGGCCACTACCGTAGCCAGGTATAGCGGGGCTGCCGGGGACTGGGGGCCTGGTTCCTATTGTGTCCGTTATTGGGGGGATTTTACCAATACTCGCCGCGCTTGGCAGGCGGGTTGGCGAGCGCAGTTTTGGGGTTTTAATACTGGGAAGGTGCTGCTGCCCACCTTCCGATTTGTTATCCCTTAGCAGATTTCTACGCACCCACGGGTAGAGTTGGGAGGGTACTATTCTAAGCCGGTACCCCACGGCAATTAATATATACTTGTAATGTTGCAGCTTGCGGGGATCGAACCTGCAAGGGCAATGCTTACATTACGGATCCCACGCGCCGGCTGCGCGTGAGATTGGGTGTGCTCGACTAGCTATGGTCGGAGGCTTCCTAGCGGTGGAGGTGAAATCAAATGCTTATTACTTTCCACTTGCCGTGTGCTTTATTTATCATATAATCGTGATATATACATAAAGGGGGTTTTACCCCAGGTTACAGAGGTTACGGTCGGAACGCGGGGCTCCCTCTGACGGGGCTGTCCGTCCTAGTCTATCGTGAAGTTTTATTATCTGGCGAGGGGTCGTGCTACTCGGTAACCCCCGAGCCGCGCCAACATCCCCGCTGATACGCGGATCCAAATTTAGAATACCAGCGTGCTGCCCGGACCGCGGAACCCTGAGTGCTGCTCGGTAACCCCCGAGCCGCAGCTGCAAAGCTCCACGGGAGCGACTTCGTCTGCTTGCCTTCTCACTGTTAAGGGTGCGAATTGGTACCCCAGTCCGCACAACCTTTCAGTTCGAGCGCTCGCAGACGAGTACTGCTTTTTTTTTTTTTTTTGGGTGGTAGAGGTGCGCAGGGAGCGCGGGGCGCATAGGCGCAGGGTCGGGAGATAGAGGGCTTTCTAAGCGCTTGAACGCCGAAGAAACGAAGGGCCCCCTCGGAGGGAGAGAGCCGGAGGAGGGAATTTGAGAGTCCGTGAAGCGGGGTCTCTTCTTAAAGTCCCTATTGGACTGGAGATACTCGGAGAGCTGCTGTTTACTGTCGCGAGTGGCTTATATAGCTCCGTGGCGAGTCGACGTGTGTCGTGGGTGGGCGCGGCGCGGGTGCGCGCGGTGTGCCTGTGTGCGTGCGGCCATACGTCATCGTGTCGCTGTGCGCCGGCCCATCGGAATGCGTGGAATGCACTGCGTGTCGGCTCGTTACATACTTATTTGAAATTACTCTGACATATCCTCTGAATCACTTGATTCTGAACTCTGAATTCTGAGCTTGATTTAGAACTATTTTGTAAGTTTACAATGATTTCATTCACCATAGTACGATGATTCCAGTAATGTTGTTTTTTTTTGTACGTGGTCATCGCATTTTTGACATTGTTCGGCATAGAATTTGGAAAGTAGCCTTGTTAGTATTGTAATTTACTCGTCCAATGTTGCATTAATGTGATCTCTGGCCAGCAAATTTTTAATATTTGCCCACACAAGCTCGATCGGGTTGAGGTCTGGATGATATGTAGGTAGTCTTAGAACAGTATGACCTGCAGCTTTCAGAAGTTCGTCAAACGTGTATATTTTTTTATTGGGTCGTATTAATCTGTCCGATCAGCAATCGAGGCAAGTTTCATTCATAAATCTCGTTGTTATTTTTTGTCCTGATGCGGACAGATTAATCAACCTCAAGAGTTCGGCTTTGATCATCGTGGGAGAAAATGGCACGTTATTATTTTGCAGCCAGTTCTGAATATTAATTTTCAAACTGGACATAGTCGGTTTCATCTCAACTCGCACACAATCAATGATAAGCAGCATTATCCATAACTATGATTGAGTTAGGTGGAAGTTTAATTTAGGAAGTTCATTTTTTTCTGCGGTGGGTAGTCTAAATAAGAACTAGTACTTTGGAACACTCTTACTTTTATTATCAAATATAATTATAAAACCAGTGATTTGGACAGTAAGTTATGACTTATAGTAAAATATAACATCTCCCATCTGTCATACTGTGTTATCTTTCACTAAATTCAAATTCAAAATGACCTATTTCAGATATATGTCCATACAATTAATAAATTACACATACAATACATAACACAACGCATATGCGCACATTAAAAAAAAACAAATGTCACAAAAATTAAATATACACAAAAATACAGATGTCATCTTAATCTAAATCTAAAACGCATTGCACTTGACAAGTTTTATCAAATTTCTTAGTGTTGTTGCACTACACATAAATTCCAAGATGGATGCCACTGCCTACAGGGAATCACTCCACGAGCTTATGATTATGTTTCAAAACAGAATGGACAGCTTTGAGGGAAAGCTCGAAAAGTCACAACCTTCTTCTTGTGTTGAAGCATTATCCGCAGAATGCTGCAGTGCCAACCAACCACAAAACTCTTAAATGCACTATCATTTAAGAGTTTTGTGGTTGGTTCATTGCGGGCACTGCAGGATCAAATTCAATGTTTGGCCCAGGAATCGGATCGACAAGAGACACGCACTAGGCGTAAAATCTTCT
The DNA here is from genome assembly GCA_917880725.1 of Selenia dentaria. Classification (NCBI taxonomy): domain Eukaryota; kingdom Metazoa; phylum Arthropoda; class Insecta; order Lepidoptera; family Geometridae; genus Selenia; species Selenia dentaria. The sequence goes on along the minus strand of OU862877.1, from coordinate 12,606,903 downwards.
TGATTCATGGTCTTGCTAAAGACCCAAAGGAAGTAGCCGGTGAGGTTGTTGTGAAGATGGTTGTGGAACAGTTAAATCATATGACATTCTCAGTGGATAACATCAGCCGATGTCACCAGATGGGTCGCCTGTGTAGCCCTATTTTTCCTTTTTATTTTTATTTTTATTTTTTTTAACGCAGTGGAAGGTTTTATACCCTGATCTCCAGCACTGGGGCGAGCCGGTGCGCGTGTGGGAGTCTTTGCCAGAAAAGCGTCCTACCCACTACACCTCTGCGGTGTTCCTTCGTCGTCGACCGGTGGCTAGGGGGAGCGGGCCCGATCGCGCATTCAGCCACAGCCCCCGCCGACGTCGCTGCCCGTCTATGCAGGCCCAGCATCAAGGGTGGGTGTAAAGAGCCCACCCTATTTGCGCCTCGTGTGATGCCCCGGAACACACGGTACATCCACAGGTCGTGAGGACCTAACCCTGATAAGGGGCACCAGCCGTCCCCACAGCCGATGCCCCAGGTCCTCGGAGCGGCGACGGAGTGCGAGCTTGATTGGCTTACCTTCGTGTCCGCGCCCTCCGGAGCGGATGAGAGAGAGGGTTTTTCTCCCTCTCCCGCTCTTCCACCTCCCTCTGCGAAACAATAATTTTGCAGAATGAGGCCACAGCTTCCCACGACCTCTCGTCACCGACCATCTTAGTAATGATGGCCGACAAGGAGAGGTCGGATCCTACGACTGCGATCAGGGATCGCCGCGGTTCCGCTCCTCCACGTTTCTCCGGCGTTTTCGCAGCGAGCGGGCCAGGGTAGCTCCAGAGCCGCGAGACGACACTGTCACGCTTCTCATATCGTCAGCCAGACTCCGACACGTTAGGACGGCAGTCACAGAACTCATTCTCCATAACCAGTGGGGACCCAAAGAGGATACGGGAGAGCCACCAGTGGCTTGAACTTCTACTGTTAAGTCCTTCGAGCGTATCTTAGTTGCGTCTCAGGTGCAATATCCAGGGTACGCCCCAGAAGGATTTTCACCTCCTTTATGCCGCACAACGATGTGCATTTACTTGCATTTTCAGAGTCCGGTGGATATTGCCGAGACACGTCGGGGCAGCCTCCTGTCGGAGGGTGGGATTTTATTTTTGGGGAATATTTTCATTCGCCGTATTTTCCATGTTGGTTTTTCCTTTATAAGGGCTGAGGTCCCCTTGTAGTGATGCCCTAAAGGCCGGGTTCCCTCCGACCATGCATCCGTAAGCGGGCACCAAACAGTAGGATTCGCAGAAGGCAGGGGCCTGACAGTGACTCAACCTTGTCTCACCTCCCCATAGTCTAGCGTACAGGAGGGCCTGTACGGTTGGGGTATAATAACGTGCCTATAATATTAGAATTGCGTGCGCTACGCTGTGCTCAATAAAAATGGCTAGCGAATTCATAGACCGAGAGAGAAAAAATACGGACCGCTATTTGTGTGTCAAACCCACAGACGAAAGAAGATGGAGTCCTGACGTATTTTCCCTGAAAATACAACAGGGCTCGCACCGTGAATTCTACATAATTTAGTTTTGAGTGGAATATCTCTCGAAAATTCAAATAATCGCGTTTTGATACGTGTGCCCGCCACGAGGTTGGAATTGAGTTACATTGGAATAATTGTTGTATTGTGCGCATATTTTGGCGACCTTGAAGGTCGTATGCGGTTTTCTTCCTCGACACAGGCAGGAAATATACACGAGCTTCACCGCATCGGAGGGCCCTCCGCGCCGGGACAGCTCACTTGGACTCCGCCTACTACATCAGTAAGTTTCAGACATTTATTTTAGTTGTAAGTCGCGGACAAGTAATTGTGAGTTATGTTTTAACGCTGCGAATCGCAGCTAGTTGTTACCACGCGGACCTGGAGACGAGTCCAGAGTTCGGCGGCGAACAATACAATTAATATTAATAAATTCCAAATACTAAAGTTGGTATTGCACTGAGAACTATACTGGTATTTTTTTAATCACAATACGTATTTTGACTATATTAAAAAAACTCTCTCGATAATAATGAACTGCTTAATTGCCTCGAAAGGACTTTTTCACATGTAGGTCTAACCGAGCGACACTAATACTAATACCTTGTATACTAGGATCAATACTTTTTTAAGTGTCGTAGCGCCACTTATATCAGCTTAAAGCTTACTTGTGCCTTTTGGAACACAGTTCGGGGTTTGATTTTGCAGTATCATTCTCCTAGATACTCGTAGATGTCAAATTACACAATTTAAAGAATGAAGTCAACCAAGGCATAGCTTTGTTAAAATTCAGCTGTTATCGACTTCAAAAAACCCCGACATTTTAAAATTCCTGACAAATTACAATTTGTATCTTTTTATTCATATTCTTTTCAGTCTTATTCATGATCTTTTGTGCCCCCCTAAAGGAAAATAACTTACCACTATCGCACGTCAAAATTTATAAAAACTCAAACCTAAGAAAAGTAAATAAATTCAATGATAGCCATTGTTGGGATTTTTCCCATCTCCCCTTCGACTGTTAGGGCAAGGAATACTTGTAATGACAGTCTACATGTATCATTTCATTTTTATGCCCTTTTTCAACCAATATGTTTTATCGATTCATTGCGTATTTGTTATCAATGCTTGTATTTGGACATCGTCATCCGATTTTGAACATACAACACACACCGCGAACGCATGGGAACCGCCACCGGCGCGAATATAGGTTATCAGCTCAATCAGCAGCGTGTCACCGCGAACGCATCCACCGCCATTTTGCCCGTGCAAATACACGTGTACGCGAGTGCGCGTTAAACTAGTGCACAGACTTTATACAAGTGATCCAGAACCCTTCAGCTCGCATTCCTCAGCAGGAAGCCTACCCAGAGGAAGTCACGGACCACCCGCATTCCTGTGAGTACCTATCCATAAGAACCTTACCTCCCCCTTTTATATCACTCGACGTATGGCGTTCGCCACGCCAAACTTTCCTCCGAGCACGGATAATTGATCCGGCACCTTAACCATACTTACCTCCGACCGTATGGTGTCGCCGCACCAATATATATATATTTAAAGTTCAATAAACCAACAATAAAAATAACTCAAGAACTCCCGATAACATTGAGCAATAATAAACTTTTGTATCCCCCCCTTTCTATTGTTATTATTAACATAAAAAGGGCTTAGTGTTGGTTTCAACTTCAATAACGCTTATCAAAAGACCGGGCGTAGACCCGCCATTTTAAAAGTATTATATAATAAATGAGCTAATTTAAATGTATGTATATAATGTGTATATTATATATAATATATTAAAAAATAAAGAAAAATTAATATATAACGAGAATAATAGTCATTATAGAATAACATTCACACAAGATCTTCAAGTCCCAAACTAGACAGAGCCTGTACTATGGAAACTTGACAAACTTATATAATTATTACACACAGATACAGGTCTACCAGACATAATCATTCATATTAGTGTTGTCTTTGTCCGGATCGGACCCAAAACCAGCGGCTCAGAAGGCAGGGTTGCCACCAACAGCGCCAAATGGCCAGTCAAAAATTAAATTGAAGTATTCGTTTGTGAAAAATAATAACTCATTATTTAATGCTAATGTAAGTATGTACGGTACCTATACAAAAACATGTTTTAGAATTCCTGTTGGTCTGTTTGCCTGTTTGTGCCCACTAATCTCCAAAACGACAGGACTGATTTTGTCAGCTATTCGATATATTTGATATAATTACCATTTTCATTGTGGGTATAGATGCTACTCGTTGAACGATCAGGTTTTCAATTGCTCCGTAGGGGATCATGAAGCAATAATTCATGCAGAGCCCTAAACCCATGATGTAGAACATTGTACTGTCTCCATTTGTCATAGCCTGTAATGAAAATTATGAAACATAATGTGGTTTTGTAAGATTTTATATGTAAATGAAAACAAGTAACGTATAAGTTGGCTTTTTAACTATCAATCATTTTAGGGTTCTACCCGTAGTCCCACTACTGTGACTCCCTGGAGAGTCCATGTGTATATTTTCCCCGTAGTCCCACTGCACTGTTTTGAGAACACGGGTAATAAGAGCATACCCGATAGTCCCACCACATCGAACCCCTGGGGAGTCCATTGGTATTAATTTTCTCCCTTAGTCCCACTGGACTATATTTAGATCATAATATAGTGCAGCACATTCCGTACCCAAGATACCCCTGGAAAATACCCCTGGGGTGCCACGGGAACTTGGATTAGGACCCGTGACACCCCCAGGTCCTGATATTCATACATTTGTGTACCAGTGGTATCATGGGTCCTATTTACTAGTTCCTGTGAATTCACCAATCGAATAGTGATGGGACAGATGTACACCAGTACAAAATAGTTTCAATAATATAAATTTAACGCATTGCCTAATGTTATTTATCTTTTCAGAAATTGCAATTGAATGTGCACTATTAAACATACACACATCGACACCGTATTTTCTATTTAACCAACTTCAATAAAAGGAGGAGGTTTCTTAACTCGTCCGTATATATTTTTTCTTATGTGTGTTCGCAGATAACTTCGTTGTTTATGAATTGTTTTTGATGTTTCTTTTTATTTTGTTTGATAGAAAACTCCCGTAACTCCGCTCCCGTAAATTTGATTCAATTCGGTCACGTTTTTGAGTTACACTCAAATAAAATAAAAGTGTTTGCCTATTTTGATGATTTGATAATATTATCATTGACGGTGGATGACGGATTCTGTAAATGGCAAGGGTCTCTAAATAATGAAATTTTTTTTTTACTAAATTATGGAACCGTCGTCTACACTAAAAAGGTGAAAAGAGCTTGTCGAGGTCGATACCAAGCGCTTAATATTGTGTCACTTTTGAACTAGCATGATACCGACTTAGACAATTTATTTCACCCTTTTTAGTATTGAAGTCGGGCAGGATCTTAAAAGCAGTCGCCTGAATTTGAGGAGTCTGCCACTGTGGGGGGTCAAGTGGTTCATCTTATGCGCTCTCATGCAATTTTAGCTGCTGACGCTGCGCCGAAAATAAAATTATTTTATAAAATATCAAAAAAATACAATTAATAAATAACTACCCAAGGCGTAAAACGGAACGTTAACTCAACTAAATTTTTACGTTTTTAAGTTGCGTCTGTCAAAATGCGTATAATGAAACGCCTGCTTTTTTGTTGACATTGACAGCTAATCTTTCAGTGTCAGTAACAGACATTATATCGACAAGTCATTGCTTCAACAGACAGAACAAACATTCGACAAGAATTACTCCCACAGAACGTACGCGGAGTATCTAGTCAGAGCAAAGTCACTATAAGTGCGACGACTAGGGAAGCGAGGATGAGCGTTAGGTTGAATAGTGACCACACAACGCCAGAATCAGGCTTTACCTCGATAAGGATATATCCTATATGCAATACTTTTGAGATAAACTATTTGTCGAATGTATGTCCTGTCGAAGCAATGACTTGTCGATATATTTGTTTGTTTGAAAACTTTGGTGATGCTATACCTAGTGGAGTATTTGTGTCGACGAAACAGTAATAAATATAAAAAGACCCATTTCTGGAAATGGTGAAAGCCATTATATATGTGTACAAATTAAAGAAATTTTTAATGATGATGTTTTGGTGTTTTATTTGATGGTGCCTTTGCTGTCGCAATCGGCGACTGTTTAAATGACTGTAGACTTTTATATAATAAATTATAACAACCTAGCCTAACCTATTTCTCCCTAAAAAAAATTAAACTTTAAAAATAAATATAAAAAAACTACGCACGGGCGACTCTATCCCTGATGAACATAGGCTATATATACATTTTGATTCATCATTATCATCCATTCACACGCGGGTGAAACCGCGCAGCGCATTTAGTTAGAAATAAAAACGAAATCATATATTAGGAAGAAGGAATACATACTTTTAAATCCATGTGTATTGTATACATTCAAAAGCACTGCACTAATTGACCTGGGGGTGCCACGGGTCCTAATCCAAGTTCCCGTGACACCCCAGGGGTATCTTCCAGGGTTATCTTGTGTACGGAATGGTGCAGCAGTTTGGAAAGATGCAATGTATAATTGCAATATGATGAAGCGTATATTATGTATTACATATTATGTATTTTTAATTATATATTGCATCTTTCCGAAGATAATTACAGTTTACTTGCATCAGTACGACTGATTATGCTGTCTTAATCACACTTTTAGATTTTTTATACCTTAAAATCGAATAATTGTAACGTATTTGATTATATATACTTAGTATCGTAGTATCGGCCATCATAACGTTATTCTGTGTTGTCCTTATAGAGCACAAACCCGTGAACCCCAGACCTTCGTTATTTTATAAAAGCTGAAAGTTTGTCAGTGCATGCTCCCAATACAGGTCAGAACGATGGACCATCATGAAGTTATAAGTTATGACTCTCGTGGATTTGGCCAGTAAACGGTACTAAGCGTGGGTAAAATACCAACCCAAATTCGTCAAATTATAACGGATAATATTTTGATATTCCCTTCAAAATATTATAAAAAATCATGTCGTTCCTTGCCGGACACTTTGATCGTGTCAACCCCTCGCCAGACACCCTTAAAGTTTATTAATTTGTAACTCTGCTTACGTTATAGTATAAAAGCAGATTTTTATATTATAATAGGAAGGCAACAATAAAAGGATGTTTCCTCATCAGCCAGGCAGCTTTGACCGTTCCAACCCCTTGCCAGATAAGCAATTAGGGTAGCTGTAAGTACTAAAGGATTATAAAATACCAGCTCAAATTTGTCAAATTATGAGGGGTGATTTTTTGGGGTTTTCCTTCAAAATATAAAAAAAATCACGTCATTGCCTCTTTATTTCTCGTTCCTTCATTGTTGAAAATGGCGACCACGTATGGGCATAATCCATAATTTTAAACGTGCATGTAACTCCACTAAAATACCGGGAATTCCAAAAGCAACTAAATCGTGGTTTACATCTCATGAGTACTAATTATAACTTAGTTAACAACCCCGAAAGTCTAGAACAGTGTTTTTCATATTGTTTGCTGATGACACTACAATAATTGTAAAATGTGACAAAAATGATTCCCCAGAGCAAAAAGTAAATTATTCAATTGCGGATGTTATGAACTAGATGGAAAATAATAATTTAAAAATTATTATAAATAAAACCAATATAATCCAATTTAATTCCTATAATACTGAATCAATTAATCTTGACAACATATTTTCTAAAGAACAAAACGTTGATGAGGTACATTCCATCAAATTCTTAGGTTTAATTCTAGATAAACATTTAAACTGGAAAGAACACGTCTCAGCAGTTTGTAAAAAATTACACCGCTTCGTTTTTGCAATTAAGACACTGCGATAACCCGTGTCAACTAAGGCTGCTTTAACATCCTACCATGGATACGTTTCGTCAGTCCTGAGCTATGGGCTAATTATGTGGGGAAACTCAGTAGACTCGGAAAAGGCTTTTAAGGTTCAATAACGGTGCATTCGTGTAATCAATAAATCCTGGTACTTAGATACATGTGAAACTTTATTTAAAGAATATACTCGTAATATATTACCGCTGCTATGCTTGTACATAAGAGAAGTATGCATTTTTGTAAAACGTTATCTTTCATATTTTAAGGCACGAAGTGAAGTTCATCCAAGACAAAAACGTAAGCAGTACAAAAACTTATTTATTTACTATTTGGAACTACAAACATATATAGCACCGAGGTTGATATAAATATTATATATTATATCAACCTCGGTGCTATAAGGACATTTATAAAAGAAATGTGTATAAAAGTGTATAATAAGTTACCAGATGATTTGAAACAGTTAGATGGACAAATCGTTACAAAGAGGCTAACTAAGTGGCTGTTAGATAGTTCCTTTTATAGTGTTAAAGAATATTTCGATTTTCAGGGCACAAATTTTAATTAAGATAATTTTAAATTTTAGTACAGTATTTAAAACAGTTATAATTAGTGTGACTTCAGACCAATCATTTGCACGTCTGCTTGCAGGCTGAATACAGACGCAGCACATTTGTACAACAACTAAAAATGTTAATGTTAATGCTTGTATTCTGGCAAATAAACTATTTGAATTTGAATTTGAACATAAAATATTTTTTGCAAAAAATTACTATGTCCCTCTGCGAGTATAACGGTACAAGTGTGATCAATATGAATATTAACTATTGATGTATTTTACTTTTAACTATATAACTGCTATTTTACAGCTCTGCGTTTTTATTGTCTCGCAGTATGTATGGAAAGTAGAGTCTGCACCTCGAGGATAAAGCTTGTCTTCGTCTTGGGCGGCTTTAACCCCACGCTTCACTCAGGACTTTAGTCTCCCTCGCTACGCTCGGGAATTAAATTTTAATCCCCTCGATGCGCTCAGGAATTAACCCAAGAGTCCCCGTTAGACTCAGGGCTCAACATAACGCCCATGACGTAAGACACTGCTTTATTCCCTTGCTGCATAATCTACTATTAAAGATACAAGTTGGTAGCCGGCTACATGAAACCGCAGCAAACTACGTTTTCTATATTTTATATTTCTATGAAATACCATTAGTAGTTAGCGATATGAAGCTAGCGACGCGTCGTCGAGCGGCAGACGACACTGTCACCTGACCGCAGGTCAGTAGTGCCGCTCGCGGGTACCAATCTACCTAGAAAGCAACTGTTCAACAAACAAAGTTTTTAAACTAAAACCTTACGTAACGCTTTTTAAATGGTATATACCATCTGAAGTTGCCATCTGCAGTCGGGTTCGAAATGATGACTGCTGCGACATGAAACGACGACATGTCGTCTGCTGCTGCTACATGTAGCCGGCTACTAACTTGCACCTTAAGGGTGTCTGGCGAGGGGATGTCACGATGCTAAGTCTAGCAATGAACGATGCGATTTTTTATAACATTTTGAAGGGAATATCAAAATATCACCCATTATAATTTGACGAATTTGAGTTGGTATTTTACACACATTTAGTATTTACAGCTACCCTAGTACTAAGCCACGATGACCCAAAATGCATTTCGGTCTATCATTCTTACCTGTCTTGGGAGCATGCGATGACAAAATTTAAGCTTTTATAAAATAACGTAGGTCTGGGGTTCACGGGCTCCATTGTCACACGTACATTTAGCTCCTCTTCTAAAAACGTTTAGCGTGTCAATTTTAAAATGGACATGTTAAGTGCACAAAAGCAAAACCAAGTGTCAAGCTGCATCTCAACAGCCAGCAAAGTGCTGAATTTTATTATAAACAGATGGTATACCATAAGAAATTATATAACTCGAGTGTTGCTGGGTGGCTATTGTGCGATACACACAACAGGGAGTATTTTAGGACGAATTACTATTGTAAATTATATAAGCAAATGAAGAGTGACAAAAATACAAAAATAGACGATCGCTCGTTCGGTACCAATTGTACTTAACATCATTTAAGACAATATCTCAGTCCACTTTAGAGCAAATATTTAATAGCGGCAAGTTCCACCAACTTTGCTCACAGCCAAGCAATGCGTCTCGTATGCGCCCAGGAAGTTTCGACAGCCGCCGGGAAGCGAGAGAACCCACGCCAGTACAGGCACCCACAGCGCCGCCGACGCATGCGCCAGCACCAACCGATTGCTCCCAATGGCAATTGGCTTGGCAACGACCCAGCGCTCTAGGTCGTTCCCGCAAACACGACGACGGTAGCTCTTTCGTCACAAGTACATAGTACATATACATCTTTACCTATTGTTGGCAGAATTTTATATTTACCTAATTAATGGTAAATTTAAAACAAATATAAAACAATTTTATGTTGGATTAAAGGTTACACAATTGTTATTATTTCTGTTGTTTTTAACGCTTACACATAAAAGTTCGCCTAACGATACATACTCAAGTACCTACATAATTTATGAATGTGTTAACAATTGATTCAAACCAAGTTTTATTTTTCACTTGTACTCCACGTGAAAGACAATTCATTTCAATAGTTTTACAGTTTATAAACCCAACAAAATAAATGACTTATTTTGAATCTAATAGTTTTATATATTCATGTCGATCACTTGAACTTGAAATACTGCAGTGCCACATAAAATTGATGAAATACAAATTTATTTTTGTGGCCCCCCTAGACCTAAATCTCCGTAGTTCTATGAGTTGATAAAATTAATAGATTGACAAATGTACATTAATAATATATAATAGTACATTTGTTGTAGATAGAACGACAAAAGTTCAACTATCAACTACTACTCGTAATAAATACGATGTTTCACCGTTTGGATTCTGCACTGCTACATTATATACATATAACTAAACTATCGCATTAGTATCTCACTGTAATGATAGTCTAAGTTTTGGATAATAAATAAATAAATAAATATATATTTACAAAGTTACTAAAAACAGTTCTACACCACTTACGTCTGTTAATCCCTTTATCTGTAAATTTCGTGTGTAATTTTTATGCATCAGAAACTTCATTAACAATTGCATAACGTGGAAACAAACCAGATTTTTTTTAATTATGGTTTCTTATCAACGTAATTTTTTTAGAGAAAAATGTTTATATGTGGGTTTTATATTTCATTCTTCTTCGATATATATCTTCGTTTCTACTAGATGAGAAGATAAAATCATATGAATTCTTCTTAATAAAGATAAATCTTTGTTAGTAAATTTAATACTAACAGAATGTTCTCACGGCCACTGAGACTATATTATAGCTGTAAAGGAAATAAATATGCAATTGTGAATATGGCCTCTACCTTTTGATGAATCCGGTATCACCCGGTAGTGCTAGTACGCCTTGTCCGGTGTTTGAAAAGTCCTTACGAGGCAATAATTAGCAATTCTATCACGGCATACACACGCTCTTGAATTACTTGCAGTCTTCTACAGTCTCACAATATTAGCACCCCGACTTAGAAATTGTAATGCTTTGTTGAGAATCCTATGCTCATTGCCTATATTATTAACCTTTTGCGACTGACGTGCCTTAATTTTCACTATTCTACTGATGTGGTAGTATACTAGACACCAATTCAAATGGATATAAATAATGATTTACTTTTAAAATACATGTAAACATGTTTCATTTTTATTATTTTAGGCATTATTTAATATTTAAAATTATTTGCGAGTTGGAAATATAAATAAAATGTATACTTTACCTATGTATATTTTGTTAGCATAAATCAGCCCTCCAAAAGGTACATCTACACAAAAAGTAAAATATAATAAACATTTACACTTTTTTAATATAATCTTATTTTATTTATCAAAATTAACACTTATTCTCATAAGACTAAAAAAGTCTCAGGAGCATTCATTGGTTCAATCACTACACACAGCCATAAAATATAACATTTTTTTGCCAATCTTGACTAACTTTGTAGCATTGTAGGCAAATTGGTTTCAAACAGGCACAGCATCAATATTTTGTTACTTTTTTTAATTTTGTTGGATAAATGTGACATCTACTTTCCACTAGTTGAAAGATCTTTGCTCAAAACTCTACTGATCATCATTCGTGTTCTCTTGGCAATTTTTCATTGTATACACGGGATGTCACGTGGTCTACCACTAAGCCCCTGGCCATACTCAATAAAAAGTTCCTCTTGTTATATTGTCATTATTGTCTACACACATTTGGTATAATATAAAGTTATTTATGCCTGCCATGTCTAACAAGAATAAAATTGAAAATTTGCCATAGGCCAACGCCGAGTTTTGGATTTACAAGAACAAATTGAGCACTTCGGGTCAACCTCAACACCCCCTCTGTGCGATAATCAAGTGGACTGTATGACAAAAATTCATTCAACGTAGGGTACACAGACTAGACTATTCAGAGATAAACTATCTAATATAACTATCGTAAAATGTTCTCAAACCACAGACTAGTTACGACACGAAAATAAAAACCAGAAATACATGTGGCAAATTTGATGAATACAAACCATAGATGTTTCTGAATAAATCTAACTCTATTTTAATGTACCGCCTATTTATAATTGGTACCTTTGTATTTTGGCAAAACGAAAAATTATGCGAAATACTAGAAATATATGAACTTTAATGTAATTTATGATAAAACGAAATGCTGTTTCAAGTAAATCTGGCCGACGGACCAAAAATAATGTGCGATAATCAATTGGACTGTATGACAAAAATTCATAAATTACACTGAGTAGGTAGGTAGAATATTTGAAGCGACTAACTTTGATGCTAGCATCAAAGTTAGTTACAAAAAGTTAGGTACAACAAATTTAACGAAATAAAGTAAGTGTAATCGACAGAGAATGAGAAGACTAACCTGGTTCGTGTTGGGATGATCAGCCAGACAGACGGACAGGGCCTTCGGACTCTCGAACAGATTTCCAACTTACCAAGATTCCTCGGGTTTACCTGCCGCCTGGATATGTGTGATCCTCGGTTTGCCCCTTCAATCTCGCTGCACATTACACTTTAATGTAGTGCAAAGGAGATTTTAAATTTAATGCGAAAAATATATAATTATTCTTGGCTCGGCACGACGACAACCAAGTACCACCCAATTCTCAATATCGAAATTTTAATTTAATTGCCACAGTTAAAAATGTACTTTTTTTTAATGTATGGTAGGCGAAGCTTTTAGCGTACCGACATGGAACATTGCGCCCACCAAAAAAAACAAAGTATTTAAAATTTTTAAACAATAATATTAATAAAACGAACACAATATTTACATTAACTAAAAATACGACGATGTTTACTTAATTTACCATAGGTAAAGGGCAAAGCTTTACCACAGGTCTTTTGTATTCTCCGGTTGAAGTGCGTACAGTCACGACACGACAGATTCCATCCGTGCCAGGATGAAGTTGAACTACTCTACTTAAACTCCACTTTAAAGGGCTGCAGATTTTGTTCACTACGAGAACCATGGAACCGAGAGGAATGTTTTGGTTAGTTTTGGACTATTTATTGCGCTGTTGTAGCGTATGAAGATATTCTAGATGCCACTTACGCCAGAAGTCTTGGTGCATTTTTTGTAAGAGCTTCCAACGATGAAGTGGACTTATCTTTGCGTCAATTAAGTTAGCTTCTGGTATGATAGTCAAAGGTTCCTGAGTTAAAAAAATGACCCGGTGTTAACACAGAAAAATCGTTCGGATCTGAACTCAACGGCGATAATGGACGAGAATTTAGAAGAGCTTTAATTTGAGTTAGCAATGTATAAAATTCCTCGAAAGTGAGACGTGGAGAGCCAACGACACGAGTGAGGTGAGTTTTAACTGATTTTACGCATGCTTCTACGAGTCCTGAAAAATGTGGACTGCCTGGAGGATTGAACACAAACTCGATCTGTTCAGCTTGAGAGGCTTCCGACATTAAACTTTGGAGCAGATTGTTCGCCCCAATAAAGTTTCTACCTTGATCAGATACTAAGCGTGAACAACGACCTCTACGCAAAATGAAGCGTCTGAGAGCAGCTAGATAAGCTTCAGACGTGAACTTCGACACGAGCTCTAAGTGTACTGCTTTTGTAGCAGTGCATACAAAAACATACACATAGCCTTTGAAGGTTTTACTGCCTCTAGCTCGACCGAGAGAAATGCTAAAGAGACCAGCATTATCAACAGAAGACGACGAAAAGGGCTTCAACTGATTTATGCGAAAAGACGGTAAGTCACCCATGAGGGGAGGCGAAGCCACTCGTGGACAGGCACGAAAGCACTTTTTACAGGAGGATATCACAGATCTTATGGCGCGCTTGGATGATAAAATCCAGAACTCCTGTGCAAGAAGGTTTTGCAAAGTTTGCAGCCCAGGATGTAAAAATCTGCGTATCATCGCAGATTTCTCTCTTCTCTTATAAGCGAAGTAAGCCGATGATCACGAGTTAACAACAGGGAGTGCTTCTTCTCATAGTCCATAATATGACTTTGAGAGAGCCGACCGCCCACCCTCAGCAAGCCATCCTTGTCCAAAAAAGGACATAGTTTCCGAATAGCTTTCGGGATTAAATTAACTGAATTCTTTTGGATGTTCCGTATCTCCGTCGCAAACACACGATCTTGGACGTGCGAAACGAGGAAATCAATAACGAATTTGGTTTCACTTGACGACAACGCTTTTTCAATTAATTTTGAATTAGGGTTCTTCAAATTGTGAAGGTAACGAAAACAATAAGCCAAAATATTGACTACGTGACGAAAGGATGAGAAACGAGACATGATTTTATCAACAAAATCTGAGTTTAGGGCTGTGAACAAAGTCAGAATTTTTTGTTCATCGACAGCTGACCCATCAAACTCAGGAATTGACAAGGGCCACTCTGATTCCGGACGCGACAGCCATAAAGGCCCCGCCCACCATGATTTACACCGCATCAAATCATCGGGGCGCATACCACGCGACCCGTGATCCGCCGGGTTATCACCAGTTGGGACATGGCGCCAACAATCAGGGGGAAATTTTTCTTGGATTGAAGAAATCCGATTGGCCACAAAAGTTTTCCATCGAGACGGGCACGACTTGATCCAAGTCAGAACGACAGTGGAATCGGACCAAGCAAACACTTTTCCGATTTTATAAAGATCCTTCAAAGCGAAGGAGACAGAGCACTTGAGGTCAGCCAATAAAACGGTAGCCAAAAGCTCTAAACTAGGGATAGAAAGTCTCCGCAAAGGAGCAACTTTCGATTTAGCGCAACAAAGACGCACGACAATTTGTAGGTTATCGACAACCACACGACAAAATATCACTGCACAAAATCCTCGCTCAAAAGCGTCGCAGTAGCCATGAAACTGGATTTCGACGTAAGGTTCTATTATTCTGCGAGGAATTGCAAGTGAACTCAAGGACGGTAACTGAGCTTTAAACTTGAGCCACTCTTGGGCAACGGACGTAGGAGCATCATTATCCCAATCGACACCGAACAACCACAAAAGCTGCATTAAATACTTCGCGAAAAACAAGACAGGCGACAATAATCCTAATGGATCGAAAATCCGAGCAATATTCGAAAGAATTGTACGTTTGGTACAACGACCGACAGTAGTAGTGGTTTTAAACGAGAATTCATCCGCTTTTGGCAAGCACAACAGGCCAAGAATTTTTAATGACACATCATGAATGTCCTCGAAATTATGGAACTGTTCCGAATATAGGTCTGAATCAGGCATGCTTCCGAGAAATATTGAAATGTTGGAAGTCTATTTGCGCAAGTGAGGACCAGCTGATGACAAAATATCTACTAATTGCTTGCGTAGTTGAAGAGCGCTTTCAACAGAATCCGACCCTGACACAATGTCATCGACATAGGTGTCCTGCTCCAAAGCAGCAGCACCAAGAGGACAACGAGAAGAATACTCATGTGTTAATTTGCCAAATACACCAGAGAGCTTGATAAGGAGCACAAGTCACACCATAAGTCACAGTTAGCAACCGAAAATCTCGCACGGGATCATCTGGAGTCGGGCGCCACAAGATGCGCTGATAATCGCAATCTTGGAGGTCCACAAGAAATTGTCGATACATTTGTTTAATGTCTCCAGTGAACACGACTGCATGCCAACGAAATCTGATTAACAGGTCAAATATATTTTTTTGCAGTTTAGGACCGGGAAGCAGTGTATCATTTAGTGACTTGCCTTGGGCGTCTTTAGCTAGCGCTGTTTGATGGTCTCGCTGTACCGCACTTTAACATTGCTCCGAATTCTTCTTTCGCTATTTTCAGTTTGTCCGGTGGAAGTCGTCGCGGCGTACAGAATACTGGTGGGCTAGGTGTGGTCTTGATATGGTGAACCGTATTGTGTGATGGAGGGCGTTGAGAACCAGATGGGTTAATTATTTCAGGATACTCGCGAAGCAGATTGTTGTACGCTGTATCACCAGTCAGTGTCTTGATCGAAGAAATCGTGACCGTTGATGACACTGCCGCAGCTGCTGTCGTTAGACAAGTGGTGTTGTCTATAAGACGCTTGTTTTTGACGTCGACAATTAACCCGAAATGCAAGAGTAAATCGACACCGATGTTGGCCTTTGTGACATCAGCCACTGCGAATTACCATGAAAATTCACGTCGCAGTCCCAAGTTCAAAATAAGGGTCGTGAAACCATATGTTACTATCGGGTATCCATTGGTTGCGTACAAAACGTAGTCCAATTTCGGTCTGCTGGTTTTTTCTCTAAGAAATTAATTTCCTGAACTCCCGGCAATTCATTAGCAATTCTTCCATTTTTCGTAAAATGGCCAAGGTTTCGAGTGAATTATACGCAATTCAATTCATCAGCAGATTCATATTTGACGATATTATTGCTACAAGAAAAAAAAATGAATGAATGAACGAAATAGTAAACCAACATATATTATTTACGTATTGTATTGCTATAAATAAGTAATAATAAAGAGTTTGTTTAGAAAAAAAATTTTATTGGTTTCATTGGATGGTAAAAATTTAAAACTGAAAGCTAAATGGTTTGTGAATGTTGTCATTGTTCTCTTCTTCTTCTTCTTATATGGCTTTATAACGTGGGAAGACGATACTCTGCCAGTGTCATGTTCTTGCACTTGCTTCAAGTTTTAGGCGGATATTTTGCCCTTGTACTCCGCCAACCCTGAAGGAGTGACCATTGCACAGCTGGCAACAATTTGAATGGCAGTACTAGACTTTAGTACTAGTCTGTCTCAGCAAAAAGAAAACAAAACCAAAGCATCAATAAAGAATACCGTAAATGCGGGAAACTTTACATGTGTGTGTGATTGGGCTTTTTTAGAGTAAACGGGTCATTGCTATTCGTAAAAGAGAGTCGGCGAAAAATGCTGGACCACCAGGGTTACAATGTTTATTATTAGAAACTAAGTAGTTTTAAAACCTCCACTAGGTGTAAAACTATTATAATATAGAAGTTCTAGCTGTATAATGTGTATTATAATTTATAAAACATAAGCTTAAAAAAACAAAATATACTTGATTTTATTGTAATGGTTTACAATTTTTAATAGCAGTATAATAGCAGTTTTAAGTTATTTTGCATGGCAACCTAGACCACTACCTACCTACTACCTTAACCAAACGGTATTCGCTAAAGGTTATACAGGTATACGCACCGACCTCGGCACACTCGGACAATGAAGTAGAAAGTATGTACGAGGATATATCCAGGGCCATGCAAAGTTCTAAAACCTACTTCACTGTTGTAATGGGAGACTTCAACGCAAAGCTAGGCACAAGGAAACGTGATGAGTTGAGAGTAGGGCCATTTGGATACGGGCAGCGGAACTCGAGGGGACAGAGGCTGGCTGACTTCATGGAGAAGGAGGGACTCTTTATGATGAACTCCTTCTACATGAAGCGGCCATCTAGGAAGTGGACGTGGATGAGTCCCGACGGTTCCACTACGAACGAGATAGACTTCATCATGACGACCAATAACACATAAAATACAGAATGATGAATTGAAATTTTCAAAATAAAAATTGAAGCAATTATTTCATATTTCGCTAGTTAGTCAACATTTTGCTATTTCCTAAATGCATTAATTAAAATAGGTAGAAAATATATTACAAACTAATAATCACACTGTGAATGTCCCAGAGGTATGCCGCATCCACTCTTCACTCATGACAGATATGCAAGCATGCGCTTACGTGAGTGGTTACATTTTCAAGGTAAAGGCTATCTGACTTTAAAAAAGTAATAAAATTATAAGTAATTCTACAAAAAACATCAACAAAGGCCCATCGGAAATTGTTTGAGCTATGAAGAAAGTGCATAGTAAAAAATGTGTTGCTCACAGGGCGCGATGAATCCAAGGTAATGGTAATAAATGGTCACCAAATATATGGAATGGTTTTGTTCCGGTGAAGATATAAATAAATTCAATAAGCCATAAAAGCGACCACGACCCTTGTCTCATTTGAAGGTACCTAAAGTGTTCTTCAATGAGTATTGGTATAAAAATGTATATAACTAATTTGATTTTCTTGGATTAAAATTGTTTTCCTATTATACCAGCTTTTTATTCTATTATTAGATGTAACAATCATA
This sequence comes from Selenia dentaria, assembly GCA_917880725.1. NCBI lineage: Eukaryota > Metazoa > Arthropoda > Insecta > Lepidoptera > Geometridae > Selenia > Selenia dentaria. Next base: position 12,588,826 of record OU862877.1, on the reverse strand, counting down.
ATCTCTCATTGTTGACTAAGTGATTAGGAAAATATAAAAAAATAAAAAGGAAAAAAATAATAATTCTTTAGATAGCTATCCAGTTAAATAACTACACCTAGTTATCTGGATAAACATATATTGTCTCTTCTTAATTTCCTTTTTTCTTGTTTTATTCTTACTTAGTTATATAGTATTTGATTATGACATTAGAATATATTCGAAACTTTTTTGTTTGTAATGAGTGTTAGAGTATGAAAAATGACCATCTTCAAATATAACGAAATGATAGCATGAACTGATATATTTGAGGTTATTACTGTATCATTATCTATATTCATTTACGTGTCGGTATCGTAAGAACCATAAATAAAAATAAAATCATTCATAACAACTAAAGCGCTTTAAAGAGTCTTAACGTTCGCTGCGACCCTCTAGTAAGTGTTGCGACCTGCGCCCGCGTCATATGTTGCGCCGAGTTGGGAACAAACGGCTTTTGTGCCATACCTATAGCGAGTTAAGAGACGAAATGTATGTCAGAGAAAGTTGAAAGACGAAGGAATCTGATACATAAACATTCATCAAATGTATTAGTAAAATATTATGTTACACGAGGACAAACTTGACGTAGCCGCAAAAGACAGAGTTTATGTGGAAAAAAAAAATTAATTTTAGTAAAATATTTTACACCAATACCTATAGCGTTTTTTGCTGTAATTAAATAGTTAAAACATATCTTACTAATTATATTCAAATATTTCAATTCGTAGAAGAAATATTATCTTAAAAAAAATTGCAATCTGACCAAAATATTTCAGTTTTAACAATAAATAATGCTTACCAAGACAGGATTTTGAATTGATATTTATAAACATTTTGAATGTCTAGAACAGAAATAGGATTTTTACCTAGTAACATATGCTTAGGTTGTTAATAATTACGTAAAAAATAAGAGTTACTTTAAAATTTCGCCCAATAATGATTGTTTTTTCAACTTGGGGCCCATTTTCTACTGCTGCTTACGTTTAATTTACGTGTGAAGGTAATTGATTTGCATTTATTATTACTTAGTAGTAGATTATTTTTAAGACAGTACGCCGAGAACCTGTCAAGATCTTGTTGAAAATTTAAGTGATCTTGATAATTATTTATGGTGTGGTATACTTTTAAGTCATCGGCATATAAAAGGAAATTGCAAAAACAGTTTTTAATGTTATCAATATATAGTATAAAGAGTAATGGTCCTTATATTGACCCTTGGGGGACACCGGAACTAATTGGAACTAGATCAGATTCGAAACCGTTGATTAGTACCTTCTGGCTGCGATTCGTAATATATGACTTGAACCAGCGCCACAAGTTACCACGAATACCAATATATTATGCTATTTTGTCTAATAGAATTCGATGGTCCACCCTGTCAAAAGCTTTTTTAATATCGGAATGCACACTGTCAGTTTGTTTCATCTTCTAACGTCTTCTTAACATTAAATAAAATATACACATTGATTTAACATTTACAAAACAAAAAAATCTTGCGAACCGCCAAACACGCCGAGCTACCTTGTCATTCCGAAGCATCGCACTAATTACGGCAAACAATGCTTACTGTTGATGGAGCGCGACTTTAAAACCAACTACGCTTACAAAAAAGAAATGTAAATTCACTTCGCGCTTTCTGTCTGAACTGTCTGTCTGTCTGACGCCCGAGAGGTAAGGTCAACAATACTGTGCAATTTAACATTGTACTAGTAAGCTCATTAACTTAACAAATCTGTTCTCGTGGTCTTGTGGTTCGTTTTTGCATTATATTGTTGTTGTCTTGCTTTTCCGAACAGTAAAATGTATGAGATGAAGAGAGCTAGATATATGTTCTTCCAATAAAATCCAAAATCACAACCCGAAACATAAAAAAACAAAATGGTGTTCCAAGTCGGCCTATAGAGTACCTACGTACGTGCAGCCTAAGTGTGCGAAGATAATTGTTTGACATAAATTGAATAAAAAATAATGGAAGTGGAAAAGTAATGAGGAGGTTAGCTAATTGTTATTATTATCATTATAAAATATGAACTTTTAAAATTTCAATATCTTTTATAAAGAATTTCGTTTATTCTGAGACATTATATTCAAATATGAAACGTAACGGTTTTGTTCGTAAACATAACTTAGTGCTAGAAATTCAATATGTTATCTTATAAAACATACTCGTACAAATAGTGCAGGATAATTATGTAAAACATAGTTTATTCTGTTTATCTCTTTTTATTTCACGCATAAGTAATGAACCGTTTTGAAACAATTGGTATTTCTGTAGTGGTTGCGAAAAAAATAACGAAATCCGCCATTTTGATTTTGAGTAAAAGGATTTTGAAAGTTCATGAGTAAGATCATTAATTCGTTATTCGCGTTAGTTTAAACCGATGTAAACGGTCATTTGTGTGACGCGTATGCTGGGTGGGGCGGTTCCGGAGAGGACTATATTAGTGGCAACATTATGGGCCTACATATCTTCTCGCCGGCATTTTCCATGAATGCAGAGGTCACAGGCTCCTCCTATACGACTCTTTCCAAAAACTAGCGATCGAGTCGCTCTTCAAAATCATCATTATCATCATCATCATTATCAGCCGGAAGACGTCCACTGCTGAACATATGCCTCCCCCATACTTGGCTAGCTATACTAGAGGTCGTTGAGCATGGTGCCGATATCCTCGAGCGACTCCGCCATTATAACTATATCATCGGCAAAACGAAGGTTAGTGATGTATTCGCCATTAATGTTGATGCCAGATCCTGTCCAGTCCAAAAATTTGAAAACATCCTCCAATGCGTTAGTGATCAGTTTCGGAGAGATGACGTCTCCCTGTCTCACACTTCTCTGCAATGGAATTTGTTCCGTACTCTGGTCCTGTAATTGGATTGACATAGTGGCCTCGCTGTATAAACACTTCAACGCTTCGATATACCTTTAGTCAATTTGGCATCGCTGCAAGGACTGCAGTATGGCCCACTTCTCGATAGAATCGAAGGCTTTCTCGTAATCCACAAACGCTAGACACAGTGGCTGATTATACTCTTCGGTCTTCTGTATAATCTGCCGTAGTGTATGATTGTGGTCTACGGTGCTAAAACCTCTTCGGAAACCGGCTTGTTCGGGAGGCTGGAACTCATCAAACCTGCGTGCGAGACGGTTCGTGATGACTCTCGAAAACAGCTTGTACACGTGACTCAATAGCGATATGGGCCTATAATTCTTCAATAAGGTTTTATCACCTTTTTTGAAGAACAGCACCACCACGCTCTTGTGCCACGTTTCCGGCGTTTTGCCTTCGAAGATGACAGAATTGAATAACTTCTGGAGGGCTAAAAGTATCGGTCTACCACCCGCTCTCAGAAGTTCAGTCGTAATTCCGTCCTTTCCTGGCGCCTTGTTGTTCTTAAGCTGTTTTTTGTGTTTGAAACCAAAAGCGTCAGACCCCCCACTGGCAGGGCCTCATCACACTCATGGGGGCCCCCGGTGGGGGCCTCCGACCCGAGCCCCCCACCTTGGGGGACGGCGTGCACACCGCATTCAAATAATTGGGGAAGGCCCCCAGTTGGCCCCTCCTCCCATCCTGAGTCTGGCCTTGGGCCAAGGGTGTGTCCCCGCTACGGTTCGTACCCAGGGCAGCGTGATGTTTGCCCCCGCAATGTTTGCATGGCCGCTGGTGAGTGCACTTCCCGCAAAGTGCAGCTCCAAACACAAAAATCATCACTGTCGCAAAGTCCCGGCGTGCAGGGGTCATGTGTGCCAAAAACCGGTGGCACTCCGAGACCTGATGAGTGGTGTCCTTATAATAGCCGCATCGTACGGGTTGCGATGCGGCAATATTGTAACGTCGGGGTCCTTGACCCCAGGTCCCCCGAGCAGGACCTGAATCCGTTCCCCGGGCCCTAGGTACCATGGAGAGCTTCGGGGTTGCAATTACCATATCAGGCATCTCGGCACGCCTGCACTCCGTTTCGAGAAAAGTGATTAAGTCAATAAACTAATAATAATATCGTCTTATCAATAAAGTGCGGGCCGTTTCATAATTATCCCCATTGATTGACAAGTGCGCAATCAGTTGTTTAGGTTCTCCGTGTAGAGTTGTAAACAATTGAGCTAATTTCAAGGCCGGCGACAGATCCTCGCGAAGATGGACCAAGTTGTCAAACAAATCAATTAAGCTGGTCCATTCGTCAGCAGCTCCGTCAAAGACAGGAATCTGTATCGTCGGCAAGCGTGCAGCCAAGTCCAGACGAGGCTTTCTGTCGGAACAAGCACCTTGACTTGTTACCCCGGCAGGATCCATACGGTCACGCAGTATGGACTGTGCTTTTTCAATAATCTGGTCTGCAAGTTGATGACATTGATCTACATCAGCTTCAGTATTCTTCAGTTCCAGGTCATCCGATAAAATCAACCCCAAAATCTTTTCATACAACGACCTGACCCTCTCCAAGCGCGCCTTAACTTCTTCATAGCGGCGCAGAAGTGCCTCAGTTCTGTTTGGCCTGTCCACCAGTAGTACCGCAGATGCAAACTGCCTTAACTCTGATTTGATTGCACCTTTACAAGCATTAGTATTTACCGCCATCTCAAATGTCACCAGGTTTTACAGTATATACACAATTCAATTTATGCTATAGCACAAGGTTACAATAAAAATGAAACAAAATTATCACAACACAATAAAGGTTTTAGTTTCAAAGTAGTAACTGAACTAAAATTCAGACTGTAATATCTAACATTCCCACATATCAAATTTAGCAGCACAAAACTGAATTTCACATTCAAGTTCAATCTATATGAATTGTACCGTATTATGTTGAGAACCTCAATTTATTAACACAATCCAAAATCTAGTTACTTGTTCTTACAACACTCATATAATTCAATATATTAGTATGAATCTATGGAAAATATTAGAATAATTATTCTCTTTAGTTTTCTCAACAATTATTTATAATTATTATATGGTATGGCCTGTAGCGCTTCAAAAAAAGGGGAAAATTTACCCAAAATCTCAATTTTAAAACTACTATTCCAAGTTTATAGTGATATACACATTTAAAATTGTTATCAATAGTGATATTAAGTACCCAAAGCAACTAACAGTGTAACCTGACTTTAAACAATACAAATTTGAAAATTACAAGGTTCATAGCGACCAATATCAAACAACAATATGAGTTTTATTATTTATTTTTTTATAGTGGAAGCGTAACTAATTCTTATTTTACTAATGACATTGGTACCAAAACACTATACAAAAGTGGATTGCGGTGTCAACGACCTTCAAGGTCACCCCAAAATTAACCTGTCAAACCACGCTCTGCTACCAGAATTTGTTCGCCCCAAACTCTGGACTGTCTCCAAGACCGGGAGGAACAACAAGCTGCTATTCGCAGCGTTAAAACACAATTACTTGCTTACAACTAAAATAAATTTCTGAACACTCACTGATGTTCGCGATGGCGGAGTCCAAGTAAGCTGTCCTGGCGCGGAGGGCCCTCCGATGCGCTGGAGCTCGTGTATCTCCTGCCTGTGTCGAGGAGAAAACCGCATACGACCTTCAAGGTCGCTAAAATATGCGCACAATACAAACAATTATTCCGTAACTCAATTCCAACCTCGTGGCGGGTACACACCTCAAACGCGAGTATTCGAACTTTATTCCACTCAAAACTAAATTTTGTATAAATCACGGTGCGAGCCCTGGAGTAGTTTTCAGGGAGAATACCTTATGCAACACAATCCAACAAAACCAAAAAACTCTTGCCAACACAACTTTAGGACTCCATTATTCTCCATGGGTTTCGACACACACAGACAGCGGTCCGTATTTTTTCTCTCTCGGTATATGGACTTGCTTGCCATTTTTATGCCAGTTTTATTGAGCACAGCGTAGCGCGCGCAATTCAAATATTATAGGCGCGTTTTGAAACCGAACAACAGTCACAATCGTATTTGGATTTAATGGAGTGTTCTATTTGTGACGCGACTGCAAAGTATGAAGGTAGTCAGTTCTCCAGTGCTTACTAAAAGATTGAACTTATTTATCGAGGAGATCATGACGTTCAAGAGTGTTTATTTTTTCGTCAATTTTTACAGCAGGTAAGCATTTTAATGGTGTTAGATTAATGAAATGTGCTGGAGTCAAAGCAAGAGGTTCTGAACGATCATTAGAAAGCGTCCTGCAAAGTGGTCGAGTATTCATGACCGATTCAATTTGAGTGAGAACGGTATTCAGATCTTCAAATGAAAGGATTTGTTCTCATATCAAACGGTATAAATGGCCTTTTAAAGTTTTAATATTAGCTTCCTAGTTTCCGCCAAAGTGACTTGCAGCTGGGACGTTAAGTCCCCACTCAATGCGGTTCTCTGCCAATACCTTTCCAAATTCAGTTTTATGATACTTTGAACTCAAATACTCGTGGAGTTCTGAAAGCATGCGCTTGGCACCGATATAATTACTACCGTTATCTGAAAACTTTGCCAACTGGGCCGCGTTGCGACAAAAACCTTTTAAGGGCTCCTATAAAGCTCGCTAACAAATCCAGAATATGGTGTATTCTCGGAAGTACTACAGGATGTTTCTGGTTGTAGCTCAAGTCTGAATATCTCAAATGACCGCCGACCTTAACGAGCCCATTGTCAAGAAACGGCTTGAGATGTTGCAAGGAGCGACTACAAGTACGGCCTGCTTGTAGTTTAGAAATATCGACCGCGATATGAAAGCATTGGATTTCACGAAGAGTCAGTACCTCTGCAAAGTTAGGGTCTGAGGCTGATATAAGATCACGTGGTGGCACAAGTTTGCAAATCTACAAATGTAAACCACACAATGCTATAACTTTGACCACGACGATAAGCGCTTAGTCAACAATATTATAGGAAATTCTGCTGGTCGCGTAGTACGAGTAGTTACTAATAATAATTAATAATGAATGTTTCTTTTCTTCAGGCACTTCTGCCACCGTGGAAGGATTAAAAGCAACAATAGGCCACTGCGATATATCCGACCGGGCCCAAGGTGGGCATTTAACCAAAGCGGATGGTCAATAATTTGCGAAAAATAAGTCCGCGGGACAAACAGTCTGCGGAACAGACAGTTGAATCCGAGAACGTAAAAACGTTTTTGATGTTAACCTGGTTTTTGCACGCATGGGTATGATCTTTATAAGCTGAGCAAGAATGACTATAGCGCAAAGTTCAAGACGCGCGAGTTAAACGACTTTCTTAGGCGAAACCCTTGACTTAGCTCTAATAACGCTTAAAGTTCTTCTAAAACGCTTTCCATTATTATTCTAGACTCGAAAGTAGACCACTCTTCCGCAAGTCCTTTCACTGGCGTCTGAAAATCCGAGAATTATTACCACACTGTCAGCGGTGATACCGACGTAGCGTGGAATCCTTATCTCTAAGAGCAAAGAGAGCTCTTCTCTAAAACGAGACCACACCCGATCGATAGCGTCAGGTGGAGTTTCGTCCCAATCACACTCGCACAACCAGAACTGTTTAATTATCAGCTTTGCGTTCAACCACGACAGGTGCTACAAATCCCATTACATCACATATCTTCGCGACACATGATAATATTGTGCGCTTTGTGCAAGTTTGAGCGGGTTTACAAATTTTCAGACAAAAAAGGTCAGCAGTGGGTGACCAACATAAGGAAAGTATCCAATGCTGTTCAGAATCATCAAACTCCTTAACATATGATAGGTGATGTGTTGGGGGTATAGAATCTACCACCGATTGCAAATTACTTGTCCATTTTACAAATTAAAACTGACCGGTTTTCATAGACCTATCATTTCAGAGGCAGTAAATATGCTTTTCTGTCCAATGCAAGGAAGAATCTCGCATCGGACAGAATAGACAAAGTCATCCATATAAAGGCCAGTGTTAATAATATATTAAGCCTTTGGATAAGAGTCGCCCTCATCATTCCCGAGCTGTTTAATCGTGCGCAGTGTATGAAAGGGGTTTGATTTTGACCCAAAAACGACTCTTTTGAACACGTAAACTTGTAACGGTTCTTGAGGGGAAAAGCGATAAATAATACGTTGAAAACGGTGGTCATATTCGCGAACAACAATGCTAAGAAATATTTGACAAATGTCAGCGGGAAGTGCGATTGGAAATAATCGTAAATTAATAATTATATTAAACAAATTACCCTAGATATTTTGACCGCTGTAAAGTAGGTCATTCCCGAAACGTGAGTACTGAAAATCCTAGAGCTTCCATCTAGAACAATACGTATTCAACTCGTAGATGTAACCTTATCCTCTCTAATAACTCCGTGATGCGGTATAATATACGACTGGCTATCCGATGTTTGCACGTCTTGAGGTGCAAGTGATATATAGCCTTGATCCATATATTCATTAACGACACTATCATACGCGGCCTTCAACTTAGGGGAAGCTTGCAATTTGTTCTCTAAGCAGAAAAAATATATTTGCTTGCCTGCTGAGAGTCACCAAGAGACTGAACATTTCCCTTGAAGGGTAATGCGGCATGTTGATCGCGAGAGGTTGTCGTGTTATACATTTTATCGTCAGGGCTAAGTAAAGGCGGAACGATCACTTCTTTCATTTCCCAGTGTTTACGGACCGCACGGTTAAGGGGATCGTCGATGCAACAATAAGAGGCGGTCTCATTACTATCAATAAAGACCGGAGCCTCACCAACAATCACATATCCGAGGACGGTTTCTAAAGCCAGTGGGAAAGGATGAGTATATTGTCCTTGGATTTTGTCAGACAAGAGAAGATGCGGGAAAATTGAAGCTCCCACCAATATCCAGTCACCTATCAATACTTCAATCGGACAAGATATTGAGTACGTGCCATCCGCCAACGGTAAGTTCTGGTGGTTTGATAAGCGTGAAATATCAACCTCGACAGTCAGCAAACTTTTAGTTATTTTATCTACTACCAGCGATTCCATGTCGAAATTTTCACTGAGCCCTGCACAGATTTAGTGGCACCACCTACTACTAATTACGTAATTTTCAAACACAGATAAACAATGGTTAGCTGAGATTGTATATGTCAACGTATACCTAGCTAGTTTAGGCAGGTATATTTACGTGAAAAATTTCACGGCACTGATCTATCTTACAATTATACATAGGTATGTACCTACTTTTGTACCTATATACTTAAATAGTTATGACTTCAAGGTGCAGTTATTTATTAGCGAATGAATAACGAAACGAATACTTAATTATAATGTCGATGTAAACAAATATCTAATTGATGTATGTTGGATGGACTAAATAGGTAAATAAATGTTTACTGAAAGAAAGAAAGAAATGTCATTTATTTGACACACAGGTTAAAAGCAGTAATATAAGCAACAGTAACAACAATGCGTTAAACAGGCCCTACCTCAGCACATATGTCAGATGTTAGTGATCTGTGACATCTGACGCTGATTTTTAGACAAAGCCTTGTAGGTGAACAGGTTACATAGAAACAATACAATATTCTACCTCCAGTCATACAACAATAAATTACACATTTAAAAATACAAGCATATATAATACATATAGACAGATGCAGGGCAGGTTCAATTTAAATTAATTTTACCTTAGAAACACGAATTCCACAAGTAAGAATAACAGCGCATTCGACATTAACATACTTTATATAAATGAAAAATCTATAATATTGTTGTCTCCGTACTTAATCTGCTGGCTGATCAGAAGTTTTTATTTATGTTGAGCCTAAATGTGTTGATATTTTTTTTATTTTCCTAATGGGTGGTGGCAGATTATTCAGCACTTCGTAGCCGCATAACGGAATCCACCTCTGAAACCCATGGTACGGTGCCAAGGTACTGAAAGTTGCAGAGTTCCATGCCGAGGTGATAGCTGGCTATCATCAGTGACCCAACATCAAACCATTGCAACAACCTTAAGTTACGGTTAACGTAGAATTTGTCTTTGAATCAGCCAACATACCTACAGCTCTTTTCATTTTATTTGCCGTCAAATGATGTCGCTTCATGATGTAAAAAATGTCTCACAATCCAATTTTGTCGCCAACTTTATTTAAATTATTGGTAAAATTGTAAAATCAATACTAAACGTAGCAATAAAAACGCACTTAGATACAAACAAATTCGCATTCATTTCAATTTTATGAAAAACAAAACATAATCGAAAAGTGTTTTATTACAACCAGCCAGTATGTCATCAGAAACAAAAAAGTTTACATACCTACGCACCTTGAGTGAGTAGACTTAAAAATTGATTAATATAATTGGTAAAATTTGTGACATGATTTATGTTGCTTAGACTTTTTTGATGTGTGTACTTTTCCGTGTTAAAGAATGCAATATTAACGCTAGTATTAACTAAGTATTAACTAGTACATTATTCGTACTTTGGTGTTAAACCATATTATTATCTATTCTATTAAGCCTGCACCGAGGCGGCGATACGTAATTGTGAAATACTTGCGTTCGTTTGATCCCCTGCTGTATTTTTATTTCTTAACTTTGGGTTTTGCAATTAACATGTGTGATACTTAAGGATTCATTCTATAAATCATACACTTTAGAAACACGTTACTTATAGTTTCTCTGATAGAAAAAAAATCCAAAGTTGTATCTAAAAAACTAAATAAACCCTTCGTACGGCGTAAATATTTCACGGAAAGTCATCAGTTTTTGAATAATAAAAAAACAACGTGTTTTCTATAACGTATACACGTTACATTTTTCAAAAAGTTATTATTTTTATAATACGAAGGAAATACCTAAATTCACGCACGTTTCGTCCATTTTAGCCAGAGCCGCGACGCTTCCTCCCTGTCCGCTTAAGTACCGCTTCGGCCGTCGGACGGGGAACCCGCGTCGCTTGGGCTCACGCACGATTTTAAAAATTATAATTGAATTTAGGTCACGATTTTGGTGATTTGAAGCGAAAAATTAATGCTAAACACTTGCATGAAAAAATAAAGTAAGTAAAACTCATATATTAGTTCCTATTTTTTCATAAATTTATTTTTAATAGGTACATTATTTACACATGCGTTTATTTTAAAAACAAACTGGATGGTTTCAAACACAATCAAATTTATTATTCTAGAACAGGCACCTCCAGGCCGAGAATTTTGAAAACAAAGAGAATACTCTTGCTTCGTAAGTATACTCAAGAGGTAACTTACTTTAACAGCGTAGGTACTTTAAAACTAGTATGTTCGTTATTTCAGCAATACTTACCTGCAAACTTGGACGGAAAAAAAAGACCTGCAAAGTACATTTGAATCATGTGATGACGCGATGAAACGAATATCACTACAGGCAGAAACTTTTGAAGATAAAGAAAATTCTGTGCCTTCGTTAGTATTTATACAATTATATTACATATACATTCCAAGTGTGGGAAAAGTCTGATCAAAAATGAAAAATCTGATCTTTTCTGTAAAAAATTCTATTTATAGGGTGAATGTACCAAATGTTGGCATTTCACTGCAAAATACATATTTTGATTCATGTGATGACACGATGAGAGAAATACCACTACATACAGAAAATTTTGAACGCAAAGATAATTCTGTACCTATGTAAGTATAATAAATATACAATAATAATATGCTTCATATGTCAAGTGTTAGCTCGAGCTGTATTATTACTATATTACTGTTCTAATGATTGTCGATTTTGTACGTAGCATACATAATTAAAAATAATATAATAAAAACTATTTGACAAAATATCAAACTGACTTCCTAAGTACGAGTATGACATAACATGTAGAGGTCGGTACCATAAACGCATAGGTATTGATTCCAGGTATTCTAAGCACCACGGTACTGACTTCAATAATTAAATTCACATTTTTTTGTATATGGAAGTTGGTTCTATTATTTACCCGACTGCCAAGTAATCTCTACATTTTGTCCTACTTATAGGTGTATAAGTCAAATACACAGTTTTTGTTCATTACAGTGTGCCGGGACACTACAAAGTCATTACAATGAATTATAAAAAAAAAATTCTATTCTCAATCTTGCTTCCGTCTTTTTAATCGACTTCAAAAAAGGGGACGTTATATGTTCGTCTGTATGTTTTTTTTTTGTGTATGTTCATCGATTGATTCGCCAATTGTGAACCGGTTCGAAAAATTATTTTTTTTGTTCGAAAGAGTATTTTCCCGAGGTGATCCCATTTAAATTTCATTGATTCAGTCGAGCGGTTTTTGAGTTACACTCCAATAACTGATTTTTTTTATTCTAACTTGATGATTTAGTAGCTGGCAGTGAATGACAATAGATCCCGTAGGTAGCAAGATCACTTAAAAAGGTGAAAATAAAAAAGGTCCATTTCTTGGACAATATTTTTTTTTAATTACTTTTAAATTATTTTTTTTGTTTTTAAATTGTCTTTAGGGTAATAATATAATAAATTTCTATCAATTGCTAGTTTACCAAACCATCTTAATATTTTCTAATTTCCAGGGTCTTGGATGACAGTGATTGTAAAATTTACCACACTCTAGAATTGTAAGTAACCAGTTTTTGTAATGGAATTAATTTATCAAATAAAAATTAGAAATTTCCTTAAAAACTATTTTGTTGATATATATAAATAAAATTATCTGATTCATTACAGGGTACCAATTACACCAGCACAAAATTTTTGTCTTTCAGTGGAAGATGAAATAGACAGTATCATGAATTACTCACGCAAAGAAAATAATGCCACGAAGTAAGTCCGATATTAATTATGATGGTTTTATGTGTCCTGATAAAATTGTTCAATGATATATCAGTGTACATGTATAGTACTTAAAAAAATTACGTCTAAACCTGTGATTGGTGGCTACTTTGATTGCTCTGAGATGTTTTTTCTCTGTGTTTTAATGTACATTTCAAAAATCATAATTATAAATATAATTTTAATTTCCAATACGTAGCAAAATAACAAAACATATATAATTAATATAAATCTTATAAATATTCACTTTAGACTTCCGTTTGATGAAATACAGAAACCGCAGAGACTTGCTGATATAACCAGGACGCAAGATAGCCCCATTGTAAGTTGTACAATTATGAATTTAAATAAAACAAGGTATCTTTAACCATGTTGTTAGATAAATAACAAAATAAAAAAGTGTTTGATTTAATTGTACAATTGGTTAACCGTTTAGGTTTCTACGCATCAGTTGCCAGATGATAACGCATTGTCGGGTGCTGCGGTAGTTATTGGTTACAGAACAAAAACAGTCCTTTATATGGCAGTTAAAAACAAATAATGTATGATTGTATGTCCACGGTCAGAGAACAAAAACAAAATACCCCCTGAGCACACGTGTTTTAAAAATTACGAAGGGTCCTCAAGTGGAATAGAATCCGTTGCAATAGTTGAAGGGTTTAAACATTCTTTACCAAATCAGGGCTTGATTTACTCTAAGTTAATTGCTGATGGGGACTCCAGTACATATAAGAGCCTAATATGCTCTTATATGTACTGCTCTTATAAGCAAAACCTTAACCAAAAACACTTGCTATCCTATTAGATATCGCAAAGTTCTTGGACAAAATATACTGCGCTTGCGTAGAGCAGTAAAAGGAGCTGTCAAACATATCAATTTAAAAGATTTAATTTTCACTCAAAAAGTAATTGAACTAAAACAAGATCTAATAAATGCACCAAATCACGTTTTCGGAAATCACAAACTATGCAAACCTTATTTTTGCCAAAATATTGATCAAATGAACCTACGCAAGATTTTGTTGCTGAAATGAAGTCTAATAATATTTTTGCTGCTATCATGAAAATCATGTCTAGATTAGTAAATAATGCTAAAAGCCTAATACATGATGTAAATAGTAACATAGCAGAAGTATTCAACAGCGTTATCGCGAAATTTGTGGGCGGTAAACGAATAAATTATTCAAGTCGACAGTCTTATACAGCTCGCTGTGCTGGCTCAGTTGTGTCATTTAACGCTAAAGAACCGCAATCGTACATTTGCAAAAAGATGTTAATGCAAAGTCCTAATCCTATTGTTAGACGCTTAGTGATTAAACGCAATAAAAAAATAATTTCAGATTTAAAACGGAGATTATCAAAATCTTTTGCGAAAAAAAAGTGCACAAACAATACAAATGACAAATATTATGGCGATTCTTGTCAAAAGCCAGATTAAGAACAAGCTGACTTTGATTTCGCTAAATCAGAACATGTGAAAAAAATTAATCTTTCTGATGAGGATCGCCAGTCACTTGAAAAAAGAACTGTTTTGCAGGCAGATTCGATTGAATGGCACCAAGAGAGAAAGTTACGCCTGACTACGTCTGCTTTTGGAAAGGTATGCAAAAGAGGCCTTATAAAATGTGCACCTCTAGTAAAAAGTCTTGTGAATGTAACCCATGATTTAAGTCACGTAAAATCCGTTCGTTATGGCAAAGAACACGAACATATTGCATTAGAACAATTAGCTGAAGTACTCAAACTCGACAAAAAGGCTAACATTGAAGTTATTAGCGAATTAAAAAATGTGGCTTATTTGTCGATTCTGAACTGCCATATTTGGCAGCAAGTCCAGACGGATTCATAGATGATAAAATCATTGAAATCAAGTGTCCGTATTCGGCTAAGGACAAAACAGTCGAAGAAGGCATAGCACAAAAAAAAATATCTGGAAACAGGAGAGAAACGGAAAGTTGACAATAAATAAACAACATGATTGGTTCTACCAGGTGCAAGGTCAGCTTCACATTACAAGGAAAGCAGTGTGTTTATTTGTAGTGTGGACAGAAAAAGATATAAAAATTGAGACAGTAAAAAGAGATGACGAATTCTGGGAAAAGAATATGGAAACAAAATTACAAACATTTTACTTTGATTGTCGGAAAACAGAAATTATTGATTCAAGGCTGGACAGAAAAATGGAAAATCGTGAGCCACAATATATTTTAGACGCAATAAACAAAAAAAACTTAGAAAAACGTAGAAAAGCAATTCCTTCCGCGATTGTTATGCCAGAAGCAAAGCGGAAAAAACTTAGTTATTTTTTTCTCTGACTTTCATGTTCCTTGCCATAACTAACCAAATACCTGATCAGTCAACTTCATTATCAGAAATTTAATCGAACCTCCCTGCAAACACTTACTAATATACTACATACTAGATTATTAATTGACTGATAAAGACAAGTCTTTTAACAGTTATGTCTTACTTATGAATATCAATGCTTTGAAGCTAACTAAACTAAATAATAATAATAATAATAATCTACGAAGAATATCAATCTTAACGCACACGTTCACCGTTTTTACTTTGACTATTTTGATACTTTTATACATTGAAACGAAAATGTGTCAACTGTAATAAAGCATTTAAATATTAAAAATCATATCATCTCACTAACAATTACTCAAAGAATTCGGTTTTAAGTTTATAAAGATCTCTACTGTTACTAAAAACACAGATGTTTATACTATATATTTTATGCTGACTGCCACCATAATTGTGCAACTTATCCGTCAAATTGCTCTACTAATATATATATGTTCAATAAATAAATTGTGCCAGCTTACTAAATATTTGTCAATTTCTTATTTAGCAGAATTTTAAAGTAAGTGTCCACGTCATCTACGCAAATGTCCCAAGATTTCTGCGTATGTAGTAAGAGTACAGTTAGATGATTGATTTGGTGCAACTCAAAAACCTACTAGGGGATGGACTATCTAAACATCGGATATTCTAGGTGATTATACGTGGTCACACATAATATATATTGTAATATATATACACTTTATAGAAATCGGTTACGTCTAGTTTGAGAATTTGAGGCCGACCACTGGGATTTTACCCTATTTATTTACCATATGTATATACTAACGTGCCGAGAAGTCATTAATTAAAAAAAATAGAACGTGGAAAAAGGTTTTTTTACCTGAATATATTCAATAACAGTATTTGAAATTTGTTGCTTTATTTTGTAAATAAATACAAGTAGCATCCTAGCTAGTCGATTCAAAATCGGTTACGTCTACTTTGAATAATGTAAATTTGAAAAGGGCCGACCACTGGAATTTTTACTCTAGTGAACTTACTGAAGTGCCGATAAGTCATAAACTAAGGTTTTTTAACCGACTTCCAAAAAGGAGGAGGTTCTCAATTCGACGGGTTTTTTTTATGTTTGTTACCTCAGATTTTTCGAGTAGGTGAACTGATTTTGATGATTATTTTTTTATTTGTAAGCTGATGCTTCCTGTTTGGTCCCATTTCAATTTCATTAAAATCGGTCAAGCCTACTAATAACTGAAAAGTGTTCAAACTTCAACAAGTTATTTCACACTTTTGTGTGTTTTAGCCGATTCCATTTATTGTAAGAAAAGTAGCATGAATATACTAATTTAATAAAAGTATTTGAAAATTGTTGTTTTGCTTTGTAAATAAATATTAGTAGCACCCTAGCTGGTCGATTGGCGCAGCGCGGCGGCTCAGCGCATAGCTATTTATTCGCTCAATCTTGGTGGCGGCAGCGAAGCGGCGGGCAGCGTGTATTACTCACGCACACATACGCGGAGCGCATAGATACATAAAATCGCTTACCGCCAGAAGCTCGGTGCGCCCTTAATAAAGAGGAGAGATTTGATAGTTTGTAACTGATAAACGCTAAAACTACATAATCAAAAATTCTATTTAAAAAAAGGTTCAAAACATAATTTCGCCAGGGGGCAGCTATATTATGTCTTAGTAATATACTATATATTTGATTCATCATCATCATGCAACACCGCACGGGTGAAACCACGGACTATACTAGGATACAAATATTTTAATTTTTTACACTATTGTTTATTATATATCAAACATCTCCAGGCCTCTAAGTTTTGGCTACAGCCTAACCTTATGTCTTAGTAAAGGACCGGATAATAAACAAGATGCAACAATATGATTTTTAAAATCATCGCCGCATGCGTTTGTACGTGCCGGGAGGTTTTAAAAGGAAAATAGCCGACCTAGTGCGAGTTGGATTCGCATACTGAGGTTTCCGTACAAACTTGTAGATAAGTTATCTAAATGTTCAATAGTTTGCCAATTGAAAACTTTTTCCCACAAATCTAAATGACTTCTTGTCAAATTTCAGAATTTTGGGTCAACGAGAAATACTCCATAAGTTTTAACTTCCTTGGGAAATCGCAAAATGAAAAACTTGCTAAAAAACGAGATTTTAGAGTACTTACCAGTTCTGTAACAATTGGAAATAAAAACATAAACAAGTAATCATCAGATGTAAAATTCGTCCCAGCGATGGTAAATAAGATGAGCAAAAAAAAAACAAGCTGGTTAGGCAAGTAGGAAAATTCCATTATAACTGCTGCAAGTTCGTCTCTTATACCATTCCAGAACAAACAATTGTAAATGGCCGAACCTCCACCTATGGAATAAAACAATATTAAGTTAGGAACATAAAAAAACAAAATTTACCTGTCAGTGTTGCAGAATACAGAATTTAATCGGGATAATTTTATTTTAATTGTCAGTAATACAAATACAAAATTATTTTAACATATTTCATTATTTTTATCCGGTAGTTTTAAATTTATTTTATACGTCTATAATAGACAGCTACCATTCCGTCTATATGTGATCATGATCACTGAAATGTGTTTGTTAAATCAGGATAATAATAATTATTACCTATTTATTACAATCCTAACAGTATTGACATGTGACAGCTGTTAGCTTTAAATGCCCAATTGGGGATCCTGGATCGTCAATTGCACACTATGCAAAATAGATTATTATTTCATAATGATGTATTTATACGTATGATCATTACAATTAAATAAATATTTCTAAAATAAAATAAAATAAATAAATATTTCATAAATATTTCATTTCATTTCATTTCAAATATTTCATTTCATTTCATTTCATTTCATTTCATTTCATTTCATTTCATTTCATTTCATTTCATTTCATTTCATTTCATTTCATTTCATTTCATTTCATTTCATTTCATTTCATTTCATTTCATTTCATTTCATTTCATTTCATTTCATTCATTTCATTTCATTTCATTTTCAATTTATTATAAGAAAGAATGCTCTCTAATAAAAGTTGTAACGTCGAATGCTGATCAGCCAGCAGCGGCACAACCTTCCCCATCTCTTTTGCCAAAAATCGAGCTCCAGCGTTTCGGCTCAAAATTGGAAGAGTGGCAATCTGTTATAGCGATATTCTTAAGACTAATAAACGCAAAGGCAAGCCTTTCTGACGCAGTAAAGCTGCACTATTTGCTATCCTGCTTGACAGGTGAAGTATTTGACCTTGTGTCACACCTGCACCTCACACATGAAAACTATGCAATCGCGTTAGGTATTTTGAGCCGCAGGTACGAAAATCGACGCCTGCTGATCGATAGGTTTAACACTTTTATATTTGATTTACCTGAAATTTTCATGAGGTCAGAAATATGCAAGCAATTTCTAACAACTCTTGATCGCGCCAAAGTGCGACGTCACTTCAAGGAATGCCCCCCGCGCGCGCGGCCGCCGCCCCCCGGCAGCTGTCAAACTCCGAGGAAGGCGGCTGAACTGGGCAGCGGTCACAAATTTACAGTCGCCGCTAGCGGACGTATACCGCTCCGCCTCCGCGCCGCGACCGCATGGGAACCGCCGCCATATCATCGGCACCCGTGATCAGCACAAACCTTCGCGTTACGCGTCAGCCCGAGCCACCTACCTAACTTTGCCGCGAGTGACCTCTAATAAGCCCGTGTTTACGGTGAACCAGTGCACAAACAATAAATAGAATTAAACAAGTGAACAACAGTTCTTCAGCACAACGTACAAAGCAGGACCCTTCAGCACGACGTCCACAGCAGGACGCCTTCCCAGAGGACTCTTAAGGTCATCAGCCCCCAACAGATCCAGAGTCACCCGACATCCTGTAAGTACCTCCCATTTTTACCTTAACCTATTCTCACCTTAAATATTCCCTAACGACCGTATGGTTGCAGAGAGAACTGCTTAACCATATTTTCCTTCGTTGCCGGATTATTGAACCAGCTCCAGCCAAACCATAACTTCCTCTGAACCCATCTTTGGTCCATCAAACCAAGATAATTAAAAGAACCAATGCTCCTAATACAGTCCACCCCATATATCAGCCCTAGTTAATTTCCAAATATCGAATATTACCTCAAACTCCATTTTATTCGAATCTACTCCGAACTTACGTCATACAAATCACTGGAAGCTTCCAGAAAAAATAACATATTGCCAAGCGAAATTGACCCATCAAGGCGACATTTACTAAGCACACGATGACGTTTTTTGACATAAGCGCGGCTGCAGAGTTGTTTGTTTGACATTCCTGACTGATTAACCTAGTGACTCCGATACCGTATTGCACGTAGATATATCGTATAACTACAAACTGCGGTTATTCACGATAGTCTAATATTGTTTGCAAGAAAGTCTAATTGAAAATTCGTAGGCTAGCCACTAAGTACCTACCTACGCCAGGTACTTTGTTGATTTTAATTATAAAATTATAGATTTACTTCTGTTCGTGATTATCATGAAATAATTATGGTAAGTTAATTGTTTACATTTAAGTCGGAGATCAGCACAAAACATCTTAGAGTTCCGTACAAAATCTACGTAAATAACATAACAAAAATTATACGTGATTAACATGAAATAATTAATGTAAATTTATTGTTTAGATTTAAATTAGGGTACCGCACGAGAATCTTAAATATTTTGTACATAACGAAAATTACAGATTATAATTAATTAATAAAATAATTAAACCCTCAGCTCACATAAGGTTTGGTACACGCGTTATTAATTAAGGCGTTATTTTAACCGACTTCCAAAAAGGGAGGTGCGGAATTTCACCTACGTTTAAATATTTTAATATTTTTTTTTTGTTTTTTTTTTCCTTGTGCCTGACTTCGCCTTCAACGTTACCGATGCCTTCAAAATCACAGGTAGCCAGATTTAGGGATGAACAGATCGCTATTCTTAAGCTTAATCTGTCCGAATCAGCAAGACTCATTCGAGTTAAGTTTCATTCATAAATCTATTGTTATTTTTTGCGCTGATGCGGACGGGTTAATTTGGAAGCGTTATCATTGAAGTCCAGCAAATCAAAGCATTATAGCCCAGAATTCAAAGCCAGAGCAGCTGGCGTAAGAGTGACTCGTGATTAATTCGACGCGGCGTACTACATAATTTTAGACACCGACGATTTAACAGACGCACAGGAAAAATTCTACATCAAGCAGTGTGAAAGAAGCGGGTAGGCCGTACAGTCAAAACAGCTGATTCGTATTTAAATTCGGAAAAATAGTTTTAACGTCCAAAAGTTCTGTCTGTTTGTTTCTTTTAGAAGCTAAACGTGTGTTTTCTGTGTGGAAGTGTTATTCATGAGAAGTATCACGGAAAAGTGACTTTATTTGTGAATCAAGTTTTGTGTCGCTCATCCTGGTGGAATAGCATTGAATCGCGTCTTGATTGACAAACTGCAAAACACTGATCGAAACTGAGGTGCGCGAATGAGGATATTATATAACCTGGTTAGTGTGCTTGAATTATTGAATATTTGGAGTTTTTTATTACTTAGTGCTCAGAATTTATAAATTTAAATTGATTATTGCGCCACCTATTGAAGAATAGAGCAATTTTCCCTAAGGCGACATCTATACTATAGCCGTGTAACTACTACAAGAATCGAACTAATCATCTCGTTTATTTTGATTTATTACTAAAATAATAGACATTATGAAGTGTGGCGGTTGCGGGAAATTTCTGAGTGGTGGCGCTGAATGCACTAAATGCAAGATAATGTTTCATAAGCAGTGCGTCAATATCACGTCGGCTAATACTCCTAAACAATGGTTGTGCCCGGGTTGTATTGCTAGAGTGCCCAAAAAAGATAACAGTAACACTCCTATAAAAAGCTTGGGAGAGCAGGAGATCCAGGAGGAGGAATCCCACCTGGAGTTAGACTTCGTCGGCGAACAAAAACAAATTTTAAATGAATTGAAAGCATTGAGGAACGAAATGAATTGTCTCCGAGGGGATATAGGTTCATTCCGAGATGAAGTCCGGGGCGAAATGAAAGACCTGAGAGCCATGTACCAAACCTGCGAAAGCAAATTAGATGATTTTTCGGTCCGGCTGGATAACAATGAGTCTAGGCTGATTCAGCTTGAAGAGTCTTGTAAAGACACAGCTAACCTAAAGACTGAAATATATCTCTTGAAACAAGAGCTCAATAATAAAGAACAGATAGCTCTACAAAATGTCATTGAGATAAGTGGAGTCACTGAAATAAGCGGCGAAAATATTGTGCATATTACAGGGCTACTTTTTAGTAAAATTGGCTTGAAAGTTGACGAACGAGACATTGTAGAAGCTCGTCGAGTGGGTCCAGTGCGCGTGGGAGAAGATGGTAAACCGCGAACGAGACCCGTGGTAGTACGTGTGACTAGACGGGCCGTGCATGAGCAAATATTGAAATGCGCTCGCGCGCGTCGACGTATTACCACTGCTGATATTGATCTCTTGGGAACATCTCGTCCTATTTACATAAATGAGCGCCTCACAAAGGAGAACAGGCTTATTTTTGGACGAGCTCGGCAATTGTGCAAGGAGTACAAATGGAAATTTTCCTGGACGCGAGAAGGCAAGATATTTGTCAGGGAATCTGATGGGAAACAGGCCTTTCGCGTTCGTAGCGAAGGAAATTTGGTCTCTATTTTTAAATTACGTCATAATTCTAATAACTAGTCTAGCCATAATTATTTTTATGTTACATTACGAGTATAATCTCAGTTCACCTGTAAAATTGATTATTTATTTAAAGTTTTGCTACTATATACTTCTTATCATAAGCCAGCTTTGCGCTAAAAATGCTGTATTTTCTTGTTCCTTTAATTTTGTATATTTATGTCTTATGTTTGTGTCTTGCAATATTTTTTTCATACACACACATGTTTTGTCATATAATCACACCTTACACTACGCACCTACGCACAACTACACACGTTCTCACTTACTCTGTGCCTATATGAAAATGCTACTCCGTGTAATTTTTTACCTTTTGATTATGGATAATACGCCAAAAAATAACCAAAGTTTGAGACTAGGTCTATTGAACGTTCGGTCACTCAATACTGGGAGAGATGAGCTTGAAGCAAGCATTGAGACTTATAAACCCGATATATTGGCCCTCAATGAGACTTGGATCAAAGAGGGTCAAGATATTATAGCCCCAGTACTTCCAGGGTACGTTCTTAAATTAAAATCCCGTAAGGTACTACGCGGTGGTGGAGTGGGTTTTTACATTAAAAAAGGGTTAAAAGCAAGAGTTCGTGCCCATCCAGAGTCGAAACTAGAGCAATTGTGGTTGGAAGTTTCACTACCAGGTTCACGTATGGCAGTAGGTACTGCATATAGGTCTCAGATCACTAAAGTAGATGTGGGTCTCGAGGCCTTAAGCGAGTCACTGAGTACTTTTGCTTATTGTGAGTACGTATGTCTGCTGACTGATTTTAATATTGATGTATTGAAAACAGATCAAAGATATGCTCGGGAGCTAGCAACATTTTGTCTTCATCAAAATCTTGTTCAAGTAGTAGCAGAACCGACTAGAATTACGGACTCTACAGCGACTTTATTGGATCTTATTATAACAAACGTGCCTGATAAATGTAAAAAGATCACCATCATACACAATAGAGAGCTAAGCGATCACGGTCTTGTTCTGGGCGATTTTAATATAAGAAAACAGAAACCCGTAAAACGTTTTGTAGAGTCACGATCATTGACAGGTATTAATTTTGATTCATTCCAAAATGATTTGAAATTCATACCATGGGATGATATAATGCAGTTTCAAGATGTTCAGTCTAAAATGAAATATTTAATGAAACAATCATTATGCTTTTTGATAAACACGCCCCTTTAAAAAGGCGTCGGGTTCAAGACTCCCCTAAGCCATGGATAACTTGTAATATTAGACTAATGATGACTTTAAGGGACGAAGCTCTACTCAAAGCATTAACCAAGAAAACAGATTCCGCAAAATCATATTATAAAAATTTAAGAAATTTTGTAACAGCGTCAGTAGAACGTGAAAAATCTGCTTTTATCACACATTACATTAATAACAATTTAAAACAGCCTAAAAAAATGTGGAATTATTTAAAAAAACTTAAGACATTGAATAATAGTTCTATGACATCTATTCCTGATCATTTAATGGACTCTAATAGTATAAACAATCATTTTCTTAATGTACCCGGAGATGGAGTAGTTGATAACAAATTAATAGCATTTTTTCAGTGTTATAAAAGATCTCAAAACGTTTTTTCTCTTAGCACGGTGTCTGAAGAAATTGTAGGTAAAATATTGTTAAATATTAAGACAAAAGCTTCAGGTTGTGACGGCATAAATTCGGAAATGATACAACTTACACTTCCAGAGAGTCTGCCACTCATTACAAATATAATTAACTCTTCCATTCTGTCGGGTGTTTTTCCTTCTGTTTGGAAGCGTTCAGTGGTGAAACCGACACCTAAATGCAATTCTGTAGAAGAACTAAAAGATCTTCGTCCAATAAGTATTTTGCCCGTGATATCAAAAGTCTTGGAAAAGGTAGTTTACATGCAAATGGAAAAGTTTATTAACCAGGAAAACATTTTACCTAAACATCAGTCAGGTTTTTGTAAGAGTCACGGAACAGAAACAGCCCTTCTGAAAGTCACTGATGATTTGTTATCAGCTTCGGACTCTGGTATGGCTAGCGTTCTTGTACTGTTAGACTTCTCACGTGCATTTGAATGTTTAAACCCTTATCTTCTAGTTGCGAAACTTTCATATTATGGTTTTTCATCAGGAACATGCGAATGGTTCAAAAGTTATCTCATTGGTAGAGAGCAATATGTAGAGCTGGAGAACGGTAAAGGTACCAAAATTGTTTCTTCAGTCGAAAATGTACTAAGAGGCACGCCACAGGGCTCTATTTTGAGTCCCATTTTGTTCTCTTTATTTACAGCGGACCTATCGGAACATATAAAAGCTTACAATTACCATCTGTATGCGGATGATACACAAATTTATCATAGTTTTGAACCAGAGCATACCAGGGATGCCATACAACGTATAAACGAAGACTTAAATGAAATCTACGAATGGGCTCAGCGCAACTCCTTGGTTTTAAATGCATTGAAATCCAAATTTATGATTTTAGGTACTAAAACGCAAATCAGTAACGTCCTTCGTAATGATCATAGGCTTGCAATTAATTTTACACAAATACCTTTGGAAACAGAGGTAAGGAATTTAGGGATGATAATGGATAGTGCACTAAGATATGAGAAACATGTGAACGATAAAATAAAGAATGCATTTTACAAATTAAAAGTTTTATATCCCATAAGAAAATACATTTCTGAAGAGGTAAGAGGTTTACTTTGTGACCATTTAGTGCTCTCTCCATTTAATTACTGCAGTGCCGTATATGGACCGAGAATATGGATTAAGACGGAAAACGCAATTCAACGTGTTCAAAACGCATGCGCGCGTTTTTGTTTTAACATACCCAGGAGAGATCATGTCACGCCTTATTTAGTAAAAAAAAATATTCTGAATATGAAGTCACGCAGAGAACTTCATCTTGCGTGTGTTACCCAAAAAGTGCTCTACAACAAAAAACCGGAATATTTATTCGAAAAATTCTCATGGTCGAAAGATATTCATCAGGCTTATACTCGTTCTAAGCACAGTAACACATTGGCTATCCCATTGTTTAAAAAACCAGGTTTTAAGGGTTGCTTCAAGTTAAGAGCGGCTAAAATTTGGAACGATCTGCCGCCACCTTTGCGAACAATACGATGTAGTGTAATATTCAAGACACGGGTTAAATTAAATTTGTTAGTCCGCCAAAGACATAACTTCGAGGCAACCTTTAGAATCCATAGTTCACACCATAGATTAGCCTAAGCATAGTAAGCAAACACATACACACACGCACATACACACACAGCACACACAAAAATTCCCCACCACACATCTACTTACACATTAAAAAAAACTGGCATCGGCACCCACATTGTTGTTATTTGCGCAAGTTAATATATATATATATTTACCGTTCCACAAAAAGTATTTAAAGTATAGATCGCATTATTATTTTCAATTAATGTATTATTATTTGTGATGTTATTTAATCTATCGTATAGGAGAAAGTCCTACTAATAGATTGCTGTTTTGTCTGTGGTTTATTAAGGTTTATTGGTAATTCTTGAACTCGCTTTTTTATACTCTTTTTTTCTCGGCGAACATCTTAGCCCGAGTTCAGGAATCCACTGAAAATCAGTGTTATGGTAGCTCCTTGACTGGTGTGGCCATAACTCAAACTGAGTGTATTCCTTTTGCTATAAGTTGTATATTGTTTGTAAGAAATTGTATGTCATTTATTTTATTTTCTGTAGCAATAAATTATTATTCTATTCTATTCTATTCTATTCTATTCTATTCTATTCTATTCTGAAAGGACAAAAGACGCCATAACGAGATTCTCGTTGTACAATTAGAACAAAAAACATGGTCATCAGCTCCCACTGACGATGTAAAAACAGTGCAAAATAAGGCGAACGTCACAGCGCCACATACGGTAAACTCGGTCATCCCCCTAATTGAGTTACCAAGGTTTACCTCACAACCCGCGCGCCCTTCGCCATCAGCTCAGCAGGTATCGAACCCGCAGCCACAGTGCTATGAGCAGGTTTCGAACCTGCAACCTCTCAGCTCCGCGCCTATACCCGCGCGCTTCTCACCATCAGCTCAGCAGGTATCGAACCCGCAGCCACAGTGCTATTCGCAGGTTTTGAACCTGCAACCTATCAGCTCTGCGCCTATACCCGCGCACTTCTCGCCATCAGCTCAGCAGGTATCGAATCTGCAGCCTCTGCGCTATGCGCAGGTTTCGAACCTGCAACCTCTCAGCTCAGCGCCTATACACGTGCGCTTCTCGCCCCCACTTCAGCAGGTTTCGAACCCGCAACCTCCGCGCTATGCGCAGGGTTCGAACCCACGACCTTTCAGCTCCGCGCCAAGACCCAAACAGGGATCGAACGCACAACCTCGCTATGGTGACAACCATTGCTACCCATGGTGTAATGTAAAGGGTTACAAGCTTCGGGTATGTACCCAATACTACACAAAACCAGTGCATTTATTGCCGGTATAACAGCGCGAGGTACCACGGCGCCGTCCCTCGCCTGATACGGGCCAGATGGTGTACTCCCGTCGTACTCCACCGCGCACTACCTCGCGTTCTTCACCGCCGCCTAGGCAATGACTAGGACGGCACATTCAGCACATACCGACTCAGCACACAAATACTCAGCACATATCCACTCAGCCTACAAAGAATTAGCACATATCCACTCCATATCATATAGCACATATGCCTCGCTCCTTTATAAGCAACTTTAGTTGGTCTGCCATTTTTGACATAGTATGACAAGAAATTAGTTTGAGGCAATGAATGTAGGACGAATAAAACAAAAAGAAATAAAATGTCTAACCGTTGTGCGCAGCTATGTACAAACTGCGTAGGATGTGCAACCGTTTAGCCGGCGAGTGGTGCGCGGTGAGTGTGTGGCGCAACCGGCCCCGGGCGACGGAGACGAAGGTGCGACGCGAGGGACGCTGCGCACACGCATCAGCTGGTAGTCGCCGCCGAGCCTCACCAGTGCGCCCGATACGCCATTCCGCGTCGAACCTATGTCGCTTGACTTCCCGCGCAACCGCCGTTCTCGTGCGCGATCTATTATTTCGATTCTTTGTACTGTTTGTGAGCCTTCCGCTGTTTCGTCTCGCAATAAAATAACGATTTATGTGAAGTCTGCGTTTTGTTCATTTACGCCGATAGCACGTAGGACCCCACATACTGGTGATCCTGACGTGATCGAAGAATGCAAGACGCCGACGAAAAAACAGAAAGCCGTGCGGCTCCAACGGTCGATCGCGTAACCGTACGCTTACCACCATTTTGGCAAGAGGACCCTGAAATTTGGTTTGCACAAATTGAAACCCAGTTTGCCGTTTCAGGAACGACTGCCGATGCCACGAAATTTTACATGGTAATCCAACAACTGGACCACAAGATTGCAAGAGAGGTACGCGACATTATTACTAACCCGCCGCGAAATGATAAATATGACAGGCTGAAGAGTGAGTTATTAAAACGCTTGTTGACCCACGAAAAATTGGGGGATCGGAAACCGTCCCAATTTCTTAGGCATTTAAGATCTTTGGCTAGTGATGGGGTGAGTGAAGAATTTTTACGAAGTCTTTGGTCTAACCGACTACCGACACACGTACAGGCTATAATAGCATCCCAGAAAAGTGCAAGCCTTGACGAAATCGCAGAGCTAGCGGATAAAATTTGCGAAGTCACGCCGTCTTCTTCGTCTCAAGTCGCGAGTACATCCAGCAGCCATTTTGATGACATGCTGAAACGGATGGAAAATATGATAACGACGCGAATTCAAACCGAAATAACGGCGCAGTTAGCTCAACTTGACGTACGTGGACAGCGAGGACGATCTAGGTCTAGATCCAGGAGTAGAGGTCAGAGTCAGAGTAAAACCGCAGGTATGTGTTGGTATCATGATATTTTTAAAGAGAAGGCGCGTAAATGTAGACCGCCGTGCAATTATAATGTGAATAAGCAGGGAAACGCTCACAGCAATCAGTAGAGGCGGCGGATGATTGCTATGCCGTGAATAGTCGCCTATTTTTAACCGACAAAAATACCAAAATCCAATACCTTATCGATACGGGATCTGACCTCTGTGTTTTGCCTCGACGTTTTCTTCAGCAGTTTTGTGAACCTACGGGATATGATTTGACTGCAGCCAATGGAACTGTTATTCATACTTATGGCACGCAGAAAATGCATCTGGATTTTGGATTGCGACGGGACTTCACGTGGAACTTCGTGGTAGCTTCGGTAGATAAACCGATTATTGGTGCTGACTTTTTATCTCATTATGGTCTTCTTGTGGATTGCAGAAACCAGCGACTTCTTGACAGCATCACGAACCTTACCGTCCAGGTGTCGCTGAGAAATTGCCAGTTGTTCAGCATCAAAGCTGTATCCGGTAACAGTGAGTACCACCAATTATTATCACAGTACCAGAACTTGGTTAAACCATCTGGCGTGTTTCGTGAAGTTAAGCACTCAACGGTACACTACATTCGAACGACACCAGGGCCGCCTGTATTTTGCAAGCCCAGACGTTTAGCCCCCGATCGACTAAAAATCGCAAAGGAAGAGTTTGACCACATGTTGCGTGATGGAACCGCCCGTCCTTCCGACTCACCGTGGGCGTCTGCATTGCACCTGGCGCCTAAAAAGGACGATGGCTGGAGACCGTGTGGGGACTACCGTGCGCTGAACGCACGCACTATACCCGACAGGTACCCGATTAGGCACAATACATGAGGACTACAATCATGAGTTTGCAGGATCGAAGGTATACAGTAAATTAGACTTTTTTAAATTAGAATTTTTGAAGACGATATTCCTAAAACTTCAATCACTACACCCTTTGGAATGTACGAGTTTCCATTTATGTCTTTCGGGTTACGAAACGCAGCGCAGACTTTTCAGCGATTTGTAGACGAGGTACTGCGTGGCTTGCATTTTACGTACGCCTATATTGACGACATCCTCGTTTTTTCAAAAAGTCATAGAGCATGGATTACTTTTGAATTCAAATGCTTCCAATATGCTATCAATCAGCTCCAATATTCTCTTCCAAGTATGTATAATAGGCAAATACAAAATTTTAATTATCAAATATATCAAGATATTAGTTTATTTTCATTCATAAGATCCATAGACTATTATAATAAAAATAAAACTTCAAATTTAACAGTCTTGACATCACACGAAACAACCAGCTGCGGTGCCGAGGAAACGAATCAGTTTTTTCATTGAAAATTTACTTTATATGATGCACCAAAACATTGCTGGATTATTAAATAAAAAAGGATAATGTAACAGTATACATAGATCAGCTTTGTGAAAAAGACATGCATGTTGACATACTCTGTTTCACAGAACATTTTATGATGGCAGGTTATAAAAACTTACTCAAAATCCTTAATTATTGTTTAGCATCAAGCTTCTGTAGAAAAGAGAGTAAAAGATGTGGAACGTGTATTTTAATTAGAAGCGGCCACCAATGGCGTGAACTGCCTGAAATAGTAACCCTATCTTTGACTGGTTTAATAGAATTTTGTGGTGTAGAGCTTATTTGTTACAATATTGCTGTTGTTTGTATATACAGAGTACCAAAAGATAAATACATTTTTGGATATTGTAGAAAAATAATTAGAAAAATTATGTAGGAGATCATACAAAGATACTGTGATTACAGGAGATTTCAATATTAATGTTTTAAAAAATAACAAGGTCACACGAGAATTGGAACGTCTATTACTTAATTTTAATCTAACATTAGCCCTAAAGCAAGTCACTAGATTTCAACGAAAAACTAGTATAGATAATTTTGCGCATAATATTTGAACAAAGAGTAAGACAGAAGTCATAGAGAATGCTTTATCTGACCATACCGCTCAGGTATTGAAATATCCAGTTAAAAAACATACGCCTTAATATTTTGGCGTGTAAGACGACGCGACTATAGCATCGAGGACTTAGAAATGTAAATAAAAACAACGTTGGATTTCGCGATGAATTAAATTATGTAGCAAGAAAAACGACAGTTATTATAGCTCTCTAGACTGACACCGACTACATCAAGCATAGTTACTTATAAAAAATACTCTTAATTTTTTAAAAGAATCATGAAGGTCACTCAGCGAGCGAAGATAATTATTTAATACAAACATCCACAAACAAATCAAAAACCACTTGGAACATAATCAATAACCCACCAAAAGGTAAACATAACCCACCTAAAATACCTATTTATGGTTTCCTGGTGGATAAAAAGTAATTACTGACCCTCTAACTATAGCTAATAACTAACTTTTTTGTAGATAAAATCGAACATATTCAGGGCCCATGGTCTAATACAGTATCGTCTCTGATAGCAAATAGAAAAGAGTCTATATTTTTTTCCCCGAGTATACCAATAGATATTCAAAATATTATTAAAACAAGGTTTTGATAGAATATCGACAAAAGTAGTAAAATTTGTTTCTGACCATATTTGTGCTCAGTATTAATTTTTAAATTATCAAGTTACATTATTTATTTATGTGTTCATACCTCTATTAAAAAAACTGTAGATAAAATATGGAAAATTATAGACGAATATCCCTTATTCCCATAATGTCCAAGATTTTTTAAAAATTTGTACAAAAAACTCTACTCGTACATGGAAAAAAAAGGAATATTTAGTAATGAACAGAAAGGTTTTAGACAGAACAAAACGATAAATATGGCAGTTTATGACTTTTTGCATGGTGTGATGACAAATATAGACACAAGAACACTAGTTTGCGCCATTTACTGCGATATGACCCAAGCAGTCAATCACGTCAACCATGGATCTCTATTGCAAAAACTAGAGGTATACGCGGCAACGTCCTAAATCTCATTCAATCGTACTTAAGCAACAGGAAACAGTATACGGAAATTACTAGAATAAATTATGTAACAAAAATGGAGAAATCTACCAATCAGAGGAACGGTCACTCTTACATGGTGTACCACAGGGTAGTGTATTGGGGCCGCTTCTATTTATAATATATATAAACGATTTACTTAGAGCTGTTGATGAACCCATGACTCTTTTTGCAGATGACAGTACAGTGACAATAACGTGTAAAGATAAGGACACATATGAATGTGATATTTATCAAACTTAGACATCAATAACAAAATGGTTAAATAACAACAATTTGAAAATAATTTAGATAAGACAAACATAATGCATTTCAGCCAACTAGTGAATTATACCCCAATCATATAATAATATAACAGTCGAAGAAGTAGACTCCACAAAAATTCTCGGCCTTATTATAGATAAAAAACTCAACTGGAAGGCACACATAGAACAACTAACTAAAAAATAAGCACGTCTGCGTACGCGCTATTTAAGCTGTCCCCAGTGATTAGTCCAGAAGCAGTAGTAATAGCCTATCATGGATTAGTTGCATCAGTCTTACGTTATGGTGTCATTTTGGGGGCAACTCGACAGATAATGATATTGCCTCAAAGATGCAAAAAAGATGTATAAGAGCTATGTTTAATTTAAAGAAAACTGATAGCTACAAACCTTTTTTTTAAATATAAACTTTCGACATTTCATTCTCGATACTGTAACGTTTGTTACAGATAATTCCGAACTATTTCAACGTCTAGCTGACGTAGTTAGTCGTAACAGACGCGTCAATACAAGACTTCGCTTGCATTCTGCAAACACTGCGCTTATGCATAATAGCGTCTTCTGTATGGCACCAGCAGTATATAACAAAATACCTAACTCAATCAAAAGTTTAAATTGTTATTTATTCAAAAAAATGATGCAGCAACAGTTGAGTTAAGTGAATTTTGGACATTTTAAGTTTCTCTTTTATTTGAGTTTAATGCATCTATTTTATTTTAACATGGACATTATTATTACAATAATAAAAATAAATAATATAAAGTAACTAAATGCTATAACTGTAATTTTGATATAATTTGTAATAAATTTTATATATGTGTGCCAGGCCAAACATGTATGAACTACCTATCTTTCCATATTCTTATCCATGCTCAGAGTATATAAACACATGTTTAACAAATAAATATTTTGATTGATTGATTGATTAAGTACGGGGCCTGTTGCGTTCGGACAAACATCCGACTTTCGATACATTGGGATCGCTTTGCTGCTGCTGTGAGTTGTTCTGTCAGTATCTATTCTAACGTTCAAAATCGTTTATTGCCGTACCCGTTCTCATAGGTAGGTCTCGATTGCTGCCCACAAGAGTCACTTTAGGAGGATCCATGGTGAGAACTCATTGATACTTACTAACTTTTGTAAAACCATTATGACCAGTTAGCGGCGTATGTGTTCCGCTTTAGAACCCTAAAGTTTCCACTAACATAAACCCACATGCCTGGTGGGGGCACGGAATCTTTATAGCCGACAATTATATTAAAAACTATGTTACGAAAATCACACAAACCTGTACAATGTGAATTCATTTTAAATCAAATGTATTTACCAATTAAAAACATAAAGCTGTAAGGAATTTCGGCATTAATTCTTTTCCAATCAAGAACACTAGCAATTCTGTTTGTCGGTAATTCTTCATAATCTGTACAAAAGAAAAAACTAATAATGCGTTATTGAATCTTAATGATAAATGCGAACTCGATGACAGCAGCAAATGGTGACAAAACGGTAGCATAGTAAGATTCGATTTATAAGATAACATGGGTACCGTTCTCTATTACAGCAGCGATGGCGGTGGTGCGGTGGTAGCATGGGTAGATTAAATGTATGATAAGAAACAACTCTATATGACAGTAGCGGTAGTAGTGGCGGCATAAGGAACTATAGCCTGCTTTTATAACAAACGAGTACTCAGTATGTCTCTCGCACTTTTCCGATATTGATAGAGTGAGATGTGGTGGTTAGAGTGGGACCATCGCCTTTGTTCTTGTTTTGAAATTGTTAAGGCCCGTTCATATTAAATAGTTCTTAAATATACCGTAGAAAAAGTTAAAAAAATAATTTATGATTTAAATTTGCATACCTAGTATACGTGTAACCAAATTTTCTGTTCGCGTTTTATGATATTGTTATATAAATAAATAACAACAAAACAATAATCTTGTAATAGTATAATGTAGTGGACCAGCTCAACCAGGCTGACAATTTTGGCGAAAGATTCCAGACGAATCTCGTTCAGTATAATTTTAAGTCAAGTATATACATTATTAACACACATTCACCGCTACATTGTTAATTTCCAAATTACAAATTAATAAACTAAATTACCATTTCCAACCAAGCAAAAACGAGAGACGCGACAAGACGCCTGTCAATGACAAGTTACAACGTGTTGCCCTATCAAAGTTACGGCACTTGTGTGCCCATTCAAAGAATAACGTTTGGTCGCAAACATCTACCCGCTCCAGACGGTGATACCTGAAAGCTAATCAACTGGTTGTTGTGACAAGGTTGCTACCACTCGTTTCAAGATCGATCCGTCCACCAAAAGACTTCGGCAAATCGCGGCACTCATAATCGGTGCCTGTTACCAAATAAAGAATGCGCCCTCGGCGCCAACATAGTGGCTTCAAATTACCATCTTTTATCAATACGAGGTCTCCAATCTTAGGTGGCTCGTTCTTAACAGTCCACTTGACCTGCTGCTGGAGGATGTGCAAATATTCTAAACTCGAACGATTCTAAAAACTCTGATCGAGCTGTTGGTGGCTGTTTTAATGTCAAACTAGGCAGTCAATTGTTTTGAAAAGTATACTGAGGGTGAATAGACCATTAAAAATATTTAATGCTTATGTACTACTTTTATATATAATAATAATAATAATAATAACGAGAACTGGCGTAAACCAGTGGTGCTAAGCATCGAAGACCGAAGAGACATATGGAAGGGCAAAGAGCTGCACGGACGATTCTACAAGGCCCTTACAGGACCTGATGTAGACCAGCTCGCGTCAGTGAACTGGCTACGTTTCGGTGATCTGTTTGGTGAAACCGAGGGTTTTGTCTGTGCAATTGCTGACGAAGTTATCAAGACGAATAACTACCGGAAATATATTCTGAAAGACGGTACGGTCGACATTTGTCGGGCATGCCGCCGTCCTGGAGAGTCACTCAGACATATTATTTCCGGTTGTTCTCATCTTGCTAATGGAGAGTACTTGCACAGACATAACCAAGTAGCCAGGATTATTCACCAGCAACTTGCACTTCAATACGGCCTTATTGAGTCTGAGGTGCCGTACTATAAGTACGCACCTACGCCTGTTCTTAAAAACGGTCGTGCTACGCTCTATTGGGATCGATCTATAATCACGGACAGGACTGTTGTTGCTAATAATAAGCCTGACATCGTGGTGATCGATCGATCTCAGCGCCGGGTAATGCTTGTTGACGTCACCATTCCTCATGATGAGAATCTCGTGAAGGCCGAGAAGGACAAGCTCAGGAAGTACCTTGACTTAGCTCACGAGGTGACCGCCATGTGGGATGTTGACGAGACGATCATTGTTCCGATAGTGGTTTCAGCAAACGGCCTTATAGCAAAAAGCCTCGACCAACATCTTAAGAGGCTCTCGCTAGACGGTTGGATCAAGAGCCAGATACAGAAGGCAGTAATCCTTGACACGGCACGTATTGTCAGGAGGTTCCTCAGTCTGCAGCCCTAACCACCGGTAGTTTGGGTCATGCTCCACTGCTGCTATAGAAATATTGTAAAAAATGTAATTTTAAGAAAAAGAAATAAATAATGTGAATAATAATAATAATAATAAAAAAGTGTTAAAGGGCATAACGCCGGTAGTAGCGCTTCAGTGAAACCGCAGCACACCTCTCGACACCGTCTTTAGCCAGCCACACCAACGTTGCCCTTTCTGTCACCATTCATGGTGGCCTTTATGGGGGGCCCGTTTAGTGGGTGGCAAGTCACCACCTGCCCAAAATATTTAAAATGAGACTGAATTTGGCAGGTGCCGTAGTCTCTTCCATAGCCCACTATCTTTTTATCACTAATAAAATCATTTCAATAGCCTTGTCATTTTACCCATTTTTATAATAGATATACCATTTCACCATCCATCCATAAGTTTCTGTTTTTTTATACTACTTTGTATTTTTATACCAAACAGGCCTCTAAGTGTTGGCTACAGCCCCACTTATGCCTTTGTAAAGGACCGGATGAAATCCGTGATTTATTTTGAATAATAATAATAATAAATTTTAAAATAAGCCTGAATTTGGCAGGTGCCGTAGTCTCTTCCATAGCCCACTATCTTTTTATCACTAATAAAATCATTTCAATAGCCTTGTCATTTTACCCATTTATATAATAGATTTATCATGTCACCATCCATCCAAAAGTTTCTGGTTTTTTTTATAATACTTTGTATTTTTTATACCAAACAGGCCTCTAAGTGTTGGCTACAGCCCCACTTATGCCTTTGTAAAGGACCGGATGAAATCCGTGATTTATTTTAAATAAAAGGAATAATAATAATAATAATAACGTTTATTGACGTAGATTACATTTTACAGAGCATGGTTTCAATGGTCCCGAAACTAGGTTAACCTGTATCTTGGGAACCTCCTTCCTTTTTGATACATATATTTCTAAACATAACGTTATAGTATTATAGTTAATGACAAAATACAGAATTTATTATTAATATAAAGAAAATGAAAGAAAATATCTATATTAAGATGAACGTGCATTTGCGTGCGTAAGTGCGAGGGTGTGTGTATGTAGGAGTGTAAGGATGTAAGCGTGTGTGTGTGTGGTGAAGGTTTGTAATGGTATAACTATAATTGTTAATACTATTAGATTTTATAAAAAATAGTTAAATTGTATTGTGTGTTTACTTATGAGAGTTTAATATTTCTTCTATTTCATCATGGGTGAGAGTCAGTAACCATTCATACATTTTGGATTTACATTCAGAACGCATGAGTGGGTGAATGCTCAGAATTTGATTTATTTTATTATAAATAAAGTTAGACATGTTTTTTTTTTTTTTTTTTTTTTATGTACAATAGGTTAGCGCTTGACCACAACTCGCCTGATGTTAAGCGTAGTTGTGATCTACGATGGAGCGCGCTTACCTAGAAGATACCGATTCACTCTCGACTTAAAGACTCGTAGGTTATATTTATCAGGAAACAGAGACATCGGCAGTAAGTTCCACAGTTTGGCAGTTCGCACAATGTAAGAGCCAGAAAACCGCTTAGTGCGAGTCCCTGGAACTTCAACCATGTAGCGGTGACGCCTTGAGGTGTCTCTGCTCGTCCGGTGATAAAATGGGGATGGGGGAATAAGATCGTGTAATTCCGATGCACACTCTCCGAAGTGCAACCGATAAAAAACCGAAAGGCAAGCAACTTTGCGACGATGTTCTAAACTTTGCAGCTTAGATTTGCAAAGGGGTTCACTGCCTATGAGCTTCCTGGCTCTCTTCTCAATCGATTCCAGCGCCTGAAGCTGACATTTAGCCGATCCATCCCAAAGGTGCGAACAGTACTCCATGCACGACCGAACTTGTGCTTGATACAAGGTAAGCAACTGTTCCGGCTTAAAGTACTGTCGCACCTTTGCGAGAAGTTCTTGGAAGCTTGCTAACGTGCAGCCCGTGCCCAAAAAAGGTAGTCGTGCTGACCCTGCTAACTACAGACCCATTTCAGTCACGTCCATTCTCTGTAAGAGCATGGAACGTGTCTTGAACAGCAGGCTCCTGGCGTATCTAGAATCTAATGACCTTCTCAGTGATCGACAATATGGCTTCCGCCGGAATCGTTCCACTGGGGATCTTCTAGTATACGCCACACACATCTGGAGTGAAGCCATAGAGAAATACGGGGAAGCACTTGCGGTTTCCCTAGATATATCTAAGGCCTTCGACAGGGTCTGGCACGATTGCCTTATTAGCAAGCTTTCCTCTTTCGGCTTGCCCATTGGTTTCATTGCGTGGATATCGGACTTTCTGAGGAATCGATCTATACGAGTGGTCATCGATGGCCGCTCGTCGGATCCAAGGGCGATTAATGCCGGTGTTCCTCAAGGGTCGGTGCTCTCTGCAACACTCTTCTTGCTCCATATCAACGATCTGCTAAAACCCGGTATCTTTGGGTATGCAGACGACAGCACTGTTGTGGAGAGCTATATATCCAACACGCGTGCCAGTGCGGCCGAAATTCAGTCACTAAGAGAGACTAATGTATGTCGTCTGCCGTTGTTGATAAGCTGTTCGAGTCAGAGTGATGGCGCAAATTTTGTCTTTTCGCCTTTTTGTACTTGAAATCTCAAGGTATGGTGTAATTTTATGTTTCCGTAGTGTTATGTGTAAAATGTATGTTTTCCTTACTGTAAGTTGTTTACATTCACGATATAATTGGTGTGTTGAATATCTAAACGGTTTAAATTAAATGACTTTCAAAATACGCCTTTGTGCTCTTTCCAGCTGTAAAAGGTGAGTTTTATGCGCTCCTCCCCATACATATATGCAATACCGAATGATCGATAGACAAATAGCTTTATATACCATGAACATCACGTTGTTGTTTGCATGGTGTCTTAGTTTTTTAAAGATCCATGATAACTTACGAACTCTGGAGGTGGTGAGTTCAATGTGAAGGTTCCATTTGCAAAGATCATCAATTATGACACCAAGATACTTAACTTCATTTGTTATTTTAATCTCCATGCACCCGCATAATATAGGTCTTAAGATAAAATTACTTTTGTGGAGTTGAAGTTTGTAGTTGGCTGGGGGTTTTGAGGAGTTTTTAATCGCAAACGTCATGAATTTAGTTTTTTTCAAGATTTAATGTGAGGACATTTTGATTCAGCCAATCATTTACAATCTGAATGCCATTTTCTGCGAACGCATGTGCCTCATCCCATGTCTCTCCATCAAAAACAAGGGCTGTATCATCAGCTAAAACTAAATACAGAACCATTTGTCAACGTCATGTTGCATAGTTCATTGATGTAAATTAAGAAGAGAGTGGGGCCAAACACGCTGCCTTGAGGAACTCCAAAAGTCATGAGAGAGTCGTTACTAACGTGGTTCTCTATTTTGACGCATTGATATCTATCTTGCAAGTAGCTTTTAAAAAGTTGAAGTGGAATTCCTCGTATACCATACATTTCCATCTTCTCAAGCAAGATAGGGACGGACACCGTATCAAAGGCTTTTTTCAAATCTAAAAACACTCCAAGTACTTTTTGTTTACTGTCTACCAGTCTCTTAATATGACTAACTAGGTGGTTTACTGCATCTTCTGTATTTCTGCCTTTTCGAAAACCGAATTGCGAAGAAGATAAAAGCTGATTTTTTTCCAAGAAACCTACCAGTTGATTATTTAATAATTTTTCTAGAACTTTTTAGAAAGTACAGGTAGGATAGAAATCGGTCGATAATTGTCGATACTATTTCTGTCCCCGCTCTTGTGAATAGGGTAAATCAAAGATTTTTTGAAAACATTCGGAAAAATACCACTTCTAATACATGAATTGCAAATGTTGGTTAAATACGGAGTAATTACATGTCTAGCCTTTTTAATGAATGTTGTGTTTATATCGTCCCAACCACAGGTACTACTTGTTTTTAGATTTAAAATTAAAGAATTGATCTCTGCTTCTGTACATTCTAGCAAAACTAAAGAATTTTGAGAAGAGGGACGTACGTATGAAGACTCTAATTTGCTTGAGTCTGAATCATTCGAATTTGGTACGTTTTGAGCTAGATTTTTCCCAACTGATGCAAAATATTCGTTGTCTACAGAGCTTTCTGGATCAGGTTCTAAAGATAGAAGTTCAAGAGGTGATGTTTTCAACTTATTGGTGTTCGTAAAGTCTTTGATTTTTTTCCACATCAATTTACAATTATTCTGAGCCTTTTCTTATTCCGACTTTTCATAAGCAATTTTTAATTTTCTTAGTGTAGAGTTGCAAAAGTTTCTATATCTAGTATAGGTAACTTTAAGTACTTGATTATCAGGGCATTTTTTTAAGTTTTAGATGCATTTGATCTCTATTTCGTATACACCTTAATATTCCTATTGTGATCCATGGTTTAAGGATTTTCAGGCTTCTTGGAATATTTAGAATTCTTGTATTAATTTTGATAGAGTTAATAATGGCATTGGTGAGTATCTCAGCAGACTTGTTAGGGTCAGAATCTTCAAAAATTAAATTTAAATAAGAGTTTTCTAAATCGGCAACAGCATTATCGTAGTTGATTTTTTTGAAAGTGCGTTCTGTAGTATTTTTATATGTGTAGTTTACATTAAGAAGGACGGCTCTGTGATCCGTAATAAATGTTTTAAGAACTAGACAAGTTCCTTTATAATTGGATTTGATAAAAATATGATCTAAACAATTCATTTTTCTGGTTGGTAGTGTGTGAGCTGGTAAGAAACCTAAGCCATATAAAAGGTCAAGATATGAGGAGCTGTTTGAGTCTAGATTTCTAGGTTTTATATCAATATTCATATCACCAGCAATATAAACATTTTTGTAACTATTAAGGTTGTTGACTACACGTTCTAGTGAATTAAGAAAATTATCGGCTTGTCGTACCGAGGGTGAGCGATAAATTGATATAATGACCATATCTTTTAGTTTAACAATTAAGCAGGTCTCATCATCAAAAGCTGGTTCCTCCACAGTGCAGTTCAAGCGATCACTCACATATACTATTATTCCATCATTTTGATTTTTAGATTTTATTGTAAAGAATATATTGTAGTTAGGCATCGTAGGAGGTGATTTGTGCGCCTCTAACCAGCATTCCGTCAGAACAATGAATTGAGGGTCAAGGCTACATCTAGATAGCAGTAATTGTAATTGATCAAAATTTTTGTAAATACTACGTATATTTTGTGTTATTATAAACCTATTGTCGTATTTAGTGTTTAAGTGAGATAAGCAATTTTCAGGGTCACAAGTGACGACTCGTGCTATATTATGATCGTCCAAATCCGATAATATATTGTTGATCGTACTATCCATTATGATATTTCTGAATGATCAATGGTACAAATAGGGCACACATTTTATAGAGATCAGTTAGTAAGTTACCTTCTTTTAATATACAGCATTTTTTATAAATAGTAACGTCCACTAATAATTGGATACTAGAATTGTGAGAGGTGAACGTATGAGTGTAATTATAATTTAACTGTTGATTAAGTGTAACTGTATGAATCAAAAGTTCATGTGAGAATAAGTGTGATTGTAAATTACGATTAACTTTATATATAGAAAAAAGCTTAGTTTTAGGAAAACACAGAACAAAGGGAAAACATAAAACCAAAAAAATAAATTTAAAAGTAAATGTGCTAGTCATGTCTTGCCTTGTAGGCGTTGTAGGTCATCTTCGCCAGCGATGCGGTTTGCCGGCTGGCCATCTACTGTTCGCAGGTATACATATCCATGCGAGGTCCAACAGTATTTATAAGCGTTAGTTTTTGCAAAATCACGGGCCTGGGTAAATAACCACCTGTTTCTCGATGTCAATGTTTCTGATATGAATACTCTTGTACTAGAACCCTTGATACCAAAAGTACACGACTCCTATTGACCTCTTCTGTCTTTTTATTTTTTTTCAGGGATTCCAGAAAAACGTCATTTTTAATAACTGAAGTAAATTCCACTATTATAGTTTTATTTTCAGCTTTAGACTTTGTCCTAAAAACGTCCTTTTTTTTTTTTTTTTTTTTTTTTTATACCGAACTGGGTAGCACTTGACCACTATCTCACCTGATGCTAAGTGATGATGCGATCGATGATGGAGCGCGCTTACCCAGAAGATACCTATGCACTCGTGTTTTGAAGACCCCCATATCGTACTTAACCGGAAACACCGACTCAGGGAGGGTGTTCCATTCCCGAGCGGTTCGTATGATAAACGAAGAAGTAAATCGCTTCGTCCGGGTAAATGGAACATCCACCATAAAGCGGTGGCGCTTCTGAGTATCTCTGGATGTCCGATTATAGAATGGGGATGGCGGAATCAAATTGTGAAGTTCCATTGCACACTCACCGAAATGTATCCGATAAAAAACCGATAAACAAGCGACTTTGCGGCGATGCTCGAGACTCTGGAGTCTCTTGCGTACTAGGTGGTCGTCGTTAATGAGTCTCTTGGCTCTCCTCTCAATAGCTTCCAGTGTCTCCAGCTGGTATTTGGCAGAACCATCCCAAAGGTGAGAACAGTACTCCATACACGACCGGACTTGGGCTTGATAAAGATTAAGCAACTGTCCCGGTGTGAAGTATTGTCTCACCTTAGCCAAAACACCAAGCTTTTTTGAGGCAAGCTGGGCTTTGGACTCAATGTAGGAGCCGAAATTGAGAGTTGGTGTTAATGAGATGCCAAGAAGCTCGAAATGGTTATTTATCGGCACGGACACATCCCTGAAAGTAGGAGCCAGCTGAAAAGGGCTCCGTTTGGCGGAGAAAAGACACGCCTGGGTTTTAGCAGCATTGAACTTAACTAGATTGGCATCGCCCCAATCGGAGACTGCCTGCAAAGAAAAGTTCAAGCGCTGAACCATCGCTTCCCTATGAGACTGGATTTGTAATGCACTGGTTCGTGCGTTAGATGTGTAACTCTCCACAACGGTGCCGTCATCTGCGTAACCAAAAATACCGGGTTTCAGCAGGTCATTAATATGCAGCAGAAAAAGTGTTGCGGAGAGTACTGATCCTTGGGGGACTCCGGCATTTATAGCCAATTGGGCGGAAGAACAGCCATTGATGACTACTCGAATCGACCGATCCCTCAAAAAATCTGAAATCCAGACACACAAACTAGTGGGAAGGCCGTATGAAGGAAGCTTGCTAATGAGGCTATCGTGCCAGACCCTGTCAAAAGCCTTCGAGATATCGAGAGAAACAGCAAGCGCCTCTCCGTGGTTCTCGATGGCTGAGTTCCAGATGTGAGTGGCATACGCTAGAAGATCCCCAGTAGACCGGTTTCGGCGAAATCCGTATTGTCGGTCACTGAGGAGATCGTTCACTTCTAGGTATGCCAGGAGCCTGTGGTTCAGTACACGTTCCATTGTCTTACATAGTACGGAAGTGACTGAAATAGGCCTGTAATTAGCAGGGTCTGCGCGACTACCTTTTTTGGGCACGGGCTGCACGTTTGCAAGCTTCCAGGACTTTGGCACTTGACCAGTCGTCATAGACAAGCGAAAGAGGCGAGTCAATACAGGAGTCAACTCTGGCGCACACATCCTCAAGACTACAGCTGGTATACCGTCTGGACCACTAGCTTTGTTCACGTCTAGATTGCGCAACGCTTTGCGGACTTCAGACTGTCGAATGCGGATTTCTGACATTACCGTCCCGCAATTTGGCAGACTAGAAGGTACAGCATTACCAGCATCTAGACGTGAAGACTCTGCAAACAGAGTGGCAAATAAATTTGCTTTCTCTTTAGCAGTATGCGCTAGTGAGCCGTCAGGTTTCAGCAGTGGAGGCAGTGAGGGACGGCAGAAGTTCTCTTCGATCGACCTCGCCAGGGACCAGAACGCTTTGCTACCCGAAGGGTAAGAAGCAAGTTTGTTCCCTGTCCGGCGTATGTGGTCGAAGCGAGCCATCTTGAGGGCCTTTTTGCAGGACTTGGCGGCAAGGTTAAATGCTTTCTTCTTCTCACGTACATCTCTAGATTTGCGGGTTCGAGCATCAGCCCAGGCTAAGTAGGCCTCATGTTTTGACGCTTCTGCATCTCCACATTTGGCATTAAACCATGGTCGAGCTTTGCTGGACAGCGAGATGTCAGAAAATGGAATGAAATATTCCATACCCTGTCGTAACACTTCTGTCACAGCATCCGCGCAAGCTGAGAAATCGCTAGAAGAAAAACAAACCCTCCACCAAGGATAAGACGAGAAAAAATTACGCATCTCATCCCAATCTGCTGACTTGTATCGCCACACCCGCCGGGTGCCTTTTGGGCTGGGATCGGGCGGGGAGTAGACCGACACAGACTTCACCAGACAGTGGTCGGAGCTACCCAAGGGTGATGAAACCGACACCGAGTAGCGGTCTGGATCTGTTGTCAGCAGAAGGTCCAAGCAGTTGGCTGTGTGGCCATCAACATCTGGAATCCTTGTAGCTCCTTGGACCAGCTGGGTGAGGTCTAGCGTCAAGGCAAGCTTACGCATCTCTCGACCAGCGTGATCTGTGCTCTGGTATGGGTATAGCCAGTCTTGATGGTGGGCGTTGAAATCCCCCAGAAGCACCAATTGAGCAGAAGGATACCTCTGTTGGGCCACGTCAGCTGCCTCACTGAGGTAGTTTGTGAGCCTGGTTGTCTCCTCATCTCCGCTGTGCGAACGATAGACACTAGCATAAAGTATCTTCTCCATGCCGTTGTCCACCAGAACCCACATGACGGAAAATTTGGGGTCTTCAAGGTTACGGAGACGTCGATAACAAATGTCATCGCGAGCATACATACAAACTCCTGCTCTGGCCCTAAAGCTATGTTCAAGAAAGTAGCCCGGGTAGGCAAGGTATGCAGCGTCAGCTGGGCATTTGATCTGCGTCTCCGTGAGGAACAGAATATGCGGTTTTGCGGTCTCAAGATGGTGGTGGACTGAGTCGATATTGGAGTGCAAGCCTCGAATGTTTGAGAGGTGCACTTGAAGAGAGAGGACGTGCTTCCGCTGTTGGACCTTTATTCTGTATTTGTTGCCTTTCATTTTATGGGGAGTGAAGATAGGTAAAGGGAAACGGAAGTGGAAACGAGGCGCATATTATCAACCCGTGACACAAATTAGGCTTTTCCACCCTATGGAAACCAATCCTGGAGACCGCGGGGACGCCCGAGCCCCCCCAGAGGTGTCCATCGGGACCTCTCGTCTGGTCGCCAACCAGCACGATGGCGCACCTCTAGGATTTTTCGCGAGATGGCGAGGCACCCTTTCATGAGTGGCTGGCTCACTACTTGGGCCCCCAACTATCTGCGGTCGGCCAGCGGAGAACCGTGCCTCGGATCCCGCTGCTCTCCAAGATTGGCTGCCAGGTAAATTTACCCTCAATGTATCACGATCAGCTATAGTAATAAGCGCAACTGTTTCCGACCCGTTTCCCATAATGGCTTCACCAAACATCATGCCGTAACGCTACTGCTTGGCGGCATGGCTTTGTCTGGTGGGTGGTAACACGCCGCGGCCTAAGCCTACCACCTGAAAAAAGTACTGCTCTTTTGGCGCCACCCAGGGGACACGTGTAGAACATCGAGGGCTAAATCCTACGGACGCGAGCAGTTTAGTCCCCCAAAAGTTTAGTCCTTAATTTCATGCTGCTTAACCGGCACATCAAGCTTTTCACCAATTTTAATTACTAATTCGGTGAGATCTTTTTTAGTTTCTCCCATCTTCTCCGTAAAGTTTCGCAATTCTAGACCCGTGGCGCGCAACATACGCTCA
Organism: Selenia dentaria; assembly: GCA_917880725.1. Classification (NCBI taxonomy): domain Eukaryota; kingdom Metazoa; phylum Arthropoda; class Insecta; order Lepidoptera; family Geometridae; genus Selenia; species Selenia dentaria. The sequence goes on along the minus strand of OU862877.1, from coordinate 12,544,610 downwards.
ATATTTTCGTTTTTGTCTTCTAGAGATTTTATGCAAATCAGTTAAGTCTTTCCTCTCTACCTCCATTGCGAAAAGTTTCTTTTTTAGTTATCTTGCACTTCAGTTTAGAGTACCAGGCAAACAGCAAACAAAAGTGTATTGAACAAAGTAACCTCAAGCCGGGGGGGTCTTTGTACGTTGGGCGATATCGGTGACTTAGTACATTTATATTCTCCGTCCAGTCATGGAAGACCTTTGGCTTTCTATAGACTCTTGACTAGGTACTCACATTTACAACAGCTCGCGCTGTCTGTGGCTTGGCGCCGGTGTCGGTTCTGGTGTCTTATGTTCTCCTATTATTTCACTTGGACTATTTTAGTATAAATAATTATTTTAATCGTTAAATAATAAAAAATATTGTATCGGCGTGCTCAAACACGACCATTCCGTACAGAGGTCCGGGAGGAAGGGGATATATAGTTTATCCGATAAAACAAAATTAAAATAATATTTTAATACCTTAATTGTCAAAAAACTCAGATTCATAATCGTTTATATAGATAAGGCTTCAATGACGCCTTTCAAGCTGCCAATATATTATCGGACATCCCCCGCGGACGCAGCTTATTGGTATCTGGACAGGGCCCTGATTCGCAATGACCAACGCAGTAACTTCGAAATAACGTGTGACGTCATACCACATTCTAAACGCTAACGCACCTTTCTACCATTGCAAGATACGTTATATAAAAATGGTATTCAGCATGCCACAAAACAAGTTGTCTATGCCCATTTGAAAGATTTCACACCTGTCGTTCATAACTGACATTTTATTTTTATTGGAGAGTACCGGTTTCTTATTTCCAGCTAACTCTTTACAAATATTCGTGTTATCATGTCGAATAATACTTTAGTTAAGTTATTCAAAAGGAATATTCTTCTTATTTACATTTATGATGTAACAAAATCATAATTATCCAAAATCAGGTAGGTACAAGACATGGAACACAATATAATGCAGTTCCGAGCAAGCAACCGGTGCATGCACACGCGTTTGAGTGCATCCCGCGTAGTTATTTTTAACATCAAACTAGTTATTTTATTCTACTACTGATATCTATTTAAAATGAACTGTGCGTTGTGTGGTGACGAATTTAATGAAGGTGTGCAGTGCGGAGCCTGCAAAAAACGTTTTGATTTTGGCTGTGCTAATATTACGGAGGCTGGCTATCGACGTTTAGGTGCTGAGAGACGAGCGGCATGGAAATGTACTGCGTGTCGGTCTTTTTCCCCACCGCGTAGCATGTACCGCGTAGCCCAGAGGTTACTCTAGAAGCTATATGGAATAAATTGAACTCCATGTCTCTGACTCTGGAAACGCTGCCTAAACTCGTCGACGAAGTTAAGGAGATTAAAAGTGAAGTTAACAAGTTGCAGGTGACATGCACAGGTATCAATAAGAAGATCAAAGAAATGGATTCCAAATTGACTAAGCTTGATACCCGAGTTACGTCACTCGAAGCTGTATCCTGTGACCTAGCAGATGTGAAGTCGCAGGTCCTATCTCAGCAACGTGATGTGATAACGCGAGACCAGTGGTCCCATCTCAATAACATCGAGATAAAAGGAGTACCAGTTAAGAAAGCGGAGAATCTCTTTGAGTTCATACATAAAATAGGCACCTCCATTAACTACCAAGTGTCTAAACCTCAAATAAATTACATTTCTAGAATCCCATCTCACAGCAATAATAATCATTGTAAGCTTTCTGAACCGGTACGTTAAGGAAGATTTTATCGCATCGGCACGGATGAAAAAATCGTTAACTACCGCTGACATCGGATTCATGGGCGAACATAAGCTACGCGTGTTTGTTAACGATCATTTATCACCGGAGTACAAGAAATTACTAACCAAAACCAAGGATGCTGCAAAAGAAAAATCCTATCAATTTGTTTGGGTGAAATTCTCTAAAATACACGTGCGGAAGAACGCCACTTCTCACGTCATTATAGTTAATTCCGAAGCGGATTTAAACAAATTAATTTAATTTATGTTTTACTCAATTGTCGGTATTCTTACAAGTGTAATACGCACACATCAATCAACTACCCCTTAGTTCATATAAGAGTTAATTATCCATTATTTTTCTTTTTCTGTTTACTGTACTTACTGCAAATTGCACTCACATACTACTGTTATTTATACGCAACAGCTGTTTCTTCAAAGCTTTATTATTATCCTGTTATCTCAAGCACGATGGGTAACCTGTTTTTGCCTACCTCGTGTTAACAATATATAATTATTTCACTATAATGGAAACATACATGATAGACAAACTATTTACAGTAGGTTAAAATTTGCATAATTGTTGTATAATAAGATAAAAGGAATGTATTTGACTCGTAGATGTTTCCTGAATTCACCGCAAGGTGGCATTGCTGACGATCATGGAGGGGGAGTTGTTCTACCTCCAAAATAATGTTATAAAAGTAGTAAGCGTGGCAGATAGCAGCCAGGATTCCGATCACGGTGTAGGCTCCGGCCGAGGTAATGACTGTGGGCGAGGTACACAAGGTTATGATTTAGTGGTAAACACAGTCAAACACCGAGCTCGCCGGCGAGCTCGAGGCAAACATTATGTCTAGGTTAGATTCTCTCCAAATAGTCGTAGAGTTAAAATTCATAGGGCCCACTTTCAACGGTACACTTATGAACCGGGGCGATTCTCTCCGACTCCCCTCTATCCTGGCGATGGCCCAAGCCGAGGTCCGTACCTTAGTGGTGCCCTTGAGCAAGTCGCCTACTCCTCTCCTTGCGGCGAAGCGTCTTCAACGCTCGCCTTAGGCCGTGCGCCTTTGAAGTGCCATCTGCGCTCGCCAACCTGGGTGACGCTGTAAATGCCGGTAGAGGCAAACAGCATTAGTCCGTTCTAAAATAAAAAAAAAAAAAGGATAGCAGCCAATCTGTTCTCGCTAGCCGAGGTGAACACTAGGAAACGTTGACCGTCGAATTTATGTCGGCACAACTATAAAATCTAAGCACATGTTGACTAAAATCTTTATTTAAAAGGATATGTATTTATACATTCGTAAATAAATTGAATAATGTATACTTGTGGTCTAACATTGTTAAACAGAGATGAATAGTATTAAATGCGAAGTATAGTGATTAGTGAATTATTGAATAAAATGTAAAGTACCAAGTGATTGCTCTGTCTTATTTTAAATATCATATTAAGGAGTACATTCCTTATCAAGTATGCATATTACAGCGATAATGGTAATAAAATGTTACAAATCAGAATCGGGATTACTCACGTAAAGCTGTTTAAATTTAAAAAATATATATTTAACTATTCAAAAACTGTATTTCATTAAGATGTTAGTTGCACTCTGAAAGTTTTTTTTCAGATTGATACCAGTGGTAATGTGAAATAGAAACGAGATATATCGCCCAATTTGCAAAAAAGCGTGCCATCACAAGGATCTTGGGGGTTCCGACATGCTACTTACGAGAAGCGAGAGCTCCGCCATGCGACGTACGAGACTCGAGGGATCCGCCATGCGACGTACGACCACCAAGGGCTCCGACATGCGACTTACGAGAAGCGAGAGCTCCGCCATGCGACGTACGAGACTCGAGGGATCCGCCATGCGACGTACGACCACCAAGGGCTCCGACATGCGACTTAGGAGAAGCGAGAGCTCCGCCATGCGATTTACGGGACACGAGGGCTCCACCATGCGAGGTACGAGACGCGAGATATCTGTTGTGCAACATTCGAGACGCGAGGCTCCGTTGTGAGTGAGACACGTGAGAGCTTCGATGTGCGACGTAAGTGTGCAGTAAGTGCAATCATGAGCGTTCTGAGGTAAGTCACCGCAGACGCGAGGGCTCTATCGTGGATTGAGAAGAGATTACTCCAGCAGTGAGTTGTTATTTAATATTACGAATGTTTTAAGTAAAGCCAGTTCTGATAATCATGAAAATTTGCTAATATCAACGTTGTGCCAGAGTTTAATCCGTCATACAAAAACTAAAGTAGGTATAGCACATGGGTTGCATCAAATCAATGAAATTCGGCTACTTTATAAATGGTCAGAGAAACAGACAAATCGTTCAAAATATCCTATAGTCCAATGCACTAGGATTTTTTTGTATATTGCTGACAATAACTCCTCAAACTACTTTGCAAAACTTTGCGACCGCTTCTAGCGTTTGGTGGAAGATTCCTCCGTCCGACATTCTTTCGCTATACGATGGTAATTTATATATCTATGTATGGGTATGCGGCAGAATTATTCTGCCGCATAATTATAAACAATACGGAGGAATGTTTCCCGAAAAAGTTAGGACACAAAATAGTTTATTTTTAGTTTCTGTCTTTTCGGCACCAAAATTCTTCAGAATTCTGACTATTCATTTCTTAACGTCACACGTTGCAGTTCCTGGAAAAGAGGGTTGATTTCTGCGAAGTCTATTGTATTATTGGCCAAATATGGCGAATAGCGAGTCGACGGGTTAAATGATATCGGGTTACCGCTTTGTACAATTATCAAGCATCAAGCAATCTGTTGAGATAACTTCTCTTAATAAAAGACAAATTTCAACATCTTATAGATCTGCCTACCAAGCTAATAGCAGTGGTGTACCACAAGGTAGTATATTGGGCCCACTTCTGTTTTTACTGTACATAAATGACTTGCCTTCGGCCGTTGACCATAAATGTATACTTTTTGCTGATGATGTATCAGTTGTTGTGCAAGTCAATAATAAATCCACAACTGATAAACATGGAGATCTGTTAAATATTGCTACTGACTCTATAGTTACTTGGTTAGACTCCAACAACTTACGTTCCAATATCTCAAAAACTAGATATATAAATTTTTGTAACTATAAATCAATAAAAAATAATTTTAGTGTAATGTGTAAAGGCCAACAAATAGAATCTACGGATGAATACACATTTCTTGGCATATATGTAGACCAACATTGTAATTGGAAGACACACATTGAGTATGTCTGCTCCAAACTTAACTGATTTGTCTTTGCACTAAAACGATTACGGCGTACAGCTAATCAAAATGCTGCACTCACTGCCTATCATGGCTATGTAGCATCAGTTCTGAGGTATGGTCTTCTACTTTGGGGAAACTCTACCAGTGTCACGAAGGCATTCCTAGTGCAAAAAAAATGTATCAGAGCTGTTTGTGGTAGCCTCTTGATTCGTGTAGACCACTCTTTTAAAAATCTAAAATTATTAACCCTAACGGGCTTGTATATCATGCAAGCAGGACTTTTTGTAAAAGAGCATCCTCACCTATTTGAAAAATTAGGAAATAATAAGTATCCTCGACTAGTTAGTAGAGATCCCACCAGGCTACGCACACCCACTTGTAATACTGCCTTATGTAGTCGAAATTGTAATGTTATGTCTATTAAAATTTTTAACAAAATTCCAGTGGCGATCAGGGAGCTCCCATATAAATATTTTAAATTGAAATTACACCAGTGGCTGACTGAAAACTGTTTCTATACAATCAAAGAATTTATGAAGTTTAAAAAGTGACTATTTTATTGATATTATATTGTAATATAGGTACCTATATTATGCATTTGAATTTAACTATGATTTTTGGTTTGGATGTGTCAGCTGTAATTATAATTGTGTGACTAATAGTGACTAAGATATTGTAACATTATAGGCCTGACATCTTTTATCTTTAAGTTTTATAATTATTTGACATTAATATTATTTAATTTCAATTGCATTCTATTAATTTATAAACATTTAAACTGTATTTTTTTCTGCCATTGTAATGTATTTAATTTTTGTATGCCAGTTATTGGTGAAGCATGCTGAACCTATCTAATAGCTTAACAACTTTATTGTACCATGTTTCGTGCAAATAAACAAAGTTCAATTTTAATTTCAATTTCAATTTCAATTTCAATTTCAAAAAGAGGATAATATAACTGTCGTGCTATTTTTCACTCGATACATTTGTGTTTGTAAGATGCAATGTGTTTATATACAGCAGTTAAGTATGGTATACGAGCTGCTTTTGAAGATCATCACAAACTGTACTAATCGTGGGTTTGATGACATCCACCCTCCGAAATCTTGTAGAAAGGTCTTGTAGGGTACAAACAACATACGGGACTGTGGTACCATAGATCACATCCACACACCACGGGTTATGGTTTTTTTTTCTCAAATAACTTCCTTACGGAACTTACGGAAAGTTGCTCTTTCCCAATTTATTAATTGAATGCTTGCAGTGCCCGCAGATAAGACAGATTTTTTTATATCATATAGTAATTTGTTTTTATTGAATGATATAAGAAAACCATACCACATGCACTTTGGTAAACTAAGGTTTTGAATATGGTATTTTTGAATAAACGTACCTATTTGGTGTGCGTGTAATGCCACACCGCTACCAGGGAGTAAGACATTTATAATACCTTGAAAATCTCAAAATGATGTTTGGTTCGTCATTTGTCATGAGTCAGAATAGTACGGTGATATGGCGTCTGACTCGTAGCCACGAACATTCTAAGGAGTCAAGAGTTCGAATCTCTAGAGTATATTTTTGTATTTATTATGTTTACATTTCAATTTTGAATGATATTTTTTAAACTGAACATGGCTGATAAATATATGGGGGAAGAAAATATACTTTTTGGAAACTTCACTGATAAACTAATTTATGAGAGGTCTGCCTGCCATTTGGTCTTGCCCATTTCAATATACATAGCGTTACTAGACTTGAGCATAAAGAGATAGAAAATTAAAATACACAAAATAATTGAAGTTATATTGAACATCATAGCTCTTTATTTTTTTTATGAAAATTTAGCATCACAGAAAATCGCACTCACAAGATAAAACCTACATACAGAGGCTGCAAACTTGGATCCTGAATCGTACAAACGGACCTGATTGGTAACTTTGCAGGTAGTTCTCGACGAATTGCTGTCAGGCTTGTACATCACACAGTCGTGAAACAAAGAATGGGAAAGTATTACATAGATTATTTATGTTCAATACGTTCATAATAAGTATACATACGAGTAATTAAAAGTTTAATCCTGTATTATTAGTTTCAACCGACTCTTAAAAAGGAGGGTCTTAATTCGTAGGTAAATAATTATTTTTATATGTACCTATCATCTCATAACTTTTTGTAAACCGAGTTGTCTTTTTTTAATTTAACTATTTATCATCAGCACCAGGTATAATGGAATGGACTTTCATTATCCAACGGTTTTAATTTTTTTTTAAATAAACCCGGGGTCTATAAAACTAGTTGCAGCTGCGGAAGCTCATATATTGGACAAACGAGACGGACTACTTATGATACTTGTGTTTTAGTACGCAAGCCGCGTACATTTTGGTAAAAAAAGTATAGTTTATACTTATCCATAAGTGACATGTTGCAACAGCATAATGAAAGTAAATGTAAACGTATCATACGATCGAGTCGTAATCGTAATTTATTACTCAACGATTACAAAGTAATAGCCTTAACGGAAACTTGGCTGATTATTTTTATAGTTTTGATAGTATTTTAGATTCTGAGCTATTTAACAACGACTATTTTGTTTGGCGTCGTAGTCGTAATTATAATATTACAGGTTTTGGTGGTTGTGGTGGTAGTATGTAGAGAGGTGTGGGTGTATAGTTGCGTATTGAATAACGAAAGAATGTACTAACACAGGTATAGTTTATTCCCACAACACACAACACAAAAGTACAAAAGGAGAAGAAGATAACAGGAAAGCACAATAGATAGAAAGATACACAGTTTCCAAACACAGCACGGCGAACGATTTCATGCGTGGTATTATAATAACTAATAAATAACATTTAATATAAGATAGTCACTGTATTTGTTAAATATGTTATTGATATAATAATATGTAATTACAAATTATGTTTATTTATTCCAATGATATATATAATAATATAGAAACTATAAAATTCCATATGGAATCATATGTAACAATACATATTATAATAATATTAAATATCAAAAGTGTGTTCGATATAATTGTATAAATTCGGAAGAAATATAATGTTTATTCATATATAATATATTAAAATACAAATTATAGCAAATATAAAATATTTACGTACCTATGTATTTATGTTGTGTGTGTATGATGATGAGTAGGAGTTGCCACACAGGTCAGACAAAGGGAGGGGGCGTGCTACTAGCTACTCACAAGGACTTAAACGTTTCCCCGCGACCTGAGTATTGTTCCACTGCTGAAGACCTCTGGCTATCTTTTTCACTAGGTAACTATACTATACTATATATATATAGTAACAACACGTGTGTGTTATTTATCTCTGCGAACAAAATATGGGGCTGACCTTTTCGCAGCAGTTGACAAATTTCTTAACGAAGTTAAGAGAAGTTGTTACTGCCAATCCATCAGACAACTTTCTAGTGATGGGTGACTTTAACATGAGTTCTATTCAGTGGGCCATTGTTCCAGGTTCCGGATACCTTGAACCTATGCACGTATTTGGTAGTAACTAATGTGACTTTATTGATGAGTTTAATCTTGTAGATTTACATCAGTTTAATCACGTACTTAACTGTCAAGGTAGATTATTTGATCTTATATTTTCAAATTTGGATGTTCTTGTTCACAACATTAGTGATGCTTTAGTACCATTGGACCCCTACCATAGCGCCCTGGGTGTTGTTGTGAATATTTGGTTTGAGACACCCCTAATACTGGCTCCACGTATTAAATATTGCTTTAACCAAGCTGATTTTGATGCATTTAATAGTGAGTTGGACACTGTTGATTGACAATCGGAATTGTGTTGTAAGTCTTTAGACGAAGCAGTGGTCTTTCTTTATGATACTATCGAGCGATTGCGCAATAAATATGTTCTATCCAACATTATTCGTAACAAAACGTTTCCTCCATGGTACTCCCCAGCACTTATAAAAGTATTAAGAGAAAAATTTAAACACATTCGTAAGTACAAACGCTATGGTATGATAGCAGACAAAAACTCGATTTTTATTTTGAATAAACGTGCTAAAGTAATAAAAACTAACTGTTATAATTTGTCTATTTCTAATGTTGAAAATTCAATAAAAAATTACCCAAAGTATTTTTGGACTTATTTCAAATCGCGATCGCAATCCAATCGTATACCTAATACAATGAAGTTGGGCAATAACAGCTAGTTCAGGAAATGACATTTGTAACCTTTTCTCAGACCATTTTTACTCAACATTTCTCAATCCCATTGCTAGTACCTCGAACTATATTTCTCTACCTCAAGATATGTCAGCGTCTATGTTACTTGATGGAAATATTTCCTCCATTAGTGTTTCAGTTTCAACCATTAAGGCTAAGCTCAAGAAATTGAATATTTCCAAGTCGGCTGGCCCTGATTCCATTCCACCTATTTTACTTATAAAATGTGCAGATTCACTTTCACTTCCTCTTTATATAATCTTTAGTAGATCTATCAGGGAAGGATACGTACCGGAATTTTGGAAAAAAAGCTTACATATCACCAGTCCTTAAAATAGGAAAGAAAAATGAAGTTACTAACTATCGACCAATTTCAAAACTATGTGTTATTTCTAAAGTATTTGAGAAACTTGTGTATGACCAGCTATAATCATCGCTAAGAAACTCACTTCCGTTGTCTCAGCACGGATTCCTGAAGGGTAAATCTACAGTTACTAATTTAACCCTCCTGAACGAGTTAGTTACGGATTCTGTGGATCATGGTGCTTAAGCTGATGTAATATATACCGACTATAGTAAAGCCTTCGATAAAATTGATCATAATATACTTATAAACAAGCTTCGGAATGCCGGAATCAGGGGTGATTTATTAAGATGGTCCAGTTCTTATATAAATAATCGATCCCAGGCTGTTGTTCTCGGTAATTACATTTCAAAATGGATGTGTGTTCCTAGTGGTGTCCCGCAAGGGTTTATTGGGTCCACTCCTATTTTTGATATTTGTTGCAGATATAGATCACTGCTTTCAAAATTCTACTGTCCTCAGTTTTGCAGATGACATGAAAATAATTAAAAAAATATACTGTCTAGCTGATGCGATTACACTTCAAGAAGATCTCATAAGGTTAGATAACTACTGTGCTCAGAATATGTTAGATCTCAATGCTAGCAAGTGTACTGTTATGTCGTTTTCTGATGTTGGTTAATAAACGTCTAGAACTTTACCTGACTTTTATAATAATCTCCCAGCCGAATAGGCAGTTAGGTTGCACTTCCGTTGCGTGCAACCGCTGCAACTGAATGAGAGTTCGCTCGTCCGTCCACACCGCAGCCGTACGTTCGTTCCATTTCTCTTTGATGTATCGACAGCCGCCGGAGCACGGCCGAAAGCGAACGAACGCCCTCGTTTGGCTTAGCTTGCGTTCGGCATGACGTCCACACTGATTCGCTTACGCTCGCTCATTACCCTTCGCTCGCTCTCATTCGCTTGGTCTGTACGCAGCATTAGACTACGGATCTGGCGACACTGCTCAAGAACATCACAGATGCCGACAAAGACACGCCACTTCGGCGTGTCTTTATAAATGCAGATCCACGTGTAAGTGGGTACAGGAGGTCTAGCACGAATAACTGCGTAAGTGTACCGTAACGTGTCGTTCACGAGAAACTGTGCAAGCTGCAAATTATCTAGGGCAACTGTGACAAAGACACCTCATAGTTTGTACGCCGAAGCGTGACGTAGGTAGGTAGTGACGCTTACACTTTTTCGAAAATTGTTTGTGCTAATGGCCTCAGGTAGGACTTTATGTAATCTGTGGTAATGCATATAAAAATGTGTTGAAACTGCTAAAGTGAAAAGTGTGTAAGAATTCAATTACCCACTAACATTTACTTACCTACCTAAATTAAGAATCCCATCGCGGTACCTAGGCGGTAGAATACATTAAGTTGGTACCTACCTATTAACTAGGACAAATAAGTTGTGTTATGCAATTAAGCAGTAGGCTCGTTTCATAATAGTTGTAAACAATTGTGCTCAAGCATAACTGTATTAGGGCTTATGGTGTGATAGCCGCTGTACTTGGTACGTAGCAAGTGAAATTACTAGGTGAAGGTCCAAACACCGATGACTCGGCTCGGGGCGATGAGCTCAGTACAGTGCCACGTAAGTACCTACCTACATGATACAGTTCTAAGCCATGGATGGCACTGAATATCTGGCACTGCGGTGGTTCCAACCAAGACGGCCTCATGCACAAGAAGCCTATCGCCTAGCACGTACCTACCCATTTCGGACTTCCTCGCCTCGTGTAAGCCTTTATAAAAATCGATTAGTAGGTCAACCTAGTTGACTAGACGCTGACTTGGCTTCACCGTGGTGATCCAAGCCACGGCTAATGAGCCCCCCTGCCACGTCATTGCGGGAACCATTCGGGGGGGGCGCGCGCACATCCCTACACTCTTGTAAGTATGTCAGCATAACCCCCGCCATCCGATGCTGGTGAGCATCTTTTCGTTGAATTAGCCTTTATCATACTAAAGTACTTCTTAGTGTGTATTATTGCTCTTTTTGTCGCATTCACTTTTTTCCCTGCTTCGATGAACTGCTTCAAGAACACATTCTTCTATACCATCACAATATTATCATGGGTGATTTTAATACCTGTTAAATGAAACGAGATGCTCGATCTATTGCTTTTGAATCTATTGCGAGATCTAACAACTTAACTACTCGTATTTTACCCCTCAATGCTACTCCCCACTTTCCGCACTCAGTACCTTCACTTCTTGAACTTATTTTTGTCTCTTCACTAAATCATGTTGGCAACCATGGTCAATGTTCAGCAGACACGTTTTCTTGTCATAATTTACTTTTTCTCTAATATAGAATCCGTCCCCCTAAAGCGAAGTCAAAAGTTCTTATGCTACGTAATTTTGGTGAGATAGATGTGGAATGCTTGTGCAAAGATGCTCGTGAGTTAAACTGGTCAACTGTGCTGGAAGGAATATCTATCGATGATAATGTCAGCGAATTCAATCGTGTATTAACTAACCTTTATGACGTACATGCCCCCGTTCGGCCTGTTAAAATAAAGCATCTTCCAGCACGAAAGCTAACTAATGAAATCAGAATGCTAATGCACAAAAAGATCACTGCAAAGAGTAAATGTCGTCCATCTGACTATTACAAAGACAAGTACGTGGAGTGTCGTAATCGTTGTAATCGGGTATGTAGGAACGCGCTTCGGCAGCATTTCCATAAATCAGTTCTAAATGAAGACTCCTCCAATGTATGGAAATTTTTAAGGTCGATGTGAGTTGGAATGACTCGTACAGAAGTAATTTCTAAAAATTTTAATATAATTCAATTAAATCAACATTTTTTCTCGAATTTCTCTTTGATGGAGCTACAAAACCTGCTATACTAAGTTTTCTATCTTCGATTCCACCTCCCGACCCACTCTCTTTTCTTTTTTACTCAATTTAATGAAGAGAAGAGAGCTTTTACTTCAATTTCCTCGAGTGCCGTTAGTAGTGATAATGTCAGTCGTAAATGATACTACCCATACTCGACGAAGTTGTTTCAGTGGTTTGTTATATCCTAAACTTTTCGATATCCACTGGTTCGTTTCCGTCAGTATGGAAACAAGCCCTGTTAACACCGCTTCCTTTAAAAGCTAATCCTTCATCTGTTGCCGAATTCCGTCCTATTTCCGTACTTGTTTTTCTTTCAAAGGTATAAGAGCGTCTTGTTCATCAACAACTCTCTTCTTTTCTTACCAAAACTCCGTTTTTAACCCTTTTCAATCTGGATTTTGTCCTGGTCACAGCACTGTGTCCGCCCTTGTTAAAATCACTGATGACATTCGGTATGGTATGAAGGACGGGCAATTGACTATTTTATCACTACTTGACTTTAGTAATGCCTTTAACAATGAAGAATTTGTCCTCTTACTTGCTCTTCTTCGCTGCCTTAATGTATCTCCTTCAGCTATTGATTGGTTTCGTAATTACCTGCATGGGCGCCAGCAGTGTATTCAGGTGGATGATATTTTATCATCTTGGTGTGATACGTTTGCTTGTGTTCCTCAGGGTGGCGTTTTGTCCCCTTTGCTTTTTGCTTTATTTATAAATTCTATTTCAAGTCAATTATCTTCTTCCTATCATCTCTCTGCAGACGATCTACAAATATATACACAAGCACCTATAGATAAGCTACACTCTGCTATAGATCGCAACAACTCAGACCTAACTAAGATATCAAACTGAAGTAAATAGTATGGACTGGGCATTAATACTCTGAAAAACCTGGTTATATTCATTGGTGGCTCCAGAATGATATTTAAAGTTGACTTGTTTCACCTTCCACAAGTCCTTTTTGATGGTACACACATCCCCTTTAGTGAAACGATAAAAAACTTGGGCATACTATTTGATGGACAACTATCTTGAGGTCCACAGCTGACTGAGATCATTCGGAAAATGTATGCATCAGCGGGATCACTCAGGAGATTGCGTAATTTTCTGCTCACATCTACTAAAATTGCGCTTAATCAATCCCTCCTTATTCCAATACTAGATTACGACGACGCTTCCTATCTAGATTTAACCGAAGAACAGCTTAATAAGCTTTAACGTTTACAAAACTTTTGCATTCGATTCATATTTGGCTTGCGCAAGTATGACCATATCTCTCAGTATCGCAATACGCTAAAATGGTCACCTATTCGAAGTTGCCGAGATGCTCATATTCTCTCCCTCCTTTACAGTATCCTCCTTATTCTAACGACTCCTCCTTACCTCAAGGAACGTTTTACGTTTCTTCATCCTACTCATTTGCTCTCTCTTCGTTCTTCAAACTCGCGCCAATTGCAAACTCCGGTCCAATCTTCGATGAACTATGAAAAGCCATTAACAAAACAAGCTGTTCATTTATAGAATGCGCTTCCTGTTGACATTAGACATGCTGACTCCATCACAACTTTTAAAGACATGGGTTATTTTTTTCTGTTTGGGTAATCAATCTGTTAAGCAACGACCCACCATGGAAACCGATGACACAGATCCTCATTAACAACTCACACGAAGATGGTATTGCAGTTTCGCAATCAAGCCACCCGCATTCAACCTACCGAGTGCTCTCTGGAATCGGACCGCCGCGCATCGTGGAACCATCGTGTCAGCATTTCGAAATTGTTACTTGTGGACCATTCTACTCGTATCGATTAACACTCACTTCTTATTCTCATATCGAATAGATTGTCGTGTCTTTTAATTATAAAATAAATGTAACATTTTTAATTAATTAAATAACTTTAAAATGACTTCGGTTTTTTTTGCATCCTCGACTTCAGCCGTACGTATTTGGCGCAGTCGGTAAGATACTCTCGGTCGATTTCGCGTACGCGTATTCGCCTAGAAGATATACGCAAAACGCAAAAGCCGTCCGTGCTGGCTGTCAAGCCGCGCCAAGGAGTATCCGAATCTACGTCTTGCTGCTGCAGAGGTATCCAGCCATCGATAGCGCAAAGAGACCGAAAATCAATGTGAGTACACTAGATTCTTTTAAGTGGTTGCTCATTTCCTAGCCCTTAGCCCCTTACTAATAAGATTTCCAAGATTTTTCTTGTACGAAAATTGAAGAACCCTAGGTTAGTTTTTGAAATTGAAATTGAAATTGAAAATTGAAATTTTTAAATTGAAAATTGAAATTTGTTTATTTACTGTAAATGTGAAACAGTTTGAGATCTTAAATAATAATAATATAAGTTCTAATTCACATTCAGCCTTAATTAAAGCATGCAAATATTTATGATGTCATACATGGTATATAAAATTATTAAATGTCATACAATCATGAATTGTTATTAGGTAGTTTACAGGCTACTTAATTAAACTATTTTGATGTCAAAAACTCTTGTACAGAATAAAAGGTTTTTGTCCTTAACCAATTAAGTAACTCTAGTTTGAACCTTTTTATATTAAGAGCTTTTATATGATCAGGAATACTATTATAAACCTTAACGGACATAGCTTGACTTTGTTTGAGATACAAAGTAGTACTGGGGTGAACATCAAAGACCAGTCTGTCTGGATTGCGTGTACATCGAGGAAAAATCTCACGCGCTGTCTTGAAGTAATGAGAATTTGCTTTTACGAATATTGCAAGTTCGTATATATACATACATGGAAGGGGAATAATATTGAGCTTTCGAAAAAGCGGTACACAAGACTCGTAAGGCGGCATTATATTATGCATTTTTTTTGGGCAATGAATGCTTTGTTAATATGGGTCGGATTTCCCCAAACCAATAAACCATACGTCAGAACAGATGATGCATACCCATGATAGGCTGCTAGCATTGTACTCTGCGCTGACGTTTGTCTTAACCTGGTGAGGACATAAACGTAACTATTCAATTTCTTACATATATTATAGTCCACATGGGACTTCCAGTTCAAATTTTTATTTCCTTCCTTAATTGCGGTATTATTGTGATTTACGTTAAGATTCAACGGTTTACTACCATAGTTTCGAAATTGTATATAGTTTGTTTTAGTCAAATTTACATTTAAATTATTATTACTCAACCAAGATGTCACATTATTAATTGTATTATTAAATTCATTTTCATAATTATTTATAGTGTCACAAAATTTAATTATTATTGAAATGTCATCAGCAAAAAGAACGCATTTATTTTTAGTAATGTCAAGGAGATCGTTTACGTAGAGTAAAAAAAGTAAAGGACCTAAAACGCTACCTTGGGGTACGCCGCAAGCATTTACTCTTTACTTATACATCAGATTTATACTTTGTTACCACTGATTTTTTACTAAAACCAGTTATTTCTACGTATTGATTCCTATTTTGTATGTAAGAAGCTCACCAATTTAGTGCTGGTCCTCGAATTCCAAGATTTTCTAGTTTATCAATTAAAATATCATGTGAAACAAAATCAAAAGCGCGCGTCATATCGAAGAAAATGACGCTACTAGGTATTTTTTTGTCTATATTAGTAGTTATTTCATGGACTAAGTTATATGCCGCGAGCACTGTTGATTTTTTATTCTGAAATCCGAATTGTTTTTTCTTAATATTATTAAACTGTTGAGCAAAACCCATAACTCTTTTCTGAAAAGCCTTTTCAAAAATCTTTGAAAAGATTGGTAACAACGCGATAGGACGATAATTGCAAACATCCGATCGCTATCTTTTTTTAAATAAAGGCTTCACAATTGAAAGTTTAAGTCTATCAGGAAAACTCCCCGTCTCAAAAGATAAATTTATGAGGAATGTAAACACTGGTGCTAAAACTATTTTACAATATTTGACTATTTTGGTAGAAATTTCATCAAATCCTTCAGATTTGGTGTTTTTTAATGACTGAATTATATTTACTGTTTCTTCCATGGTGCATGGCGTCAAAAAATACTACTTTGCACACGTTTTTTATTTGTGTTTTTAATATCATTATTGATTTTGTTATTCGTCAAGTTTATCAGATAATTATTAAATTCATATGCGATGTTAGTGGGGTTGGTGGTAATTGTGTCATTTTGTCTAATTATTTTAATATAATCTTGATTATCTACTTCATTTAGTTCTGCTTTTATAAGTTTCCAAGCTGCACGGCATTTATTTTTTGAATTAAGAAAATATTTTTTATTTTATATATTGTGTGCTCCATGTAAGCAGCGACGAAGAATTTTAGAATAATACTGATATTTAATCTTATTGCGTTTAGATTCGTCTCTATTGAACTTATGCCGCAGTTCTTTCTTTCTTTTGCAACATCTCTTGATGCCAGATGTGATCCATTTTGTTTTTTTTTATATTTATTTGATTGTCTGGACTGTGTATTAGGGAAACATAGCTCATAAAATAATGAAAACAAATTATAGAATTCTTCCATAGACGTGTTTAGTTCGGTCTTATTATAGACTTCCGAAAACGTCATCTGAGCCAGGCAGTAGTGAAATTTAGATATGTTATCGTCACTATAATCTCTCTGGGTAGTGTAGTATGTAGGTGGTGGTAAAATCTTATTTTTGATCGGAACATATAGCATTTGAGCTGTATTGTGGTCCGAGAGCCCAAGTTCAAATAGTTTCCCGGTAGCGCCTCTGATATTACTGAGTATGTGGTCTATGCAAGATTCTTGTCTGGTTGGTTGCGTAATATGTAATTTTTAGCCAAGTTTTGTAAATCAGTTGTATTGTTACTCGATTTATGTGTATTAATATTGAAATCTCCTGCCAAAACGACTTTGTATCGTGGGTGTTTTTTTAGCAATATTATATAAGAGTAGGTCCAATTTAGAAATGAAAGTGGAGCTATTTGCACCTGGTATTCGATAAAGGCAAATCACGATTACATTATATACTGGAATGACAATGCCACAGCTTTCAAATTTCTTGTCCTCCGCATATTGTTTGACTATCAAGATCATATATATATAATATTATATATATATATATATAGTGTAGCATCAAATTATAGCAGGAAAAGTGGACAGCGTAGAGGTGGTGTTTCTATTTTAATTAAGAGACGCTTACAGAGTAGGGATCTTGATATAATATTATATATTATTAATATATAATATTATATCATTATTAATATATAATATTATATCAAGATCCCTACTCTGTAAGCGTCTCTTAATTAAAATAGAAACACCACCTCTACGCTGTCCACTTTTCCTGCTATAATTTGATGCTACACTATATCCGGATATCTTAAGACTGTTTTCATTGCCCTGGCCAATAAACGTTTCCGAAAGACAAATTATGTCCGGGCTTTTCCCTTGATTATAGAGATCCAAGATTTGTACGTCAAAAACATCTCTCTTATTTATGATTCCAGCAATATTTTGGTGAAAGATTTTCAATAGTTGTTCATTTCTTTTAGGGACGAAAAAACTGTATATCAAAATTATCCTCCTCTGAGTTTATGTGACTTTTAATAACTTTTTTGAAATAAAAAGGAATTGTTCCTTTTTTGGGTGACTTTACTTGTACTTTTCCCGGAAACTCCGATTCAAACTGAGATTTTATGCATAACTTGTTGAGCACACGTTTATTATAGCTTAAGTACTTGCAATCGTAGTCAAACTGATCAATGATAGCGTTAATTTTATCACACGGTGAGTTCTGATTTGAGAGTTCGCTGCTTAGGCTCACATAAGTACAATTTGTGAAATTTGTGCAGATGTTTTTAACATGCAGTTTAACCTATTTTCATATAAATAGTGACTCTTTTTAATCCTAATACAATAACGACTGAGAATTTACGTAAGCTTTTCAGTATAGTACCTAACTCTATCATTACTCTAGCTGGATTTTTATCGTGTTCTCCCAAGGATAATATGACCTTATCTTCATTGTCAGCGCTTAGCCAAGAATATTTTTTTACAATTTCTTCCAAATCCGCGTTTGGTTTTATGAAGGACACTACATCATATTCGACTGAATGTCTTGTATGTTTCCGTGATTGTTCCAATTTATGCCTTAGACCCCTGCCTTGCTCACCTCCTAAAATGTAAATATTATTATGCCCTGTTGTTTCTTCTGTGGCTGTTTTGTTTATTTGTTGCGATTTTTGTGGTAATTTTTTTGTTCACGAAAGTGAGAGAGTCGTTTTCTGATTTTGTTGAGTGTTATCAGAGCTGGCAATGATGTTTGATAAGTGTTGTGATGAGAATCATGATGACTCATCTATAGTGTAGTCTTCACTTTTAGAAGTAGTCAGAGTATTAAACTGAAGTTGTTGTTTACGTTGTCTTTGTCTTTGTTTCTTACACGTAGCTATTGTGTGTTTATCTGTAGATAAAGAAGTTTCACAGATTGTTTTTAATGCAGTTAATTGCATTTGAAGGTTTATTATATCCTTTTTTAAGTTTATATTTTCTATAATAGTATTGTCCAATTCATTGCGAGTACTTTCTAACTCTCGCTTTAGTTCCGATAGTGCTGTGTTTAACTCTTCAATCTCACCAGATGTGGTGTGTATTGATAAGTAGTAGCTCCTTGATGCTATTTCTGAGTCAGTGGTATTCAGAGATACATCCTTCTCTAGAGATTCCAATGAGTAAGACCTTGTTCTAGCCAAAGCGGGTTTTAAATTTGTAATGTGTTGTTTATTACTCTTTATTTTGTGTTGTGTTTTCTGCCGAAAAGTTATATTCTCGGTAGGCTTATCTTTCGTACTAATTATTTCGGTGGAATCATGGTGTGATAAATGTGTCCCAGGCAGTTTATTTGCAGGGGTGCTCGTTTTAGCATCAGTTTGTTTTCGGATGCATGGGGTACATCTCCAGGTTGCTTTATGAACCTGAGTCATATTGAGAAATCTGTTTAAAGAAACATTCCCACACTCTATGTCAATACTTAGGCCACAAACTGAGCAATTCAAAAATTCCCGGTCCCGTGATGCATTTCTTACAAACAGAACATTTTTTAGTGTTGGAGTCTCGTTTTGTATTACTCATCTTGAAAGAAGGTTGGTCGATTTCCGTTTTGCATGATGATGAGATTTTTATTTTCGCTCATGTTTGAGTAGCAGTTGTAGCACTGTCCCAATAATAATAATGACAACACTGCAAAAAGCCAATATTGCTCAATAATAAAAATGATAACACTGCAAAAAGTCAATATTAGTCAGAATTTTGGTCAGCCGGAATCGATCCACGGTATGACGGACCGGAGGCTAAGGCGTTATCCCTCACGCCACTTTTTTTGTTTACAAATACTTTCACCGGTTAACACTGTCTTTTGATGGTTGTTTCTTACTTACAACGTATGCTGTCCGTTAATTAGTGTTTATAAAGATCCTGTGATGAGTTTCCATAACAAGTTCTAAGTAATGATACGGATTTTTGATTTCACAGATGCAAACAGATTTCTTAGTATTTACACAACGGATGGTTTGGATAACACGCACACACAATATTTGCTTAATTATATACGCATTACAAACATTTTAATTAGTAACTATTTACATTAAATATTTTGATGTAATTTTTATACAATTCGTCACAGAAACAGTGTTTACTTGACAGCGCCACCTTTTCAAGAAGTTAGAAGTAGTAGGCAGATATTCCTAGATAATAAAACTAAAATTGAAATCAATTCAAAATCCTGTCTTGGTAAGCATTATTTATTTGTTTTAAGATAATATTTCTTTTACGATTTCAAATATTTGAATATGTATATCTCTAATATGTCTCTTATTTACAGCACGCACAACCCACTCTTCCGGCGAACTTACGTAAAAGTTTGATACTTTCATAGCTTCCAGATCATTACTGGACACCAGGACAACTGACGTCACGGACGGCCTTACAACAGTATACCTCTACCTAGTCTCCGAATATAGACCTATTTCTATTCTTCCTTTCCTATCAAGTCTTGGAGCGCCTAGTACATAACCAACTCAGTTCCTTCTTCAACCAAAATATGCTTCTTAATCCACTCCAGTCTGGGTTTCGAACCGGCCATAGCACTGTATCTGCACTTGTCAAAGTAACTGATGACATCAGACTAGGTATGGATAACAGACAGCTTACCATACTTACCTTACTTGACTTTAGCAATGCTTTTAATTCCGTAGGTTTTGACATCCTCCTAGCATTGCTTCGCTCTATAAACATATCTCCATCGGTAATTGACTGGTTTCGCAGCTATCTATTTGGGCGACGCCAACGTATTCGCATTCAGGATACTTTCTCTTCTTGGTGTGAAACGAATGCTGGCGTTCCTCAAGTCGGCGTACTGTCACCTCTTCTTTTTGCCCTATTAATAAACACTATATCTTTCTTTCTTACTTCTTCCTACCATCTCTATGCAGACGATCTTCAGATATACTCTCAGGCTCCACTAGATCACTTAGCAGATGCTGTTGATGAGGTCAACGGCGATTTACTTCGTATAGCTAACTGGAGTAGATCTCACGGACTTACAATAAACCCAATAAAAACTCAAGTTATCATTGTTGGAAGCTCCAGATTAGTATCGAAGATTGATTTCACAACTCTCCCCGAAATCGTATTTGATGGTATATTATGTGTGCCTTATAGCACTCAAGTTAAGAACCTGGGAATAATCATGGATAACTGTATGTCTTGGCAACCACAAATCCAATCTGTAGCACGAAAAATGTTTGCATCTGCAGCCTCCCTTAACAGACTGCGTAACTTTTTACCCACCCAAGCTGCACAGCAGTTGCACAATCTCTCCTTTTTCCCATTCTTGACTATGCTGATGCCAGTTACATAGATCTCACAGAGGATCAGATTAACAAGCTGGAGCGTCTACAGAATCTCTGTATTCGGTTTATTTTTGGTCTGCGAAAGTACGACCACGTTTCCGAATTTCGCTGTAAACTTAAGTGGCTCCCTATACGCCTTTGCCGAAATTCTTACATACTCTCTATTCTGTATAACATATTGTTTAATCCTTTTACTCCCTTTTACCTAAAAGAACGATTTAGATTTCTCCAATGCTCTTCTTACTCCCTTAAGTCATCAGAAAACTTACTTGTAACGACTCCTGAACATTGTACTATATTCTACAACTCTTCATTCACAGTCCAGGCAGTTCACCTTTGGAATGCCCTCCCTACTAGTATCAAACGCGCGCAATCGCTGAATAGCTTCAAAGCTCAAGTAAAAGACTACTATCTCTCTACGTTAAATGTTAATCCCTGACATCATTCATTGATTGATATTATTTTATATTATTGATATTTATGTATGTGTAAGTATAAATGTTCATGTATTTTTATAGTATTTTCCAAAAGGACCGGTTGGAAGCGGCCTGCATCCAACGTCGTCCTGCGACTTTCATCAGGTCGTCTGTCCACCGTGTCGGTGGACGACCTACGCTGCGCTTGCCGGTCCGTGGTCTCCACTCTAGAACCTCGGGGTCTTGTATATGGGCACGAGTGGGTCGGAGCGTAGACTTCATCAGACGAGACCTCTCCAGTTTGACATTAATATTCACCGTGCCTCTTACCATTCGGTGATCACTACCGGTTTTAACCCTGTTGATCACGGGGACATCAGTGAATATTTGCCTTTTGGTGGTCATAATGAAGTCAATCTCATTTCTCGTGGAACCATCGGGACTCAGCCAGGTCCATTTCCTGTGAGATGGCTTCTGAAAGAAAGAGTTCATCATAAAGAGTCCCTCTTTCTCCAGGAAGTCGGCCAACCTCTGTCCTCTACGGTTCCGTTGTCCATATCCAAATTGCCCCACTTTCAACTCATCCTCGCTTCTCTTACCCAACTTCGCGTTGAAGTCCCCCATAACAACTAGAAAGTGCGTTTCAGAGGTATGTATGGCCCGACTAATGTCCTCATACATATCCTCCACCTCATCATCCGGGTGCGACTTCGTCGGTGCGTATACCTGAATGTCCTTTAGCGAATATCGTTTGGATACTCTGAGTATTAGGTATACGACCCTATTGGAAACGCTATCGATCTTAACTATGTTGTTAGTAAGGGACTTGTGGACGAGAAAACCGACACCACCTTGGGACTGTTGGTCGCCCTCCCGGTAGTAGAGTAGGTTACCTGATTTTAGGGTTATCGTGTCCTCACCCGCTTTACGGACTTCAGATAACCCCACAATGTCCCAGTGTAACTTACTCATTTCTTCTTCCAGCTCATATATCTTCTCATCTGTCCTCATCGTGCGTATGTTGTGTGTCACCAGGGCCAGTCGTCGTCGTTGGGGTGGTAGCCGGGCGTCTGCCGGGGATTCTTAGCACCCCCTGCCCCACCGTTACCGTGGCCGCTACCGTAGCCAGGAATAGCGGGGCTGCCGGGGACTGGGGGCCTGGTTCCTAATGTGTCTGTCATTGGGGGGATTTTGCCAATACTCGCCACGCTTGGCAGGCGGGTTGGCGAGCGCAGTTTTGAGGTTTTAATACTGGGAAGGTGCTGCTGCCCACCTTCCAATTGTTATCCCTTAGCAGATTTTTACGCACCCACGGGTAGAGTTGGGGGGGTACTATTCTAAGCCGGTACCCCACGGCATATAGTATAATATATGTATTATATTATTATTACGTGTAGGTAAGTGTAAGTATTGTTATATTTAAGTGTATTTTTATGAATTTGAATTTTACCCTTTTATCTAGTATTATCTAGTGTTACATCTGTTTCATGTAATACTAGGTAATAATATATTTCTTCGTGATGTTGCACCACCGTCCATGTCAATCATGTAATCGCTATCCATCCAAAGGTTGTCTGGAAGAGATCGCTTTTAGCGATAAGACCGCCCATTTGTGCCTACTATTTAAGTTGTTTCCTTATGTTGTATTTACTTAGCTGCAAATAAAGAGTTTTTGTATTGTATTGTATTGTACCTCCGTATACATTTACGATCATAAAAATACATAACCGCGTTAGTTTGTTGTGACAGTGCTATAAGTGTGTACTTATAGGCCTAAAGTAGCTGTACAAGTATTCGCATGCACTACCGTGCTCGGGATAGTGCATAAATTAACAATTTAGATACGTGAATTCAATATTACTAACTTCTACTTAATTGAGGGTGATTAGAAATTCACATCTATACCCGCCTAGATAATACTGACTGCATCAATTTTATAATTTTGTGTGTGTACCTACATCTCTTCCGTGTCATAAAATTAACGATGGCTAAGTGCTCGACTTGTGGCAAGTTTCTGAAGCCGTCTACGGGTGCCGCTACGTGTACGACATGTACATGTATGTTCCATAAGGGATGTGTAGCTATTCCTGAGGGCGCAATCATAGCTAAGGATTAGGCTTGCCCTGAGTGCAAAAAAAACATCGCAAGTCTGATAATGGTGGTACTTCCGTGGAGGGCATCTGCCGTGCCCCCTCTTTTGCTCCGGATCACGGGACTGTCTCGCACCTCAGTTCACCTCCTGCGGATACAACTCGGGTACTTCCCCATGTATCATGCAGGGATACGGATATCCGGGACTTACGAAACGAATTAACCGATTACATGGTTGAACAACGCGAGTTTCGTAAAGAAATCCGTGCTTCGATTGCGAGCATTGTACAGCGGATGGATGCATTCGAACAGCGGCTCGAAGTGATCGAGCAAAAAGAAATGTCATCCGGATCGGGAGAGGTTGCTGAACTGCAACAGTCAGTCGCACATCTCAAACAGGAACTTAACGATCGGGATCAGGATTCGTTGTTGGCTGACTTAGACATAGGACACCTTCCGGAGGAGCAAGGGGAAAATCTCTCACACACTGTAACGGTCCTAGCTGCTAAGCTGGGATTCACCCTAGACGTTCGGGACATCGTATTCGCGGAGCGCGTCGGAGCGCTTGACTCGAGCGATGGTCGAGAGGCAGGTGGGCGCTCGCGTCGCGTCGTTGTGAGACTCGCGCGTCGCCATCTCCGGGACGACCTATTACGTGCCCCACGAGTGCGCCGTAGCTTTACGACTGCAGATATCGGCCTAGTGGGAACGCCGCGTAGGGTTTACGTCAATGAACGACTCACAAGAACAAACCGTCAACTGTTTCATCGAGTCCGTGAAGAATCTCGTAAACGACAGTGGCGGTACTCGTGGACTAAGAGAGGCCGCATTTTCACACGACAGGCCGATGGAAAACAGGTCCATGCCATACGTTCGGATGCTGACGTCAAACTTTTTTTGAAATCGAACCTGTTTGATGCTCATATAACGGGAGATAACTATTATTACACTTTTTTGTTATATTACATTTTAATAAGTTACTCGTATAGTATATTATATAAATATTTCTTGATGTTGAGGTGTGTTTATGCTAGTGATATCTTGGTTATAGCTTTATTATCATATAAGTATAGTTTTTATAGAGAAACAAATGTTGACAAACATTTATTAACAATTTCTTATTTTTCTATACACGATATCTGAGAAAATATAAAATTACATACTTCATATATTCTGTTGACAATATTACTTGTACGGTTCTGGTAATTCTGGTATTACTTATATATAATTATATTATATATATATATATATATATATATATCATCATCATCATCATCATCTCAGCCGTAGGACGTCCACTGCTGAACATAGGCCTCCCCCATGATTTTCCAAAAGGACCGTATAAAAATATATATATATATATATATATATATATATATATATATTTATATATATATAATATAATAGGTATATAATATAATAATAGGTATCGTACTGCTATAGTGTTTTTGTCGGTCTTGTCTTAGCTATTTGAATTGTTTAAAATAATTAATTTTAAAGGCATAAATATTTTTGGGTATATTTGTTTTTGTGTAAATTGATTAAATTGTAGTTACTTGTGTATTTCTTTTTTTTAAAAAACCATTTCTGATCTAGTTTCTAAGATCAGAAGTGGGATTCTTACTTATTTTATGCCCACTTGTTTTAGGTTTAGGTTTAAAGAACTTTATTTCTCATAAGAACTAGTGTTCACTTACAATGAGATTCTCTTAAATATAATTTATAAATGAGTCCTCTGGCTTGGTAGGCATTACTTATTTAACGAGCTATTTATATATTGCTTCAGTTTATTTCGATATGCATTAATATTTTCACATTCTTTCACTTCATTTGGTAAGTGATTGTATAGCATTGCTCCTTCAAATAATAATGTTGTTCTCCCATAGTTAGTACGCGGTGTTATCAATCTTAATTTATTTTTATTCCTTAAATTGTGGGTATTTATGTGTTGTGTGAACTGAACGTTTGAGTGAATTGATTGAGTTATGATATTTTTTATGAGAATGCAAGTGTTATATGTGTATATTTGTTTGATATTATAAAGTTTAGTACTTTTATATAATAATGTTGTTGGTGTAAGATAGTGATAATGGAATAGGACTTTAATTATTTTATTTTGTATTCTTTGTAAGGGATCCAAGTTAGTTTTTGAAGCTGTTCCCCAGATTTCGACTAGATATTCCAGGTGTGATTTAACTAAAGAGTTGTATATCGTGGTGCGTATTTTGTACGGAATACAATTAGTGACTTTTCTTAGTGCTTTTGGCCTAAATATTTAAATTTTTCGGTCTACCCGCAATTTTTTTTTCTTTTTGTTATTATTTAAATCGCTTTGTTGTATCACGACACGCCCGTCCAGTCGATTATAACTGTCTTTCATTGCGGAGTTTCGTTTCCGTTTCGTCAATTGATTTTTCTTGATAAGATGTCTGATCGCGAACATATTCGGAGTCGTAGCAATCATGATAGCAACTCGCGTCGTGATCCTCGTAATGACCATGGTAGTAGGTCTCGCGAGCAATCTCTCGACGAGAATAGTATGTTGAGGCTAGAGATGAGGGCAATGCAATCCCGTCTCAAGGCACTAGAGGCAAAAACTAAGAAATCGCCTTTGCCAGGTCCATTCTTGGGCCACATGTCGGTACGTTCGGGTGATCGCGATAAATATCAATTGTCTGCCGGTGAACATAGGCCTGCATCGCGAAGACTTCAAACACCACCGCAACAACTCGATAGGTCCCCGCGACTACCTAATCGCAATTCTCGCAGTATGCGTCAGTTGTCGCCATTGAGGCGACGTTCGATTTCCCTTTCGCCTGCACCCGCAACTCGCAAACGCGACCGTCGTCGCAGCTCGCGTTCTCGCTCGAGAACACCGCCGTCACGGTCACCAAGGCGCATGGCTGGAGACTCGGTCAGACCATCGGATCTAAAACAAGTTACTATGGCGGATATTATTGCAAATGCAATTCGTTCCATTAGTGCGGTAGGCAAATCGTCCCAGCATTATTATATCTCGAATTTTGACCCGAATTTGCATAATATTGACGACTGATGTGTGGAAGTGGATCGCGCGAAAGAGTTAAATGGTTGGAGTGACTTCGAATGTTTGTCGCGTCTAGGAAATTGTTTGAAAGGGGACGCGAAGTCGTGGCTTGACGAATGGGTGTCCAGTGATCGTAGCTGGACCAACTTCAAGCGAGAATTCAGACCTTTATGTCCGAAGGTACCAGACTTCGCGGGTATACTATTTGATGCCATGATGAAGAACTCCGATAATTATCAACTTACGCGGAATACGTGCGTCGCTCTTTGCTTCGCTTACGCATGGTGCGGGGACTGAGCGATGAGCTCATCTCGGCAATAATAATTCGTGGCATCACCGATCCGAATATTAAAGCTTCAGCAACTAACGCCAAACTGTTGCCAAACGATCTAGTAGAATTTTTCTCGATCTATGTTAAGCCAAGTTCAAGTAGCGTGTCAAAGGCTGCACTTTCACGTTCTGATTTACGAAACATGACGACGGGTACACGTAGTATAGAAGGGTCACGTAAACGTAGCCTTAGTGATATTACGTGCTACTCTTGTGGTCAGTTAGGGCATAGACAGGTTTCGTGTGGTAAGAAACCTAGATTTGAACAAACGTCAGGAAGTGCGCCTAATAATGTAGGGACCAGTTTACCGCCACCTGCGTTTGTACCAACCAGGCCCGAGCCGTGCTCTTATTGTAAGAAACCGGGACACAAGGTTGAGACTTGTTTCGCTAAACAGAGTGCGGAAGCTGCTAGCAAGGACAATGTAAATTTTTGCAACGCGTTTGTTCCAACAGGGACATCGTAATGTCCTGATCGACAGCGGTTCGACTATCTCGTTAATATCCTCATCACTGATCAAGCATTTCAAATGCTCGCGCACGCTTACGTTACGGATACTTAAAGGATTAGGTAGTCAGGAAATCGAGAGTACCTTTTATGTCACATTATCTATTGAGTTTGACGGCTTGATCCTCGAAGTAGATTTGTTTGTGGTTTCTGACGAGTATATGAACACACCGGTGATCATAGGCACGGATGTTCTAAATAGGGAAGGTGTCGAATATCTTCGAGCCAAAGACCGTCAAGTACTTACAAGAGTCATTGACGATTCAAAAACGGTAATGAACGTCTGTTCAGAGGTTCCAATTCAAATCAACACACCTCTGGCGGGGGATGATTTAGACAACTTGCTAGGTATCATTAACGAGTTTTCACAGAATTTCATTTCCGGAACTGCTACTTCAACTGTCAACACGGGGTGTATGTCAATCAAACTAAACACCAACACACCCGTGTATTATCGACCGTACCAACTCTCACAAGCCGAAACTATTCGCATCCGCGACATAATCAAAGACTTGCTTGATAAACAAATCATAGAAGAATCCGAGACTGAATACGCAAGTCCGATCTTGTTAGTTAAAAAAAAAAGACGGGTCTTGACCTACTGCGTAAAGTGCTTGGTGCGTTAACAACGGCTGGTTTCTCCATCAATTTAAAGAAGTGCTCGTTTCTGGCCACCAGTATTGAGTACTTGGGCCGAACGATTAGTGAAGGTCAGGTTAGGCCGAGTCAAGAGAAAGTTCGGGCTCTGATTGACTCGCCCGAACCTAAAAACGTTAAGCAAGTACGACAGTTTATGGGCTTAGCCAGCTATTTTAGGCGGTATATAGCTGGTTCGGTGGTGGCGGTATTTCGCTCAAAAGGCTTCTTGTATTGCGACACTTACTAAAAAAGGAGTTAACTTTCATTGGGGAGCGGAGCAACGGGCTGCTCGTCAGTACATCATTGATTGCTTAACAAGTGAACCGGTACTCGCAATCTTTGATCCCTTGTTGCCAATTGAAATTCATACGGACGCAAGTTCTATCGGTTATGGGGCTGTTTTTATTCAAGTTCACGAGGGGGGTCGCAAACGAGTGGTATCTTACTTCAGTAGATTGACTCAGGGGGCCGAGAGTAGATACCACTCGTACGAGCTTGAGACTCTCGCGGTAGTCAAAGCCTTGCAGCATTTCCGGCATTACCTCGTTGGTGCGCGCTTTAAGGTAGTTACCGACTGTAACGCGTTGAAGCTCACCCAACGTAAGAAAGACCTCTTGCCTAGAGTGGCCCGCTGGTGGGTATATCTCCAGGATTTCGATTTGGTCTGGACTATAGGAAGGGCAGCCTCCTGCCTCATGCTGATTATCTTAGTCGGAATCCGGTCAATGTGTGCACGGTTCAGAAGCCACTGAACTGGGCGCAGATTGCTCAGGCTTCTGATGAGGAAACTCAGGCTCTTATCCAGAGGTTGGCCGATGGGCAGCTGGATTCAAGTCGTTATATTGTCAAAAACGACGTCCTCTATGTCAAGTCCGAACCTACGGGTGAAAATCCCAGACTCTGCTGCTTCGTCCCGAAAGGTCATAGACTTAGCCTTCTGCGCATTTTTCACGACGAGCATGATCACCACGGAGTTGATAAAACTCTCGATTTAATTTCAAAACACTTTTGGTTCCCGGGGTTATGAGCTTTTACGCAGAAAATATATTTCGCATTGCTTAATATGTCTCTCCCACAAAAAAGTACCTCGCGCTCCTTAACAGCCCATTCATTCGTGGGAAAAATCAGAGATGCCGTTTGAAACCGTCCACTTAGACACATTAGGCCCCCTACCTGAAGCTGATGGGTATCGTCATGTCCTAATAGTTGTAGATGCTTTTTCGAAATACTGTTTATTGTATCCAATGTACCGACAAGACACAGACGAACTTAAGAGACACTTCGAGAACATGATATCGTTGTTTGGAACCCCTAAGTTAGTTGTTGCCGACCGAGGGCGTATGTTTCAAATCACTGAATTCCAGAGCTGGATTGAGAGCCTGGGGTGCGACATCCACCTTATAACACCAGAGATGCACCAATCCAACGGGCAGGTGGAGCGCTATTGCCGCACCGTGCTCAATATGGTCCGCATTGAGTGCAATTATCGGCAGCTAAGATGGCCGGCAATTATGTGGGAGTTGCAGTTGATCCTGAACATCACAAAGCACAGGACGACTCAGCACTCGGCATTGAAACTGCTAATAGGCGTTGAAGCTGCCACATCACTTATCCGCAGCTTGGTACGCGACGTAGCAATTGAGGGTTCAAGCCCGAACCAGGAAGCGCTTCGTGAGATGGGCCGTCGGAAAGCATCCGAGCACCTTCGTGCCAATCAAGCTTGTCAAGATGCTTATGTTAACGAGAGGCGTAAACCAAGTCGTATCTTTGAGTTGGATTCCTTTGTTTTTGTTCGTAAGCAGGCGCAGTCGACTAGGAGAATGGACACCTGAAGTGTGCTCAGCTTTCTTTGATGGTGAGTTTTTAATTTTATCATGCGTGAGAATATTCTGTTTAGATAATTTTCTGTTCAAGTCCTAACCTATTTCATATCTATTTTCACAAATAAGGTTTTTATTGCTGTTACATGTTGTGTTAAGAACCCCTTTTAGTCGTGGGGATAATTTTGTGGTATGCAAAGGTTGAGTTGAACTAGGAGGAGCGTTTGTCTTGGAGCGCATCGGACACGCTATCCTAGTGTGCTCGGATACTTGATGCGTCAAGCTGTCCTAGAGCAGGGGTGCCGAAAGGTCATTTGGGTGAAGATTCGTGTACCGCGGAACATGTTTGTCGGCAGGCATTGTCGTTTTGTTTTGGACCGGATGAGCGTTTGTCTTGGAGCGGATCGGACACGCTATCCTGGTGTGCTCGGAAACTTGGTCTGTCAAGTTGTCCTGGAGCAGGGCTGCCGAAAAGTCACATGGGTGGCGATTCGTGTAGCGTTGGACATGTTTGCCGGTAAGCATTGTCTGTACTGGTTTAATGCATGCTTATATGTGAACCGATACACACACGCAAAGCCATGCCTCACGTAAGTACTCGTTGGTCTCTGACGAGTCGTGGGGGCGATCTTCCGACAAGTCCCGCCCCGAGTGGTTGGTTCATGTATTTGGATGTTTTAACCTAATTGTGCATAGGCAATAATAATGGGTTCTTAGCTAATAGTGACTATTTCCTATAGCTATGATTACTGAACGAACTTGTGAAGTGGATTCTCTCGTTTTCTTCTCTTTTGTCTACAGATGCAGATGACGAAAGGGATGAATCAGCTCCTGACGTCGACCAGGCTCCTGAGGTGAACCAACTTGTGGATGACATCGAGCCACAGCCAGGTCCCTCTGGAGTACAGAGGCACGCGGAGTCAAACACCTTTGCTGCGAACAAAGAGGATTGCTCACCCTCTGTACCAATCTTGGAAACAGATCTGGATTGTTGACGGCGGTGAAGATAACATGGAGCCCGGGGACGGTCTCCTGTCAGGAAAGGCCGTGTTAGAGGCAACACTGTCAGTGGAGGGGGAAACCTATATAAGCCGGTGTCAGATGTCGGAGCGTCTCTTGTTGCTCCGTCCGTCGGTTCGGTAACATCTTTGTTAAATCGTATAGGTATCGTACTGCTATAGTGTTTTTGTCGGTCTTGTCCTAGCTATTTGAATTGTTTAAAATAATTAATTTTAAAGGCATAAATGTTTTTGGGTATATTTGTTTTTGTGTAAATTGATTAAATTGTAGTTACTTGTGTATTTCTTTTTTTTTTAAAACCATTTCTGATCTAGTTTCTAAGAATATATATATATATATATATGGTGCTCTGTTTCAGTTAATCTTTTCTGGGACGTTAACGAGACTTGATAATGGATAACAAATTATTTAAAATAGATTTGTTTAATGCAGGTTCCCTCGGTACAAATCATGATGGCTACATAGCTGCAGTCACTCGGAACGACGTCGACTTACTAGCCATAAATGAGACCTGGCTAAGAGTGGGAGAGGAGGGTCGCGCCCCTACGCTTCCTGACTACCGGTTTCGCCACATAGCTCGACGACAAGAGTATCGGTCGCGGGGGGGTGGCGTGGGTTTTTATATGAAATGGAATGTTAGCGTACGCACCTTGTCTCACCCGGTAGACCCTCTCCACAAATGTGTTGAGCAGATGTGGCTCACTATGACCCTCAACGGAAGAAAGATGGTGATCGGCACCGCATACCGTCCTCGGTGGGTTGATGTAAATATATGTTTTGATGCGATTACGGACTCGATCATATCCTTTACTAACTACGACAGTTTAATTTTGATGGGAGATTTTAACATTAACGTATTGCAAAAAGATGACATCAAAACAAGGAAATTTATTACATTCTTATCTTCTCTCAATCTGTCTCAATTAGTGAAAGAGCCAACTCACTTTACGGACACTAGCCAGACTCTAATTGACGTTATCTGTACTGATATGCGTATTAGCAAAGTAACTTTAGACCACGTAGGGAGTCTTTTTGGACACTGCCTTGTAGTTTGCGATATAAATGTAAAGCGTGAGAAGCCTAAGCCTTGTATTATAACACATAACCCACTAAACATATTGTGTTATAACATTTTAGCAATGATCTAAGAGGTGTACCATGGGAATTAATACTGACACTTGGTGACGTTAACGAAATGGTTCACGTCTTCAACCATAGTGTGATGACTATTTTTAATCTCCATGCACCCTTAAAAAAGTTGTCATTAAAACTCACTCCTACCCGTGGATAACTGAAACAATTAAACTCATGATGCGGTTACGCGACGAAGCATCCGCGGCTTATCATAAAACGGGGACTGACAGTAAAAAAAAATATTACTAGACTTTGAAATCTACTGCCAAACAAGCGCTCTTTCATGAAAATCAGCGTATTTTAAATATAATATTAACTGTAACATTAAAAACCCAAAATTATTATGGAAAAATCTTAAAAATACCTTGTTTCCTAAAAATAACACTGAATTACCTGCATTGTTTAATGATCCAAACATGATAAATAATCATTTTTTAAATGTACCTGGCTCTTCTCATGTAACTATATCCCAGCTGACGTTTTTTTGAGTATCATAAATTTTGTAACGCAATATTTCACATAGAACTCATTAGTTTACACAGAACGATGCAAATAATTAATAGTTTAAAATCCAATGCAGAAGGTTCTGATCAACTAAGTTTAAATATGCTGCTTATGACGTTTCCTTATACAATAGACAGTGTAAGAGATTTGATAAATGAGTCTATTTGCACTTCAACGTTTCCTGAACTTTGGAAACTGGCAATAGTGCGTCCTTTACCTCAAAATCCACATCCGGTTGGCTTGAAAGATCTAAGACCTATTAGCATTTTACCATGTTTGTCAAAGATTTCGGAAAAAGCTGTCTGTACACAGTTGACTGATTTTCTTGACACAAATAATATCTTGCCTGAGGTACAGTCTGGCTTTAGGAAAGGACGCAGCACAGTGACTGCCTTACTTTATGTTACCGATAATTATACTTTGCTCCCAAGATAAGGGTATGTGTACGCTGTTAGTACTATTAGACTTTTCTAGGGCATTTGATTCCATAAATATTAACCTATTAATGTCAAAATTGAGTTTTTATGGATTTGACTTTAAGGCTCTAAAATAGTTTAACAGCTATCTTAGTAATCGCTTTCAATATGTAAAGTTCTGTCAAAATGACGGTATCACGCTGGAGTCTGACAAAGTGTGCGTCAAGAGAGGAGTGCCCCAGGGATCTATTCTGGGACCGATCTTGTTTATTTTGTATCCTGCGGATGTTACATTCATATAAAGCATTGTAAATATCATATTTACGCGGTCGATATACAATTATATATATCCTGTCTTCCATCTGAAATAGACAGTGCGATTAACGATCTCAATGAAGATCTTTTAAGTATAGCCGCTTGGGCTACGAGAAGTTGCCTTCTGCTTAACCCTAAAAAGTAAAAACTAAATACATGGTATTCATTAATACATGGTAGTAAACATCAATTAAGAAGTTTAAATCCTTCAGTAAGTGTCAAGCTTATTGATGAACCCATTGAACGAGTGTACGAAGCACGCAATCTGGGTTTGCAAATGGATTGTGACATGAGGTACGAGAAGCATATTAGAAATGCGGTTAAAAATTGCTTTTATAAGTTGAAGGTATTGTACAGAATGAGACCCTTTATAAACGATGGTTTGCGTACACAGCTGGTGGAGTCGCTTTTTTTATCTACATTAAATTATATGGATGTGGTTTTTGGTCCCCGTCTCCTAGCTAGAACACAAAACGTCGCACGGCGGAGCCCTCATGTCTCGTACGACATATGGCGGAGTTCTCGTTTCTCGTACGTCGCATGGCGGAGCCTTTGCGGCTCCTACGTCGCATGGCGGAGCCCTCGCTGCTCGTACATCGCACGTCAGTGCCCCCAAGATCCTTGTGATGGCACACTTTTTTGCAAATTGAGCGATATATCTCGTTTCTATTTCACATTACCACTGGTATCAATCTGAAAAAAAAAACTTTCAGAGCGCAACTAACATCTTAATGAAATACAGTTTGTGAATAGTAAAATATATATTTTTTAAATTTAAACAGCTTTACGTGAGTAATCCCGATTCTGATTTGTAACATTTCATTACCATTATCGCTGTAATATGCATACTTGATAAGGAATGTACTCCTTAATATGATATTTTAAATAAGACAGAGCAATCACTTGGTACTTTACATTTTATTCAATAATTCACTAATCACTATTCTTCGCATTTAATACTACGAGTATTTATCTCTGTTTAACAATGTGAAACCACAAGTATACATTATTCAATGTATTTATTATTAAAGTATATACATATACTTTATATGTACATATTATCCTTTTAAATAAAGATTTTAGTCAACATGTGCTTAGATTTTATAGTTGTGCCGACATAAATTCGAAGGTCAACGTTTCCTAGTGTTCACCTCGGCTAGCGAGAACAGACTGGCATCTATCCTTTTTTTTTTATAGGAAGGACATAGAGCTTTTTGACCCTACGGGCATTAAAAGCGACACAGGACTGTATTAGTGGCATCTATCCGCCACGCTTACTACTTTTATAACATTATTTTGGCGGTAGAACAACTCCCCCTCCATGATTGTCAACAATGCCACCTTGCGGTGAATTCAGAAAACATCTACGAGTTAAATACATTCCATTTTTGTTATAATACAACAATTATGCTAATTTTAACCTACTGTAAATAGTTAGTCTATAATGTATGTTTCTATTATAGTGAAATTATTATATATTGTTAACACATGGGTGATGGATCGATGCTGATGCATAATGCCCGGCCACACACGGCTCGGGTCGTGCAAGGGTATATTCAGGAGGCGTGATGGCTTGGCCATCAAGTCCTGATATCAACCCGATTGAGCACGCCTGGGATAAGCTAGGGAGGCTTGTCAGAAGCCCCAGACCACCACTTACCACTTAATGTCAGTCCGAGTACAAGAGCAGAGCTCGAAGGTAATTATATTGCAAAGAGGCGTGAAACAGGGAGATGTAATATCTGTGAAACTGTTCACCGCGGCAAGACACCTTCAAGCTTAAGGAATGGCAAAAACTTGGCATCGACATAAACGGCATAAACATCATTCTCCTTCGATTTGCCGATGATATTCTAGTCATGACAGAATCCATGAAATACCTCAGTCCATTGGGCAGAGGTAGGTATTTCATGGATTACGAGCATTTGCTCGAAGGCCTCTATCGAGTTTCCCAACGAAAAATTATTTCCCATGTTGAGTCTACCCCAATATCAGTTGGGAACTCAGTTCTCAAAGTTGTTGACGAATACATCTACCTAGAACAGACAGTCAAACTAGGCAGGCCCAAATTCGAGAAAGAAGTCAATCGTCGAATCCAACTCGGCTGGGAAATGTTCTGAAAACTTTGCAAAGTCTTCTCGTCTTAGACGAACTTAAAATCACCGACATAGCCAAGAAGATAAGCCAGATGAAGTGGCAGTGGGCAGGCCACATAGCATGCAGAACAGATATGGCCAGAAGGGTCTGAAGTGGAGACCACGGACCGGAAAGCGCAGCTTAGGTCGTCCACCGAGAAGGTGAACTGACGACCTGATAACGGTAGCAGGACGAAGTTGGATGCAGGCCGCTTCCAACCTGTCCTTTTGGAAATGTATGGGGGAGGTCTATGTTTAGAAGTGGACGTCCTTCGGCTCAGATGATGATGATGATGATGATGACGATGATGATGACATTAGCCCCGTAGACGGGGCTAATAGTTATTACATAATTTTAGAAAAGTCAAATATCTAAAGGTAAAATGTGTTCGTTGTTTATAAATATATTTAGTTTAAAATTAATAACACATACATGTCAGATAAGGCTGTTTAAATAGTTTTCTTGTAAATGATTTTTCGACAAGACTAGGACAAATTAAATTATCCTGTTGATATTTTAACTATAATAGCCCCGGATTACCTTATGATAAATAATTTTACTAATAATAGTTACATTATTTTCAAAATGCTAAAGAAAGTAAGCAAAACAAATAATTGTATACCGTAGAGACATGTATTCATGTTGAACTTTCTATTGTCTTGGCAATTTCATTATGTGAACTATTATATGCAGACTCTTGAAATGAGATATAAAATTGTGTTTTTTTTCAGTAGATTGCAACGGGCGCTTAGTACGCCTAACTACAGGAACCATGTTCATCATGACTCACGCACAAACAATATTGTCTGGTTCACTCACTAAAACACGTGCGACCTGCAGGTAGTCGATGACTCAAATGAATGTACATGCAACTACAGCGATTGTGTAGACTTTATGTTGATTACATGGACCAATAGCAATGCAGTCAAAACTTACGGTACTCATTTGTTAAAAAACAGACTATAGCACCACTCCGCACCGCGTAGCCGTTGCCGCCACGCCATTGATGCATTTAACGATATCTAGTTCACGCTTTAAGACGCGATGCCTTAGACCTTGATTTGTTTATTTTTTTTTAATAATAAACAAATCATGATAGTCTTAGGCTGCTTTTCCACCAGAGATGTGCTATGCAGCTATGCTGCGAGGACGTGAAAGCTAAGTTACGAAACTAGGTGACCGTTTTCACTGATGCTAAGCTTTGTAGTGGGGCGAGTAAGATGTGCTATTAAAATGCGTCGCCGAAAAGTAGCTGCGCGACGAAGATACGCAGGCCTACTGTAAGTTCTCTGCTCTTGACATAGCTACACAACTCGCGACCATCCATAGCATGCATCTATAGCATGCATCCAAAGCACGTATCCATAGCACGCATCCTTCCATATAAAAACATAGCTAAGTTGAGTCCGTTTTACCAGTGCTATGCTATATGGAGCAATGAATATGATTGGTGGATATCAAACGTATCCAGAGCAACGCAGCATAGCACATATCAGGTGGAAAAGCACCCTTAGGCAGGTAGTTAATAATAATAAGATATCAGAATTGCTTACATTTTCCTGTAAAGTAATTAATTATTGTCGGTGTCGATGGTAGCAAAACCATTAATAATACTACAAGCATGGCGAGTGAAGAATTTTTTATTCTAAAACAAACAAAAACACTGAAGTTATAATGTTATCGAAACTCAGGTCCGTTATAATTAATAGTTAATGTAATGCGATTAACGAAGGACTTACGCGTTGTCGATATCACAATCGACAATTTTATTGTTCTCACCTCTCAGTACGAGGCGGGACGCGATGTTGAGCGCACCATACTCAAGTTCCTGAAGAAAGCTTCCGGACAAAGCCGAAATAGTTGTCAATCGTGATATCGACAACGCATAAGTCTCACGTTAATCCCGTTTTATTATTACAATTGCTTATATTAATATGTTTATATATGTATATCTTGATTCAGAGCTGTACTTACAATGCAACAATAGGTTTTCCGTAAAACTTATTAATCGCATCACCCCAGCCATAGAATAATTGCGGTGAAAGACTGGCAAACATTATTATGGCACCACCAAAAAGAATAATGACCATCTGGAAAAAAATAACTTGGGTACATAAAGTTATTTTTGTTATGTTTAGTATGAGTAGATTTACTAGTCTACAACCATTTAACTTTATTTACAACATATCAAAAGTATAAATAACAAACAAACTAATCTATAAGCCATATGGTGGCGGAAAAGCGGCCAAAACGCTGGCTGAATTGCCACGCTGGATGGACATGGTAACTTTTTACCTAAAGTAGGCGCCAGCATTTCGGTCATCCATCGCCTCAACCAAACGTTTCCCCAGTTTCCTAAACAAGTTGAGAGCGGACGGCCTTAAATTTCGAACCTAAACGGCACAAACGTTTGAGGTCTTCCTCTTTCGCTTTAGTCGCGGCAGCGCCAGCCCGATCAATCGTCCCATGGAGATGAGACGGCGCCAGTGTGCCAACACAGGTTATGGTTTATTTTTCATACCACCTGCTCGAAAATGTTTAATTACAATTATCACGCAATGTCAACGTAAAACAAGGCATTACACCCTCGGGGATGTAATGTTGTATAAAACTCCCATAGGTGTAAAGTGATTTGGATTTGGAACGTTAGTTGTAGTAAAACTCAGTTAAAAAAGTAAGTAACAAAAGTAGGAAAACTCTTAGTACGAAGGCAACATACAGAGAAAAAAAGGAAAAAAGCGCGCTTGTACTATAGGGCAGTGTTGCCAAGTTAGCCACTTTTGGGCTATATCCGGCAAAATTTAGAATTGATTTGTAATTACAGCCAATTAAAGATAGGTACCTAACTAATATTATTTTCATACCTACTTCCATTTTATAGCACTTGTTTTCACTCATCTACATAATAGCTATTTCTGATCGAGCACCAAAACGTATGCTTCTACATTTTTTCTACTAAATACCCATGGAAGTGTTGGATCAAATCGGAAAGCATGAAAAATATTATTTTCTCATTCCTAAAGAATCATAATTATCAACCTCAATTAAGTATTATGTTGAATTAATCTTAGCTTATTATATAATACGTTTTAAAGTTATTAAAAGTTTGTTTTCAACCTAGTTCTTTGGCCACTTTTAGCCACATTTCAGGGTACAAAATTTTTAACATTCTACTAGTACCTGTTAAGAAGTGTTTAGGCATTTTTTGTTTCATTTACTTGGCAACGCTGCTACATGGAGTGTGATTGTTGTGCGCCGCGTTGCCATGGGTTACGCACGGCAACTCTCTGCGCATACAAGGTTATACTTCAAGTTAAGAGCGTGCCGCGATCTGGTGTTTGGTGTTACTTTAACAACTTCTATATAATGATGATTTTGAACGTGGTGCATGGATTTGTACCGAAATATCGGGAGCTCCAAAAGTCTGTAGTGACGGTTGGCCTCGAAACCCGGACGTGTTCTGCCCCCTCGAAAACCTCCTTGAGCTTTTCAGCTAAGGAGTCCGTTTTCGCGCTCTTGTCAAGGCCCGGGACCTCAAGTATGCGAGCCCCGGTTGCCGCGCGCCATTCCTCGGGCACTGTACGTGCCCGTATTTCTGCCACGGAAACCTTTATGGTCTCAGCCGCTTCCCTTAAGTACTTGAAATACGACCCTTTCAGATTGGCGGATGTCTTGGCTTGTCGACCTTCTCGCTGTACTGGCTCGCAAATACAGGTTGTACTAAATAATCACTTAGATCAAATTGACTAGGAACCAACTTATGACATGGAATCTCCAAATGAAATATATAAATACATAAAAGATAATATATGCAATAGCTATGAACAGTCAAAATACCTATGTAAACAAACTAAATGAAAAAATCTAAACGAAATATTCATGGATATATATCTAATAAAATAGTTAATTTGTGTCGAAAGCGTGATGAGCTCTTCTTAAAATGGCTGAAAAATACTAGTAATCAACAGGTACGGGTCGAATATAATAAAATACGCAATAAAACATATAAATTAGTAGACAAAAACCGAAATAATTATTATAAGGAAAAAATTAATAAATATAAATGCGATACAAAAAGGTTATGGAAATAAATTAACACCATGTCGCGAAAAATAAATAAATCCAAGGAATCACTCCAGGGTACTTACATAGTAATAACGTCAGAGGAATGTATACTTTACCTTAATGAGTTAAAACTGACATATCAACGCACGTTCGCTGAAAATCTCCAGTATAAAATTACGCCAATTATAGCCCTACCGGAACTGAAAACTAGTAATACAACCTCTTTAACTTCAATCAACATAAAAAACATGAATCTGGAAGAGATGAGACAATTTTCGCGGATCTTAAAGCTAAAAGGAAGTGATGTGCTTAGTGAAAGCCAATATAGTGAAAGTGATTTCAGTGGAATTGACACTAAAAGCGTTAGCTTAGCTACTGTCTTATTATATGTGTTTTACCTGTTAGTTTAATTAGTTATGTAATGTATCGTTTAAGGAATAAGCTTATGCGAAATCATCGGAACCCGATCCAAATTTTAGCGGCACCCGATAATTTCGCACTTGATGAGGGAGGAGTTATGCGGCCACCCGGTCGCCAGATAACAACCGTTTCCAGCTAAACTGCAAATGCATCATAACAGTGTCTCAGAATTAACTGAGACCTGCGTGGGGAGCGTTTGTTATCCAGGATGGTATTATGTATTGAGATCGTTAGTCTAGACGAACATCCCACTTTGTTCGGA
This sequence comes from Selenia dentaria, assembly GCA_917880725.1. Classification (NCBI taxonomy): domain Eukaryota; kingdom Metazoa; phylum Arthropoda; class Insecta; order Lepidoptera; family Geometridae; genus Selenia; species Selenia dentaria. The sequence goes on along the minus strand of OU862877.1, from coordinate 12,504,223 downwards.
CGTATTAATTTTAAGATAAGATAAAATAAAAATATATATTTTAAAAGTGTTTTTAAAAAGCTCTTTCGCGCTCCCGTAAACTTGACTACATATACAAACATATTTTCGTGGAATTATGTGAGTATATTTGTATACTTTAGTTTTTTTCCATCTAGAAAAATAGCCGATCGGAGCCGGTAATCTAGTAAACACAATAAAATGTGAACAACATTTTATTGTGCTTACTAGATTTGTGGTATTTTTCTAATAATGTGTTTTTTTGGCTATAAACAACGATTGTAGTTATATATCCGATGTGTAAAAAGTTTATTATTAGTAATACGATGGTTAAATATTCAAAAACATGTAAACAATGTTCGTGCACGTGAAATTTGACCTTGGAGTGGCTTGGAGATTATGAATCGGGCGGATTCTATTGTTGTCAAAGTGAAGTTATACGATCCGTTTACATTATGCAATTGATTTATGCCTGTAACAGATCATTGTTGTTATTCAGGGGACGAATACAAAGTGTTTCTGTGTAAAATTATGCCAACTAAATATAAATAATGACCACAACTCGAAACGGTTTGCGCGCGAAGCGGGGTCACGTATTTTGTCTGGTGTTAAAGTAAAGTTACTTTTCGCGGCGGTGCCGTACGAGTTGCAGACGTCTTAGTGAACTATAATTGTATGGAAGGGACATTGGAAAACACTTTCACGGTGTAAGTACATCTTTTATGTATTTAACAATTAAACAATTTATCATAAAAAAGCTAAAGTTTAATTTAGGAAAGCAACAAAATGTTCGTGAGCCATTTTACACACTATGCATTCCACAAATCTTCCACAACTGTTGAGCAAAAAGTGGGTACCCGACATATGTACACACAACAACAACCATAGCGTGCATGCAGTATGTGTGTTTTTTGCATGTGTGCGTGAGGGTTAACAAATAGTATACATATAATAATTAAGCTAATATTAAAAAGAGCATTAATATATAATTCGAATAAATAAGGATAAGGATATCTATTTTTCTTGTTGATGGTCACAATAATAAACCATCCTTTTATTCAGTTATAGGTAGGTTCTTATAATCATTTATTATTTAATATGTAAATAACAGATAATCTGAAACTTTGTTTTTTACAATTAAACTGACCTACTTACGATGTCGTTAAAGGATAATTTTTGATCTAGTAGAATTCCCAAGTCTCTACTCTTACTATCTCCGTTTTTTTAATATTATTATTACTAATTTTGTAAGTAAAATTTATTAATTTCCTTTTCTTAGTAAATGTCATCAGCATGCATTTATTGACATTAATTAAAACTGTATTGTCAAATTAATATTGTGTTAGGGTGTTAAAATTAATGAAACCAATTATGGCTAGATTGCGACTGCACCACGGAAATATTACAGTGACCGCATTATTTTTCAATTGGATTTTCTGACGGTAGTTGTTGTGTTGTTAAGTCTTTTTGAAGTTTTTCATAGTCAATTTCCCTTTTGATGTTGCAGTAATTTTTTTGTCATCTGCGTACATAAGATATTTACAAAATTGAAAACACTTTCCTATGTCATACAAATACACAGCGTTAAGCAGAGGAGAGAGAATTGACCCTTGAACGCCTGAGGAAATATTCATGAAGTCAGAACGATGCCCACCTACAACAACAGCCTGACAGCAATTCCAAAGGTAGGATTCGATCCATCTTAAAAGATCTCCGCATACACCAAGTTCTTGAAGTTTACATATCAGGATGATATGACCAACGCGGTCGAAGGCCTTCTCGAAGTTCGTATAGATAACATCAACCTGTGACCTGCGATCCATACCTAACAGAACATCTTTTGTGAAGATGGCCAGGTTCGTGTTTGTAGAGCGACCCTTAATGAAACCGTGTTGTTTAAAAGGAATATTAGGGTAAATGAAAGGATAAAGGAGGTTATGCGCAGTTTTTTCTAACAACTTGCTTAGGGTGTTCAATATTAAAATTGGGTGGTAATTGGCAATTAATGTTTTGGTGGTTTTTTTTGTGAATAGGGACTAAAATGTGCAGTTTTATAGATTCTTGGTTGGTAGCCTTCACGAAAGCATCGGTTAAATATACATTTAATGGGCGCTGCCTGTGAGTTTTCACAGTTAGCATAGAAAAACGCAGGAATTTTATCACTGCCAGCACCCTTTGTAGGATCAATACCCTTTAGTAGTCTATTTACATAATCTATTTTTACATGTAAACTATGTAGGCTATCTCAGCGCATAGTAGTTTTAGTGTGGTATGGCGGTTAATTTGTTGACGAAGGACTAAAATTTTACCAGAAGAATTCGTTGAAAGCTGATCATATATATGTTTCGTTAGTTAGGCTAGTGTTGTATTAAAACATTAATTAGGGTAGTGAGTGGTGTTTTTTTCTTTTTGATTTGACGTAAGATTTATTTGTTAAATAGTTTGAGGCATTATTTTATTTTATTTTCGGAAAATGTTATGTAGGATTTGTAACAACTATCTGGTACGAATTTTTATATTTTTTCCAGTTAGAATGATTTTTTGCTTTTTCTATTATACGCCATATAAAATCTTGGCTGTACTAAACTGGGTAAACGTAGGTATTAGACACGGTTATATGCGGCACATATTGTTCTATGGTCATATATTAAATCTCATACAAATTATCCACAGCTTCCTCTATATTACAAGCAACGGCTAAATTGGGCCCGTGAATGTTTGAACAATACGAATTGATAGCAGAGTTATCAGCTTTCCAAAAAAGTATTTTTTTACGCGGTGCTGTTTTCAAGGGGGGTATTTTGTCACTTGCGTCTATATAGAAAGAGGGGTGATAAGCGTCTTCTATTACTAAGGGAGTATTTGATTTACTTAATCTTAAAGAGAAGTTCGCAAAAACTAGGTCAAGAGTATTTTTGTGCGAGTTTAGTGAGTTAGAACAAAACCGGTTCCATTGTTGCCTCTAAGAAAAAAAATACTTAGAACTCCCATCTTCTTGTTCGTCATTATGATCGCTGATCTTTAATAACGGTGACCTAGAAAAATAATCCGCTATCTGATTGTTTTTTCCATCTACGTACTGCACTGTATAGTTTATGCAGCTAATATTATTGCATAACTTTGTAGACGTAAGGCGGCCGTTAGAGATATACCATTTCCCTTGGCGAAAATTGACAACAAGGGTCTGTGGTCCGTTCTCAAAATGAAAGGTTCCTGACGGCCATAAAGATGTTGGTGGAAATGCTTTACCCCGAAAATAATTGCCGTCACCTCTTAGTGAATTTGGCTGTAATTTGTTTTGCTAGTTGTTAGGGATCGTGATGCGAACGCAATCGGGCGCTCGCGGCCATCTGCGTCCCGGTGCGTGAGCACTGCACCGTACGGGCCCGTGTCCACCGTTACTATCAGTGGTGTTACAGGCTCAAAATGAGCCAGTATCCGGTTACTGGCTAGCTCGTTTTTTACGCTATCGAACGCTGCCTGTTGTTGCTCGCCCCACCGCCACACTGCGTCTGAGCGTAGCAGTTTGTGTAGCGGACTTACCATCGAAGCATCTTCGAACTTGGAATAATATTTCTATAGTAATTAACAACGCCTAGAAATTGCTTAACTCCTAACACATTCGTGGGCGCAGGTGCAACAAGGATTGCTTCAACTTTACGTGGACTTGTCTTTAACCCGTTTTTATCTATAACGAAGCCTAGATAAGTTACACTTTTTTGGTCTAAAACACATTTACTTTTTTGCAAGCGCAATCCTGCATCTTGCATCCTACTTAAAACCTCATTTAACCTTGACAAGTGAATTTCATTTGTTTGAACCGTTATGCAGACAAGTCCATACATCATCGAGCCATATACTTATACCGTCTATACCTGATAACAAGGTTTCCATTGCTTTTTGAAATATAGCCGGCCCATTAGCCAGTCCATACACCAAACGAGTGTAGAAAAATAAACCCTTGTGTGTATTTATAGTAGTTAGCTTCTGTGATGATTTTGACAGCATAAATTGATTATTATGCATTGCTTATAATCAATAAAAAACCCAAGTCTACGAAGGAAATAACGTTTATTTGTAGCATGTCACATCAGTAGTACTCGTACTAATAGTAGTGTTCATGATGATTAACATTACCTATGTTAACATGGGCATTGAACATCAATAAACGATATTAAAAAATATTTAGTGACACTTCCGCTGAAAAGAAAACAATGATTTTGGTCTATTTGGGGGCGTGCACCACCCTCCCTCCCGAATAAAATGCTAATAGGAAGAATACAAAATAAAAAACACAAGAAAACCCAAATAAACCAATACCGATTCGACACGTGTTTCGCCTCTACACGAGGCATCCTCAGGAGATGTTGACTCGTCGAGCGCTAGTCCGACAGTGCTTTTTTTAGAAGTACAAGTCAATTTTTGTATAAGTTTTACCCCCACCCACCTTTGAAAATACCTCCTCTATTCGTGGTAAGGGATATTTGTCTACTTTTAAATCCTTATTGAGTGTACATGAGTAATCGCTCGCAATTTTAAACTTTTCATTTTATTTTACTACTGGAAATATAGGGGTGGCATACTCTAAATAAATATATATAATCTGAATAAATATAGGGATCAAAATCCCTTTTTTTTTTTGTCGTAGAGAAAGATTTTAAACCCTGATCACTAGCTCCAGGGAGAGCTGGTGCGCGTGTGGGAGTCAACGCCAGACGGGCGGCATACCCACCAAAACTCTGCGGTGTTCCATCCTCATCGACTATTGACGGGGGGCGTAGGACCACTTACGTTATTCAGCCACAGCCCCCACCGACGTCTCTGCCCACTTAGGCAGGCCCAGCCTCTAGGGAGGGTGTAAAGAGCCCTCCCCATTACCACCTCGTGGGATGCCCCGGAACACGCGGGCCATCCACACCTCGTAAGGACCTAATCCTGATTGGGGGCACCAGCCGTCCCCACAGCCGACGCCCCAGGTCCTCTAAGCGGAGTCGGAGTGCGAGCCCGATCCGCTCGCCTCCGTGTCCGCGCTCTCCGGAGCGGGAGAGAGAGGGGATCTATCTCTCTTTCTCGCTCCTCGGCCTCTCTCTGCAACATCACGACCTTGCAGAAAGAGACCATCGCCTCCCACAACCTCTCTTCATCAACCATCTTTGTTAAGATGGTAGACAGGGAGAGGTCCGTCCCCACTAAGGGATCAAAATCCCTAAGTTAACTAGCCTAGTGACTTTCAGAGCAAAATGCACGTTCCGAGGTTTAAAAAACTTCGGTGTAGCATTGTCTTTGAGGTGTAATTCAACTTCAAATTTATTTAAATGGCCTAGCTTGTCTTTCCAAATATTCGGGTATTGGTTCAATAGCCGTTGCACTTCATCAACGTTTTTATTCGTACATGTTAAACTATTATTCCTAGTTGCAAAATATACTCCAAATTTAGTCATAAAATCACGACCTAATAGAGGTGGTCCACCGTTTTCTAATACAAAAATTTGTAATTTATGACATATTTTCGAATATGACACATTAGCCACAAAATATCCCACGGGCGTGATTTTATGACCATTGTATAGGCACATTTTTAGATTACTTTTATGCAACTTTACATTCGAAAAATAATGTTGGTACAATGTTTCCGATATAACCTTGGTCTCTGATCCAGTATCTAATTCCATACACAAACTAATGTCATTCACATTAACAGTAATTTTAACAGGATTATAGTCAACGTACCTTATGTTATAAAGCTCACACTCCTTGCAAACGCTTTCTTGAGACGCTGGGATCGATACTAAGCAGATTTGTCTTATTAATCGTACACAACTTTTTAAATTGCGTTTTTGTCCACTAACTAAATATTTGTAGTTTTTAAACCTACACTGAACTGCATTGTGATTCTTCAAACCACATACGGTGCATCGCGCTGGCTCGCCGTCGTCGGATCTGCGGCCGCTTTTCGCTCTGCCAGCGCCCCCGGTACCAGTGCTTTCGCTTCCGCGGCTTCTACTTGTTGCAGCGGAAGTAAAATGCACTTCGCGGCACCCAACACATGGAAAACTGGCTCTTCTTCTAACAATGGCTTCGGCTCGCACTGCACGAGGACACGCTGCTTTCTGGGCAACTTCCAGCGCTTGTCTGAAAATTAGACTCTTCGAAAAGTCGACCACGTTCCGGTCCTGTTCTAAAGCCTAGCACGAAACGATCAGCAGCGTATCCAGTTCCGAGCCAAAATCCTAGTACACGGCAAGCCCTCACAGACGTGCAGCCCATTCCTCGATGCTTTCACCGTTGGACTTGGTCGCTTCATAGAACTTCTCTCTATCCGCGAATGTTGAACTCTTTGGCGTGAAATGTTTGTCGCGTACTTTCACTAACTAGCCAAAGGCGATTCCTTCGAGCTTCTTCGGGTGAATAAGATCCTTGAACAGACGGTAGGATTCATCCGACAAATTCGTTATTAACACCGCACTTTGATTAACGTCTGAAATGTTGTTTAACTTGATAAACTGCGTCAATCTACAGAAAAAAAGTCTCATGTGTGGATTTTATGATCGAAAACACTAAAATTTCCAATTATATTCGACATTTTCTACAATACGCGGGTAATTTCCGTCCTCGTCGCCAATTGTAGTGTATGTTAACTGTGCGATATGCTATGGAGCTACGTGGGAAGGGACGCAACCATTCAAACTGCCAGCTTGATGCGCACTGTTTTAATAAACCGATAGTGGCGCGGGCGCAGCCGCGCATAGCTACTTACATACCTATCTCTAAATATATAACAACTCCTCCCTCTTTAAATACGGAGTAACTAATCAGAAAAACTGCCTATAATTAACTTTAGTTCTATTGCGTTTAGATCTATTAGGTTCCTGAATTGGGGCAGTGGTCGGAGTAGAGAATATGGGGGATTCATCTTGAGCGCTAGATTCCCGCGTCCTTAGATTAGTTGATTCAGGTGCGCGTGGCGCGGGTGCGGGCGCGAGGGATCCCGGCGCCTCCTCACTCCTCCCTTCTCGGTGTAGCAGCTCGGCGTCGTCAGACTCGCGTGTTAGTGAGTCACCGGAGCCAGCATCATCAACACAATAAATTTCTGACTCAGCCGGCGCGTTGTTGTTTGTGTTTGACTAATATTTACATTCAACAGAATCCGGGGACCAGTTGTGATTGCATTCGGGGGCCGCTGAATATAAGTTTTCCTTTTCTTTTCTCAACCATAATTGGTTTTTGTGTTTCTTTACCACCACGTACAATAATTCAGGGATGTAAACTAAATAAACAACACTACCTAAAAGCTCCTTGATTATCCCTTTGAGCCAGTAGAATTTTTTGTTACCGATATATTTTTAAACCCAAACCATATCTTTCATTTTGAAATCGGGTCGCACAGTTCCTTTATAGAACTTCGTCTGTAAGCACTGTTTATTTTTAACGTCGCGAGAAAGATTAGTGGATGATGAGTCGATGACGTTAGAAGGATTTAAAAGATCTAGTCTGCATCGTAATGAACGCCCGAATTACAGTTCAGCCGGCGATTTATCGGTGGTGCAATTTTTAGAGTTCCGTTTGTCAAATAAAAACTTTAAAATCTTTTCATGCGAGACATTTTTACAGCCGCCAGAAATTACAATCGATTTATTGCCTTTTTTAACTACTTTGACTAGACTCTCAGCCTGGCCGTTACTAGCTGGATTATACGGAGGAGATAAGACATGACTAATAACCATTAGACTTGCAAAAATCTTGAAACTCCTTTGAAGTAAAAGACGTGCCGTTGTCGCTCACTATGGTGTGAGGCACCCCGACATGCGACATCAGGTCACTCAATTTTTCGACAACGGCTTTCGAACCAAAATTCATATTCATACAATAACATTCTACCTATTTAGAAAAAGCGTCCACAACGATTATATACATTTTATTATAAATAGGACCTAGGAAATCCAAATGTATTCTATAGAATGCATGCGGGGGAAATGGCCAGCAGGCGAGGGGTGCGCGCGGCGGTGCAGGGCGGAGCTGTGCGCACACGGTGCACAAACTTACTAGCTGCTCGAGATAGTCATCAATACCCGGGAACCAGAAGCGGGCGCGAGCCGCAGCTTTTATCTTTACTATGCCAAAATGAGAGCTGTGCAGTTCTGTGCATACCTTACCACGAAGCGATGCCGGAATTACTACTTTATGACCCCTTATTTTTTTTATTTTTTTATTTAATTTAATTATTTTTTTACTTTTATTATTTAACTTTTTTTAACGCCGTTTTCAAAAGACAGCTGGAACCGACAGTTAAAAACCGGTCTTATTATAGGATCCGTGATGTTCCTTGGCCAACCGTTTCGAACGTAATTAATGATCTTTCTTAAAAGATCATCTTTTTCAACAACGGCACGCAACTCTTGAAGAGTGATCGGCAGCGTGCCATCGACGATAAAATTGACGTAAGCGGCACGCTCCTCGCAGCGGAGCTCGTCCTCCCGCGCCTCAGCCGGCGCCTCCGCCGCCAGCTCCCCTTGGTTCTGCATTTCGAGTAGAATTGGTATCGTTCGGCGAAACCACAACGTTTAGGGGTGAAGTGGTCATCTAAAACTTTGAGAAGTGCTTCAAAATTTAACTCTGCCACGTCTTTTGGCAAAGTCAAATCACTTGCCAACTTGTAAGTTGTCTCGGTAAGTGCGCTAAGCAAGATGGCCTTCCTCTTTATGCCCACCTTGTCCGTGTTCTCGGTGAGGTCGTTTGCGATAAAAAATTGCAAGATCTTGCTTCTGTATGTTTTTTAATCCTGGGACAGGTGGTCATAGCTTGATAAAATTCCAAAAGACAAGGACGCCATTGCACTGTGAGTTCGCTCGTCGCCAGTGTGCGATATGCTATGGAGCTACGTGGGAAGGGACGCGACCATTCAAACTGCCAGCTTGATGCGCACTGTTTTAATAAACCGATAGTGGCGCGGGCGCAGCCGCGCATACCTACTTACATACCTATCTCTAAATACATAACATTAACAATGAAACACAGCCGTCTTACTCGATCGCTAGTTTATTACTGACTAGTGAGGCTTGCCCTCACCTTTAACCACATTCGGTTTAAACTAGTACCTACCTACACAGCATACAGTTCAGTTATACATGAAATACTAAAATTATACCTAATATGTATAAATTTTCACATAAACGGTTTTTTTGTGTTTCCTAATGTAATTTTACATGATGTATTAGACACTTAAAAAAACTTTTATTACTCACTTTATCTATTTTTCTACGCAACATTTATCCAAAAAAATTATATATTATATGTACCAAAAAATGCAGATTCTTCCGCAAAATACTTCAATATTTCTTTTAGCTTAGTAATGCAACAAATTAAATATACTTTTTTTAAATTTCGATTTTGTTCTCCTGAAAACCAGTGATTTTTGAGATAAATCGTTTTACACAAGAGGCACCGAATTGTTCAAAACTATAATCTCTCGTGTAGTATATAGTTTTGAACCATTTATTTAGTGTATATTAATATATACACAATGACAAATTAAGGTAATTAAAATTGTTATCACTATAATATAATCATATATTATATATAGGTATATATAATTTAAAAAAAATATTCTGTCGTATCTCATTGCATTTGTTATCTAATAAATTATCGTCAGTTATACAATCACCCTAACATCCTGTATAGATATCGCTGCTTTGCATGAATAACCGCACAATCCAAAATATCTTATTCAAGAGGATGAAAATTCTCACTGTCCCTGCCCTCCTGTGTCTTCAGGCAGCTTTATATGCAAAAGACCACTTGGAAGACTACTCAAAAATAGGCGACGGACACCAATACGGCACGCGTCACACGCACCGGCGGCGAGCGGTGCCGCGGCGGCTGGCGAAGACGTCCAAACTATTGCACGTGATGGCACCGGTTGTCAATAATCGGCTGCCTGACCATGTGCGAAATGCTACGTCAAGTAAATCTTTTAAAATCCGCCTCAAAAAGTGGCTTGTTGAGCAATGAATCTACAAATTTGATGACATACTGCTATGATTTTATTATTTGACAATTTTATTAATTTTATTAATTTAACATAATTATACGATTTGACTAATTATGTTTTGACGGTATTTTTAATTTTAATTTTGTATTTCTGTATTGTTTATTATATAATTCTATTGAATAGAATTGAATTTACTTTTTTGTGTTATTATTATTTAGAATTTTATAAGTAATTGTCTATAATGAATTGTACTGATAATGATACTTAGTATTTTATGTTATTACAACTACCTAGTAAGGTATGATTATTTTTTGTTGACATGTAACTTATTTGTTATTAATAAAATACTATGACTATGACTATTAAAATTTCCGGTTTACAATACAGTGCGATCGATAAAAATAGTTCTTGTTTTAAGGTGAGGAAAACTCACATTCATATCGGCCAAAATGCCGCAACGGCGAGACAAATGTCATTATGCCATTGGTTGTTTTAAGGCGCTATTTTAGTTCAAACTGAAAGTATCGCTATATGATACTATTCTTTGCGCGCAATCACAAAAAAATATCGTAAATAATATATTATCTCAAAATATAGTGTAAAAGTTTAGTAATATTTTATGTAATATCGTTCTATTTTGAGTCGTGTGATTCTATATAACTTTCATATATATCTTTGGAGGAAAAATGAAACATTTAGTATTGCTACATTCTTAACGAAAAAGTAAGTAAGATAATATTATTTATGCTGTTACATTTGTTTATTCAAGATAAAACTAACAAAATGACTGTAACCATATAGGAAATATGTTGATATTGCTTACAAATAAAGCTCAAACAAATACAACTGAAAGCAAGATAATCCACCTCGCTTTTATTATGTGTCTTCAGTACCTTTTTTAAATAGAACAGTTTATTTACGTAGAGGTTTACCGAATTTGATTTCGAATATTTAATATTATGTAGATATCGTAGGTAAAATTATCAGCCCAAAGCCATATTTTTTTAATATTTTCCTTTACCTATATAATTTTTGAATACGCTACTTCACAATTTAGTTTTAAAAGTTGATTTATTAACATACAAATTATATAAACTCACGCATTTTCCAGTGTCCAGTTTTAACATATTCTGATCTTATAGCATTGCCGTTAGGTGTATGTACCTTGCACGTAATTGTTGACTTACTAACATATTTTTTTACAATGCCGAATCCTCTTCAAATTATCAAAAACGTTAAATAATATGAATGACACTAATAAAAACCATAAAACAGCTACCACTTTAAAATTCAAACAATTTGAAAACGATAATAAATAATATACTTGAAAATCCAAACAATTCGAAAACGATATGATAAGATTAATATATAATTATAAGATTGATATTATGTCCCAGTTTCAAACAAAATAGTGAAAATATAGATTTAACTAACGCCAGTGAAGATTTTTGTTCTGATGATAGTGTGAAAGATCCTGATTATGAAGATATCAATGCTTCCTTCAAAAAAAAGTCGATTTTAACGGGTAAGACACGACGCAAATCTCGCAAAACTTTGAAAGATTTCATGGATAGAACAAATTTGAACGCAAATCAATATGACAATTTAGATAACGATGTTTCAAATTTAAACCGAAGCGCTTCCAGTTCACCAATAGCGGTACTAATATTTTCTAAACAAACAAAATATATCAGCGGTTCATTTAGTTCAAGTAGTTAAGTAGTAGCCAGATTCCGAAAGTTTATCAGAAGGTGAATCGGGCAATGAACGTTCAACAGCAGTAGCTCAATCTATGGTAGACAACACCAAATTTTCCATGTCATCTAATAGCTACAATAATGACCCTTACTACCTACTTACGTCATAACTTTCCTGAGCTAATAGCTTCAACTCCAGGCAGGCCTCCGTCACTCCATGTACTTGCGCGCTATAACTGCCTACCGCCCAGCCGAGCGGTCTCGGTCCGCCGGCGGATCAAATTCAATGCGGTTTTCGCAAGCGAAGCGCGCGCACGCCGTTCAATTTTAATAGTGCTGTTCGTTCGTACGCGTATTACGATGCCGTGTGGTGCCTTATGTGCTGTAGATGGGTGTAAATCAAGCAAAAGAAGGGATAAACACCTAACATTTTTCCATTTACCTGTCAATGAAGAATGGTAAGTGATAAATTATTACTAGTTTTTGTCGTTTAAATTTTTTTCCATTCACATACCGTCATAAGAGACATAATTAAAAGACAGTAGGTGTGCGGACACCGGTATCCACTTAGAATTTGACAGTTTAATAGGTATATACTAAGCATTAGCTTGCCTTTCAGACACAGATTTACATAATTTTGTTGCATAGAAACGTTATACCACAGAATAATTAATAGTACAAGGTACAGAAGATGCACTCTTCGAAAGAAAACATTCGAATATAAACTGCTAAACTAACAACTGCAATAATGTTCATAAAACATTGCAAAGCACGGACGTGACCTTCAAAAAATGTGCCTACAAGTCCTTGACGCGCTCGTAACGAATCAAAATGCGCTTTAAGTCTGTGTAGCGAGAGTTCTTTTTCTTACGCCCGATGAAAACCTTTGAACAAGCCGCGTCTGTTGTAAGGTGACTTGTTGCGAGAAAACGAATCAAATTAATTAATCTTAATAAATTTGATTCGTGATAATTGGTAGTAGTACAATACACCTAGATATGTACAACTAGGAACTAGATATATTTTTTTATTTTGAAGGCCATCGACTTTTCGCGTGAAAACTTTCGAAAACTGCAGTGTTTATGTATTTTTGTGTGAGAGTGTTACACTCGTTAATAAAATAACTTACGGCTTAGTGCTTTATTTGAAGTCGGTTCTCTTTTTTTAAGGCTTTTTTTTTCATTTCTAGTGAACATCTCCGAAGATCATCATCAAACTAAGAAGTATTATACTTATTTTAAAACGTTCTCCTAAATGTAACAAATCCTTTTCTGAAAACCGCATCGATATCGGTTTAGCCAAACGCGAGATTATCGCGCACAAACATACATACCTACAAACCATACAAGTCAAACATCTCAGTTTGGCCTGTATGTCTGATCACCTCCTTTTTTTTAAGTTTGTTAAATATTTTATAAATGATAAAAATTTTAACTGCCACATAAAAGTCAGAACATATTCACAGTTCTCAATAACATAGATAAAAAGTTATGTTAATTTAATTTTATCGAAGAGGCAGCCCTGCGATTACTGTGGAATCGCGCGGTGCGAAGCAATCACTGCGGTACGCTTGAGCATTTAGGCGCATTTTAGCATACAGTGGTTGTTGACGCGAGGGAGTAGGCTATTATCGTAATAGGTATTGGAAATTTTCTACTGAGTGAAGTATTTGTTCTTATTCAGTAATCTGTGCTCCAGGGCCTACAGCGAATATACCTCCAAATTCTTCAGGATTTATTGCAATTATTAATTATACTCAATCTGCACTGTGAAGGTATTGTTGTCTCAAATAAAGTCGCAAAACAAGAAAAAAATCCCTAAAAACCTCTAAACTAAGTCTTATTTATCCAATTCTAAAAAAAGGAACAACCGTTATGCCTACAAAGTCACTAAAAGCACCATGTACTATAACTAATGTGTTCGAAACATTACGGAATCATACCGCTAATAAACTTTTTAAAGCTGTTCGGACATGGGTAATAAACACAGACAACGTGACTTCATTTAACGCCACCTTTGTATCATAGAACCACGATACTCCTACAAAATGCAACAAAAAATATGACTTTTACTTGATAATTAAAAACGAAAGAATTTGAGCCTGTAAAGCATTTTTAAAGACTCTGAAAGAAACTGATTCTACTTTGCGGACTTTTCAAACAAAGATTTCAAACAATTCAAACGAAGATTATTAAGTGGGACGATAGATCTGGATAAACGTGGCAAACATAACTATTTTTTTTTATTTATATCCCACTATAAAAAGGGGTGCAGCAACACATCAACTCAGTTCCAAATATTTTACCCGTTGAATGGCGATTCGCCGTGTTTGGCGTTTGATTAACGGTATGTTAATCATGTATATTTTTATGCTCATATATGCTTTATCTTGCTTATATTGAAAAACTAATAGCATAGTTAGGTACCTACTCTTGTTTTCAATTCTACAGTAGGTATTATTATTACAGTTAGTTAAAAACATGTAATTTAACTTTTATCTCAATGTGATATCTATAATAAGATCATATAGGTACTATGTGACTGTACCTTCGTCTACCATATTTCCTATCTTTCTCTAGTCAGATTGCAGTAATGTAATTACTATTGCTTGTGGGCTGATGAATGACACAACGGGGCCTACTCCCACCTTTTACGAAACTATCATAAATCAGGAGCGTCCTGTAATAAGCTTAAAATAATCATACTTACTATCGAGTATCGTACCAACACAAAATGGTTGAACAATATTACTTCAATATTATTTACGGCGTGTTCCTTTTTAAGCCGAAATCGACCCTAATGGTGCATTCCAGTAAACACCGCCAATACATACGACTGTCATGCCCCGGTTTCGTGTTTCCTTTAGGATGAATACCTATAATGCCCAACCCAAATAGAACACTCACACAGTCGCAAAAAGCGCGTCATATTTTCTCTCAATTAAATCGAATGAATCATAAACCTATTTGATATTTTGACAGTAACAGCTCACAACGACCGCAAATCCAAAACCTTCCATCCGCGAGTGTTGTAGTCGTGGGGTGAGCGTGAGCTGTGACGTAATCGATGATGTACCAAGCTCAGTTACGAGTATGATAATAGCGAGTTTGAAAGATAACGGTTGGGCGGCTATGCGAACGACGCGATCGATTTTGGCTCTCAAAGGAACACGACCAGATGTAAGTGAAGTGAAAGAACGAAACAACGACAGAATATTCTAATAAGGGTTTGAGATTTTAAAACTCTATGGTGGAGGCACAGAAGAATAAATATAGCTTTCATACTTATTTGTAACAGATATTGCACATTCATTTTTCCTTTATAAGTGTAGTCGAACGTGTTGATCATTTGCCATTTCACAAGTTAATTTAATATGTATGTAAATATTTATAGTTTCAATGAAACATGATTTTTATTGACATAGTCGCGAGTAAAGACTTCGTCACGTACACAAATCTATCATTAAGTTACTGTCCTGCCTAAATTACGTTTTAGTAAAGCAATACTACTCGTAGTAGATATGTGTTTAAAATAAAACAATAAAAAATCAAATCTATGAATATTTTTATAAATAATAAAAAAAAATCTACAGACTAATCTGTTGGTTTCATGTAGAAATATATAAAAATACATTTTATTCAAATAAAAGCCCTATATTAGCTTATTCAAATTGATTTGTAGAAGTTACTTAAACTTCTATTGTTTTTGTTTAATTTCAGATGAACTTCCTTCAGAAGCCTTCGCCACAGCTACACTTTTGAGCAAATTCGTCCAGCTGTTTGATGCATTAAATGCTGACAGTCCAGACTTCCAGACAGACAAGAAAGTACAAAGTCAGTCCAGAAACTTACGCTCAGGCTGGTGTGGCAGTGAAAATGCCGAAACCTTTAAACGATGCAAATATGCCAATCTCGGTGGAGGTTACACATTTGTGCCGTTTGGGGTAGAAACTTTCTCTAAGTGGCGCGTATGAAATTTTCAGGGCTTGGTTAAACGTTTGGTTGAAGCGTCAGGTGAACAGAATGCATGTTTTGCAAAGAAATTTTGCAAAGCTATTCAACGTGGAAATGCAGCCAGCATTCTGGACACTTTGCCTCCAACAAATAATTTATTACATTTGATATTTTTAAACTTTTGTCCATTTTTAGTTAAACTTTAATAAATTTATGAAATAAATACATAAATGTTCTTAAAATTGTTTTATATTTATAACATAAGTATCTACTTATTCACTTAATAAGGTTCTGCCTACTTCATGAGGTGAAATTATGTTTTAACATTGTTCCATCCGCAGACTGAATTGATAGGTAATAAAATAAATGAAAATAGAAAAGCATGGGGTAGATATTTAAAATTCGCGCTAAAGTTAGTTCCTTAGCATTCCGTGCGGATTCTGTTGCGCTAGTAGTATCAGTGTAATTCGCATTATGTCTGTATGGCAGTTACACTTCTTCTCTCGGTAGAGAGTAAAATACTCCTTGCTAGGATGTGTTTTCTTTGATTTATGTTCAATGGTACTCTCATAATTTTCGCCACTTCATCTAAATTTTAAATAAAACGGTTAGTGAGTGTAGAGCATATTTCATTCTATAGTGATAGTACCTATCTACTATTAAAATGAGTGAATCAAGTCTGAAAGTACTTCAATATTAACAAAATCTAAACATATCATACTTCAACAGTAATATCTTAATATTCATGCTATTTTTTGCAGCAATAAGGTGTCCCAATTACGAAGGAAGAAATGATGGTCCTGGTGCAATTAGTGGACAGTAATCCTGTCATTTTCAGCAAGGCGACAAACGCTAGTAATAACCCGTTGAAAGAAATGGCTTGGAACGGCGACAAACGCTAGTAATAACCAGTTGAAAGAAATGGCTTGGAACAAAATCACGGATGCATTTAAAGCCACTGTTGCTACACACCCTCGAAAGTTAGAGCAGTTGAGAGGAAAGTGGGAAAATTTAAAAAAGGCTGCTCGCAATTGAAATACCAGAATCAGAATGAATAATATCAAGGTATAAATACATATTAACCAAAAAATAAAGATAAGTGGAGGATGTTATCATTATTCTTATTGTTTGACTGCTTATTTATTTTCAGACTGGAGGAGGAAAATCAGATTTTATACCACCAGATGAGGTACTCAAAAAGGTGGCTGGTTTAAGCAATGAAACGTCCCCACATCTTGCTATGTAGTAAAACGTTCGTTGCCCGTGACACTACCGCGTGGCACTACTATTCCTATTGGCTGATTAAACATGTGTCATAAAATCTCCCGTGCATTACCTCATTACATATGGCACTACAAATTATATGATTTATTTTTTGCTAATACTAAGTGTACCTACATCAAACAAAGCTTATTAAATATGTTTTCAAAATATTTATTTGTTTAATTTTTCTTTAAACCAAAACCTAACAAACTCAAGCTCACACAGGTGGTAGGATTCTTGGTGATGATACTGTGGATGGGCAAAGAAATTCAATAAAAGTTAACTCTGCACAAATAGTCCCTTTAGTAGATTTGAAGACGAATGACATAAATTCATATGGCTGGTCTACGCAATGAAACGCCACATCTTGCTATGAATCAAACTATCTATGTATATGTTTTGTAATAAGTATGCAATACTTTTCAACTTATGTAATACTTTTCACACTAAGTATATTTCCATGTAAGTTACATTTATGGATAGAGATTTTCTTACTATTTAACAGGGAACAGACGAGTTTGTCTCTTATTATTTTCTGGTATCCCATGTTTTAAAATAAGGGTTCGAAACATACGATTTCTCATACAATACAATAGAGTACACAAAATATTTTGGAGTTAAAGCCAGCTTAACGAAGAAATACTATCTAAAATAATAATCAATCAAATGTTGGCGTTCTTGAAAATGATTAACAGTATGAGACTCTGGAATATTTTCTGATCTAAAAGATATGTTATAATTTGGTATATCAATTTCAGGCTCAGGCTCGCCAAATTAATTTGTGTGCAAATGTTATGTAGTACGGCTGTAGCAATGATAACAGCCTGTTTTTATCATAGCAAGCCTTTTTTTCAGTGAAATTACTAGAAATCTCCTCTTCCAAACTCCAAAACATCTAGAAAATAAATTAAGTTCACTCAAATTATAATAACATGAATAGAGTAGAAAAGTATTTAGTTACTTCTTTTCGTACCTTTCAATACAATTCCTGGTTTTTATATGAGCTCGGTTATAATTGATTTCACTATTTGTTTGGGTACTGAGTAATGGAGTTAGGAGGTAGGGTTTGCATGGATATGCACTATCACCAAGAAGCCACCTAATGCCAAACACTTCACCCCAAATTGAGCTGAAAATAAATTAACCTTCTTTTAATATATCAACTCAGTTTATAATCAAGCTTATATGTAATTTAGTTAATTGAAATGTAGTTCCTACCTCGTAATTCCGAATTGTTAAATATTGTGGCATCGTGGGTAGATCCTGGCCATCGTGCCAGATTCGTCGTTTCGTGTTTTCAGTGATGAAATTACAAACTTAACTGCTCCTATTTGACTTCTATCCCCCGATTTTCTAGATTACCGGTACAGCTTACTGTCGATAGCCGTGGTTACTGACAGTAAGCACTTAAAACATTATAGGGACGTCAAAACTGTCATTTTCTTATATTGTTTAAGCGATAGTAAGCTATCGGTCCTCCCGTCGATAGATAGTAACTACTGGTAGGATTGGATATCGTTGGTAAGATTATTGGGACAAAAACTTGACAGATAGATAACGTTTCTTATCGTTAGTAGAGCAAATCGAAAGATAGATTGAATATTGGGAACGGGCTTAAGTAAGTTAAGCTTACTTTGGATCGTGCAAGTTGGCCATATTTCAGCAGTAAGTAATTCGTATCTAAGTCGAGCATATGATAGCCCGGTCATCCAGGTACTGGTTATTGTAGTAACAGTAGGTACTTTAGTATAATTTATGTTATATTAATATTATCTGCTTATTATGATGATCCAAAACATTTTCGTTTGGTGTACTAGACGAATATGGACGTCAAGGTATAAGAAGCTAGCCTTAGATTATATAATACACCTCCAGATTCCGTATCCAAATACAATCCTGTACGTTATTTCAGCGTCTCATCTATCTACATACCAAATGTCATTAAAATCTATTCCGTAGTTTTTGCGTGAAAGAGTAACAAACATACTATATGGTTTATCCATACATCTAAACTTTCACATTTTTAATATAAGTGTAATATTCTCACTTATATTAAAAATGTGAAAGTTTAGATGTAACATATAAGAGATAGATATGTGTTTATTATATGAAAATACGAATTATAATTTTTCAAAGATTTTTCCCTTATACAAATTGGCGTTTAGATGGCATAAAAATAATTTTAATAAAGATTTTAAAAATATTGTTGGTTTTCGCCACACGAAAATCTAATTTTTAAATAAAGCTCCACTATCAGTTTTCCAATATTATTTTCGTGATAGCGGCGGTATGCACAGACATGTTCAGTTTGATCAAAGATGAAAAATTCAACTAAAGATAAAACTTCTTCTGACTACAAGCACACTGTAAGTATACAAATTTTCTGAACAATACATTCATCCCCCTTTGTTTCGTAGTTCAACTAGTTTATCGAAGTCTAATTTTCTTTCACTGCATAGGCTTTCTTTGCAAGGTGTGCATTTAATCTTACGATTTAACGCCGCAGCCCGCTATGTAACCAAAGATTTGTCTATAATACTCTTGAGAGGCTGATCAATTAAGTTACATAAATCTTCATCATTTTTGTCATTGTGTTCTTAACTTAAACCTTGAAGAGCATTGATCTGTTCATCTTCCTCGTCAAGTTTTCGTGATTTTGCGTAGAGTTTATTGCAATTATCGCTGCGGAACAATTAAGAACTGTAATATCCTCCAGTAGCACACATTTTCCAGTTTCAGTCATTTTCATATCCATCATTTTCAGTTTCATATATGGCATAGGAGCTTTTTGTATATTCCTCTCACTGCCGTGCATTAGGATTGTCATTGAGTCCTCCAAGCATGCGGATATCCCCGAACAACAATAAAAATTATCTTGGCTGATCTTATAAGTAGATATGGATTTTTTATTGGTAATATTATATAGGTATGATGCCAACAGTCACGTAGAAAATAAAATATTAATAGTCAAGAATGTAATACCTTATGAAATACCTATTTAGGAATAGCTCCTGATCTAATTCTTCGATAGCCACTTTTCGTTACGTAAGTCTGTGACATGGTAGTGAGCTGATTATATGGAATTGGTTTCTACACGAAATGAAGCTTGGTAGACCAAGCTACATTTCGTGTCCGTCTTATTATGTCAGTCCGACGCTTAGCCACAACAAGGTTGGAAATTGAATTCAATGAAAGTACAAATATAATTTAAGAAATAAATATTTAATCTCGTGGTATAGGTCGGCTAAATAGTATTTTCGTAACTTGTTGTATGAAAGCTAATATCTATTTGAATATAATAAAAATAAAGAAAGTAATAATATCTATTTGGTTAAAAAAGGGTTCTCGTAATTTTTAAATTGCGTTTTTCAGTCCATCAAAATAAGCAAATCTCATAAAGAAATTCGATATAATATATCGAATTATTATTTATTATTATTATGATTATTATGATATAATATAAAGATGGATTACCATTAACTTATTTATTATATAATTATTATTGTACAGGCGACCATGCCTTCTGCCATGACTACAATATCGTCGGCAAATCGAAGTGGAGTGATGTATTCGCCGTTAATATTGATGCCATGTCCTTGCCATTCCAAGAGCTTGAAGGCGTCTTCAAATGTAGCGGTGAACAGTTTCGGAGATATAACGTCGCCTTGTCTCACGCTTCTTTGCAATTAAATTGCCTCCGAACTCTGCTCCTGTACTCGGACTGACATGTAGGCGTTTTTGTACAAACACTTCGGCACTTCAATATACCGATAGTCAATACGGCACCGCTGGAGAGACTCAAGCACTGCCCACGTTTCGATCGGATCAAAGGCTTTCTCATAGTCCACAAACGCTAAACAAAGAAGCAAGTTATACTCTTCGGTCTTCTGTATAACTTCCCGTAACGTGTGGATGTGGTCTATGGTACTATAGCCTTTTCGAAAACCGGCGTGTTCCTGAGGCTGGAATTCATCAAACCTGCGACTGAGACTAGTCGTAAAGACCTTCGAAAACAGCTTATAAAACTGGCTCAAAAGCGAGATGGGTCTGTAATTTTTATGTAAAGTGTTGTCACCTTTCTTGAAGGACAGCACCACCACGCTTTTGTTCCAGTCTTCTGGCGTTGAACCATCGAGTAAGATGCTATCAAAGAGATTCTGAAGGACTTTAAGTACCGGTGTTCCACCCGCTTTCAGAAGCTCAGATGTGGTACCGTCGTCACCCGGCGCCTTGTTGTTCTTAAGCTGTTTCAAGGTTATTCTTATCTCGTACATGCTAATGTCCGGAATATCTTCGGTATAATGTCGGCTCAGCTTGGCTTTTGGGTCTTTGACCGAGCTGCTAACAGGTTTAGCGACCAAAGTGTATAACTGTCCGTATAAACTCTCCACTACTCCTTACACTTGCTCTCTATATTATGTTTAATGTTTTATTATTGTGAGCGTTTAGTCACTTTTTTACTAGTTTTACTCATGACTCTCATAAAACACTCACTCTACGATTCCCATTGTCGCGGGACTACGTGCTATTGCTATGCCAAAGTATTATTAATGATAAGAAAGAACATGCCCTTAGGGTTTTTCTTTTTTGTTTTTAGAAATAATTTTCTTTTTATTATTTTGTTCTTTTTTGTTCTTATTTATTATTAGATACATTTTGTATACGTATGTTTGGGGTAGTCAGGTTCTGGTCTTTCTTGTACTCGTATTCTGTATTTTAAGAGCCTAATTGTTTCTCAATTTACTGTGTTTTATACTTGTCTTTGCAAACCTAGGCACCTAACACAGCGAACATATCTATACAGGTTCTATATAACTCCAGTATTATTTCAATTTTAAATTTCCGTGTTTATTCAAATAAAAGGTTGTTTTACTTCACTTAATAAATTGAATATACAATTTTAGTACTCATATTTTATTATATTTTCTATATATACAATATTAGTTTAAAGCTGTTTTTATTTATTTTATATTTAACCCTTGAAGTAACTTGAAATTAAAAACAAAATGGAGCTAAATCGAACGGAAAAAGCGCGCAAAACTTCACATTTAAAAAAAATTGCGCACGCCGCTTGCGTTTGCAGGAATAAAATCGTAGTAAAACAGCTATTTGTTCTATTTTATATCTGTAAACGGCGTAAATTTACACTGGTTACTAAGGACATCTTCCTTTATTCTATTATTATGTTATCTGTTTCTTTTTAGTCAAATTATAGAGGTAAAGACAATCGAAAAAATACATAAAAACTTGAACCGTAACAAAAAAATAACAAATGAAATAAATTCTACAAAGACCAGTTTTGTCTCTCAAGCAGGTGTAAAAGAAGTATACATACAATCATAACGGTATAATAGACTTTGAAAACCTATACTACCTATTTTATAAATTGTCCATATTAAATCCACCAACTGTCATCTACATACTCGTATTTACGGTTATCTGATATTTTCTTTATATAAGCTGTAAGACATTTCTTCCTTCAATATTTTTATGATTTTAGGTCGGGAAGTAACCCTATAAGTTTTGTTTCAAGTGTGAATCGCAAAATATACGAAAATATGGGACAAAGGCAGTCATCGTATACAGTATCGTGGCCTTGCGATGGCGCGCATACCAACTGCATATCATGTAATATGACCATGTTGCTTGATATGCAGCTTCATTGCATCGGCACCGAAACTTATTCTATTTTGCTATTTAATTTAGATTATATCGGTTGTCCCGAAACGCAACGATAACTTGGTACCGGGCGAGAGGCCAAGGTATACCAGTTATGAAAAAATACATGTTACTTACTCAAGCTATAATAGAAATTTTTCAAAAAAGTTTTTACAAATTTAAAGTGTTTTTTTCAAATAAAGTAATCTCAAATAACAGTGCTATTAATCGCAACCACAAATCATAGTAATTATTAAACATTATTAACTAAGTAAAATAAATTATATTTTGACGAGTTATGGTTTACAAAATAATTGTCAGTCAACTTTGACACTCCATGTTGGAAAAAATGTACCAGACTTGGCAAGCTCTTTCAAAAAATGACTTATTCAATTCTTTTTGTTACTTTTCCATAACCGGTATACGTTGAAGGTACTGATAGACATGCTTATTACTAGCACAAAAGCATGCTATTGATGAGAAATTGCTACCTAGTGGTATGTGTGTCAAAGTGTTGCTAGTAATTAGCATGCTTATTACGAATACAAATGTATAGCTAAAAAGCATGCTCGTTTTACGCATGCTAATAAGCAAATTATTTTAGTAGCATGTGTATCAGTACCTTGTTGGACGGATCTGTATACAGATGGTATACACAGTTGACGAAAACTGTTAAACGTGAGCAACGGTAAGAGGAAAAGCTAAGTTATGTACTTACAATTTCCCAAAAGGTTAAAAATCCCAAAGCTTTCGAAGCTTCACTTATGGCGGCATTCATAGCTATCTTTCCTTTTTCAGATACAGCTGTAGTGATAGCGATTTTACTTTTTGGTCTGTAATTTCAACAGTTTTAACCACAATTATTACTTCTTAGGGATTTTCGAATATTAAACTTAAAAAATAAATTAAATTAAACGGATTTACTTGCGCTTTATTTTTAATTATTTCAATCTCGACGTTTGGAACACAATTTAGTAGGCTTGGTCATGGGTAGACTTAATGAAACTAATTGCTTTTGTAGAGAACCTGGTTAGATTATCATTTAATATAACAAACTATTATGTATTATTTCAATGGCCAAAACCTGCATTAAAACTCAATTTATGAATATTTTTAATGTATAAACAATAATTACTGAATTAATTACCTGAACAACCCAAAATACAAGATCGCTATATAAAGGTAGACGAAAGTTTCTAATACAATCATATTTGGCACTCGAAATGCGCTGAACTTCGAAAACGATACGTAATCTTCAAAGTGGGGGTAGGCTCTGTAATGAAAGTATTTTAGATATAATTGTATAGGTACATACGTGTAAAATATACTATTGTTAAATTACGTATTATAATATACTCATTAAAAATAATATTAATAGGTATTATAATCATTAAAAACGCTCACACCGTACCCCCAATTTCCTGTAGCGCGATAGGCATGGGCACACACAATAAAACATCACAAAGCAAGATCACTACTAATTGAGCTCGGCTAGCCCTTTATTATATCGTCGCTTATATTACAGACACAAAAATACTGCACGTCCGTTAAGGAGGACTACGGCGCGTGCGCTACGCAAACAATCCAACCACATATTGGCCATAATTAGGCCAATATGTGGTTGGATTGTTTGCGTATTTGCCTATTAGATCCCTTTTATGTGCCTTAAAAAACCGACAAGCACACGTAAACGCTTATTTAGTATTTGAATAAACTGTCCACACATGGAAATTGTTTTCCAAATATGCTAAATTCACAAATACAAATAGCCATGTGAAGTGCCGGCGTTAGACATTGTTGTAAACGCTGAAGTAAAAGACTATTCCTTCCTTTACGAGGCGAGGAAAGCCGCCTTACTAGATAAACCGCCTATTATGGGAGAAGCTGGTACACTATCGCAATGCCCGATATGCTGACTGTAGGCAATAGTGCACGA
Organism: Selenia dentaria; assembly: GCA_917880725.1. NCBI lineage: Eukaryota > Metazoa > Arthropoda > Insecta > Lepidoptera > Geometridae > Selenia > Selenia dentaria. The sequence goes on along the minus strand of OU862877.1, from coordinate 12,479,731 downwards.
GCATACAGTGTTAGAGCGCGACGGCTGCTGTAGCCAGTGTAAAAGGGTTATTGTCTAGTAAGTGCCCTCGAAAATCAATGTCTTGTAATATAGTTTAAAGTAAATGATTACTCGTTTAAATCAAGGTGACAGGTGCCGACAAACACAAATACGCCATCAGCCAACTGCCTTCTGTCGGCCGTAGACTCTCGGTAAACAACAGAAGGTAAGTAGCTTGATGTTAAAGGTTTATTGAATATTTTAAACTAAAATATATTTTTTGTAAGTTAATATTTAATATATAATACATATAAAATGTAAAAAAATAGTAAATTTCTTTTCCATTGAGTTTAAATATTTACTGTGCAGTATCGGATAGGCAGATTCTAATGTCGATAAAGTTATAAAGATTAGCTTAGCGGTCTCGGTAAAGCAGATAGCTGCCACAAGTTGTAGATAAAGCAGCTTAGGATGATAAAACTTGAACTAAGATATAAGATTGTGTTATTAAGTTTTATGAAGAGGTTACTTGTGATACTAAAACAAACCATAATAAAGGTCCCATAATAAATTCGGAAAAATCAAATCATAATCAATATTAATCGCATTAAATATCTATTCTTTGTCTACATATTGAGGTATTAATTATAAAATCATGTTTATTTATTATAACTGTTCCGTATTTCTATTCGTATTTTTTCTAGATATAGATATAAGTTATTTTGCTATCATAAATCCTCTGCATTATAGCACAAACAATATTCGCGTTACATTTAATCTCAACTTTCGAAAAAAATTTAGATTAAATAATATTAAATAATAATAAATAATAATCTTAGATAAGATAAGATAAGATAAGATAAGATAATAACCATTGGAAAAAACTACTATTGTTTGAGGCGCGTGCCAAATCTTAAGTACAGCGATAATAAATTCAATTATTTAATTTAGCCAAATAATACGAGTATACAAAGGATATGGCACAAGAAAGGTACTCAAAAAAATAAAACAACAAACTTAACAACCGAGAGGTAACAAAATACCATTGTTTGAGGCGCGTGCTAATATAATCACATAATGGCAGGCGGTAGAGGAAAACGAAAGGGAACGCGGGCCGTGTTAATTAAAGATCTTACTGGCGAGAAAGTATCTAAGAAACCAACACAAGCTGTAGAGAACAGAACTTTAGAATTAGTATTGGAAAAAATAACGAGTTTCATAAAAAATTGAGCAATTAGATTCGAATAGTAATGTAGCGAGCGTTTTAACAGACGAGATAGCTTGGGGAGCGGGGTTAGCTAATAGAGGAGTAGATTTGCGAGAAAACGCTAGTACCTCATCCACATCTGAGATCGGTAGCGCGACGTCACCAAACACCCAAGCCATATACGTAATTCAACCTTCGATGACTAAACCAATTTTTGATGCGAACTATTGCGTTTTTAAAACGTTTAAAGAAATATATACAATTGTTAAATGGTCACAATAGAGAGGTAGATATAGCATTAGAATGAATTACGGGCTATGCATGAAAGATCATGGAATTGTGTTCCAAAGATTGGGTTACATTCGCGGATTTCGAGATCGACCTTAAGCATATTTACTAAACCGAACAAATCCAATAATCCATTAGACATAAGTTGATTAGCACAGTATAAAACACACAAGAAACCCCAAATCAACCAAAACCGATTCGACACATGTTTCGCCTCTACACGAGGCATCCTCAGGAGATGTTGACTCGTCGAGCGCTAGACCGACAGGTGACCTATCGGTCTAGCGCTCGAATCGGTTTTGGTTGATTTAGGGTTTCTTGTGTTTTTTATTTTGTATTCTTCCTATTAGCATTTTATGCGGGAGGGTGGTGCACGCCCCCAAATAGGCCAAAATCATTGTTTTCTTTTCAGCGGAAGTGTCACTAAATATTTTTTAATATCGTTTTTTTGATAATGGATTTCCGCAAAGTAACGCCTGAATCAATAAATTATCTAGCATAGTATATTCGGAACACTCGAGAATTACGATGTCAGAGCATTTCGCAGAACAGGTGGAGTCGGTACAAGACTTAACAATTGCTTTTAGCGAGAGAGACCTAGTAATTTTAATAATGAGGCTAATGCCTCATCGTCATCATCCTCATCAATCCTCTATCGAATAATTTCGATAGAGATACAACGGTTATGGTTTACGAGAACAGATGAACAAACTGTAATGAATGGGGCGAGTTTTCTTAGAAGTTTGGAACGAAACATTGTTACAAAACGACGCCCAAAAGCAGATATAAATGTTAACGAAAACATCCGAAACAATAGATATAAACAGCCAATTACAGCTTTTATGTCAGCCGGAGTATGGAGAGGTAAACGGGGGACGTATAGAGGTAGGGGCCTTTATCGCGGGAGATAATATATAATAATAAGTTATAAGTCAAGTAATAATCGACCAATGATAAGAGAAGTAAACTCTAGCATAGAAAAACGAGCAATCGCGTTTGTAAAGGAAGGTGAGACACCAGAAACATCTAAAGCTGTGAATGTGGATAAATCAAAAAACTAATGTTCCCCATACAGACGAGTTCCAATTGTGGTTTCATGTGTGAAGCGGGGAGTGAAGGTACTCAAACACCTTTAAACAATGATGTAGCTTACAAAGTACTAACTAAAAATGGATGGAAAGCAGGGCAGAGGTTAGGAATTAACGGATTAGGTTTGAAACAACCTTTAGTTGGAACCAAGTGCGGAGATCGGTCTAGCGATGACACGTTATCAAATAGCATAGGAATCTTATTGGGAGATCAGTTTCATAATGTAATGGAATGCGCTGAAGGAGGTTCAATGTGTGAATTTTGTAACATTAGAAATCGGGCGGTGTATACAATCTTTCACGAGTTAGATGAAATAGATAATATAAACAATGACTATTCTTTGCCTAGATTACCTGAGGTTTGCGTGTGGGTATATGGTAGGCGTATGAATGCACTTATCGACACGGGCAGTCAAATTAGTGGGATCACTAGAGAGTTGTACGAATCAATACAAAAAGAAGGAAACGATCTATCTGAGGTCGCTATTCCGGCAATACAAGTACAAGGGGCGTTCGGTTCGCGAAACGAAAGCACTAGTCGGTTAGTTTTAATAGAGTTTAGATTAGGTAGCACACTAGTCGAAGCACCTGTGTTGATAATGCGTAAATTACCTCGGTCGGTGATATTAGGTTACGATTGGTTAGAGAGAGTGAAAGGGATAGTAGATTGTGGTATAGAGCGGGCATTAACTATAGAACATTTGGGAGTAAGATCTAGCGTTAGACTGAACTCCAATTGCAAGATTAAACAGATGGGGGGAGCATCGAACGCTACCATAATAAATTCGTTTATAAATCAGAATACACAACCGGTATTGTGTTCTTTGTCAAACGTTGAGATGACTAATAAGACAAATTGGACGGACCATATGAATAATACAGATCTAAGTAGCGAAGAGAAGGGGCTACTGTTATCTGTATTAGAAAAACATGGTAGTGTGTTCACTGATAGATTAGGTCGAACAGATAAATATGAACATGTCATTCAACTAGTAGATGAAACACCGTTTATCAAGCGAAGTTACCCAGTACCAATAGGACATAGAGATCAAGTGAAGGAGAGTTTAGATGAGTTAGAGAAGTGGGGTGTTATCCAACAAGAACCTACACCTTATTGTAGCCCACTTACTTACACAAAAAAACGGGATGGATCAATAAGACTTTTACTAGATGCACGAGAACTCAATAAAAAAATGATTGGAGACGCAGGTTCGCCGCCACTCACATCTGAGATTCTCCAATCCTTTTACAAGGTCTTAAATACGGACTTAATAATGCTTACTTTCAATTACCTTTGCATAAAAATTCAAGAAAGTACACCGGATTTACATTCATAGGAAAAACTTATACTTATCGAGTATTGCCACAGGGCTTAAAGATATCAGTAGCAGGTTTCTCAAGAGCAATGAATTTAATACTAGAAGGGGTACGTGAGTTCTGTGTTAATTATCTTGATGACATTATTATATTCACAACAGGGAGTTTACTATTACACTTAGAACACTTAGACCAAGTTCTAACTTTAGTTACATTCTACCTGTCAGCCCCCAATAAATTGGGGCGGGGCTGACTGGTAGAATAGAGAAATGTCGGTTCTTATGTGTAGAAGTAAACCTATTAGGACACATAGCAAATACTAAGGGGATACGTAGTGATCCAGATTGGGTGAAGGCCATAATGGACTTCCCTGTACCACGAATTATGAAACAATTAAGGGGATTATTGGGGCTAATAAACTTTTTCAGACGATTTATTTCGAAGTACAGCGAAGAGGTTAGGCCCCTTTGTGACCTGTTAAAACATAATTCTAAGTGGTCATGGACAGAGGAAACTAATTATTAATGCTTTGAGAGGGTGAAGGGGTTATTCATAAATACAATACTTCTCTCACACACGGATCCGAAGGGGATTTATTATTTGCAAACAGATAGTAACTTGGGACTTTCGGGGTATGTTTATCAACTGACCGAAGATAACGAGGAAAAGGTCATAGGGTTTTGTAGTAAGTCATTGTCTTAAACAGAACAAAGATGGACAGTAACTGAACAAGAGCTATGGGCTATAATTTACAGCTTGTCAAAATTCGAGACCTATCTAAGAGAGACACGGTTGGTGATTAGGACCGATCATAAAGCGTTGATATTTTTACAGTCATGTAAGTTATTGAGTTCACGTAATTCATTTGGTGCAATATATAAGTCAATTCAATTATACGATAGAACATGTAAAGGGCAAAGACAATGTCGTGGCAGATATTCTATCGCGTCACATAGATGGAGCAACTGATGTATTAACAAATAAGACTTCAGGACCGGAGATGAATCTATTCAAGACAATGTTAGGGAGAGCGATTATAATCAAGTGGAAGGACATAAGAGTTCATCAAAGAAGATGGGATTCTTTATAAGGCAGATAAACAGAGAAAGACAGTAAGGTTGTATGTCCCAGAGGACTTACAAAAGGGAATAATCATAAGCGTACACGAAGAGATAGGTCATTTCGGACGGTATAAAGTTTATGCTTTGATGAAACAGAGATATTACTTTAAAAACATGTCACGAATAATAGGAAAAATAGTCAGGGCATGCGAAGTATGTCAGAAATCTAAACACGCAATGGAAACGCACACGGGACCTATTAAAACAGTTATATCAAATGATGTAGGAGATAAAGTCTTTTGCGACATTTAAAGGCCTCTACCTGCGAACCAGTTTGGGTGTAAATATATCTTTGTGAAGCAGGACGCATATAGTAAACCAATCAGACTATACCCACTACGTCAGGCGACTGGGAAAGCCACTTTAACTTGTGTGCGAAAGTTTCATGAAAAATTGAAAGTTAAGACACTGTTCTGATCGGGGTTAAAATTTTATATCAAAGGTTTTTGATACCGGAGTTAGACAGTTAGGTATCAAACTAACCAACACCGCGACCAAACTCAACTGAGAGGGTTAACAAAGAATTAGGAAGGTTATTCAGGACCTATTGTGACAAGTCACACCGTTCTTGGGTAAGCCTATTAAGAGATATTGAAGACAGTTATAACAAAGTCAAAGTCAAATTCAAAATCATTTATTCAATTTAGGCATCAAAGACGCACTTATGAACGTCAACTTTTCATTATAATGTACTTTAAAGACTCTACCGCCGCGTTCCAAAATATATAGAACCCACCGAGAAGAAGCGGCAAGAAACTCGGGGCCATTCTTTTTATATGGATGTTTACAATGTTTCTACTTAGGTACTACAAATATTACATTTTATGGGTGGCAGAGAGACAGCTTGCCAGAAGTGGAATATTCCAAGCATCATTATCTTCTATATAATGTCGAACTTTATAGTAAGCTTTTTTTATTAAAACGTTTTTTACAGTCAACTTGAATTTGCCCTCTGTGAGCTCAGTTATGTGCTTTGGGATTTTATTGTAAAAACGCACACAATTTCCTAGGAATGACTTTTTAGTCTTCGCAAATCTAAAACTAGGTACAGCTATCCTATTTGTATTTCTGGTATTAAAAGTGTGGTGATCACTATTTAACTTATATTTATGTAAATTTTTACGAACATACATTATATTTTAACGTTAATATATTGATTTTTTAAAATAAATCTCTCAAAGATTCACGGGGACTCATTTCGTATATAGCTCTAATAGCACGTTTCTGAAGGATAAATATGGTCTCTATATCAGCTGCTGAACCCCATAGCAATATCCCATATGACATTACGCTGTGGAAATATGCAAAATACACTAACCGCGCCGTAGAAGCATCTGTTAGCTCTTTTATTTTACGTACTGCATATGTAGCAGAACTGAGTCTCCCAGACAGGGCATTTATATGAGGACCCCATTGTAATTTTGCGTCAATTTTAATGCCTAGGAAGACTGTTTCCTTGTCCATTACGAGTTTAACTCCATCAAGCGTAACGTTGGACTCCAAATTTGGAACAGTAGGCAAAGAAAACTTCAAACATTTTGTCTTTTTTGAATTCAGAAGTAAATTATTAGTTGAGAACCATTTAGAGATACTAGATAGTATAACCAAATAACACACACAACGACCGGGTATACACCGAACGAGATAGTTTGGAGAAATAGTACTGTGTTATCCACATACTTTGACAGACTAGAACGAAGCCAATCAGGACGACTAGAGGAGTCAGTACAACAAATCCGACAACAAGCGCGACAGAACATGATAAAAGCAGCGGATAATAGAGAATTACAGTACGACAAAAATCATAAATTAATTCGCTTCGAGATAGGAGATTTAGTAAAACTAAAGACTTTCGCGAAGTCTGATGCAGATAAGAAAATAACCCAAAAATTTGAACGATTATATGAGAGACCTTTCAGGATAGGGGCAGTACCATATAATAATGTATATACGTTGATTGATGAGCGTGACAACAAAGTAAAAGGAAATTACAATGCAATTCATTTGTTTCGTTACTATGTAATCAAATAACAGGAGAAAAAATCACAAACAAACAAACCATGACTAGGAGTATAACAGTATAACAATTTTAACAACGTACGAATAAAAGTTAGCTCAACACGAGATTTTATTTATGATCGCCTAGTAAAGGGAAAATAGATCAAATGAATTTCAAAACGAATTAAAATAATATGAGGCGAGGTCGATTACAGTTGTTTCGAAATCTATTTGGGGGAGTGTGAGATGGTCAAGGAAGTAGCGCCATGTGCAAACAATAAATAAATTATCTCCAGTTCGTAAAATTACTAAAACCAAAGACAACCAAAACAAGCGGCTAATTTTTTTTTGTGTGATTTAAGGAACGCCCACAGGAATCGGAAAGGTTTTGGATTAACGGGGAAAGAGGCAGTCAGTGGACAACCTTCAGAGACTCAAGTTACAACAAATTGAAGTCAGACAATAAAATCTGTCTATTTTTTAAATTAGCGTGTGTAACAAAATTGTGAGCCAGTGTCATTTAGTATTCCAGTACAGTTTAGTAATTCTTTGTTGTAAAAGAGTTAGGTAAATAATGAAATAATAAAGGTGACATAAACCCGTGGACGATGTATGGTAAAGTACTGTTTTAATATTACATCATTTGTTAAGCTATTTTCCAAAACTAGAACATTTCAACAAGGTTTACAATGGACGCTACTGATTTTATACCAACCTATATTCTAGGTCATGTACCGAACCTAACTGTTCTGATTGTTACCCTGTTTTATTATCTCTCGTATGTGCATAGAATTGATTAAAAATTGGTGCTGTAATGAAACACCACAGTGAGAGACATTGCCAATGCAAGATATGTATTATATAAATGAAAGAGTAGATCCAGGAAGAAAAATACACACCGATTGCTATAAATATTATCGCTGAAATGACAATTCAAATCCTGTCTATAATTATTGATTAGTTTGTGGAAATAGTTAAACAAACCTCTTGTATTTAATTATGTATTAATTTGTTTATCCTTGATGTGCAAATGACTCTTTGTTCTATATTGAACTAAATTTAATCTAGAGAGAACAGAATAATTTAAACAATTAAAGTTCAGTGACAAGTGCTATATGTGGATATGGTACCTATTATTGAATCAAATACTTATCATGATTCATCCAGATGTAAATTGAAGTAAACTATTCGATCTAGATCTAGAAGAGTAGACAAAATTGAACTTGTCACGATCAAAGGTTATAAACATTAATCAAAGTCAAAGAACTAGAGCTAACAACTAAATAACCTAGTGTCATTTGTACATCATTGCTGTAATGTGTGTGTGTTTAAGTAAGTTTAATGTTTAAGTGTAATAAGATATAAATGTGTACATATGTTAAGATAACCATTTAAAAGATCCACGTGGGGTTCTTCATTTAAGCTCTCGTTTTCCCCCTTGGAAAAGCATAGGAACTGAAAGCTTGCCTCAACAGAACCGGTGACCGCTGGCTTAGGGCAGACTAATTAATCAAACAGATTTTAAATCAATAGCCATATGATTTTGATTACTGAATGATAAATGATGGTTAAATTATTAAACCCTGTTTTCTTAATTCTAGACTAAGCTTAAGATTAAATACAGTGGTAATTATGTTGTGCAGAATATTCTACAGAACATATACTTCTAACCTTTCTTGAAATAGTAACTTAACGATAGAGACATTATTTAATAATATAATATCCATTGTCTTTATTCAAAAGAACCACCCGATACACGAAACTACTAGTGAATAAGTAGGTAGCTATTTTAGTAGTATATAACTAGATCTGAGTTAACAGGAATACATATCAATCTCATAAAAGGAACTTAGGATATATTTGTTCCAATAGAAGCAAGCTTACTGTTAATTACATAATATGAACTATATTAAGACAGACTGGACGACAGGTTTTCTTCAAATGAACTAAGTGGAAAAAGGATCTAGGTACTAGGGCATCGGAACGAGGCAACCGAGTGGCGAAGCTGAGCATCACGACTACTGCCGAGGGACTCATAAGTATTAACATATTTTATTCTTAATATCAAATCATAGAAATGGGGTTCATAAGATTCACTTTCAGATTGTATCTTTGTTGAAGAGATCGGGAAAGCTTTTTTGATAATTACATTATAATCAGGTGTTATGTGCGATTGCTTGAACGTGGAATGTGTAAGCTTACAATAATTGTCTGGAGGAGACAATTCGTAGCCGAACATCACGCAGATGGGTTCACACATTCCCTGGAAAGAAAAGTAAAGTCAATACAAATTCACACGGCGGGACAGCAGCGTTTCTGGGCACACAAATTACACGCCATGTCTTACACGCTGATCTCCGACTTTTGGGCTAGCCAACCCAAACATGTATAATAATAAAACATAACAAATACAAATATAATATAATTCCATGGATAAATGGGGACGTTTGCAATGCACTGAATAAATGACTCATTTCTACGGATATGATAACTAGCGATTCTGAGCGAATAAGGAGATCAGGTGTCCCCTTAAACTGCTAGCAGTACCAGGATACCTGGTGTAGGATCCCTGTTGCCAGAGTGTAAACGGTTGTCGACTGACTGAGAATTAAACTCACGCTGAAACACTACACCCTTCCTCGCGAGTAGATCACTTACTGTTACTGTCTGTAATTAATTTAATTCGAGACATGATTAATGACATCATGACCTTTCTTTTCTTGATTTATTGTGAAGGAATACATATTTGTTACATAAAGTAAGCTCTATGGAAAGGACTGGGTGATTGTTCTCAGTACCACTGGTTTTTGTACTGACGTTCACATGTAAAATCTTAACTTCACATTATATTAAACAAGTACAAGCAATAACTCCATCTCTTCCACACGATAGCATCTCTGAATCTAGACGATAAACAATCGATATACTTATAGATTAATTATTAAGACGATCACAGCTTGTGGTATCGACCTGTACTACTACAGTGGTCACCACCACAACTGATTATTAATGTGAGTTACATGAAGAAAATGAAAATTGGCCTAGATCAGTCTGTAACTAAACCACCTCTCTCAAAAGAATGAACTACTATCGAAATATTTTGGCCAAATGAACGTCAACCCATACGCTATGAAAATATAAGTAACCTTGGTTCTTTTAGAGTTGTAGAGACTTTCAAGGTAATTAATGTGTGCATATATAAGTAATTTTGTTTGTTATATAAGATTGATCGCCCCATCCATCGCCCACAACTATGAGTGCCATCCAATGTCTGCACCCCCTTGGAGGGGAAGGATAGGTATAGGAATGGTTAACTTAGTGTAAACAATAACCATTCAACCCTGCTTGATGGAACTTCAATTCTATGACTATTATATATGATATTGACTAGTGTTGTAGTAAAAGAACTAATTGTCCTAAGTTTGTAAATTGGCACACAACTGTGGCCTAGCAATCAATACTCAATACGATTATAAATCGGTTATAGTTTTATACCTGTATTATAAGTACAGTCAGATATATCTCCTTACCTCACAAGATGAGATAAAAGATAATTATTTTGGGGTTCGACCCAATCTGGTTATACCAGTTTTCCATAGTTATTCAATCGATTCAATGATTACACGCATTCACCAAAGAATAAGATCCCAATTAATCCCCGCAACCAAGCAGAGCCAGAATTTACACGGAAGGGTCCCAAGTGCACACCTACACCGAAATATCAACAGTGACCACTCGATATTCTACCAGTGCCGGGTACCTGACTACGGAAGACATCAAGATACATACTCAAATGATTCATGATAGTAATCAAGGAACCATATCATATTGAGGTTTATTACAACCAAACTGTTTAACAGTTACAGAAAGTTAATTTCATCTTGAAATAATAATTAGTTCTATATGTTTCATATAAATTATTTTCTCAAATAGAACTTAATATGTGTAAATTTAAGAATAATTCATTCTATATTCACAAGCAAAATCATGCTAAGGCTGAATAGTTATAATCAGTTACTTGTAATAATATCAATTCTGGATTGCCCTTGTATCGGCTATATATTTAACAAATATTCAGGTAGTCATTTAAAATATTTCTTTCAGCGACTCCTCGAGTACCCTTGGGCTCGGGTAGACTCCTTCTAGTGACATATTACATTTTCCCATAAAGGGGTTTTCTCACAGTAATGGTGATACAGTAACTAAAAAATTTATTACGTCTAACGCCTTCAAGATCTTTGATTCTCTCGGTGTACTAAGCCCAGTAGTAGTACAATCTAAAATGATGATACAGGAGCTGTGTGGCAGCAAAAAGTAGACTGGGACCAACCCGTTCCACAGAAAATAAAAAATGATTGGATTAAATTCACTAATAATGTAAAGGTTTTATCCAATTTCAAAATACCGCGACTAGTGTTGTGTGACTCGCCTAGGTCTATTGAGCTACATTCATTTAGCGACGCATCAACCTCCGCGCTAGGAGCATGCATTCATATGAAAACTACTAGTCGTAATGATGACCTCACTGTCTGATTATTGTGCGCGAAGTCTAAAGTAGCGCCATTGAAGCCTACCACCATGCCACGGTTAGAGTTGTGTGCGGCGTTAATCGCAGCTAAACTTACCAAGTCCGTATTGGACTCACTCCGGTACTGGCTGGAAAAAATAGTTCATTGGTGTGATTCTAGCGTGGTGCTTGGGTGGATAAAAGGTGACGTTGCGAAACTCAAAATGTACGTGACTAATCGCGTCAGTGAGATTAAAAAGCTAACCTCCGCATCAGCGTGGAGATACGTTCCTACGGATTCTAACCCCGCCGATTTAATTAGTAGAGGAGTGGATGCTAAACGTTTAATATCCTTAAATCTATGATGGTCAGAGCCTGACTTTTTAGTAAAAAATTAGTCTGAATGGCCGGAATTAAATGACGTAAAGCCCGACAGTCTACCCGAAGTAAAGGTGCATTCCGCAACATAAGCGATCCTATAATCAATTTTGACAATTACTCATCTCTAAACAAATTGGAAAGATCTCTTGCTTATGTTTAAAGATTTATTTCAACCTTAAAATCCACACAGCAGACACTTAGGCGCACTGTCACCTGACGAACTCCGTGAGTCATTGCACTCACTATGCGCTATTGCTCAAAGCCAATCATTCCCCATTGAATACGAGTTACTCACAAAAGGTAAACAATTAAAGAGCACAAGTAAAGTGTTATCATTATCTCCATTTTTTGACAAGGACAAGTTAATCCGTGTAGGTGGCTGCATCGATGCGTCCACGGCTTCATACGAAAAGAAACATCAAATTTTGCTGCATGCCTCACATAGGCTGACTAAATTATATTTCGAAAGACTACACAGAGACAGCTTGCATGCTGGACCGCAGTAGTTGTTAGCTACAGCTTGAGAGACTGTGTGGCCGGTAAATGGGCGTCATCTCGCAAGACGCGTTGTTAATAACTGTGTGACCTGTAGGCGTTTGCGGGCCAAAACATTGTAACCTAAGATGGGAGACTTGCCCTCTCAGCACGTTAATCCAGACTACCCATTTTTATCCGTAGGTATAGACTTCGCCGGTCCGTTTTACATTCTTAACAAAAGAGGGCGTGGCAGTCGCATTATAAAATATTACCTATGTTTGATAGTCTGTCTACGTTTTAAATGCACTCATCTTGAAGCGGTCAGTGACTTGACGAAGGATTCTTTTATAATATAACCCTCAGGCGCTTTATTGCTCGTCGCGGGAGACCAAGAGAGATTTTTTGTGACAATGGTGGGGCTTTTATGGCAGCGTCAAAGGAAATAGCAGCGTTTTTAAAACAAAATCTCGAGCCTCTGACTGAGTTTGCAAGTCAACAATCAATAAGATCATTAAGATATTCTGCTCATTTTGGTGGAATTTGGGAAGCTGGCGTTAAATCTGCAAATTTTTTACTTCAACGTGCCGCTGGCAATAGTCATTTAACTTACGAAGAAATTTCTACTTTGTTTGCACAAGTGGAAGCTATTTTGAACAGTCGTTCTTTGTGCCCTCTGTCTTCCTGTCCTGATGATATCTTTCCTTTAACTCACGAACACTTCATCATAGGGTGACCGCTGACGGCTCTGCCAGCACCCAACTACGGAGCCTTCGAGGAATATCAGTTGAAACGTTACGAGCGACTTGAGAAAATACGACAGCATTTTTGGCAAAGATGGACGAAAGAGTACATTTCGGAAATGCAGAATAGAACAAAGTGGAAGACCAATATCGACAAACTCATTATTGGAGACAGTGCTCCTGTCAGAAGACAACACGCATCCTCTTGCCTGGAAACTTGGCCGCGTTCAACCACTTATAGCTGGACCTGATGGAATTACAAGAAATCTCACCAACAAAGGCTGCGAACGCCGCTTCTTAGTACGACTCTGCAAACTTCCTGCCGCAGAAGATCTTCAGTGTTGAAAGCGTCCTTTGAACGGCCGGGAATATGTTCAGGCCTAACGCCTTCCAAAAAGCAGGAGCAACTACTCGCGCGTCACATTTTTTGACGCTTTCTGATAGTTATATTTTATTAAAACACTACCGAACCGACCTTCGATGTAACAACATCTAGTCTCAAGTAAATTCTTTTTATTGCATTTTCGGGCCTTTATTTTACACCATTGCGTACTCCAAAGACGTAACATCGTATATTTGTGTATTATATGTACCTCAGTATAGTACATAAGTACATTTGTTACTAGTTAAACTATGACTTTGGATCGTGAATAAATATAATATATTATAAGCGATTAGAATTAGGTAGGCACTTATATAATATTTGAAATACTTATGTGTAAGGAATTTTTATAAACTCTGTGTATAATAAATCGTGTAAAATGGCAACTGAAAGGAACGATTCGATTCAAACAATTACTTTAATACCAAACGTAATTGTAAAACTTTTCCCGTTTTTCGGCGGTGATAAACGACAGCTAAGCTTATTTATCAGACAATGTGAATATGTAATTTCTCGATATGCCAGTAACCTAGCTCAGAATTTATACGTTATGCACTTGATAATGAGCAGACTTGTTGATAATGCGGCCGCTCTTATCAGTGAACGCGAGGCTATCTTAACGTGGGACGATTTCAAAGAATTACTAGAGCAACACTTTGGGGATCCACGGAGCGAAGACTATCGCTATAAGATTAGAGTCAGTGAAAATTCGACACTGTGAACCGTATTTAGATTTTTGTAACAGAATACAGTCAGTATTTATATCAAAAGTAAACTTACTTACGGTCATAACCCTTAAGAGTAGTAGTATTACCATCTATAGCAATACTTCCCTCAATGTTTTCCTATACAATTTGCCGGAAAGCATGGTGAGAATAGTTCGGTTGACATCACCGAAGACTCTTGAAGAGGCTCTAAGTATTGTTATGGAAGAGGTCAATTTTCACGACCAGTATAATATGCGTAATAAAATTATTAATACTAATGGTAAACCACAATTCCCAATTTTTTTTTTTTTTTTTTTTACGAGGGGAAATCTTATTAGATACCCGGACACTATGGGGAGCGTCCGGGTTATGTGGGATTTTTCCACTAAAACCCCCGTGGGATTTTTCCACTAAAACCCCCTCGGTGGCCTTCTTCGATGTCTTATTGATGACCCCAGGATCTCCATGGGAACGCACTGGGAACATCAAGACATATTGCCCTTCGGCTCAACTCTGAGAGCATTTCGCATCTCCTTCTTCCGGTGTCTTCCACGGTGTCAATTGCCACATCATGACGCCGTCTTCCTCGAGCTCGTTGATGAGATAGTTAGGGCTCCACCCCTAACTATACCCGAGCTCTTAGGGTCCCCTTTTAGTCGGCTCTTACGACAGGCAGAGGTTACCGTAACCCTATTCTTTAAAAACCCGGGCTTACAGGGTCGACATGCTAGAGCGTTCCGCACCACCGCCCCGGCGTCGCCGTCTTCTTGCGGGATCAGCTCGTTCTCGATCTCGCTCTGCTGTTTCCTTTTGGACCATGACGGTCTCACAAAATTCGACAACAGCTTTCTATGCCGAGTTTTCTGCTAGCATGGCTGTAACCACACTGGGCAAAGAAAGATCTTGACCTATTTTAGAGACCAAAGTCCGCCGCTCTGAGCTCCATGCTGAGCACTCCTCGAGCGTGTGCTGTGCGGAATCTGGTCCAATCCCACAGTGATGACATTGTGGTGTCTGCTCTCGGCCTATTCTGTTCAGGAATTCGCCAAAACACCCATGGCCTGTCAGCACCTGCGTGAGTCTATAAGTGACGGGCTCCTTTCTCTTCAACCAATACACGAAGTTAGGCAAGATTGCACTGACAGCACGTTGCCGCATGTTTCGCGGCTCTCTGAGTCGCTCACGCCATCTCTCAAGTGCATACCGTTGTTCTTGCTTTCTCACCTCAGATCCGCTAAGGTGTTCGTCACTTCTGTGAAGACGGATATACACCTGTGCATCCATATCCGCCAGTATGTCCAGTGGAGGAAATCTGGCTATAAGCGTAGCCGCTTCAAAAGATATTGTTCTGTAACCTCGCGCAATCCTTATGGCTATTATACGCTGTAAACTATTGAACATAGCTCTACATCGCCTAATCCCTGAGAGCCTTTCTGACCACACTGGAGCTCCGTATAGAGCCATCGATCTTACAACCCCCGCATAGAGGCGGCGAACCCCTTCTTTCGGCCCTCCGAGGTTGGGTAAGAGTCTGTGCAGAGCACCCGCTACTTTCTTGACCCGTGGGACTAAACGGCTGAAATGTTCGTCAAACCACCATCTACTATCCAAGATGAGCCCTACATATTTAAGGTAACGCCCTACTTCTACTTCCACGAGATCAACCTGGATTGTAAAGCCGGCTGGTTCTCGGCCCTGTGGGACCTTATGGAACCAAATAGCTTCAGTTTTTTGCGGAGCTACATTCAGACCCAACTGACGTATCTTATTTACTACGCATGCTACTCCGCTTTGTGCAAGCTGCCTAGTTTCCTCAAAACTTTCACCATAAGCCAGAACTAAAGTATCATCTGCATAGCAGACAACACTTACTCCATTAGGTAGGTCAACTCTTAGGACAGCATCATATGCGAGGTTCCAGAGAAGTGGACCCAGTACAGACCCCTGAGGTACACCGCAGACCATTTCCCTCCTTTGAAGTGTACCGTTCTTATCCATGTATTGCACGCATCTGTCTTGAAAATACGAATTGATTATTCGTTGCAAGTAAGTTGGTATATTGTGGTACATCAAAGCCTCTTTAATTGTTCGCCAAGGGAGAGAGTTAAAGGCATTAACTATGTCGAGACTTGCAGCTAATACCTTTCTACCATTAGATACAGCCTGGTCCGATAACGTACGAACGCGAAGGATTGCGTCTACTGTTGATCGGGCATGTCTGAATCCAAATTGGTGGTCTGAAAGATCTGGCCCCACGCATCTCAGGTGTCTAGCTAAGCAATCGGCAATTACTCTCTCAAATAATTTGCCAGCTTCGTCTAGAAGACAAATGGGACGATACGCGGAAGGTGAATCTAGTGGCCTACCTTCCTTCTTTAAAAGAACCAGTTTCGCTTCCTTCCAGTATGTAGGGAACACGCCGTTGCGGAGACAGTTATTAAATAATAGCCTTAACTTTTCCCCCAAGGCAGCGTTTAGTGCTAGAACCCATGCGCGGCCCGGGATGCCGTCAGGGCCAGGTGCGGTGTTACGAGCTTTCAGGCGTTGAATAGCTCGGGTCAGCTCCATAGGTTGGTCCAATCAATTAGTGCAGGCATTGGGTTAGACAGAGCATGATCACGCTGCAGTCTAGGAAAGAGCGTATTGACTATTCCTTCTACTAAATCAGGGTCCAGGGTTTCTGTTAGTGGCGGAACCCAGAGACGCAGTTTGCCAAGTACTGTTTTGTACGGTCGTCCCCACGGTTCTCTATCTAGGCCTTCAAGGAGTTCATTCCATGACCGTGACCTAGCATCACTTATTGTGATCTGAAGTGTTTTCGTGGCGGTACGATATGCCACGTATAAGATCTGAGTTTCCGCAGCAGAACTCCCTTGTCTTCTACGGGATCAGGTGAATTGACGTCGGGACCGCAGACAATCTTCGCGCAAGTGCGCAATTTGCTCCGACCACCAATATACTGCCTTACGCTCTACCGGCTGAGCCCGAGGCATTGATGTGTCACAAATCGACGTCATCATGTCTCGGAACCAAGTTGCTTCTGTCTCGGGGTCAATAAGAACCTCTTCTTCATCTCCCACCCAAGCTGCCACAATGGCAGCCGCTTCGAGTAAGTCTCTATCAAGTCGCTTGAGTGACCATCGTCGTGGTGTTACATTAGTATGAAGACGTCCGCGATCGCCCGAGTGAAGGGTCACATTAAAAACAATATGGCGATGATCCGAAAGTGTGACGATTTCCTCCGCTACTCTCCATCCTGATAGCAAGGGCAGGGCAGAGGGTGTTGACCATGATAAATCAACAATTGACTCTCCTTGCCACCGGACGCATGTACTAACAGAGCCTCGATTTAGCAGTCTTTAACGACCGCTGACCTTAACGAGCCAATTGTCAAGAAGGCTTGAGATTTTGCAAGGAGCGACTACAAGTGTGCCCTGCTTGTAGCTTAGAAATGTCGACCGCGAAAAGCAAGCGTTGGATTTCACAAAGAGTCAGTACGTCTGCAAAGTAAAGATCTGAGGCCGATATAAGATAGCGTGGTGGCAAAAGTTTTGTAAATCTACAAATGTAAACCACACGACGCAATAACTTTGACCACGACGATAAGCGATTTGCCTACAAAATTATAGAAGATTCTGCAGGTGGCGTAGTACGAGTAGTTACTAACGAATGTTTCTTTTCTTCTAACACTTCTGCCACCGTGGAAGGATTAAAGGCAGCAACAGGCCACTGCGACATATCTGACAATGGCCCAAGGTGGGCCATTTAACCAAAGCGGATGGTCGATAGTTTGCGAAGGAGTAAGTCCGCGGGACAGATAGACTGCGGGATTATCCGTACCACATATGTGAAACAAGTGGTTTGGTGACAAATCGTTTTGTATGTTGGCCACAAATGTGTCCCATTGATGAGGTGATGAATGCGCCCAACAAAGAGCGACTGTCAAATACGAGAACACAAAAACGTTTTTGATGTTAACCCGGTTTTCGCACGCATCGGTTATGATCTTTATAAGCTGAGCAAGAACGACTATAGCACAAAGTTCTAGACGCGCGAGTGAAACGACTTTTTTAGGCGAAACTCTTGACTTAGCACTAATAAGGCTTAACGTATTTCCATTATTAATTTGCACGTGAAAGTAGACCACTGCTCCGAAAACCCTTTCGCTGGCGTCTGAAAATCCGAGAATTGTTACCACACTGTCAGCGGTGATACCAACGTAGCGTGGAATCTTTATCTCTAAGAGCAAAAGGAGCTCTTCTCTAAAGCGAGACCACGCCTGAACGATAGCGTCAAGTGAAGTTTCGTCCCAATCACACTCGCACATCCAGAATTAATTGATTATCGGCTTTGCGTATAAGACGACAGGTGCCACAAATCCCATTACATCCCATATTTTTGCGACGTATGATAATATTGTAAGTTTTGTGCAAGTTTGAGCGGGTTTGCAGATTTTCAGACAAGAAAGGTCAGTAGTGGGTGACCAACATAAACCAAGTATCTTATGCTGTTCAGAATCATCAAACTCCTTAACAGATGAAAGGCGATGTGTTGGGGGTATGGAATCTACCACAGATTGCGAACTACTTGTCCATTTTACAAGTTCAAACTGACTGGTTTTCATAAGGCCTATAATTTCACAGGCAGTAGATATGCCTTTTTCTCGCATTGGACAGAATAGACAAAGTCATCCATATAAAGGTCAATGTCAATAATATCTTTAGCCTTTGGGTAAGAGTCTCCCTCATCATTCGCGAGCTGTTTGATCGTGCACAGTGCATGAAAGGGGCTTGATTTCAACCCAAAAACGACTCTTTAGAACTCGTAAACTTGTAACGGTTCTTAAGTGGAGAGTCGATAAATAATACGTTGAAAACGGCGGTCACATTCGCGAACACCAATGCAATGAAACATTTGACGAATGTCAGCGGAAAGTGCGATTGGAAATAATCGAAAATTAATAATTATATTAAACAAATTACCTTGAAGATTTTGACCGCTATAGAGTAGGTCATTCAGCGAAACGTGAGTACTGGAAATGCTAGAGCTTCCATCTAGAACAATACGTAACTTAGATGTAACCTTATCCTCTCTAATAACTCCGTGATGCGGTATAATATACGACTGGCTATCCGATGTTTGCACGTCCTGAGAAGCAAGTGATATATAACTTTGATCTATATATTCATTAATAACACAATCATACGCGTCCTTCAAGGGGAAGCTTGCAATTTTCTCTCTAAGCAGAAAAATCTTCGTTCGCTTGCCTGCCGAGAGAAGAGACTGAACATTTTCCTTGAAGGGTAATGCTACTACATAGCGGCCGACTTGATTGCGAGAGGTTGTGGTGTTATATATTTCTTCGCAGATTTTATCGTCAGGGCTTAGTATAGGCGGAACGTTCACTTCTTCCATTTCCCAGAATTTACGGACCGCACGGTTAAGGGGGTCATCGATACACTGAGCAAAATGTAATTTTGAGATAACCTTATAATATCGTGAAGTTGATCTAAAATTGGTGCATTGTCTTTTGTTATAGTGAAAATAGGTCAAAATAAAACTATAATAGAAAAGTAAAAGGATGTAATTGAATTGATTGGGTAATAAATAAAGACAACATAATTATGATTATTGTCACCATAAAAATTTGTCATACAAAATAATAATACTTTCTTCATAGATTAATAGCACGTAATAGGAAATAATCCCCTCTAATACGAAGTTGAATGACAGTAACACTATTAAGTAGGATATAAATTCAACCAATCATCATAAATTTCCAGATATGTGCATCGATTTTTTATATTATCTTTCATGTAAATTAATCTGCAACCCATCAAATACCATTGCAGAAACATTTTATTTATTTTTATTTTATTTATTTGAACCCCAACATAATGTACACTGTTTCTAACAATAGGTTCTATGCTAACTTAACAAATAAATACTAAATGCCATTACAATTATAGGGGAAGACAATATGCAAAATATTTGCGAGCAAACAGGGGATTTAGCGCTATTATTATATTATAAAATATTGTAAAAAGAGGTACGATTATAGATAGTTATAATATTTAAATACCTTACATATAATGTTATACGAAATACAATCAGAGAGATTTTATTGTCGGTTTAAACCCGCAAAGGCTTCCATTAAAAAGATCGACTGAATGATTTTTCGAAAAGTCTGTGTACTGTTTTATCATTCTATTGAGTGGCGCATTTCGGCTAAGATTTGATTTTGTTCTAGTAACAACGAGCAAGTTAAAATTTGATGCTCTCATTGATCTCGTAGGTGCAGAGCAATCTAGACAGGAGAGCAAATCAGGGCATTCTAATAAACCATTTGCAAGTTTAAAAAGAAACGATAGGTCCAGCATATGTCTTCGATCCGAAAGGGAACTCATTTGAAAGTACTTCAACCTTTCTGTATAGCTCGGAATACATTTGGCTAAATTACAAAAATATGCTAGATGCCACAGAAATCGTTTCTGAACTCTTTCAAGTCGTTCAATATAAATTTTGTAAAAAGGATTCCAGGTAACACTGCAGTATTTTAAACTACTGCGAACTAAGGAGTTATAAAGTAAAACCTTTGTCGTAGGATTCTTAAAATGCTTGCAGTTCCGCAATACAAAGCCAAGGCACTTGAACGCGTTTGAACTGATATTGTTAATGTGTATGTTAAAATATCTAAGCTTCTCATTTAGGACAACGCCTAGATCTTTTATATTATTCACTGCCAAACTGCTATATACTCCCAAATCCTCGTTATTAACTGTATATGTATTACAGAGTCGCTTCTGTTTTCTCGTAAACTGTATGGAGTAACATTTTGATGCATTAAGGTTCATTCCGTTGTAATCACACCATGTAGTGAGACGATTAAGGTTAGCCTGTAATAGTTCAGCGTCATAAGGGTTGTTAATGGCTTTAAAAAAATTTAAATCATCCGCAAATATATAAAATTTAGAGTTTTAAAAGCAGTAGTCGATGTCATTGATAAACATATTTAAAAATAACGGTCCCAAATGAGATCCTTGTACAACTCCAGAAATAATGTCAAATGGATCAGATGAGAAACCACTAGCCACGACAGCAGATTTTCTATTTGATAAGTATGATTTACACCAACTCAACGTTGATTCAGCAATTCCATACATAGAAAGCTTTTTGAAGCATTCGATGATTCACACAATCGAAAGCTTTGCTGAAATCTGTATAAATAGCATCAACAGACGAGCGCTTATTTAGCTCATGAGAAATGGTATTTATAAATGAGACTAAGTTTGAAGCTGTTGACCGTGATTTAATGAAGCCATGCTGGTGAGGGCTTATTATTTGCTTGAAATGTCACGATAAAATAGGATGTAAAAGCTGCTCAAATGTTTTTGCGAAAACAAAAAGAATAGAGATAGGTCTATAGTTTTTGATTCTATCTTTGGTTCCATTTTTGTACAGAGGGATGACCAACACCAATTTCCAATCTGAAGGGAAAACGCCGGTTTCCAAGGATTTATTATAAATAAGTGTCAGAGGACGTGCCAGTACCGGTGCACATCTAACCGCAAAGAGCGATGGGATACCATCAGATCCCGCACCTTTATGGGGAGTCTTTTTAAAACTTTTGACACATGGTCATTCTTGAATTTGATGGAAGTAATGTAGCTGTTTGTAAGAGTGCCAACTTGATCGTGGGATCTGGACAAAGGATAATCATTTTTAGTAACTGCAGAAAAATTACTAGCGAATAGATTACAAATATCCTTACCATTGTTAGCAATAATATTTTCTAGAGACATCTGGGCCGGGTAATGGCTACAGTTTTTTTCTTATTTTTTATAAATGACCATTGAAGGAGGATGAAGAATGAGGATTTGAACGCAAATTTGATTCGAAGCAAGCTATATAATTATTGTAACACTTAGTCATGAGATGCTTTGAGTGACTTTTGGCTAACTCATACGCTAATAAGTCTAACGGATTATTGTTAAATTCATGTAATTAATTTCTGTACTTAAACTTTTCATGCAAGAGTCTAATTAAGTTTCGCGAAAACCAGATAGGATATTTTTTGATTTCGGTACAACCCTGGGAACATGTTTATTAACAGCCTCCCTAACGTATCTATAAAACAGAATAAGCATTTCGTCCATAGCTATACAATTTTCAAAAACTCTTTCCCAACATGTCATTAAGTTCCTTAACTATATTCGCGTAATCAGCCTTATAAAAGCAGCAGCGACTCTCAATACTATTATGAGCTATACAAAACTCTAGCGGAGGATGATATTTATCGACCTTGGAAAGAAGGTAATGCAACTCCGAACATTAAGCATCTGTTTATCGCTCAAAATAAGATCTAGCATGGCGAAGTCCAATAATTGATTTTCAAAATTGTTACTTTAAGAATTTTACATATGCCAATAGACCATGTTTAAAAAAAAAGTACTCTCTTGAATATAATTGTGCTCTGTGGTCTATGGTTAAGTTTCCCTTACATTGTTGCTTCCTGTGTAGATTTACCAGTGTTTTGGATGACTAATAAAAGTCTTATAGAATTTCTTGCATTATTTATTGATATTCTGCTCTTCCCGATTGACACGAATAGGTTATGGGCCCAGAGTATTGATAAAGAATGTAAAGAGCAGTAAACTCGGTATAAGTAAAGTGATTAGTGATAAAGTTCGTCGTGTCACCAGTTGCCGGCCGGCATCTTGACCTCGCCTTTGGAACTAACCTCGAAGTTAACAAAGCAACAATGGATCTCGGTGGAATGAAGATGAATGTGGAGCGTTTTGATGGAAATGATTTCCGGCAATGGAAGTTCCAAATAAAGTGTGCTTTAAAAGCAAAAGGCATCGATTTAGATGTGCCAAAACCAGAGACTGATGCCGCGGCATGGCTGAAGAATGACGGCATGGCCATGTTCATAATTACGTCGGCTATGGATTACAGGCAAATAGCTTTGATAGAAATCTGTGATAGTGCAGCGAAAATCATGAGCAAACTAGAATCAATATATGAGCAAAAATCAGAATTCAACAAGATGCTAGTCCATGAACGATTCTATCAATACAAAATGAATCCATCAGACAGTATGGCGCAACATATTTCTAAAGTCGAGAGCTTGGCTCAGCAGTTGAAAGACAATGGTGAAGACCTTAGTGAAATGGCAATTATTACCAAAATCTCAGTACTTTGCCATCAAAGTATCGATCGGTGCGTCAAGCTTGGTTGTCACTCAGTTCAACTCAACAAACCATACATGATCTTACAGCTCGACTTATGGATGAAGAAGCCAGTCTGACATCGGAAGAACAAAATGAAGTAGCGCTCGTGACTTCCCAAATGAAACAAAACCAAAACAAGGTACAAACAGTGCTGAAAATACAAATCCCATACATCTCTTTGTTTGCTACAACTGCAACAAGCGTGGGCACTTTGCTAGGGATTGTCGTGCCAAGAAAAATAAACAGAATAAGCATAGCAACAATAACAACAATATGTTGGCGTTCCACTTAGAATGTCAAGTGTAAAAAGAAGAAGAAGAAAGTGCTAATGTTGTAGAGCCCTATGATGATATATGGCTACTGGATAGTGGTGCTTCTGTACACATTTCCTACAGAAAGGACTTCTTCTCAGATTTGGAACTTTTCAGTGAAAATACAGAAAAGAGATTTGTAATATTAGGAAATGGACAAAGTTTAAAAGTGCATGGCATCGGAACAGTGTTAATAAAAAAGTGTATAAACGGACAGTGGGAGGAAAATATTCTAACAAAAGTTATCTATGTGCCTGAACTGCGTAGAAATTTATTTTATGAAGGTGCTATCATGCGATTAAAATATGCGATAATTAAAAAGATCATTTCTGCGCTAATTTAACAAGACAATGAAGTAGTATTAAGTGCAACACAAAAGTCAAACAACTTGTATGTGATGAACTTTAAAACAGTTATAAGTGCAAGCTGTAATACAGTACAAATACCTCAGAACAGTTTAAAAGTGTGGCATGAAAGACTTAGACTTAAGACACTTAAATGTGAAAGAAATTAAAAATATGGACTTATACAGTGCAAAGACTGTGATAATGAGAGGTTTGTCTGTGAAGCCTGCATGTATGGAAAGCAAAGTCGGCTTCCATTCCATACATCTCATCGGGGCAAGCTTGGCCCTGCTGATCTGGTCTACATCGACGTGTGCGGGCTAATTAGTGAGTCTACGATTCAAGGTATGAAGTATTTTATCCTATTTAAAGATGCAGTTTCAAGTTTCTTGAATGTATCCTTCATGCGACACACAAGTGAAGTTTTAGACCATTTTATAACTTTTAATGCCATCGTAAGAAACAAGTTTGGTCATAGTGTGCGCATACTTCATACAGACAATGGCAAAGAATATGTCAACAATGACTTCAAGGACTACTTGAATAGAATGGGATAACCCATGAGTGTACTGCCCCATACACGTCCCAACAGAATGGACATGCATAGAGAGAGCTACGTACAATTGTTTAGAGTGCACGTTCAATGCTTTATGGTCGCAATATGCCATTGAGCCTGTGGGGAGAGGCTGTGAACTGCGCAGTGTATCTACTAAACAGAACAACTTCGAGTCAAACTCCAAATCAAGCACCAATTGAAATATGGTCTGGTAAAAAACCTAATCTTAATCATCTCAGGATATTTGGCTCAAGTGGCTTTGTTCATGTGCCAGATGCATGCAGAAATAAATTAGAGAAGAAAAGTAATAAAATGATTCTAGTTGGATATGATAATCAGAACTACAGAACGTATGATCCCAATACAAAGAAAATAAAAATTTCAAGAGATGTAGTCTTCGACGAATCCAACAATCCGGTCACAACAAACCCTTTTGTTATTGAGTTAGAAGAACCAACTTGTGAAGGAAGATCTTCAATATCAGTGATGACATCTACCCCAGTGTCCACTCAATTACAGACAGAAGTAATACTGAGTGATGACAGCTCGAAAAGTTGTATTGATGATGATACTTATGAACCATCAGTAGAAATCAATGATATGAGTACACCAGTGACATCAAACATTAATCTGAGGACTAGGAGAAACTATAATGTCAATGTTACTGAATACTGTGTGCCGTCCAACTATGAAGAAGCAGCCAAATGTCCAGAGTCCAGTAAATGGAAAGCAGCAATAGAAGAAGAGCTAAAGCTCATAAAGACAATAAGACATGGACTATAGTTGACCATACTGGCAAGAATATTAAACTTCAAAGTGGGTGTTTAAAGTCAAGAAAAACAAAGATGGTGAGATTGAGAGGTATAAAGCACGTTTGTGCTCTCGAGGCTTTACACAAGTGAAATATATTGATTATACAGAGAGATTTGCCCCCAATACGAGACATGATTCCATTAGAATATTATTAAGTTTGGCTGCAAAATACAATTATGAAATCATAGAATTTGATGTAAAGACAGCTTTTCTCAACGGAGAGCTTGAAGAAGAAATCATGTTGGATATTCCTGAAGGTGTAGTTGCCAAAAAAAGTCAAGTGTGTAAATTTAACAAGTCTTTGTATGGCCTCCAGCAAGCCCCACGTTGTTGGAACACAAAGTTCACAAATTTTCTAAATTCATAAAACCAAATTTTCAATCAGAATCTGATCTGTGCGTTTTTAGTAGTATTTTTAATAATGAAAAGGTGTTCCTAATATTGTATGTGGATGATGGACTTATTTTTGGATCAAACATAGAGACTTTGAATATGGTTATTAAGACTTTAAAAACTAATTTTGATGTAAAAATTTTGAATCTAAATTATTTTGTAGGTCTTGAAATAAATAAAACTGATGAGTCCATCCAAATAAGTCAGAAAACTTATATAGAGCAGTTAATTAAGAAATTTAATATGTGTGATGCAAATCCATGCTCTACACCAGTAGATTGCTATGTTATCTTAACAAGCTGTAATAGTGATGAGATAGTTAACTTTCCTTATAGAGAGGCAGTAGGATTCTTATTGTTTTTAGCATTTGTATCTCGCCCTGATATCTCTTTTGTTGTTGATTTAGTATGTCGCTATATAAATAATCCAAGCTCTAACCATGTAAAAGCTGTAAAACGCATAATTAGATATTGAATGCTTATAAACATATAAGCATAGAGTACAAAGTTAATAGAGAGGTAATTGGTTATTCTGACTTTGATTATGCAAGTGAAATTGAGTCTAGGAAATCAACTACTGGATATATTTTCTTAATGAATAATGGCCCAATCATATATGCAAGTCGTAAGCAACAAACTATTGCTTTATCTACTATGGAGACCGAATTTATGGCAGTTTGTGATGCCACAAAAGAGCTGTTATGGTTAAAACAGTTCCTCTCTGATTTGGGTGAATCACAAAATTGTATAAAATAGTATGTAGATAATCAAGCTGCTATTCAGTTAATCAGTATACCATCATATCCTATAAACCATCAAAGGTCAAAACACATAGATGTAAAATATAAATTTATTCGTGAAAAGGTAGAGTTAGGTTTCTTAAACATACAGTATGTTGCAAGTTCAAATCAATTAGCTGAGTTCTTAACTAAATCTCTGCCTTTGCAAAAGTTTTGTTTCAACACAAATCAAATTCTAAATAAAGTTTAATGTTTCAAGTATGTACGCATATTGTAGGTACATACATATATATAGTGTAAAATTAAAGTAGAAAATTAGGTGTGATGTAAAATTATGTAAAAGATGTAAAATTAGTGGGAGTGTTAGTTTAAGAATTTTACATATGCCAATATAGCTAGTTTAAAAAAAAAAACTCTCTTGAATATAATTGTGCTCTGTGGTCTATGGTTAAGTTTCCTTACATTGTTGCTTCCTGTGTAGATTTACCAGTGTTTTTGATGACTTATAAAAGTCTTATAGAATTTCTTGCATTATTTATTAATATTCTGCTCTTCCCTATTCACACGAATAAAAATCACAGTTATTCACAACAGTAGTCAAAGTTTGACCATCATCCGAAAAATTCCAAGCTATCGATCCCAAATTAAAATCTCCGAGTAGTGTAACGTTTTTAAGATTATTATTCAATACTTGACTAGTGTTGCTTAAAAACTGTTCTAGATTTATACGTTTCAGGGGTGAGGGAAGGTAGACTGCACAGAAACGCAACTGCTCAACACCTCCTTTAGTATTGAAACTTTCGACCTGAATCCATAAGTCTTAGCCATCCAGCCCACTCCAATCCAGGCATAAGACAGAGGCACTACGTGAAGCGTTGTCTTAGCCATCCAGCCCACTTCAATCCAGAAATAAGACAGAGGCACTACGTGAAGCGTTGTCTTAGCCATCCAGCCCACTTCAATCCAGGCATAAGACAGAGGCACTACGTGAAGCTTTGTCTTAGCCATCCAGCCGACGCTCGCACAGATGTTTTGTTGTTCCACCCCCAATTGATGGAATTGAGGGATACGTGAAACATATTCTAAACAATCGGCAATAGGAACACACAAAACAACCACTCCCACCTCAATCGATGGAAAAGATGGATACTTGAAACATATTCCAAAAAATCGGCAAGAGACACAAAACAACCACTCCCACCTCAATTGATGGAATAGGATACTTGAAACATATTTCAAACAATCGGCAAGGGACACTTGGCTCATCATCAAAGAAGGCAGCACACTTCTTAGTAGTCCACTCCCCGCGCCATGGGATGATGAGCTCAGCTACTGTTTGCGTTGTCTTCCCATAGGTGCCAGTCAGTGCAGCGCCTCGGACAGCGGCTCAGACAGCATCAGACAGCCGCTCAGCGCAACAGCTCAGGCAGTCAGTCAGCGCACCGGCTTGGAAAGCCGCACAGCGCAGCGGCTCGTAAAGCCGCACAGCGCAGCGGCTCGGAAAGCTGCATGGCGCAGCAGCTTGGGCCATCGTAAGTCAGATCTTCTTCTATAACACACAAAAAGTATCACGTTAGCGTCTTAATCTGTCCGCATCAGGAAAAAAAAATAACAATAGATCTATGAATGAAACTTGCCTCGAATGAAGCTTGCTGATTCGGACAGATTAAGCCATTAGCATTACTTTCTTCAGGGTGACGACTTATAAGATTCAATGATTTATGAGCATGAGGCTAGCTCCTGTGCCACAGGCGCAGGCATGTATGTACTTAAGCGTCCATAGGCAAAGGTTCTTGTAGCAATTCAAAACAAATAGTTTCAGACATAAAAAACAGTAGGTAAGCAATCGTTAAAAACAAATGAATGTGTTACGATCTGTCGACGTACTACGATAAAATTCTGGACTTCCATCACCCGCACCACACTATGCAATGAAAACAATGAAAGATATTACACGCCTTACATATTTTATCAAGATCTCACTCGCACAGTTTAGTAATATTTTCTTTATGAATGCATACCAAAGACAGCTAGCGCGTGATATAAATTTGTGGGGATTAAATGTCGAATGTCTCAACAAACTCATGATACCATGATACCACCTTTGCATGACACCACACAAGGTAATCGTTAGGTGTCGATTACTCCGGACTTGACTTCCAGCAGACAACTGCTCGGGACAGCGGCTTGGGTGGCCACTCATTGCAGCAGCACGGGCAGTTTATCAGCGCAGCAGCCCAGCGCAGCACCTCAGTGCGGCCGCCCAGCGCAGCAGTTCAGCGAAGCGGCTTGGGCAGCCGCTCAGGACAGCGGCTCAGGATAACGGCTCGGGCAGCCACTCAGGAGAGCAGCTGGGTACCTCGATCATACCTAACTAGCTGTATAAAAGTATTTTATTAACCACCCGTGGAAAAGTTTACTGTACATTAGTAAGTTTCGTGGGTAGTTTGAACTAAAGTATCAAAAATGTGAACGCAAACAAATTCTACAACATAATTTGTGGCGACATTTAGCAAATATCTTTTAACAATGGAACTAACAATTACCATTTCAATTTTAAGGCTTGTAATCAGTTTTATCAACATACAAGTAAGAGAATCCGTGGTTAAAATATTCGCAGTAAAGTTGTTACATGGAAAGTGTGTTGTACTCAGAATAACGCCATTTAATAAGTGACGGCGTCCACGCGCCAAACATAATCAACAGATGAAGATTGGAATATTTTCGTTGTCAAAATCGTTAAAAGACTCACCTGGTATGCTGGTTACCTGTACCCATTATGAGGACGAGGTGGCAGATAATCTACCTTTGATCAATTTATGAAAACGACCCGTCGTTTCGAGTTACATGAATTTGACATACCAGCAAAATGTTAAGGTACAATAACAAAAGAACACTGCACTTTAAACTCATTAAAACTCAGATAAGATGGCAAATGGTCTAAAAGAACGTGCTCAATCCCACTTCTGATGTTGGAAATCAGAAGAGATTTTTTTTTAAACACAGCGCAGCATTTTTTTCAAACATTAACCTTACAGTTATTTATCTTTACCAGAACATTAATTTAATAACCGACAATCATTACGACAGTGTTTGCACTATACAAAATCACGACAATGATTACACCACAATAACGAACACGGAGATGTTAACTCTTCGACGGTTAAAGGCAGAGTAAACCACGACCGTTTTTTTCTTTTTAGAACGGACTAAAGCTGTTTGCCTCTACCGGCATTTACAGCGTCACCGGACGGTTAGCGAGCGCAGGCACTCAGCCAGATGCGGGCGCAGAGGGCGCACCACCTAAGGCGAGCGTTGAAGACACTTCGCCACAAGGAGAAGAGTAGGCGACTTGCTCAAGGGCACCACTAAGGTACGGACCTCGGCTTGGGCCGTCGCCAGGAGAGAGGGGAGTCGGAGAGACGCCACGACCGCTCTGCGCGCCGCCTTTTATACTTTTCGGTCGGCTATTCGTCTCCAACAATATTATACACGTAATTACGTGTATATACATTTTGAACAATATATATTCATAATATACATTTTTAAACTATCACAGTCACTCTTGCAATAGTTACCACCAGAAACGGGATATTTACCGTGTAATCCATTAGAAATCCAAGTTTACTCGTGATCATGGCGCTTGCAACAGTGCCAAAATATCGGGAACTCAATCAAAATTACACGGTAAGTATCCTGTTTCTGATATTATCTCTTATATTTAAATAATAAGGAAAAATAAGAATAAAACTATGATTTGTAAGTTCGTAATTACATGAGAAAAAATTGCTTGACCCGCATATTGCCATCCGTGCCGAATAGTGTGCCGATCCCACCTGAAAATTTTTCAATGTAATTACACACTTCACACTTATAGTAGAGTAGGTACTTGATAATTTTGTATTATAAATATATTTTTACATTATTATTATTACATACATTATAAAATAACATCACAAATCAGGTTCACGATACTTAAAGCAGTTTTGATTTCACTATTACCAGTTGTTCACGCCAAAGCGTGACGTCACCTTAAGGCGCACCGCGCCCGCGTGCCCCACCGCCGCTTCGCCTGCAGCTGTCATAACTAGAAGAAAGCGGCTGCGGAAGGAAGCGGAAACAGTCACCTTTTTGTACTCGCGACCGGCGGACGTGTACCGCTGCGTTCCGCGCAGCAACCGCATGGCACCGCCATTTTATATCAGCACGAGTCACCGCGAATGACTTCGCCGCGAGTGACCTTCAGGGTGTGTTCGGCCCGACCAGACACTACTCCTAAATCAGCACGTGTGTACACACGCAATCAGCCCGCCGCGTAAACCAGTGCACAACCCAAAGGGACAATACAGACATTAGAACCAAGTGACAATAGTTCTTCAGCTCATTCAGCACGCCGTCGACAGCAGGACGCCTCCACGAGGACCCACGGTCACCAGCACTCATCAGACACAGAGCTCCTCGACACAGGTATTTACCATCAATTATCCCTTACCTATTCTCTGGTTGCAGGAAACTGCTCAACCACACTTAACCCCCCCCCTATCAACGAGCGTATAGCTAGCAGGAAACTGCGAAACTACCAGTATACTTCATAAGCTTTCCAAATAAAAAAGTATCAACAGTTTTAAAATAGCTAAAATAACAAGGGCTACAAGTGAAACGTAATGGTGGCCGTTATTCAAGCTCCGTATTGAGACGACAGGTAGACAGATGTCAAACTTGAGTTAGTATATTAATGTTGTGATATAAGTTTTAAGACTGACATGGTCACTAATGCAAGAACTTTAGAACGGGATAATAATAATAATATGAATACCGCAGGGGCGGCTTTGTGGCGAGCCGTCGGTGAGTGGCGACACCGTGGACCCTGATTCTCCCAGGGGCTAAAGACCCCTGACCCCCGGCTTCCCTTAATTGGCCGTCTGGGGGTGGAGACGCAAGAGCAAGAAACAAAAAGCTCCAAGAGTGGAAGTTTTAAAGAGCATAACGCCGGTAGTAGCGCTTTAAACTTAATGTTAAGTACCCCGATACACCGCACCACTTTTTCGGTTCCTCCTTTTGTGTTGAAGCTGTTTGCCTATGGAATACTTTACCCTACGAAATTAGATACGCACTTTTTGTGGACATCTTCAAACATCGTGTCAAAGCATTTTATGCCGCGTACAGACCGAGTGAATTCTCACAAGTGGGATTTGCCTCGCTTGCTTTCGCCGTTGAGTCCACACTAAAAGAACGTATTGAAGTTCATCGACAAACGGCGAACCACAGCGAATCCAATGATGTTATATATAAATGGAGATAGATACGTCTTCTCTTCGTTCTCGATCTGATCCCGAAAATGATCCTAGAGCCACGTTAACACGCCATTTCACCGAAGACTTGCCAGAAGTCAGTATTGGCGAAATCGAGATCACTATTGGACAGTTAATTTTTTTAAATTTAAAAATGGAAAAGGCCCTGGAGAGGATGGCGTTACAACAGAGCTACTAAAAGCAGGAGGTAAACCCGTACTGAGGGAGCTCCAGAAGCTTTTTAACGCTGTTCTGTTCGAAGGGAGAACTCCAGAGGCGTGGAGTAGGAGTGTGGTCGTCCTGTTCTTCAAAAAGGGAGATAAGACCCTGTTTAAGATTTATCGACCCATATCCCTTCTAAGCCACGTCTATACGCTGTTTTCAAGAGTGATCACGAACCGTCTTGCGCGTAGACTCGATGAATTCCAACCACCGGAACAGGCTGGGTTTCGGAGCGGATACGGCACCATAGACCATATTCACACAGTGCGGCAGATTATACAGAAGACCGAAGAGTATAATCAGCCCCTGTGTCTAGCATTCGTGGACTATGAGAAGGCCTTTGACTCGGTTGAAATCTAGTCTGTTCTGGAGTCCCTGCAGCGTTGCCAGATAGGTTGGCGATACATTCAAGTGATGAGATGTCTTTACGAAACCGCCACCATGTCCGTCCAAGTACAGAATCAGCAAACAAGTCCCATACCGTTGCATCGAGGAGTGAGACAAGGGGACGTTATTTCCCTGAAATTGTTCTCAAATGCAATGGAGGATATGTTCAAGACGCTGAACTGGAAAGGACGTGGCATTAATATCAACGGCGAATACATCTCTCACTTGCAATTTGATGACGATATCGTCATCGTGGCAGAGACGCTGCAGGACCTGCAACAGATGCTGAATGACCTGGCTGACTCTTCTATACGCATCGGCCTACGGATGAACTTGGACAAAACCAAGGTCACGTTCAACGAACATGTTCTACCGGAACCGATTGTGATACACGGCGTCGTTCTCGAAGTTGTTCAAAAGTATGTGTACCTCGGGCAGACATTGCAGTTGGGAAAAAACAACTTTGAGTACGAGGTGAATAGAAGAATTCGGCTGGGCTGGGCAGTGTTTGGGAAGCTACGTCGAGTCCTTACTTCGCAGATTCCACAGTGTCTGAAGACGAAAGTCTTCAATCAGTGCGTCCTACCCGTCATGACATACGGAGCCGAAACGTGGACACTGACGGCTCGAATGGTCCACAAGCTCAAGGTCGCTCAGCGGGCTATGGAAAGGGCTATGCTCGGTGTTTCTCTGAGAGATCGCATCAGAAATGAAGTGATCCGTCAGAGAACCAAGGTCATCGACATAGCCCACCGGATCAGCAAGCTGAAGTGGCAGTGGGCTGGCCATATTAGCCGTAGAACCGACAACCGTTGGGGTAAACGAGTTCTAGAGTGGAGACCGCGTCTTGGCAAACGTAGTGTAGGACGTCCTGAGGCACGGTGGAGTGACGATCTGCGCAAGACGGCTGGCAAAAACTGGATGCGAGAAGCCCATGATAGACCTAAGTGGCGTGCAATTGGAGAGGCCTATGTCCAGCAGTGGACTGCTACAGGCTGATGATGAAGATACGTCTTACTGCGCTCGGCTTGCGACATCAACACAAGCTAATTGTCTTGAGTGAACTTAGTTCCAGCCTGTCTGGCAACAACGCAGCGCGTATTCAACAATTAAGAAAATATGCCTTCTGGTGTGCTCAGAAACTGCAGAACTGCTAAGACTAGCGTAAAAACAAGAATGATGTATCTTTTCAATTTTAAGTATTGTTTTTCTATTTTATCTATCAAAAATGGAAAATCAAAAAGTTAAATTTTAATCTAAATTAAATCCTGCGACGTTGCCACTTCGCCACTTACGCGAACGAGACAAATAGCAAGTGACAGAGAGAATGAGGCTGTCATTGGCGGTCGAATGGTTGGCCACAGGCGAACGTTGTTAATAATATGGTGATCCCTTTCTGGCAACTAGAATTAATATATCTTCGTGTTCTTTGAATCTCGTCAGTGTAGTTAATGTCGTTGTGCGAGTTGTGTACTATAGCTATATGTACTCGTAGCATAAAATTTGCCATGTTTAAACTTCATATTCAAGGAGTAAAACGCCTCTACAGTTAATCTCATTGCTTGATTCACGTTGTATTTTTGTGATTATTGACGGAAACGGTGGCGCTGGTGCATGAAGTCGTTATTTAAAAAAATATTGTATAATGGCCCAACTATTACACGATTTACAAAAAGAGCTGGATTACAATAAATAAATTGATTCATTTTACAAGGATCTTATGTGGTTGTTAAATGAAATTGTGTGTGTTGAGTGGAAGCGCTTGCAGCGGAGCTTGACCTTGCGATTTTAGCCGAAGTTACAATCAACGATGAAGCGATCAACAAGTTAAGCAACAATTGCTGTGGTCAAGACCTCAAGGACTCAAGGATGGGTGACCGCCAGTGGCATTGTTTATCTGAGCGCTTCCGTGTTTCGGAGGGCACGTTAATCCATCGGTCGGTTGTTTGTCTTAGGACAACAGTCAACAGGATATGTATCGAAGGTCTTCGAGCGGCCGGAAAACTTCGACATGGGTTGGCCACTAGCCTATCCACCAAGCCCCACTGAGCCCGCGTGGTGGACTATGGCCCAACCTTCTCCGAGAGTAAGCTCGAATCATAGCAGTGGAAACATAATGGGTTGATTATGATGATTAAACCAATCATCGATTTTTTTATTATTTTTTTGTTGTATTCAGCATGTTTAGGATTTTAATGCCTCAGTTTCTGCTTATACAGCTCTATGAGCATTAGCAATATATCTTAGTCCATTCCATAATTCCATTTCCCTTTGATGTACCGACAGCCGCCGGAGCACGGCCGGAAGCGAACGAAGGCGCTTGTTTGTCTTCGCTTGCTTACGGCATGCCGTCCACACTGACTCATTTGCGCTCGCTCGTTACCCTTCGCTCGCTCTCGTTCGCTTGGTCTGTATGCGGCATAACTTCGGAAATAACTAACTGTAAACCTATTTACTATCTTTGTTCTAATAATTAAATGGTATATGTATAGTATGTATAGTTAGTTATGTATATATTTTGTAGTATATTTATTAGGGTGTCCCTTATTTTTCAAAGTTTTAATTTTACAATGCATAGGCTATTATTTTATTCATTTGGGTCTAAAACACAAGAATACATATTTTTTTACTATTTCGGAACTATGTAACCTGTGCCTACTTGCGCGCAAAGATGTCCATACAAGTTACCTACAGGAGTGGCGCGTTCTCGTTGTTTTGATGTTATTGTCACTTAGGCTGGAGTTCACCAACTAGAACTTAACCATTGATTACCTAATCGCCCCCTTAAACTTAAACAGTTGTTTAAACATGTCACGTTTTTTTTGTGTTCACCATCTTTTTAAAGCGAACGTTTAAGTAATCGAGCGTTTTTGGACGAATGAGTCGTAAATGAAAGAATGGTATAATACTACTTTGAAAAGATGGTAGCGTATCTTGTATCATCTACATTTACCCGAGCTACATTCAAATATGGTAAGGTAATATTAATATACTACAAAATGTAATGCGTGACAAGTCAATGGTATGTTCACAAGTTGTATGTATTTCTAATTCAGCACCTTTTTTTATGGTAATATCAAAGTTCGATTCGAAGTTCTGTGTGTTTGTTTTGTTGGCGTCAGAGTTATTTTGTGGTAATTGAAATAAAAAATTCAAGTGAGTTTTATTGAAGTGATTATGGATGATATTATATTACAACTTTCATCAATTAAATCATATAATTCCAAGGCACTATGTTTGTATAAACGAAATCTTGTAACGAATGCTTTTACGTCAGTTTCTTCTAAATACTTAATTGTATCCACTTTGGAAAACACGGGGTGCGCGTAAAATTCTCTCAATATCTTCAAAATCATCTACCTAACACGTTATCTTCTTCAAAGATATAATTCAGTGCATCTGACATTTTCACGTAAATAAACAATAACCAATGGTTAAACAAGGTCGCAGACATCGTTTAACTTAAACATCCGATTACGAAACTTAATCAATGGTTACTGCTTGGTGAACAGAAAAATATTGCTAAACGGTCATTTAAGAATTAAACGTCCGTTTACAGTTTAAACATGTGATGGTGAACTCCAGCCTTAGGCTGGAGTTCACCAACTAGAATTTAACCATTGATTACCTAATCGCCCCCTTAAACTTAAACAGTTGTTTAAATGTGTCGCGTTTTTTTGGTGTTCACCATCTTTTTAAAGCGAACGTTTAACTAATCGAGCGTTTTTGGACGAATGAGTCGTAAATGAATGAATGGTATAATACTAGTTTGAATAGATGGTAGCGTATCTTGTAACATTTACATTTACCCGAGGTACATTCAAATATGGTAAGGTAATATTAATATACCACAAAATGTAATGCGTGACAAGTCAATGGTATGTTCCCAAGTTGTATTTATTTCTAATTCAGCACCTTTTTTATGGTAATATCAGAGTTCGATTCGAAGTTCCATGTGTTTGTATTGTTGGCGTCAGAGTTGTTTCGTGGTAATTTAAATCTAAAATTCATGTGAGTTTTATTGAAGTGATTATGAATGACATTATATTACAACTTTCTTTCAATTAAATCAAGTAATCCCAAGGCACTATGTTTGTATAAACGAAATCTTGTAACGAATGCTTTTACGTCAGTTTCTTCTAAACAATTGTGTCCACTTTGTAAAATACGGGGTGCCCGTAAAATTCGCTCAATATCTTCAAAGTCATCGAACACGTTATTTTCTTCAAAGATATAATTCTGAGCATCTGACATTTCCACGTAAATAAACAATAACCAATGGTTAAACAAGGTCGAAGACATCGTTTAATTTAAACAGCCGGTTACGGAACTAAATCAATGGTTACTGCTTGGTGAACAGCAAAATATTGCTAAACGGTCGTTTAAGAAGTAAACGTCCGTTTACAGTTTAAACATGTGTTGGTGAACATGGGCCTTAGTGTCAGGTTTGGAGCACGGGATGTTTTATATACCTAAGATTTCAGTGGAACCAAGAAGCTTAAAAATTGTATTTTCTTGGTTGGTGAAGTAAATCACCAAATAACAGGTGCAAAATTATCGTCTAATCGTCAAGTTCTCGCTGTAAATTTTTTTAACAGTTGACTGTTATGAAAGCGCAAATCTTGCCATTCGGGAGTGCAATATATATAAGGAAAAGGCTAGGATACCCAGAGCTGTTTCTAAGTGTGTTAAAAAGTTAGTGGACTTTTAGATTTAGGATTTACGTAAACCCCGCGAAGAGAACTTTGAATAATTTATTCGATATAGCACATGCTGGTACTCTTATAACAATGAAAGTCAAAGATGATAACATATTATTGAAAAATCAAAAAGGCCAAGAGAAAAATTGGCTGAAATTAAAGAAAGGGGCCGTGTGAGAAAACTCCCAGAAGTTAAAAAGACACTAAAGAAAATGCCTTCAGAGAGCTCATTGGAACCTGCTACTTTACAGAAATGCACATAAAGACATAGAAGAATAATCCACAAGCTCTAAAAAAAACCTGGAAGATCCTACACCATCCATATCTCAATCTACAAGTACTACGTCGACAAGAAGAGGAAGAAAAATATTTTATCACATCTATGTTAGTTGCAACTTTAGACAGATGTCAACTCAGCATCAGAGTTTTTGTTTATATAACTGAGTTTGTAGTGGAAGGGCTTGGTTTTAATTCTGACGATTACCTGATCAACAAATCTTCTATTTAGCAAATTAGAACACAAATGAGAAGAGCTAAAATAAATAATCCATTAAATCCGATTTTCAGAATAACATACACAAAGTTACTGTTCATTAGAATGGAAATATGCTGTTCAAAAAGTTTAGAGATAACTGGAAGAGTATCAATCCTAGTGCCAACGAACCATGCATTAATTTTGTACAACATCTCTGTGAGACAAATATTATCGGATTGATGACGTTTTTAAACAACATCTCTGGCAGAATCGATTGTATGAGATGATTATCGCGAACTCATAGAGCTTGCTATTATTTTTCTGGGTGGAGGTAATGAAAATCAGACCTCCTGGCCCTTTGCTTGATTGATAGATAGAACTATTTATGCCTTAAAAATATGTTTGCTGCAGCAAACATATTTATATAGAAAAATGAGCGATAAGTACAAACAAGCTCTACGAGATGTTTGTTTATTGTGGTAGTGTATGTGAAAGCCTGGCTAGGATGTAGTTTGGCGATAAAAGCGCCTTAATATTTTTGTCTTAAAAGATTACAAAAAAATTGGCAAGTTGATTTTCAAAGCGACTTTAAACAATTCAGTCAATAATAAAATTGTGGTTCTTGTCAGAGGAAATAGCCGTCCTTTAAATTTTTGATGACAAAGTTGATAAGTAGACCAAGGGAAACATTGTAGAAGACTCACAAAACTAAAGCTTTGGTGATTATGGAAAAGCAATAGCAAGACAGACTTTCATGGTTTGATTACCGCAGATGAAGAACAGAAGCAGTTATTACTATGTTGAGAGCAAGAAAATAGAAAAAATTACCCAGACTATAAATAAAATACTTTGAAGAGGAAATATCTAAATAAATAATTAATATGCAAATCGTAGCTTTTTTGATAATTACAATAAACTCAGTAAACAACTTTACGTGTACATCATTATTTAAATAACATAATAGTCTAAGTGATGATCTTCAACTACATTCAAAAAGCACTTAAAATAGTTATTTTTTAAAACTTTGCGGCCCTGTCGGCACGGGTTAAAATTAGCTTAGGTAGTTGAAATTTTGTATTTGGGTTAAACTAGTAGACGAATAAACACAATAACGGGGTATGCATCTCAATAAAATGAAAAAAAATATTGTTTGCCCGTATTACGGACACTCTAATATTTATGTATAGTATAATTATATAATTTTATAGTTTGTTTATATTATAACTAGTTTTTCTAGCTATATTCTTGAGTTTTGCTATATGTAGTGTTTAGTACACTTGTTTTATTCACCACCGCCTTTGCAAGTGTATTTCTATTTATTTCCGTGCACGGTTGTCTGAAAGAAATCATTCTGAGCGATAAGACCGCCCATTTTGGCACTTTTAATGTTAAGTATTTAATTGTGAAATATTTATGATTGTATTTTTATTTTATTCTTATTTCTTTATTTGTAACATAATATATTTGTATTGTGGTGTTACAATAAAGAGGTAATCTATCTATCTAATCTGAAAAAATATCTGATTAATGTGTCTACTTGAAAATAAAAATAAAAAAGTCGTACCAAATAATAGATTAGCCAAAATTCAACAAGTGCATTTTGAAAAATTTAATACCGACTTCCACTCTATTTCTTTGGTAAAAATCAGTTATTGGTGCGTAAATCCAAAAACAACCGAACCGAATTTGATGAAAAATGGGACCACACAGGAAGCACCATTTACAAAAAAAAATTGAGAATCGGTTCACCTTATCGTAAGTTATGAGGTAAGAAACATATAAAAAAAATACAGTAGAATTGAGTACCTCCTCTTTTTTTTGGAAGTCGGTTGATATTTAATCATTATGGAAAAAAACTGGTCATTACATTTCATCACCCTTGACTGTATTTGTGCTTTAGCGTTTTCACAGTAGAAACCGTGAAATCTGTTAAACGGCACATCGACAATAAACGAGAGACTGCAAAGTATAGTATGTTAGTCTATAACTGCTAAGAGGAACATTCGCATACCGACAACGTCCTCATAAGAAAACGTATCGTTTGCCCATAAACAAGCAAATAAATTCACACTAACATTATATTATGAGATAAGTTATGTTTATCATGTACAATTGATGTACAAGGCTAAAATCTACAGAAACTGCTCTTTACCATGTGGCGAACAAAATAGAATCAGCTTTGGAGAAAAAGAAATCCTGCTTAGCCACTTTCAATGACATTGAAGAAGCTTTCGATAAAACCACTTTCTCTAGCATCGAGATCGGGCTAAGAGACAAATGCGTGGATAACAGAGTGAATAAGTTTGTGACTAACATGCTCTCCAACAGAGTCGCATGCATTGAAAACTCTAGCACCACACGCTGTCGAGTAAAGAGAGGATGCCCACAGGGTGGTGTCTTATCATCATTGTTATGGGTAATCACAGCAAACGAACTCGTCGACTTGTTAAAGAAAGATGGAATAGTCACTATCACCTTCGCATATGATTTGGCCATAATGGTATCGGGGCTTTTTGAGTGGGCTCTTTGCGAAAAAATGCAGATGGCACCTCCAACTGTCGAGGGATGTTGTCACAGCCACGATTTATCAGTAAACCTAAATAAAACAGAAATACGGTACTGTTCATACTTAAAACAAAGGTAACCAAACTTAAACTACCTACGCTATTTAGCAAAGAACTAAGTAAGGAAGTTAACTACTTGGGCATTTCGACGGAGAGTAAACTTTTATGGGGAAAACATCTCGAACATATTAATAGAAAAGCAACAAATATTCTCATACATGAGCACTAGAGCAGAAGGAAAAGACTGGGGACTGAAACCAACTGACCTGGCTATCATGATTTTGGGTTCCTTTGAGTCTACCCTCTGCGAATAAATGCATAGAGCACTCCGGGTAGTTGAGGCATGGTGTGGACGCCACCCCCACCCGAAGGGTTCCCGCATTGACGTAGCGGGGGGGCTCAGTAGCCGTGGCTTGGATCACCACGGTGAAGCCAAGAGGAACCCAGGGGCCGCGCCGGCATTGGGGTACGCCGGCCGTCTCAGGCGGGGCCAGAAGTGGTGGGGTCCGGGCGCTTTGGCGCAGACTCGAGGAGGTAGGGCCCGGGCGCTTTGGCGCAGACTCGAGGAGGAGGGCCGGGCACTTTGGTGCAGGCTCGAGGAGGTGGGGTCGCGGGGGGGTTATCCCCTTTGGCTGACGTAGCAGGCGGTGGGGCTACGTATCCGACCCACTGCAGGGAGATCACGGGCGTCCAGACACGGGGAAGTCTGGCACCCATTTTTGGCAGGTTTGGTCTTCGAGGCAGTTGCGGCGCGCCATGTGTTCTGGCGTGCCGCGAAGAGAAGGGTCCGGCAACGGACGGCCGCGGCGGGTTCGCGGTCGTATGCAAAATTTGTCCCGCGTTCCCGCCAAAAGCGGCAGTGACGGAACACCCCGGGGTTTTGGTGGGTATACGGACTCCCACATAACCACCTAAAAATGGTGTGGACGCCACTATCTGCCAACCCTCAAAAAACCGAAATAGTACTGTTTACACGTAAAACAAAAATAGGAAATCTTAAACTTCCTACCTTGTTTGGCGAAAAACTTGATCCAACCAAGGAAGTTAAATTATTAGGCGTTTGGGTCGATAGCAAACTTTTATGGCTCAACACCTGGCACACCTCTGGACGATAAGTCCAACCCACGAGGACGACGTGTCAACCTTCAAAAAACCGAAATGGTACTGCTTACATGTAAAACAAAAATAGGAAATCTTAAACTTCCTATCTTGTTTGGCCAAGAACTTGATCCAACCAAGGAAGTTAAATAATTAGGCGTTTGGGTCGATAGCAAACTTTTATGGCTCAACACCTGGCACACCTCTGGACGATGAGTCCAACCCACGAGGACGACGTGTGAAATTTGAATCCAATTTTGATAAAACATGATAAACTATAATAAAATCCCACTGTGCAACCGGTAGTTTGAGTTTTCTCAAAATGCTTAAATTCTCATCGATGCAATCTAACGTTCTACGAAACTCATTTGCATTCTGAAGTTTGAAGTGAATGTTCAAAATATCCTTCCAGCAAGTAAAGGCTAGTTCTCGCTTGTCTTGGTGACGCGCAACTAATGCCGCGTACTGTTATACCGCCAAGGCTGATTAGGTTTTAAAAAAAACTAAATATAATAAGCTAGATAAAAGGCAGTTTATTAAAACGAGCCCTTAAAATTAAATAATAGATTTACGAAATAAGTACTATGTCCTTAGGCAGTATTTACGCGAGAGAGGGTGGATGGAGACTGAGGAACAGGGAATAGCAAACAGAACTACTCATAATACATAAATGCTGACAGTGTTTAGGTGCCTAACAGCAACAATGCATACTAAGGGTGCATATAATTTATTTATTTTATTTTATTTATTTAAGTTCACAAAATCCACAGATCTTAAGCATAATTAAATTAACTTATTAATAAGTCTCACATCCAATTATGGATAGATAGATAGATAAACTCTTTACTGAACACCTTAAACTAAAACAGAATTAAAAATATTTAACTTATATTAGTGAACAATAGGCGGACTTATCGCTCAAAGCGATCTCTTCCAGACAACCTTTGGATGGAGAGGAGCAAGTTTTGACAAGGGATGGCGGTGTACAATATAGTTCATAGTAATTATATTTATAAATATCTACAATATTATATACAATATAGATAATAAATATGTTCTTACACAATATATACATACAAAAATACATGCATATATACTTATATATATAAATATATATAAACATATAAATACGATGTTTACACGTATGGAGCTTATACTAGCACGACAGGTAATGATCCTTAACTTTGTCTTTAAAAACATTTAAGGACGGAGCTCGCTTGGTATCAAGTGGCAATGCATTCCAGAGTCTGACGGCTTCGACCGAAAACGATCGGTCATAAAACGAGGTAGTGTGTGGAGGGAATTTAAGCATAAGATTTTCTGATGACCGTAAGCAAAGAGAATTAGAGGCATTAAGATATTCGAAACGCTCTTTAAGGTACTGGGGTGTAGAAGGGTTGAATAAAATATTGTAGAGAAGAGATAGGATGTGAGCATTCCGGCGATGTCGTATAGGAAGCCACTTGAGCTTAGTGCGAAATTCAGAAACGTGGTCGTATTTGCGCAAGCCAAATATGAACCTTATTGAAAAGTTTTGAAGACGCTCAAGTTTGTTAAGCTGGTCCTCCGTAAGGTCTAAATAGCAGGCGTCTGCGTAATCAAGAATCGGTAACAGAAGAGACTGTGCAAGCGCAACTTTAGTGGCTGTTGGCAAAAAGTTTCTCAGTCTTCTGAGTGAACCTGCGGCAGCAAACGTTTTACGGCTAACGGTTTCCAATTGTGGGATCCAGGTTAGGCATTCATCAAAAATAATCCCAAGATTTTTTACTGTTTTGCTGTATGGAATTTTCACACCCTCAAAGAAAATATTTGGTAAACTGTCCCAATCTATATTACAAATAGTCCGTGAACTGCCTAAAATTATAACTTGGGTTTTGAGTGGATTTACTCGTAAGCCGTATGATTTGCTCCAGTCCGAAATGTAACATAAATCATTATTTACCATATTAATTGCTTCAACTAAACGGCTAAGTGGGGCTTGGGAGTAAATTTGAAGATCGTCTGCATAGAGGTGGTAGGAAGAAGAAAGACGTTGAGATATAGAGTTTATAAAAATTGCGAAAAGAAGAGGAGATAATACGCCGCCTTGAGGCACACCGACAGTGATGTCACACCAAGAGGACACAGACTCATCACGGCAAATCCGCTGTCGGCGACCAGACAGATAACTGCGAAACCAGTCAATCGCCGTTGGAGTTATGTTAATGGAGCGAAGTAGAGCGAGAAGGACATCAAAGTCAACGGTGTTAAATGCGTTGCTGAAGTCAAGCAAAGTCAGCAAAGTTAACTCTCTGTTTTCCATTCCAAAACGAATGTCTTCTGTAATTTTTACTAGAGCCGTTGTTGTACTATGTCCAGGTCGTAAACCAGATTGGAAAGGATTAAGGAGTTGATGACGAATAAGGAATGAGTGTAATTGTTGATGAACTAGACGCTCAAGGACTTTGGACAGAAAAGGAAGTATGGATATTGGACGGTATTCAGAAAATGATTGAGGATTGAGTTTCTTCGGTAAGGGAATAATTTGTGCTTCCTTCCATATCGACGGAACTGTAGCATTTGATATAGAATTGTTTAGGATATGACAAAGGATAGGGAGTATAATATCAAGGATAGGAACTATCATGTTTCGACTAATGCCGTCTGTTCCAACTGCATTAGAAGTGATAGACAATATGCTCCTCTTAACATCACAAGCGGAAAATTGACTAAAGAAAAATGGTTGATGGTCAGGAGTTGAAATGGTAGAAAGACGTTGTAACGTTATATTTTTATCTAAATCCATTATATTGGAAGATGAAGAGAAGTGTTTATTCAAGGAATCAATATCTAAATTATTAGGAGTAGAATTTTGGCGTGATTTACCGACTCCAAGCGACCTGAGGAACTTCCAGACTTTAGCTGGATCTTCATTTTCTACGGACTCATGAATATGGCGACGTTGTGCATCTCTACACACCCTATTGCAGCGATTCCGTGAATGAGCATAATTTTCTTTATGGGAATCATCGGGATACAACTTGTACTTTAATTCAGCAACGATTTTTTTGTGCATGAGTGATTTGATATCTTATTTTAATGTTTTATTTTAATACGTCGGAGTGGAGCATGGATATCATAGAGTCCCGTTATTATAGTATTGAATATATATAATTGTTCATCAGTGGATTCAGCGTCCATAACAGGAGACCAATCAATCTTCTTTGCGTCAGCAAGGAAGTGTTCTTCATTAATGCCACTAAAGTTGCGTTGCAGAATAATAGTAGGCCTAGGTTTAGGAGGACGAATTTTGTATGACAAAAATATCAAATCATGGTAAGAAAACGCATCGGCAGACATTTGACCGTGCTTAGCAACATGCTGTTTTGATGATACAATAAGAAGATCAAGTAGCGAAGGAGAACAGTTAGGGAAGAAGTGAGTAGCTGTGGAAGGGAGGATGTGCATGTTGCTTGAATCAATTATGGATCTAAGTCTGGTGGAACGATAGTCATTTTGAATAAGACATGTATTGAAATCACCCATGATAATTGTGTGACTGTATAAAGGAGTGAGATCATGTAACATCATTTCAAAAGAGTCAAAGTAGTTTACACGTGAGGAATGGCTATAATAGACTCCGAGAAGAATTTTGGTGTGGGAGAGGAGGACTTCAATAAAAACGTGTTCGCCGCTAT
Organism: Selenia dentaria; assembly: GCA_917880725.1. NCBI lineage: Eukaryota > Metazoa > Arthropoda > Insecta > Lepidoptera > Geometridae > Selenia > Selenia dentaria. The sequence continues at coordinate 12,434,736 of OU862877.1, read as the reverse complement.
TTGGAGGTGGAGGTTGAGCTGAGGTGCTTACTACTGAGAAGGGAATATTAGCACGCAGATAGATAGCTACTCCACCACCAGGGGCATTGGTACGATCATTTCTAATTAAACGGAAACCAGGTAGTGGATATAAGACTGAAAAGAGACAAGGCTTAAGCCAGGATTCGGAGACTAATATAGCATGAATATTTTTGTTATCAAAAGACACCAGCATATCAGCAAAATGAGCCGGAATGCTTTGGGCATTTATATGAATTACGTTAAAATTTTTGGGAACATCAGAGAATTGGGCTTCTAGATTTTCAGACAGAGAGGGAATACTAACGAAACTGTCGTCATTGCTATCACCAGAAGATGTAAAACTTAAAAATGTGTCAGACATTTCATTATCATCGCTAGCCATATACTCGTACAAAATAAAATAAAATAAAATAAAATTATATAAAATATATAAAAATTAATAAAATTACTATATAAATAGTAAAGTAGCAATAAAACCTAAGTTTCGCGTTTGCTTCTCTACCCGCCGGTTGTCATCGTTACATAACGGAAAGCTTGATTTTCAGAGAAAAATATATAAATCACACAAAGTAATACGTAGTTACACTTAATTTAAATTTAAACAATAATATAAAAAAAAGAAGATAGAAAACATATATCTATGTAAATAAACTTTTCCATTTCATACTCACAACACAAGTAAAACATAATAAAATTGTTCCTATATTACTAGTTGGTAAATGTACAAACCATAAGAATCAAAAAATAATAATTAAAAAGTGTTACGGTTTGTCAATGTCAGAAATTGACGTTTGACATCAGACATTTCATAAATTAGTTTTGTTTGTCAACATATGAGCCATTTATAAAGAAGAAGAAGAAGAAGATGATGACGTGCGTAATAAATTAATACATGTTCAGTGAATGTACAAAGTCCAAAGATTAGTCTCAAAACAATCACAAAAAGTGTAAAAATAAAGGGTACATACCTAACTATACGTTTCATCGAAAGTATTATATCGGGTACTTATATTGTGAGTTACACTACGATACGACATCAAGAAAGTTCAAGACAAAAATGCGAGATGAAATTGATGATGAATTAATTTTTTATATCCTGAAGCGGCACGTCTGCTTCTCGGTGCCACCGTCTCTTTGGGCACTACACCAAATTTTGCTTCGTATGGACATAATGTCACATAGCTTCAGAAGAACAGGCCTGGGCTTGTCAAGTGACGATGATGTACCCATTCTGTGGCAACGGCTGATGTCAGTCACTGTAAAATCCTTCAGCTTCAACCGTTCAACCACTGCCTTCACAACCACTGCCTCAGTCTTTTCCTGATTTTTCTCAGGCAGTCCATGCAACAATAAAATCTTGCGGCGAGAGTGCATTTCCAAGTTATCCATTTTGCGGTCTAACAGCTCAACTTGACCTTGTAGTGCTTTTACTGTATATAAAAAGAAAAACGTAATAGAGAGCAGAAAATTTAAAAGTGTTACATTTACAAATATATACATCTGTTGAGCAAAAAGTGGGTATCCGACATGTGTACAGGCGACAATAACCACAGTGTGCGTACAGTATGTGTGTTTGTTGCATGTGTGTATTAGGGTCAACAAATAGTATACATATAATAATATGTGTATAATAATATTATAAATGATAATTAAGTTAATATTTAATTGAGTGTTAATATAAAACAGTTAATAAGAATAAACAAGGATAAGGATATCTATCTTTCGTGTTAGCGGTCACAAAATTAATCCATCCTTTTATCCAGTTGTAGGTACGAGTAGGTTCTTATAAACATCCATTATTTAATATGTTAATAACAGCGTGTCTGAAGCTTTGTTTTTTACTATTAAACAAGTCAATTGAGCTAAAGTGTTTATTGAAGCCTTTTTGCGTTCGCCACACAATGGAGTTTTCAAAATAATTAGAATGTGTGCACGGGAGGCAGAACAGAGGCGTGTGCCTTGTGCGGAGTGTGGGGGCACTCAGCTGCAGGAACAATTCCGTTAGGGCTGTGCTGTCGATGGCACCATGGCACACGTTATGAAGAAACAGCATATCAAGAAGCTTACGTCTGTCTTGAAGTGATAAGCAGTTATGTATTTTGCAGGATTCTTCATAATTAATACATTTATGACTTGAGCGGTAATTCAAATGCTTTAAAAATTTGATTTGAATTTTTCGTGCTCTTGTATATAAGTTATATATTGAGGATTCCAGACATTGCTGCAGTATTCAAGGATTTCTTGTATGACCTACTTACGATGTCTGAGACATGTTCGTTAAAGGATAATTTTTGATCAAGTAGAATACCCAAGTCTCTAATTATCTCCGTTTTTTAATATTATTATTACTAATTTTGTAAGTAAAATTTATTAATTTCCTCTTCCTAGTAAATGTCATCAGCATACATTTATTGACATTAACTGAAACTGTATTGTCCATGTAATATTGTGTTAGGCTGTTTAAGTCTTTTTGGAGGTTTGCACAGTCAATTTCACTTTTGATGTTGCAGTAAATTTTTGTGTCATCTGCGTACATAAGATATTTAGAAAACTGAAAACACTTTCCTATGTCGTACAAATACACAGCGTAAAGCAAAGGAGAGAGAATTGACCCATGAGGAACGCCTGAGGGAATATTTATGAAGTCAGAACGATGTCCACCTACAACAACAGCCTGACAGCGATTCTGAAGATAGGATTCGATCCATCTTAAAATATCTCCGCAAATGCCAAGTTCTTGAAGTTTGCCTAACAGGATCATATGATCAACGCGGTCGAAGGCCTTCTCGAAGTCCATATAGATCACATCAACCTGTGACCCGCGATCCATACCTAATAGAACATCGTTTGTGAAGATAGCCAGGTTCGCGTTTGTAGAGCGAGTTAATGAAACCGTGTTGTTGAGAAGGAATATTAGGGTAAATAAAGGATAAAGGTGGTTATGCGCGGTTTTTTCTAACAACTTGCTTAGGGTGTTCAAAATGGAAATCGGACGGTAATTTTCAATTGATGTTTTGGTGCCTTTTTTGTGAATTGGGACTAAATGTGCAGTTTTCCAGATTCATGGAAGGTATTCTCATAGAAAGCATCGATTAAATATACATGTAATGGGCGCTGCCAGTGAGTCTGCACAGTTAGCATAGAAAACCGGAGGAACTTTATCACAGCCAGCACCCTTTGTAGGATCAATACCCTTTAGTAGTCTATTTATATAATCTATTTTTACATGTATGCTATCTGAGCTCATATTGATTTTAGTGTGGTATGTCGGATGATTTGTTGACCAAGAACTAAAATTTTTACAGAAGAATTCGTTGAAGGCTGAACATATTTGTGTTTCGTTAGTTAGGCTAGTGTTGTCATAAAGCATTAGCTTAGAGTAGTTAGTAGTGTTTTTTCTTTTCGATTTGACGTAAGACCAGAATAGTTTGGAGCATGATTTTATTTTATTTTCGGAAAATGTTATGTAGGATTTGAAACAACTATCTTTTAAGACTTTTACCTTCGCACGTAAAGACGAAAACGTCTGATATTCTAACTTATTTTTATATTTTTTCCAGTTAGATCATTCATTCTAAGCTCATGCTTTTGATTTTTCTTTTATAAGCCTTATTAAGTCTCGGCTGTACCAAACTGGGTAAACGTAGGTATTATATACGGTTATATGCGGCACATATTGTTTTATGGCCATATACAAAATCTTATACAAATTATCCACAGCTTCCTCTATATTACAAGTAACGAGTAAATTGGGCCAGTCAATGTTTGAAAAATACGAATTGATAGTAGCATAATCAGCTTTCCAAAAAAGTATTTTTTTACGCGGTGCTGTTTTCAAGGGGGGTATTATTATGTCACTTGCGTCTATATAGAAAGAGGGGTGATAAGCGTCTTCTATGACTAATGGAGTATTTGATTTACTTAATTCTAAAGAGAAATTCGCAAAAACTAGGTCAAGAGTATTTTTGTGCGAGTTTACTATTGTATTATATTAATAGAAACCTGTGTATGACATTTCATTAATTAGACTGGAAGCAGCATTTTGAATTTCAAGTGAGCCCTTTTTCATCAATACAGCATTACCTAAAGACCACTGAATACACGGCAAATTAAAATCTCCCGCTAAAATAATGTTATCACTGGGATACTTATCCAAAATGGTCGTTAGAACGCTAAGTAATGTGTGTATGCGCGTAGGTATACATCTATCAGGAGGCAGGTAAACTACACCTATATGCAGATCATGGCATGGTCGGCCTAACTGGTTTGAGGCGGAGGCGGCAGCGGGCGCGGAGGACGTGCCGGCCCCGAGCGAGCCACCCGGCACAGTCACCCACACGCACTCGGGGTCGTCACGTTGCCACAACGGGCGCGCGCGGGCACCTAGCCGCGCTGCGCTCATGATCATGACGCCACCCCCGAGTGAACCGCGATCCCGGCGAAATACCTCGTATCTATCGCCGCTCACCTCAGTATTCAGGATCCCATCGTAGAGCCATGTCTCTGTGACAAGGATTATATCCGCATCGCATACCAGTGCATTGTTATAAAAGTAGTTCTCAATCCGCGCACATTCTGGTACATAAATTGCAGTTTATTTAATGAAATCATTGTGACTAAGTGAAAATAGTGAACCATATGGATATACGTACAATACATTGTGTGTCGGACGCATAGTAATGTTTAGCAAAATACGATTAAGTGAGATCTCAAAGCTTCTGTGGAACTGTAATGCTAAGATTATTTCATTGCTCTGTGATAAGTAAAAGCAATAATATTTAATATACTTGAGGATTAGGTTAGGTTGTTGTGATAGAATATAAGTGGTTTTGTAATGTTTTGATAATAATGGTGATTTATGGAAAATAATAATATTATAATTATGTATTGTAAACAGGTGTCGTTTGTGGTGTTGTTGCGGTTACAAAGGATAGGCTACGGCATATTATGTGATGAAACTGTTAAAGCTTTTAAATTAAAGCCGAAGGCCGGGCATGCTTCTAAGCAAAGCGAAGCCAAAGGCCGAGCGTGCTTTTAAGCGAAGCGCGGTCGAGTTTTGTGCCCACGAGGAAATAGAAGCCTTTCATGGCGAGTTCAAAGGCCAAGCTTTCGCCAACTTTATTTCAAAATGTCAATGCCCATGTTAACATAGGTAATGTTAATCAAGTTATTAAAGGATAATGTTTTACAAAAAGTGGTTAATTTATCCTTTCTAAATCCGATGAACTTATTATCGTTATGGGAGGCGTTATGTCTGTTTTCCGTATATAATTACGACAGTTTTTTGTCCACACATATTTATAATTAAATTCTGACGCTTTTGTTTTGCAGGATTTTAGAAGTATTTTATTTTCTTTAGTTAGATGTTCGTTGACATATATTTTTTTGATTTCGCCTCCCATTCCGAGATCCCTAGATGTAAGATTGCGATGCTTTCAAGCAGCGGCGACAACTGCATCCTTGGTCGCACGCTGTCGGAAGCGGGCTACGATGGCGCGGCTGATGTTGATAGTGCCCGAGTTAACGTTGGCGCTGGTGCTGCTGCTGGTGCTGCCGCTGGCTTTGGCTGGCCGGCGCGGCTGCACGCGGTGCGCAAATTCAATTTCTTCTTTCTTCACGCTGACTCCGGCTTGAGCAGCAATCTTTATGACTAGGTCGACAGCTGACTCTCCATTAGTCTCAGGGACACCAACTAACTCTATATTCTGTGCCCTGGACCATTGGTCCTGGCGGGCCTGTGAGTCTTCGAGCGCTTTAGCTCGCGCCTTCACAGCGTTGAGCTCTTCACGTAGCTGTTTGTTCGCGTCTGTTAGGGTGGCTATATTTGCTTTCGTGGTGGAGTAGAACTTAAACATATCGTCACTTTGGCCGCTTAAATATTTGACAGATGTCTCGAGGCCAGTCAACCGCTCACCTAGTACCTGGAACTGAACTTCCATCGTATCTTTAATGGCTTTAATAACCTCCTGCTTCACTATGTTCGCCATGGCCGCCTGTCCTTCGGGAATTGCCAGTTCAGCTGGTGATGCTTTAGGAATATCGGCGCCATCTTGAGGTGAAGTAGGGGTCGGAGTACCTCTTCTGACTGTTACATTGGTTCGGCCAGCATCATCCGCAGGTATAACTAAACTCAACTTCACTGGTGTATCAGAATTATCACCACATTTAGGCAGCTTAGACGTAGACAGCGGACATACCCAAACTTGTAAATTTCTCTAGTCCTTTACAGATAAGTTGACACAAACGAAATGGTTATTTTTTGTGCACGAGCCTCGAGAGCATGTCGCCCTCTCAGATGCTTTAAGGGTCTTTTTACATGCACTACAGTTAGACATTTTAATTATGCAGTCAAAAACGTTTTATATTTTATTAATTGTAGGTAGGGTATCTTAGCTTGCAGGGTAGACGTAGAGGGTAGCGAGCGCGAGATGTTTGCGGTTCGATACAGGAACCATCCTGTATCGAACCGCAAGGCACGTCTGCTCTCTACGGCGAACGACGGATACAAGCAGTGTGACCGTTTTAAAAAATGGTGATCTACTAAAACTACAAGGTGCCAGTACTAAATAATACCAAAACCCATGCTGAATTCTACTAAAAATATACTAAAATAATAAGAAGAAGCGGAAAAAAATAATTAAAACACTTATTATCAGTTACTTTTTTGATTTTACCAATTACACACCTTCATTATACAGACATATTAAAATAATAATAAATATATACAATAAGTTTCATTACAAATAGTCAGTATTCGACGGATTATTTTTTTACCATGTCTTTCGATGGGTTAAATGAGACACAACATACACTTCCTTCACTTAGACCTTGCTAAACATGGAACACGCAATATGTTTAGCTAGAAACCTGTTTCTGTATTTAGTTTTTATAAGATTAATTTTTGAAAAAAAATTCCGCATTCAGCATTTGAAATGGGTATGCACATTAGACATTTTACAAAATTAGTAAAATTTTTGTACTTAGGAACATTTTTACTGTTAACAATACAACTTAATTTGCTCCAAAACTGTTAAACATTTACAGCACTAGCACCAATACTAGAACCACACATCAAGTTTTGTACCTCTGAATCATACTTAATTTAACGATATTTCTCGTCAATTAATTGTCTTACTTATAATTTGTAGTAATGTTCGGAAACCTAAAATTTCGAACGGACTAATGCTGTTGTCTCTACCGGCATTTACTGCGTCACCGGACGGGAAGTAAAAAAAAAGATAAAAAACAAAAAAAATCCGTGGTGCCTTTTATACTTATTACTAGAAATATTTTTTTAAGTTTCAGGAATTTCCCGAGACGTAGAGCATGTAACGTAGATATGTAGCTAAGCACGATTCGCGGTTTTGTTAACATTAACCGTTCGAAAGAGACATAATGATACAGTTGCGGTAAACATCAAACAAAGACACAATTATGTGAACGAAATACGAACGAATGGAAATCAGTGTTGCCCGCCGAACCTTAAAATATATCAATAATGTGATAAAAATGTTGAAAATTTAAAAATGTACCAAAATATACCAGAATATGAAAGGAGACCAAAAAAAAACTAAATTGTTTTACGGAGCCCAAATTATACCAATTTGGTTCTGAATATACTAAAAACGGTCACACTGGATACAAGATATAACAACCAAACAAGACTAATCTTCAGGGGTTGGAATTAAAACTGAATATTACGTAAAGGGTTGTCAAAATATGTCTTAAACGAGGAGGATGCAATGGCAACAGGCTTATCTTCGGATTCGGATACTGAAGGGTGACGAGAGAGTTTTACGTGTTCTTTAGAATTATTTATATCGAGACTGCAGCCGGACTTGACATAATAATGTTTGTATAGTTTATATGAGAAAAACAAGATATTTATAATTAAAATAAGGTAGTTGTATTTATAGCATAATGCGTCCGGTATCTGTCTAAATATGATTCCTCATTCAAGATCCGCGTTATCTATTAATCTATTCGATAGTTTATTGTTAGAAGATAAATCTTCTAGGTTAATATTTAGGATACCTACGTGGGTCGGCGGTTTGGATCTGTCTCAAATCATAAAGTGTGATATTGAATACATCAGTAAACCTAAAAATACCTATAATACATGTGTTTTGAGACAATTGTGTGATACCTATATAAACAAAAGCTACAATGGATATTATAAAATGTATACGGACGGTTCGAAAGAAAAAAGTGGCCTTGCTGGATTTGCTTTCTATGACCCACAAACAGAAAGTTATTTTAAATTAAGACTCAATGTTAATATTTCTATTATGTGTATAGAGCTGTTTGCTATAGCAGAGGCGATTTCTTATATTAAGTCATGCCCGTCTGGCGGATATGTAATATTGACAGATTCCAGAAGCGCACTACACATACACTACAAGCATAAAGAAGCTTCGTTCATCTTAATCTTATTGATAGTTTCGTTATAAATGCTTAAAGTTAATGACGTCATTAGGATATTTTCCTTAACCAGTAAAGTTAGTTTTTTCTGGTTGTTTTGAACCGAGTTCAAGGCGTTGTTGTACATTACGGCGTCATCTTTGTTAAGGATTACTTTGCCCGCGCCACAAAACTGCAAGGATTTTTGAGGTCCAAATTGCCGGCGCAACAATTATTGCAAGTAAGTGTCACGCGCGTTTTTCTTTTGTTTATTTTTTAAAGTCATCCCAATGTTTAACCATAGAGTTTAATTCTTTAGCGTAATATATTTTCTTTCTATGGCAACACTACACACGGACATGTTCTATCTGTGAACTTTAAAAAAAATATATAATCAATTTTTATATTTTCATCTGTGTTTGGCGATGAAGTTATGTTTTGTGCTATAGTTTTTAGTGAATTAATAGGGTGAAACTCATGATTTTGATACAAATTATACATGTATATGATCGTGAATGTGTAAGGAATACAGTAAAAATGTGATTTAAGTACTGACATCAAAATTTACACAAAAAGAAATTGTCACGAATCGACGACTCTCGGTAAGCTAATTCTCATTGTTATAATTGGTTATTATTTGCTTTATTTTGAATAGATTTACTTTTCATTGTAAAATATCACAGAAATAAGTTCGTCAAGTAATTACACCCACTCAGAATATGATGAATACGCCATATCATGTCAGGATCGATAAAAAATCGAAGTCACGTGACAGATAAATTCGCTAGTACAAACAATTCTAAATTAGTAATTTAGTTTAAATATTTCTGAATATATTTCTTTATATAATATATATTTATATTAATTTATAATAATAATATATAATAATATTTATTTATTTAATATATTTCTTCATATATTATATTGTCTGTGTAGGTTATATAAGTAGGTTATAATACGTATATACTTAGACGTAATACTAGTCATTAGTAATATTTTATTTATTTAAAATATATTCATTACACATATGGTTTCAAAAATAGTCGAGTGACACCATAATATGGTTTTTGTGCCTATTATGTGTTAAATTTATATTAGTAAGATTTCGATAATAATCTTTGTAGATCTATAGTGCATAGGCACTCATTTTATTAAACTATATTGGGAATGTTTGATTTGACGGAATAATATGCCAGTAACTATTAACATTACATACTATCTGATATTAGTGCGTTCACTTTATTTGAACCAGCCATTTTTCATATTGTATACATAGAAGTAGTGTGTATATAATATATGTATAAGAGTTTAGCAAATCATTACTATACGTTTTGTGTATTATTTTAATTTGTAGATCAAACGATATGTACTCTTCGGTTTCTTTTTTAAATTTTATATGTAGGTGGAATACTATATACTATTAAAGTCTAGTTTCATGAAAACATTTACATATTATTTTTATTAAAGTAGTTTACATTTGAAATTAATGTTAATTCGATTTAGATTATAAGAACTATTTTATTAACTAGTATTTATACCTACGTTATTTATTAAAATAATAGCTGTGTTGCTTGTTACAAATTAAAGTTAGTTATAAACGTACGTTAAGTAGTTCATTTAAGTATTCATTTACTTTATAATAATATAGTTTAAAAAAATAAATATTTTAATTAAATTAATTAGTAAGAGTTAAAAAGTATATTAAGTTAAATAAGTCGCTAAGTATTTATTATATATTTTGAAAAAAATAGTATAAACGAAATATGTTAAGCACACACATTGCAGTTCCTGGAAAAGTAGGTTGATTACTGCGAAATCTATTGTATTATTGGCCAAATATGGCGAATCGCGAGTCAAAGGGTTAAGGAGAAGCGTCAGTAGCTAGTTTAATTTCATCGAAATGATGTTTTACGTGGCGCCTGTTTATAAGAAGGGAAACGGTATTGTTGTTATGAACTTTGACAATTTGTATGGGCCTTTTCATAGAGGAGATAATGCTTTTCCTAATCGGAGATGATTTTACAAATAAACGTAGTCACCGATTTTGTATTGGACGCAACGAGTATGTGCGTCATACTGAGTTTTTGATCTTTCTTTTGACCTTGTGATATTTTCAATGGCTTTTTCACGCGAAAGTTTAAGTCGATGATTAAGAATTTTGAGGTATTCTGGATATGTTGAATCTGGTGTTTCTTCGAAAATAGAGTCTGGTACAATTACTGGTTTATGTCCGAAGAGAAGTTCATGTGGACTGAAATTGGTTGTCGAATGTATGGACGTATTATAAGTAAGCATAGCGGTATAAACGTATCTCGGCCAATTTTCTTGATTAGAGTCGACGAATGATTTCAAATATTCTTTAAGAGTAGAATGACTGCGCTTAAGAGCGCCTTGAGCCTGTGGATGGTACGGCGAACACCAAAACTGTTTTATCTTTAAAAAGCCGCACGTTTTCTCAAATAATTCCGCTGTAAAATTGGATCCTTGGCCAGTTAATATACTTTTAGGGATGCCGAAAATGGAAATGAAATTATGAGGCATTCCCTTGTTTCTTCTGCTGTCGCAGTACGTATTGGGTAAGCTACGGAGTATTTTGTAAGATCATCTTGAAGTGTCAAAATGTATTTAAGTTTCACTGTACCAGATTCAAGAAGAGAACCGACAATGTCTAATGCAACACGTTGCATAGGGCTTGTAGATGTAGTAGTGATTTGCATCGGTGATTTGTTTGATATGCGTAAAGCTTTGTTTTGTTGACAAAGGCTGCATTGTTTGTCATAATGTTCTATGTCAGATCGCATACCTTTCCAGTAGTATCGTTCTTGTATGCGTTTAAGCATTCTGGTTGAACCTAAATGGCCTACAATCGGAATATCTCTAGAGTTGGATATATGACATTATTATGAAACACATTGACATAAATATTGGTGTTGTGAAAAATATAGAGGAGCATATTATAAATTCTCAGAAATGAATCGGAATATCAGTACAGTCTTGTATTATTATTAATTCATTTCTAATGGATTTTAAGACTTTGAAAATGTCTTGGTACGAGCTTTCATCGAAGTGGTGCACTTTGACAAACAACAGGTATATATGTTTATTGTTAATTTCGAGCTTTTTGAAACGGTGGAGTTCCTTTTCAGAATTAATAAACTCATCTGGATTTGGCATGTTAGACAGTATTTCCGGAATATAAGGATTGCCTTCATCTAAGTCTAATGACGTCGGGATAAGAATCACCTTGGATGAAGTTTTCATGAGTGCGCTATTATGTTCTTTAAGGTTTGTATTATAACTTTTATCCTTTTTTGATAATTCTTTTAGGAAAGTAGAATAATCATGATCGTTAATTGTTTCAGATATTGGAGATTGAATCGCTGCTGAAGGAGCGTCGAGACCAGATGTGTTTGGTAAGTTTTCATTAGTTGACCAGGTAAGTCGTTTGTGCTGTCAGAGTTAGATAATAAGTCGTGTAAGTCAAGATTTCTTTCTAGCAATGGCGCAGAGGATTCAGGAGACACAGGTTAGTTGGTTTGCCTTTCAGCTAAATTTTCCAGGAAAGGAGTTGGTTCTTCAAGGGCATAAGGTAAGTTACTTTGATTTGCAAGATTTAGAGCAGGAGTAGGAGGATTCAGAGGACTAAAATCAATTTCAAGATTGTCGTTGTGAGGACTGACGTTAAGAGATGGACCAAAATCAACTAATGGTTCTTCTTGAATTTCAGAAGGGAAATCAGGATATACTGGGGTTACTGGGAATCGAGATAAAGCGTCGGCTGCATTATTGAGTTTGCCTTTTCGGTAAATTATTTCACATTCATACTCTTCTAATTTTTATCTCCATCTTTGGAGTTTACTGCTCGGATCCTTATGATTGAATAATCACTTGAGTGGTCGATGGTCAGTAATTATTTGGAATTTACGACCATAGAGGTAAGGCCGGAAGGTTTTGCAGCCAAATAAAATAGCTAACAGTTCTTTTTCAGTCGTACTGTAGTGTGTTTCGCTTCTATAAAGGGTACGTACGCGATGCGTAAGCGACCGGTTTATCCTTTCCGATAGGACCTTGTGATAATACCGCACCAACTGCGTGATTAGAGGCGTCACAAGTAAGTACGAACGTTTGACTGAAATCGGGATACATAAGTAGTGGAGCAGATTATTTTGTTTGTGTTTGAGAGTGTCAAATGCGAGTTGCTGTTCCCATTTGAAAATTATATCCTTTTTAAGGAGATTAGAGTGAGGTTTAGCAACCTTTGAGAAGTCTGGAATGAACCGACGATAGTAAGATAAAAGACCGAGGATTGACTTAATGTCTTTTGGTAATGTTGGAATAGGAAAATGTGTTACAGCTTTAATTTTTTCGGGATTAGGTTTGACACCTTCTTCGGATATGACGTGTCCAAGATAGGCAACTTCATCTGGTTGTAATTTTAAATTGAATTCACGGAGTCTTTGAAATACTGTGGTAAGGTTTAGGAATTTGCTTGGGAGATCATGTGAATAAATCACAATGTCATCAAGGTATACGAAGCACCGGGTGCCTTGAAGACCGGATAAGGCTGTATTCATCAACCTTTGGAACGTCGATGGAGCATTTTTAAGGTCAAAAGGTATTCTAGTGAATTGGAAATGACCTTGAGGTATGTTGAACGCAGTTTTAGCTGCGTCAGATTCATTTATCCGAATTTGATGAAAACTGGATGCCAGGTCGAAAAGTACCTGCTATCCCCAAGTTGATCTAATATTTCAGCTATTTGTGGGATTGGATAGGTATCCCCAATAGTTATGTCGTTTAATTTCCTGTAGTCAATTACGACTCGCCATTTTTGTAATGCATCCGGATTTTTAGGTACCACCCATATTGGTGACGACCAGGGTGAAACAGAAGGTTCGATTATGCCTTGTTCGAGCATTTGATTCATTTGTTTATTACCTTCTGCTTTATGGATTTCGGGGAAGCGATACGATTTTGTTTGTATCGGGATATCCGTTGTTGTTTTAATATTATGATCAATTGCTTTGTTGAAAGTTAGGTTTTTCTCCAGGCAGATGAAAAATGTCTGAGTAATCAGAACATAATTGGAAAAGAGCATCAGCTTCTTCCCGATTGAGATGATCAACACGTAACTGATTTAAGACTTCTTCTGTTCGTCTAACAGTGTCTATGGAGCTATTTGAGTTAAAGTTATGTACAGGATGCGACGAGTCATTGTTGAATGCAGAAGCGGGAAAAGAGGTAAGTTTTAGATTAAGAGCAGATTTTTTGCTAAGTGGTTTTTCGGAAGTATTTACGACTGATATATTAATTCTTTGATTTTCTTTTACACGAGCTATAAAGTTGGCTATGAGTAAACCATCGATTTTATTTTGGTCTAGTATAAGACCTTTCTTTATTTCAGGATTTCGTACGGAACATTCAATGATTGCTTCGCATCGGGCAGGAATGACGTATGTCGAATCACAAAAATCAAGCTTTAAGGAGGTTTTCCCAACACAAAGTAAGTTATCGTTTTAGTCTATACTGCAATTATTGGCATTTAACATGTCAGTACCTATGATTCCGTCGTATGGGAATTTAATTCCATCAATAACGTTAAATTTATGTAATAATTTAGATTTAGGAAGATGCAATTTAAGTTGAAAATGCCCTAGAGTTGAGAAAGAATCTTCATTGGAGTCAAAACCTTTTAATTGTATGATTTCCTTCACGAGTCTCGCTTGAGTTTGAATGCAAGAGAGTTTTATTAAACTTACTGATGATTCTGAATCGACCAACAACGAGAGCGGAGTGTCGGATATAGGAGTGTCAACGAGAACATGAGGTAATATTGTTTTAGCTAGGTTATTAGAAATTTCGTATACGTTAGGATTTTCATATGATGTTTCATTATTATTTGAATTAAAAGAATGACGACCATTCATTGGTGTCGGAATGGATTGACAACCCTTTGGTGTCTGATTAGAGTAACATCCTTGTGACGGTGTCGATTTGGAGTTACGACCTCGTTGTGTATTAGAGTGACAGCCATGTAACGGCGCCGATTTAGTATGAAGACCTTGTGGTGTTGTATTAAAATGACAACTTTGTGTTGTCGTTTTAGAGTGACAGCCATGTAGCGGTGTCGATTTAGAATGACGACCCTGTGGTGTCGAATTAAAATGACATCCTTGTAACGATGTCGCTTTAGAATGACAACTTTGTGTTGTCGGATTGGAATGACAACCTTGTGACGGTGTCGATTTCGAATGACAACTTTGTGTTGTCGGATTAGAAAGACAACCTTTTGACGGTGTCGATTTTGAATGACAACTTTGTGTTGTCGGATTAGAATGACAACCTTGTAACGGTGTCGATTTAGAATTTGATTTTGATGTGTCGTTTTTTGAGGTACGATGTCCCGCACGACACGGAGACGAGACAATTATTCGTTTTATGTAGTATTGGATTCGTCGTTGAACATGTCATCAACTTCATCATGGCCCTCATCATGAGGCTTGGAATCAGACTCATCGTCATCTACGTATTGGATGCGACGTGGAGATGACGGAACATGAGGCCTATAGCCTGAACCAGAGGATTGTTGTGGCTTGTAGCCAGAACTAGAGGGCTGTTGTGGCCTATAGCTGGAGCCAGATGATTGATGAGGCCTAAATCCGGAGCCAGATGAGTATGGCATCTTGTAGCCAGACCCAGAGGGTAATTGAGGCCTATAGCCAGAGCTTGAAGGATGTGAATGGTCAGAACTACGTTGGCGATTGTTATGTTCGCGTTTACGGCAGTTTTCAATCACATGGCCTGTGGCCTTACAGTAACGACAAAAAAGTTTATTGCCGCTTGAAATCGAAGGACCAGGAGATGAAGTAGAATTTCGATTATGGTTTGAATTATTAAAGCTATGCGAAGATGACATCATTTTTCGTGACATACTTTCAGAGAATTGTTCTATAGCGGCGGCAAAGTTAATAGCTGAATTAAGATTTTCAGGATTTTGGCATCTTACTATAGTAGCAATCTTATGGCTAAACCCTGTGATAAATGTGTGATGAGCATGGTCTTGCATGGCTGTGACTCGACCAGCCAGTTTCATTTTCCTTTCAGTAGGAATAGATATATTTATTTCAGTAATTAAACGCGCTAAGCATGTTTCTATTATTAGCGCAAACTGGTTGACCGTTTCATTATTTGCTTGCCTACAGTCTTGCAATTCAGAGATGAAGTGCGTGTAATGCTTCTTTTCGCCAAATTGTGTATTTAAAAATTCTTCTAACTGTTCCCATCATTCAAATTCCTTGATAGAGCAAGCGATTTGCGCATTGCCCTCTAATTTGCTTAATATAAATTTAAATAAAATGTCCTTTTGACTTTCTGTTGCAAGGCTGATAGCGTTTTTACAATTTGTTATAAAAGGGTTTAATTTTTCCCTCGAGCCATCAAATGTGCTGATAAATCTAACAAGAATATTTAAATCAATACCACGGCTGCTTTCAGATTGAGATTCTTCCTTAGGTGGTGCCATGTTAATAGCTTGTGCACGCTATAATTATAAGATGAATTAATTAGAGAAATCTACCTTTTATGCTATATGAAATACGATATTGCTATGGTAATAACAGTTGTCTAGACGATATACTTTGCCTTGAAATAACTAAGCTGGAAATATAACACAACACGTAATCAGTTTAACATACCATAATATCCTGGTAAAATCAAATATTTATTTTATATTGATATAAAATAAGTGCCTTAAGCAATGACCAAAGACTCACATTAAGTAGAACGCGTAGGCTGCCGCGATAAGTTACATATTTGTTCGATTAGCGTGATTGTGCGCCAACTGGAATTCGATGATGAAGATGCAACTTCGGATGATGAGTCTCCTCGTAGATTTTGAAGGTTTAATTTTCTTTAGTACTTGTAGACGAAGTCAATATTTCTGGTTAAGGTTCGTTGATAAAGAAGTGGTAAGTAGAACTCGCTGATGATGATGATGATGATGTGTTTTGTAGAGAAGGTTCTACAGATGAAGAACGCGCTGATGATACTAGCTGGTGATGAAAGCTGAGGTCGTTGGTGATGGGACCTCGTTGATGGTGAACTCAGTGATGAAGAATTCGCTGATGATGAAGTCGATGAACGAGTTTACGGACGATAGTTTGCTGGCGTCTTATGTTAAAAGGCGTTTATAAAAACACTTTTCACGAAAACTTTGATTTTTTGATAGATTTTCACTGCTTTTTACTGTTTTCCACTGTTTTTCACTTTTCGCTGGACTTACAACTTGGGGAACGCAAACCGAGGGACCTTTCAAATCTCTTTTACGCTGCCACCATTTATGTTATACCGCCAGGGCTGATTAGGTTTTTAAAAAAACTGAATATAATAAGCTAGAAAAAAGGCGGTTTATTAAAACGAGCCCTTAAAATAAAATAATAGATTTACGAAATAAGTACTATGTCCTTAGGCAGTCTTTACGCGAGAGAGGGTGGATGAAGACTGAGGAACAGGGAATGGCAAATAGAACTACTCATAATACATAAATGCTGACAGTTAGTGTTTAGGTGTCTAACAGCGACAATGCATACTAAGGGTGCATATAACAGTACGCATCCACGGGTGATATTTTATAGTGATCACCTGTCACAGGAAACGTTCGAATCAGGGCTAAAGGATCACCACTTAGAGCAGCGATCTTCAAATCTCTCGACATCTTTAAGCGACTGACATTCATGTATGAGCGCATTGTACATATCAATAAATTCAGGCCATTGTTAAATATGACCCGTAAACGTCGGCAATGGTATTTTCGGTAGCTTCGCGTGGACTATCGACGAGGGCTTAGTCACGTCATTACACGCATCAGACAAACTTAAATCGCTCTTTAATAAATTACGCCGTTTTGACATAACTTCAAAATATGTATCATCAACACGAGCTCTTACCTCCTCATCATCAACAGTGCCATCCTCGGATTCCACACCTAGTAATTCCAGGATGGCCATATGTGTGTGTTTGAACTCGATTGTATAGTCCTCGCGTTTTTCACACTAAGAAAAAAATAAGTCGCGTTGGGTCGCATCTCACTAACTTTCCCACCTCAAGTCATTATCGTCGACAGCAACGCCGATTTTTAGGGCCGTTACGCGGATCAGGTGCATCGGGTTTTCATCTGCTTTTTCTATGATTCCAGCTATTTCAAGTTCATTTTTAATCCAGCCTGTGCCTTGGAATTCAATTGCCCTCGTAACTGCACTACAGTATTTTTTAGAAGGCAAGTTCGGCATCACGTTCATAGTCCCGAGCCTCTAATGCTTGGATTTTAATTCCATAATCTTCGAGGCGCGTGGTTACATAATCAGTAAGGGATTTAATTTGTGACTTCATATCCCCTACATCTTCTCGTAGTAGTTTGAGCTCTGCTGCTATTATACTCAGGGTGTCCGAATCAGCGGCGCACGTAACGGACAAGCACGGAAGCGGGGAAATAATTTTATGGCCGCCCTCATGGGATATAATATCCGCGCGCTGATTGTCGCGACCGCAGCTCTGACTGGCATTATGAATTCTTCTTTTTTGGCACTGTACTTTGACATAATGGACAGGACCAACTAGATTTTACTTCCTCACATAGCTTACGAATATAGGTTAGGTCGACAATAGGGGTTATCCCCTCACGAGTCAATTGTCAATATAACAATGAATCTGCTATTATGTCTGGGCCGTTCGACTGATGAAGTAATATAGCGTGAAAGGTGCAAGCACATTTGCAACATTGTATACATTGCCCAGAACTTGTTGTACGTATAGACTTCGCACACGCAGCACAGTTGTTTACCATTTTAATAACTTGTGCACCGCTAAGCTTATAATAATAATATAAGCAGGTAGTAATGGCTAGAGCGTGAGCGGATAGTAAGTATATAACAATAGCAGGCAAAGCGCGCGGACCGGTTCTGTTGACGCGCAGCCAGTGTGCGACAGAGATGAATTATTTCAAAACCGCAGCCTGTTTCTTTTACCTGAGGTGAAGTGGAAGCTTACCTCGGCGAGCAGCTTGATCGTTTACAATGATGTAAACTGTCATGACTTTATCCGTAGCAAACAATTATGACACGAAACACGTTTAGTATTTGAGTGCAAATGTTGTGCAGTAGCAAACTAAATTAACAAGACACATAAAATACGTCTGCACCTTGTCAAGATCACAATTGCACTTCATAGAGCAGCAACATACATTTCATTATTAATATTTTTAAATCATTTTTCAAGCTTGATCTTAGCAATGACTTTTTTGTCCATTATGGCTTTGATTTCGTCATTTTCATTTCGTCATTTGATTTAGCCAGGGGGCAGGAAGGTATTTTAATTTTTACTGACCTAATAAGGGCAAGAATGACATAAAGTTAGGTAAGTAGTAAATTGAAAATTGATACTTTATTGTCCAACCCGGCAGCATTTATCACTTTCGTCTAGTCAATATTACGTGCATCATTACGGAGCATATGTGTCAACAGAACCGAAGATACCTACGTGACATAAGAACTTTATGTTTAGCTTTGGAGGACGAACTCAATAGGCTAACGATAGATAACATCATGATAGTAAAAAGCGTCGGCATTACATTGTCCATGGAAAATAATGAGTTGCGTTTTTTGAACTATACAAGTAGTTGCGGGAAAAAAGTTCAGACGGCTCAACTAGGTAAGCCTTTTAGCAGACCCTAGGGGGGTTCCAGGCTGCTTTTCTACCAGAGATGTACTATGCATCTTTGCTGCTATGTTTTCACTGATGCTAAGCTATGTAGCGGGGCAAGTAAGATGTGCTATGAATATGCGCCGCCACAAAGTAACTGCGCGAGAAATTTGCGCAGCACGAACTATGCGATGTATCGATAGTAGGGCAGCGGTATTATTATTGTTCACTCGCGACCATCAATAGCTCGCATCCATAGCAGCTTAGTTGAATCCCTTTCTACCAGTGCTATGCTGGACTAAAGAATATGATTGGTGGATATCAAACGCATCCATAACAACGCAGCATAGCATATTTCTGGTAGAAAAGCAGCCTAAACGGGTCGTCACTAATGCTTATAAGCGTTGTATTGTTACGTACCAACTGTAGCCGAACAAGTGATAAATTTCTGGTGGGCAGCCTAAACGGGTTGTTATTTATGCTTATAAGGGTCCTAATGTAACTCACCAACTGAAGCCGAATAAGTGATAGCACAAAAATAAGCTGCAGATACGTCCGTTGCAGTTTTTAACCCATTCGCACCAGTTTCATACATTCGTAGAATTCCTTGCTGAAAATTAATAAAGGCATTAAAATGTATGTATATGAGTACAGTGCGACATAAAAAAGTTGACAATAAATTTGTTTTATACAAGGACGTTAAAAAAAAGGCGGACAGAGTTTCATAGAACAATAATTGAAGCACCCATAGTAAGTCACACGTACACGCAGAACACACACATTGACACCATAGTATGTCAGCCGCCCGCCATTACATTTCGAACTGTCACGTACGGTGGAGTTGTTTGAATATACACGCAAAAAAATTAAAGATGCCGTCGTGTGTAGTGAAAAGCTGTCGAAACCATAGTGCTTCGGAAAAAAAGAGCCAGGGGATCACTTTTCATAGGTAAGCAAGTAGTTTATATAGCTTATTTCCGCAATTATAATTGTTTTCGTAAAAATATATATCAAAACAATCGGTGTTGCCAGTCAAGAAACATTTTCATTTACTCTGAATTGGGGTATTTTTTTATTGACAGTATATTTGAATATGTTAGAGAATAGAAATGCAAAATAAGTTTGAAAAATAGAATAGGATAGACATTTGATAAAGGTGGTAAGGTAAGGTAGGTAATGGCAACGGTATCCGAGTTGATTCGAGACCATTCTGGTAAAAGTTGTATTGTGGTATTGTCGCTGTTGTACATAGTATAAATTATTATTATATTATATTCTACGTTTTATAGATTCCCCACTGCAAATGATGTATGGAAAAATGATTGGATAGAAATAATAAGAAACTGCAGAAATGAAAGCGGTTGGAATCCATCAAAATCTAGTGTAATCTGCAGTATACACTTCGAGGAAAGTGATTTATATAAAACTAAAGGTGGACTTATTCGCATTGTCAGCTTTGCCGTACCAAAAAAGGTAAAACTAAAGTATATTGTTTTAAATAATAATAATAGTATTTAAATTAATGAAATTCCTTCTATAAATCGAAATCTTGAAATTACCTAAACTTATTTACTTTTAGTTTTTATTCGAGAATTCAAGTGTTCAAGAAGAACAACCCGCAGAAATAAATAATTCCAGTGGATCTCATAGGGTACGTATACTAATTACATTTGCATTATGCAATAGTGTGGATAAAATTAACCATAAAAATACCAGTTCATCAAGAATGTGTTTTACTTATGGGTTTGTGATAATGTGTCTTGTTTTTTTTATAGAGCTCATTAGTGCTTGAAACGGCAGTAGGGTCAGGATCTGGGCTGCAAAATAAATTTGAACAGGTACGTAGTTAAGTGTTACAAGGTACCTGGTTGACCGAGCTTTGCTCGGTTTTTCAAATGCCTATATCTTGGGAACCGACCTTTTCTCGGACCTGGAACCTTCATAAATCGATTCCATGAGCCGAAAATCCTCAAATCTGTAACTTTCATGAAAATCGTTGGAGCCATTTCCGAGATTCTGATTACATATACAGGCTGCATTTTTAAACTGGGCATGGATGGCCAAATCCTAAACAAAGAAGAATATCAAAAAATTCTTAAAGGAGTCTCGAGCCCGATTTTGATGTAAACTAAAACTGCATAATTGGATTTTTGAAAAGTAAATTTTCCTAGTCATGAATCGAACTCGAAGATTCTGAAAAAAAAACACATTACTTATTATTGCACCATTCGATAGTGTCGCTGATAAAGATCAAATCCTAGGAAGTAATTACATATGGCAAACTAAACGAAATACAGTTTTTTAACAAAATTCAAAATTGTGCCTACTATTTTCTATACAAAGCTGGATTCCTCGTCTTAAGGATTGTATCGCATTTACCATTCAGATGCTGATTTCGTTTAATTTTTTACTCACTATGCTATGGCAAGTGGCCATTTAGTTTTTCAAAATAATCAAATATTTTCATTTTTTTTTTATTTTTAATACAGAAAAAAATTACATCCTGTATTATTACACCATTTGATAGTGTCGCTGGTAAGGATCAAATCCTGGGAAGTAACTATACATGGCAAATTAAAGGAAAGACCATTTTTTTATAAAGTTTAAAATTATGGCTACTATTTTCTATACCAAGCTGGGTGGAAAAAATAAAAAAATGTATTTATGTCATTTTTTATGAGAATAAGTAAATGGCCACTTTCCAAAGCATAGTGAGTGAAAAATTTAACGAAAAAGTCAGCATCTGAATGGTAAATGCGATACAATCCTTAAGACGAGGAATCCAGCTTTGTATAGAAAATAGTAGGCATAATTTTTAACTTTGTTAAAAAACTGTATTTCCTTTAGTTTGCCATATGTAATTACTTCCCAGGATTTGATCCTTATCAGCGACACTATCGAATGGTGCAATAATACAGGATGTGATTTTTTTCTGTATTAAAAATAAAAAATAAAATGAAAATATTTGATTATTTTGAAAAACTAAATGGCCACTTGCCATAGCATAGTGAGTAAAAAATTAAACGAAATCAGCATCTGAATGGTAAATGCGATACAATCCTTAAGACGAGGAATCCAGCTATGCAGTTTAAGTTTTCATCAAAATCGGGCTCGAGACTCCTTTAAGTGTTTTTTCCATAGTCCTCTTAGTTTCGGATTTGGCTTCCATGCACAGTTTAAAAACTCACCATATATATATATATATATATATATATATATATATATATATATATTTATATATAATATATATATATATACATACATAGATTCACGCCTGTTTCCCAGAGGGGTAGGCAGAGACTACGGATTTCTACTTGCTTCTAATTGCTCGTTATATATTAGATTTTGTTAATATAATAAACAGTTTTGCGAGGTTATAATTATAATGTTCGATATTTTTGAAGGATACAACAAAAGAAAATTTTCCGATACCAGATGTTCATGTAGAACAGCCAATGTCGGTACTTTTTACTCCCAAAAAACGAAGAATGAAGACACAGCTGTTAAAAATGCATGTTTTGAATCAAAACCTAAAGAAGAAAATAAAAATATTGAATCAAAAAGTGAGACGTCTGCATGATAGGAATAAATCTTTAAAAAATATTTTAATAAACCTTAAAGAACATAATTATGTTGATTCAGATCTGTTTAATAGATTAAATGAAAACATTGTAGCCGCTGACCTCTTTAATAACTACAATAGAAAAAAATTAAATAAGAAAGTTAAATACTCACCGTCTATGAAAAAGTTTTGCCTAACCCTCAACTACTATTCCCCTAAAGCATACGAATACGTTAGGCAAACTTTTAATACCTGCCTTCCTCATCGGAAAACACTCTCCAAGTGGTACGGACATTTGGATGGAGAGCCAGGATTCACTGAAAAATCTTTTCAGGCATTGAAAGCTAAAGCACAAGTAAGTCAGCATCGACCTTTGTGCACTTTACTTTTTGATGAAGTAGCTATTAGAGCTCAAAAAATTTGGGATGGTAAGAAATACATAGGCCTAGAAGATATGGGTTCAGGCGTTCAGGAAGGTGCACCTTTGGCATCTCAAGCTTTAGTTTTTTTAATTGTTGGGATTAATCACTGGTTTAAACTTCCATTGGGATACTTCCTGAGTAATTCTTTAAAAGGTGAGCAAAAAGCTAACTTGATAAAATTATGTCTTATCAAATGTTTTGAGGCTGATATTGACATTGTTGCCATGACATGCGATGGACATGCAACAAATTTTAACGCTTTTGAAGCCCTTGGTTGTAATTTGAAACCAGAGTCATTAAAAACCACATTTACACATCCGAGTCATGAAACTGAGATTGCATGTTTCCTAGACCCTAGCCACATGATCAAATTATTACGAAACCAGTTAGAATCCAAAAAAGAGTTTATAAACAACGATGAAAAAAAAAAATGGAAGTTTGTAGAGGAACTTAATTAATTACAAGAACGAGAAGGTTTACATTTGGCAAACAAATTGACAAAAAGACACATTAATTTCAGAAACAATGTGATGAAAGTTAAACTGGCCACCCAAGTCTATAGTGAAAGCGTAGCAAATGCTATTAAAACGTGCAGAGAGGATCTAATGAACGCATTTAGAGATTCGGAGGAAACTGAAAATTTTATCAAGAAAATGAACATAATGTTTGACATTTTCAACTCCCGAGCAATGAGACAATTTGATTATAAAAAACCTCTCTGTTCGGAAAATAAACAAAAAATTTTCGATTTCTTAGATGAACTAAAAGAGTATATACTTAACTTAAAAATTAAACATATGACAAAGAGGAAAATAAAGAGAGATGGTCGAGATACCTTTGTTATTACTAAATATAATAAACGTGTAGTAGATGCAAAATGTAAAACCGGTTTTCTTGGCACGTTAATTAATATAGAAAGTTTAAAAGTGCTTTACCAAAACCTATTTGAAAATGAGAAACGTTTAGTATTCCTGCCAACTTACAAACTCAGTCAGGATCATCTGGAGATTTTCTTTTCCTGCATACGAATGCAAGGCGGATTTAACGATAACCCAAATGTTCGTCAGTTCAAAGGTTGCTACAAAAAACTTTTGGCTCATCTGGAAATAAGATGTTTAAATACTGGAAATTGTGTTCCTTTGGAACAAATAGCTATGCTTAATTGTCCTTCAGCCAGCCAAGTAATTATTATGACAACTCCATCATATCGTCACGAAGAACAAGAAGACACTGATTGCAACTCATATTTATCTTTTATGAAAGAAATTACCCAAGAAGATGATGATCTTGCACAGCGATTAAATATAGAGAAATTTAATGACTACAGGAAATTGATAATTGGTTACCTGGCAGGAAGCATTTTGTCATTATGTATATAAAAAAATTAAGTGCCAAACCTGCATTACCCGCTTCTGTACAGATAACTGGCATTTTTTTCATAAGCTAATAAATGTAAAAACACGTGGAGGCTTACACTACCCGTCACAAGATGTTTATGATATATGTTATATTTGCGAAATGGTAGTGCGAAAACTTATAAAAGAAAAATTAACTATATATAATGAAAATCAACATCAGTACATGCTAAACAAAATTCTTGAAAAATTTATCACAAATGACAGTATTTTTTTAAATCTTGAACCAGAACATGCGTTTGCTGGAGCTGAACATAAAATATCACTAATTAAATATATTGCTGAAAAGTATTTAAATATTCGTTTTCACCACATTACAAAATTGGAGTGGATTTCTAAATCTTATGACAGCAAAATACAAATTTATAAAAAATTAAATCAGCAAATGGGATTATAAAATTACTAAGGTCATACTTCTGGATTTCATAGCATATTAGTACGATAACTTTTCAGATATTTTTAAGTGTTCCTATTATTATTTTAAATATTTTTTTCAAACCAATAACGAACACATAAATAAAAGATTTATCCGATTTGGTGCAGAGGTTTGGAAGTTGTCCGAGTAGTGACGGATTAAGAATACAAAGTGTCACGACCCCATTTCATTCCGTGGGTGTCGTAAGAGGCGACTAAGGAAAATGTAAATAGTATCTCTGCAAAGAGTCGGAAACCTCGACATTAAACCCTAAACCAACCCGTCTGGTCAGCGTGGTATAGTAGGCCAAGCCCTCCTAATTTTTATAGAGGCCTACGTCCAGTAGTGGTCTTGGAAACCACAATACTGTAGTACCGCAGTGTACTGTGGGGAAAGGCTGTGATGATGATCATGATGTTTGGAAGTTATGCGCGTAAACATTTCAGTGATTCATTTTTATTTATATAGATTTATAAATATATTTGTTTTCATTTTTATTCCAACTACACTTCGATATTAATAAATATTTAATTGATTATTGTGTTTTACTGCTCTTCTTTTTACGTTTAAGTACCTATACTAATGCTTGACAGTAAAAAACAGCAAATAAAAAAATATTAACCTAATAGAACCTTAAAAATATTTGTTAAATTTATTTTAAAAAATATGGGTAATTTTTCTTATGTCTGGCAGCCCTTTACACACGCATACATATATACACTATCGCCATTTTGATGCTTCAATCATTTCTAGGCGACAATACGTCCGCCTTTTTTTTAACGTCCTTGGTTTTATATATATTTAAATATAAAAGAAGATATCCTGGCTGACTGCCAGACAACGCTCAGCCTAAACCACTGATCGTAGAGACTTGAAATTTGGAGGGTGTATTGTCCTTGATGCGTAGAGGTGTAATAATAATGGGGTTTTCGAAATTCTACCCCTAAAGGGGTGAAAACTTTTGAATGAAACTCCTTTGTTTTTGAACTTATAGTTGTGAAAATTTGTAT
Source organism: Selenia dentaria (assembly GCA_917880725.1). NCBI lineage: Eukaryota > Metazoa > Arthropoda > Insecta > Lepidoptera > Geometridae > Selenia > Selenia dentaria. The sequence goes on along the minus strand of OU862877.1, from coordinate 12,408,796 downwards.
TTCGATAGGTCATTCAAAATAAAAAATTTTGGACTAATTATTTTTTTTGATAGTGCCGGTTTAAGAGGGTGAAAGTTTGTATGGAAAGTTTTTGTTTACGAACATACAGTGGTGCAATTTATCATTTGGACAGTTTAAAGTGATTATTTCAATATTTATTGACAAGGATGACTGAGGGGATGAAACGGGGGATATTTTTTTTTCAGAAGCTCTTTGTTTTAGGAGCTACAGTGATGAAACTTAATAGCTGGATAGGTAATTTAAAAAAAATAGTGATGCTTTCAATATTTTTGTCAGGGATGACTTAAGGGGGTGAAACGGGGGATATTATTTTTCAAAAGTTCTATGGTTTTGAAGCGACAGTGATGAAATTTGATAACTGGATAAGTAATTTAAAATTAATAGTGATGCTTTCAATATTCTTGTCAGGGATGACTTACGGGGGTAAAACGCGGGATTCAAAAACAACTACATATTATAAACTGTTGAGGTCAGATTTCGAAAAATATGCTAAAAACCGAGTCAGGGGGTGTAAAGAGTGAAAAATAAGTTCAAATTGTTTGTTTCTCTGTATGTTTGTCTGTCTGTTTGTACGGGCTAATCTTCGTAACGATTGCGCCAATTTAAATGAAATTTCGTATGGTAGTAGCTTATATCCCTGATCAATATGCAGCAACAGTGCAGTTTATCACTTAACCACACACGTTGCAGTTCCTGGAAAAGTAGGTTGATTTCTGCAAAATCTATTGTATTGTTGGCTAAATATGGCGAATCGCGAGTCAAGGGGTAAGTAAATGCATGTTCTGGGCAGAGGTTACCTCTTAACTCAGGTGGCCCTTGTTCTTGTAAAAATCTAATCTTGTAATAATAAATAAACTCCCTGAGGATGGGACGGACGGATCGGATTTGGTCGGACCATCTCGTGGGACTGCGGCTTCTTAACGATCCGATCGACGCTAAACGCCGATCTCCACAAAGCCCTCTACGAAGCAAAGGACCGGAACAGATGGAGGGAGTAAGACTATGAAACAATGATTTAGCGAGGGCGTCACGACCCTCAGTAATGAGGAATACGACACGAGGAGGAGGAAAGAAATCTCCTGTTAATGAACACAAGCACCATGTTACGCTTTAGTATACTTTCACTGTTCCACATAGGTATCCCATTCCCACCAGTCTCCCACCCTTGCTGCTGTTGCTAATAATTCGAGTTGGTAAAGTTAGTACTGATTATGACACAATATGAGAGAGTGACGAATCAATTGTAGAACCGTATTCCTCTAACATCGGGGCCAGTACCATCACAAGAATCAAGCAACTTCTTGTAAGGAGTCAAATACTTGATTTTTGACCTATTAGGACATAATTTTACATATAATTATTACAAAATAAAAGAATAATTAATTTCTCTCTAGTCGTGTTTTTATATTATATAGAGATTACAGGGTAATTCAGAAAGGATATGGTAAGCCGTAAGATGTGCCCATCAATACAAACAGCATTTACTATGGTAACCACCCTGAAACCGAGAAGCGTATCCATACATATTGTTGCGCGTCGACGGATATATTGTATAGATCAGCTGCTTTTTTTCGCAATATCAGGATCCCATTCTATACAATGGGATCATCGCTGAAAGTTGTGCTCACGATCAAATAGTCCAAGTAGTTAAACGTCGACTTAGAAAAACGTCTAAAGAGCAGAAAGTCTTATTAGCATAATATTCAAATAGCAAATAATTCGTAATTATGAGTTTATTGACCTCTTTCCGGATTACCATTCCCTTTCTGAATAACCCTAAAGATACTATCTAAATCATATATAATTTAAAGATACTTATATGTTTCTATTTAAATAAGAATTAGTGTCTTGTTAATCTTACATTTGCAAAAATAATACAAAAATCAAAAACGTTTGTTTCTTAATGTTGCCTAATGCAAGACTAGCTGACCCACCAGCGGCTGCGCTCGCGTTGACTCGCGGGATACGGTAATTACAGATTTTTATTTATCCTACGGAAATTTACCGAGATCAAAAATATCCTATATGTTGATCATTCGTCTATGGTACTGCACAATGTTCTCCCACGTTGATAATATTCATTTAAACACGTAATTGTTTGGATTTTTGACTTCACATATAATAATGTTTGTTTGTTTATTTTTTACAAATAATACAATTTTACATAATATAAGCACTGGCAGCTTAAACTAGCTGTACTGTGTGTGTCTGTGTGTGTAAATGTGTGTGTGTGTATGTGTGTGTGTGTGTGTGTGCGTGTGTTTGACACTTAAGTACCTCTAATCTATTACTGAGAAACATGTAACAAAAATTTAGTAGCATCATAATCTAAGGTAAGAAGGAATTGTTTTACGATATTCCTACATTAATAGTAAGTTAGCTGGCGAAGGGAGATGGTTATACTTAACTTATTATATAAGTAGGGAGCTGCAAATAAGGGGTGTCTACCAGCAACAACAGTTCGGTGTAGCTTTAGCTTAAATACTCTGTCCTTTCTTCTTTTTGGTTCTGGTGTTGATTTCCTATAATATGTCGAATGGGCAAGTAGTATATTTTTTAAGATTAGTAATTGACGTACGGTTAACACATTACACTCATTATAAAGTAGTTCGGTGGGGTATAGTCGCGATTTATATGTTGTTACTTTTAACACAGCCCTTTGTGCTCGCTCTTATTTTAACAGGTTAGTTTTATGCGTTCCCCCATACAGAAATACAGTAGTTAATTATTGCATGGCATAAAGAGAAGTACCGCATCGTAAGAGGCGCATTGAATATCAATGTCAAGCTTGAGAGGTCACATCTGGTGAAGTCTACGCTCCGTCCAAATCGTGCCCAAATCCAAAACCCCGAAAAGTTTCAACTTGAACTTCAAAACCGTTTTCAGTGCTTAGCTGAATGCGACACAGTGGATGAGTTGAACAACGGGTTGGTGGAAACTGTCCAAGCGGTTGGGTCCGAATTCTGTTAGACCAAACGCCGCAGGAAAGCTCAAAAACTCTCAAAAGAAACTCTGAAACTAATGGCAGAACGGAGCGAAATGAGACTGCAGTCCGCAGTTGATATGTCGGACTACGGTAAACTCAATAGACGAATTTGGAAGTCCATGCGACACGACTTGCGTGCTTATAATACTGCGCGTACTCGTATTACGGCAGCAATTGAGCGGAACCAGGGCTCTAAAGTGTTTGCAAAGGATTCGTCTATTGGGCAAAGCCAAATGACAAAACTGAAGACCGAAAATGGCAGTATCGTTTCATCGAAGCTTAAGATTCTGAGAGAGATTGAGAGCTTCTATCGACAGTTATATACCTCGACGCGCGAACCCGTTACTGAAGCAGCTCAGGACACCAGAGCAAAGTTAGTCCGACACTATACCGAAGACATCCCGGACATCAGCCTGTACGAGATTAGAATGGCTCTCAAACAGCTTAAGAACAACAAGGCGCCAGGAGAGGACGGAATTACGACTGAACTTCTGAGAGGGTGGTAGACCGATACTTTTAGACCTCCAGAAGTTATTCAATTCTGTCATCTTCGAAGGCAAAACACCGGAAACGTGGCACAAGAGCGTGGTGGTGCTGTTCTTAAAAAAAGGTGATAAAACCTTATTGAAGAATTATAGGCCCATATCGCTCTTGAGCCACGTGTACAAGCTGTTTTCGAGAGTCATCAGGAACCGTCTCGCACGCAGGTTTGATGAGTTCCAGCCTCCCGAACAAGCCGGTTTCCGTAGAGGCTTTAGCACCGTAGACCATATTCATACACTACGGCAGATTATACAGAAGACCGAAGAGTATAATCAGCCACTGTGTCTAGCGTTTGTGGATTACGAGAAAGCCTTCGATTCTATCGAGAAGTGGGCCATACTAGTCCTTGCAGCGATGCCAAATTGACTATAGGTATCGAAGCGTTGAAGTGTTTATACATCAAGGCCACTATGTCAGTCCGATTACAGGACCAGAGAACGGAACAAATTCCATTGCAGAGAGGTGTGAGACAGGGAGACGTCATCTCTCCGAAACTGTTCACTAACGCATTGGAGGATGTTTTCAAACTTTTGGACTGGAAAGGATGTGGCATCAACATTAATGGCGAATACATCACTAACCTTCGTTTTGCCGATGATATAGTTATAATGGCGGAGTCGCTCGAGGATATCGGCACCATGCTCAACGACCTCAGTAGAGTTTCCCAACAGGTTGGTCTTAAGATGAACATGGATAAGACGAAAATCATGGCCAATGTCCATGTTCCACCTATACCGGTAATTGTTGAAAACGATACACTCGAAGTTGTAGACGAGTACGTCTACCTGGGACAGACTGTCCAATTAGGTAGGTCCAACTTCGACAAGGAGGTCGCCCGAAGAATCCAGCTCGGATGGGCAGCGTTCGGGAAGCTCCGATCCATCTTTTCGTCCCCAATACCACAGAGCCTGAAAACCAAGGTTTTCAACCAGTGTGTGTTGCCAGTGATGACTTATGGCACTGAGACGTGGTCCCTTACTGTGGGCCTCATAAACAAGCTTGAAGTCGCTCAACGAGCAATGGAGAGGGCTATGCTTGGGGTTTCCCTGCGTGATAAGATCCGAAATGAGGAGATCCGTAGGAGAACTAAGGTCACCGACATAGCTCTCAAAATTAGCAAGTTGAAGTGGCAATGGGCAGGCCACATCACTCGCAGAACTGATAACCGATGGGGAAGAAAGGTTCTCGAGTGGTGACCACGCACCGGAAGGCGTAGTGTAGGCCGGCCCCCCGCTAGGTGGACCGACGTCCTCATAAAAATCGCTGGATGCAGGAAGCGAGTAGCCGGTCCAAGTGGCGTTCTATGGGGGAGGCCTATGTTCAGCAGTGGACGTCTTCCGGCTGATAATGATGAATGATGATGATGATAAAGAGAAGTATATCATCTTCAATATCTGAAGATCTCCAATGTGTCGAAGTTTCTTAAACACAGGCATAAGTTTCCTAACACGATTTGCTAGAAGATCAACATGCTTATGCCAATTAAGATTATGGTCGACCCATACTCCTAAGTATTATGCGAACAGATTTCTTAGTATTTAGGCAACGGATGGTTTGGATAACGCGCACACATAATATTTGTTCACTTATATGCATTACAAACACTTTAATTATAATAACTATTTACATAAGCGTGTGGGATGAACAACGTGGTACCACACGCGTGTGGGATGAACAAAGTGGTACCAAGTATTTTTTAACCAATTCGTCACAGAAACGGCGTTTGACCTGTGTCTGGGTGTGTATACGTATATAAGTATGTATATCAGTCATCAGGTCAATATAGTACAGGCTCTGCCTAGTGAAGGATCTGAGGACCTTGTATAGGTATTATCATATTATTATTATCTCATTACATTACTTTCACGTATTTCATCCGGTTATTTACAATGGCATAAGTGGGGCTGTAGCCAATACTTAAAGGCCTGTTTGGTTTAATAAAATACAAATGTAGTATAAAAACAGAAACATTTGGATAGATGGTAACATGAAGAATGGATGGCTAAAGGGTTTAGAGAGGTGTACTGCGGTTTCACTGGAGCGCTACTTCCGGCGTTAAGCTCTCTAACACTTCCACCCTTTGATTTTTTTGTTACTTGCTCTTGCGTCTCCACCCCCAGAAGGCCAAGTAAGACAAGCCGGGGGTCAGGGGTCTTACTTATCCCCAGGGACAATCGGGATCCACGGTGTCTCCACTCACCGACGGCAGGCCACAAAGCCGGCCTTGCATTTTTGTATTTTCTACTTACTATTTAATTATTTATTATACCTATCTAGTATTTTATTTGCTCCTGTCGATAGGTACCTTTAAAGATTCATTAATATGAATCTTTAAAGGTTTAAAGGAACCTTTACATTAATATGTAAACCATAATGTACTAACACATTGTAGCTTTCAACATACGACGTGCGTTCTGCGAAGCCTGCAGGCCACGACTGACGCAATCGCGCACGCATCGAGCTCTCTTGGTTCTTCGTCTCGCTCAGCTGTTGAGCGGGGAAAGTGGTCAGGGCTGAGCCCTCTGCCCCTGGCACCTCTCCGTCCATGACGATGAACGAGGGGGCTATTCTCTTAGCTATTGACCCGCGATATAGCAACTCAATTGCACGAAAATTGTCGTTTTTTACAGTTTTGGTATTCTGCTCGCTATTTAGGATCGATCGCGGTCAAGCGGCTTGCGATCGATAGTTATTGACATAAATGGTACTCTGTAAAATATTGAGTTGCGATTGATTTGCTACCAACTTCTGTCACAGTATTAAGATGCAACAGTATGGAAACTAAGCCTAGTTGATTAAATGATTTTCTATGCCCCATTGAAGCCATAGTTGTCACTTTTAATGTTTTAAGGTATTGTTTTTTAAATAAAACATTCGTTGTTGTGCTGTACACATTAAATCTAGTTGATTAAAGTTATCAAATGAAATGTATGACATTTTCGAAAACCATAAAAACGACACCCAGTACGATATAGTTCATAATAAAATAATAATCTTTTGCAGCCGTCATCTAAGATTTGTATTATGTATTATGTTTTACGAATTTATTATGATTTATGATCGATCATACGAGAACACTATTACAATTTTCAAACACATAGCAGGCAGTCAAGTGTGACATTTCATATTAAAGATTATATAAAAAAAGGTTAAGATGTAGAAATAGTTTGTAAAACTCACTAGGTACTGCCGGCACCGCGAGAACCGCTTAGGGGTCTCGTCGATGCGCATGTTTATGTCAGTGGGCCGTTTCTAACGATTTAAGGTAGTTTCCGTACTGTTCTCTATATATCTACTGTGCCTCTGTGTTGCTACAGTGGTACACATCTGTCTTAGAGTAAGTATCAAATAGAGTTGTCATTAGCGTATACCGGTAAGAGACAGAAATGCTACGAACCCAACCAACAAGGTAGTTGACACAGTCAAAAATAAATTGCAAAGTAATGTTAACTTAATATTAATTAGAGCAAACAACTCAATTAATTTAAAAAAAGAATATGCATCGGATTAACTTTATTTTGAATAAATAAAATGTGTACAAGAGTTTCTAAAAGTCAGGTGACCATTAACGTGTAACAAACAAACGTGTAATATGATAGTGTCGTACCTTATTAACAGATTGATAATCATGCAAGTGAAGCAAGCATCTAATATTATTGCTTTAAAACTAAAAACATACTAGGTCAAAGGACAAACTGTCGATCCATAAACACGGTTATAACTGCAACCGCAAATAATAAGATTGTTATAAATTTTTTATATTGATTAACCTATAAACCCGCGCCGGTACACCGGTGGCCAAATCTAAACATTGCATAAAGCGGCGCTGGTACACCGGTGTACCGTAGTTAAAACCCATATCAGGACTGAACATAAACGTTAACTGTTCAAATATATTTAATACATTTCGGTTTATCAGATGTTTTTTTAATAAGCACCTAGAAATCATTTTTACATAGAAATATAAATTATTTTGGTTATCAGTAGGCTAGTAAAAAAAAAATGGGCGTCGATACCATATTTTGTAACTTTCGCAGGTGTGCATGTGCTAGTGTGTTGTTTTCGTGAATAACTACCATTTCGAGATAAAAACCTAAGAAAAAGCTTTTAATCCTCTTATATTATGGTTTTGTGAGCAATTCCCGTAATTTGATAAAGGCAGCCGACATATTGTTTTGATAACAAGTGGGATTACGATTTTGAGATCTATTTGGTTAGCGTTAGAGTACCTATATGTTTGTATGACAATTTGTGGATTTATTATGGATAATTTATGAAATAGGTTTTCAAAGTCTATTATGCCGTTGTGATTGTATGTTTACTCCTTTTACACCTGCTTTAGAGATAAATTGGTCTTTGTAGAATTTATTTCATTTGTTATTTTTTTGTTGCGGTTCAAGTTCTTAAGTATTTTTTCAGTTGACTTTACCTCTATAATTTGACTAACAAGAAACGGATAACATAATAATAGAATAAAGGAAGATGTACTGGGTAACCAGTGTAAATTTACGCCGTTTACAAATATAAAATAGAACAAATAGCTGTTTTACTACGATTTTACTCCTGAAAACGTTTGCGGCTATTTTTTTAAATAGTGAATTTTTGCGCGCTTTTCAATGGTTAAATATACCATCGTTTATAATAATATTGAATAATAAAATATATAATATTGAATAATGAAATATGAAAAAGGATCTTGGCAGACATAAAGAGGAACAGACGGGCAACAAAGTAAACCGATTAGGGTTTATTTGTCCTTTTGAGGTCTACAAAGAACAAGTTATGCGGCTAAAATGTATATTTAAAACAAAGCAAAACGAATTATAATCACAACACTGTTTGTTTTACCTTAGTGACCTCATACGACATATTGGCCGCCACTGAATAATGTTTAAGCACCAATTTTAAAAGTTGAAATATATAAACATAATTTTTTAGTTTAGAGTTCTTTAAAAAATATTTAAAAATATGCCAAGTGTGTATTTCGGTGTCCTGATTAATTTAAAGTACAATAAAAAGAAAGGTCAACAACCCTATTCTGAAGTATTCATGATGCCTAGGAAAAACGTTACCTGGTTTTATTTTACTTACCTACATAGTTTGGGTGGTTAATGCTACAAAATTTGACTTTCTTGGGCTAATTTACGTATTATTTCGTAATTTCTTTACGTTGGTGCAGTCATGCAAGTCTTGATATAATCTATTTTTATCTATATTTATTAACAAGGTAAAAATAAGGTCAAATTGTGGACTTACGAATATGGTTATGTTGTCGTTTTTAATAGTTCGTGTATTCGATAACAATACAAGACCGTTTTTTTACCGACCGTTGTATTGTAAACTCAGATTTCACTAGAATAAAAAAATCTCTTACAAATGTTTTGCACACTTGCTAAGTGAAATTATTACTACCGTGGAAACTCTATATAATATACTTACTCTGAGACATCGGTAGTTGTTGACTTTTTTGTTGAGCCAAACCAAGACGATGTAGATTATTTCGTCTGTATTCGATGCTTCATAAAAGTATTAAAAAGATGGCGAGACAAAGCCCAATAATTATGGTTTTCGTTTATTTTGTTTAATTTTTCTACTTTTGTGTTTTTGTGATGTTGGCTTGTAGTAGTGATGAATTATTAACTGTTAAATGTTCGTAATGGTGCACGAATGTAGGCAATTTAACTAGAATAATGAAACGATGTTTGTGAGTTTTGCTCGTCATCCCCTCAGAAAGTGTTGGTAATGGAACCACTTCGTTACTAGAACGTAACTTAAACAGGACTGTGACTTGACGAAGGACTGATTTGTGTAACTGTGACTTGACTCTGACTACTTGAACAACGAGCTATCGAGATGGATATGCTCGGGGTTTCTCTACGTGATCGAATCAGAAATGAGGAGATCCATAGACGAACTAAAGTCACCGACATAGCCCAGAAGATTAGCCAGTTAAAGTGGCAGCGGGCAGACCACATAGCACGCAGAACAGATGGCCGATGGGGCCGGAAGGTTCTGAAGTGGAGACCATGGACAGGCAAGCGCAGCGTAAGTTGTCTACTGATAAGGTAGACTGACGACCTGACAAAGGTAGCAGGACGACGTTGGATGCAGGCCGCTTCCAAACGGTCCTTTGGGAACTTTCTGGGGGAGGCTTATGCAGTAGACGTCCTACGGCTGAAATGATGATGATGACTTGAATAATTATGTCACTTGATGCAACATTATGTATTACATAACTATTTAACTTGACGAATGGCAAATGTACAAACACGTGAGTTCAATTACAAAGTAAACATAGAAGTAATAAAAACTCAGTATTAATGAAATTTTTTTTGTTAGCAAAATAATTATTCAATGTATTTGTGCTTTAAAACCACTGTATTGATGTTTAGAATGATGTTTAATAGTTACAAGTTTTCTATCTTATTTGAGTGGCAACATTCGCAAGCCGTAGCACGGCCATAGATATAGTCTGATTAATCGATGGGCCATACAATAGCGACGCAATTGCAATTGAGAGCAACATATAACAGAATACCAAATTAGACATTAGTAGCAGTACAATCGCCGAAGCGTTGCAGTAGTGTGGCAATTGCTCAGTAGCTAAGAGAATAGCGGCCCTGGTCGTTTGATGTTTGCTCCACAGGAGGACAACGACTAAAAGTCCGCCGGCTCGTCCCCAGTAGTAGGTATTCGCCGGTTCTGGCTCACTCTCCACCACCTCCTAAAAAAAGCTCGTCAGGTCTAGCCCGACCTAAAAAAAAAAAAAAAAAAGTTTGGTATCAATTCCGATGTTTTGGGGCACGCTGAATCGTTCTGTGCAATCCGTTTTGCTCTACGACGTACGGTTCCAAAGATAGCATTTACATTCCATTGGTAATTAGTGTGCCCTATTGTTAACTAATCACCCTTTCCTGTTTCAATGCTTACTTCGAGTTCGCTATCGTTCGGTTTGCTCTATTGTTAAGTGCATTCCATCACAATGAAATAAAAACCAAATAGTACGTTCAATTTCTTTATTAATTAATAAAACAGGATTTAAACATATCATAAAGTAATATATCATTGGAGACTGTATTTGCATCGAATCTTTTAGTAAAATCAAACATCGAATTGCCATTGAATTTGAAATACAAATACATTAGACAGTACTGGCCACATACTGAACTCCAGTCGTGTTGTATTCTATTACTATTAAAATTCCATTGTCTTGAATTCTTTTTTAAAAACGATTGGTGATAACGTCTTGGCGGTCGACCATAAGAATCAAAATATTGTCCAAATCCATTTTCGTCAATGTGTATGGCTATCCAGTGAGATCCCGGCTTTGTATCTGGGTCTAAATTGCTTATTATGTATGTAGGAGTCTGAGTGTATATTGGTAATCGGTTTGCAGCATACACATTGTATTGTAAGCTAGAATGAATTTTACATAAATGTTTTTGTATCTCTTTTGTGTTCATGACGCACACTGCTATAGCTCATGCGTGTTCAATTGATAAGATTCAAGTGTGAAATTGAAGTTGAAAACCTGTATTTGAGGTCTGAATGTGGAACCTAGATTGAAAATACATGTTCAAAATTATTTCATTCAAATTACAATAATAATCACATAAAACTGTAGGTTTGCACCATAACCAAATAAATCACATTCTGTTTTACTGATTAAATTCCTACTATGACCCATGTTCCATTGTTACTAATCACTTTTGTACTTTCACATTCCAAAAGTATGAGTATAATACTCGTTTTACTGATTAAACTTGCTATATATACCCATGCAACCATCCAACTCACAGTTAAAGTATCTTGGCGTGTCAATAAGTGTTCATCAAAAGTTACGTTATGGAGGTAAATAATTTAAAATAGTTTTTGTATCTTTGCAATCTTTTTACTAAACCGATTTTTGCAATGTATAAATGTATTGTTGCAGAACTCATTCAATATCAACGAAGAAAATACCTACAAACAATATTATTATGGACCAGATGATGATATTGAAGAGTTATCCATTAATGGCGCGAAAAGAAAACGAAATCACACATCAACTGAAAATTTAGATGATTTGTTTGAAATACCACAAATTAAGAAGAAAAAACTTTCATCTACTGCCTCAAGAGCTCATGGAGAGGAAGGAGTAGCATATCTTTCAACAAACGCTGATGATGGCATCAACTCCAGTCATCTTATAAAAATTGAAATCTACGATTTGAAAAAGTTATCTAAAATTCCACAACAACAACATTGGAAGTATGCTGATGTTAGAGTGAAATATTACGCAGATAGTGTAAATATGAATGTTGTGAACACTAAAAAAATAATATATAACATAACGAAAGAGATATCCAATACAAACAATTGCAAGAAATACGTGTTCAAAAATAAATCACCAATTGATTGATGTCTAATGCCAGCTTAATTATCAATAATTATTTGTTGTAAAATAATGTTTTTACCTAGTTATTTCAAAACTTTGAGTGATGAACTTTTTTGATCTAAGTACTATTTAATTTCTTCAAACAAAATGACACAAAGTGGTGAAGTTTGCATCAGTGCTTTTTTTAATTTAATGGAACTCAATGAAATCTGTAACGATGTGGATATTTTGGAGCTGTGTGAAAGAGCGGAAAGAAGCGAATTGAATAATTCGCTGATTTATATGTAAAAAACTGTTTTAATGATATAAATATAAATCTATATTTTCATCTACATGTCTTATCATCTACATATATCATCATTTCATTACCCCTTATAAATCGTAGAAATAATACGAAGTAGGTACATGTTCAAAATTATTTTATTCAATTTACAAATATAAGCATTTAAAACTATTACAAGGAATACTTAGCTACTACAGTCTTTACTAAATATAAGCACTTAAAGCTAATACAATGAATATTATAATAAGCATTTAAAACTAATACAATGAATACTTAGCTACTATAGTCTACACATACATTACGATTTTTATCTATTTCAATAACATTATCAAACTCAGCATACACAATACAGTTGATGGTTTGCAAAAGAGCTGATTCAAAACGAACTTCCAATCTTACGCTACCATGTTTTATAAGATTCCAATGACTTGATGAGTTAGCTGATAAATCGGGTGTTAAATCGAAAGCTAATAGACAATAACCATCAGCATATTGTTCCCTAGATATCCCATTACCTTAGTTAAGAAAATGTATACCAGTACCTGAGAATAACGTTTGATAGGCTGTAGTGAAAATATGATTCTCAAATGATGGTTGCTGTATGGTTGTAGGTAATTGTACTGCAACTAAGTTTTCACCAAAAATTGATAAACTGTGAAATTATGGTTTGGCAATTAAGTCTTGTGCACCTAAAGTTTTACCTCGATTTTCCCAGTGTGTTAATAATTTAACATTGACTCGTTTCTCAATATTCTCCATTGTTTTACCGAATACGGAGTTGTTCATTAATTTATAAAAATCTTTCTCAAAATCTGATGTTGCTTTTGTTCTTAAATTCGTATTTAGGTTTATGTATCTTTCTAACCAAGGACTTTGACGAAACTTTAAAATTCTGTGAATTTTCATTAATTTAATACCCATTTTAAGACATTGTTTGAGATTTCTGTAATGAATTTTATATTTAATTTTATTGTTTAGATTTGTTACTAATTTTTTTTCTTTACAATTACCTACACATATATTTTCTGGGCACAGTGGTAAGTCGGAATGTAAATCGTGAAGCTCCACGGGGTATTCTAAATCGACTTCTAAAATAAAACCGTATTCAGATGTATCAGACACTTCAAAATTTGTATCCGGACTCACCCATTCAAAATTACCTTCTGGCATAAATTGAGACATTGCCCAACCGTAAAGATTGTTAGCATCAAAGTATGCAATATATGACTTAGGTTTATTCTCATCAAAATCATCTAGAAAATCATTGTTTGCCCTAGCATATCGATTGCTACATTGCGATACACCTCCTCTTATTCCTGTTGTGATAAAAGCTACTTTATCGAAATCTTTCAATAATTCTAGCTCAATTTTAGTGTATTTTAACATAGCATCCCAACTCAATCCTGGTGCTGTATAATAGTGAGCAGGATCTAAATCATAAGTTGCAATACAAATATTTCTAAAATTTTCGAAAACATCCGTTAGGAGCAAAACGTCTGTTTTTAAGTATAAGTCGGAGTAATCTAACATATTGCGACAGTTGAAATGTTGCCAAACATCCTGAGCACGATTATAATCATCATCAGAAACATTTGAGTCAGACAGTGAACTGTAAAACTGATTGTGATTGGGAAGATTTGTTAATTTTAAACTTTCAAATGATGTCATAAATTCGTATGGGTATATACCCTTTTTTCTAAGACGGTTGAAGTCTTCATCTTGAGGAAAATTTCTTTTAAGCGAGTGGAATTGTTCATCTTTGAGATTTTTAGCTAATTGATCAAGACTGCATGGTAAAAATTTTAAAGAATCTACAAATCTTAAACTGACTTTTTGGTTGTTTATGGTTAATATTTTTGAAAATGATATGTATTTTTCTTTGTTTTGAGGTATGACTTCCACTTCTCCTTCCATTAAATTTAATGCATGAACAATGAAATGTGCATCGTAATTACTGAGATTATGAAGGAATACTGGAATGTGTCGTGGGGTTCGAAACTTTGCTACACATTCATTGTGACCAACACCTCTGAAATTACCCGTATGCCAATCAAAATCGAGAACCTTTTCTTCTTTTAAATTAGTCTCACAAATGTAACAATTTTTTGCATTGACTATTTTATTTTCATCTTCAATTGACAGTGGATTGGAACATTTTCGAAAACTATTTAATCTACAAATCATTTTTAAATCTTCATTTAAACGTTTCATAAAAACTTGTTCACAGTTTGGTCCACTGTATGTTTGATATTTTGACAATTTATCGTCATAGGAACATTTTATATAATATCCAAAACTATACACTTTATGTTCTTGAACGTTGTTAGTATATGACTTTGATGGATCATTGGGACATGACTTTATTGGGTTTAATAATGCTTCGAAATCAGCGTATACAACAAATGGTATTTTTAATTTTCTTTGAAACTTATCGAACTTCAATTTATCGTTAGATACTGACTGTCCAAACCAATCTTTAGATGTTTTTTCATTACTTGGGAGTTCTGTTGATATATGAGAGCAATCATGCTGCTGATGATTAGTCAACCTCTGTTCTGTGGGAAAATGTAATAAACATCCATCACAGATATAAACTGCATGCTCGTGACTTGAAATCTGTTTACTTACTAGTCGCGACAAGTTTTTTATATAGCAATAGTGGTTATTTGTACCATTATGTATGTACAATAAATTAATATGACAACTTTTACGAGATTTAGTAAAAAACAGTGGACCTACTACACTATGCTTTTTTGTTTCTTTTTTAAATTCCAATCCGAAAACATTTATGCTGATATCGTTTAATTTTTCAACTTTAGGTATGTCACTCAACTTAACCGGGAAAGTAACACCACCGAATTTAAGTTTGTTGGAATGCATCTTGTAAGATGATACACGATCAGATTTTTTATTGACAGGGTATAATGCTGAGAGTAATGCCCATTTGAAACATAAATTATCTGAATTTTTAACATTGATAACAGCTTTTTTTGTTTTAATATCTCGAGGTTAATCTATAAATGAAGTTCCCCGTAAAGGATTAAATTTGTTTACATTCATGTCAATACATTTAATTTGTTTAAGACTCCATCCGCTGTCTTTTTTCTCGAAAGCACTAATTTTATTCAAAATAGTATCACGTAAGGAAGAAAAAAATATATTTAAGTCATCTCCTTGAAAAATTATGAAATTATAAGTTTGAAAATCGAATGAGTTTGTAATATTTTTAGTTTGTTGTATAAATTCAGCATTTAAAATAAAATTTACTTTAAAAATTTTATATTTTTTAATTGATTCTTCAATTAAAACTAATAAGTCATTTTTTATAGAATCTAAGAATAATTCTGGTGTTTCAAAAACTAAATCAGATAAAGGTTCATGTTTGCTGTTTATTTTATAAGTTATGATTCTTTGTCCAAAAGCTGATTCAACGACAGAAACATTTGGTAAAGAGTTGTGTAATTTAAATATATTATTTTTATGCATGTTGCTTTTTAAATGATTAGAGAAATACCGCCTACTAACCAAAACCTGACATGTGCTACAATTTACCTTATCATCGTGGGGTCTATCCTGGGAAGATGAAGTTGAAGCTTCTTCAAGTCGCGGTCTCTTAGTAGTCACTGTTTCTGTTTGTTCTGAAGTAGTATTCCGAGTTCTTTTGAGACCTCGTCCAATCTGATGCGTTGGGGAGCTGCACCTAATAAAATAAAACAACTTATAGCAACATTTACTTCTTATATATCTAGTAATAAGTTCAATATTCAATCTACATACTTTAAAGTATTTTCAACCACAGCACAGATATTGTACAGCTCCTCATCGTAAAATGAATTATTCAATTCGCTTCTTTCCGCTCTTTCACACAGCTCCAAAATATCCACATCGTTACAGATTTCATTGAGTTCCATTAAATTAAAAAAAGCACTGATGCAAACTTCACCACTTTGTGTCATTTTGTTTGAAGAAATTAAATAGTACTTAGATCAAAAAAGTTCATCACTCAAAGTTTTGAAATAACTAGGTAAAAACATTATTTTACAACAAATAATTATTGATAATTAAGCTGGCATTAGACATCAATCAATTGGTGATTTATTATTGAACACGTATTTCTTGCAATTGTTTGTATTGGATATCTCTTTCGTTATGTTATATATTATTTTTTTAGTGTTCACAACATTCATATTTACACTATCTGCGTAATATTTCACTCTAACATCAGCATACTTCCAATGTTGTTGTTGTGGAATTTTAGATAACTTTTTCAAATCGTAGATTTCAATTTTTATAAGATGACTGGAGTTGATGTAGCATATGAGTAGCATATCTTTCAACAAACGCTGATGATGGCATCAGCGTTTGTTGAAAGATATGCTACTCCTTCCTCTCCATGAGCTCTTGAGGCAGTAGATGAAAGTTTTTTCTTCTTAATTTGTGGTATTTCAAACAAATCATCTAAATTTTCAGTTGATGTGTGATTTCGTTTTCTTTTCGCGCCATTAATGGATAACTCTTCAATATCATCATCTGGTCCATAATAATATTGTTTGTAGGTATTTTCTTCGTTGATATTGAATGAGTTCTGCAACAATACATTTATACATTGCAAAAATCGGTTTAGTAAAAAGATTGCAAAGATACAAAAACTATTTTAAATTATTTACCTCCATAACGTAACTTTTGATGAACACTTATTGACACGCCAAGATACTTTAACTGTGAGTTGGATGGTTGCATGGGTATATATAGCAAGTATAGCGACTAGTTTGCCCGCGCAACAAAACTGCAAGGATTTTTGAGGTCCAAAGTGTCGGCGCAACAATTGTTGCAAGTAAGTGTCACGCGCGTTTTTCTTTTGTTTATTTTTTAAAGTCATCCCAATGTTTAACCATAGAGTTTAATTCTTTAGCGTAATATATTTTCTTTCTATTGCAACACTACACACGGACATGTTCTATCTGTGAACTTTAAAAAAAATATATAATCAATGTTTATATTTTCATCTGTGTTTGGCGGCGAGGTTATGTTTTTTGCTATAGTTTTTAGTGAATTAATCGGGTTAAACTCATGATTTTGATACAAATTAAACATGAATATGATCGTGAATGTGTAAGGAATACTGTAAATATGTGATTTAAGTTCTGACATCAAAATTTACACCAAAAAAATTTGTCACGAATCGACAACTCTTGGTAAGCTAATTCTCATTGTTATGATTGGTTATAATTTGCTTTATTTTGAATAGATTATACTTTTACATTGTAAAATATCACAGAAATAATGTTGTCAAGTAATTACACCCACTCAGAATATGATAAATACGCCATATCATGTCAGGATCGATAAAAAATCGAAGTCACGTGACAGTTAAATTCGCTTGTACTAAAAATTCAAAACTTGTAATTTTTTTTAAATATTTCTGATATATAATTATTCTTTGAAATCTAGTTTGGTTTGTAGGATTTCTAATAAGAATTCCAATAAAATAAAAAAACCAACAAGAAAATTTATATTTCATACAAAAAAAAATTTTTGGAAATCAACATGTCTAAGTCTAGAAAATGGGCCCCCAAGTTGAAAAAAAAATCATTATTGGCCGAAATTTCAAAGTAGCTCTTATTTTTTATGTAATTATTAATAACCTAAGCATATGTTACTAGGTAAAAATAATATTTCTGTTCTAGATATTCTAAATATTTATAAATATCAAATCAAAATCCTGTCTTGGGAAGCATTATTTATTGATAAAACTTAATTTTTGTGGTCAGATTGCAAGTTTTTTTTATGATATTATTTCTTCTACGAATTCAAATATTTGAATGTAATTAGATAGATATGTGTTTTTACTATTTAATTACCGCAAAAAACCTATAGGTATAACCTATAGTCCTCGTGTAACATAACATTTTACTAATACATTTGACATGAATGTTTATGTATTAGATTTCTTGGTTATTCAACTATCTCTGACAAAAATTTCGTCTCTTAACTCGCTATAGGTATGGCACAAGAGCCATTTATTCCCAACTCGGCGCAAACTTTTGACGCGGGCGCAGGTCGTAACACTCAGGAGCAATCACGAGGGCGCCACAGGGCTCCTTAGGCAAGCTAGTCGTTAATCAGTAAAACGAGTATTATACTCATACTTTTGGAATGTGAAAGTACAAAAGTGATTAGTAACAATGGAACATGGGTCATAGTAGGAATTTAATCAGTAAAACAGAATGTGATTTATTTGGTTATGGTGCAAACCTACAGTTTTATGTGATTATTATTGTAATTTGAATGAAATAATTTTGAACATGTATTTTCAATCTAGGTTCCACATTCAGACCTCAAATACAGGTTTTCAACTTCAATTTCACACTTGAATCTTATCAATTGAACACGCATGAGCTATAGCAGTGTGCGTCATGAACACAAAAGAGATACAAAAACATTTATGTAAAATTCATTCTAGCTTACAATACAATGTGTATGCTGCAAACCGATTACCAATATACACTCAGACTCCTACATACATAATAAGCAATTTAGACCCAGATACAAAGCCGGGATCTCACTGGATAGCCATACACATTGACGAAAATGGATTTGGACAATATTTTGATTCTTATGGTCGACCGCCAAGACGTTATCACCAATCGTTTTTAAAAAGGAATTCAAGACAATGGAATTTTAATAGTAATAGAATACAACACGACTGGAGTTCAGTATGTGGCCAGTACTGTCTAATGTATTTGTATTTCAAATTCAATGGCAATTCGATGTTTGATTTTACTAAAAGATTCGATGCAAATACAGTCTCCAATGATATATTACTTTATGATATGTTTAAATCCTGTTTTATAAAGAAATTGAACGTACTATTTGGTTTTTATTTCATTGTGATGGAATGCACTTAACAATAGAGCAAACCGAACGATAGCGAACTCGAAGTAAGCATTGAAACAGGAAAGGGTGATTAGTTAACAATAGGGCACACTAATTACCAATGGAATGTAAATGCTATCTTTGGAACCGTACGTCGTAGAGCGAAACGGATTGCACAGAACGATTCAGCGTGCCCCAAAACATCGGAATTGATACCAAACTTTTTTTTTTTTTTTTTAGGTCGGGCTAGACCTGACGAGCTTTTTTTAGGAGGTGGTGGAGAGTGAGCCAGAACCGGCGAATACCTACTATTGTCCCCTCCTCCCTGGTCAACGAATCTTTCGTTGACCAGGTGCGTCGGGAGGTCTCGCATGTAAGGGTGCGATGCATCTGAAGTGTTGATGTTTCGAAGCGTCTGCCGTGGTGTACAACTTCGTGGTAAAGCGTTCGATGAATGTTTATTTGTTTTCAATCTTCAGGTCTCGTGATATCGTCGAATTGTGGACGTAGCGCGGGGCTCCAACGATAGCCAGAAGGGCGCGATTCTCTTGCGATTGACTTGACTCTTTAGGCGAGTCTTTTTAGCGAGTCTGTTGCCACAGCTTCCTCTTCTCCCTTTAATCGCTGATCATGTCCACGTCGGGAGTGGGTGCACCTTCTCTACCGGCGTGGTGGTGTGCGATGCTGCCTCGAGGGAGAATTGGATGGCTGTGGTCAGCTCTTCACTGGCCGTTTCCAGTTCTTTCACTGTATTGATAGGCACTGTCTTGGTATGCTCCTGCGCTTCTCTTTGGAATACATCCCAGTAAATCTTCCGCCTACATGCGGGGGCGGCAACCCTGCTTGGGAGCTTCTGCAGCATCAGGAGTACCGGGCGGAGGTCCGAGGGACGGTTTGGTAGAACCGTTTGCGTTGGTGGCGATCTCAATCCTTTATAAATGGTGACTTTCAAGGCGTTCCCGTCGCTACTGTGGTGGTAGTGCGTGGCCTCATCCGGCCCAATGACATCGTAGCATAAATGTTTCAGTTCTTCTATATTTATATAACTATCTGTTAAATATGTGATCGTTTAATTTAATTTCAAGAAAATGACAAGGCCACAACCAACTTTACTCCATACAACAACATACATGATTGTACTATAGCGTCTATACAATGGAAAAAGCTTACGTCAAAAGAGACCACCAGGCCTAAGCAAAATTCAAGCCAGCGTTTTTCCGCACATGCTACAGACAGAACGTTAGCGTGAGCTAAATGGAAGACAAACAAAGTAACATGTATAGGACAAACACCAGTTCCGCAGCGTCGTAAGGAAACACGCTAGTTTGTCTATGGAAGTGAGCGTGACTAACAAGGAAAAAAACTTAAACGTCAGAGTTCAGACGCAACTACGTTATTCCCGCCAAAAGATTAAGCCCGCGAAAAGTTTTGTTGTAAAAGATTCAAAAGTGATTTAAGAGTCAGGTCCCTAAGAAACGCGCGAATAGGTAGTTACAGTTTTAAAAATAATAAAGAAATCACTTTATTGAATGGCTCTGAAAAAAAATTACAAATGCTTAATAGATCAGTCTACAATTGTACCGTGTGATACGCCTAAAATCATTCTTTATTTTCGAGAAAAAAAATCATCAATATTGATGAAAAACATCGAAATCGATATTTTTTATTTGGACTTTATGTGCTATTACGTAGTTTTAATTGAAAATATTTTTTAATGAATAGTGAGTAGAAAGTTACAATAATACATTCACCATTCAATATTTTTACTAATTTAAACCAAAAATCAATAATCTAAGGCCAAACATGAATCATTTTAGTAGCGTAAATCGTTCCCCGCTGCCCATACATTTTAGTATGAAACAGTAGTCTCCCATACTTAGCTATATATTCATGAGCACGAGCGCAAAAAATTCAGTGCCGTCTCAGTTTTCAAGGCGAGTGCACGTCCGTTTGTTGCGCGCCAAGCTCTGTACCTCCGCAATTTTATCTATTGTTTGGACTAGCATAAGGGTGGGTTGCGAGTGTCGGCCACAACTGGTCATTTGTGTTCTTCGCGCAAACTAGGTATGTGAGTTTTATTATGTATTTATTTCTCGTGAATTAATTATTACAGACTAATATCTTTTATTTTACACATTTCAGGCATATAATATGGGAAAACGTAAAGAAAATTACTATAAACACAAAAAAAATAAAGGAAGATTTAAAACAAATGGGTAAGTACCTATCATGTACTGATCTTTTTACCTGACCCTAGAGAAGCCCAGCCCAGTTTTTTATGTTGTGTTTTTCTTTAATGTTTGTTTATTGTTCTGGTACGCAAGTTTCAGTCTGTTTAAAAGCAAACTATTGTTTATGCAAGTAGGTACCTACTTTTATTAAAATTTGTGTCTGTTTTATAAACTTATTGTGTCTATGTGAAGGTAGTTTAATGAAATTTAAACCAACTTCAATTTTTTTCAAAACAGACTACCATCACTGAAAAGTGTGAATACATAATGTCGTTTACTTGGATGACCTATTGTTATCCTTTTAGTTATGTTAATTTAAAAAACCAAACTGCTGAAGCGATTTGGATGAAATTTCTATGAAATAATAAGTCATATATGTCGAGTGTCCGAAATGGAAACTGTTTTTTTAAAAAAAGCGCAGAACCGCTGACCACATCAAGGTCAACGGTACTGCAGCTATTATCATTTACCCTATAGTCACAAACTTTAAGCAAGCTGGCTGATGGCTGATGAAAAGTAACCTGGACACTTATTCTAAGATGTTTAAGAAGTAAAAGTCAAAGACACCAGTAACACAATCTATTTATCGTTACTCTGAACAATCAATTATAATTGAAATTTAATAAATAATAACCTGAGCAGCAGAGATTTTACTTACAATGTGTTTCGTTCAAAAGTCGGCGATAAAGTGAGCTCCCGCTCGCTTCGTACGCCCCTCCAAGCATTTGTCGCGCCATCTTGGCGCCAAAACTCACATGGCTTCGTTTAGCATTTAAAAAGGACAAATGCTTGGGATAAAAATACAAAATTAATCTTACAATGATCACCTAACTTTTTAACAAGCAGTCAATATGCAAAAGTCTCATTAATAGCTGTTAATTAGAATTAAATAAACTTACTTTATGTAACCACCATCTTGGAGTCAAATCAAATAGTGATTTAACAAGAAGTTAACTATTTACATTTCTCACACTTTGATTGAAACAATAAATTATCGTAACGATTTATAATAATGGTTTTTAAACTTAACTATTTCAATAAAACTTAGAAGTATTTTTTAAAATAAAACCGCCGAAGAATTGCTGCGGCGACACGGCCATTCTGAAGTGCGATGCGTGCTCTGCATCGCTCTCCTTGTCCTTTCTGTAATAGAGAGAAGAGTATTTTAAGTCTGGTACTTCCACAGTACACTCAGACCTTAAATTGCAAAGTAAATTGAAGTATAATGGTAATCGTTTCTGCTCACTCAACGTGACTGCAGATTGAACAGAACAGTATGCACGTAGTTATATCAACTGCTCATTCCACATGAAAGCAGTGATAGTAATAATTAAAATATTGTAATTAGAACTGCTCATTCCACATGACAACAGTAATCGTAGTAGGTATGTATATTGTAATGAACTGCTCATTCCACATGACAACAGTAACAATAGTGATATTAAGTTTTTAAAATAAATGCTTATTCCATATGACATGGTAGTAGCATTTTAAAGGGAAGGATGGGTCGATGAGAGGTCGATGCTGTAATAATACAGGGGCTCTAAAGGATTATAGGGTAAGGTCGATGCTGTGCTCTGGGCGGTCCTGAACGCCGTGGTACACAGAGGACTATTATTCTTTCAGGATAGGATAGACTGGCTTATTGGTGGCTCCATACACCAATAGCATCTTTTGTAATATTATCATTTTTTTTTTTTTTTTTTTTTTTTTGGCTTATTGACGGCTCCATACGTCAATAGCATCTTTTGTAAAATATCACTCTATTATTATTATTTTTTAATTCAGCTTTTTGGCGTCTTTGTACGCCAATAGCATCTTTTGTTATGTAACGTTTGTCATGCCATGATAGTTATCATTGTCAGCGATCATAAGAAATAATATGTAAGGTTCTCAACAAAATTACAACGAGAAGTAACTATGTTAGAACAATATGAAAGGCTCCAAAATTACAATGGAAGGTAACAATGTTAGAATAATATGAAAGGTTCTCACCGGGTGAGTTTTCAAATCTTGTATGTCGCCAGTCTGCCCAGTAGTTGTAGCGGCGGCGAGTTGCGCAGCTAGGCACACGGAGTCACCGCGATGCTGCAAGCTCCAGCTTCTTCATCATCTGGGGGCGACACGGCTGCCTGACAACCAGCACCTGGTTGCGGCGCGCGTCGTAGTTGATCGTGTGCGACCTTGCGAGGCCGCCCATGGTGGCCGACTACCTTTTTTACAAGATAGCGGTCGTGTTCGAGAACTCTGTGAACTTCATAGGGCACGCTAAATTTGAGGTCGAGAGAAGTTTGATTTCTAGGATTATTTTTTATCAATACAAAATCACCACGTTGAAAATTGTGAATTTTAGCACGACCTTTATCAAATCTTGCTTTGTCTTTCGCCGATGTTTCCGCCATCCTTTGATGCACGTGACGTTGAAGAGAATCAATATCGATTGATTCATTATCAAAGTTGACTAAGTTCAGTAACTCTGCTGGTACGCAATTTCGACGCCGAGTAAGCAATGTAAGTGGAGATGTACCTGTAGTTCTATTCACAGTGCAGTTAAAGGCGAGCTGAAGGCTTTCTAAAGCCGTATGCCAATCTGGGGTCTCATAATTCTTAATCATGATAAGACCGTTCTTCAATGTAGCCATCACTCGCTCCACCTGACCATTGGCTCTGCTCACGCCTGGTGATATAGCGTGTATTTCGATGCCAAACCTATCACAGTAAGACTTAAAATCTCCTAAGAACTCACGCCCACCGTCCACGATGATTTGTTTTGGGGCTCCAAAGAGGTGAATAACATGTTTCAGAGCGCCGAGTGTGCCGTATTGACTTTTGTCGTTAGTGTAGCGAAGAAGCACATATTTGGTAAAGGAGTCTATAGTAACCACAACATACTCTTGCTCATTGGACGTGCCTAGCTTACCAGTAATGTCCATATGGATAACCTCGAATGGTACCACAGGCTTTGGGATGGGGTGCAATTGTACTTGCGTGGCTCCAGAAGTCTGTTTTGATGTTCTACACACAATGCAGTTGTCAATAAACTCTCTCACAGTTGTACTCATTTTATCAAAAAAATAAGTTTCTCTGATCTTTTGTAGAGTTTTGTCCCAGCCTGGATGCTTGAGGGCAGTATGAAACGTATTGATCAG
Source organism: Selenia dentaria (assembly GCA_917880725.1). Classification (NCBI taxonomy): domain Eukaryota; kingdom Metazoa; phylum Arthropoda; class Insecta; order Lepidoptera; family Geometridae; genus Selenia; species Selenia dentaria. The sequence goes on along the minus strand of OU862877.1, from coordinate 12,384,330 downwards.
GCTCCATTGAAACGATTTTGGTACAACAATTAGTTTTTGGGTACCCAAGAGAGAGTCTATTCGTTCAAATTTGAGTACGCTACCTTCAAGGTGATATCCGGAAACTTCTTCTCCATTATGCAGTGCATCTATGATAGGACGCAGTTTGTCATCTCGTCGTTGCTCTATGTTGATCCAGTCTAAGTTATTTGTCATAACATTAACAGAAAGAGGGTCCGGATTCCTGCTCAGAAAATCTGCATGTTGCATCCGCTCGCCCTTCCTGTATTCTATTTCGAATTCAAAGTTTTGGAGGTAAGCCCACCATCTATGTATGCGGGGTAGTAAATCCTGTTTATGCTTTGAGGCCTTTAGTGCATTGCAATCTGTTATGACTTTAAATTGCCGTCCGTATAGGAAGTGTCGGAAGTGTTTGATTGCCCTGACTACGGCAAGCGTCTCAAGCTCATAGGAGTGGTACCTACTTTCTATATCTGTTGTCCGCATACTAAAGTAAGCGACTACGTGTTGACGGCTGTCTATAATCTGCACGAGTATTGCTCCAAAGCCCACGCTGCTGGCGTCAGTGAATAATTCAATGGGCTTACCTTCTTGGAATATGGTTAGAATCGGCGTGGAAGTCAAGTGATGGATAATCTTTTGACGCGTCTCTTCGTGAACATGAGTCCATTGCCATTCAGTGCCATGTTTTGTTAAGTTATATAGAGGGACCATTTTTCGCGCAAAATCAGGGATAAAGCGACGAAAGTACCCTGCAAGACCATTAAACTGCCGGACTTGCTTTACATTAGTTTGTACCGGTGCCTTAAGCAAGGCTTCAATCTTTTTAGGACTGGGACGGACGGTGCCGTTTTCTACTACGTTGCCAAGGTATTCTATTGAACGCTTGAAGAAGAGACATTTTTCGATATTAATGGAAAATCCAGATTCACGTAATGCAATTAGTATCTTTTCTAGGTAAACAAGCCCGGAAGAGAATTCACGACATTTGGTAATGACGTCATCAATATAAACCTGAGCTACGCTATCATTATGGTCGTTATTGGCACTACCAGGGTTTAAAAGTGGCCCTAATGCACGATTTATGCATCTTTGATACACAGCTGGCGCGTTGCAAAGCCCGAACGGGACGGTTAGGTACTCATATAAGCCGTCGGGCGTGACAAAAGCGGTTGTCTCTATCGAATTGGCGGCGATGGGAATCTGGTGGAAGCCAGATGCCATGTCAAGGGTTGTATGGTACTTACCACCTGCTAGCTGATCGATTTGATCAGCAACCAAGGGAAGAGGGTAATGATCGCGAATGGTATTTGAATTTAACTCTCGGTAGTCTACGCACATGCGGTCGTCTCCATTTTTCTTTTTCACTAAAATTATCGGACTCGAAAATGGAGATTTGCTTTCCCGGACGATATTATTTTCTATTAGTTCAGCAACAATTCCCTTAACCTTCTCGCGCTCAACAGGACTCAATCTATAGGGTCGTCGTTCGACAAACTTGTTAGGGTTTTTCAAACGAATCTCCATTTCCCCCGTGTTAACACGAGATTGACCAAAACCGCGTGTGAAAATATCGGAATATTTATTTAGCAAAATCTGAAGTAAATTTAATTCAGACTCATCCGACAAGTCATGGTTTAAATTTTCGAACAAAGGTGATTTCGACCGCAAGTGCATGACGCGAGGTTGGTTACATAGGATCGCACTATTTTGAGACACTACAACACTTAAACCCGTATCGTGGAGCAAGTTCGCACCCACAAGAACGTCGGAAGTCATTTCGTAGTCGGGTAAGATATGAAAAGCTATCTCGATGTTAATATCGTTAATGATGCAAACTGCCGTTAGCGTACTAGTGGATACTACCGGGAACGGACCAATTCCACGTAGATAATGGACTATATGTTGTCTACGCCCAGGTAACTTATCAGCGACAGATTCGCGCATCACAGAGCATTCGGCGCCGCTGTCAAAAACTGTATCCAACACCACGTCGCCTACCCGCATACGCATAGTATTCAGACCAGGTTTGTTTTTAGCCACCGAGTTGACATTAGAAGTTATTTGTTTTTCCCTACGAAAACACGAATCGAATGTATGGCCAGGTTTTGAACAAAACGAACATAGCTTAGTATCGCTAGGTCTAAATGACGTATGTGACCCAGTCGTTTGATTTTGATTTGTTATTCGCGTATTGGAATCGTTATAATCGGTTTTATTACGGCAATTACTCGCGACGTGTCCCATTCTTTTACAAAAGTTACAAAAAGGGTTATTTCGATTGTCAATAGAAAACTTTGACCGTTTATGCGGTAATGGGTGGTTAGAACTCTGTTGGTTTGGACGTTTGACACGAATAGATGAGGCTACGGATATTAATTCAGGCACTGATGTAGCTCTGGCGTTCATTAGCTCAATTCTAAGACGCTCGTCTCCAACCGTTCCAATCACTGCTTCCACTGCATCACTATTATCTAGTTTCTCTCTAGTTACACGTCTCCACAGAATCCATGACTGTGATAAAAACTCTGCAATGTCTTTAGAAGGATCATACGAGTGTTCCCTAAACCTCAGCACATCCCGTGAGTATCGAGTTTCAGGTTCAAATGTGGTAATAATATTCAGACGTAGTGACAAGCCAGTTGTCTGCCCACATTTTGGCGCGACCTCTCAACAAGCTAGTTACTTTCATGCGGATATCGTAGTCAGTTAATTGGTAGGCATTTTTAGCTGTAGATATGTGATCACACCACTCTCTAACCCCAACGTTTCCGTCCGGATCAAACGAGGGTAAAAACACATCAGTAATTTTTATCTTGTCACTAGGCTGCTGCTGGAGCAGTTTTTCACTCATGTTTTGCATCACAGTCATCATATGTAAATAGAATTCAGGAGGTACATTACCAGACTGCGATGATACTGGTGTGGAGTCAACGTGTGTCCCTGGAGGAGGTTGGGTGCTTGGGCCGTGTCAGGATGGCCGTGTTGCGTTGTTGCATTTGGGTCAGGTGGTTGATCCATGGTGACCCGTTGAACGATGAATCCAATGAAGCCAGGATCTGAAAAAATAAGACCGACAGAAAGGGGATCCCACTTCTGATGTCGAGTGTCCGAAATGGAAACTGTTTTTTTAAAAAAAGCGCAGAACCGCTGACCACATCAAGGTCAACGGTACTGCAGCTATTATCATTTACCCTATAGTCACAAACTTTAAGCAAGCTGGCTGATGGCTGATGAAAAGTAACCTGGACACTTATTCTAAGATGTTTAAGAAGTAAAAGTCAAAGACACCAGTAACACAATCTATTTATCGTTACTCTGAACAATCAATTATAATTGAAATTTAATAAATAATAACCTGAGCAGCAGAGATTTTACTTACAATGTGTTTCGTTCAAAAGTCGGCGATAAAGTGAGCTCCCGCTCGCTTCGTACGCCCCTCCAAGCATTTGTCGCGCCATCTTGGCGCCAAAACTCACATGGCTTCGTTTAGCATTTAAAAAGGACAAATGCTTGGGATAAAAATACAAAATTAATCTTACAATGATCACCTAACTTTTTAACAAGCAGTCAATATGCAAAAGTCTCATTAATAGCTGTTAATTAGAATTAAATAAACTTACTTTATGTAACCACCATCTTGGAGTCAAATCAAATAGTGATTTAACAAGAAGTTAACTATTTACATTTCTCACACTTTGATTGAAACAATAAATTATCGTAACGATTTATAATAATGGTTTTTAAACTTAACTATTTCAATAAAACTTAGAAGTATTTTTTAAAATAAAACCGCCGAAGAATTGCTGCGGCGACATATACAAATTAGCAGGATACACTTTTAGATTTTCTAAATCCGTTCACAAATGAAGGAGTTCTTTGTAAGTAGGTTAAAAATCGACGAAATAATTAAAAATGCATGTATTTCTAAATAACTTTAATAATTAATGTTTCAGGAAACAAGTAATTGCATTTCAAGAAAACAATAACTTGAAAGATGATACGTGCACAGTAGTTGTAAGTGTCGTTTAAAAATATCCACCTCACTACAAAACAATATTCAAAAGATTATCGAGTAATAATACTTTACATAAATTTCAGGCAACTTCGAGGGAAAACTTTTAGAAAAACCAAGGAGAGTTCAATTTCAGGAAATTCTAAATATGCAAGATATTATGTCCACAGAAGCTGTAAATACCAGTCATTTATTTTACCAATACACGATTATACTGAAAAGATCAACAAGTAATATCATTATATTATTTCAGACGACGTCGGAACGAAATACTCCACAACTTGTAATAGAAGAATCACAAGAAAACGAAAACTTCAAAGTAGATGGGTGCAGAGTAATTGACTTCATGTATTTTTATGAAGAATTGCAAAGGATTGCCAAACACGATTCACCCCTAGTTTGTAATTTCAGTTACTTACAACTTTTAAAAGAACATAAAAAAGGTTTCTACTCCGAATTTACTTTTTTCTGTAAAATGTGTAATATTGAATTAAAAGTGAAAAATTGTAAGCAAAATGAAGACAGTAAGGACCTAAATCTTAATGAGACAGCAGTGTCTAGTTTTATGTCGATTGGAGCTGGTTATGCAGGGCTAGAACAGGTATCTGCTTCTCTCGGGATACCATGCATGTCTAAAAATTTTTACGCTAAATGTCATACGAAAGTTTGCGAATTGTGGGAATTGGCAAAACAGAAGTGCATGGAAGAAGCTGCGAAGGAGGAATATGATTTAGCCGTACAAAATGGTGACTTAGACGCTAATGGAGTACCAATGATTACAGTAGTGGCAGACGCGTGCTGGTCTAAACGATCTTATGGAAAAAACTATACAGCTTTATCAGGTGCAGCTGTAATTATTGGCTACAGAAAAAAAAAAGTCCTGTATATGGCGGTAAAAAATAAGTACTGCATGATCTGTGCCAGAGCAGCAAATCGCAATATTCCTTGCTCAGATCACATTTGTTTTAAAAATTACAGTGGTTCCTCGAGTGGAATGGAAGCTCTTGCAATAACAGAAGGTTTTAAAAGCTCTATTGAAATGTATGGTATCATTTATTCCAAATTAATTGCTGATGGAGATTCCAGTACCTATAAAAGTATACTAGATGCAAATCCATATCATAGTGTAGTTGTAGAGAAAATAGAGTGCACCAACCACTTACTTCGCAACTACTGCACAAAGCTGGATGAACTGGCAAAAAATACTAGCCACCCCTTGCAATTACGCAAAGCTTTGTCCCAAAATATTTTACGTTTAAGACGTTCAGTTACTGGTGCTGTTAAGCATAATAATGCTCAAAACGAAAAAAGCTTTAATGAAAAAATCATCGATCTGAAAACCGATTTACTCAATGGACCTAATCACGTTTTTGGTAGCCACTCTGCTTGTAAGCCTTACTATTGTAAACATCTGAATACCACAGATACAAACAATGACAAGAGTACTGATAAAAATATTGTGCCAGAAATGAAAGCTTGTACATTTTACAACGCAATTATGAAACTTATTTCAAGGTTAGTTAATAACTCAAAAAGTTTAATTTACAACGTAAATAGCAATATTGCGGAAGTATTTAACAGTATAATAGCCAAGTTCGTAGGAGGAAAACGGATCAATTTTTCAAATAGACAATCCTATTCGGCACGTTGTGCAACGTCTGTTGTGGCCTTTAACACGAAACAGCCATTAACATACTTATACAATAAAGTTATCCTTAAAAAACCCAATACATTCATAAGCCGTCTTGAGTTAAAAAAGAAAAGAATGCGTCCAAAAACAAAATCTAGGAACAAAACCAATATTTCAAAACCAAGCAATAATAATGACAAAGACTATGGTTATTTCTGCCAAAAACCAGACTTAAATGAAATTGATTTTGAATTTGCAAAAAATGAACATTTGAAAAAACTTCACCTTACAGAAATGGAAAGATATGAGCTTGAAAAAAATACTGTTTTGTAATCAGACTCTATGGAGTGGATGCAAGAAAGACGACTGCGTCTGACAGCATCAAGTTTCGGGAAAGTTTGCAAAAGAGGACTTGTCAAATGCGGACCTCTTGTAAAAAATTTGCTTCGTGGAGTGAATTTAGAAAATGTCAAATCAATACAACATGGCAGAGACCACGAAAACATTGCTCTAGAACAGTTGACAGTCTTTTTGGCTAATATTAATGGTTCCCCCTGCAACATAAGAAAATGCGGGTTATTTGTTGACCCAGAAATACCATATTTAGGAGCAAGTCCTGACGGAGTATTGGATGACGACAAAATTGTAGAAATAAAGTTTCCATACTCGTGTGCCAATATGTCTGTAGATGAAGGTGTCAATAAGAAAAAGATCAGTTTCTGGAAACGCAACCCAACAGGAGACCTGATAATAAATACCAATCACGACTGGTATTATCAGGTCCAAGGACAGCTCCATATCGCTAAAAAAAGTGAATGTATATTTATGGTTTGGACCAACATGGATATAAAAGTTAAAAGAATTAAAAAAGATGATGACTTCTGGAAGAAATGTATGGAAAAAAAGTTAAAAATGTTTTATCTTGACTGTATGCTACCGGAAATATTAGATTCAAGATTAGACAGAAAAATGGAGGTAAGAGAGCCCATTTATATTATGGAGGCGATAATCAAAAGATAAGCTATACGCGATTCAAAAAAACGAAAAAATGAAAATTTATGCGAATCAAAAATCACTAAAATAAAAATAAATATTTAGAATAAAAGCAAGTGGAATAAATTAATAAATTGATTTTGTTTGTGAACCACTGTGATTGTTTTAGTTTGTATTGGTATTTTTTATATAATGTTATCTATCAAACCCACATTTCCTTTTCACACAGAACATTGACTTAACAATAACTTACATTTATTCATAATGCGCAGAAAGCATACACTATGACCCCACCCTTTGCTGCTCGATTCTCACTACGGGCCCGCGGGTTTCGCGATGCAACAAGCTAAGGGCTAAACACATTGCGTGTTACCTGTGACATTCAGTAACATCTTACGAAGAAGAATGCGTAATGAATATGTAAACTTTGCGAGACACCGAAAGTAGATTTATTTCTTTCCTGGGTGTGTATATTATTACTGCGCGATGCGTCTGTGTGATACGAATATATCAATGTGAGTATTCTATCACAAATTCCCACGGTTGCGGACCACAGTCTTAAGTAATCAGAAGAGTATTTAAGGTGCGAATGTGTTTTATATAAGTAAAAATATTTATCGCAAGCGCTGTATACTGAAAAAGTGTTAAATAAGGTTTTTGACCATATAAAATGTTAAGTTATTGACGCAATAGGTACATTTGTCATCGAAATGCATATTTTTTTATTTTATTAAACTAAACTAAAAAAAGACGTTTTTTTTTCAACTTTTAAAATTTGCTGTAAAACGTTATTCAATGGCGGCCTCTACGTCGTATAACGTCACTAGGGTAAAAACAAATATGTAGTGTTGTGATTATAATACGTTTTGCTTGCTTGGAGGTTGCTTGCTTGAACATGGAGATATATATATATATATATATTTATATCTATATATATATATATATATATATATATATATATATATATATAAATAATTAAAATTATAAAATATTAAGTATCTAAAATATTTTATATAATAAATTATATAAAAAGGTACTTATATAAACTTAAAAAAGGATATATATATCTTATAAATTCAATTCTACGACGATTTATTCGTAATCGATACCTTATTCACGCTTCTTCATTGATTGCCACCCATAACAGTCGTAAAGCATACATCCCTCAGTAAAATGAATACTATTTCTTGCACAAATGCACTCGTAGAAGGACTTTAAGTATGGTTAGAAGTTGGGTTGAAGCGTCCGACACTAAGCGTGAGCAATTAACGCCATAAGTGGCATAAGCGTTTTTCAAATTTACTACTTATCTACCTCTTGTACGAGAATATTGTTCCGTCGTTACGCTACCGTCTCACGACATGAACGTTAGCGTTTCAAAATTTGTCTACGAACTTCACGTGACTTTTCCACAGGTAATGTCAACATACATTTTGGAGTTGTCGTTTAGCGTTAACAATAACAGAAACATCTTTTGTCCAGGCCTGCACGATATCGATAATATGACTTAATAATTTTTAACCCAGTCGAAGATTGTGATAGCAGTGATTCTGAATTGGATTCTTCAACTGACACAGATTATGAAATCACAAGTCTTTGCCCAATTTTTAGAATATCACTTAAAAATGTAGAAGGTGTTACGCCCATGAATAATAGTGATTAAGATTAGTATGCCTATAAATAATTGTTATGTTTAATAATAACTACCGGTTACTTCCCACAACACTTTGTTCGAAAAATACAATGATTTGATATGAAATTTGTTTTTTTAATGAAATCTGATAATTGATTTAAATTGCGTTTAATTTTTAATGGCTGCAGAGTAAGTATTCATCTATCACATTTGTCCATAACTGTACCTGCGCGGACGACCACCATTTCGGTTCAACTAACGTGTCCAGACACGTAACTATACTACAGTTTTCTTTTCTTACCTTTAAGTATATTGTGTTAAGTACCTATAATACTTTAAAGATGTTTATATTAATTAGATACCAGTTACTTGTTGGTACCTTTGTATGTTAATTAATACGTACAACGTACCTACCTACATACCTACACAGTCTATATTTTTATGCTGTGGTTTCTACGAGCAACTGTGATAATCCACAGAATGTTTTATGTTTGAGTATTACTAGTTAATGAACTGTTTTGTACCAATAAAGATAATTATTATTTCTTTTATTCAAAACAAAATCTCGGATTTCATCCGGTCCTTTACAAAGGCATAAGTGGGGCTGTAGCCAACACTTAGAGGTCTGTTTAGTATAAAAATACAAAGGAGTATAAAAAACAGAAAAAAATGTAGGATGAAAGGTAACATGGTACTTATAACTATTACAAATATGGGTAAAATGGCCAGGCTATTGAGATGAACTTATTAGTGATAAGGAAGATAGTGGGCTACGGAAGAGACTACGGCACTTCTCACAGTCTCATGTTAAAATATTTAGGCAGGTGGTGACTTGCCATCCACTAAACGGGCCCCCCCATAAAGGCCACCATGAGTGGTGACAAAAGGGGCAACGTTGGTGTGGATGGTGGTGGTGGATATCTGAAGGGTGTTGAGAGGTGTGCTGCGGTTTCACTAGAGCGCTACTATCGGCGTTATGACCTTTAACACTTCCACCCTTGGAGCTTTTTGTTACTTGCTCTTGCGTCTCCACCCCCGGACGGCCAATTAAGGCAAGCTGGGGGTCAGGGGTCTCATTTAGCCCCAGGGAGAATCAGGGTCCACGGTGTCGCCACTCACCGACGGCTCGCTACAAGGCCGCCCCTGCGGGTTATTATTATAGTTATTTGACATATTTCACGGGTTTCACCCGGTCCTTTACATAGGCATAAGTGGGGCTGTAGCCAACACTTAGAGGCCCGTTTGGTATAAAAATACAATGTAGTATAAAAACAGAAACATTTTGGATGGATGGTTACATGGTATATCTATTACAAAAATGGGTAAAATGGGCATGGCTATTGATATGTACTTATTAGTGGTACGGGAGATAGTGGGCTATGAACGAGACTACGGCACCTGCCAATTTCAGTCTCATCTTAAAATATTTAGACAGGTGGTGACTTGCCACCCACTAAACGGGCCCCCCATTAGAGCCACCATCAATGGTGACAAAAGGGACAGCGTTGGTGTGGATATCTGAAGGGTGTTGAGAGGTGTGCTGCGGTTTCACTAGAGCGCTACTACCGGCGTTATGGCCTTTAACACTTCCACCCTTGGAGCTTTTTGTTTCTTGCTCTTGCGTCTTCACCCCCAGACGACCAATTAAGGCAAGCCGGGGGTCAGGGGTCTCATTTAGCCCCAGGGAGAATCAGGGTCCGCGGTGTCGCCACTCACCGACGGCTCGCCACAAAGCCGCCCCTGCGGTATTATTATATATTATATTATAGTTATTATTATTATACTATTATTTATTATTATTATAGTTTTATAGAAAACGTGAAAATCTACAAAGAAGTCCACATTACCATAATGTCTGACTATTATCTATTACAGTTATGTCACAATAAATACTTTTTCACTTTGAAATATACAATAGTAACGGCGGTTTAAACCAGGCCACATTATTCGTAGGTTCCTTGGTATTAATCCTTATTAGCTCAATAATAAAAAGATGAGATACATATTATGATTGTTTGTTTGTTTGTAATGGATACACGTAAAACTACATAAGCGATTTAAACCGAGTATAAAGCTACAATATGCCTGAGTAACATACGTTACATAATACATAATACGTTACAATATATATTATTAGAATCATGCTCATTATCATCCATCGCCACGCGGGTGAAATCGCGGAGCGTAGCTGTCAAAAGTTTCTCCAGCATACGCGATATAAGGACTTTTTTTAGTATTTTTCCACACCTTGTGTTACATTATCGAATTTTAGATACTGATCTCTAACTTTTTTGAAACTAAAAAATAAACCTTTGTTCATGAGTGCAAACGTAGGATGCTAACGATGAAAGAATCTTTCTAAATGGTCCATCAGTTTCAAAACCTATCCAAATCAAACAAACATATCTTTCCTCATTATAATATTAGTTTCTTAAAAAATTGTTGTCGTGTCACTATAATAGGGTACCTAAAGAAATATATCTGGAAAAGTTTATGGAATGTTTAGAAACACTGTAAGCATTGTTAAGTCTCAAACAATAAGAATCTGGTAGTATCTGGAGATATTAATATACATATTCTGAAAACAAGCAAAAGTAGGTACCACTGATCTTGAAAAAAATATATCGGATTACACATTTAAATTAAAATTTAAAGAAGGAACGCGACTACAAAAATATCTGTATTGATACTATTATAACATAGTAACATTAAGCATTGTTTTAGTAAAAAAACATCATTTAGAGCTTTCTGATCATTTAAATTTACGATTTATGTGTCCTGTAAAACAGCTGTACTATTTCAAATATTATGTTTTGGTAAATCAAACGGCGTACGTATACACAAGACAATATAAATATATTTCAATCATGTCTAGAATGCTGGTCCCTGACAGAACTCTATGAACGAAAATATGTCAATCAAGCATACAATAATTTCAATTATACATTTAAAATGTTTCATGACCTTTGTTTGTTCCTTTAAAAAAGATAAAACTACACTCTAAACAAACACCCCGTTGGTTAACAAGAGGAACAAAATATCATGCAAAAGGGAACGAGTCCTTTATCTCAATTATACACATGAAATACAAACTAAAGAACAATATAAATATCTAAAATAAAGACAAAGAACTATATATATATATGCCATCCTATAAGATATAAAACACCTGAACCGTAAGGAGTGCTGAGTTTGTCGCATCAATTGGAGCGACTAGAAGAGTCTGCCGCTGCAGACATTGCACCAAACCAATCGCCAGTATCGAACCTTCGTGACAAAGCAAGATCAAACACGTGCTTTGTGTGCAGACAGACAGGTCTTTGCATCAACGTGTCAACCAGTAGAAAGTGGAGCGGCGGGCAAAAAAGGGGTTCACGTCTGTGAATGCAAATCAACTAAGAGCACTTTGACTACATCATACAGTGAGCCCGTTTTTTTTCTCTTTGATAATGTATAAGCCTGCTCGATAGTAACCTGTAGGTTTGCCAAGAAATTATTGGGTACATTGCATAGTGATTTTGTATACCTTATGTACAAGGCATCTCTCTAATAGTACGGTTTCATATCATACCTGACGGTTCTATCATAGTGCCAGTTATCATACACCTACCTGATGCTGAAGGCCGGCCCACCCATTGCGTCCACTGGTGGGTGGAAGGGACGTTGATGTCCGGGCCGCACCAAAGGTTGTGGGTGGGTCGGACCAATGAATGTGGGTAGGTCGAATGAACAACGATGTTCAGGTCGCATCAGTTTTAGATACAGTATATTTTTAAGTGTCAGTGATGGACGTCGATCCAAAGATAGATCACCTATGTTTTGTCTTTACAGATTAACAAGCGGAAGCCAACATTGAACAGCAGCTGTCACCGCTGCAACGCTTCAGGGTACACACAAGTGAATATAAAGAATTCGACACTTAAGGAAGGCGCTAGCAAGAAATCCTAATTAGTGTGTGGCAAGCCGGGACACATAGCCAGCTTATCCAGAGAAGGTGGTCAAAGACGTCCACATCTGCAACCATCAAACTGCGAGGAGTACGCTGGAAACCTCATTAGGTGAGATCGTCAAATTTTACTTTATACGAGTAGTGGTTATGTGTAATCTGTGGTATCAATTACTTAAATTTGGTTTCTAAGTTTTCCAGTACTGCACGTAAATAAAAGATATTCCTATCGGAAGTAGGTCACGCAAACATTTTATGAAAAGCTCAACTTCTCAGCGATGTATAAATGTAAAGGAAGAGGGTACTAAACTCACTGTTTTGAAGGTTTATTAGAATCTCAAGTCAATTGTTAAATGGTGATGATGACGAAAACGATAATACCGTGAGAGTGACGGCAGTAGTACATAATGAATCTCACTCCGATATTCACAGTGACACTTATCAGCTTGTTGCGACACCCTGTCAGCTTGTAGTGATATTTTAACGATCGGCTTGGGTACGTTGACTGCATGTAGTAGTCTGGAGTAGTCACCAAGACAAGATGAGTAATTTTGATTAATTTCGGTTGGTTAAAGGGAAGCATAATGTTATATGTGGTATGTGTCCGTATTGGAGCATTGGGGTAGTCGAAGGGACGCTAATGTTTGGTCCACGATATGCTTCCACTGATGGGTCGAAGGACATTATAGGACAATATAGGTCGAAAGGACGCTGATGTTCGGGTTAAAAAACAAAAGGAAGGCGGCCCCAAGGCCGCATCAACATCCATACCACCCACGACGGCGGATATTGTACAAATACCAACAGGGCCGACAAAAGGCGTGCTCGAGCATCATACGACCGTGTTCGTACCTCTAGCCTAGCGGCCTTAGCTTGAGTCAATTTCAGTCGCAAATTACCTACAACAGGCGAAAAATGCCAATAATACAAAAGCGAGATAGCAACACACACAAAGAGAGAGACATCCACAGCGAAAAACACCACACCTACAGAAAGTACCTACAGGTGAGTATATACAGAGAGAAGCCACAATTGATCGATGAAAAGGCGCGCTAGGGCCCCCGTGAGTGTGATAGCTAGCAAGAGCCACCTCCGGGCGGTACAGCGCGCCATACACATTGTACATCGCAGCCTTTAGGGGAGTATAATATCTGCGTAGTATTGTCACTATAGGCATGCTACGCAGACAAATGAGATACCGGATTGTAGTGGACCCCGAGGTACTGCAGAGGTAAGGAGCGGAAACTCGAGGCCTCCACCAGCCCCTAGTGGTTGAAGAACACATTAATTGATTGATTGTTCTCTCACTGTCGATCTAGCGCTCGTATACGTCACCCCGCGCACCCGGTGGTGACCGCGACAGCACCCGTGCGTAGACGCGGGCAACATCAGACCGAACCAGAGGTCGGTCACGAGGATCCTTGGATAGTTACCTTGGGAATCCTGACCAACCTACTGCTGACCCTAGCCGCAGGCGGCGATCTAAAAGAAGCAGCCGGAAGAGGCCTATTGGCCTTAGCTCGAGTCAATTTCGGTCGCTAATTACCTACAACAGGCGAAAAGATACCGGGGGGTAGTCCAACCAAAATCATTGTTATTTTTGCAGCGGATGTGTCAATAAATATTTTTTAATATCGTTTTTGATAATGGATTTCCGCAAAGTAACGCCTGAATCAATAAATTATCTGAAGTCGGCAAGTATAGCTGAACAGGCACGTTGTTCATTTCTCCAGGGGTGCTTAAAACTATTGTCCCAATGAATCCACGATCCCCTCTGTTATACGGTTTACCCAAAACTCATTAAGAAAATATTCCCATTCGTCCGGTTGTTTCTTACATTAACGCTCCGGCGTAAAAATTGGCTAAACATCTTAACATTATTTTAAGTTCCAAGACATGTTTCAAACCTAAGTACAGTTTAAAAAACAGTCTTTTTTTAATAAATAAAATTAAAAACGTTAACATCTCTTCCGGTGCTAAATTATTGTCTCTTGATGTAGACAGCCTTTTCACTAATGTTCCCTACGCAGAAAGCCTACGTATCTTAGAAGGTCACCTCGAGAGACAACGATTACATCCTGGAGAAATTAATTAACTCATTGGTTTGACTGGAGTGTGTATGAGACAAAATTATTTTAGGTTGAATAATCAGTACTTTTCTCAAAAAGAGGGTTTGGCTATGGGATCTCCGTTAAGTCCATTAATGGCTGAACTTTTTTAAAGATGATTTTAAAAAACATCATGTGGTGAATGAACACCGAATCCTGTTTTATTATAGGTATGTTGATGACATAATTATTTGTTGGACAGGTACTTCTCGTTAGGTTAATATTTTTGTAAATAAACTCTACAATATCCACCCCAAAATAAAGTTTAAACTGGAACTAAAAAATAAAAAAAGACGTGTGGCACTCGGAAACTACCGCGGTAAAGCTATTGCATTGCTGTTTTTATCAACTTATGCAATTATAATTATTTGACCAATGCCATCTAAAGGCGAGTTGCTGAACTAAAGAGACAAGCGTGATATTTCAAAAACTCATTAAAAGTTCTGCTATACATCGATAGATGGTGTCGGAGTTAAGTCATTTTGGTGCCCTCCGGAAAAAATAAACAAATATGTGGGTAGTTTGTCCTACATTGTCCCCGTCTCACAATAAATTGCCAACATACTCAGGAAAAATAACATCCACGTGGTCTTCCGAACAGACAAGAACTTACGTCATATTTGTAATGGTAAAGATCGCCTTGAGGATGGAAAAAAGCCGGGTGTTTATAAACTGGCCTGTGACGATTGTAACGGTGTTTATGTGGGTCAGACAGGCCGTAGATTTGATATTAGATTAAAAAAACATGTTTCAATTTACAGGAATGAACACCCTGACCAGTCTCATTTTGCTAAACATATTACATAATAGCGATCATTCGTTGCGCAACACTTTTAAGATTTTACATGTTTGTGAAAAAAGCTTTCGGTTAAGTGTGTTGGAACAATTAGAGATTATAAAACATAATAATAATAACCTTACACTATTGAATGACCAAACCAACATAGTTTCATCTCCATTATTACGTATATTCACCCAAAATACGTCACCAACAACAATATAGCATCGGCGGCGCGCGTGCAGTGAGTCACAAGGTTAAGGGGCGGAGTCTACGTGCTATATAAGCGGGCGATTTTGCGTTGTTCTCTCACTTATAGTCCTATTCGGCGAATCCATCCCTTGGGCTAAACTTGCCAAATACCTGAGCGTCACCCTTGATCGCCAACTCACTTTCGCGAAACACATCCAGATTGTTCGCAATAGGGCAGCCTTCATTATGGGTCGTCTTAGTCCCCTCATAGACAAAGACAGTAAAATGTCTCTTAGAAATAAGACGACTCTTTACAAACTTTGCATCCGCCCAGTCATGACTTACGCATCTGTAGCGACGACCTCCATAAAAGTCAAGTGATTCAGAATCACTTGATGCGCAGGGCAGTGGGCGCTCCGTGGTACTTACGGAACGCCGAACGTCACTGCGATTTCACCCTCCCCTCTATTACGCAGTATATCAAAGACTGCTCCCGCCGCCACTTCGACAAAGCTCCCCAACACTCGAATCCCCTCGTGGTCGAAGCGGCGAACTACTCCACTGTCATAACCGATCCTCACTTCCTTCCCCCCCGTCGCCGTCCAAGGCATATTTTGGGTGACCCGGACGACCACATCGCAGCCGTTACTTCCGCAGCTTTAGCGTCGTCCCAAGGAAACCCCGGTAATGGTTGTAGACTCGACCAGGGCTGTGATCTCGATCGCATTGTAGGCTCCAGCCGAGATCATCTTCGCAGCCCCAGTCGCAGTCGAGGTAATCCACACACACACGATAGTAGTCCCAGCCACGGTGCGGGCAGGAGTATACACCGCGGCCCCAGTCGCGATGTATCCTCCGGCCCAGGTAATGGCTGTGGACGAGGTAATTCTGGTACATTATGTAGCCCCAGACACGGTGCTACACCGCGGCCCCGGCCTCGATGTAGACTCCGGCCCAGGTAATGGCTGTGGGCGAGGTACTCCACTCTCTATTTGTAGCCCCACCCAAAGTACACGCATGAGTGTTCAACGCGACGATCGTGGTCGCGGTGTGGACTCATGTCGCGGAAATGGAGGAAGGTGAGGTAATTCAGTTTGTAGCCCCAGTCAAGGTAGTGATTCCGATCACGGTGTAGGTAATGACTGTGGCCGAGGTACACAAGGTTATGATTCCCAGGTAAACACATTCAGACACCAAGCTCGCCGGCGAGCTCGAGGTAAAAATTATGTCTTGGTTAGATTATCTACAAATAGTCATAGAGTAAAAATTAAATGGGCCCACTTTTAACGGTACACTTATGAACCGGGGCGATTCTCTCCGACTCCCCTCTCTCCTGGCGACGGCCCAAGCCGAGGACCGTACCTTAGTAGTGCCCTTGAGCAAGTCACCTACTCTTCTCCTTGTGGCGAAGCGTCTTCAACGTCAAGCCTCTGCGCCCGCATCTTGCTGAGTGCCATCTGCGCTCGCCACCCGTCCGCTGTTCATGCTGGTAGAGGCAATAAACAGCATTAGTTTGTTCTAAAAAAAACAAAGTTCGCTCGACGTTTCAACTTCTCCTGAGGATGCCTTGTGTAGCTAAAAAGAAAGAATCCAACATCATTTAAATGAACCAAAACAAAAAAAAGTTACATAAAAAATCATATGCTCTCACGGTAGGGTTTGAACTAATTGTATTCATACTCACTGACATAGAGAAACTTTTTAGGGCATAGGACCTCTATACCGAATCACCTATAAATGTACGGACCGAAATGATGGTAGTGACACCATATATAATGTATACTCTAAATATCTAAATAAATAAATAAATAAGTGTAGTTATATCTGTCTATCTCTTTTTGCACTTAATTAATCATTTTTATTTTTATATATAAATATAGATGGTTTCCATGACTACCGATTGTTGTGGATGCGAGTCTTCAAGAAAATATTGGACAGACACGAACAGCTTGTATGAGAAAAAAATTTTGCTATTTCAATTTTATTTTCCCACAATTTCTCACCGTTGAAGCCTTCCCCGGACTGCCACAAATATTTCATAACCAAAATTAGCCAAATCGTTTCAGATCCACCCGTTCTCGAGTTTTAGCGAGACTAACGAACAGCAATTATTTTTATATTATATAGATTGAAAATAAATAGATAAATAGAAGATAAATATATACATAAATAAGATAGGTAGTTACTTCATAACTTCTACAATGTGCTTGTATCTTTTCTATTTCTACCGCGTGCATTTTTTTTAAAGGCGGATTTTTGCGGGGTTTTGGCGAACACTGGGTTGCATAGTTATCGATAAAGCCTCAAGGGTTGACTGTCCAACCACGGCCCTAGTATAAGCTAGCAATAAGCATAGAATATTTTCCTTTTCTGTAAACACTAAGCAAGACTCTGAACATGAGCGGTCTGTCTTTTATGGATCGGCTACATCAACGCGAAACGCCGTTGATTATCGCGATGATAAACGTTAATAAAATAGTAAACTGTAAATAGTTACCACTTATCGCGATAATTTAACAACGGCATTAACATTGCCGTTGACGTTGGGCGATGAATCAGATGGCGGTATTTTTGGTATTCAGGAAAGAGATTTATGGCGGGAATTATTGTGTTGAAGTGGTAACACAAACGATTGTCATTGTGCAACATGATCAAGAAGAGATCGCATGCTTTTGTACAAAGCCAATTATGGAGTGGATGAATGAAAGTCATTGAGCTCCAGGAAATCTTGAGAAAAAGAATTTGATTTTTATTCGTTCCTAAATGTAAAAGTTTGTATGTACCTATGGATGTCAGTTACTCAATTAGGAAAAACGGCTTAGTGCCCCGGTGACAAGAGGCCAGTTTTTCAAGCCAGGACAGCAAGATAGTGTCAGTAAGCTAGTAAGCCAGTACACAAGCCAGGACAGTTTTTAATAGATGGAGTTCTATTTTTAGGCCAGTAGCACCCTCCTACCACTGATTTTACTATCCTGACTTGTGTACTAGCTTCATGTGGCCGGTGGGGCTATTTTCAGTTGGCTAGTAAGCATTTACCACATATTTTGTTAATTTATCTAACGTGTTTTTGTGATACTAGGATGCCCAAACTAAAACTACGGACATTAATTTAAAAATTGTACAACTGTACCAAGACCATTAATGTCTGTGAATCGCCACCCTTCCAAGTAATAAAAACGACTATAAACGAGATTCAGGTACAAAAAATGTGTGGCGAAATAAAGAAAGTGGTTATGGTCCCGTACCGTTTTTGTAATTTATCTTTTGCGAATAGGTACAGTTTTCGAAGTAACTCCTTCAGACGAATAATGTGTTTTTTTCGCATGCAATTCATATTGGACTCGTGGTTACTATAGCCACTGCAATATTACTAGCTTAAAATAATGAGGCCTCGTGTAAATGGAACTACCCTGTTCCAAGCCAGGTCAGCAAGCCAGGACAGTTTATTAAAAAACTAGCTTGTTATCCTAACATGAAAAACTGGCCTCGTGTCACCCGGGCATTACAGATTTGGATGAAATTTGGTAAGTAGATAGATAAGGTACTGGTTTATGCATGGAATAATTTTCTTTATTATAATCATCCATCACTATGTGGGTGAAACCGAGGTTTTAATTAGTATATTCATATAATAAAGATAACACTTTTTTATAAATATGGAAACCTACTGTTATTATTTATTTAGTGACATTATCAGCAGTGTGGCTCAATTTATCGCGATAATTATTGGAAAAATTAGCGCTTTGTTTAAGGCGATGATGGGTATTGACGGTAAACTTTGATGTGGCCAAGCCATCATACTACATGCAGTAAAACTTTTCAGTGTACAACTGTCATTCACAGTGAGTGACAATGACAGCTAGGTTAATAACAAATATGGCACATATATGTTACATATCGGTAACACATTGAATCCGCTGACGCAATTCACCTACATAGGAATTGCGCAACGCGGTAACAGCGAACATGAGGCGCCGACGCAGCACAACGTGAGCGCGGCCGACACGTACGCCACCGGACACCGGATGCCTCGCCTCGTCACCACTTCGTGTCACTCTTGGCTCCAACTTTGATCATTAGACACATTCTTAGTAATAATTAAATTAAATATAATAAAAGTAACTTTCTTAAATAAATTCCTGTTAAACATTTTGGTTTTTTTTGCATCTTCTGGACTCGCTCAACTTAATTGGCGCAGTCGGTAGGATATTCTAAAGTAACTTCTAAGTGATTGAAGCTGCAATACAAAAGGACCTACAGGAGCGGACGTCCGGAAGTGATCTAGAAATCGATCTCGCAGACACCAAGATGTATATGTAAGTGCTTTAGTTTCTATCTAGAGTTGCTTTCCTTTTTCCTTTAAGTGTTTTATCATATTTTCCAAGATTTTCCATCCAAGGCAATCTCGGGACCCTAGGTTAGGCAATAATAGTAACCTTGGAACATTTCAAGACGCGAATAGAAATTTAGAAATTATTAATAGTTCTAGTGATAGTATAACTTCGGAATTAGATACGATGTCGGACGCCATGGTTGATCACGTTTTTAAAGCACTACGGTTATTGCCAGAGTTTGATGGTAATCCCAACGTGCTCACGAGATTTATTAGGCTATGTGATCAGTTAGTAACGCAGTATGTTAAGGAAGAGGCAGGTTACGAGCTATCTAACCTAGCCTTATTAAATGGCATTTTAAATAAAGTCGTAGGGCCTGCCGCCCGCCTTATAAATTCAAACGGTATTTCTGAGAATTGGATTGGCATTCGATCTGCCCTAATTAATAACTTCGCCGACCAGCGAGACGAGACATCATGATATAATGATCTCGCACTACTGAACCAAGGTTCATCAAGCCCTCAAGAGTTTTATGAAAAATGTCAGAACCTGTTCAGTACTATAATGACGTATATCAGCCTGCATGAAACGGTAGCGAGTACCATTGAGTCAAAACGATCTTTATATAAGAAGTTAACACTGCAATCGTACTTACGGGGTCTCAGCGACCCGTTGGGATCTCGTATCCTTTGCATGCGACCTGATACTATCGAAAAGGCTCTAGAGTTCGTGCACGAGGAGGTCAACACCTTGTACTTACAGCAGCGCAACGAGCACCTTCCCGAAAGGAAGACGCACATGCAGCCGCAGGTAAGTGAAACTAAATTTAATTACGGATTTATGTCACCCGCACGACAGCTAGTAATGCCACTTCCAAGGCCGTTCAACATGCCTGGACCATCTCAGCAATTAGTTTCACAGCCACACAGGCCTATTCCCGCAGGCTGGAGACCACAGGCCCCACAGTTCAAAGGGCCCACGAGGACGCAGCAGATGTTCGCAGCGCCTCCACCAAACTACAGACCTCAAAGTAACGTATTTAAGTTGCCACAGCGAAACGCGCCTACCGGCCCGCAACCGATGAGTGGAGTTAGTCACTACGTAGCCAAACCATTTCCTACCCGCCAACCTCATGACTGGCGTAAGTTTGGTAATCCACCTCCATCGAATTATTTTAAGTCAAGGGAAATGAATTTTAACGAGTTTTATGACCAACAAGGGTATGACGACTATCAAAATGACTATCAACATGGCTATTACCAAGACTATTACGAACACCCTAACTATTCTTATGAAACCTATTATGAACAGCAACCTCAGTACTCGGAAAGCTACTGTGTAGAAGAGACACAGGTAGATGTCCCTACACCTGAAAATGAGGATTTTCTGAAAGCTTCGCAGTCAGACAAATTAAAATAGAACTCAACCTTCAGACACAACGACAGTTACCGTACGTAAAATATTAAATCCGCCCTTGAAACTTCTAATTGATACTGGAGCTAACCAATCTTTTATCAGTCCTGAAGCGGTACAACATTTTTATTCGGATGTACCATGCAATTACGATCCCTTCGAAGTAACTAATATTCATTCCACCACCCGCAATGACTATTCCATAACGGTACCGTGCTTTCAAGAAATTAACGAGAAGGATGACATAACGTTGTTCATTTATAAATTTCACGACTACTTTGACGGACTGATTGGACTTGACTTACTAGAGAAATGGGAATCTAATATCGACTTGAAAAATAAAACGTTAGTAACAAGACAATCGACCAACCCACTACTAATGTATGTCTCACGTAACTGTAACCTGTACGAAGATATTATACCCGCGAATACTTGCAAGTTAGTTAGAGTCCCAATTAACTTCCATGATGGCGATGCGTTTATCTCAGAGCAATCTATATCTAATTGTGTTATAGGAGACTGTGTTACTACGGTTAAAAATAATCGCGGTATCATAGAAATCAGCAACCCAACTCGTCATGATGTAGTTTTCTCAATGGACCGCCCCATTAGTGCAGAATTATTTAATGTGCAGTGCACGCGCAACGATAACCAATCAACTCGCGCTAAAGAAGTGCTGTCACGTTTACGTACAAGTCACTTAAATCAGGAAGAGCGTATTAACTTAGAGACACTTTGCACTCAATACGCCGATGTGTTTTACCTTGACGGTGAGCCTTTAACTTTTACGAATAAAATGAAACACCACATTCGTACAAAAGATGAAGTGCCGATATACACCAAAAGTTATAGATACCCGTACATTCACAGACAAGAAGTTTAAGACCAAATTTCTAAGATGCTAGAACAGGGAATAATTCGGCCTTCCGAGTCAGCTTGGAACTCTCGAATATGGGTTGTTCCTAAGAAATCAGACGCGTCCGGTAAAACCAAATGGCGCTTAGTAGTAGATTTCAGGAAGCTGAATGATAAGACCATCGACGACAAGTACCCCATCCCTAATATTGCTGATGTACTTGACAAATTAGGCAACTGCCATTATTTCACTACCCTAGACCTCGCCAGTGGCTTTTATCAGGTAGAGATGAACCCTGATGATATTCCCAAGACGGCATTTAATGTTGAGCACGGGCATTTTGAGTTCTTAAGAATGCCAATGGGCCTTAAAAATTCACCATCTACATTCCAACGTGTGATGGATAATGTCCTTAGGGATCTCCAAAACGTTCTATGCCTCGTCTATCTAGATGACATCATCGTTTTCAGCGTCTCATTACAAAAACACATGGTTAATCTAGAAAAAGTGTTCAAGAGACTCCGAGAATCCAACTTCAAAATCCAAATGGATAAGTCGGAGTTCTTAAAACTAGAAACCGCTTATCTAGGACACGTCATCAGTAAAGACGGCATTAAGCCGAACCCGGATAAGATCACAGCCATCCAAAAATTCCCAATACCTAAAACCGCTACCGAAATGAAACGATTCCTCGGGTTATTAGGTTATTACCGTAAATTCATACCTGACTTCGCTCGTATAGCGAAACCAATGACTCAATGCCTCAAAAAAGGATCTCGCATTTCACCTGATGACGTCAATTATATAAAATGTTTCGAACAGTGCAAAACCTTACTTACTTACGACCCTATACTACAGTACCCTGACTTTGACAAAGAATTCATATTGACTACTGACGCATCCAACTTCGCTATCGGTGCTATCCTTTCGCAAGGACCCATTGGTAGTGACAGACCTATATCTATGCATCAAGAACTTTAAATAGTAGTGAGATCAATTACAGCACCATAGAGAAGGAACTTCTGGCAATAGTCTGGGGAACAAAATACTTCCGTCCCTACTTATTTGGTAGAAAATTTAAAGTTTTAACCGATCATAAACCCCTTCAATGGGTCATGAACCTCAAGGAACCCAGTTCTCGGTTGACACGTTGGAGATTAAAACTAAGCGAGTACAATTTCACTCCCATCTACAAGCAAGGTAAACTCAATACCAACGCGGATGCACTCTCTCGTATTGAAATATATAACGAGGATGCTAATTCCATTGCAGTTAATCCTCCTGAAACCGAAAATTTTTTTTCACAAGCCGGTTCCTCTACCCTCACAGCTCACACTAGTGCCGAAAATCCAATATTAGAAATTCCGATATCTGACGACCTACTTAATAGATTCCACAGACAAATATGCTTTGTAGTAGTAGGAGACATAAAAAAACGACCGACAGTGACTAAACCCTTTGAGACACACACCAGGACAACCATACAGTTATCAGAGTCTTACTTAGAAGATGACGTCATAAACGCAATAAAAGAATATGTTTACCCCAAAGTAAAAACAGGTATAATTATACATCCAACATTGGCCATGTATAAAATTATCCCTATTATTCAGGATAAAGCTCATCCATGAATCTAGTTTTGACTAAAACCGAAGTCGAAAATGTTAAGGAATATTTGAGACAGCAGGAAATTATAAAAACATATCACGAGGGTAAAACCAACCACCGTGGTATTAATGAGTGCTTTCTAGCTTTGTCGTCTTAGTATTTCTGGCCAAAAATGAAAGAATCTGTTACAAAATATATTAACGAATGTAATATCTGCGGCCAGGCTAAATAACAACGAAACCTTTCAAAATCCTTCACATGGACCTCTTCACTGTCCAGAATGAAATTTTTTTGACATTAGTTGATGCATTTTCTAAATACGCCCAAGCATACCATTTGCGAGACGGCACAGCTTTAAGTGTCGTTCAAGCTCTCCTCATATTTTGCACCCATCACAGTATCCCTTTGACTATTGTGACTGACCAAGGACCTGAATTTACTAACGCGCTATTCTCAGAATTCACCCGACTTCATAAAATACAGCACCACAAAATCCTTGCACATACTCCTAACGATAATGGTATCGTTGAACGTTTCCATTCAACTATCCTAGAACACCTAAGGATATTGAAATTAGAACGGAAAAGCGAACCTGCAATTAATCTGATGCCATATGCAATCTTAGGTTATAATAGCTCTATACATAGTTTCACCAAATGCCGACCTATTGACCTTATAACAGGGCATTTTGACCCACGCGACCCGATTGACATAGATTTGACTGAACATTTATTCCAACAGTACCTACAAGACCACAAGAGAAAAATGACTTTGGTATATGACTTAATTAATGAGACCTCATTACACAATAGAACCGAATTGACTGAAAATAGGAAAAAAGACCGTGAACATGAAAAAGAATACTCTCCTGATCAACAAGTATTCGTACGGAACCCTTTAGCGACCCGACAGAAACTAGCACCGCGTTTTACGCAGGACACAGTTTTAACCGATCTCCCTATACATATTTACACTAAAAAGAAGCGAGGTCCAGTCGCTAAGTCACGCCTTAAGCGAAGTCCTAAAAATCCTGTATTGTTACAGGATACTACTGTCGCTACTGCTACCACTGACTCAAGTACAAGATGTAACGATTGACTCATTACAAGACGGACTAGGTTTACTTCCATTTAAATTAGGACCCACTAAAATCATTTCCCACTATCATTCTTTCCTGACTTGTATTGACCTAAGCAATATTCACTTGCAAATTAGCACAGTGAAATCTCAATTGTCTGAACTCAGACCTCAATTAAATAATAAGACTCTATCGCTTTATGAGCCTCATATCGATTTTCTAAGTAATAAACTGTAACGAATTTTTGACCAATTACAGACATTTGAACCCGAACGTAAGAAAAGAGGCCTTATTGACAGACTTGGTTCAGTAATTAAAAGTATCTCTGGTAACTTAGATTATACAGACGCAATTAAATACGACAATGCCATTCAAATCTTAAGAAATAACGAGCATAAGTTAGAATTAGAATTAAATAATCATATTAGTTTGAACAAAGAATGGATACTTGAAAACTCTAAAATACTACAGAATATAACTCTAAACCAAGGTAAAATTGCAAAAGTTCTTGATCTTATAATGAGCAGTGATAGTACTAGGGAAAACGAATTAATTAAATACGCTCATCTAGCTCAGTACTTCATCATTCTCGGTGACAATATAGACCAATTGTCCGAGGAGATCACTAAGTTAGAGAACACACTAGCGTTCATCAAAGTATCGAGTATCCCTCATTCAATTTTAAATATAGCAGATTATAAGACGATATTAGTTAGGTTACAAAATTTATATTCTAAGGATGAAGTTCTGGACGTAGAAATAAGATATTTGTACGATACGATTAAGCTAGGTTATTTTTATAAAGATAGTCAAATAGTTATAGTTCATAGGATACCGATTGCCTCTCCCATAACGTACGATCTCTATAAATTATCCATTGTTCCCAATAAGAATCGACAAATCCTCATCCCCTTCCTACCCTTCATAGCAATTTCTGGAGAAGATTCTGAGTACATGGAGGCAGAATGCCCGAAGGTAAAAGAATGGTACCTCTGCGAGCAAAGGTTCAACTACAAGGTTCCAGAAGATCCTGATTGCATCCACCAGCTGATCATCAGACAGGAACTACACCCATCCTGTAAGCTAACTGAAGTCACCCTGAGAAGAGAAGCGATGGAACAACTCGACGACAAACACTATATATGAGTTTTCCGAACAAGACCAAAATCAAGACTTCGTGTGGACAAGAACAGTACCGGATCCTGCAAGGAAGCTACTTAGCAGTTATCCCTTTCAACTGCTACCTAAAGACACCTTATTTCCGCATTTCAAACTCCAACCATCGCTTCAAAGGCCATCCTTTAAAAATCATGGAGCTACCACCGTACAAGGAACAACCACTTAGCAAAGACGCATCTATTATCCTGCAGTCAATCAACTTAGAAAATCTCCACCTAATAAACGAGAAAATTTCACTTCAAAGCCCAGTTAAAACTAGTGAAATCTTTGATCGAAGCTTATATCATACTACCATTCCAGTCTACGTGCTCCTGTATAGTGCAACCGCACTCGCCATCGGTTTCTTATACAAACCACTTCGAGCCCGATGCGTTCAACCAATCAAACATCCTGAAACGATGATAGCGTTCGTTTCAGGACGTTTGATTGGTTGAACGCATCCTATTGATGGGATCTATACTGAAATAGCAGAGACAAGAAGATGTCACCCTCGCGAGATCAAAGTCGACCACAGCATCATTTCAGCGACTCTTCCAAAAGTTGTTTCGAAATAGTCGCTGAAGTACGGGGGGAGATGTTACATATCGGTAACACATTGAATCCGCTGACGCAATTCACCTATATAGGAATTGCGCAACGCGGTAACAGCGAATATGAGGCGCCGACGCAGCACAACGTGAGCGCGGCCGACACGTACGCCACCGGACACCGGATGCCTCGCCTCGCCGCCACTTCGTGTCACTCTTGGCTCCAACTTTGACCATTAGACACATACTTAGTAATAATTAAATTAAATATAATAAATGTAACTTTCTTAAATAAATTCCTGTTAAACATTTTGGTTTTTTTTTGCATCTTCTGGACTCGCTCAACTTAATTTATATACAAAAATCTATATACACAAATATAGCATTGTTAACTTTTTTATCGGTTTGTTTATGAAATGCGACGTTGCCGTTTCGTTACTTTGAAATAAATATCGTATAGTTATTCAATGTTAAAACGCATTAAATTGTAATAAACTATCTCGTTTCTATAGCAACTTAATGCTAAGAATATGTATATCACGGATGTTTTATTAGTACCACTGTAAGACATAATATAAATAAATTTTAATAAATGCACAAATAATGGAGTTGCTGCATGTAGTGATAAATAACTGTTTAGAGCAAGGAATATTTCCAGACTGCCTCAAAGAAGGTCGAACAATATCATTGTATAAAAAGAGGAAGATACTGAACTTGGTAACTACCGCCCCGTTAGCATCCTACCAATGATATTAAAATAGTAGAAACTATCTTAAACAACTACAGTTTCAAAAATTTTAAACTGACTTCCATTCTATTCAGTTATTGGAGTGTAGCTCAAAAACTACTTGACCGAATTTGATAACATTTAAATGGGATCCCACGAGAAGTACAAAAAGAATATTGAAGATCGGTTCACCCAGTCGAAAGTTATGGTATATGTTGTATGTATAGTTATGGTAACAAACATAAAAAAGAAACAAAAAGATCATTCGAATTGAGTACCTCCTCCTATTTGGAAGTCGCTAGAAAATAGAATAGTTTGTTACTTTGAGAAATAATACCTTCTCACTATAGTAGATCCAACCGTTTATCCTCTTTTTGACAGATCTAATTTGTCAGTTAAAGTGTTGTGACCAAGTGATTATAGTGGACACGATTTCGATTCATTTTTCTATCGAGTCTGTGCGGAAAGAGAATAGTCCTAGGAATGGCGCCATGACCATGGCTATTGGCCATCTAGAAATACGTCAGCCAATGGGGAATGTTGAAAGGGCGTGGACAGGCCGTCATGGCATGGCCATCTAGAAACGCATCAGCCAATGGGAAATGCTGACGCATTTCTAGATGGCCATGCCCAGATGGCGAGGCCACGCCGTCCGGTTACG
Organism: Selenia dentaria; assembly: GCA_917880725.1. Classification (NCBI taxonomy): domain Eukaryota; kingdom Metazoa; phylum Arthropoda; class Insecta; order Lepidoptera; family Geometridae; genus Selenia; species Selenia dentaria. The sequence goes on along the minus strand of OU862877.1, from coordinate 12,356,652 downwards.
CCCGTGTAGTTTCCAAGGTAAGCTATCAAATTCTGAGTTATAAGTTTTCACTTCTATCGGCAATTCCTATGACTGCCAATTTTTTTGTCTATGGGTAAGCAGTAGTATTTTATCAAGGTAGTAAAACTCAATGGTCCACCGCCGTTTTGTATTTGTCACTGTCACTCGCAACAAGACGCCCGTGCTAGTAATTATTTGCTGAGTTTTATATTGGAACTATAAAATGCCGAAAGGATCAGTGCTGAAAGGACAGACGAGAGAAATGGTGATCAAGCTTCGTAATTACTTTGAAGCAGAGTATCAAAATGGCGGCCCGCTTTTACCATTGTCGCAAGTGAGAGAGCGCGTTGCGGCCGCGTTAGGTATTAGTGCATCTACGATTACAAAAATTACTACCGAAGCCTACGGAACAAGCGGCATGCAGGAGAATAAGCTTCGTACGCCGAAGAAAAAACGCCAACCACGTCGTGTGACTTCGGTTGACAACTTTGACGCAGACGCTATACGCCGTCATATATATAACTATTACTTACGTAAAGAAGTTCCAACACTTAAAAAACTTGTTGCTTCTTTGCGTGAATGTGATTTGTTCCGAGGTCAAAAATCGTCATTGGTAAAGGTCTTGAATGAAATTGGATTTACTTATAAAAAATCGGACAAACGCAAAATATTGATGGAGCGTCGCGACGTAGCTTTTGCTCGTTGCGAATTTTTGAGCGAAGCCAAAAAAATTACAGATTGGTCAAATGTTGTTTTCACTGACGAAACTTGGCTGAATGCGAACCACACAGTGTCTAAGAGCTGGACTGATGACACCGCTGCTTCCACTACCTCAGTACCGATGGGAAAAGGAGAACGTCTAATCATTTGCCATGCAGGGTCTGTGAAAGGATTCATGCCAGATGCTTTGTTGGCCTTTAAATCCAAAAAAACAGTTGAGTACCACGAAGAAATGAATTCTGAGGTTTACGAAAGTTGGTTTAAGGAAATGGTACAATCATTGGAAGAACCGTCAGTTATTATTATGGATAACGCATCCTATCACTCACGCCAAATTGATAAAATGCCGACCCAGGCCGACAAAAAACAAGTAATCATTGACTGGCTTCAACGACATGGTGAAAATGTTGATAACTCCTTACTAAAAGTACAATTACTAAATATATTACGAACAAAAAAACACTTCCCAAAACGATATGTGATCGACGAAATAGCTGCAGAACATGGTCATTGGGTTCTTAGACTTCCACCCTATCATTGTCAATACAATGCCATTGAATTAATATGGGCTCAAGTTAAAGGACACGCTGCTAGAAATAACACAAAACCCCCATTCACGGCAAACAAAATGGTAAATTTATTAAAAAATGCATGTGTGAAAGTAACTGCGGAAAGCTGGCAAAATGTAATTCAAAAAACACAAGAAACTATAATGGCAGATTGGGATAAACACGTGGCGATAGATTATATGAGTCAACAATTAATTATAAATGTCGGCAATAGCTCGAGTGACAGCAACGATGAATCTGATTTTGATTAATAAATAAATAAAAATAAAAGATTAGATTTCGTTTGCTTAAATTGGAATTGGGGTTGCTCAAACTTTACTATTTTCTGGTACCAAACGGCAGACTTTAATGTCTGCCATCCCCAGCGAGCAACACGGAAGGGAGTAGCCTTAGCTAAAAAATATTGTTCAAATCTTTCTGTCATTTCTTGCGGGAGGGGAAGTTGCACACTAGCGCAAAGCCGCACTATTACATACAAAACATACCTGTACCGATCCATTGCCGATCATACTCACACAACCAAATCACTAACACATAAAAAATAAAGCACCATTCACAAATCTAGCCCCGCCCTCACCCCACAGTATATTATCAAACTCCATGGTCCATGCGGACTTGTACTTTGACAGAGGGGAAACGCTGTGTATGCCTACTCCCTTCCGTGTTGCTCGCTGGCCATCCCAGATTTAACCGGTAACAGCTTCGTCAAGTATGACTTGTACTTGTAATCATCATAGTCATCATAACCTTGTTCTTTTTTGGATATACACCAGGAGATAAACACGTCTTCAAATAATGCTGTATGTTTTCCTGAGGCGCATCAATATAACGGTTTTACATAAAAATAAATCCGATATTATGTGCCGAGAACGGAAAACACCCGTGTAAAAATAGTTCATAAACAATATCGATATCTCAATCGTAACTTCGTAACATCACTATGTTGATAGCCATAGAACGTAATTTTTTAAAAACGTTTGTTATTTTATGGAATTTATAAAAAAACTACTGCACTTATGGACTCATTTTGTGAAAGATGATTATTATACGGGATCAAGGAGCAAATTTAAGCAGTTGTCATATTTTTAAAACCTCGCATTTATAAGTTAACTTTTGCGTAACATCGTCATGTTACGTTCTATTGGTGCTGTCAAAAAGAGGATAAACGGTTGGATCTACTATAGTTCACAGTTTGGATTCCGGATAGGTCGATGTACTGAAAGGGCAATTCGAAAAGTTGTTTACTATATTTCCCTGGACAAAGCAGCGAAATGTCCCAGCATTTATTGTGATTTGGACTTTCGATTATTAAGATTAAGACACGATGTATTGATTATAAATTTACAACATTATGGTTTTGATGGACCGGAACAAAATATGATGCGCACTTATTTGACCGAGCGAGCGAAGCGTCTCTGCTTTAACTGGCCAAATTGGCTTTCACCTGTCCGAATATTTGAAAGGGTGTTTATTGCTCTTCCTGTACAGGTCGCATTTTTGAACCAATCTTGGCGAGACTTGGTATGTATGTTCTACTATCAATCAATCAATAAATAAGTATATATAAGTATCAAAGCCTTGACTGCCTGAGAGACAACGCACAGCCTTAAGCGCAGGCCGCAGAGACTTGAAATTTGGAGGGGTCTTTAGTCTTGTTGGGTAGAAGTTTACTTTGAAAGGGTTTTTCGAAATTCAACCAATAGAGAGCAAAAATGAGTGAAAAAGTTTGTATGAAAGTCCATTGTTTTTGAACTTTAGGTGTGAAAATTTGTATATATAGATAGTTCAATTAAGGAAAACGTGACATTTCTTAAATATTTTGAATGAATTTGTTTTTATTTTTGAAGATGTTTAATAAAGGTGGAACAATTGGTATTGAGATATTTCATTTAAATAAAAAGGTGTTCTTTAATATTTTTTGATATGGATGATTTAAAAAGGGATAAAAAGGACGAAATGTACAGAAAATGTTTGATTTTTAAAGTTATATTTGTGAATATTTGTATTTAGAATATACTAGCTGACCCTCCAGCGGCTTCACTCGCTTGGTCTTGGTATTGAGGTAGAAATGCCGTTTTGGAACCTCGAGGTCCTGGGTGGATCCCCGGGTTGGTCAGCTACTGGCTTTTTCTGACAAATAAATTTTTAAAGAGTGCCCTTTAGTTTGCAATAGACTCACCTCTTAAGAAATAAAACTAAAACATGTCTAGCGAAACGTAGGCGCTCAAGACACCGCTGCTTCCCCCTTCGAGGATATATAGGCATAACTATTTGTTATGTTGTGTTTAAAATGAAATATAAGTATTGCAGGCGATTCACTCAAGGCCGCTAGACTGATGTTTCACCTCCGTGGTGATGGATGATGATGAGGATGAATCAAACATAGCGTATGTTACTCAGGCATAATGTAATTAGCTCTAAACTCGTAAAAAATAGATTGAATCGATTAAGCCTTCAGCTGTAGTTTAACGTGAATCAATTAAGAACAAACAAACAATCATATATCATTCCTCTTCATTATTATAATCCTCTTGTTTTTTTTTGTTGATGATTCGGGTCGAAAAAACATAAATAATAATAATAATAAGAAATACAACATAAAATGAACAGTTTACAGTTATAATCGATTACCTACAGTTGCATAATATAGCATAACAAATTGTTCATTATTTGGATGAATTAAAGTTCATTTAATTTTTCAAGGTTGGTCGCGCCATATTACAATTTTTGCTGTTAAATCGATGTAGTAGTATATTGACGTAATAGTGTGTCCACATTCCTTAATTTAATCCCTATCGGCTCCCGCCTTTTGTTCCAATTGTGTCACCGTGAAGTGGAGCACACACGCTAGTTAGTTCCGGCTTGGACAACGCTCAGATGCGACGCTCGCTAATCGTCACTGCGCGAATTGAAAATATTATGCATACTTATGGTTTTGGTGATAATACAGCAGTTTAAGTATTATCAATCGCGAACAGACTGTCAAATAGCAAACGAATGGTGAACATATTCATTTTGGATGTTTTTTTTAATATTTATTCTTCCACACTACAGACTCTTTGGTCCGTACCTTTTTTAGATTTGTTTTTTTTGAATATTACATTTTCATGGAGATTCGTTCTCCAAACATCAAAATAAACATTCTTAAGCTATGGTGGAAATTGCTTAAAACTAAAGTGAGTCCATTTGTTTTGTAAATACATAAATCTATTGCTAGTGAACAATATTTCCTAATTTTATACTTATGTGTACGTTATTGGCCAGAAATACTTGCCTCAGGTTCACGCCTTTGCCATATCCTTTTTAACATAGCCTTCACGATCTCTTCATTTCGGTCTTTTATCGCCATTTTGAGATTATACTCTATGATTCGATATTCGGATGCTTTAATCGCCCGCCTGACGAAATCGCCAGTCGCGTCCGAGCTGTCGTCGGCAAAATACGTGCAGCTGCCCGAGTGTCGTGACAATGCCACCAATGCATGAGACCCGCTGTCTCGGAGTTTCGTGACTTGCTCCTTCGTCTGGATGATGATCACCGTTTCGTAGGTCAAACCCTGTGCTTCGTGTACTGTTAGGGTGCATGACCCTTCCGCTGATCCGTATCCTTTACCGACAAAGAAGGGGTTTTCGTTCTGTGTCAGCGCTAGATATAGGGTTTACGGAAGGTCCGTTGGGATTTTTACACCTGTGTACTGTTCCAGCTTCAGGCAATGGACTCGGGATCTAGACGAGTAAATACCGGAATACACTTCGCTGAGTACATATGCTACATACATTGGATTACGGCGCGTACAGAACAGCTCTTGGCTGATGGATGCCAAGAATTCAGGACTACTGTATTTTATCTCGAGGAGATTTTCCCTTTCGATATACGCCAGTTGGTCGCGTCTCCGATGATGACAATTTCTTCCACCTCCAGTAACCTTGCAGCCATTATTATTGCCCCAAAATAGTTCATGTGAGCTTCGTCTATTACTAAACGTTTTCCTCTGCGTTCAATGAAGCTATTGGCTAATACGGAGGCCATGGTAAGAACTTTGGATTTTACTCCGTCGCCTTTGCGGTGCGCTACTTTGTCTCGCAGGTCTTTGGCTGCTACAGTTGTCGTGGTGATTACGATGTCTTTGTCAACATCGAAGTTGTCAACTATCCAAGTTGTTTTGCCGCATCCCGGTACTCCGTTAATCCACTTAACGTTCGGCATAGTCCAAAGTTTGGATAACGCTGCTGGATTCTGGATCCCTCGAATGGTTTCCGCCATTTCAAGGATTTTCTCCTGCAGCATTATCTTTGTGCACCGAGCTTTGACGATGAGGGGATCTTTCTTATTCTTATTCGTTTTGGGGGCGATGAGGCCTGCACTGACGTCCCGCTTGGGGTGTTTTGTGCATTACCCCTGCCAGCATTTACTCAAGCCAGCCTAACTCCTTCACATAGCGGAGTATGGCCTTGGGTCGCTGGCACAATTACTGCTCCAGTGTAGTTTGAGATTTTGTATGAACAAACGTCGATGATGCTGATGATGCATCTTGCGTTCTGGAGTGGACCTCCAGTAATCCTGTTTTTGCTCTAATATCTTCCGTAGCCCTGCAGTGCAGCAACACATGCTCCACAGTTTCGTCTTTCTGCAGACAGCCTCTACATAGTGGGCTGTCCGTAGCCCCTATCTTGTGCAACTGGTATTTTAGATTATAGTGACCAGTGATGATGCCCACCATTCGGCGAAGGTCTTGACGTTGTAATCCTAGTAATTTGTTCGTAGTATTTTTGTTTAGGATTGGAAACATGGATTTCGCATGTTTACAGTCATTCCTGTCATCCCAATAGTTTTGGTGTTTTCTTTCTGTATAGCGACTCAGGAGATTCCGCACTTCCATTGCTGAGGGTCTGCAGAGTTCCATTTCCTCAGTGCTACCCTGCTTTTTGGCTCCTTCTTTAGCTAGTATGTCTGCCCTTTTGTTGCCAGCACAAAGGCCATGTCCCTTTGTCCATGATATAATTATTTTGTACTTCTCTGAAAGTCTTTGGAGTGCAGCATGACATTCCGTTAGGACTCTTGACCTTGTTACCGGTATTTTTAGTGCGTGAACGACTGCTGCACTATCCGTGATGAATGCTAGCAGCTTGTCTTCCTGTTCACTTTGTGATTTCAGGCGTGATATTGCCCTAGCAGCAAGTAGCAGGGCCATAGCCTCTGCTTGAAATGCCGTTGTGGTTTTGTTCAGGGCTATTGAATTAGAAATTGCAAGTTCTGGTGAATGGAATCCACAACCTGTTTCCGTTTTGTTTTTTGCGCCGTCCGTGTACACATGATAGGATGGTTATAGACTCTCTAGGGTACCGCTTTCGGTAGTCAGCTCGTACTTCTTGTTTGCGAGGTGCGTCTTGGCTATCCTGTCGGTGCCTCTGTGTGATTCCAGGATTATTTTCGTCACCATGTCTAAAATTCTACAGTGATTTGTGATGGACTGCGTGCCTTTCCATTGATCTGTAGATTTTATTCTTAGCGCAGACGCCATTGCTTCTTGCTGTATGTGTAGATGCAACGGTGTCAGGCCAAGGATTACATCCAAGCCAGCTGATGGTGTCGTTTTAGTGCTCCCGCTTATATGAGAGCATGCCAGTCTCTGAGTTTGCTGTAGTTTAGTCATAGTCACCAAGGTTGTTTGGGGCCACCATACAACGCTTCCATAAGTAAGAGCTGGTCTTACTATGACTGTATAGAGCCATCGACAAAGCTTCGGTTTGAGACCCGAGTCTTTGCCTACTGCTCTAGCACTCTGCATCAAAATGTTTGTGGCTTTTGTGGTGACGTGCTCAGGCTGCTTTGTCCATAAAAGTGTGCTATCGAGCCAAACGCCTAAGTGTTGCTAAGTCTAAGGTCACGCCTCGTAAAGTGGTTTGTCTAGCTAGAATTGAACTCTGTGCAGCACTTTTCCTCGCCAAGTTAGTCAACGCTATAATCAACGCATTGAACAATCGCATACGCATCAAGGATGTATTTGCATTCTCTTAGTCGACAGTTACTTTATGCTGGAACCACGCTTCTCCCCAAAGGTGGCATACTTTTGTCCCTACTAGAGTCTCTAAAATTCAGTTTTTAATATCGCCGCAATGTTTCCGACACGTGTTAGGTGTTGATAATCCAGCCAACTGTCTATCGCGCGGACTAAGTCCCGCTCAAATATATGACCACACGCTTTGGTTCTATGGCCCGTCTTGGATCACATCTGATCCATCTAAACGGCCCGTGGTTACTTTTGACCCCTCCAGTATTTCGAGTCCACTCGAAAAGAAGAAACACGCATTTCTGACATATACTTCTCCAGAGGTTTCCTCAATTATAGGCTTTGGCAAATCGAGTTTATTCTTGGTCCAAGCTTCTGCGCTGTGTAGTATACATCTGTCGTTTCATGAAACTGCTCCCTCCACAAGAATGCATTACTTCTGCAGACTTAGATTACGCTGAACACAGGGTACTTCGTGAATTACAGGCCTTATACTTTTCGGAAGAGATAGCTAAGCTACAGGATCAAAAGCCTTGCAGCCGCATTCAGCGTCTAAAACCATTCTTACACAATGGTGTTGTAAAGGTCGGTGGATGTTTGTCTAATTCTGATATGAGCTTTGATCAGTAGCATCCGATTGTTTTATCGCGAAGGCATCATATTCTGAATTTACTTGTTGATTATCATCACAAAGTCAATTGTCACGCAGGTCCAGAATTACTTATGTCGATTTTACATCAGAGGTATTGGATTTTATCCGCACGCAACTTAATTCGCAACAGGGTAAACAAATGTCTACCCTGCTTAAGGCTTCGTCCTAAAACAACATTTCTGGAAATGTCCGAACTTAAGGCATGCCGCGTCTAACAATCGGCTCAAAGCTTCTTCCATTCCAGCACCGATTATGCCGGCCCCCTTAAAGTCACCGTCGCTCGTGGACATGGCATACGATCGGTCAAAGCTTATGTCTGCTTGTTTGTCTGCATGACTACCCGCGCCGTACACATTGAGTTAGCAGGCGATTTGAGTACGGCTAGCTTTATGGCAGCAAACGATTCTTATCACGCCGCGGTCCGGTCCGTCATATGTATTCGGTTAACTGACTCAACTACGGCAGCGCTAAACGCATGCTTAGTGAATTTCATGCACTTCTAACCTCTAAACATTTCAATACCGAGTTTGCTCACGTGCTATCTGAAAACCGCATTTCTTGGTCCCGAAATACACCGGCCGCTAGCCACTTTGGTGGGAATTGGGTTGACCAATATTAAAAGCCTTAAAACGCATCTCTTTAGGGTTATCGGGGTACAGAATTTGTCGTTAAAAGATATGAATACATAAGTGCATTATGAATACGCGACCTCTTTGCCCGACCCTATCTAGCGATCCTTCTGAGCTTCTTGCTCTGACGCCCGCACACTTCTTCAATCTGAAACCTTTACGGTACTTACCCACTTGCGATATCAAAGAAGATAGAATTCATTGTCTCTCTCGCCAAGACTTATTGGATAAGCTAGTGCAATCGTTATGGAGGCGATGGAGGTCTGGGTGGCTATTCTTTTAGCTACTGAGCAATTGCCACACTAATGCAACGCTTCTGCGATTGTACTGCTTCTAATGTCAAATTCGGTATTCTGTTATATGTTGCTCTCAATTGCAATTGCGTCGCTATTGTATGCCATAGATTAATCAGACTATATCTATGGCCGTGCTACGGCTTGCGAATGTTGCCACTTAAATAAGATTGAAAACTTGAAACAATTAAATATCATGTTAAAGATCAATACAGTGGTTTAAAAGCAAAAATACATTAAATAATTATTTTGCTATCAAAACACTGTCAAAATATCACTGAAACTGAGTTTTTAATATTTCTTTGTTTACTTTATAATTGAACTCACGTGTTTGTACATTTGCCATTCGTCAAGTTAAATAGTTATGTAATACATAATGTTGCATCAAGTGACATAATTATTCAAGTGATCATCATCATCATCTCAGCCATAGGACGTCCACTGCTGACCATAGGTCTCCCCAAGAAATTGCCAAAAGGACCGGTTGGAAGCGGCTGCATCCAACGTCGTCCTGCTGCCTTTGTCAGGTCGTCAGTCCACCTTGTCAGTGGACGACCTACGCTGCGCTTGCCTGACCGTGGTCTCCACTTCAGAACCTTCCGGCCCCATCGGCCATCTGTTCTGCGTGCTATGTGGCCTGCCCGTTGCCACTTTAACTGGCTAATCTTCAGGGCTATGTCGGTGACTTTAGTTCGTCTACGGATCTCCTCATTTCTGATTCGATTACGTAGAGAAACCCCGAGCATAGCCCACTCCATAGTTTGTCGTTCAAGTTGTCAGAGGCAAGTCACAGTTACACAGATAAGTCCTTCGTCAAATCACTGTCCTCTTTAAGTTACGTTCTAGTAACGAAGTGGTTCCATTACCAAGACCAATTACCATCGTCTCATGATTCTAGTCACTTTGCCTACATTCATGCATGATTGTGTACGAACATTTAACGGTTAATAATCCATCACTACTACAAGCCAACACCACAAAAACACAAAAGTAGAAAAATTTAACAAAATAAACAATAAACAAAATTATTGGGCTTTGTCCCGCTATCTTTTTAATACTTTTATGAAGCATCGAATACAGACGAAATAATCTACATCGTCTTTGGCTCAAAAAAAAAAGTCAACAACTACCGATGTCTCAGAGTAAGTATATACAGAGTTACATACATATATAGAGTTGTCACGGTAGTAATAATACACTTAGCAAGTGTGCCAAACATTTGTAATAGATTTTTGTAATTCTAGTGAAATCTGAGTTTACAATACAACGGTCGGTAAAAAAACGGTCTTGTATTGTTATCGAATACAAGATTTGTTAAAAACGAAAATATAACCTTTTATTCGTAAGTCCACAATTTTGACCTTATTTTTACCTTGTTAATAAATATAGATTATATCAAAACTTGCATGATTGCAAATATGTAAAGAAAATACGAAATAATACGTAAATTAGCCCAAGAAAATAAGCAAATTTTGTAGTATTAACCACTCAAATTATGTAGGTAAGTAAAATAAATTCAGGTAACGTTTTTCCTAGGCATCATGAATTCTTCAGAAAAAGGGTTGATGAGCTTTCTTTTTATTGTACGTAAAATTATTCAGGACTAGACCGAAATACACACTTGGCATATTTGTAATATTTTTTAAGGACCTCTAAACTAAAAAACTATGGTTATATTTTTACTTTTAAAATTAATGCATAGACATTATTCAATGGCGGCCAATACGCCGTATGACGTCACTAAGGCAAAACCAAACAGTGTTGTGATTATAATTCGTTTTGCTCGTTTGAACATGTAGATGGTGAGAAAAAGCCAACAATGACTATGATTTTTAAGTTTTGACGTGTAATCGTGGTGGATATTAGAGCAGACTCTAACTACCTACTTGAAAAAGTTTATATATCTGAAGCTACATAAATAAAAATAAATTTTAGCCGCATAATTTGTTCTTTGTAGGGTTGTCCACCTCAAAAGGACAAATATCAACCCTTATTGGATCACTTTGTTGCCCGTCTGTTCGTCTGTATGTCTGCCAAGATCCTTTTTCATTCGATTCATTTCATAAAAAGAAAAAATCTTAATTCCATAAATTTGTAACAATGATAACAAGATTAACGAACTGACTATTAAATATTATAATAAACGTTGGTGTATTTAATCAATATAATTTTTTTTATAATAAACTTATAATTTGCGGTTGTGGTTATAACCGTGTTTATGGATCGACAGTTTGTGCTTTGACCTAGTATGTATTTAGTTTTAAAACAATAATATTAGATGCTTGCTTCACTTGCTTGATTCTCAATCTGTTGATAAGGTACGACACTATCATATTACACGTTTGTTTTTTTCCTTATGACATCATTTCCGCAGCTACTTCCGTTTTTGGTCACCGACTTTTAGAAACTCTTGTACACATTTTATTTATTCAAAATAAAGTTAATCCAATGCATATTATTTTTTTAAATTAATTGAGTTGTTTGCTCTAACTACTATTATGTTAACATTACATTGCAATTTATTTTTGATTGTGTCAACTACCCTATTGGTTGGGTTCGTAGCATTTCTGTCTCTTACCGGTATGCGCTAATGACAACTTTATTTGATACTTACTCTGAGACAGATGTGTACCACTGTAGCAACACAGAGGCACAGTAGATATATAGAGAACAGTACGGAAACTACCTTTAATCGTTTGAAACGGCCCACTGATACAAACATGCGCATCGACGAGATCCCTAAGCGGTTCTCGCGGTGCCGTCAGTAGTGAGTGTTACTAACTATTTCTACATCTTAACCTTTTTTATATAATCTAAAATATGAAATGTCACACTTGAATGACTGCTATGTGTTTTAAAATTGTAATAGTGTTCTTGTATGATCGATCAAAAATCATAATAAATTTATAAAACATAACACATAATACAAATCTTAGATGGCGGCTGCAAAAGATTATAATATTATTATGAACTATATCGTACTGGGTGTCGTTTTTATGGTTTCCGAAGGTGTCATACATTTTATTTGGTAACTAGAATTAACTAGATTTAATGTTTACAGCAGAACAACGAATGATTTATTAAAAAAAAATAATACCTTAAAACATTAAAAGTGACAACTATGGCTTCAATGGGGCATAGATAATTATTTAATCAACTAGGCTTAGTTTCCATACTGTTGCATCTTTATACTGTGACAGAGTTTAGTAGCAATGCAATCGCAACTCAATAGTTTACAGAATACCATTTATGTCAAAAACTATCGATCGCATGCCGCTAGATGGCGATCGAACCTAAATAGCGAGCAGAATACCAAAACTGTCAAAAACGACAATTTTCGTGCAATTGAATTGCTATATCGCGGTTCAATAGCTAAGAGAATAGCCCCCCTGACACACTGCACACACTGCAGTCTCGCGATAAATGGAATATGCCAACTGAAGCTGTTATGGGATGTCCATTGGACGTGATTTTGTTTATAAAAGTCTTGTTGGCACTTTAAAGTACTGTATAATGTAGAAAACAAAGATTGTACTAGCTTAGACCGGATATTTAGTATAAGAAGCGTGCAGTGCGCGACTATGCACCGTTTTAAGCGAACTGACAACTACTACCTTCGGTCACTTTTTTAATTATTAAAACTAGTTACAAATATCTACCCACTTACTACATTTATATTATACTAAAGAGCGCGTCGCTAACATACCCCACCCTAGTGCTGGATTAGCACTACACATCGACGGAGATACGAGCAACGCGGGCTGCCTATCACTTCCAGACGCCAGTCCTCGTTTTTACCTCAACCAGTCGTACTCTGTTGTCTTTACCTGGGTACGTTCGTTGGATGACTCCTTTGGCCAGGTGTTCTTGGATGGGTGAGCGTCTGACAATAAGTCGTGTAAACGAATGCTTTCCATCTAGAATAATCGGTCTTTTAGTTTCCAGGTCCACGTCTGTTGCAGCATCGATGCGGCCGCCGAGTCTCAGCAGACCGTCAACATCAATATAAGGTGGTAATCTCTCGGTATTAATTTTCCATTTTTTATTGCAGATATTTCGTCGGGAAAGGAGTCAGTCTACGCCTTCTTCAGCAGCAGAGTTTCAGCACGTGCCATCGCATCGCAGTCTACTTTGCAGGTGAGCCCTTTACATCTATCAATAAAAATAAATAATAATAAAATAAATAATAAATAAATAAATAAAATATTCTATAATAAATATCAATAAATCTATTAATAAGCATGACTGCTGTGACGCGCAGCAAGCGGAGCCAGCTCGAGAAACGTAGCAGATCAGGAGCAGGTAAGGTAGCCGCAGAATCTACCACGGTCACGCACTCTGCACTCTCCTCGTTCCGGCCCACGACATCTTTAGGCCACGAGGATTCATCTTCGTATAAAAACTTGGGACCTGTGAACCACGCGCTTTCAAACAAGGCACGGTCGAATTCTTCCCAAATTTCCAAGTCGGCTATAATCAACTTCGTAGGTACGTATTTCCATTACGCGCAAGTTTATTGATTTCTCCTAATCGATTTGCTTTAAACGTTGTACTTCATATTCATTTTTGATGTTCGAACTGCTGAAAGTGTCACCAATTGCGACCATTTCTGTAAGTACCTATCCATATTTCTAGTCCTTTGTCACCATTATTACGTCAATTATTCTCTAATTTCAAATACAGTCAACAACTTCAAAGATTTTTATGAATTCAAACGCAACGCCGCACCAAAGGTTATGAAAATTCACTTTCTGCAAATTTTGAAGTGGTTTACTTGAGTTGCTCATAAATTTGTCAGTAACATCAACACGATGCTTTTCTAAAATATTTGATAATAAAGGTATTCTGCGACCACTGAAAAACATCCACCAGGCCAATAACCAATATTAAATATAAGCGATTATTTTAATCATATCACTACATTGCGAAGAAAGAGTCTCTTCTAATTACGTTTAGACGAAAACCTAATAAATTCATCATATTTCCCGGGATATGAATTCATAAAATTTTAAAAAGTAACCGATATAAAAAATCACATATTAAAAACATTGCTTAAATTATTCATTTGTCTAATCCACTTGTTGCATTACATCGTCCACGCTGCTATGACTCAGCTGTCATAGTAGACGTTACAGCACGCGCGTGAACCAATCCCTGCTTTCCTTCTGAATTTAAACCAATCACCGAACATGTCTATCTGTAACCTCGGAAGTAATTCGTGTTTGGAATCATATTAAAGCAGTTTCAGTTTATTCAGCAGTGGAAAAGTGGAATTCAGTGGAAATTCTATTAAAGAAATTTGAGCTTTTTGGGATTAGAGGACTACCACTAAAATGGTTAAAAAGCTCCCTAAGTCATAGGAGTCAGTGTATAAAAATTGGGGAAACGGTTAGTGAGACGTTATCTGCTTTGGCATAACACAAGGTAGCGTACTCGGTCCACCTTTCTTTATTCTATACATAAACGACATACATCTGGCAAATCAAACGGACTCCTGTGGGAGGCAGCCATTAAATTGACAAAGCATCATCTAAAGCGCATAACGACTTACTTGCCTAAGGAGCCCTGTGGCGCCCTAGTGATTGCTCCCGAGTGTTACGACCTGCGCCCGCGTCAAAAGTTTGCGCCGAGTTGGGAATAAATGGCTCTTGTGCCATACCTATAGCGAGTTAAGAGACAAAATTTGAGATAGTTGAATAACCAAGGAATCTGATACATAAACATTCATGTCAAATGTATTAGTAAAATGTTATGTTACACGAGGACAAACTTGACGTAGCTGAAAAAATCTGAGTTGCTGATGAAAAAAATTTTAATATAAAAATTTTACATTAATACCTATAGGTTTTTTGGGGTAATTAAATAGTAAAAACATATATCTAACTAATTACATTCAAATATTTGAATTTGTAGAAGAAATAATATCATAAAAAAACTTGCAATCTGACCACAAAAATTAAGTTTTATCAATAAATAATTCTTACAAAGACAGGATTTTGATTTGATATTTTTAAATATTTTGAATGTCTAGAACAGAAATATTATTTTTACCTGGTAACATATGCTTAGGTTATTAATAATTACATAAAAAATAAGAGCTACTTTGAAATTTCGGCCAATAATGATTTTTTTTTCAACTTGGGGGCCCATTTTCTAGACTTAGACATGGTGACATTTAATATTTTTTTTTGTAAAATATAAATTTTCTTGTTGGTTTTATTTTATTTTATTGGAATTCTTATTAGAAATTCTACAAACCCAACAAGGTTTCAAAGAATAATTATAAATCCGAAATATTTTTAAACAAATAACAAATTTTGAATTTTTAGTACTAGCGAACAAAACTGTCACGTGACTTCGATTTTATATCGATCCTGACATGATATGGCGTACTTATTATATTCTGAGTAGGTGTAATTACTTGACGAACTTATTTCTGTGATATTTTACAACGAAAAGTATAATCTATTCAAAATAAAGCAAATTAAAACCAATCATAACAATGAGAATTAGCTTACCGAGAGGTGTCGATTCGTGACAAATTTTTTTCGTGTTAATTTTGATGTAGAACTTAAATCACATATTTACAGTATTCCTTACACATTCACGATCATATTCATGTATAATTTGTATCAAAATCATGAGTTTAACCCTATTAATTCACTAAAAAGCTGCCGCCACCTTAACAACCTAACAACACACACCATTACTGCAAGCGAAAAATTGACAGATAGATGTTTTAACTACTCCGGGTTTACTATAAGTTTATTAATAAGGCCGTAAAAGGTTTCGCTAACTCCACGCTACAACATTGTCAATATCCCCCTGGAGTTACTCACAATCTGCATCACTTTCTATACCCAAGAATAGTTTCAGATCGTCCGCAAACATGAGACATCTAGCTGTCTTGCCGTTACTTAGCAAGTCATTAATCATTATCAAAAATTGAGTTAGACCGAGCGTACTTTCCTGACTTACACTAGAGCAGGTCAACTACGGTATTGAGCGGTTTTCGAGAGTTGTACTGTTACTTGAGAAAAAAATTACAAATAGTGAAAAAAATTAAAAATAGTGAATCCTTCAGCTGAAAATTTCTTTAGGAGCACATCATTGCTCGATTAAATGCTTTTTTAAAATCAAAATATGCCGCATCGACCTGCTTTTTAGAGTCCATTTATGTAGCAACATAGTCTACAAAGTTAATGAGATTGATTGATGTGGATTGACCAGCTCTGAACCCATGTTGACCATTGCTCAGTTGCGCTGTCTGTTGTCATGGTTAAGGATCGATTCGAACACTTTGTCCAGTGCCGACAATGCAGCTATAGTTTTTAACTTTAGATCTAGAACCATTCTTGGGTATAGGTATGACCCTGGAGATCTTCCATCGGGATGGGTACATTGCTGTACTTAATACCAAATTAAAAATAAACAACAGTGGTTATTAAAGTGTTTTATAACAATCTTTTATAATATGAGAAGGTATGCCATCTGGCCTGATGGAAGAATGGGCATTTAGTCGTCTTACTGCTAAAAACAAATCTCGCACGCCAATTGTGACTACTGCGATGCGAGATGAGTATAGAGAACTCTCTGCTTTGCACTCGGCTTCATCAGCGCGTAGAGTTGGGGTATCGGTGAGGAGCACCGACTTGAAGTATGAAGCAAATGCATTAGCGGCGTCAATGCCCGTAGGCTGGCGTCGATGCCCGTATGTCTCTTGCCAGCTAGGACTCGCGTAATATTTACCGGAAAAACTTCAAAAAAGTTCTAAACTGGTCGGACTCTATTTTCGGTAAATATTAAGCGAGTCCTAGCTGGTTTTAAAGCGTAATTCACTAATAATTAACTAATTAATAATAATAATTTTAAGACAGGCTCGAGATTAAAAAACAATCATAATTATTTTATCATAACCAAATTTATGAGTTGACTCCTGGACTTTTAATATGCGGAATCCTTGAATTGCGCGTTTTACTCGTATGACGTGCCAACCCTGATTGCTCTAGCTGCACCTTTAAACTGATCACCGACTCTTTCCACTTTTATCGCCGATGATAAATAGGCGATAAATTCGTGATGATATTATCATTGCAAATTGCAAATTGAATTTTAAAGGAAATAAAAAGGCCTTATTATTATTAGTTTTGAGCTAATTGCACCATAAATACAGTGACCTGCAAAAATTAGTATCGCACTTTTAAAATATTTTTTTTCTAAACTATAGAAGTTAGAGATTTATAATATAAGTATTTTTTGCAACAATTTTTACCAGCTTTCTTTGAAACTATAGTAAATTAAACTTTAGTAACATATTTAAGTCTATGAAAAGATAAAACAATAAAAATAGTCGTTTTAGCTTAGTGTCAAAAAACTCAATTAACATCAGGTATAGTTTCAGGTTTCCTTCTGGCAGTCTTCTTCTTACTGTATTGTCACTTGTTATGGTAGTCCCTTCGGGTCTGAAGAAGCTGTTGCTGGATTTCATTAGACTGCATTTAGGTGGCGATTTCCACCAATTTCCATTTGGTGTTATGTGGAAACCAACTAACGGTGTTCTCGGGCACTAGTACACCTGGGTCTGCCATTACCCAGTCTCCTCAAATGGTTTCCAGTCTCTTCGTACCTTCGATTCACCTTCTGAACCGTTCGTAACGTTACACCCACCATTCTTGCAGTACGACGCATACGAATGCATAGTTCCAGAAAAGTCATGATCCTAGCACGTTCTTCAGGTGAAAGAAACATAATAAATAAGTGCACATGACATCAAGACTCATCGAACAAGAAAAAAAAAATGTTTATATTTTTCGAGTCCCCTTATTTCGATTGTATGATAATATGTTGTGAACTTAAAAAGTTATGGCAGTTTTCAAAAATGTATACTTATTTTTGCAGGGTAGTATTTATCTCTTTTCTGAACTTTACTAAGCACATTTATTATGGGTTTTTTTTAACCAACAACTTACATTCGGAACTAACTGAAAGTTGATCTTCCTCAATTTAATAATTGAATGCTTGCAGTTTTCGCAGATAAGACAGATTTTTTTATATATCACATAATATTTTTTTATTGTGTAAGAAGAAAACCATACCACATACACATTGGTAAACTAAGGTAATTTTTGAATAAACGTACCTATTTGGGATACCTACCGTATAAAGCCACGCCGCTACCAGAGAGCAAGACATTTATAATACCTTGAAAATCTCAAAATGATGTTTCTTGTGATCACCGATTTTAGAAAAAGAAAGAGAACACAAACTGATGTCTGGTTCGTTATTTAGTTTTGTCATGAGTCAGAATAGTACGGTGATATGGCGTCTGACTCGTTACCACGAGCATCCTATGGACTCAAGAGTTTGAATCTATTTAGAGTATATTTTTGTATTTATTATGTTTGCATTTCAATTTCGAATGATATTTTCGAAATTGAACATGGCTGATAAATATATGGAAGAAGAATAGATATACTCTTTAGAAATTGCACTTATAAACTAATTTATGAGAGGGCTGCCTGCCATTTAGTCTTACCCATTGCAATATACATATAAATAAATAGTGTAACTAGACTTGAGCATAATAAGATACGACCGAAGAGATAGAAAATTTAAATACACAAAATAATTGAACTTATATTAAAATTATGGGTCTTTTTTAATATAAAAATTTAGCATCACAGAAAATCTCGCAAGATAAAACCTACGTAGAAGGGCTGCGAAATCTATGGCCGCTATCCGCCATGCTTACTAATTTTATAACAATATTTTGGCAGTTGGACAACTCTCCCTCCATGATCGTCAACAATGGCACCTTGCGGTAAATTCAGAAAACATCTGCGAGTCAAATACATTTATCTAATTATACAACAATTTTGATAGTTTTAACCTACTCTAAATACGAGTACTTTGTTTATGATGTATGTTTTTGTTATAGTGAGATAATTATATATTGTTAACATTCTCCTGACATAACAAGCACGTCCTTGTGCTAAGTAATGGACGAAAACGTCACTACCCCTAATCAGCCATATATATATTAGCGGGGCGAAACCGCCATACGGTCGGAAGAAAGTGTTAAGTTGCCGGATTAATTATCCAGCTATTAAAAGCCGGATATCCGGCTCGAAGGAAATATGGTTAAGCAGTTTGTCTGTCTGCAACCATACGGTCGTTAGGGAAATTATTATTAGGAGGGAATAGGTGGGTTTATGGGTTTAGGTAAGAATGTGGGGTACTTACAGATGTCGGGGTGACTCTGGATCTGATGGGGGCTGATGACCTTGAGAGTCCTCTTGGTAGGCGTCCTACTGCGGACTGCGTGCTGAATGGTTGTCACTCGTAGGTATAAAATCTTTGGATTTATTGTTTGTGCACTGGTTTACGCGTAAACACGGGCTGATTAGCGGTCACTCGCGGCGAAGTAAGTTTTGGAAGTCGTGCTGACGCGTAACGCGAAGGGTTTGTGCTGATCACGGGTGCCGGGTAATGGCAGTTTCCATGCGGTCGCAACGCGGAGGCGGAGCGGTATACGTCCGCTAGCTTCGACTCTAATATGGTGACTTTTTTGGTCTGACGCGTAAACGCGGGGCTGATAAGCGGTCGCTCGCGGCGACGTTAAAATGGCGACTTGGGCTGATTTGAGCTGACAAGGGATGCCGATTGCGCCGTGCGTACGCGACGATACACCTTTGGTGACGGTTGCGAGGCGGTTAGCAACTCGCCTCGCGTTTGACGGCTGATGTGCAAGTCCGGCGGACGCGCGGTGGGGGTTCTCGAAGTGACGTCGCGAACATATATTTATATATATAATTTTTACATTTAAATATATATATATTTATTTTCATTAAAATCGTCATAACTAAGAATGTAACACACATTGATTGGTATCGACTGGTCCTTGCGAATGAACTTCTATAGAAGTTCATTCGCAAGAACCAGTCAATGGAGACCCCAGTTTTCTATATGACCGTGAACATAAAGAGATAAAGCTGTCATCTTGGATAAATGTGAAGGATCAAGATAAACAAATTATAGTTGAAAGCTCCGGGCTGTATTTTATCTATGTACCAAATTTCATTGAAATCTGTGTAATAGTTTTTAAGTTATGCGCGAGCATACAGATAGACAGACAGACACAGATATTTAAATAAATAACGTCATATTCTTGTTTATTAGGTAATTTAACTTTTTCTGATCTTTTATTTTTCTTCCAAGTACAGACTTTTTGGACTCCTTTATTATATGTATAGATAATCTGACACAAGTAAGATATCTTCTAAGCTGGCGTAATCCATCGAACACCACATCATCATTTAACATCAGGCGAGATAGTTATCAATAAATGGTTATTTACAATAACAAACTGTCCCTTGATTCACGCTTAGTTAGATATGATACCTACATTATTTTTAATAAACAAACTTTCAGGTTCTCGCCAAAAACCATAATTTAGCCCTATATTTAATTCTAAGCAATGATATTCTGTACTTACATTCTGAAAGACGTCTAGTATTACGAAAACGATCCGGCTCACCAAAGCAACCGTTGCCAAACTTGAAATCCACATTGAGATAAAAGAAGTTGCTATACACACGGCCAGTAAAAATCTAAAAAAAAATATATTATTAACATATATTTCCGCAATATCACATAACATAAGGTTACTATGTCACCTGAACAGAAGGTCTGGGTGCACAAATAATACGCTACTTTTAAAATAAGGTGTTTTAACCATGTCGTGCTGAAACTCATGCAGTGAAGCTTAGCATGTGACACTCACCTGCCCACCAAAATAAATTTAACTTTGCTGCCATCGCTCACAAACAAATTGGCGGACCACTACACTTGTGACATTTTTAACTGCTTCAAATTTCTCATCTTCCCCCCGTACGCCGAGCTGATCGGACGTGTGTTAACAGCTACGATTCGTATTTATTTTTATCTAAAATCAGTGGGATCAGTTTATACTGGACGGAACGCACTTTTATATCAAAGCAGTATGCCATAAGTCATAACGCTATGGAAATAACTAAAATAAACTATTATAGCTGTGTCTACATCAGTTAATAGTCTAATTTTTTTAACAGCATAAGCCGCTGAACTGAGCCTACTAGACAATTTTTTTATGTAGGGACCCCATTGCAATTTAGCATCTATAGTAATTCCTAAAAAGACCGTTGACTCCACAAGGTCCAACCCTGTTCCATTCAATTGTATATTGGATTCTACTTATCTCACGTTTGGTGTCGAGAACTTTATACAATTAGTTTTCTTCTCATTGAAGAGAAGATTATTTGTATTGGACCAATTCACAACTTTAGATAATGCATTATTAACATTGTCATAGTTTAAGTTTAATAAATGCCTTTTAATTTTAAATAACAGTGAAGTGTCATCTGCAAACAATACAATCTCGTGATTCTTCTCTACATAATAAGGTAAGTCATTAATATAGATTAAAAACAAGAACGGCCCTAGTATTGAACCTTTTGGAACGCCCATTGAGATTATAGAGCCGCGGGATTTTATACCATTTATGTCAACCCTTTGAATTCTATCATTTAAATATGAAGTCAAAAGGTTGAGAACCATGTTCCTAATACCATAGTGTTGTAATTTCCTGACAAGTATTGAATGGTCGCTCTTGTATTGGCACAAAATGAGGAGTTTAAGCAGAGAATTCATCAATTAGAAAGTATTATACAAGAAGACAGAAAACACAGCAATATTAGAGGACAAAATCAAAGACCTATAGATGAGTAGTCGCAAGGCGAATTTTGAACTCAAAAATGTCCCCAAAAAACCCACTGAAACTAAAGAAGACTTGGTTGAAATGGCGCTGACCTTGTCTAAGAATGTGGGTGGCAACATCAAAAACAGCGACATCAAGGACATCTATCATCTAGTGAGGGCAAAGAGAGAAGAGACTAAAAATACACCAATTGTAGTGGAGACCTCCTCTATTTTGCTGAAAATGGACATGCTGAAAATGTGCAAGACATTTAATATTCACCACAAGACGAAATTATGTGCCCTGCACTTAGGTTTTAAAACGGCCGAAGATACTCCAATATACGTCTCGAAACAACTAACGGCCAAAAGATCCCGCTTGCATTTTCTGGCCCGAGATCTTGCCAAATCAAAAAATTATAAATTCTGTTGGATTGCGTACGGTAAAGTTTACGTAAGGAAAGATGAGAACTCCCCTATAATTGCCATAAAATCTGAGACACAAGTTCAGCAGCTGCAGGAACGATGACTAGGTGTGATAGAACTGGCTATGCTCGTGGTAATTATTAATATAGAACTTTTTGTTTCGTCTCGTCTCCTCCAGCTATTATTAGTATTCATTACTTTCTGTAACAATGTATATAAAATCCCAATGCACACACATTCTCACAACATACAGTACCACACATATTCGTTATATTTCTCATCACACACACATCGGTTTTTATGCGTCCGTACCGTTGAAATACACTTTCCTATATTTTGGACAAATGATAGAAAGTACAAAAAGATAAATAGTTTACTTACTCAAATAAAATTACGTAATAAACTTTTTTTAGTATTACATACAACAATCTATTTTGACACAAGCAGTCTTTTAATTGGTTGTCATTATGAATAATACACGTACTACATTGAAAGACATAGATGATATTGAAAGTGCTCAAACTTTTAATTGTGATATTGAGGATCTTTATAGTAATACTAGGTGTTGGGCATTGCGCAGGCTACGAGTGGCCCGCGTTTGTCCTTGTGCATTAGTTTTTGTCATCAAACTTTTAACCATTTGAACAGAAAAGTTAAAAATTTCATACAAGTTCAATTGCACAAATTTTGCCTCTAATTACAGTTGAAGTCGGGGCATAAATGCCATTCGGAATTTTAATTAAAAAAAAACGAGTTCTTGTGTATGCTTGTCAAGGGATCCAACCCCTTAGTACAGTGGTTAACGTGAGCAGTCGCCTTGGAGACCAGCTTGAGAGGTCAAAAAATAATCTGCTTTCAGTTGTGTAAAAAATCATAACTCCTATACAAGTTACAAAGCCAACATTTCTCTTAGTGCAATTAACACTCAGGATAGAGCGGTCAGCTGGAGGTAAAAATGACAAAAAAGTGTGGTATAGTCGTTAGATTGTAGGTACATACCAGAATTCTTTTCAATTTTAGTTTAGGCGCGCTACTTCTAAGTGTGGTCGGTGGTAAATGTGTCACAAGAGTCTCCACAGGTGTCCAAGGAAACTTTCTTCAAGATCTTTTTTATTCAAGCTTCCTTTTCAATAACATGGTTGTCTGGACCAGATCTTTCTGAACGATAAGACCACCCATTGTAACACTTAATTTTAAGTTTTTTATTGTTGAGTAATAGTATTCAATTATATTATCCTATTTATTTGTTAGTTATATTTTATAATGTGGTGTTGTAATAAAGGGTTTATCTATCTATTTACCTACCTACATAGTAGCAGTAGAACTCTTCGTGAGTGAGGTCATATACCAGCGAAAAACAGTGATTTAAAAGTTTTTTGTCAAAACATTAGAAGTGTTTACAGTAACATAGATGACTTAAATACGACCCTAGGTCTATCAAATATTACTCCTGACATACTTATCTTGACTGAATGCCGACTTAACTCTGACAAACCTATTCATTTGCAACAACCCAACATCTTAACCAAAATGATGGAGTGGTAGCGTATATTAAAAACGGAATTATTATTACAAATATCAGAGAAGTTAAATTAGATCACGCCTCATGCTTACAAATTGATACATATAGTAGTACTATATTAGGAATTTGTTGCTCGCCTTCTAACACTAATGCTGATATCTTTATAAATTCTCTTAACTCACATCTAGAATCAATTAAGTCATACAAAAATATAATAATAACAGGAGACTTAAACATGAACCTAATTTTTAAAGAATCCGAGCAAAACTATGAGCGAACAAATAGACTTAATTATCTAGACATCTTGTCTATGCATGGTTGGCAATGCCAGGACACACAATCCCGACAAGAGAAGGCAGTTGCCTTGACCACTATATGTTGAAACTTGAGAAAAATAACTTAACTGCTCCAATTGCCGTTTTAAATACTTCTATGACCGACCACTCTATGATATATTTGAATCTATCTAGCCAAACTGCTAATAGCAAATGTCTAAAAATAAAAACAGTTACTGATTTTGGTGAATCGCTTACTACGTTAGCTAAAAAGAATTTATCAGAACTTTTGTTTAGTGAGGATCCAAACTACATCATTGAACAATTCGTTAATAAAATCATTGAGTCCTTGCAAGAACATTCGAGTACTGTAAAAGTGGCCAAACATAAGCGGATTATTAAGCCCTGGATCACTTCTGGAATTCTGCGTTGCATAAGAAATAGAAATAAACTACAAAAAAAGATACGAAGTGATCCTCATAACGAGACATTAAAAATCAGTTATAAAAGATATATAAATTTTTGTAACAACTTGATTAAAAACTTAAAAGGAACTATGAACGTAAACTAATAACTAATTCTACAAAGGATTCAAAAACTCTATGGAAAAATATCAAATCTATAACTAATTTACATAAAACTAAATCCGACAGCACTAAACTATAAAATTTAAAAGTCTCCTTTTGAATCTGTTAACTATGTAAACCATCATTTTGCTAATATAGGGAAAACTCTTGCAGAAGATATTTTGAGAAGCCCTAATAACTATAATCAATTACCTAGTGATACGAAAAAAACTCAATTAAACTCTTTTGTATTATTGGAAACTGACTTTAGAGAAGTACATGATGTGCTCCTTACTCTAAAGACAGATAGTGCCCCTGGATGGGATAACATACCAACAAGATTCCTAAAGCTAGCTCATAACGAAGTTGTACCTATTATCTGTCACTTTGCTAACCTTTGTTTTATTACTGGTGTTTTTCCAAAACTACTTAAAAAATCTATTGTAACTCCGATATTTAAGAGTGGTGATGCATATGACATCAATAATTACAGAC
This sequence comes from Selenia dentaria, assembly GCA_917880725.1. NCBI lineage: Eukaryota > Metazoa > Arthropoda > Insecta > Lepidoptera > Geometridae > Selenia > Selenia dentaria. Next base: position 12,331,763 of record OU862877.1, on the reverse strand, counting down.
CAATATTTGTCTTACCATCAATCTCATAAATATTAAAAAAACTCATAAATAGAAGGCTTATTAATTACCTTAAATTATAATTTTTAATCCTCAATATGGATTTCGCAATGGTAGGTCTACGGAAGATGCAGTGACTGCCTTAACAACGTTCATAATTGAACAGATGGATCAGAGAAATAAATGTGTGGCTGTATATTTGGATCTAAAGAAAGCTTTCGACACAGTTTGTGTCCCCATACTCGTTCAAAAATTAAAGTACATCGGAATAAAGGATACACCTTTAGCTCTGTTCAGGGATTATCTAAGTGACAGAACGCAGAAGGTTAAAATATACTCATATATCAGTAACGACTCAAACATTGTTTTCGGAGTCCCTCAAGGGAGTGATTTAGGACCTACCTTATTTTAAATTTACATTAACAATCTGTGCGACTTCAAATTAAATAACGCTAAAATATTTTCGTATGCTGACGACACGGCCGTTGTTTTTTCTAACACAACATGGGACAAGGTCCGCAAAGAAGCTGAATCGGGTCTTAATATAGTTGGTCAGTGGTTTAAGTCAAATTTGCTAACATTAAACGCTCAGAAAACTAACTATATGTGCTATACTATTTACAATAGAACTCAACCAGGAATTGATTTTAATGTCAAATTGATCCAATCCACAACAAACGACATTAATGTAAATAAAGTAAATAAAATAAAATATTTAGGAGTCACAATTGTCCAAAGGCTATCATGGTTTCCCCAAATTGACGTGCTTAGTGCTAAAACAAAAAAAATAATTTGGATCTTTTGAAATTTACGACACGTAGCGACCCAGGAGTTGCTAAACAAAATCTACATAATTTTTTTTTTTTTTTGCTTGGGGAAAATGCATTTACGCATGCCCGCTGAACGGGGATAGCGAGCGGGTTATGTCGGACTCTAACTACCGACTAAAAACCCCACGATGTCCTTCGGCAACGACTGCAAACAGGGCCACGGGGCCGTTGTCCGCGCTCTCCGGAGTGGCAGAGAGAGAGAGGATTATTCTCTCTCTTGCTCTCTTCGGTCTCTCTCTGCGACATCACTTCCTCGCAGAAAGAGACCATTGCCTCCCATGACCTCTCGTCATCGACCATTTTGGCTATGATGGTCGGTAAAGAGAGGTCCGCTCCCACTACTGCGACAAGGGAATCCCGCGATTCCTCTGCCCTAGGGCACGCCTCCAATACGTGCTGCGCGGTTTCTTCCACACAGCCGCATTGGTGACACACCGGGGTCTTTACTTGGTACTTGGTGGGCTGGCTTTTTTCCGCAACCAGGCCGCTGTGGCGCGGTCCATTTTGCGTGATAGCCGGGTGACGCTGATCAGTTCAGCCACCCGGTGTCGCCCAGGAAAGCCAGCAGCTCCTTCGGCTTGGCGCAGGCTTCCCACACTGTCCTCGGCGAGCCGAGGTTAGCTGCCCTTTGTGCCGCCACGCTCCTGCATTCGATGAGCAGATGCGCAGCTGTTTCTTCCGTCTCCATGCAGCCTCTGAATAGGGGGCTGTCTGTAACACCTAGATTAAACAGGTGTTTGTTTAAGGAGCAATGACCGGTCATAATTCCGACGATATGTCGTACATTATTTCTTTTAAGATTGAGGAGTTTTCTGGAGAATTTCAGATTTAGAATCGGAAAAGCCTCCTTCGACTGCCTACAACCCTCGATACTTGCCCAGTAGTTCTGATGCTGGTCCTTAGTTTTTTTGCGAATCCATGCACGAATTTGACTGAAAGGTAGGGGGATCATTGGTTCTGGTCCTGCACACGTCATACCGGAACCTCTCCTTGCTATCTCATCAGCCGCATCGTTACCTCTGGAATCGCTGTGCCCCTTTATCCATTGGAGTGTGACATTATTGTTATGTTTACTTACTTCCTCCAATAGTCGGTGACATTGTATGATCAGCCCCGAAGAGTGGTCGTATCTATTTAGGGCTCGTAGTACCGCAGTGCTGTCGCAGAGTATCCTAATATTACTATTGGTTACCTTCCTGCAAAGTACTGCTGCTGTGGCTTGGATGACACCCACACATTCTGCTTGGAATATAGAGTTGTGTTTACCTAGCCCTGTTGCTATGTGTATGTTTAGTTCCTCCGAGAACGCTCCCGCTCCGGTGCCTGTTGCCATCTTGGAGCCATCTGTGTAAATTCTGACTTCATGAATACCTGAGCAGTCGCTTGGCTCTTCATTTAGTTGTACGCGGTAGCTCTTTGTAAAGAAGTGTTGCTTTTGTACTCTTTCATAGATAGACTTTATTAAGGGGTTTCCAACTGCAAAGTTTTCTATGATTGTTGTATGGGGTGCTAATTGATCCTGATACCAGAGGTTCAGTGCCTTTATCCTGTACGCAGCCGCCGCGGCCTCTTGTTGTATGTATAGGTGTACACACCACGTTACACAGGTACCTCCCGAAGCACCCATGCCCCGAGAGTACCTGAATCATCCAGAAGGTAAGCGACCCGTACCTCCGAACATCATCTTAGCCCAACCTATTTTAAGTTACTGTGTGCCAATTTGGGAAGGAGCTGCAAAGTCCAAATTTATAGATATTGAGAGATCACAGCGAGCCTTAATAAAGGTAATGTATTTTAAACCATATAGATTCCCTACCGACATGTTGTATGCTTTGAGTCGGTTATTAACTGTACGAAAGCTATATAAAATACAATAAGTATTAAAGGTTTACAAACATTTAGCTTATAACCCAAATATACTAAAAAACAAAGGAAGCATTCAGTCGTAATGGTTAAAGCCTTTAAGACGTGTTTTGCTGGAAAGCAATATGAGAAACAGTCAGCGCGGCTGTACAATCAGCTAAACAAAATTCTCAACATATATCCTATGCATCACTATGAATGCAAAAAGCTGTTACTGACTGGATGCTTTCTAAAACTTATGAGGAGACGGAAGCACTTCTACGTTATAATAAATAAGAAAATTATAATTAACTAATACAACCATTTCTATATGATTTATCAAATATATTGCATAATAATACTACAGTAACTTTAAAATAAATACTTTAAAAAAAATAACTCAATCTAAGTAAAGGTACTGGATAGCGACTACAAACGCACAAACGCACGGAAACTCACACGCACTCACACTCACGCACCACACACCCACACCCACCCACACACACACCCACACACACACACACACACACACACACACACACACACACACACACACACAAAATAAACTAAAAGTACTAACATTTTTATAATGCCCACAAATAGTGTCATACTTGATTTACCATTAGAATAACAAGTAGTGATTCTGTAATTTTTCAACTTTTAAATATGTATATTATAATAGATTATACCGTTCTTGTAATATTGGTAACTGAAATGGATATGGAAGAGCGGGGCCCTCTGGCACAAGTATTTTTATACTTAAAAGAAGGTCCCCACCTTGTTTGTAAACTTTTTTTGGTTACTGAAATAAAAAACATTTTTGATTTTGATTTTGATTTTTGAAATGTAGAAAAAGATTAAAAGAGCTTCCGTGACTTGGTACCTATTGTCCCGTTGTGTTTGTCTTAGGATTTTGACTTATTAGCACTAATTCGGTTGTTTGTCCGGTTGCCAGAACTAGTGCAACTCAGTGGCAATAAATAGTCCGGTTAATACAAATCACCGAACTATTATTAGGATCTTATCCAATAAGGATAAAGCATGGACATAGCTCTGACAGTAGTGGAGTCTCCTGGAATCGTTAGAAAACACAGCTAGGAGTATCACCTCGGTTGGCACCGTTTCTAGCACCGACGGAACAACGTTAAATATTACATGTAAACTTTAAAGCCATTAATTAGAAAAAAATAATGAAGGTGGAATAGTTTATTGTATTATGAATAGAGGAAAGCTCCTTGTGTATAGTGTAGTATGAAAAAATCGTGCGACAATGGGAATAATTTTAAGGCCCTATTCAGTGCGACGCGGACCGTCCGCACGCGGACTAGGTTTTGCGGCCGTCGCGGATGAATTTGTCGTTCAGTGCGATGCGGATAGTGATCGAGAGTGGTACAGTGTCATGGATAAAACTTTGAATTTGGTGATTGCGGACTATTTATCAAACAACAGAAGAAGAAGACGCCATGGTAGAAGATTTAATGTGCATCCACTGGTTGAGAAAATACTTCTTAACCCGTCCGCATCAGCGCAAAAAATAACAATAGATTTATGAATGAAACTTAACTCGAATGAGTCTTGCTGATTCGGACAGATTAAGGGTGAATTCGTATCCTTGTTTTTGGACTTGCGGGATGACGAAATGAAATTCTTCAAATATATCAAGATGTCTGTAAGGGCTTTTGAGGAGTTGCATGCGAAACTAGAGCCATCTTTAATGCGTTGCGATATATACAAGAAACCCATATGTTTGCGGGAGAGATTGGCTGTAACAATTAGGTAAGTAGGTACTTAAATTTAAAGGTTAAATAAATGAAAAAATATTTTTAATTTAAAAAATTATATATTCAATTTAAAATGTAATTATGCAACTAATTAAAATGCAGTGTAATCACCGTGTTGCCAGCTTTCTAAAGACTCGTCTACATCACTCCCTGATAAGTGAGGTAAATAGTTGGTAGCGGTTGATGCAGATGTGCTGGGCGCCCCCTCCGAAGGGTTCTCGCATTGACGTGGCGGGGGGGCTCAGTAACCGTGGCTAGGTACACCACGGTGAAACCAAGAGGAACCCAGGGGCCGCGCCGGCGTTGGGGTGCGCTGGCCGGCTCAGGCGGGCCGCTCCTATGGGCTTTGGCCGCCAAGTCCACATAGGAGTGGCGGAGTCCGGGCGCTTTGGCGCAGACTCGAGGAGGTGGGGCCCGGGCGCTCTGGCGCAGGCTCGAGGAGGTGGGGCCCGGGCGCTTTGGCGCAGGCTCGAGGAGGTGGGGCCCGGGCGCTTTGGCGCAGGCTCGAGGAGGGGGGCCCGGGCACTTTGGTGCAGGCTCGAGGAGGTGGGGTCCAGGCGCTCGGCGCAGACTCGAGGAGGTGGGGTCGCGGGGGGGCTATCCCTTGTGGCTGACGTAGCAGGCGGTGGGGCTACGTTTCCGACCCACCGCAGGGAGACCACGGGCGACCAGACACGGGGAAGTCTGGCACCCATTGTTGGCGAGTTTGGTCTCCGAGGCAGTTGCGGCGCGCCATGTGTTCTGGCGTGCCGCGAAGAGAAGGGTCCGGCAACGGACAGCATCGGCGGGTTCGCGGTCGTGTGGAAAATCTGTCCCGCGTTCCCGCCGAGGGCGGCAGTGACGGAACACCCCGGGGTTTTGGTGGGTATACGGACTCCCACATAACCACCTACCTCCCCGTGGTAGGTGGTATCCATAAAGGATTTCCCCGGGACAAAAAAAAAAAAAAAAAGGAAGTTCAGTTTGCGGTCGATTGTAAGCCCCAGGAGTTTAACTTTGTCTACGAAGTTCAGCTTACAGCTCGACATGTGGAGTTTAAGTACTGCATTGGCTGAATCCTCCATGATGTTGACCTTGTGCCCGGAAAATACTATAACCACATCATCCGCGAACGCCTGGCAATAAACTCCCTCGCCAGATAGCTTATGCAAAAGCGGATCTAAGATTATGTTCCAGAAGGTTGGTCCGCCAATGGATTCTTGGACACATCCCTTCGTTGTACTCCTCTCGCTTTTTGCTCTGGCATAGTTGACCACGGTTTTACGGTCACTAAGGTATGAGCTTATTATTGCGTATATGTTCTTTGGACAATTTTTGGTAATCAACTGGTTCTTAAGAGCTGTCCCCTACGCGTTGTCGAAGGCCCCCTCTATGTCCAGTGACACAATTATGACGATCTTCTTTTTGTTAATTTCTAATCGTGCGTGTCCCAGCAGGTTATACATGGCGTCTTCGGTACCGCGCTGTTAATTTTTTATTAATTCTTTGGATTTAGTGCTCTGAGTATCATTTCCAATTCTGCCCGCTGGAATGGCGGATCGTTTTCTGATAGGCCTTGGATTTCCTCTGGCTGCTTGCCTTGTATAAGTTCTCGAATCAGAGTGTGGTATGGGTTGTCTGTCGATACTGAGTCACTCGAGTAGAATGTTTCCGCCAGGAGATTAGCTGACTAGACTGGGCTTAATGTCTGTCTTTCAGCGCTTTTAAGAAGCATATCTTCTTGTCTCCTGGCCGTTCTCCTAATCACTCTGTATATACCGTCCTACATGCTTTCTTTTTCTTGTGTTGTACAAAACTCTTTCCAAATCTTAGTCTGGGCTTCATTTGATCTTTCTGCGTAGGTCACTCGCGCGTCTTGGTAATCTTTAAGCACTGCCTTGATTCTTGATGGAGCGGCGTTCTTGATTCGCCTTTTCTTGCGCAGAACGTCGTTAGTTAGGTTTTTAAGATCCCTACACCACCAAGGGGGTAGTGGTGTTCCCTTTCATCCTTCTTTTTTTGGGATTGTTCCATCACAGGTCTTTAGGATGGTCTCCGTGTAGTCGTCGATTGTGGTTTCCAGATCCTCCTTAGATGTGATGTTCTCTATGGTGTCGGGTGTTATGTGGTTTTCTGTTAGGTTCGTCCTGAATTGTGTTTTGAAATCTTCCCACTTTGCCCTTTTAGTATTGTACCTTCGCGTCGTGGTCGCCCTTCAAGACGCAGATCAAAGGTAATGGCATGGTGGTCTGACGTGTTAAGATCTTGGTTCACTCTCCAGTTTTCGACTTTTCCCAGCAGTGACAAGCTACAGGCAGTTACGTCTACACTAATCGAGTAGAGCTTGTCTCCCCTGTACACCTCGAAAGTTGGAATATCTCCCGTGTTAATGACCTGAAGGTCCATCTCGTTTAGGAAGGTACTATAGGCTTTGCTTCTAGCGTTTTCCGTTCTACTTCCCCACCAATGACTTCATGCATTTGTATAACCACCGACAAGAATGTTGTTAGTCGGCAGTTTCCCGCACGCTGCCTTTACTGGATCCAGGTATGGCTTTATATCTTCGTTTCCCTCGACGTACACTGACACCACACCGAGCTTCTGGCGGCTCGCCTCCAAATAAACGGCAGCCTCGGTTTCCGTTACCAGCTGTGGGTCATGAATGACTTCCAGCCGGCCACCAGAGACAATTACCGCCGCTTTTACCGGTTTTTGGCGGTTTAAGGTGCACTGGATGACTTTCGTGCCTGGGTGTTGTTTCAATAAGCCACTTGCGCCGACATATCGCTCATTTGCGACAAGAACGTGATAAAGTTAAAATCTCAATTTGTGGTAAAACGCATTTGAAAGTTAAAAACTCTTGTAACTTTTTAATTATTTTGTTTAGACTATTCAGCTCAATACAATCGTAACTTCAAGAATTTCTTTTTTTGGATCAAATTGCATGCGGACCTTTAAATCAGTTATTAAATTTATTATGATTATTTATTTAAAAAGGAGTCCTTCTTGTTGCGTTATTCTTGTAAAAAAATTGCAGTTTTGCAAAACAAACAGATGTGTACCGTTTTTCATGAAAAAAATTTGAATAAAAAGCTAAATATGTGCAATTTATGTGTAATTGTTACGTTTTTATTGATAATCTGTAATCTAAATGCATGGTACATTTTAATTAAGACACGTTGCTGTCGTAGAAATCTCTTTATTTTTTTATTTTGTTTTACAAATGTAAAATATTTTAGCGAAGTTATTGTGTAACTTTCGCTGAAATGTAAGTTATAATCACCTTAAAAAATATATTATAAAAATATATTATATAAACCAGACACTAATGTCGGTAGTTTAACTTTTACTCACAACCGTTAGCAATTACAACGTTACATTTAGGCATGCCATATTAGCATAAACATCACAAGCCTCTGCTTAACTCAGTTATATTAGGAAACTAATATTAATTAAGTCTTATATAAATCAAAAAACATCTTAGCAATACAAATCACAGATAGGTAATCATTCAGTACAAAGATTATACTCTAATCTTAAAATATTAGGAACATAACATTATTATTATTATTGCTTTATAATGGCACAAAGTTTCAAGGCATTTCTGAATTCACAGTTCACTTAAAAATAATTAAATCTGAGTAACCTTAATAAAAAAATTATAATCTAACTTACACTCAAATCTACAAAGATTCGTAAAAAGGTCTGTAGTACCTTGGAATGTGGTTTTTGTTGATCAGTTCCATTAGATCAGCTTTCTTTCTTTCTGCTATTCCAGGTTTAGTTGTGTAGGCTTTTTTAACCTCAATTTCAATCTCTTTTTTCTTTCTTATGACTATAGCCCTTTTAAATTCCTCTTCTGCGTATGAGTTTTTGTAATATATTGCCCGAGCATCATCCCTTACGACTTAATACCTAATACTTAATAATTACCCTCCATCAAAATCAGTGATGTCAAAATCATTTTGACATCACTGATTTTGACTGGAACGTTATCATCATCTTTTTGTAATACAAAAGACATTAAATTGCATACATTCTTCCAGTCATAAAAATCTTCAAAACACATTTCATTTACTCGGAATGGCTCACTTTTTTTACGAGCTGATTTGATTGCACTGATGAAAGCATCGGGCGTGTACATCGGTCCCCTTCGTAATTCTCTTCGCACTTGTCTTTCTATTTGTGAGTGTGCCGAGTCTCCTTCATTTTGGGTATGTCCCCTGATTAAATATTTGTGTGTGATTGACTTTATATTTTGAAATTTTTGAAATGCGAAAAGGTACATGGCCACCATAAATTTGTTTTTTTGTTGACCAGCACAGTTGTCTGAATAAAACACTACATTTATATTTTCGGTACGGGTTGATATTTGTTCGAGATACTTAAATACACACGTACCAATTTCATTCACACCTCTGCCTGCATTTGATTCATCCCATACATAACATTCTACAGTATTCTTCTGGACGTCATATACTGTGAGATTGAGTACATTTAATTTGGATTTGTAGTAAAACACGGATATCTCGCCTTTCGGACACTGAAAAACTGCTTGCAAATCATATACACATACTGTCAGTTCTTTATTTTCCTTGTCTTTTTCTTTTTCTAATCGTGATAGTCTCTTCTCTTCATGATGTTTTTCATAAGCGTCCTTTTTAGCTTCTTTTTCTTCGGGTGATGAATTTTTAAACGCTTCACATATGTCACACATATCTTTTTTTGGTGTAAAAAATGATATGTTGTGCTCCTGAGTGAAAATCCGGTAGAACATTACATAGTTGATGAAAGGAACTTTTTTTTCCTTACAGATTTCGACATAATCGTGGTGCAGATTAGCAATGGTTTTGCTTCCATCAATGAATGTTCTTCTTGAATGAGCTCGTGTATAGTGAGATTCAATTTTGGGTATTGAATCTATGAATTGCTTGGCTCCTTCTTTAATATTATCGTCAATTTTTGGTTGCTTTCCATGGCGTCCACGGTTATCTATCATCAATGAAATATTTGTTTCCTTATTTTTCTTGCTTAATGCAGTTGTTATTTGACGATTGTTGATACAAAGCGTATACTTGAAATATAGCACACTCTATATTTTTTACCCTTTGAAATCAAATAAAAAGCATTATTAGTTCGCTTTGGTTCAATAACCTGTCCTTCGTCGTCGAGTTTGACGTAACGATTAGCTGGAATGGCTTTTTCAACAGCTTTGGATGCAGCAATGAAACTCCATTGCTTCTCGATCTCTCCTAAATTCCAGTAATCTTTTAGTATTTCACGACGTTGTTCTTCAGAAAAAAAGTTTCGGCACTTAAAAATGCAGGTATCCTTACAAGGTTCTTTAAGTTGACGAGGCGGAACAGTTTTTTGTGATGCTTTTGATTCGTAGGACTGTCCTGCATTTCTTAACTGTTTAGTGATATTTCTTTTCCATTTTTCTTTATTCAGTGGTCTTTTTTTCCATTTTTTCGTAGGTGTAGGGTCGTCATTTGGGCTAATTTGTACATTTGCAGACGGTAATTGATTTTTGGGGACAACTGCTTCACTAAACGATCTTTTTTTTGTGCTTTTTGCAGGTGTTGTTTCTTTATTCATCTGTACGTCTGTAGTCGGGTATATATTTTCAGATACAAATGTTTGTGTTTCTTTTTCTGTGGGAACGATACTTGCAATAGCATCCATCATTTTTTGTCTCATTCTAGCGGCATTTCCTGTCATCATATTTTGTATGGCTGTGTTTTCTATTGCTTCATTTAAGATCGTATTTTGCATTATGTTTGTTGTATTCTCAATGTTTTGTTCATCATCAGTCTGTATTGTACGTATATCAGTCTTATATTTTTTTGTGTTGTCGTTCATAATTATATCTTCATCTTCACTAGAACTCTCAATTCTTCGTTGATTTTGAACTAATTTGTAATCAGGGTCTTTCACTGAGCCGTCAGAGTCTGCAGCAAAAGGTTATTTTTTAATTATTATTATTTAAATACTAGGCCATAGCAAAGCGCTATCATTAAAATAATTATATAATCAGAGAGAGAGAGAGAGAGAGAGAGCTTATTGTTTGATATATTCCTGGTAAATAATAATATTCTGGCTCATTGTGATTCATACAAACATACTCTTAGAAAATACTATGCTTGCGATTTATAAAAACTGTGAATCAATATACTGTTTTATTGTTATTACTAGCTAGTTTCCCGTGGCTTCACACGCGTTAATCTGGAATAAAAAGTAGCCTATGTTCAGCAAAGATAATGTAGGATTGTAACGGTAACAGATTTTTTCAAACCAGTCTAGTATTAGTAGAGTCTATTCATTTCAAACAAACAGACACACTTACAAATTTTTCCTGTATATAATATTAGTGGAAATAAGTAAACATACCTTCAATAATTGATGGTATTGATGATGAAGAAGTGCTACTGCTCAAAGAACTAGTCGAGTCACAACGAGGCCGGTTACTTTGCAGTTGTTGTTCCTCCGGTGCAGATTCACATGCTAAAAATAAATTGATTGTTAAATTCATTTGTATTTCTAGAATCAGTACTAGCTTTTCGTTTTTCTAACTTACGTGAATGTTCATTAATACCTCGAACAAGATTTACAATCTTCCTAGATTCCATCTGAAAAATAAATTGTAATTAGACAATGTTTTTATTATTTATAATGCAACATTGCAAGCTATTTGATGTAAAAATCTGTTATTTTTTATCAAAAATGTGTTAACTTGAGATAAACAACATAAAAACCAAATATTTTGCACTTTTATTATCAACTGTAACGGGACATCTTTAATTAACCAACAAAAAAGATTGTTTATTTCAGTAAAAACGGTACAATCCTATGTAAACCATAGCTTACGATTACTATTTTTAGTACAATAATGACCCACATAGAAATGTCCCGTTATAGCTGCAAAAATAAATCACTTAAGAAACAAAAAGCTGTATATACCTTTCATCAAAACCGTGACACCGTGAGCTGTTACGTTTTTGCAGCAATCGAGCAGCACTGTCCTCCTCGAGCGAGCGGCGACAACTGACCATGAACCGATCTAACATTAAACTTAAGGACAGAAAGAGATGGCGCTAAACCGATGGTCACCGACCTTTTCCGTCATTACTCGGTCATTTTCGGCGCTAAAAATATCGCGTTTTAGCAGTAAGTAGAGCGCGATGCGCCGGATCCTACTGTGTGATTATTCCATAACGATACATATTTTCGTTAACACGTTCTTGTCGCAAATAAGCGATATGGCTTGAACTTATCTAACTATTATAAAGTTTTTGTTCAAGATATAACTATTATATCTTGCACTAAGGCTATTGAAATACCTTATGCCTTTACCACCTAAAGCAGTTCGGTTGTTGTCGGCCTTGTCATGCAATAGGCGGAGGCCAGAAGACACAATTTCGAGGTGCTCGGTTATGGGTTTGATGTGGGGCTGCAAGTCCAACGGTGGAGGGGAGGGCGGGAGTAAGCAGGTAAGTTTTTCCAGGACCTGTGTGACAAGTTTTCTAATGTCCTTTAGCTGTTCTTCGATAGGAGTGATGTCCACTGTGTCAGGGGGTGCGTGTAAATGTTGGTGCTGAAGAGGGCATTCTGGCATGGGTGGTGGTTCACTGACTTTTGCTTCCAAATCTTCCACGATCTTCCGGAGCCCATCTATCTGGTTAGAGACGTTTATAGTCTAGCTGGTTGATGCCGGCTTCTATTTACATCCACCTCCTAGCATCTGATACGTCCGATGTTTTCTGGTCTTTTTCGTGGCTTTTCTGGATGCTCACTGTTGCCAGAGCCTGTTTAACCTCTTTTATATTCCTGAAGGGGCCCTTCGTCTCGTAGCCGAGGCAGCTACGTATCGCCTTTGTCTCCTCCAGGGTGCCGGTGATATCTGTCCTCGCCAGGTTCATTTGTTCGACTAGTCCCTGTTAAGTGCCAGCACTTCCCTAGCGTGGGCCCTCTCGACGTTCACAAGTTCTTGTGCATGTCGAGAGAGCGCCCTTTCTAGATTATACTTGTGCCGTGACCGTGAATCGGAGAGGGCCAACACACTTTTGTAGAGGCCCTGCAAGCTCTTATGCACTACTGCTTTACACTCGCGCTTCATATTCCCGACTGACTCTAGGGCCTCTTTCCCGCGTTGCGACATTTCGTTAGCATTTCCTCGTTCATTGAGACTCCGGACAGGGACAGCCTTCTCGTGGCTGGAGAGCGAAGGAGACTTAATCTCCTTCTTGAGAGGTTATCCGAGTCAACGGAAAAGACGTCGAAATCATACTTTCACCACGCTTGGTGTTGCTGAGTGCACGCTCAGTTCTACTGCGGCCGCTAAGTTTGCCACTTGGGGTTCCACCGTGGAGGAAGCAGCAACATTTGCCTCCAGGATGGGAGTCTGCCTCTGCTTTCTCCTCGGTGGTGTCGCAAGTGTTACATCCACAGCCGTTTCGGACTTCGCTTTTGGCGCTTCCTTCAGGCGGGACGAAGCTATGGCGATTTTTTCTGAGGCAACCGATGATGCTGTTACCGCTTTTGTCAGCACTTTTTTACGGAAAGATCGTGCCGGCTTTTCCTGGGCAGCGGATTCTGAGGCCTGTTTCCTTACGGCGGATATTTTGGGGGATAGAAAGTTGAAATTGACACACAAAGTTCCAAAAAAATTATTACACACATAAATTTACAAGAACGCTAATAGAGCAGGGCTTTAATAAAACTTATGACGATTTTTTGCAATGGAAAAGTGAAAAAAATGCGGCATCTTTTTCTGAAACTGTTTTGCTAGCTTATTTCAGTGAAAAAGCGCAAAAATACAAACCAAGTACGTTATGGTCTATGTACTCAATGTTGAAAAGTACTATATTGACAAGAAACGACATAAATATTCAAGAATACAAAAAACTTACAGCATTTCTGAAAAGAGTGTCGGAGGGATTCCGTAGTAAGAAATCAAAAGTGCTTACTACAAAGGATGTTTATTCCTTTTTGCAGAATGCTCCAGATGACAAATATTTGTTGATGAAGGTAAGTTTATGAACAAAATGCACTGGTTTATAATTTATTACGTACCTATTTATGAGTAGAAATCTACTAGGTTTTCATGTTTGATATTTTTGTTTACAGGTTATTTTGATTTTAGTAGTAAATGGGGCCTGTCGTTCGCAAGAACTTGTGGATATGACAACAGACGATATCGAAATCCTCGAAAATGGAATAATCGTCAATATTCCTAACACAAAAACCAAAATTCAGCGATCATTTGTTATATCGGGCTTATTTTATGAGATAGTGAAGAAATATAACGAAATTCGCCCCAGTGACCCCAAAACCAATCGGTTTTTACTACAATATAAAAACAAAAAATGTACGAAACAAGTAATTGGGAAAAACAAAATAAGTACTGTGCCAAGAGAAATAGCTTCGTACCTTAATTTACTCAATCCACTAGAATACACTGGCCACTGCTTTCGCAGAACTTCAGCGACTATTCTTGCCAATACTGGTGCTGATTTAACCACAATAAAACGTCACGGTGGTTGGAAATCGTCCGCTGTTGCAGAAAGCTACATAGAGAATTCCGTAGAAAACAAAACACGAATAAATAACCAAATATCGGGATCGATTAATGTGCATCAAAACTCATCTCCTCAACCATCAACGAGCGCGGCGATGCCAGATGCCCCTCAGCAGCCAGTTGCCCCTTTGGCACCACAGCCTTCTACGAGCGCAGTGCCAACAGCACAGCCAGTTATTCCTCCTACATTATCGCAAACATCTCAAACGAACATTAATGAAAAAAGTGTTACATTAAGCTTCACTAACTGCAACAATTTCAATATAAATTTCAATTAGTAAAGATTTAGTTTTTTATTTTCCTCGTAGGTGTAGTATAAAGCACTATGTATCACTCGAGAGAAAGTGCGATTCCCGATCTCGGGTGTTTTAAAGCCCTCGCCTACGGCTCGGGCTTCAAACGACACCCTCGTCGGTAATCGGTCACTTTCTCCTCTCGGTGAACATTGTACTATTTTTTTATAAAATTTAAACTTTCTTGTTGTTTTTTTTTAATGGAATTCTTATAAGAAATTCTACAAACCAAACTAGGTTTCAAAGAATAATTACAAATCAGAAATATTAAAAAAAATACAAAATTTGAATATTTAGTACAAGCGAATTTAACTGTCACGTGACTTCGATTTTTATCGATCCTGACATGATTTGGCGATAATATGATATATACAGGTTGTTTGGTAGAGAGAGACACCCCAATTTTTTTTAACTAAATCAGTAAGTTAGCTCTTTTGTATCCAACTATGCTTTGCATTGCCTGAAGGTGTATTAGATACCAAATTCAACTAAACACATCTGGTCTAAAACAAATTTTACAAATGTTATGGTGGTAAATAGGTACAATTTCGGAGAATAAGGGAAAAATCACAAAAAAAGTTAAACATATTGGGGGGTCGGGGATTTTTTTTGGCCAACTTGTATTCTCCAAGTGGTCCCCCGAACACGCTCATTTGGTTTGTCGGTCCCTCTACCAAACACCCTATATATGATATGATAGAATATTAAAATAAAGCAAATTATAACCAATCATAACAATGAGAATCAGCTTACCAGGAGTTGTCGATTCGTGACAATTTTTTTCCGTGTAAATTTTGATGTCAGAACTTAAATCACATATTTACAGTATTCCTTACACATTCACGATCATATTCATGTATAATTTGTATCAAAATCATGAGTTTAACCCTATTAATTCACTAAAAACTATAGCACAAAAACATAATTTCACCGCCAAACACAGATGAAAATATAAACATTGATTATATTTCTTTTTAAGGTTCCCAGATAGAACATGTTCGTGTGTAGTGTTGCCATAGAAATAAAATATATTACGTTAAAGAATTAAACTCTATGGTTAAACATTGGGATGACTTTAAAAAATAAACAAAAGAAAAACGCGCGTGACACTTACTCGCAACAATTGTTGCGCCGACAATTCGGACCTCAAAAATCCTTGCACTTTTGTTGTGCGTGCAAAGAAATCGCTAAACGTCTACACAATTCTACACTTATGATACTTAAGAACCGGAACAGCCATAAATAATTTATTAGCAGCGGTGATATGCCTCACATCTCCTTCTATACAAAATAGCAACACCTAAGGTCCTAAAAAATTACACTGCTTCGACACCTAATATATAAATGGAAGCACCAGTATCCAACTAATCTCAAAAATAAAAACTACTCGATGAGTACAAATATCTTCAGGTTTAGGATGAACTTACCTTGTTTGTCGCAGTAGAAATAGGTGCATTGATCGCTGTAGCAGTAGGGTTGGTATAGGTTCTATGAATGGTTGTGTGATGTTTCATTCCGTAGAGAGAACAATTATTGTTAGAGCAGTCATGTTGATACTTATAAGGTCTAAGGCAATTGTAGCACAGTTTTTTTTGCCTTTACCATGTCATTGCGTTGAGCAAGTGTTAATTCCAAGAAGTATGGACATTTGCACAAGTCATGAGACATATTACAGAGAGTGCAGTTGTCTGTCACAGTGCCGATATGAGTGGAGACTCGAGTAGTTGCTCTATTACTGTTGTTAACATGAGGTTTAGATACAGGTTGTGGCTTTTCATACATTAATTCATCCTCCTCATTCCTCCGTATTGCATTGTTGAGAGAAGACGTCTACGCAGTTTTCTGAGTGATTTGTTTTAATTGTTTGTGCAATTTACACATTACTGTACTTAGTGTGGAAGCATTATTTTTTGCGTGCTGTGTTTATTTTCGCCACCCAGGCTAGTTCTATTGCTGTCTCACTCTTGCATCGCATCTCCGGTAACTGAAGGGGGCCGCGACCTCTCCCCCGCGTGACTAAGTAAGACTGAGATTTATGTAAATAGTTGCATCTCACTTACTCCTATTAAAGATGTCGGTGCAGCGATCACCTACGAGTGCATCAAATCCGGACCTAACCGCTTGCGCGAGGAAGCGTAAACAACGCGACCAGGGTCAAGGCAATTTAGAGACATGGCTATTGGAGAATAAAAAGGATAAAAATTTCGAAGAATTAATAATGAGTTCGGTCAAGTCAGTATTGTCGTCTGAGCTTACACCAATTGCCGATAGCTTGAAGAATATCTGCGTTGCGGTGAAGGCCAACAGTGACGACACGCTTCAATAAAAACAATTATAATGAAGTCAACAAAAAGTTGTCTGATTTTGACAAGTCACTTATTTATTCCGAGGAGAGGCAAAACTCTTTCGACAATAGGCTCCAACTGCTGGAGACTCAAATACAACAGAACACCGATACACCAGATCGAGTTTTTATGCTAGAGAACAAAGTCGCTGCGATGGAACAAATTGCGCTAGCTTGCAACGTAGAAATCGTTAACTTGCCGGATAAGCGCGGCGAAAACTTGATTAGTGTTATGACACACCTTGGCTCCTTAATTGGGTGCGAAGTAGTTCAACGGGATATAGTATCAATTCATCGTGTGCCACACGCCGATAGCAGTGATAAGCGCCCTAAGAACGTGATAGTTAAATTAAGTTCTAGATACCTACGCGATAATTTTTTGGCTGCGTTTAGATTAAAAAAGGGTGTCGACTCGTCTCAGTTATCTATTTCGGGTCCGCCGAACAAGATTTATGCCAATGAGCACTTAAAACTACGAAATAAAGTCTTGTTCCGCGAATGCCGGGATAAAGCTAAAACCTACTCGTATAAGTATGTATGGGTGAAGCACGGCGTTGTTCTCATGCGTAAATCAGATAACTCACCGGTTGTGGCTGTGCGTAACTCACAGGATATCTCAAAAATTAAATGATGTGTTAATTATTCATATTGCATAACTCTTGGACTCATTAATGGAGTATATTCTTTAGATCATATATATTTTTATCTCGTTTGTCATCACTTAATATTAACTGACTTCGCTAAATATATGCTCCATTGCGTGACAATAATTCACGCTAAAATTAACGTTTATTGTGTAGTTAGAGGTATGGATGCGGTTTTATTTGACTTGATGTTCACGCAGCGATTCTTCTTTATAAATAAAATATGTTTATTGCTTTTTGTCACGTGCATAGATGTTCCTACGCTTGGAGAATTAATATTAATATTGGTACGCATTAACATGCAATGATAGTATTTTTATAAACTTAAAATAATATTAACACCTAAACTAATAGCTATTTTCTGTGGATTCATACAGCACTGGCAGTTGTTATTGTATTTTATATTCTGTTAAACACAACGGGTTACGTTTGCGGTAGTTACGTACTTAAAGTTAATAGTGGTTTGCACTCGCAGCTGTTTTGATTGTTATATTTATATAATACTAGCTGCGCCCCGCGGTTTCACCCGCGTGGTGATGGATGATGATGATGATGATGATGAAAAGTATCCTATGTGTTAATCCAGCGCCTCATCTACCCCCATACCAAATTTCATCAACATTAGCCCCCCCGTTTGTGCGTGAAAGAGTAACAAACATCCATACATCCATACATACAAACTTTCACGTTTATAATATTAATAGGATTATTGTACATTGTTACTGTTAAGAATGGATAACGACGCTTTAACTGTGTACTATCAAAACTGTCGGGGGTTGAGGACCAAACTTCATACTTTGCTTATGAATGTTTTATTACATTCCTATGATATAATCATATTAACTGAGACGTGGTTAACAGGTGATATATTTGACAATGAAATAATGGACTCGCGATACGTTTTGTTTAGGTGTGATAGGGACCGCCAAGCTTCCAGGCGGCTGGATGGGGGTGGGGTGCTCGTGGCGGTGCGGCGCGCGATCGCGACAAGCGCGCGCGTGCGCATCGTCACCCCCTCTCCCCCGCCCCCGCCTGCAGCTATACCTTTGCCTGCCGTGACAACTGATTATGTAACGATTCAACTTGTATTTGGTTTAACTGTATATATTTTTATTGCGGTGTATATTCCACCTAACCAAGCGGATGGTATTTATTTCTCTTATTTTAATTACGTACAGAATATATTTGAATCTGCTACGGATAGCTCGAACTTTATTATTGGTGACCTTAACTTACCGTCATTAGACTGGTGCGCAAGGGAATCTTATATGCAGCCCATACCGGTATCATCGACATCGCGCGCAGGTAACTTGCTAAAGGATTTTTTATTGTTAACCAATAGTTTCCAATTAAATCACATTAGGAACAAAACAAACAAAATATTAGACTTATTTATTTCAAATAAACTAAATTGTGAGCTATTTCACACCCCAATGTCTTTAGTACCTATAGACAAATTTCATCCTACTTTTTATGTGATGAAGCCTATTGAACGTAATTTTCAGCATATGCAACGTAAATCACATATAAAGCACTGCTTTGCCAATGCGGATTACCAAATAATAAATAATGATATAAATAACGTCGACTGGGACATGCTTTTTAAAGACAAATCAACTGAGCATGCCG
Organism: Selenia dentaria; assembly: GCA_917880725.1. Lineage (NCBI taxonomy): Eukaryota > Metazoa > Arthropoda > Insecta > Lepidoptera > Geometridae > Selenia > Selenia dentaria. The sequence goes on along the minus strand of OU862877.1, from coordinate 12,312,847 downwards.
TCAATATTTTTTACGAGACTATTTATGGTATAATATCCAAAAATATACCTACTAAATTAATAACTACTGCTAATTTTCCAGTCTGGGGTAACTCTGCTTTGAGACACATTTTCAAAGATAAAAAGAAAGCATGGGTTAAGTGGAAAAAATATAAAAATGCGTCTGACTATGAAACATTCTCAATTTTTAGGGATCGACTTAAGGTTGGTTCACATAAATGTTATAAAAATTACATAGAGAAAGCTGAAAGTAGTATTAAAATTAACATTAAATATTTCTGGGCTTATATTACGCAAAAGAAAAAATCTAGTGACATACCCAGCTGCGTACATTACCAAAACCTGATGGCAAGCGATCCAGAGGCAGTCTGCAATCTTTATTCTTGTTACTTCCAATCAGTGTTTGATACCTCTTCAGTCTCGGACAATTATGACATAACCAATATACAAGGGTTAGATAACCCTAACTCAGACGTAATGATTAGTGACATCTATTTTACACTTAGCAGTGTTCAATCTGAATTACATAAGTTAGATCCTACAAAGGGTAGTGGTGTTGATAATATACCTCCATATTTTTTAAACCTGACGGCTAACTCGATTTGCCGACCTGTACACTACATCTTTAATTTATGCCTTCAGGAAGGTACTTGCCCCCACATTTGGAAAATGGCTCGAATAGTGCCAGTTCATAAGGGTGGTTCAAAGAAAGCTGTAGAAAATTATCGTCCGATATCAATCTTGCCCGCTCTGTCGAAGCTTCTAGAACGACTTATACATAATACGGTATACCCCAGTTTACATGGTAATATTATTCCGCAACAACATGGTTTTGTCCGACGTCGTTCTACAGTCACAAATTTATTGGTTTATACAACTGGCATATTTGAAAATCTTGATAAGAACAAACAAACAGACAGTGTATATACTGATTTTAAAAAAAGCATTTGATAGAATGGATCATAGAATTCTTCTTGATAAAATTGAATTTAACGGCATACGAGGTAAATTGTGGCGATGGTTTAAGTCATATATAACTAACCGTAGTCAGAAAGTAGCTATAAATGGTTATGAATCGAATGTGGTTCCTGTCAGTTCAGGTGTCCCACAAGGGTCAATTTTAGGGCCATTGTTATTTATTTTATATATTAATGACATTCAAAATTGTTTTAAATATTGTAAATTTTTGTTGTATGCTGACAACTTAAAAGTTTTTCATGTTATTAATACATATAAAGATCATTTAAACTTTCAGTCTGATTTAAATCGATTCTCAGCATACTGCAAAGAAAATAAATTAGTTTTGAGTTTAAATAAATGTAATATATAGTTTATACACGTAAAAGAAATGTAAGCAATTTTGCGTATGCTCTTAGCGATACCACTCTCGATAAAGTAAATGTAATAAAAGATCTTGGTGTAACCTTAGATAGCAAATTAACCCTGGATGTACACGTTCAAAATATAATTTCTCGTGGTCTCAAAATGTATAATTTTGTGATTAGATCCTCCTGTAACTTTATTAGGGAACATACGTACCAGTTGTTGTACAAGTCATTAATTCGTTCACAATTAGAATACGCCGTGTCTGTGTGGAATCCGCTTTACAATTGTTATAGTGATGATGTTGAAAGAGTGCAGAAGAAGTTTTTACGCTGTGTGCATTTCAAATGTTACCGCAGTACTATACCTTATGAACATTTGTTAAAAAAATACAGACTCTTAGATTTAAAATCTAGGAGACAACAACTTGATGTTATGCTCCTGTTTGATCTCTGTCACACTCGATATAATTGTCCGGATTTGATTGACAGGCTTCACTTCAAAGTACCTTTTCGGTCACATTCACGTGCCTCGATCAATCATAAAATCTTTGCTATGGCTACCTGTCGTACCAAATCCGGTCAACGATCACCTCTATACCGTATGATGAAAACATATAATGATAATTTTAATAGCTTAGATATATTTAGTGATAGAAAGGGCCGTTTTAAGCGGTCCGTGCTGAATTTGCTGGGTGGAGTTAGCAGTGGTCAGTCATAGTGATATAAACACTACTTCATCAACATACACATCACTGATAGATATATCTATCATTAACTGAACTAATCGGTAGATTTTTTTTTATGTTTAGCGTTGTAGTTTTAATTTCAATTTACTAATAGTTACGTGATCAGTTGTCGCCATGACGGTGAGACATCCTTACAAATAACAAAACGACATTTGTTATGGTTTGCACGTTGTTTACTTGTACGTATATTGCTTATTCATTATAAATTCTATTATATAATTTGTACTGTAGTTATTCCGTCATTGTAAAACGAGTACTCACACTCATTGTAAAACGCAATGCCTAAGTAATTGCTTTAAATATTGTTAAGTTAGCCTTTTTTTTCTTTTTCATATTTTGTATATTTTGCAAGGCAACTTAAGTAATATATTGCATTACTTTTATGTATAATTAGATACTTGCAAAATTTTCTCTCAATATATCTACGATGTTTAAGTAATTTGTGGTCAATAATGTGGGTAGCACATTTACTTACATTTATAGTATTAATACTTATTATAAGTACATATTGTGATACTGTTCTTTGATCCTTGAAAACAAAAAAAAAAACAAAAAAAAAATCAAATGCTCTAGCACGATGCATTACGAAATCAGTGAGCTCTATGAGAGTAGGCAATTCTTCACTTTTTCTGTTAAGTTCCCAGGCGGATCTGAGAGACTGGTCTAGTTTTTGAACAATTACATAGATTAATAGTATATCCCAAGTATTTACTGGTATGTTAAGTGATTTTAGAGAGTAGACTTTGTTGAAATGTTACTAGGTACTAATTTAGATTATTTTTAGATATGCTTTGAGTTGACATTATGTTTTTGATATAAAAGTTGACAGTAATTAGCTTATTTTCATACCTTTATTTCAACATTAAAAGTGCATTAAATTATCTCTAGTAACGTTGAGTGAGTTTATGAGTTTAGCTGGTACACCGCGTAGCAGGCTCTTCAGATACTGCAGCTTTTGAAGCTGGCTAAGCTGTTCTTGAAAGTCTATTACGCCATCAAATAGTGACTTGAAGTTGAACCATTCAGATATATTTCCATCGAAAGTAGAAATCTGTAAAAAAGGGATTTTTAGTAGGTTGAATTAAGTTGAATCCTGCCGTTGCACAGACTGGAAGGAGTTATGCGTTTGATTTTGTTCATAGTCTTTTATGAGCTCCGTTATTTTGGCTTGACAAGAGAAGTATTTCTCTTCGGTTGAGCTTCTTTCGAGCTCATGCGAAGATCGCTTTTCTTCAAACATTTATATGTCGTCTTGCGTGGCGTTATACTTGTTGTATAGGTCGGCCAGCTCGTCTTGGCGCACTTTAAGTTTGTAAATTTTATCTTGGTTTTGTTGATTGTCGATGAAGTTATATATTCGTGTTAATCTGCTTTTGAAATTGCTTCTTCTGGGTACAGGCTTTTCGAGGTTGTCTGATGTGATAGCCATGATGCTTGAGATTTATGTGTAATTTGCTGAAATTACATAGAATTGATATTTTTTGGCTGTTGCCGTTGTAGTACCCAACTGAACTGAAATAATAAATGATGAGTGGCTGTTGCTAAGGCAAGTTGTAATAACTGATGCCTTTTTTGTAAGATGACGTGGTTCGCTGGCGGAACGGAACGCGCTTTGTTTCTTCCTTTTCACTAAAATATTTCACTGTTCACTTAATTTTAGTTGTGATCCGGCCGATGGATCAAATAATTTTTGTTAGTGTTTTATGATTAAAATAAAAAGTCTTGATATAATTCCATAGGTCTGCTGTTGTATTTCTTTTACATTTTTACACGAGTGATTAGCCAGAGTGTACACCATAGATAATACGAGTATACTTTATAAAAAAATCAGTGTCAAGAGACATAGATATTTTAAACTAATAGACTAAACTAAATCCTAAACACGGGGGTATAGTAACCGTATTACCTGATAAAGGTTCAGTAATACAATTTAAACATTTTGAGCGCTAACAAAATGTTCCATTTGTTATAAACGCCGATTTCACTTATCCATAACACCAAAAATCATAAAATGTGGGTACTTTGGTAACTCCTAAACACCTCCCTACCTTTCCAAACGTCAAGTGACTGATGAGAACCTTTCGAGACTTCAACGATACAAGTCGTATTTGTTCTGTGTGCATTATCCGCCATTTTGCACAGCAGCAGCAAAAGTTAGCCGATCTACATAGCCGCGGCAATCTATCGGTCGTGCCATTGTATCGCAGCGAACTTGAATCCCGGGTGAGTCAATCACATTTTCCACCTCTTCAAATTTCGGATTTTTGATTTTTGGATTTTTGAGGTCCAAAGTGTCGGCGCAACAATTGTTGCAAGTAAGTGTCACGCGCGTTTTTCTTTTGTTTATTTTTTAAAGTCATCCCAATGTTTAACCATAGAAAGTAATTCTTTAGCGTAATATATTTTCTTTCTATGGCAACACTACACACGGACATGTTCTATCTGTGAACTTTAAAAAACAAATATAATCAATGTTTATATTTTCATCTGCGTTTGGCGGCGAGGTTATGTTTTGTGCTATAGTTTTTTGTGAATCAATCGGGTTCAACTCATGATTTTGATACAAATTAAACATGAATATGATCGTGAATGTGTAAGGAATACTGTAAATATGTGATTTAAGTTCTGACATCAAAATTTACACGAAATAAATTTGTCACGAATCGACAACACTCGGTAAGCTAATTTCTCATTGTTATGATTGGTTATAATTTGCTTTATTTTGAATAGATTATACTTTTACATTGTAAAATATCACAGAAATAATGTTGTCAAGTAATTACACCCACTCAAAATATGATAAGTACGCCATATCATGTCAGGATCGATAAAAAATCGAAGTCACGTGACAGTTAAATTCGCTTGTTCTAAAAATTCAAAATTTGTAATTTTTTTTAAATATTTTTCATTTATAATTATTCTTTGAAACCTAGTTTGGTTTGTAGAATTTCTAATAAGAAATCCAATAAAATAAAAAAAACCATCAAGAAAAATTATATTTCATAAAGAAAATTTTTTTTAGAAATCACCATGTCTAAGTCTAGAAAATAGGCCCCAAAGTTGAAAAAAAAATCATTAGTGGCCGAAATTTCAAAGTAGCTCTTATTTTTTATGTAATTATTAATAACCTAAGCATATGTTACTAGGTAAAAATAATATTTCTGTTCTAGACATTCAAAATATTTATAAATATCAAATCAAAATCCTGTCTCGGTAAACATTATTTATTGATAAAACTTAATTTTTGTGGTCAGATTGCAAGTTTTTTTTATGATATTATTTCTTCTACGAATTTAAATATTTGAATGTAATTAGTTAGATATGTGTTTTTAATATTTAAATACCGCAAAAAACCTATAGGTATTTATGTAAAATTTTTGAATTACAATTTTTTTCCACATCAACTCAGATTTTTTCGGCTACGTCAAGTTTGTCCTCGTGTAACATAACATTTTACTAATACATTTGACATGAATGTGTATGTATCAGATTCCTTGGTTATTCAACTATCTCTGACAAAAATTTCGTTCCTTAACTCGCTATAGGTATGGCACAAGAGCCATTTATTCCCAACTCGGCGCAAACTTTTGACGCGGGCGCAAGTCGTAACACTCGGGAGCAATCACGAGGGCGCCACAGGGCTCCTTAGGCAAGTTAGTCGACTATTTTAGTAACAGACATTTATGAAAAATTTAGAAATACCAGCAAAAAGTATTATCAATTAGATCCTGCGTTTTACGTGTCAGCTCTATCGTTCGATAAAATGTTGTTAAAAACAGGTGTGGTGCTAGAATTAATTGAAGATTTACCAATGTTGAAAATGATTCAAGATGGAATCCGAGGAGGAGTTTGTATGTGCTCACATAGGCAGTCTCCAGCAAACAACGAGTATTTATCAAATTATGATCCGACAAAGCCTGATAAATGTATTGTTTATATTGATTGCAATAACTAACTTATAACGCAATATTTTTGACACTGCCATTGTTTTACCAGTTTTTTTAAACCGCAATGAGATCGAAACATTCTATGTTACTAAAATTGATTATGATGCTGATTATGGATACATATTAGAAGTGGATTTAGTTTATCCCAAAGGTTTGCATAATTTGCATAATGATTTCCCATTTTGTCCAAAAAATGCATACCACCAGGAAGTAAGAATGTAAAACTTATTCCTAACTTACATGGCAAATATATGTATGTCATTCATTATGTTCACTTGAAAACTTTTATGAAGCATGTTCTTAAATTAAGAAAAATACATCGCGTTATAAAGTTTAAAAAGAGCCCATTTCTAAAACAGTACATAGTCTACTTCAACACTAAACTAAGACAAGAAACCCAATCATCTTGTGAACAAGATTTTTTAAGCTACTTAATAATAGTGTTTTTGGTAAAACTTTAGAAAACAATGAAAACCGAGTAGGAGTACATTTAGTGATACAAATATCACAAAGAAACGAAACTCAGCGGGTAAGTTAAAAACTAACCCCAGTTTTCACAATGTAACAGTTTTTACCGAAAACTAAGCTGCAATACAAATGAAACCCAAGCGAATCGTTTTAGATAAACCAATATACCAAGGGTTTGGCGGTTCTTGAACTATCTAAAAGCCATATATACGACTTTCATTACTCAGTATTTAAACCGTTTTATAATAAGTGTTTGCAGATGTGTTACACAGATACCGACAGTTTTACTTATAAATATACACTAAAGAATTTAACCAGGACCTTTAAAACCATTTTTAAGTTAATTTGATACCAGCAATTATTCTTTGGAAAACAATTATGATATACCACTCATTGGCCATAAAGTCCCAGGACATTTCAAGGACGATATGGCGGGTGGATTAATTAAAGGATTCGATGGGCTCCGTTCTACACTGCATTGCATACAAACCGCGGATAATGTTACTATTAAAAAGCAAAGAGCGTTAAATCATATGTGTCTCGAGAATTAACTATTTCTGATTATAAATAAAACGATATTACAAGGCGATGTTGTTCGAAAAGTTAATGTTTTATATAAAATAATAAAACAAATTTTTTTTACGCAATCCGTTAATAAGATAGTCTTGTCAAGCAACGATGACAAACGTTTAACTTCACAAGATAAAATTTCCACCAGGGCATTGGGACATTTATCTTTGCTGAAATACTGGGGGCTATTCTCTTAGCTATTGAACCGCGATATAGCAACTCAATTGAACGAAAATTGACGTTTTGACAGTTTTGGTATTCTGCTCGCTATTTAGGTTCAACCGCGGTCCAGCGGCTTGCGATCGATAGTTTTTGACATAAATGGTATTCTGTAAACTATTGAGTTGCGATTGTATTGCTACTAACCTCTTTCACAGTATAAATATGCAACAGTATGGGAACTAAGCCTAGTTGATTAAATAATTATCTATGCCCCATTGAAGCCATAGTTATCACTTTTAATGTTTTAAGGTATTTTTTTTTATAAAACATTCGTTGTTCTGCTGTAGACATTAAATCTAGTTAATTCTAGTTACCAAATAAAATGTATAACACCTTCAAAAACCATAAAAACGACACCCAGTACGATATAGTTCATAATAATATTATAATCTTTTGCAGCCGCCATCTAAGATTTGTATTATGTGTTCATCATCATCATATTCATCATCTCAGCCGTAGGACGTCCACTGCTGAACATATGCCTCCCCCATGATATTTCAAAAGGACTGGTTGGAAGCGGCCTGCATCCAACGTCGTCCTGCGACCTTATTCAGGTCGTCTGTCCACCGTGTCGGTGGACGACCTACGGTGCGCTTGCCGGTCCGTGGTCTCCATTCCAGAACCTTTCGGCTCCATTGGCCATCTGTTCTGCGTTATGTTTTACAAATTTATTATGATTTATGATCGATCATACATGAACACTATTACAATTTTAAAACACATAGCAGTCATTCAAGTGTGACATTTCATATTTTAGATTATATAAAAAAGGTTAAGATGTAGAAAAAGTTTGTAACATTCACTACTGACGGCACCGCGAGAACCGCTTAGGGGTCTCGTCGATGCGCATGTTTGTGTCAGTAGGCCGTTTTGAACGATTAGAGGTAGTTTCCGTACTGTTCTCTATATATCTACTGTGCCTCTGTATTGCTACAGTGGTACACATCTGTCTCAGAGTAAGTATGAAATAGAGTTGTCATTAGCGTATACAGGTAAGAGACAGAAATGCTACAAACCCAACCAATAGAGTAGTTGACACAATCAAAAATAAATTGCAATGTAATGTTACCTTAATAGTAGTCAGAGCAAACAACTCAATTAATTTAAAAAATAATATGCATTAGATTAAATTTATTTTGAATAAATAAAATGTGTACAAAAGTTTCTAAAAGTCAGGTGACCAAAACGGAAGTAGCTGCGGAAATGATGTCATAAGGGCAAAAACAAACGTGTAATATGATCGTGTCGTACCTTATCAACAGATTGAGAATCATGCAAGTGAAGCAAGCATCTAATATTATTGCTTAAAAACTAAATACATACTAGGTCAAAGGACAAACTAAAGATCAAGTTTATTATATTTTTTTATATTGATTAAATATACCAACGTTTATAATAGTCAACTCGTTAATCTTGTTATCGCTGTTACACATTTATGTAATTAAGACTGTTTCTTTTTATGAATGAAAAAGGATCTTGGCAGATATACAGACGAACAGACGGGCAACAAAGTGATCCGATAAGGGTTGATTTGTCCTTTTGAGGTGGACAACCCTACAAAGAACAAATTATGCGGCTAAAATGTAGTTTTATTTATGTAGCTTCAGAAATATAAACTTTATTCAAGTAGGTAGTTAGAGTCTGCTCTAAGAAATAAGTCAGCTATTTAACTGCTGTTTTGTATGAGTCACGTGGATGCATTACTAAAACTTGCTAACACGATTGACGAAAAAAAGCAAAAATAATATTTAATGAATTTATACACGTCACTTACCGCCTGACACTCAACTGCACCATTGTGAACATAAACTTATTATAATCCACCACTATTACATAACTTAAAAATCAACACAAAAGAACATAAATTATAATAGTCATTGTTGCCTTTTTCTCGCCATCTGCACGTTCTAACGAGCAAAACTAACTATAATTGCAACACTGTTTGTTTTTGCCTTAGTGACGTCATACGACGTATTGGCCGCCATTGAATAATGTTTAAGCACCAATTTTCAAAGTTGAAATATAAACATAGTTTTTTTAGTTTCGAGTTCTTTAAAAAATATTTAAAAATATGCCGAGTGTGTATTTCGGTCGAAGCCTGATTAATTTAACGTACAATAGAAAGAAAGGTCAACAACCCTCTTTCTGAAGTATTCATGATGCCTAGGAAAAACGTTACCTGGATTTATTTTACTTACCTACATAATTTAAGTGGTTAATGCTACAAAACTCGATTATTTTCTTGGGCTAATTTACGTATTATTCTTTCGTATTTTCTTTACATTGTTGCAGTCATGCAAGTTTTGATATAATCTATATTTATTAACAAATTAAAAATAAGGTCAAAATTGAGGACTTACGAATAAAAAGTTATATTTTCGTTTTTAACAAATCTTGTATTCGATAACAATACAAGAACCTTTTTATTTACCGACCGTTGTATTGTAAACTCAGATTTCACTAGAATTACAACAATCTCTTACACATGTTTGGCACACTTGCTAAGTGTATTATTACTACCGTGACAACTGTATATATGTATATACTTACTCTGAGACATCGGTAGTTGTTGAATTTTTTTTTGAGCCAAAAACGATGTAGATTATTTTGTCTGTATTCGATGCTTCATAAAAGTATTAAAAAGATGGCGGGACAAAGCCCAATAATTATGGTTATCGTTTTTTTTGTTTAATTTTTCTACTTTTGTATTTTTGTGGTGTTGGCTTGTAGTAGTGATGGATTATTTATTAACCGTTAAATGTTTGTAATGGTGCACGAATGTTGGCAAAGTGACTAGAATCATGAGACCATGCGTCTTGGTAATGGAACCACTTCGTTACTAAAACGTAACTTAAAGAGGACAGTGACTTGACGAAGGACTAATTTGTATAACTATGACTTGACTCTGACAACTTGAACAACGAACTATGGAGTATGCTCGGGGTTTCTCTACGTGAACGAATCAGAAATGAGGAGATCCGTAGACGAACTAAAGTCACCGACATAGCCCAGAAGATTAGCCAGTTAAAGTGGCAGCGGGCAGGCCACATAGCACGCAGAACAGATGGACGATGCAGCCGGAAGGTTCTGAAGTGGAGACCACGGACAGGCAAGCGCAGCGTAGGTTGTCCACTGACAAGGTGGACTGACGACCTGACAGAGGTAGCAGGACGACGTTGGATGCAGCCGCTTCCAACCGGTCCTTTTGGAAATTTCTGGGGGAGGCATATGTTCAGCAGTTGACGTCCTATGGCTTATATGATGATGATGACTTGAATAATTATGTCACTTGATGCAACCTTATGTATTACATAACTATTAAACTTGACAAATGGCAAATGTACAAACACGTGATTTCAGTTATAAAGTAAACAAAGAAGTATTAAAAACTCAGTTTCAGTGATATTTTAACAGTGTTTTGATAGCAAAATAATTATTTAACGTATTTTTGCTTTAAAACCACTGTATTGATGTTTAGAATGATGCTTAATTGTTACAAGTTTTCAATCTTATTTAAGTGGCAACATTCGCAAGCTGTAGCACGGCTATATATATATAGTCTGGTTAATCTATGGGCCATACAATAGCGATGCAATTGCAATTGAGAGCATTACATAACAGAATACCGAATTTGACATGAGAAGCAATACAATCGCAGAAGCGTTGCCGTAGTGTGGCAATTGCTCAGTAGCTAAGAGAATAGCCACCCTGATCATACCTGAATTAATTATTTTTGTATTGATATTTATCCTATACTAGACAATTTTATTTTATGTTCTAATGTAGATTAGTAATAATAATATGTAATATGCTTCTGTATAATAATAAATCATGTTTTTTAAAGGAATAAAATAAATATTATTTTAAATAAATACACCAACAGAAATTTGTCGTTTCATTCAATATTTTCTTATATATTCAAATACTATAAACCTATTAAATTGCACTCGTACAGGTTGCAACTTGTTATGCTAGTAACTGGATGATGTAATAAATCAATGCAGCAGGTTGTTTCGTGTTCGATGAAATTGATTTTGCTAACGCTTCACTAATATGATACCCTAGACATGGTACGAATATCTACAACGACCAGTGTCATCAGTTTAAATAATAGCTAATATTCATTTACACGAAAGTATTCCAAGGAAGCGGTTGTACTTGAATATTTTATAAGTTTTCCTTTATTTAAGTTAAAACATCAATCTACGAATATCCGTAAGTTTTTTTTCTTTAAACTTGAATCTTATTTTATTTAGGTTTTCATTTAATCGTTATATAGTATTATTACATATTTTTACAGAATATGACTTCGGAGTGTGATCCTATGTGGCTGCCTCATGCTCAAGATCTATTAGCCAGTTGGGTGAGTATTTGAAAAAAATGAGAAAGGAGCAACGGATAGCAGCAGCAGTTGCAGCTGAATCTACCGAGAACACCGGTAAAGCAACAAAACATATGAAGCGTAAAGTCAAAGATTGTGTCTCATATGTTGGTAGCAAGGCACCAAGGAGAGGACACCGTGTAATCAAAATTCAAATATATGATTTTAACGAACCATTGAAGGCTAACTGTGAAAGTGCTCGAGTACAATATACCGTAGTAGATCATATAGATGAGATTAAAAATTTAAATGAATTTAACTGAAAATGTTATCACCAAAATAACAAAAAGCTGACTGAAAACTTTATTGATTAATTGTGTAATGTTATAATAATTGTGTAATTCTCATCTTTAATATAAGAATAAAAATTTGTCAATAATTTTGGTGTAATTTTTGGTGTATAGTTAATAAATATATTATGCCGTAGGATACCGGCTTAGAATAGTATCCCCACAACTCTACCCGTGGGTGCCATATAAATCTGCTAAGGGATAAATATCGGTGGGCAGCAGCACTTTCCCAGTATTAAGCCCCTAAAAATGCGCTCGCTAACCCGCCTGCCAAGTGTGGCGAGTATTGACAAAATCCCCCCAATGACGGACACATTAGGAACCAGGCCTCCAGTCCCCGGCAGCCCCGCTATTCCTGGCTACGGTAGCGGCCACGGTAACGGTAGGGCAGGGGGTACTAATAATCCCCGGCAGACGCCCGGCTACCACCCCCAACGACGACGACTGGTCCTGGTAACACACAACATACGATGAGGACAAACGAGAAGATATATGAGCTGGAAGAAGAAATAAGTAAGTTAACACAATGTCTTAGTGTAACTACACTGGGACATTGTGGGGTTATCTGAAGTCTGTAGAGCGGGTGCGGTCACGATAACCCTAAAATCAGGTAACCTACTCTACTACCGGGAGGGCAACCAACAGTCGCAAGGTGGTGTCGGTTTTCTCGTCCACAAGTCCCTTACTAACAACATACACACATCAACATGGTCATGGAAATTTCAATTAAACCTAAATAACTAAAATTCTATTAACTTTTTATTAATACACCTACACATTAAAATAAACCTTGTTTAATAGCCTGTCTAATCTGATAATAAACTTTTGGATAAAGTTAAATTTAAAAAAAATATTAGAAAAAAAAAAAAAAATTTAAAGAAAATAAAGAGGAAAAACTCAGACAACATTTCAATCTTAACTTTATTTTTGAAACATCAAAATCTAAACAAAACAACTGTTTTTTTATAAAAATTGTTGAAAACTTAAAATTAATAATCCGTGGATCCACCTAAGACTCTCTTGACACATCTGCAGCAGTTCTGCATACTTAAAACAAGGGTGTCAATATCCTGTTGAGGAATATATAAGATGCAAGAAAAGCTAGTTTTCATGCAAAATATCTTCAGGGAAATTCCTAAGAGCTCTTCTCTGACGCATATCCCAGGCATGCTCAATAGTATTTAAGTCAGGGGATTGTGCAGGCCAGTGTAAAGCTTGGATATCATGCTGTTGTAACCAACTTGTAACGATACGCGCCGTATGTGGACGGGCATTCTCGTGCATTCTCGTGCATTAGCTGGAAATTTTGTCCCATTTTGCTGTCTGTGGGGCTCTAGCACTTCATCTCGGTATTTTAGAGCAGTCCATATTGCGTTGTATCCAAACGATGTCCATTCAACCACCGAGACGAATTCCTGCCCAAACCAGTGTGTTACCAGTGATGACTTATGGCACTGAAACGTGGTCTTGCTATGGGCCTCATAGATAAGCTCAAAGTCGCACAACGAGCTATAGAGAGGGCTATGCTCGGGGTTTCCCTACGTGATCGAATCAGAAATGAGGAGATCCGTAGAAGAACGAAAGTCACCGGCATAGCCCAGAAGATTAGCCAGTTGAAGTGGCAGTGGTTAGGGCACATAGCACGCAGAACAGATGGCCGAGGGGGCCGAAAGGTTCTGGAGTGGAGACCACGGACCGCCAAGTGCAGCGCAGGTCGTCCACGGACACGGTGGACAGACGACCTGATGAAGGTCGCAGGATGACGTTGGATGCAGGCCGCTTTCAACCGGTCCTTTTGGAAAATCATGGGGGAGGCGTATGTTCAGCAGTGGACGTGCTACGGCTGAGATGATGATTTACGGCTGTGTATTTCTTAAGTTAGATTTAAAAATAAAAAATTGATTAATTGTATAATGTAATATTGCGTAATTTAATAATAATTGTGTAATTCATATCTTTAAGAATAAATGTTTGGCAATACTTTTCTTATATAACTTTTTAGTTTTAAAAATAAAATTAATTAATTGTGTAATGAAATAATAATTAGGTAATTCACATCTTTAAGAATAAATATTTGCCAATACTTTTGGTATATTTGTTTAAGAAGTTTTAAAACTAAAAAAATTAATAATTGTGTAATGTCATAATAATTGTGTAATTCATATCTTAAGGAATAAATATTTGGCTGTACTTTGGTGTATTTTTTAGGTTAAATATAAAAATAAAACAAGATATTTATGTAATCAAATAATTATAAAATTTATTTCATTAGGATTATAAAACAAATAAAATGGTTCTATACAAGTAATTCAAAATTAAACAAGAAAATATTGTTGACGAAATACCATTTTCTTAGTATACTAACACTTTATATGTATTATATACATAACACAGAATATTTTTATATAAAATATACTATTATACTTCAATTTATTCTGACAGTAATTATTATATAAAACATCATAGTTAGGACAACCTTTTTCTTCGAGATCTATCACGGAACAATTAACACAAAAGGTATTTATCCATTTTATCTTCTCCAGTCCTTTAACCAAAACTATTTTATTTTCTAAGAATGGTGTAATTATACGCTTAAATTCCCGTATATCAATATTACCTTCAGACCAAAAGATGCCGCATTCTCTTTTTATCTACAAAACCTGTTTCCTTTCTTCACGTGATAAATATGAAAATGCATACGGAGGCTTGACTAAAAACACTTGAGTACAGTGTTCAGTTGCCAATGCGAATTCTTTTACAATAAAATAATTCTAAAAATCTTTGAATCCTTGCACGTCTACTATAATATAATCGGGGTTCATGATATTTTTTACAACGTTGCTAAGTGGCTTGTATTCTATAAAATAATCGTTAAGGGCCGAGTCTTCTAGTGCACAATATAAGAATCGCGGGCGGCCAGTCCACGCGCCGAGCGTCTGTCATCCTACCTAGCGTAGTATTGAAGGAAGGAAGGTTGCTCTACTAAGTATTAAACATTATAGTAGATCCAACCGTTTATCCTCTTTTTGACAGCACCAATAGAACGTAACATGACGATGTTACGCAAAAGTTAACTTATAAATGCGAGGTTTTAAAAATATGACAACTGCTTAAATTTGCTCCTTGATCCCGTATAATAATCATCTTTCACAAAATGAGTCCATAAGTGCAGTAGTTTTTTTATAAATTCCATAAAATAACAAACGTTTTTAAAAAATTACGTTCTATGGCTATCAACATAGTGATGTTACGAAGTTACGATTGAGATATCGATATTGTTTATGAACTATTTTTACACGGGTGTTTTCCGTTCTCGGCACATAATATCGGATTTATTTTTATGTAAAACCGTTATATTGATGCGCCTCAGGAAAACATACAGCATTATTTGAAGACGTGTTTATCTCCTGGTGTATATCCAAAAAAGAACAAGGTTATGATGACTATGATGATTACAAGTACAAGTCATACTTGACGAAGCTGTTACCGGTTAAATCTGGGATGGCCAGCGAGCAACACGGAAGGGAGTAGGCATACACAGCGTTTCCCCTCTGTCAAAGTACAAGTCCGCATGGACCATGGAGTTTGATAATATACTGTGGGGTGAGGGCGGGGCTAGATTTGTGAATGGTGCTTTATTTTTTATGTGTTAGTGATTTGGTTGTGTGAGTATGATCGGCAATGGATCGGTACAGGTATGTTTTGTATGTAATAGTGCGGCTTTGCGCTAGTGTGCAACTTCCCCTCCCGCAAGAAATGACAGAAAGATTTGAACAATATTTTTTAGCTAAGGCTACTCCCTTCCGTGTTGCTCGCTGGGGATGGCAGACATTAAAGTCTGCCGTTTGGTACCAGAAAATAGTAAAGTTTGAGCAACCCCAATTCCAATTTAAGCAAACGAAATCTAATCTTTTATTTTTATTTATTTATTAATCAAAATCAGATTCATCGTTGCTGTCACTCGAGCTATTGCCGACATTTATAATTAATTGTTGACTCATATAATCTATCGCCACGTGTTTATCCCAATCTGCCATTATAGTTTCTTGTGTTTTTTGAATTACATTTTGCCAGCTTTCCGCAGTTACTTTCACACATGCATTTTTTAATAAATTTACCATTTTGTTTGCCGTGAATGGGGGTTTTGTGTTATTTCTAGCAGCGTGTCCTTTAACTTGAGCCCATATTAATTCAATGGCATTGTATTGACAATGATAGGGTGGAAGTCTAAGAACCCAATGACCATGTTCTGCAGCTATTTCGTCGATCACATATCGTTTTGGGAAGTGTTTTTTTGTTCGTAATATATTTAGTAATTGTACTTTTAGTAAGGAGTTATCAACATTTTCACCATGTCGTTGAAGCCAGTCAATGATTACTTGTTTTTTGTCGGCCTGGGTCGGCATTTTATCAATTTGGCGTGAGTGATAGGATGCGTTATCCATAATAATAACTGACGGTTCTTCCAATGATTGTACCATTTCCTTAAACCAACTTTCGTAAACCTCAGAATTCATTTCTTCGTGGTACTCAACTGTTTTTTTGGATTTAAAGGCCAACAAAGCATCTGGCATGAATCCTTTCACAGACCCTGCATGGCAAATGATTAGACGTTCTCCTTTTCCCATCGGTACTGAGGTAGTGGAAGCAGCGGTGTCATCAGTCCAGCTCTTAGACACTGTGTGGTTCGCATTCAGCCAAGTTTCGTCAGTGAAAACAACATTTGACCAATCTGTAATTTTTTTGGCTTCGCTCAAAAATTCGCAACGAGCAAAAGCTACGTCGCGACGCTCCATCAATATTTTGCGTTTGTCCGATTTTTTATAAGTAAATCCAATTTCATTCAAGACCTTTACCAATGACGATTTTTGACCTCGGAACAAATCACATTCACGCAAAGAAGCAACAAGTTTTTTAAGTGTTGGAACTTCTTTACGTAAGTAATAGTTATATATATGACGGCGTATAGCGTCTGCGTCAAAGTTGTCAACCGAAGTCACACGACGTGGTTGGCGTTTTTTCTTCGGCGTACGAAGCTTATTCTCCTGCATGCCGCTTGTTCCGTAGGCTTCGGTAGTAATTTTTGTAATCGTAGATGCACTAATACCTAACGCGGCCGCAACGCGCTCTCTCACTTGCGACAATGGTAAAAGCGGGCCGCCATTTTGATACTCTGCTTCAAAGTAATTACGAAGCTTGATCACCATTTCTCTCGTCTGTCCTTTCAGCACTGATCCTTTCGGCATTTTATAGTTCCAATATAAAACTCAGCAAATAATTACTAGCACGGGCGTCTTGTTGCGAGTGACAGTGACAAATACAAAACGGCGGTGGACCATTGAGTTTTACTACCTTGATAAAATACTACTGCTTACCCATAGACAAAAAAATTGGCAGTCATAGGAATTGCCGATAGAAGTGAAAACTTATAACTCAGAATTTGATAGCTTACCTTGGAAACTACACGGGTGTAACCGGACGGCGTGGCCTCGCCATCTGGGCATGGCCATCTAGAAATGCGTCAGCATTTCCCATTGGCTGATGCGTTTCTAGATGGCCATGTCATGACGGCCTGTCCACGCCCTTTCAACATTCCCCATTGGCTGACGTATTTCTAGATGGCCAATAGCCATGGTCATGGCGCCATTCCTAGGACTATTCTCTTTCCGCACAGACTCGATAGAAAAATGAATCGAAATCGTGTCCACTATAATCACTTGGTCACAACACTTTAACTGACAAATTAGATCTGTCAAAAAGAGGATAAACGGTTGGATCTACTATAGTAGTTTATGAAATTGTTGCATAATGAGGGGTATTCATAGGGCTCGGTTTTTAATAGTATCACACAAGTGTTTTAATACCGTTATGTGCAGTTTCTAACCTATGTAAATAAAAACTTTTTTGAAATATATACTCGTATAACCGTGACTTTGTTTTTTATATCATTAACTTTTTCGCCACCGACTTTTGAAAGAAAAGTTTTAAAATTAAAATTTTACACTTTTTTGGAGTTATATTAGAAGTCGGTAATATATTTTTATTGAAAAAAGTTTTTATTTTACCCTTTTTAGCGGGTACAGGCGTGATGTTATGTTGTTTGATTGCACATTCAATGTAAAAATGTGCGATAGTAGCAATCGCGGTTGATTCGCTATTATTTATTGAAGAGTTTCCTCGATTTCTCCAGGATCCCATCATCAGATCCGGACCTAATGATCATGGGACCACCTCTGAAGACAAAAGAAGAATTTTCTGAATCGGTCCAGGCATCATCTGGATAGTTCTTTGGCAGATATTAGAGAGAGCGAGTGTGGATTAAAGATGAATGAGTTGCCTGTCAAGTGTCTTCTGTATGCAGATTTTAAGTTCTTCTTGCATCGTTAGCGGAACAGTTGCAAAACATGATAACGTTAATAAATGTAGCGTTCAAGAGAAAAGGGGTGAATATAAATGTGAACAAGACGAAAGCTATGGTTTTTGAAAGAAAAGATGATGTATCGTTGTGTGATGTGAAAATAAATGATGTGATTGTGGAGCAAGTGAATGATTTTGTATATTTGGGCAGTATGTTTACAAGAGATGGGAAGATTTTGTTTGTGTTTTGTGTGTTCTGTCGGGGTTACCCCTGACATAGAAAACTTTTTATGTAAAGCAATTTTATTATAATGCAGTAGTGACTAAACACAAAATAATTGTTTCTGTTTTCTTTAAAAGCAAAATATACAAAACTCTGTAATAACTCTGCAGGAATTACTTTTCCGGAATGGCAGCATCTGCGACAGTAGACGTAGATGCGTTCTTATTACGTTTAACTTTTTTCTCAATAGCTTCAATGATATATGGCGGGTCTTTTATTGGCATAGAGCGTTCAAGGCGGGAATCAATTAGCTCAGGAAGCAGACAATGCAAATAAAATTTTGTCAATGGGCCCACTATTTTGTCGTGCCAGAACGTAGGGTCTCTTTCTATATATTCAACTTTCATCAAGTACTCCTCTCCAGTCCATACAGCAAATAAGCACATATTCATCTCCGTAATATTTAATTGGCCCTGAATTTGGAAATAATAATCGTGATTTTTGTCAATTATAAACGCAGTTTTCCTAGTGTTATATTTCCAAAATTTTTTTTTGCCTTTATAGCTTCTTCAGCTTGCATATTTTTTGCTGTAAATGGGCATTTTACTTCTACTAGTCCTGTTTTTCCATCTTTGTCTTTATAAATACCATCGGGACTGGCTCCTAAATATTGGAGTGTTTTATGAAAATAAAGACCGCAGCGGGCAATTGTGACGTTTTCCTGCAAAGATAACTGAGTTAGTGCTATATGTTCATTATCTCTGCCATATGTGATCGACGGGACATTTGACAGGTTTTGCGGTTTCACAATAGCTTTCACTAAAGGAGCGCAGCTAATATTTTGTTTCCGTTTACAAATTTTTCCAAAGATAGACGCGGTTAACCTATTTTTTCTATTTTCTAACCATTCTTGACTGGAACTTTGGTTTATCGTCTGTCTCTGTAGTTCCTCTCTTTGTTGGTCAGAAAGTTCAATTTGTTTAAGAAATTCATTTTTTGTCATCTGAAAATCTTCTTCGGTCATATCTGGTCTTTGAGCTTTCTGGCCATAATCTGGATCATTCAAGTTTCTACGGATTTTTTTTCGAAATGATCTTTTGTAAATTTTTCTTTTAGCTTTTTGTGCCTCATATAAATTTGTGTATTTACCAGTAGGTTTTTTAAATACACATTCCTGAATAGCGTTTATTGGTCGTTTGGTGTTAAAGGAAATAACTGAAGCGGAACACCTTTCCTGGTATGAATTTTTAAGTGTGTAATTAATTCGTTTTCCCCCCACATATTTGGCAATCACTGAATTGAATGTCTCAGCAAGATTGCTATCTACGACTAGATAAGACTTTTAGCGTTTGCAGCTAAAAATAAGATAATTTGACTCATTTTCCTCCACAAAATTGTATTAGCTACATCAAGTGCCGTGTTTTGGTCAGTTTTGTCAGTTGGTGAGCATATAGCATCATCGCAATCAGAGTGGCTACCAAAGGAATGGTGTAATGCATTCAAAATATCTGTACGAAGTTTAACCATTTTTTGACTGTCAGTTAGGTCTCCGTGTTTCCTTAGCTTTATAGCCCGCACTGTGTATCTACGTAACTTCATGATTTTGAAGTCAGTTAAAAGTTTTCTTAATTGAATAGGGATATGAGTATCTTTAGTAAGTGCTCTCAGTTTGTTACAAAGATTTCTCAGCAGGTGGTTTCTGCACTCGATCTTCTGAACCTTGCAGTTTTTATATGGATTGCTTTCTAATATTTTTTTATGAGTACTTGAATCACCATCTCATATTAGTCTAGCATATATTAGACCATGAGTTTCAAGAGAGTTACTAAATCCTTCAACAAGCGACGTTGATTCCATACTAGAAGAGCTACCAGAATAGTTCTTATAGCATATGTGATTTGCAGGTTCAATTTTTTTATTTTCAGCTTTTGCACAAACTATGCAGTATTTATTTTTTACACCAAGATATAAAATTTTACCCGTGTATGCGCCAATTATTGCTGCTGCACCTGATGATGCTGAATAGTTATTCCGGAAAGATCGTTTCGACCAACACCCGTCAGCTATAACATCAATCATTGGTGTACCTTCACAGTCAACTCTGCCAATATCTTTAGCATGTTCTGCCTCTTCGATGCCTGCCTTGGCCATTTCTTCTACTGCCATCTTATGGTACCATTCGTAAACTTTTTTACTTGTTTCAGAGTATAAATTTTTTGACATACCAGGCATATCAGTATTACCTGCTAACTCATTTAAATTTCCCAACCCACAGCCAATACTAATAATACCTGCGACGATACCGTGATTTACATCACAAGTGTTAGACGGATTTTCAGTATTTATGTCAAATTCGGAATTACAGAGTTCACACTTGAAACGAAGTTTTGATATAAAACCTTTACGTCGCTCACTGACACATTTCAGATTGCTATATCTGCATCCGAAAGATTTTTCGTTATGATCAGCAATCTTCCCCAAATTTTCTAAAAAATATCTGATCGATATGATTCTGCGTCCTTCTAGGTGAAATAGTTCATCTTCATTGGTAGTTTCTGTTTCATTTTCAATTTGTAGCGGTTGGTCGTCGCTAATGAGTATAGGATGTTGACGTTTCCTTACAAAAATTCGGCGAAATGGAAAAGCCTCCTCAAATGTTCTTTTCCGGTAATTGTTTTTTTTTGGCCTTGTTTCGTTTTCAGTTCTGGCAGTATTTTCAATCATCACTGATACTTCCGTAGTAGAAGAGGTAGGCTTAGAATTTTGAGCTTCTGATAGATTGCTGACATCTGACAACGGTTGACGAGAGCCAGCAGCAGTCCTGTGAAATTAATTAAATAAGTCATATTTTGAACAGGGTTCAGAAGTATTATTAAAAAATCGTCATAATACTAATATTATTAAAAGCACCCTGCGATTCCTTCTATTGCAAAAAGTAGCCAGTGTTATTCAAGTTTTAGCCTACGTTCATACAAAATAATTATTATCTGTATTGATTCAGCCGTAATGGAGTTTAGAGGAAACAAAAATACATGCAGACACACCAATCGCATTTAGAACATAAATGTGACTAAAGTATATTATACTAGTGACCCATACATACATAAACACTAAACACACACACACACACACACACCCTCACCCTACACTCCCCCACAAACACCCTCAAACACAACCACACTCATCACACACACACACCCACCCCATACACACATACCTACTGACAGCATGATGACCTTCTGACAGCATGCAGTTGAACTAATTAATGGAGACACGCAAACGACGTCACGGGGTATCCATTTGTTGTATACCAAAACCTTCTCCAGAATGTAAAAAATACTTTTATGAAAATCGCATCAAAATCGGTTCAGCCAAACGGACAAACATACATACATACAAAAAACAAACATACGGGTTAAGCTAAAATGCTGATTTTTTAAGTCGGTTAAAAAAAGTGTCAAAAATGAGTATGTAGTTTTTGGTCCTCACCTCCTCAAGTGGAATCACGAACACTATCGATAGTATCGATAATGTTGCTTGAATATAATATTTATCATGTTTAGATAATAACACTCAAAATCCATCACATGTGTGGAGCTTCGCTAGGGAATTTAATTTGACCCTGTAGTTACGCTCTTGACATGAATACATAATGTAAACAATTCTACTTACCTTTGGATTCCATTTTTCTTCATCACTTCTACGTTTGATACCAATTTTTTTTTTCGTACATGCATATTTCTTATGTTTACGATCCATAATTAAATCAAATCTTTAGAGAACTATGATGTATTAATACACGAATATTTACAAAAACTATTACTAAAACACAAATATTTACAAGGCACTCGAAAAATTATACTCATAAAATAATAAAGTAGAGCAACTTTAGATGCATAACGGTGCGAAACCTACGTTAGAGCAAGAGCAAAGTTAGAGCGAGAGGGAACAATCTAAATTCGTCGTGGACCACAAGTCTGAACACTCCGGCCGTGGAGTGGGCACTGAAGAATTTCCCTTGCAGTTTTTGTTTATAAACTCTTTTTTTGTAGGTCTTTTGAGATCAATATTATTGTTAGAGTAGGGTGATTTAGATATATTTTTTTTTTATTTGCTTCATTGAACTCTTGGCATCAAAATAATATAATTATTAGATACCTACGATGCATAGTTATTATGAAACAAAGCGTTTATTAAGAGATAAAGACAGAGAATTTTGATGAAATTGGGGCCTCTGAATTAAGAAAATGAAAAATAATTAGAAAAAACTAATCAGCGCATTTTGAAGACGAGAATGTTGAGCTCATTATGCGCTGAACAGATTTATAAAATAATTCTTTATTGCCATAAACCAAGCGCGCAAACATAACTCGAAATGACGTTGGGCACGAAAGAGCTGTATTTAACCCTTGATTTACCTTACATAATCCACTTAAATGAACCTAAAAAAACAACTTGCTTTTACTTATATTATGGTTATTTGTGTGCAAAAATAATATTTCATGTTATTTCATTATTTTGCTTAAAATTAATATACGAAGTTGCGCAAATATTTCGCCGCGAGTGATTTTTGCAAGACTCCAGCCTTAAGTATAAGACAATAAGCGGTGGTACCATTCATTCATACCATTAAACATTCAGAATCAGATTCAAGATCAATGCGTACGTCTATTGGACCTGATTTTAATGTCTCGTTTTGACGTGAACAATCAATAACAAATAATGAAGCTTTATTTTAAAATCTTCAAAACTGAGCAAAGGTTCAGGACGACTGCCAAAGCATTTCTGTTCAAATCGAGCGTATTAATCGTATTTCATGAATATGTAGTTTCCATCTCCAAACTTCGTGTTAAAATTTTCGTATGGAAAATATGATGAATTTAAAAGCACTTTGACATCACACACAAGCCACTGATTAAATTGTGACATATCTTTGTCAGCATGACGTTTACGATTAAATCCAATTTAAAATCCAATAATTCCATATCTAGGGTTTTCCAATTGCGATGAAGTTGCGACTGACCATGTAAGTTTTGTTGTCTGTGGAAGCGTTGGATCCTACGAAGAAATAATAGTCAGGAACTGTAACTGCGTTAAAAAAATAACCCAACAAAAGTCGTGTTCAAGTAGGCGGGGCTTAAAAATCGTGTTCAGTACGTCATTAGTCGGACATTTTACTTGCAAGCGAGCACACTTCAAATCTTCGCGTACATTTTCATTTTAATCATTGTGAACTTCAGTTCTGGATCATCATGCCAGCATTCGTTGTGAAGTGGTGCAGAAACAATACACGATTTAAATGTCCAGGGATCACTTTTACTAGTAAATAATAGCAAAATTATAATTATTCAAAGATGTTCAAATACGTTAACAAATCGAGATGGTCAATACTATGCAAAAAGTCAGTCAAATTTTATTGTATTTAGGATGTATTTTTTTCTTCAGGACTAAATATTGAAATGTATGTAATGTGCAATGGTTTTGCTTGTTATGTTTTATTCTCGCTTGCTTGCCGCATTGAAGCGGCAAAATAAGTGCCTAGCTGCACTTAAGCTAGAAAAACAAGAGTATGACTGCCTGTGAAAACCAGCATAGTTATACTACGTTAATTTTGACTGAAAACAATAAAATAATAGATATTAAAAAAAATATAGACTATGTACCTACTGTTTTTTTAAATTATGTTATATAAAATATCATATTTATCTTTTTATGCTGATGATTTGTCCCGAAGAAACATCAACATCTTTAAGAGCCTTTATTCTGCGCAGCGCTGCGCGAGTTTAGGTATTTTACATTAGCGAGTTACTTACTAGCGCGCCCTGCGGCAGTAGCCTTACCGCTTGACCAAAATAGCGCGCATTAATATTTGGATCTATTTTTTTATCTACTTTGGTTTTTATGTCACAAATAGACATAGGTCAAAAAGGTGAAATAAAATATCAAGCAGGCATTTTATTTTTAATATTGACATTAATTAACTTAAAATGATAATTATTAATCAAGTACATGTTATCTACAAGAGCATAGACTAGAAAAAAGTAAGATTTAAATCATGTACCTTCCAAAAAGAAATGAGAATAGCAAATAAAACAACCATCAAATAGATCCTGCTACCAGTTTCTGGATCCAGCATCAGGTCCTGGTCACCAGCTAGAAAAAAGGTATCGCGAAGACGATTCATACGATCCCAAACACGGTGTGTCTACTATTAACCATCACATAGTTCCTGCTACCAGTTTCCGGCTCCAGCATGGATTCCTGGATACCAAGTATAAGCATAAGAAATCGGGTTAATAGCAAAATACTAGCCCCTCAAGGGTCGATGTCATTATAACAATGAAATTAATATTGTTGATGCACTGTATGTCATATAAAATTATTTGTTAGAATCCCACTTAGAAATGTTACCTCAATAATTATCAGGAAGTTTTGAGCGCTCTAATATTTAGTTGTGTAAGTGCGGGCGTCAGAGCGATACGTCCTCTGACCTCTCTCTAAGAGGCTTCAGCCGCGTCTGACGATTCGTGACTGGCGCGACCGGTTTTATGATTGATTTTAAAAACATGTGTGTGTAGAAACCGCTCGGCAATAACAAACTAATAAACAATTTCTAAATGTAGTCTATGGAACTTGAACTTGTTAATCAAATAATGTTCTATTACATCAGGTAAGAATAATTGTCATAATATACATACTATATCAATCATTATTATGTGACCCTTCAAATACTCAGCAAAAACGCGAATTGGCGCTTCCAAAGCGTTTACGCTCTAAAGAGATACTACAGACAATGAACAATAAACGATTGCCTACAGTTGGTATGTAATATAGGTAACAATATAGCTTTAAAAAAATAGTTCATTGGTCAAATTAAAGCACGTTTAATTTTTCAAGCTAATGAAAATGCACCCTCTGCAAGTTTTAAAGTGGTTTAGCTGAGTTGCTAAATAATTTGTCAGGAATATCAACACTTTTCTAAAGTAATTCTATAAATTGATAGAATTTTCTAAATTGATATGAAGGTATTCTGTGACCACTGAAAAACATCCAGCTGGCAAATAACGACTTATTTTTTTTGGTAAAATGTATAAGCCTAAAAAGTTTTATAATTTTTCTTTACTACATTGCGAAGAATCTCATCTAATATCTTCTAGACAATTTTTTTTTTATAAATTAATCATATTTCGCGAGACATACGAGATTTACGAATAATTTATTATTGAGTTGGTCCAGTCCACTTGTTGCATAACATCGTCCACGCCGCTATGGCTCTGCTGTCATTGTAGACGTTGCAGCACGCGTGTAAACTAATCCCTGCTTTCCTTCTGAATTTTAAAACAATCACCGAACATGTCTATTTGTAACCTCGGAAGTAATTTGTATTTGGAATCATACGTTGTTTTGATTTGAAGGGCCACTTTTTGTGTGGAATTTGTTCTTAATTATGCTTCCTGACTATTATTTCTTCGTAGGTTGGATCTTAGATTATATATACACCTCCGGATTCCGTATTCAAATACAAAACACAGCGCTCAATAAGAAGCCAAATTTTGAGCTAGTGTGGTAAGCGCTGACAGTCTTGAGTATAATTACGTACCACGTCTACGTCTGTATAAGCGATTCGTGAAATACCATTGCATACAGCTCCCCTAAAATAGGGGGAGATATAAATTATTCTACAATAGATATTTTTATACATTTAAATAGATTAAATAGATCGATTTACAAATTAAATTATATTTATGTATATTTAATTATCTAGATAGATGGTACTAGTAATATATACAAATCTATCTAGATATTTACGATATATATTATATAAAATTAATAATTATATATATTTTAAAGAGTTTTTTTTTCTCTATCTATCTATCTAAATATAGCTTTTTTAAATATAGCTCCACTATCAGTTTTTCAATATTATTTTCGTGATAGCGGCGGTATGCATGTTCTGGTTGATCGAAGTTGTAAAATTCAAATGAAGATTAAACTACTTTTGACTACCAGCACACTGTAAGGGCCTCTTGCACCAAATTACAAATAAACTATGCTAATCCGCGTGTAACGAAATCCTGATCAAACTCGGATTACGGATTGTTGAATTTGGTATTGCACCAACGTGAAAGAAATTAGAATTAACTAATCCTGATAAATACCACCATTGCAAAATTAATTGAATGAATGACGAATGACCGATAAGGGTTCATTAGTAAAGCGGCCAAATTCTGAAGTGATTTATTACTGTGTTTCTATCTCTTTTAGGCATAAAATAAATCAATATATCTGTCGTTTTAAAACTTAATAGTTCTTGATATTTTTCATTTTGTAGGGCTAGACTTTTCGTCATGGCGATTGGCGACAAAAATGTTTATCTGTCTGTATTCACTATTCTGAAAGTAAAGTAATAGGTACGTACATACATCGACTCTATTTGCGTTCTAATCTGTTATTGCGACGTTGATTAATTGATTTCAATTTTCATGGTGGCCAAACAATTATATGTAAACAAAATTATATAAGATTCATTTCAATTAAGTATAAAATAAATATAAAATTCAAAATACTACGGAATTAAACATAGAAAATAAACAACCAAAACGAAGTCGAGCACCACTACACAGATACCAAGCGAGCGAAGCCGCTGGCGGGTCAGCTAGTCATAATATACATACTATATCAATCATTATTATGTGACCCTTCAAATACTCAGCAAAAACGCGAATTGGCGCTTCCAAAGCGTTTACGCTCTAAAGAGATACTACAGACAATGAACAATAAACGATTGCCTACAGTTGGTATGTAATATAGGTAACAATATAGCTTTAAAAAAATAGTTCATTGGTCAAATTAAAGCACGTTTAATTTTTCAAGCTAATGAAAATGCACCCTCTGCAAGTTTTAAAGTGGTTTAGCTGAGTTGCTAAATAATTTGTCAGGAATATCAACACTTTTCTAAAGTAATTCTATAAATTGATAGAATTTTCTAAATTGATATGAAGGTATTCTGTGACCACTGAAAAACATCCAGCTGGCAAATAACGACTTATTTTTTTTGGTAAAATGTATAAGCCTAAAAAGTTTTATAATTTTTCTTTACTACATTGCGAAGAATCTCATCTAATATCTTCTAGACAATTTTTTTTTTATAAATTAATCATATTTCGCGAGACATACGAGATTTACGAATAATTTATTATTGAGTTGGTCCAGTCCACTTGTTGCATAACATCGTCCACGCCGCTATGGCTCTGCTGTCATTGTAGACGTTGCAGCACGCGTGTAAACTAATCCCTGCTTTCCTTCTGAATTTTAAAACAATCACCGAACATGTCTATTTGTAACCTCGGAAGTAATTTGTATTTGGAATCATACGTTGTTTTGATTTGAAGGGCCACTTTTTGTGTGGAATTTGTTCTTAATTATGCTTCCTGACTATTATTTCTTCGTAGGTTGGATCTTAGATTATATATACACCTCCGGATTCCGTATTCAAATACAAAACACAGCGCTCAATAAGAAGCCAAATTTTGAGCTAGTGTGGTAAGCGCTGACAGTCTTGAGTATAATTACGTACCACGTCTACGTCTGTATAAGCGATTCGTGAAATACCATTGCATACAGCTCCCCTAAAATAGGGGGAGATATAAATTATTCTACAATAGATATTTTTATACATTTAAATAGATTAAATAGATCGATTTACAAATTAAATTATATTTATGTATATTTAATTATCTAGATAGATGGTACTAGTAATATATACAAATCTATCTAGATATTTACGATATATATTATATAAAATTAATAATTATATATATTTTAAAGAGTTTTTTTTTCTCTATCTATCTATCTAAATATAGCTTTTTTAAATATAGCTCCACTATCAGTTTTTCAATATTATTTTCGTGATAGCGGCGGTATGCATGTTCTGGTTGATCGAAGTTGTAAAATTCAAATGAAGATTAAACTACTTTTGACTACCAGCACACTGTAAGGGCCTCTTGCACCAAATTACAAATAAACTATGCTAATCCGCGTGTAACGAAATCCTGATCAAACTCGGATTACGGATTGTTGAATTTGGTATTGCACCAACGTGAAAGAAATTAGAATTAACTAATCCTGATAAATACCACCATTGCAAAATTAATTGAATGAATGACGAATGACCGATAAGGGTTCATTAGTAAAGCGGCCAAATTCTGAAGTGATTTATTACTGTGTTTCTATCTCTTTTAGGCATAAAATAAATCAATATATCTGTCGTTTTAAAACTTAATAGTTCTTGATATTTTTCATTTTGTAGGGCTAGACTTTTCGTCATGGCGATTGGCGACAAAAATGTTTATCTGTCTGTATTCACTATTCTGAAAGTAAAGTAATAGGTACGTACATACATCGACTCTATTTGCGTTCTAATCTGTTATTGCGACGTTGATTAATTGATTTCAATTTTCATGGTGGCCAAACAATTATATGTAAACAAAATTATATAAGATTCATTTCAATTAAGTATAAAATAAATATAAAATTCAAAATACTACGGAATTAAACATAGAAAATAAACAACCAAAACGAAGTCGAGCACCACTACACAGATACCAAGCGAGCGAAGCCGCTGGCGGGTCAGCTAGTCATTAATAAAAGAGACAATATATTGGCCGAAGATTAGCTTGTGATAGACAGATGTGAGATCAATTAATGGAACAACAGTGAGTAGATGTACTCGTAATGTAGACATGAAGCATAGTATGTTGTCACTCACATCAGCATAGACACTTTAGACCCAGTGCCAATACGTACTGGATGCTCCGTGCCCCAGCCTTTAAACATACAATTTATACCAGACAAAGATTTCAGTCATTGTTTTTGAACAAGTTAATAGATATGTACAAAGGTAGTTACTTTATTACCTATTTACCTACCTATTAGAATTATACGTCAATTTGTCCTGAATCCTTTGCAACAAAAAGTCGGCGCTGGTTTTATTTAGGCGAAACCTTCGATGAAAGCTCCCGCATTGTTGTGCAATTATCAGTTCTCTCTAATACAGTTCTTTTAAAAAAAATGATTCTAGAAAACTTAATATTTATTCATCACCGTCGCTAAATGATACATCAGTTAAATCAGTCATTATCAAAGAAAACCAAGATTTTAGTTTCAACAACAATCTGAATACACTTTGAAAGTTTGAACAAACCGGCGCCTTTTTCCCGCAGCCCACAGAACCAGATCCCAGATTCTCCATGACATGACATCTTTTATTTACAGCTAGAAATATCGTAAATACCTAGGTATATGGCAGCACTGCATTGATCTTTGATTAGAGACTTTAATTCGCCATTGTTATAGGATTAAATTTGACAGAAGATAACTCTAGTTTAATCACGGATTTGTGTTGGTGCAAGACAATTTTAAGATCTAATCGAGGATTAGGCATTAACACTCGGATTAATTAGTTGGCGCAAGAGGGCCTAAGTGTACAAATTTTCTGAACAATACATTCATCCCCATTTTTTTCTTAGTCCAATTAGTTTGTTGAAGTCTAATTTTTCTCTACTGCATAGGCTTTCTTTGCAAGGTGTGCACCTGATCTTACGATTTAATTATCATACGCCGCATCCCGCTATGTAACCTACGATTTGTCTATAATACTCTTGAGAGGCTGATTGATCAAATAAGTTAAGTACATATATCTTCATAATTTTCGTCATAATGATCTTCACTTGAACCCTAAAGAGCATTGATCTCTTCATCTTCCGCGTCAAATCTTTGTGATTTTGCGTAGAATTTATTGCAATAATCGCTGAGGAAGAATTACGTAGTGCAATATCTTCAAGTAGCACACATTTTCCAGTTTCAGTCATTTTCATATCCACCATCATTTTCAGTTGCCTGTATGGCATAGAAGCTTTTTGTATTTGTCCTCTCAACTGGCGTGCTTAAGGATTGTCATTAAGTCCTCCATGCATCCGAATAGCCCCGAAGAACAATTCAAAATGATCCTGGCTGATCTTATAAGTGGATATGTATATTTTATTGGTAATATCCCAGGTAGCACAAGAGACCTTGAGAAGACGTCGTTTTTAAGGCAAATTTGGGTCTGTCCCAAACTTGTCATGAAAGGACGTAAAAATATCGTCATTTTAAAGGCATATTAAGGTCTGTCCATTATATGTCACTAAACGACCTAATCATGCGTCTTTATTAAGGCATAATGGGGTCCGTCCTCAAAAGATTAATATGTGTAAAAAAATGGACGTCTTTAATTAGGCATAATACGGTCCATCTATTACAGGTCACTAAATGACTAAAACATGAGGTCTTTATTAAGGAATTATAAGGTCCGTCCTCAAGTGGTTAAACTGTGAACAAAATGGACATCTTTTTCTTTTATTGGGCACAATAAGGTACATCGTTTGTGTGTCTGTACTTCCATGTAAGCGACGTCATATTAAATTCAAAATAAGTATAGGTCAACAAATTCCCAAAAACAGACGTTATTTTTAGTCCTAAAATATGTCAAGAAATGGCGTAAAAATGTAATATTGTTAAAGGCATATTATGGTCTGTCTGTTACAGGTCACTCAGTGACCAAAACATAAGGTCCTTCCTCAAATAGTCAAGTTGTGAACAAAATGGACGTCTTTTACTAGACATTATAAGGTCGGTTGTTTGTTAGTCTGAAGTTATATATAAGTGTATAAACTACGTCATCTTAAAGGCCAAATAATATTTTCGTCTTATATGGGTCAAAACATGCACAAAAACAGACTGTATTTTAAGGTTAGTTAGGGTTCATTTTAACATGTTAACAAAAAGAAAACGCAAAAATAACGAACTTTTCAAAGCATATAAAAATTTAGCATAACAGGCCACTAAATAAAAACAAAAAAAAAGTCCTCAAGAAGGTCGCGACACCACAGCCTGTTACCAAACAGAGAAGAGCTGCTGTCACTGCCAGGAAGTAACATCCAAGTTATGAGCACATATTCGAGATATGTATAAATATATCTAGTATTAGTTCACTGTACAGTCACGCACACTCAGACAGCTTCTCTCATATCTTATCTACCCTAATTTATTTGTACTAACTTTTTATTTACATGTTAGTTAGATTGACAGGTCACGAACAGTATTTGGACAGTACTTTCCCTATATACAATTTTCTCTATGGACAGTAATTTGGTTTTTTCTTCTTCTTCTTCACATTACGGCCGTTTGCTTCGTGTTTGTTAAGGAGTGACAGTTTAGTGACATGACATCATTCATTATCATTTATTCTTTTTTTTTGTTATGGACTCTAAATGTTTGTACATTCCTTGCAATTACATTCGCTCTGTATATGTGTACCTTATTATTATTTTTTTGCATTAAATTTTGTTCTTTTATGTACCTATGTATTGGCCTACGTCTTAATCTTAGAGTCCTAGAGCAAGATTGTGCCGCAACATGTGCATTAGTGGAGCCTTAATAATGTTTAATTTGTTTTTGGATTGTGAAGTGATTTTTATTATATTTTGGTACTTAATTAGTAGGTACTTATCCTCTTCGTACACACAACTGGCGGGTGAGAATTGCATAATATTTTAAGTTAAGAAGTTAAGTTAAGTTAAGTTTATTATAGTATTTTGTAACTTCATAGTACTTATTTTAAACATTATTTAATATTTATATTATATATTTTTTATATTATGTTAAATTTAATGGATAATAATAGCGACACCGATGAATGGAATTCACTATCATCTAATAGTTCTAATGACAGCTTCGTCAGCATTCCGTGTCTTTCAGACTCTCTAAACTCTGACCACTTTTCCGATTTTCCCAATAATCTCAATGTTGTTCATATCAACGCTCAAAGTATTCCGACTCATTACCCTGCCATGCTGGCGTCTTTTGAAAAACAAAAGCATGTTCACGCTATTTTAGTATCTGAATCTAGGCTCAAACCTTGCCTTCCGTCCATTTATTACCCCTTGCCTGGGTTTCATCTGATTCGCAATGACCGTGCTGGTTCGGGTGGTGGCGGTGTAGCTATTTATCTCCGTGCTCATATTCCTTTTTCTATTGTAAGTATGTCTACACACCTGCGCATGCAGGGGAACATCTCTTTATAGAAGTTCTGCTTTCACATACAAAAAATCTTCTGGGAGTATTTTACAGCCCTTCACTGCGTATTAATTACTTTTCAACTTTTGAAAAGGTGTTAGACGAACTCATTCTTTTGTACGATCATTACATTATTATGGGTGATTTCAACACCTGCCTCATAAAAAAAAGATTCTCGCTCTTCTAATCTGGAATCCAGCAATATGTATTATTTCCCAAATAGTACACCTTCACTTTTAGATTTAATTTTAGTATCATCTCTTCATCATGTAGCCAAACATGGCCAATGTATGGCAGATTCCTTTTCATATCACGATTTGATATGACTTTCATACAAGGTTCGACCACCTACCTAAAGTGAAACCAAAAATTATCCTGCAACGTATCTTCGGTAGCATGTCTGTGGAAAGCCTGCGCAACGATGTTAAAAAGTTTGATTGGTCTACTTTACTCAATTCTGTGTCAATAAAATCAACTGTTTCAACTCTTGACTGCGGAAATTAAAATCTTAATACACAAAAAAGCTGTGGCAAAGTGCAAGTACAAACTAACTCCAACTGATCACTACAAGTCCAGATATTAGCGATCTAGTAATAGCTGCAACAGGGTGTGTAGGGATGCTCAACGTCGCCATATTCATGAATCTATTGGTAATGATGATCCAACTAAGGTCTGGAAATTTTTGAGATCACTAGGAGTGGGAAAATCTCGGCAAGACTCTGTACCACATGATTTAGATATTAACTCCCTTAATAAGCATTTTTCGGTATCCTCTGATATCAACATGTTGGACAAAGCTAACACACTTAAACTTCTGTCTGTTATTCTACCTCCTCATTTTTCTCCTTTCGGTTTTACTCAATTCACGGCTTGTGATGTTCAGAAAAGCGTATTGTCATCAAGTATCAGTATCAGCCGTAACATGATAATTCCAATCTTAGATATAATACTCCCCATCCTGTGTCACACCCTCAACTGCTCTATAACAAACGGTGAATTTCCTTCGATATGGAAGGACGCACAAACTATTCCTATACCAAAGAAACTGAATCCTAAATCTCACTCTGAATTTCGCCCTATATCAATCCTTCAATTCCTTTCCAAAGTTTTAGAACGCCTTATACACAACCAGTTGAATTCATTTATCACCAGAAATAACCTAATCAATCCTTTTCAATCCGGTTTTCGTCCTGCTCACAGCACTGTTACTGCCTTAGTCAAGGTAACAGATGATATTCGATTTGGCATGGAAGAAGGGAATCTAACTGTGTTAACTCTCCTTGATTTCAGCAACGCGTTAAATACCGTTGACTTCGACATTCTACTAGGATTGCTGCGCTATATGAACATATCTCCAATTGTAATTGATTTCTTTCACAGTTATCTGTATGGGCGCCGGCAAAGAGTTCGCCTTGAATATTCGTACTCCTCATGGTGTAACACAACAGCAGGCGTTCCACAAGGCGGCATTCTCTCTCCTTTACTATTGGCTTCTTTCATAAACTCTATCTCTAATAATCTTTCGTGCTCCTAACACCTCTATGCAGATGATTTGCAGATTTATTCCCAGGCTCCTTTCGATAAACTGGCAGAGTCTATCCAAATAACCAATAATAATTTAATACGCATATCAGAATGGAGTCAACAATTTGGCCTGCAAGTTAACGTAATGAAAACACAAGTGATAATACTAGGCAGCTCCCGTATGCTATCCAAAATTAATTGGCTTCAATCACCTTCAGTAATCTTTAACGGAGTTACAATCCCTTACAGTAAGGAAGTAAAGAATATTGGAGTAATAATGGACGATTCTCTATCATAGGGTCCACAAATCCAGGCTGTCAGTCGCAAGCTGTATGCTTCTGCAGGGGCAATGAAGCGACTGCTAAACTTTCTTCCGACTGCAACCAAAGTTACACTTGCTCTAATCTTGAAATGCTTCTTCTCCCGATTCTTGACTATGCTGACGCCTGCTACTTAGATCTTACAGAAGATTTATTAAATAAACTTGAGCGCTTACAAAATTTATGTATTACGTTCATATTTAGACTTCGCAAATATGACCACGTTACTAAGTTTCGTCATAAACTCAAGTGGTCGTTCGTCGGAAAACTCACATGCTGACCCTGCTGTACAATATACTGTACAATCTAGTCACCCCCCGCTATCTTAAAGAACTTTTCAGATTCTTTACTTGGAAAATTCTCTGTTTTTGAGATCATCAGGAATACTGGCGCTAAAAACACCTTCTCACTCTTCATCGTTCTACAATGCGTCATTTACCATGCAGGCAGTTTACCTTTGGAATAGTTTGCCAGTTTCAGTACGTCATTCTTCCTCATTAAATATTTTTAAAGATCGAATTAAAAATTATATCTGTCACAGATTGGTGTTTTCTAAAATTTCAAATCTATTTTTGACACTTATTATAATTATTATATATGTTCTTATACTGTATTATATTAGGCTTGTAGTTTATATGTATTATTATATATAAATGTGTATTGTGTGTATTTTATGTTAATTAGGCAGTATGTATACTATATTATACTATGTAGGTATTTCTGTATAATATGTATTATATATATATTTTAATCAGTTTAGGTACATGTACCTATTCAATATTGTCTATACTTACGCTAATACTATTCACCACTGTCCCTGAAAATACTATTCTATCTACCCAAAGGTTGTCTGGAAAAAATCACTTTAAGCGATAAGACCGCCTTTTGTACAACTATGTTATATCTCTTTTATATTTTATTATAGTGTACAAATAAAGAGTTTTCTATCTATCTATCTATCTAAATGTCCGAAAATTCCTGTCTCGATGTCTATTATATGTATATCAGCCATCAAGTTACCATTGATCTCCATCGCAAATCTATTGGAAATTTACTTTATTTAATTGAAACGGACGTTAATATTATGCGAGTCATCATCATCATCATCTCAGCCGTAGGACGTCCACTGCTGAACATAGGTCTCCCCCATGATTTTCCAAAAGGACCGGTTGGAAGCGGCCTGCATCCAACGTCGTCCTGCGACCTATGCGAGTAATGTAATTATATTATTTATTATATATGTAATAATATTATTATGTACTATATTATTATTTATTACTATATTAAAAACTACCTAGGTACTTTTTAATAGGTCAGACGTCATTTTTATTAGATACTTAGGGACATATAAAAGAGGCACCTAAAAATGCCTTAATGACGACCTCGTTTAATGGACATTTTCCGATCTAACTAAGACGGACCTTGTTATGCCATAATAAAGACCTCATGTATTGGTCACTTAGTGACCTGTAACAGACATGCCATAATATGCATTTAACAAGACGACATTTTTATGCCATTTCATGTCTTATAAAGGTCGTCTCTTAAAAATCCCTAAAACATAACCCAATGACATTTTAAAAGAAATTTATCGCAAGAGCTTGATTATTATATACTTGTATATTCTTAATAAGTAATATTAGTCGGTTGTAAATATGATCATTTGCACAGTCATTTGTGAGAAGAATTTATTTGACCGCGCAATGTTACCTGATTACCCGACTTTGTAAACCAGGCTCCCAATTTTTACACTTTTATTCTGATTCTACGATCGCGACGAAATATATCCGTGTAGACCTGATACGTACGTGAAACAAAATAAAAACTTGTATGTGTCCTGTGTAATCTGTATATATAATAAGGCAAGCTTTACTTATCAACACATCTCAAACCACTAAAATGCCGGCCTATTATATATCTCAGTTGCTAACAAATGTTGATTGTAATCTTGAAAGATTGCGGCTCTGTCAGTTTTGATACTCCAGTAAGCAAAAATGTTTGCAAGTTGATGACTGGAGCTGACAAATGTAACATAAGGCCGCCATGTTTGTCAACAATAGTGAGCAACTGAGATAAAAAGTACGTCTATTGATTGCGCTGAGATTTTGCACGGTTCATTATATGGGCCATAAATCGAAAATGCTAAGTTTAACAATAAAGTTTACAAAAAAAAGGTGGGAAATTTTATTCTCTACAATGATGGTCTTTGTGACTTTTGCTCTCAAGTACGTTTTTTGCGAGATATCGGCCAGTAACTTTTTCAAGGTATTGCTTGAAGCTTCACATAAATTGGCAGGATTTTGCAATTTTATGGTCAGTAAGTGAAACTAAATCTTTAAAAAAAAATAGGGTCGGAAATTTAGTGCGCGTTTAAATAACTTTAGGTGATTTCATGCCTCGTACGGTAGTTGATTACCGGCCTAAAATCAACAAAACTTACGGTAATACTCACGGTTGCAATAACTGCAATCTGTATCTCAATATTTACGGTAGTCTATCAATAGGTAGGTACACATAATGTTGAACACATGTCATATGTTTTTAATTTAAGTTAAATATATGTAAGCAATTTATATTAAAATAAATAAATAAAATAATATAAGAAAGGTATATGAGCACCTACCTAACAAAATCCTACAAACTACGAGCGATAACTTCAACAATTAATGGGGTGATGCTTGCTGATCAGCCTGTGTGGAAGGCAAATGGTTGATCCATTTAATATTAATCTGTCCGCATCATATTAACGCTATAACAAAAGATTTATGAATGAACCGGAGGCTTGCTGATTCGAACGGATACGCACAAAATATTTTAACATCATTTTTGGTACTAAAGCAAAACAACGTAAGCGCACTAGACATACAAATTTATTTCATGTTCCACCTAGCCGCTCCAACTATGTTCAAAATTCAGTTATTGGCCGAACACTCAATAGTTAGAACAAATATTTTTCTGACATCGACATCTTCTATCATAGTAAATTAAATGTTAAAAAGCAAATTATTTCAACAATTAACAACGCAGTACGTTGTTAATTGCTCACACACCATAATCATCCCCAACACCATAATATAATCATACACACCACACACTCACACCATACACATATTCACAATACATTACATCACATGCGTACATTATTTTCCTTTTATTTCTGATTCGATTGTTCTTTTTCCGAATTATTGATCAAAATTGTATTTATACCTATTTATATCTAACTTTAAAATAAATTTATATCATTATATTCTCCTATGTTACTTTAGTACAAATTAAAATATATAATATATTATCTTTCTAAGCGATATGACATTATATACATAAAGAGTATTAACCTGTAATTGGCAATAAGTGTTACCTAAAACGCATGTTTTATTTAATTTAAGTGCTGTTGGTTCTAATACAATAAATAAATAAAAAAATACTAACCTGAAAGTGTTAAACCGGAATCCAACTTATCCGACGATGAAGTCGTATTTTCCTACATTGTTGTTTTATTTATACGCACTGACGCTCTCCCAAACACCTAGATAAAATTATGAATGAATCTTATTTTCAAGTAGGTGTATATTTTTGTACATTACCAAAGTGAACTGTTAAAATCACCCAAAGCATGTTGTTAAATTTCGAAGTAAAATTGCGCATGACTAACGGTAAGTGTACTGTAAAAAAGGGAACTTGTACGGTAATTCTGGCAACACTGTTCGTTTTGGTTCATTTCGGTTCACGCGCGTGTTTGTTTGGTCGCTTTTCATTTGTGTTTTGTGCTTTTAACCGTTTAGACCAAAATTTATTTTTTTAGAAAGTGTTTATATTAAATAGGTATTACCGATACCATTTGTTATAAGGGCTTTCTGCAACAAACGAAATTACGAAACGAAGTGCACGTGGCGCGTGAGTCGTGCCAAGGTGAGGTTACTTTTAGGTACCTGTCCTCGTCCTGTCGGTTACATTACATTTTATCACATTACAATTGTTAACACAGTGAATGTTACATATTGTACAAATGTGCAAGGGGTATGAGTCATACCACTTGTATAACATGTTTACGTTATGTCTAAAATTTGTTTGATAGTAAAAGTGATTATTAAGCACTGTTTATGTCAACTTTGTACTGTAGAATTTATGGTTATTATAATAAAAAAAATATATAAATGTTCTTATTTCTCAAATCCACTACCTAGTTTCAATTCAACTGGAAGGAAAATGTATGTCCGTGTCAAATTCTATATTTACTCTAGGTATACTTTTCATAACGCAAACTCGGGTCAAAATTCTTCTTCGTATTTCAAATCTTTTAGCTTGATGACATTATTTTGTAATAAGGCTGCATTTTTTCGAGATATTACGGCTGCAGCGCGGGGCGCATGGCACGTGTAGGTGACGTCATATCTACATGCTTTTAACGTCAAGGGGACGCCAAGTTTTCACGTTCTGTTGACGTAATGTTAAGTCTAGGGAACGCATTATTAAAGTCCCGCTGACGTCTTTGAATAACGTCTACTAGACATTATTTCATGACGTCATAAAGATGTGATATTCGAACGTCACTATTTGTACGATAGAGATGTCACACAATGTCGTCCGCTACGTCGGTCAAGACTGTCATATGACGTCGTTGGGACGCGTTTGTGCTACCTGGGATTATATAGGTATGATGCCAACAGTCACGTAGAGAATATAATCATAACAGAGTCAAGAATGTAATAGACACTTTTTTAGGAACAGCTCCTGAACTAATTCTTCGACGGCCACTTTTCGGTACGTAAGTCTGTGACATGGAAGTGGGCTAAAACATATGGACGTTTTTGGTATTGGTTTTCACCAAGCTTCATTTCTTGTCCGTCTTATTATGTCAGTCCAACGCTTAGCCACAACGGGGTCGGATTTTTAATTCTATGAAAGTACAGATATAATTGTAGAAATAAATATTAAATCTCGCGGTATATCGTCGGTGAAATAGTCTTTTCGTAACTCGTTGTATGAAAGTTATATTATAGTAATATATATTTGGTAATTTTATTAATATCTGTTTCCGGGTCTGCTAGGATCTGGATTTTAATACCAATAAAATGTGACATTTAGAAATATAAAATAGAAAATGGTTGTCTATAAAGTCGGTTACGGACGATAATTTTACATGATAACGTCATAAGACAAGCTGAACGCTTAGGCCGATCGTGCCACTCTATCGCTTGTTTCGTGCTCTCGGTTGCACGCTCGGCTCAGACGGAACGTGGCAACGAGTCATACTTTTTCGTGCGTGTAGCCGGAGTTCATCGATTCATAAAACGTTAACACGTCAAAAGTTAAAAAAGGGATCTCATAATTTTTAAATTGCGATTTTCATACCACCAAAATAAGTCAATCTAATGAAGAAATTCGATATGTTGCGAGATATTGTTTAAGTAGAGGTAAACATTTAGAATCGTGGCGCCTGAATTCGGGGGGAGGGGGGGAGGGAGAGGGGGGCTGGGGTTCGGGTAGTGCCCCCCCGCAAACCCCACCCGCCGGAGACCATTAGTTTTCGAGTTATGTTTGTTTAAGTATTTTAAGGTTAAGTAATGCATTTCGATCTACTACCACCCCCGCGTCGGCTCTGCAATCCGACAAGACTGCTTGAAATCGGGGTGCTATGAGTCGGTTCTGTCACTGACTTCGACCTATTCTAACTAACTATTTTGTTATGAAACTACATATTTACGGTTATCAGATAGTTTCTTTATATGTGCTGTAAGACATTTTCTTCCTTCAACATTTTCATGATTTTTGGTCAACGGGAAGTACCCTATTATAGGTTTTGATTCAATTGTAAATCGCAAAATATTCAAAAATATGGGACATAAGCGGTTTGATATAAATTTCAACTCGTTATATTTACGCGTGTGTGATAAAAAGAGTATTGACAGACAGACAGAAGGACAACAAAGTGATCCTATACGGGTTCTTTTTTGCTCTTGGCAACACTAACCAGTTATGGCATCGCATTGTTATTATTTTCAGTTTTAATATTTTGGGATGAAATATGTACATCCGAAAATTGAATATTTACTGAAAGAGAAATGTGATGTTTATAATTATTATATTTTTTGTAGAGTAATTTTTACACGATTTTACAGCATTCGCTGTCGTATTTTAAAATTATATTTCTGGTTTGTGACGTGCGTCCGCCATGCACATTCGTTGACGTGTGGCAAGGACCAGCGAAGGCAGTTGATCGAAGTCGCCAATATTGGCGACTTTTAACTGGAATCAATTTACGTAAGCGTACTAGGGATCTGGACGTTTATATTATAATCTAAGCGTTAGATATTCATAAAGATCCCAATTTCTAAATACTATATTAATTATACGATCTTTTTCAAGTGCCTAAGTAAATTGATTCTCTCTCGATCTGAAACTTTGATGGGAGGGACACGGCAAATTATTTGTTTTATATCAATACTTTCTACATATTTCCCATCGTTTAGTTTCAATGCATTCAAGTTCGTACTACTTTGGAGTAAAATTAATTCATGCTTACAATTAATTATTATTTTGTTATAATCCTCGGTAAACCCTAAATTCCTGTTAAGAGGTATGGACATCGCAAAATAGCCTGATAATTTAGTGGTTATACCATATTTTATATCCCACCCCCAGGATTTAGACATATTTGAATCATTTCCATTCAAAGATAAAAGCGATGTTATTGTAGTAGTCACACCAGCGTTTTTAATTTTATCAATTTCTACCCCGTTGAGCTCGTATCGAATATCTTGAAAAAAAAATACATTGCAGGGTTGTTTCTTTTGCTTTCGTATTCCTATTAAATACATTGAAATTATCTTCTAAGTAAAAAGTACTTGCAGAAGACAATACGTACAAGTCCTGTTGATTAATAGGAATGCGTATCTCATTATTTTCATTAAAACTTGTGACATATGGTTTGTATGAATGGATTTCTATGCCTTCAATGGAGTTGTCGTGCACAATAGGATCTACTATATTGAGTATACTCATTTTTGTAAATCAATGAATTTAAAAAAAATATTTTCGTTAGCTTAATTTAAGATGGTTTCAAAGTGACGAAGTTAATTGCAGATTGTTTGGTTTTATTAAAGTCTATATTTTTTTTTTATATGCAAATGTAATTGAAACTCTTCTCCTCGTAAATTTACCAAATGATTATTTGCATTCAGTATTCGTATTGAAATAGAATAAATACTCCGTTGGTTCTTTGGGAAGTACCTATATAAGATTTTTTGATATTTCAATAATCCTGTAGCCTGGTGGTAGGCTTGGTGCGAACTCATAGATTATGTGACTGGGTTTCCCATTTGTATAGGAACCGCTAACACCATCACATTCGATTCTTAATACGGTTGTTGATATAATGCTAACCGGAAAGTACGATTCGTGTTATATATTAGCTTTTAATGTCTGTTGGCCGAATCCCAAGATTTTTGCTAGCGAAGATTCTTTTCCGAAATAGATAACTTTTGAGCAAATTATACTTGTTTTTAATGTATTGTTGTTGCAAGTTAACTTAAAAGAAGAATCGCTAATATTTTCTTTTAAATTTAACCAATGTCATGAAACTCGTATGATCCTTCAGGTATGTCAACAACTCCTTTGACCCCATAGTAGAATTTGTTGTTTCTGTTAACGATATTTGGAATGGAATTAAATGTTACAAAATATAGTAACTCACATTCATATTCACTATCTAGTTAAAAGGCTGGTGATTAATAAGGCCGTCCGTACGGCGGATTCCGCGCATCCAGGCGAGGCCGTTCCGCCAAAGGGGGCGAATACCGGAGCCCCAGAGGCGTTGGGATCAAGGTTCGGTATTCCCCGATGCCTCCACCCCGCCTGGACGCAGGCTGATGCGCTACCGCATTATAGGTTCCGATTGGCCCCTCCCCCCATCCTGAGTCCGGCCCTGGGCCGAGGGAGTGTCCTCGCGACGGTTCATGCACAGGTCAGCGTGATGTTTGCCCCCACAATGTTTGCATGGCCACTGGTGAGTGCACTTCCTAGAAAAGTGCGGCCCCAAACACAAAAAGAACCACTGTCGGGTCTTCGCAATGTCCCGGCGGGGTCTTGTGTGCCAAAAACCGGTGGCACTCCGAGACCTGATGAGTAATGTCCTTACAATAGCCGCATTGTACGGGTTGCGATGTGGCAACATTGTAACGTCGGCCCTGGTCCCTCGGGCGGGACCTAATTCCATTCCCCGGGCCCTAGGTACCATATAATTGCCACCCCAAATGGGAATTACCATATCAGGCATGTCAGCACGCCTGCACTCCGTTTCAAGAAAAATGATTAAATCACTAAATGCCGGCAGGTGTTGAGGAGCCGAACCCCCATACTTCTGTTCAAACCGTGCCTGAACCTATACCGGCAACCGTCACAACAAAAAACTCAA
Organism: Selenia dentaria; assembly: GCA_917880725.1. Taxonomy (NCBI): domain Eukaryota; kingdom Metazoa; phylum Arthropoda; class Insecta; order Lepidoptera; family Geometridae; genus Selenia; species Selenia dentaria. Next base: position 12,269,947 of record OU862877.1, on the reverse strand, counting down.
CAGCATGTATGACCATTGGTCTACCGGCAAACCTAAATTATTCGATGCCTTAGTGGCAGCCAAAATTGGATTTAGCATGAGGTCATGAGGATATCACTAACCCGGTCAACCCTAGGGATACCCCAAATTTTCCCCATTAATGTGTCGGCCAACCGACGCACATTATGATATCGACTTATCAATAATGTGCGGGCCGTTTCAAATTTATACCCATTGATTGACATGTGCGAAATCAGCTATTTAGGCTCTCCGTGCAAACATTTGCCTCGTGGGCTTCGGCCCACGTACTGACGACCACGGCAATCTGAAAATGGAAACTGATCAGCAAGTGTATTGATAGCACGCGCCTCGTTGTGCGGCTTAAAGGAAGTGAGAGTCCTCCTGGAGCGTACCCCGGACATTGTACATAGTGCAATTGAGATACACTCGAAGGACTCCACAGAAGAAGTAAAAGCCGTTGGTGGCCCTTCCATATCCGTTCTGGGCGTGGATAGTTCCCCACTAGCTGTTGAGGATGAGTTTGGTGACTACCGTCCCAACTTGTTGGAGTCTGACTCCGAAATGAGCTGTTGCGCATGCTCCGTCACAATAGACGGCTGACGCCGTTATATACTTCATCTTTCGAAATTATAAAAACAATCAAAAGCTTAAATATAAAGAATACTGAAGACTTATGGGAAATGTCGGTTAAAATTGTGGAGCCAATTATTAGTTTTATGGTTCCTTTTTTTTTATGGCCCGTGTATTTAATCTTTGTATAGATAGAAGTACCTTTCCTAATTTAATGAAATGCGTATAAAGTCCCTGCGCCTCGAGTGGTACACAGGTGTGAATATCCCTAAATCCCTTTCAAACACCCTGTTCCTGGTTCACACCCAGGAAGAAAAAGGAGACCCTGAGCAGCCTGGGCTACGGAAAGGGAGAGGGATCACGCATATAGTCATAAAAACAAAGAGCAAAATGAAGCTGCACGAGAGCGTCCCGCACGCAGTCGTTGCAATTTCCCGGCATACAGGGAGCTCCACTTAGTACACCGATGATGATGATGATGCCATAGGGCGATTCGTGAGGAAAGTGATGGTTGCAAATACCAAAACCATATTTGAATACAACCTCAAATTGCCCACCAGGGATCGAAACGGAGTAGTAACTGAGGCCCTGCATCAGTGCAATACGGGTTACTCAGCGAATAAGTTAATACTAGTAATTATTTATGTTAAGCTGTATTTTACAAAGAGTAAGTATGAGTATTACAGCGCAGACACGCTCACGAAAAAGCATGCGGTGGAGTCGTATGGCGGGTTGACATCTTCCCTCAAATATGGCTGAGGAACGCGATGGCTGCCACATGCGTCATTTCGTGAACGAGTGCTGTCTGCGGAGACTGGTCTGCTCTGAACGCTGATGCAAACTCAGAAACTATATAGCCCTTAATTAGGTAGTTTAACATAAAAATCCTATGTCCTCTAATTAAGTATATATTTTTGTCTCTTTTTTAATTATATTAAGATTTGATAAATTTGCAAAAAAAAAACTAAAAATGGCACGGTCTTTGGAGGCTAGTAATAATACAAAAACCCTAATCACTTTACGCTTATAGGAGTTACATATAACAGCCCCGGGGATACAATGCCTTGCTTAACGTCAATATGTAATTGGACATTTTTGAGCAGGTGGTATGAAAAGATAGATATGGCCTTGGAGAAGATAATAAAGCTACTTGAAGTACTGATCCTGCGCAGATGCAGTCGCGGGAACCAGCTAGTTGTATATAAGTTACATTATTATTAACATTATAGACATTGTATGCCTTCTCATAATTATATACACACAGTGTGTGAATAAATAAGTACATGTAGTATTTTATAAACGTATCGCTACTATCGCCAACACAAGCATTAAGGGAATACATTCCCACTTACATAGCCACCGCAGTCTAAGCTATGCTTCCGCACAGCAAAAGTGTGCTTGCGTTATTGTGTTGGGACTGTAGCCAATTAAATTATGGGGCAAATATATATCAAAACCTCGGACCTCAGATAGAATCTTAGGCGCTATGACGAGCACAGAGTAGCGCGAAACTAAATATCAGCTTTAAGTTTTGACTCTCACAGCCATTGTCATGTGCAGACGCGGATATTACCACCAGGCGCACGGTTCACCTGTCTCGTCACTTGATAGTATAAAAAAAAAGAATACGTTGAAGAGGTTTGGATATTAAAAAAACATAGCATACTTAGCTATTTTAAGCCCTGGAATGATACTTTTGTTGAATTTTGGGCAATTCTTAAAAGAAAAGCTAAACATACAATGGGTGTAAGATAAATTCGTTACTTACTTGGTGTGTGAGTATCCGGTGAGGCGTATGATACAGTAAGCTAAACGTTTATGCAACCCCGACTGCTCTACAGAACATACAAGCATTATGCATCCAATAAACATCAACGCCGCTTCCTACAAAAAAGTGCAAGAATTGGTAAGTACTTAATTATATTTTAGGATTTTAGCGCTGTTTTAGTTTTGTAAACACCATATGGATACGTGAAATAATGACTCTCCAGACGTCACGTAGGTACGAATCCCAGTTTATTTGTTTACACAGTTCACAGTTAATAGCACAAGAACACAACAGAAGGAGAAAATATGAATATTATGATATTAATATTAATAATTTAAGAGTAACAGCACATTTTTAAGCAGAAAATACGAAACAAAACAAACAACGACTAAACATAAACAAGTAAGTTTTCGTGCGCGAGAGTAAGCGATTGACAGAGAGCGGCACGGGCTATGCGCGGGGCTTATATGGAATCTATACCTTTACTCAACGCTCTATAGTGTTGAGTTCGGGTTTACCATAAAAATATGTACCGCCTTGTTGAGGATTTTAAAATATACCTGACTGCAACATTCGTTTTGGGGATACTTTAAAAATAGGAACCGTCGTGTTAAGGATTTCAAAATATACCCGACCGCAACATCCGTTTGGGGTAGGTATCATAAAGGGACGTGTATTTTATAGGTTAGGGATTGAGGTAAATTATACGAGAACAAAAGTGGATAAAAAACGTTTATTAGTTACTATAAAAATAAGTAGGTAATTATAAATTTAAAAATAATAATTTAGCGCGCATTATGGACATTCATTTTAACATTCTGGCCTAAGTTATGCTTTCGTTTAGTTCTGCGTTCTGTGTTGGACGGCCGCCCGGCTTGAATCCTAGACTTGGTCTTTCCTATTCCACTGTCTTAAAGTCTGCACAGCGCTGTGCTTTGAACTTTAATTTTCCTTGGTACACGCCTTGTTTTTATCTGATTTAAAATAAAGTTTTGTCCTTGCTCTGATGTATTGTTTTTTTTTATTATATTTGTGAATTTTCCTAGTGCTCTTAGATTGTAGATAGTGGGGTTTGTTTCAAATAACTTTGTGAAGCGTTGTACTTCAGTCTGAAACTTTGCGAGTGCATTTTTATATTGGTGCGGGAATTCTACAACAACCTGTTGCTTGTAAGACGAAGAATTGGCCACATCCTGTATCGGCTCTTGTGGTTAGGTTAGGTTAGATCCCCCCTGAACCCCCCTGAAGGGTTCTCGCATTGACCTGGCGGGGGGGCTTAGTAACCGTGGCTAGGTACACCACGGTGAAGCCAAGAGGAACCCAGGGGCCGCGCCGGCGTTGGGGTGCGCTGGCCAGCTCAGGCGGGCCGCTCCTATGGGCTTTGGCCGCCAAGTCCACATAGGAGTGGTGGGGTCCGGGCGCTTTGGCGCAGACTCGAGGAGGTGAGGCCCGGGCGCTTTGGCGCATGCTCGAGGAGGGGGGCCCGGGCACCTTGGGTGCAGGCTCGAGGAGGTGGGGCCCGGGCGCTTTGGCGCAGGCTCGAGGAGGGGGGCCCGGGCACTTTGTTGCAGGTTCTATGAGATGGGGTCCGGGCGCTCGGCGCAGACTCGAGGAGGTGGGGTCGCGGAGGGGTTATCCCCCGTGGCTGACGTAGCAGGCGGTGGGGCTACGTATCCGACCCACCGCAGGGAGACCACGGGCGTCCAGACACGGGGAAGTCTGGCGCACATTGTTGGCGGGTTCGGTCTCCGAGGCAGTTGCGGCGCGCCATGTGTTCTGGCGCGCCGCGAAGAGAAGGGTCCGACAACGGACAGCCGCGGCGGGTTCGCGGTCGTGTGCAAAACTGTCCCGCGTTCCCGCCAAAAGCGGCACTGACGGAACACCCCGGGGTTTTGGTGGGTATACGGACTCCCACATAACCACCTACCTGCCCGTGGTAGGTGGTATCCATAAAGGATTTCCCCGGCACAAAAAAAAAAAAAGGCTAGACGGCTTCGATGGCTTCGTTACGGTCGGGTATGTTTTAAAATACGCGGGGCGTATACTAAATCTCAATGTATACCCGATATCAACACGCGACAGTGACGTCACAAATGTTAGATAAAGGTACGCTTTATTGAAATGATTTTAATTTACTGGTTTTGAAAATATACCCGACGGCAACGCGGTCTCTGACGTCATGAGAGTTGTGTGAAGGTATAGTTTCCATATAAACATGCGCGGGCCAGAGGTATCTCGGCTGACGGCGCCCGGTTGCGAGCGTGCCGGCCGCATCGCTCGATGTGTCAATAATAATAGTGCGCGCTGCATACAACGGGTATCGCGTGGCTATGCTTCTAAATAATAAATATTTATATTTATTGTGTGTTAAGAATGATTGATTGAATAAATATGTATGTTTAATGTGTGTTGGTGTAATGTAGGTAAATAGATATAAAGGTTTAGATGTTTGAGGATACTTTTCATCATCATCCATCACCATGCGGGTGTGACCGCGGGGTATATGAATAATAAATAATATAATTATAATAATAATAATAATTCATATATATGAATGTGTTTTTATTACACAATTATTTGTATGTCCTATGTTTTGAGTATGAATGTATTGTTGATGTATTATGTTTTATGTTGATACATCGCTGTCTTTACTTATCCAATTATCTCTATCAAACTATAACTATAACTATCTATATCAATAATAAAAAAAAAATATAACTATCCAAAAATTGTGTTAAGGGATCGCTTTTCGAGATATGACCGCCCGTTGTAACTGTCTTTTAAGATATTCTTTGTAAATATTTATTTTGGTGTCAATAAAGTGTTATTGTATGTGTGTGTTTAACTGTTCAGTATGAGATGCTTTGCAAACCGTAGGTACTTGAAGTGGCAACTGATATAAAATATAATATTGTGTTTGATGTTATATAACATAAATAACACTACACTAGAATCATCGTTACTAAAATAATTGTTTTTCTGATCATACTAAAATCCACATTCGTGTAACTTTTGATAACGAAACACCTGAAATTCTAAATTAAGCATTATTCTATTTAATTGTTGAAACAAAAGGTTAATAAATGTAATGTAGAAAATAAAAAAAAGTCGGAAATCAAATCATATCTGAAGAATAAAGCGGCGAATGTACAATATATGATCAAACGAACTTCAGCGATCCCACTCAATCGGGGCGAAGATACTGTGTTTCCTGCCTCACCATTTTGCAAAATATCGATCTGGACGATCTTAGTATAAAGAATAATGAAATAGTTTTAAAATCTTTTTAGATAACACTGACAAAATTATAGACAGTCCGCACACATGTAAACAAGTATGGGACACATTATATATGATCAAACGAACTTCAGCGATGTGAAGTTCGATCATTATTGTACGAGACGCTTCATTCGAAGATATGATCACCCTCCCCCCTGAAACCCGCGTATAGAAAGTTTTGTGCAATAAGACTCAGAGCTCTAAAAAGAATGAGCCAGCCACAGGAGTGCCGGTAGTAGGAGCGATTGAGCGGAAATACGTTTAAAAGTCACTAAATCGTTTTTAGTCTTTAAAATATGTGCGGAAGTTGCCTAGTAAGTAGAGGTACTACAGTCGGAAATCAAATCATATCTTCGAATGAAGCGTCTCGTACAATAATGATCGAACTTCACTGAAGTTCGTTTGATCATATATAATGTGTCCCATACTTGTTTACATGTGTGCGGACTGTCTATAATTTTGTCAGTGAGATCTAAAAAGATTTTAAAACTATTTCATTATTCTTTATACTAAGATCGTCCAGATCGATATTTTGCAAAATGGTGAGGCAGGAAACACAGTATCTTCGCCCCGATTGAGTGGGGCGACCACTGCATTAAAGCAGCTGATGCCTAATTTTGGGGGAACGAGATCGAGCAGCCGCCGCCTACATTTTGGGGTGGTGCGGTCCATGGCCCTCTATGGTGGTCCCATCTGGGTGGACGCCCTGACGGAGTCAACCATAGCCCTGCTGAGGAAATCTCAGAGGGTGATGGCAGACGGGGTCATACGAGGATATCGCACCATCTCCTACGAGGCGGCGTGCGTATTAGTGGGGTCTCTCCCCTGGGATTTGGAGACTGAGGTCTACGCGTGTATGTACGAGTGGCGCTTGCAGTACCGAATGAGAGGAGAGATTCCCCCGCCAAGAGAAGTGAAAGCGTGGAATAACCACTCGACAGTCCCTTATTGGGAGGTGAAGGAAGTGTGGGTGTGAGGGTGAGTGCTCAGCTTGGGAAAACGAGCACCGTGAACTCATCGCAGTAGTGGGGGACGACATCTCGCTTCCGTCATTGGTCAAGGCCATGGTGGAAAGTGAAAGGTCGTGGAATGCGGGGCTAGACTTTCCGTGGCTAGAGGGCCGTGTCAGAAGGAAGCTGCGGAGAGGGAGAGGGAGATTACCTCTACTCTCCCGATTCGCGCCCGTAGAGCCGGGCGTAGAAGGAGGGCATATCAAGCCCTTCTGCATCCCCCATAACAGAGGTCGTGGTGATGGACACGGGGGTGTCCGTTGCCGCCAAAAGACCTAGAGGTGGCGCGTGCGGTGTTTCCGTGCGCCCCTTAGGAGTGCTGGGATAGAGTGACTCCTACTCCATCCCACCGCGACGGGGTCTTCATGCAAGGGCCAACGCCGCCGGGACCTCGGACGATTGCAATAGCGTTCCCGTTGTCCCGATATTAACGCACCCGGAGAAACACCGTGTTGTGGTTTAGTCAGTATGGTCTGCTTGCTGCTATGGGTGCAGTTGGTACGTACAGGATGTGTAAGTACATTCCCCACTACGTTAATATAAAAAAAGGAGACACAGTATCTATAAAGTTGTGCAATCCAGCTAACATGCAACATGAATGTTTGGTCCCGAACGATGACATAGATTGCGCCGCTCGAAACGTCATTTAGATTGTTGCTTGAATTGGAATGCCTCTCTTGGGCTGACTGATGTGTCATACTTTTGTATTGTCTATGACAACTGCACTTGCATTTTGTTAAAAAAGTTAATAACTTCTTGCTTGTAAAAATGGCTGCGAGCCATTTTTGTTGTTGAAATGTATAATTAATTGACTGTAAATTCAATCACGCTGTAACCCATGTTGCGTGTGAAGTGTTAGAGTGGTACATTACACCGGTTTGAGAATCTACACTCAGTTGAAACACCACCGAGCAGCCCAATTTGAAGATAGCAGGAAACACGTGCGAGAGACCTGGATGAGGTTTGTCGGTTTACTGCCATCCTAGTTCCTTGCCAACTGTTGCTGTCTTCCCCTCCTAACTGAACTGACTACCGGACGCTACGCTCATCAGGATTGATGTGAGTACGTTTTCTTTATCCTATTTGTTTTATTGATAAGTTAGGTCAGGGCTAAAGTGTAAGATTATTGTTGGGCCATTGATTTGCATAAAAGCTTCTTGTTATCGAGAGCAACTCGGTGAGGACTCTAGTAAACACTCGCTTCGCAGACCAAATACACAAATCGCTTTCACACTCTACTCCAGTCTGCGGAGCCCCAGTTGAAGGGCGTTCCACACCGAACATCTAGCAGAGCGTGGTTTAGAATGATCAAACCACTTGATTTTGTAATTAAACACCTAGAGGATATTTTTTTATTGATTTGCAATGTTTATTGCAAATTAATGCATATGTTAGAAAAAGTGGGTACTTCTAAAACAAAGAATTGGTATAATTTTGATTGATTTGGATAAACTTGGGTGTTCATACACTACTTGAATAATATACAGCAAAGCTATAATTTGTACTTGCTAATACAACGCATTTTGTAGGGATTTCTTGGTAAAATAACTCAAATTTGATAATTTCCTCCGACTGATTTGTATGAAAGAAAATAATTGTTAAATTTTGGACAATTTGCATATTTTTTGGGCTCAAGGCCACTGAGTTATGTTGTGTAATTAGCTAGGCATGCTGTGTAGGTACTAATTTACGAGTAACTTTGAATTTTGTAGAAAAATGTATTTTTCTTTGGTAGAATTTGGTGAAAAAATTACTTCACAACTTGTTGAATTGCTCATGCAAAATTACATTTTGGTGGTTAATTTCACATATAATTAAGTAATTGGTGAACTTACCTAACAGATTCTATGCAAATTTTGGGCAATATTCTGTCTTTCTTGGAGCAATCTTGCTTGCCGTTTGAGCATTTTGATTTTTATTTAAACCAGTTAGGTACTTTAAAACATTGGATTGATTAACTTGTGTATACTCGTAGTATTAAGTATCTCTTTGTAATTGGATACTGTAATGCTAATTGTTTACAGTATTGACTTGGCTGTCATATAAAATCTTGGTAAATACACTTGTTTTGGGGTATCGTACAAATGGAAAACGATTCCATACTTTGTTGAATAAAATGTTTGTTTGAGATTGTGTAAAGTTGTATATTTGGTTGTGTAATTGGTTTTGGGTGACAGCAAAAAACTGCTTAGAGCTATTACACCTAAATAACTTGTTGTTTGGATTTAATTCAAGTACGTCTAGGGCTCGGATACGAGTACGTCGACGGAAAGATAATTAATAAATCCTTTGTATACGTCACCAGAATAGATAATGGTGCCTTACTATGCTATTATTATTATTTGCATTTTTAGTATGAAAACGGGATTTACTCACGTAAAAAAGTCAAATGGCTGGTTGTCACATACAGTGTACCGTAAGCCAACACACGCTAACAGATATCTTAGCGCTAATTCACACTATCACCCAGTGCAACTAGCCTCAGTGCCGCGCACCCTTATTAACAGGGCGCTGACATTATGTGACCCCGAACAATTGGATCCTGAGCTAGGTTTCTTAAAAAGTGTGTTAGAGAGTAACAGTTACAAATGGAAACAGAGCTGGCGTGTAGCAAACGCGTCGACACACGCACGCCCAGCATCGGTGGACAGATCGGTGGCATCTTCGGCACATAAAAGGGGTAACGGATAAAATTGGAAACTTATTACGCCGAAGATACAGTATTAAGACAGTATTCCGTCCCCTCAAGCAACTAAGACATATGCTTCGTTCTCCCAAGGATAGAGATCCCCTGGGTGATCCCTGGGTGACAAGACGAAATACATCCACTAGACTCACTGAACAAGTACGCTCCATGAAGAATCTGGACAGCAATACGCAGCACTATATCCGCTTTGATAAAGCGCGGGTGTTAGCGCGGGAAAAGTTTTTCGGCCCACGTAAGATCCGGGAGGCTATCGAGATTGGAAGGCACCAGAATTTTAATAGAGATGGAGGATGGAGCCTGCCCTCTACCTGGCGATCGTGTCTTCGTGAAGCTAACGGTAGTGGACAAGTACTGACCAGTGGCGATGTGGTGAGCTCATTCTGCCTGAGTGCTCCCACCAGCACGGGATACGACACCAGCGATGAAGAGGACTCCCGATTCGTTGCGCCGACGCAACAGATATCCCCCCGCTCCCCGCACGGCATGATGTCATCGCGCGCGCTACGTGCTGCTGCTCGCAGTGCGAGGCGAGACCCAATCGCGAGCGTTCTGCACTCTCCTTGAAGAAGACCACCGGATGTGGTTGAAACTATAGTCGGAAAGATCTGACTTTTTTTTACGTGAGTAAATCCCGTTTTTCTTTATAAAAATGTGTACAAACCACGTTAGTTTTCATAATAAAATTATTATTTGCCTTACTTGCCTCCTCTTTTAGTAGATTGTGTGGTAAATTGTAGAATAGATTACAGAATAAACCATTTAGGCATTTTAACTAAAAATTAATAAACAATAATTTTTTTGTATCGTTTTTAATGTATTTTTACCTACGTATTTTTTAAATGTATTGTTGAACCTATTGGATATAAAATGTCCATTTATTTCAACTATTACATAATTATTTTGAATAAGCACAATGTTAAAATATCTGACTTTTTTGTCCATTAAAGATCTAATAAAATCATCCACAACCATCGCTTCAAGTACGGGAAGTACGAACATTTCTGGTGGCCCATGAGGGGAATTTCACAACTCGTCGACATAACATAAAGCGGCGGGGCCACCATTTTGCCGGTGCCGACTAGAGAAAGAGCGCGGCAACAAACGCCGAGTGTGACAACGGGTATATCATATGCAAAATCAACGGCGAACGCTGACGGATTTGCGTCCGATTTATCATTCATCAGACTTCAGTGATAGTGTCGTAAAATATATCGTTCAGTGCACGTGAAAATACGAGGTAAAAATTGTCAGTTCAGTGAATCGAGTGAATCAAATAACATACGAGTAATCATTTAGTCAGTTTTCAGTAAGGGATGGAGTGAAGTTCCGTCAGTCATCAAGCAAACGTATTAAGCTGTCAATCAAACTGTCATTTGTCGGTATTTGTGTCATTTCATAAGGAATTTGTTTTTATTTGGGATATTTAAGGATAGTTGTAATAACTTAAATTCAAAACATTCGTTAATTGTTTATTTGTATACATATTTAATAAATTCAAACATCAATCATGTCATAAATTAAAAATGTCAAGGCCCAATTCAGGGCAAAACATAGGATGTTAAATGATTTCAGTGAAACTATTTTGAGCGATGGTACTTCAGTGGCATCTTCGGTCTCACTCAAATACTTCAGAAAATATTACACAGAGGCTATTGAGGCCTATCAAATCATACTCAAAAACCAAGAGGATATTGACGCAGCTGAACTCGAGGTATTTATAACACAGTTTAGTGAACTCAACAAGTTGGCTGTGAAGGTTGATACCATGAACTCAGATATTTCAGAGGTAAAGCAGGAGCCCTCTCGGGCAGGGGGATCAGATCAGGTAAGGGCAAAACTACCTATTATTTCACTTCCTGAGTTTAATGGAAATATTTCAGATTGGCTTGGATTTTCAGATTTATTCTCGTCATTAGTACATGACCGGAGTCACCCATCAGATTCTGAAAAACATTATGTTAGGGCTTCAGTCGCTGGTGAAGCACTGTCAATCATACGTCACCTACCTATGGATGGCCAAAATTATGAAGTGGCATTCAATTTACTAAAACAACGGTACAACAATGTTAGGCTACTCACGGACTCATATTTAGATAGGATTGTAAACTTCCGATCATAACTAAAAGGTCGGACATTCGAAAGGACTTATACAACCCACTCAGAGAAAGTACTCAGGCTCTTCAGAAGTTAAACCTACCAATATCAGAATGGTCTTATATGTTATTATATATCACATTACAAAAGTTACCAACCCTCATAAGGACATCATTTGAGGAGTGTTTTGGGAAGGAAGCAGGCATCCTCCCTACCTTCGATCAGCTTATGGAACTAATGGACGAGCAATGCAGGAGCAGCACACAGTATCAGATGCGGCTCAATGGCAGGCTTCATCATCTTCAGAGTTGGCACGGTAGCGTGGGGGACAGTAGAGGCCACAACATCGTCAGAAGTTCACAACTGCACAACCAGCTGTGCAGCATGATAGACACGTTCAGAGTCAGGTGAATCGTTCATGTATTTATTGTTCGAAGTCAGACCATAGCCTCTTCACCCGTCCGCAGTTCCTGCAGCTCACGCCCAAGAACAGGAAGAATTGGCTTGGAATGCAGGGATGTGTTTCCGTTGCTTCAGGAAACACCTCAGTAAGGATTGTCAACTGAAAAATTGGTGGAAACATTGCAAACAGGAAGGGCACAACACTCTGTTGTGCAGTATGGACACTACTAAGGATGAATCAAGGTTTCAAGGGTGGAGCTCTTCTCTTCAGACGGTGACTCCAGCCGCCCCTGTTCAGGTTTAACATGGTAGGTCTTGTCATATATTGTAATTGTCACATCACTAGTAGTGTGTCCCAACCCTACCTTGTGTCGTCATTACGCGTACTGTCATGTCAGCTAGCAAACTGTTCACAGCTCTTCTATTCTATTACACCAAGTCGAGAATAAATACACATTGTGCCTGAAGTAGTATTTTATTACATGGTGTCAGAACTGATCACAGGAGAACAGCCATCGTCAATCACTTCAAATAAAAAAGTCAGAAGAAAGTAATGTTATGTCGGAGCACATGAAAAATTTCAACTCATCATTGCCTTCACTAAACATCTCATCAGATATTGCCAATAATAACGCGGCAGAATGGAAAAAGTGGTGGCAGCAATTTGAAATATATTTATTAGCCACGGGGCTAGATAAAACCGTCGAAAACGAAAAATCGACGATGAAAGTTGATGTTACATCCGAGACTTCTTATGTTTTGCGCCAAAATAGAAAGAGTTTTATTAGAAAAAGGAAGAAATTGAATACATTTTTCTAGATTCATATGCTGTAGACACTTCTGTGTCTAGTTCATCTGTTAAGTGAGTTGTGTTACCCATAAAGAGAGTAGAGATAGGTTGATCGTGCTCCCCCCCGAAGGGTTCTCGCATTGACGTGACGGGTGGGCACAGTAGCCGTGGCTTGGCACGGTGAATCCAAGAGGAACCCAGGGGCCGCGCCGGCGTTGGGGTGCGCTGGCCGGCTCAGGTGGGGCCGCTCCTATGGGCTTTGGCCGCCAAGTCCACATGGGAGTGGCGGGGTCCGGGCGCTTTGGCGCAGACTCGAGGAGGTGGGGCCCGGGCACTTTGGCGCAGGCTCGAGGAGGGGGGCCCGGGCACTTTGGTGCAGGCTCGAGGAGGTGGGGTCGCGGGGGGGGCTATCCCCTGTGGCTGACGTAGCAGGCGGTGGGGCTACGTATCCGACCCACCGCAGGGAGACCACGGGCGTCCAGATACGGGGAAGTCTGGCGCCCATTGTTGACGGGTTCGGTCTCCGTGGCAGTTGCGGCGCGCCATGTGTTCTGACGTACCGCGAAGAGAAGGGCCCGGCAACGGAAAGCCGCGGCGGGTTCGCGGTCGTGTGCAAAATCTGTCCCGCGTTCCTGCCAAAATCGGCACTGCCGGAACACCCCGGGGTTTTGGTGGGTATACGGACTCCCACATAACCACCTACCTCCCCGTGGTGGGTGGTATCCATAATGTATTTCCCCGGGACAAAAAAAAAAAAAAAAGGTTGATCGTGCTAATTTTTTATTTGTATCTGTTTTGTGAACATTATCAAAGTTGTTACTATATAGAAGAAATGTGATTGTTTGTACTCGTAAGTAGCTAAGATAGCGTGGTGTAATACAAAAAAATTGTGAGTATTTGAGTAGTGAAGTTTGAAATATGTGTATAATTGTTTTTAAAGATTTTTCGTTTTTGTATAGACGTATTATAAATATACATAACAAAAAATTTTTGCATATTACATATAATTTGTTAACAAAAATTAGTAAATTTTGACAAAAAATATTACTTTATACGTATTACTTATTTATACGTATTTTTTTAATTAGTACATGCATGTTTTCTAGTTATGTTTGTTTACGTAGATTATCTAGATCCGCATCCCATTATATCCTAATCTGTGGCATGTTATCCTCTTTACGTAAGTATACTACTCCACGCGAGGACCAGCAATATTTATATCCAGAGCTTTTTTGAAAGTTGCGGGCCAAAAAGAATAGTCTGTGTTTTCTGTGTTAACGTCTCAGACACAAATATAGGTTTTGCCGGTTTTATATAAAGGAGATGTGTGGTATTAAGCGTATCACATCTAGGTTTATTTTTGTTAAAGCTCTTAACTGCTGTCAGAACTTTTTCCTTTAGTAAGGTGGTAGTAAATTCCGTAATAACTGGCCTTAGCGCCGAATCTGCTAAATGAGTCCTGTACATATCTTTAATGTCTGATGTTTTAATCTCGATATTTAATGACTTTCTAGTTTTTTAACGACTTCACAAAGTTAGACTTAGTTATTTAGACTTAGGTTTTTGATCTATTTTAGGGATATTTCGTATCTCAATACCAGACGATCTCGACCATTTTTCTGTCTTTTCTAGTCTATCCTCTAGTTGGAGAATATACTTTGATTTTTCTTGAATCACTCTTTCTAGATGTTGAATTGTTTTAATGAACTCGTCATTTTTTTTGGGACAAATATCAACCGATTTTGTCAGATCATAATTTTGATCTTTAACAGAGCAGACAATGCTTTTTAGTTCGCTAAACTGCTCATCCTGTTTCTTAGACAACGCTGCCATGGACTCCTTGATGGTGGCCGCCATAACAATATCCTGGCCGTCATGCTTTCTTTTTTTGTTGCGCGCTATACGACACACTGTCACTAAAAGTTGCTATAATGCGCGTACAGATCGCGCGGCGAGAGTTTGGCTTTGACCTTCGGGTGGAGGGGATTACTGCGCATGGGTACTGTCACGCACACAATACTTTTCCTTTTTTATGTACCAGGTTGGATATTTGAGTGGGTCAAAATTCATGTACAGTGGTAATAATGCTAGAAAATAATACGAAATAGATAAACTTCTTCATTTATTAAAACTATTGATAGTTATTTTACTTATATAAAATGTTTATTTCCTTTTAAAGTTTACAGAGACAGCGATGAAAATTCTAAATAATTGTTTTTTAATAAAATTATTTATTCCAAGATACATGTAAAATTGGTACATACAAACAAAAGAAAACTTAAAATAATTATTAAATACTAAAGTTAACATAAAAAAAAGTCCTAGCCGCAGTGCTATTCAGATTCTGAATCAGTTAAAGGTTTAACGCCTTCTATGAAATCACCGCATGGTCCAGTGGTGCTGCCGCGACACGAAATTGTGCAACGTCTTTTGCTTGTTTAGGGTCCGGGTTCAGGGCTTCCTCGGTCGCAGTTGTCATCATCATCATCTTCATAACCATCATCAGAATCATCGTCTTCGGAACTATCATCGACGCGAATTATAAATTGCTCGGTAAGTAAATCAACTACATGGTCACTCTTGGCGTACTCTTCTTCTATATCTTTTACCTTTTTACATATTTTTTCCCATACCTGGGCACCCATTAAGGATACTTTTTCTTTGATAAGTTTGGTACATTCTTGTAAATTCCATTTCACATTTTTGCTAGCTACATATTGTTTAATAGTAGCCCATGCCATTTCTATGGGGTTGAGGTCTGGATGGTAAGGCGGTAATCTCAATATGCTATGGTTTGCTTCTGCTAAAATTTGATCTATTGAAAAAGTTTTAAATCTTTCTTTATTAGCTTTTATCAAGTTGTACAATTGTGGCTTGAGCATTGTTGAATCATATTGTATGCCTTTATCAGTTAGCCAATTCTGCATATCGGCTTTTTTGGTATTGGGGGACGGTGCTAAATCCCATTGTTTATTGTGGTATGAGGCGTTGTCGACAACCACTACAGAATTGGGTGGTAGGTTGGGAATTAATTGTGTCCTAAGCCATTTTTCATAATTCTCGTAATTCATGTTGTCGTGATAGTCCCCTGTTTTGGTGCCGGCTTTAAAAGTTAATAAAGCATTTGGTATAAACCCAGCTTCAGATCCTGCGTGGACTATCACGACTCGTTGTCCTTTAGAAATGGGTTTTTTTAGTCCTTCCGTAGGGCCATCGCTCCAGGCTTTGGTTGTTGAGTGCGATGAATCTACGTAGGATTCATCTGTGTAAACAATGGGTCTTCCTTCTTGTCGATATTTTCTTATTTTTCTTAAATATTCAATGCGTTGTAATCGGATATTCGATGTTTCTATTAGTAATTTACGGTTGTTTTCTGTTTTTTCTATCGAAATCCTAACTCCTTTACAATTACATGAAGACTTGTTTCTGACTCTTTAAAGTTTATATCTTCCTCAAGTTTCTTTTTTAGTTTCCCAATGGTGGGAAGTTCATTATTCGTCTTGTGAAAATTGTGTATACATCTTTTTATAACACCTTGGTCAAAATTATCAATATTCGTAACTGGTTTAGCTCTAGGACGTTTTTTTCCAGGTGTTCTGAAAATAATTAGCAAATCGGAACTCTTGGCTTAATTTACGATATTTTTTACAGTGCCAATTGAAGTCTTAGTGGCCTCCGATGTCCGTTTTTGAATTTTAGCTAATTTACTGACTACACAATTTAATTTAGAAACAGTTTCCGTTTTCATTACCTGCATAGTCTGTATAGTTTAGTTATTCTCCGACTGACTGAGTAAAGAAGTAACTTCCTCAATCTGACTTCGAATTTGCTTCAATGAATCGATACATTCGTCAGCTTCTTTCTTTAAAAAGCAATTCGCGTCATATATCATTTTCCGTGCTTGCCTTTTTAAAACAATGTTTTTTTTACGCATTTTTAAATCACTTTTTAATATTTAACAAAAAAAACTTAACTGACAAACTTAAACAAACAAACTCAACAAATAATAACAATCGACAACAATAAACAATTAACGAAAATAGCAATTCACTTGTGAACGTGATTGTACAACAGGAGTGCGCGGTACGTCGTATCGATGCGAGAGGCAGGGAACGATTGAAGCGCCAATCAGAGCACCGCATGCGCCTACACACCCGCCCCGCACCCCGCTAATTGCCCATTGATACCCAATTTCTGATTTCTGCGCAATAACGGTCAAAGCCAAACTCTCGCCGCGCGATCTGTAGGTAGGTATAACTATAACATCATGATGATAATGATGATGAATCAAATCCTTGAAAATTCAAAGTTTGACTGTTGTAAAAAGGTGTAAGTGGAGTAACATGGGCTCGATCGTGATTGAGAAAAACAGAATTTAATGTTAAATTAGTTATTTAATTTTATTTTATTTACTTACTTTAGAAGAATTGAATACCACTGTCTGTCAGATAGAAAATATAATAAATTCACGACCGCTGTGCTCAACCCCAAGCCAGGATCCTAGTAAAACGATGGCTATCACACCCACTCACTTTCTGACATTGATGCCTTTGAAATACCTACCACCAGCGCCAATTGATGACCACCCTGCGCATCTATTAGAAAGATATCAGTTGTTGGATAGATTAGTACAATCATTTTGGGATAGATGGTCGCTGGAGTATCTAAATATATTGCAAGCCCGTGAAAAATGGAGTTGTTCTACTTCTAATGTCAAAATTGGTACTGTTGTTCTCATTATACATGAAAATAAAGTTCCGCCGTTACAATGGGAGTCAGGTATTTTTACGCAAGTGCATCCAGGAGCAGATGGAGTTATCCGGGTTGCGACTGTTAAGACAGCTAGAGGTTTCTTTCCGGAGAAGGAGGCGCCGAGAGACAGCGGAATCGGATGTCCTCTATGCGGCCTACAGAGAGGCGTCCAAGACCCTCCGCGTGGCCATCAGCGAGGCTAAGACAGAGGCCTGGCGTCAACTGCTGGAGTCCCTGGATCGGGACCCATGGGGGCGCCCCTACAGGTTGGCGAGACAAAAGCTCCGCCCCTGGGCTCCCCCTATTACCAGCACGATGCAGCCTCCGGTGCTCCGCCGCATGCTCGAGGGACTGTTCCCCAGTGATCCAGGGCCGGAGTTCACCCCTTCCACCGCGGCGGTGACCCCAACAGTGGAAACAGAGGATATACCCGTGGTCTCCGAGGGAGAGCTGCGTGCGGCCATCATCAGGATGAGGGCCAAAAACACGGTGCCGGGGCCAGACGGTATTCCCGGTCGTGCGTGGGCCCTTTCCCAGGACGCTCTGGAGCCCCGCATACGAGCCCTCTTCGACCGCTGCATGCGGGAGGGGAAGTTCCCTACGACGTGGAAGGGAGGTCGGCTCGTACTCCTGCGAAAGGAGGGGCGTCCAGTGGACGAACCCGCTGGATACCGTCCTATAGTACTGCTTTATGAGGCTGGCAAGCTTCTGGAGCGTGTTATCGCTACCCGCCTCGTCAGGCACCTCACGAACGTCGGCCCAAATCTGGCCGACAATCAGTTTGTGTCTAGTTTCATAAGTTTATAGTTAGTTTAAACCAAACAGTTGCCTGTTATTCCGCATTATTTTGTATGTTGTGCCCGCAACTTAATATTGAAACTTGTTGAAAGTTGCATTCTTTCAAGGCCGGGTGCATAGTCGCGCCAACAATGGCCCTATAGAATTTTGTAAATATTTTGTACCCATAGATAATGATGTCATGTGTCTATGGCAGTTCGGCGCTAGCGCCGCCACGAGCGCACGTGTAAATCACACACTATTCAATTGAAGTCGAACCGATGCACGGCTTGTTTAACCCGTCCGAATCAGCAACTCTCATTCCAGGCAAGTTTCATTCATAAATCTATTGTTATTTTTTGTCCTGATGCGGACGAGTTAAGGTCGACGCACTTTATTGCAAATCTATATGGCACGGACTATATAGTACGTTGTATTGTAATTAAATAACCATGGTAAAAGACATTTTGTTCAAACTGGTCGCTAAAAATATATGTAAAGCATTATTATAAACATTTTTTACAGTTCAATCTTGGTGTACGAGTGGGGTTTATAAACTGTCAAACAGTGCCTGTCTCAAAAACACGAATGAGGTCTTCATCAGGTTGTATCGAATACATCTGTTTCCCATCACCCAGTCGCACGTAGATTCGGTACCTGTAGGGGGTGTAAGTCCCTACACTGGAGTTGATATACCGGGGAAAGTAATGATATGATGTCGAGCTGCATAAATGAAACCACCCGTGTTCATGGTCAAATGCTAACTGATTTATTTTATAATAATAATGTACAAAAGCTGTCGCACGCGGATTCGCGGGCGTCAGCACAATCTCACGATACATGTACTTACTTCGTACATCTTGCCCACTCAAATAGGCCTAAGATGATTTCATGCTAAACATAAAAGAAATGAAGACTTACTTCTAAATAATATAATGCGTAAAGAGTAGATGATACAATGGTGATAACAATGTGGGGTGTTAGTATACACAAAAAATATATAAAAATAAATAGAGTCAAATTCTCTTATTTCACAAATGCTCACTAATCACTTATCGAAACGAGCTCTGATAGGCATAGGCGACGTGCCTCTATTGACATTTTCTACACTTCGCGCACCTTGCACACATTCACTAACACTGACACGTGGTCGAGCCTGGTGGCTGCGGCCTGGCACTTGCCTGCTCCGGCAGTGCCACGGGCGCAGCCTTGCCCTTCAGCTTGCGGTAAGCGACGATAGCTGCCCCGACGAGCAGCAACCCGATGATGAAATATGACGTAGTGTAATGGTGAACGTCATGTATGCTGAGATTCCCTGAAGACTGTTCCTTAGCATTTGCAATTTCGGCTTTCAGTTTGTTCCAAGCTGACTCTTGGATAGGCTCGAACTCTGTCTCAGAGAGCTGAATGTTAACCATTTTATTAAGAATCGATATCTCTGGGAATGTAACAATCTGGGGCTTGGTGTCCATTTTATTTTGTAATTTATTGTGTGCGTAAATAGAGTAACTTTTCGCCCATTAGGGTACATCCATCATTTAATGTTATGATTCCAGTGTCGTTTATATCTTCTATCGTCATCCCAGCTGGACAATGAATGCGGACGTGGCATTCCGCACAGCACGCGTATAGCCACTGGTTGTCGGAATGTAATTTGATCCATTGATCCCGGCAGGTTGTTATGGTTGTAGAGCAAGCCTTATCAGCGGCGGCATCTACTAATTGAATGTCACACAATGATTGTTTTATTTTTATATTGTATAATGGTATGTCTAATTGGCATAATATTTTGTTGTAGGAGATATGTTGGTGCATGTTATTAGGTCGTTTTCGGTCATCAATGACGCGACATCCTTTTTAAGGTTGTAGGCAATGTATGGTTTAGTAGGCATTATATGATAGGTTTTGTTGTCCTTCTGTTGTGGTAGAGATATTATTTTGCTAAGTTCGAATACATCATTGCTAAGAAGTGGAATCTTGACCTCGATGATAAGATAATCATTGATTACCTTCGCTGACACTTTGAGAAGTTTGTATAGCTCCGTAATGTCAGTGTGTATGGGTAGCATAAGGAGTCCGTGTAGTTGGTCTGATATAATGTTCATCTGCTGTTCCAGTTGCTCCGGAAGTAATAAATGCGTGTCAATGTGTCCATGATATATGTCTGTGATAGTATCCATTAGAGTTTGTTGTATGTGTCGCAGGTTAGATATAATGATACTGGCAGCTAGCGCCGATGATGTGATATACAACGAGTTTTCATTGTCAATTTGCACACGATTGATTATCATAGATACATTTATTAACTGCTCATTCATAAACTGAAATTGCTTAGTCATTATGTCTTCGTGTCTTTTCAAAGTATTGTATTGTGATTCAATGATTGACGTTTGATTTCTTAATAATTCTTGTAGATGATTTTCATTCTGCTCTATTTTTTGTATATCTTCCTTGTAGTTCTCTGCAAAACTGCTGTCTAATATTCCAAATAACGAATTTGCAATGTTACCTACTCCGTTGATAAATCCTCTCTTTTGTCTTTTTGATTTATGTCCTTTTAGCAGTATGTTGTAATGCTCAATTTCATTCAGTTCTTGTCTTAGTTGCAACGTGATACTTTTAATATGCGGGATTTGTTTTGATGATATGTTTTGGAGATGGTCAACATAGCTTTCGATAGCTGTCATTCCTTGCCAATATGTCGACAAGTTGTAATACACAACGAGTTTCCAATTATCCTTGACGTAATAGAGGTCAGCTACCTTGTCGAAAAATAGACCTTGCGATTTGTTGATAACTGTTTTATTGTAATGCAAGTGATCAGTGTTTTGTGAACTGGGTGATATTACAGTCATCATCATGATAATCATGAAAAAATTCTTGATGTTTCTGACGTTAAAAACTCCTAATCTCGGTCTTCGCGGTAAGGTGGTCGTATTTTGATGTGATGCTGAAGGACCTGGATTATCAGATTGATCTGCTGCATGCTGATTAACATTATTATGATCTTCTCGGACGGGTAGGAGGATCAATTTGGAGACTGGTCGTTTTAGGATGTTGTTTCTGGTCTTTAAGACGCGCACAATTCCGTCTTGTCCAGGGAAAGTGTCTTGGACCTTGCCTAGTGCCCATTTTCCCGGTGGCAAGTTGTCCTCTTTAACGATGACTATATCGTTGACTTCCAAATTTTTCTTCTGAGTCCTCCACTTAGACCTAGTCTGAAGTTGTTGTAGATATTCATACGACCATTTCTTCCAAAAGTTTTTATTCATTTCCTGAACTAGTTGCCAACGTCCTGATAAAGTGAGTGATTCAGGATCTATTTGTGGCCTAGTAATCAGTGGACCACCGACTAGAAAGTGTCCTGGTGATAGATAGCTGTCAGCATTGTCTTCGGCTATCTCTGTGAGTTGACAAAGTGGCCTGGAGTTCATGCATGCCTCAATTTGATGAAGTAGGGTAGAGAACTCCTCGTATGTTAGTTTCTGATCACCCAATACCCTCTTCAAGTGATATTTCATTTCTTTTACAGCTGCTTCGACCAAGCCAGCTGCGCTGGGCCATACTGGAGCGTTGAAATGCCATTCGATATGATACTCTTGGATGTCATTGAAGAATTCAGTATTCAGAGTCTGCACAATTTCCTTGTATTCTTGTTGCAGAAGACGGTTTCCACCACAAAAGTTGGTGCCATTGTTACTGTAACATGCGCGTGGTATTGACCAACGTGCACAAAATCGTTTGAATGCTGCTAAAAAAGTTGGTGTGCTTAAATTCGACACCAACTCCAAGTGAACTGCCTTAGTTGATAGGCAAACAAATACTGCTACGTATCCCTTGCATGTTCTGACTCCTCGCCCTTTATCGATTTTCAATTCCACGAACCCCGTGAAATCTATCCCGGTAAATGTGAAGGGGCGAGAGGGGGTAACTCTTGGTTGTGGGAGGTCCCCCATTATATTTTGCATGCTTTCGTTACTGAATCTTCGACAGCGGACACACCGCCTCAGCTGTCGTTTTACAGTGCGCATTCCACTAATAATCCAGAATTTGTATCTGAGATATGAGAGTGTTAACCGAGCTCCACCGTGGAGTGTCGTCATATGTGCTTGATTAATAACAAGGTCTGTGAGCCATCCGTGGGCTGACAAGATGATAGGATATTTCTCTGAGTTTGAGATATCTGCGTGTCTCAATCTTCCACCGACTCTTATCAAACCCTGTTTGTCCATGTATGGATCCAATGATGCGATTTTGCTCTTGGGACTGACATGTCCTTGCTTTTTGATGTGGTCTAAATCGTCCTTAAAGTCCTGTTGCTGACATTCCTTAATAATTATATTGTAAGACTCATTTAGTTCCGGTGACGTCAGTGTTTCGCTTCTAGATGCACCCTGCTTATCGCGTGCACAGCTGATGAAACGTAACACCCAGCCGAGTATCCTTGTAGCACGTGCGAGCGAGCTATATTGCATAAGTAATTCGCTAACAAGTGACGTTTTGTTTATTTGTAAAGTGGCGTGTATACATGCTTTTTTCACTTCTAATTCCGGACTTTCATAGGTGATATTCTTGTCGCTTGATTTGAATGAAGTTAACCATTTAGGTCCCTCCCACCATAACTTGTGCTCTATTAATTGTTTCTTTGTCAAACCACGTGTCGCACAATCTGCGCTATTCTCTTCGCTAATGACGTGCCCCTTAACACGAGGCAGGAATTACGTCATTTATTTGCTGCACTCGGTTTGCAACAAACTGCTTCCAGTGAGATATGTCTCCGTTGAGCCAACCTAAAACGATCATTGAGTCTGTCCATGCATGTATTTTGATATCTATCCCGTGAAATGATTCTAGGACCTTCTTCACAAGTTGAGAAAGAAGGAGAGCTCCACAGAGTTCTTTTCTGGCCAGGGATACCGTTTTACCCAATGGAGCCAATCTTGTTTTTGCTGCTATGAGCTTTGATGTAAATTCACCTTTATGGCTTGTTACCATGTACAAGGCGCACGCAAAGGAATTTTCGCTAGCGTCACTAAATGCATGTAGGTGACATTCCTTATCGGTATCACCGATGTGTCGTGGTATTTTAATGTCACCGATCTCCTTCAGGTCGGTGCTAAGTTTAACCCAATCTTTCTGAATGTCTTCTGATACTATGTCATCCCATGACATGTCTTTGCTCCATGACCTTTGAAAAAGTAGCTTTGCTCTGATTGATAAAGGAGATAACCAGCCTACTGGATTGAATAACTTCGATATCTCTGATAACAACTGCCGTTTCGTTATTTGTTTATCACTGTCAGCTGTGATTTGATTCTGATAGGTGAAACAGTCAGTTGTGGGTTCCCACTTTAGTCCGAGTGTCTTTCGTGATTCCGCACACTTAAACTCAAAGTTGTCATTGAGTTGATCAGGTTTTAGGTTGCTTAATAACTGCGGGTTATTACTACTCCACTTTCGTAGATTCATCTGCGCTGATTTGAATATTTGTACTAACTCTTGTTGTAATTCCTTAGCCTTTTCTAATATATTATCTCCTGTAAGCAAGTCATCCATATAAAACGAAGATTTAATGGATTCCGCTGCAAGTGGGAAGTTCTTGGCTTCATCCTTGGCTAGCATCTGTAAAGTCCTCATAGCCAAAAATGGACTGGCCTTCATCCCGTATGTAAGAGTTGATAATTGGTACTCTTGTAGAGGGTTACACGGCGATTCTCGCCATACCACCATTTGTAAATGCTGATCGACATTTCTGATAAGGATTTGACGGAACATTTTCTCGATGTCGGCTGTAAATACAAATTTATGCGTTCTCCATTTCAGAATTAGAGCTTGAAGATCTTGCTGAAGGTTAGCTCCGCGATACATTAACTCATTAAGACTTTTAACTGAGTTTGCAGTTTTTGATGATGCGTTGAATACCACACGGATTTTTAGTTTTGTTGGCTCTTGCGAATCTATTTTTACTACTCCGTGATGCGGTAAAAAATGCTGTTGATGGTCCGATAGTTCTGCCGGACGCATGTGATTTAAAGTGATGTATTCACGCATGAATTGTTTATAACCTTCTGAAAACGCTGAGTTTTTAGTAAGTTTATTTTCAAGCTGTCTAAATTGAGCAACAGCTTTTGCTTTTGATGGTCCTAAATATTCCTGATAAGCTGGTTTCATCGGTAGAGCGACCTCCTACCTTCCATTTTCCAATCGTTTTGTTGTCTGTTGATATAAATCCTCGCAGTACTTCTCGTCTTCAGTCAAATCACTCGAAGTACTACTGATGTCTTCTATTTCCCAGAACTTTGATAAATCTGTATTATCCGTATTCTTGATATTATGGCTTGTTGATAGTACTGAGTTACCCTCAAAGTTACGCTTCGTTACATTAAAACAGTTCATTGTCTTAACACTCCCTGATATGATCCATCCTAAGGTTGTTTCTTGTGCAATTGGTGACCTCAAAGGGCCCCTTATAAGACCTTTTCTAATGACTTCCGCATAGACATCACTGTGCAATAGCAGGTCTATATTTTGTGATATATTAAACTGAGGATCTGCTAGCGGCAAATCCTTCAAGTATTCTAATGATTCGGGTTCAAACGAAACTTGAGGTAAATTATGAGCAACCTTGGACACGACATATGCATCAGAGTCAAATGTATAATCTTCATAAAGTGACCTTCCCCTAAGTTGCACGGTACCCTTGCATTTTTTCTCACATAAATCGATACCAGATACCGATACGGCTATTAAAGGGTAATGACGTTTTAAACCTAAACGTTGAGCGAGATTTTCAGAAATTAACGAAATTTGCGCGGCTTAGTCTAAGATGCCACGAGCTGTCACAAAGGTACCATCCGCTGCTTGAATTTGGATAACGACAGTTGGTAAAAGTGTTTCTCTGTTTTCGGTGGCAACATGAAATACATTTCGCTGATTGCTATGCTGTTGAGGGACCGTGGATGGACCTGGTTTTATTTGAATGTGGTTTTGTTGTAGTTTGTTTTGCTGTTTAGGTACCATAGTTGATAATGATGATGATAAATTGGGCTTAGTAGCAATATAATGTTCACACGCTTCGTGCATAATTGTATTATGATACCCATTACACGTTTTACACCGTTTCGTCGAAGAGCATTGTTTAGTGTTGTGATCGTATAAGCAATTCAAACAAATGCGAAGTTTCTCAACAGTATTATATTTAATCTCCGGTGTCATTTCAAGAAACCTTACACATTGGTATAAATCGTGTTCTGATTTGCATAATGGACACCTTTTTGTAAGCGATGCCATGACTTGATAGTTAGTTTTCTTGTTTGCTTGATAATAATGTCGATAATTCCTTGTAGGTGGAATATTTGTACTGTTTGATGATAAGGTACGAGTAGAAGGTGACGATATTTCCTTATCCCGTCTAGTAACAGGCTCTAACGCCATAAATTTGCTTTCTAAGAATGCTAAAAACTCATCTAGATTGGCCAATTGTCTAGGCGATTTCCGGGACTCTTTATAATCAGCGTATTTCTGTGCGTCCAACTTTTTACACAGTAGGTGGACCAGAAGCGGATCCCATGAGGATGTATCAACCCCAAGGTTATGAACGGCATGAATGCATTCTGTTGTCGTGTCGTACAGTTTCCTTACTCGTACGCTGTCTGCTTGTGAATGTTGGTCTGATTTAAAAATAGCTCGATTTGTTTAGAAAAGAGAACATTTTTATTGTCATATCTATGCGTCAGAATGTCCCAAGCTGTGTCATAGTTTTCGTTCGATATATGAAGATGCTGTATGAGACGTTCAGCGTCCCCTTTGATTTTACTTTTTAAGTATTGCAGTTTTTGACATTTTGTAAGCGAGTTATTTTGGTGAATTATCTCGCTAAATAAATCTAAAAATGTAGGCCATTGATTGTATTTACCTGTAAAAACTGGAATTTCTAATTGGACTGTCGAATTTTGTAGGTGAATTTTTGATGACAAATGTCTATTTAATAAACGTTTCATTTCGTCAAAACTTTTTTCAAAATCATCATATTCATCGTCATACGTGACGTCACCGCCACGCAAAATGTTATCGATTTTAATATGTAATTCTTCTATTAACTTCCACTTATTTTGTATTATTTTTAATTTATCTTCTATCTCCCACTTTTCTGTCAAGTCTTCTATTCTTATGCGTCTCAATGTTCTATCAAATGCCCTAAAATGTGTTCGTTGTAGTCGTAGTAGATGGTCTACCTCACCATCATGTTGAGTAGATGTGTCTGTTCTACCATACGTTAACAATACATTTCGCAACCCATCATATAAGTCTTTTGTCTTTTGATATAAGTTGTCTTTAAAATAGGTACTCGTGATCATGATTAGGCACACCTCCATCTCCCACAAAGATTTTGGTGTGGTTACTGTTAAACTCTCCCCAGAGATTGTCAATGCTGTCTAACCGTTTCTTAATGTAATCAGATGTTTTACGGACAGCCGAATCCTTTCCGAAATTCGTCCTAATATTACTGATGATAGAAACGATCTCATTTTGCCGTTGAAGAAGCACCTCCATTATTGAAAAAATAAGGAACAGTCTTACTTGGCTTGATGATGTGTCGAGAGGGTTTACTCGCCCGAACTGTTGATGCTTCGGGGATCCCCTCCAAATTGATAAAATGTAAGTCTTAGATCTCCAGATCCAAGACACTTGATAAAGATATGCGTGTTTGAGCCTCTTAGCCCACGACGCTTGCTATGATAATCTGATAATGTCCACTGTAATGTCCACTGTAATGTCACTGTAATGTCACTGTAATGTCACTGTATTTCGATAACTCACTGCACTGATTTGTTAACTTCACAGTGTGAACTACACAAGTCTGATAATATGACCCTCACGCGCACGGCGAAGGTCAGTAAAAATGCGTAGTCCCGCACCAGAAGTGCCGAAGGACCAAAACAATGTAGGGGGTGTAAGTCCATAGGTCGCTGGTTCATATCCGGCTCGAAGGACCAAAACAATGTAGGGGGTGTAAGTCCCTACACTGGAGTTGATATACCGGGGAAAGTAATGATATGATGTCGAGCTGCATAAATGAAACCACCCGTGTTCATGGTCAAATGCTAACTGATTTATTTTATAATAATAATGTACAAAAGCTGTCGCACGCGGATTCGCGGGCGTCAGCACAATCTCACAATACATGTACTTACTTCGTACAGTACCTCTTGTTCCAGGAGTACCGCTTTTGTCTCTTACAGCATTCCCCGCGTTTAGTTTAGACCAAACAGTTGCCTGTTATTCCGCATTATTTTGTATGTTGTGCCCGCTACTTAATATTGAAACTTGTTGAAAGTTGCATTCTTTCAAGGCCGGGTGCATAGTCGCGCCAACAATGGCCCTATAGAATTTTGTAAATATTTTGTACCCATAGATAATGATGTCATGTGTCTATGGCAGTACGGCGCTAGCGCCGCCACGAGCGCACGTGTAAATCACACACTATTCAATTGAAGTCGAACCGATGCACGGCTTGTTTAAGGTCGACGCACTTTATTGCAAATCTATATGGCACGGACTATATAGTACGTTGTATTGTAATTAAATAACCATTGTAAAAGTCATTTTGTTCAAACTGGTCGCTAAAAATATATGTAAAGCATTATTATATAAATTTTTTACAGTGCAATCTTGGTGTACAAGTAGGGTTTATAAACTGTCAAACAGTGCCTGTTTAAAAAACACGAATGAGGTCTTCATCAGGTTGTATAGAATACATCTGTTTCCCATCACCCTGTCGCACGTAGATTCGGCACCTCTTGTTCCAGGAGTACCGCTTTTGTCTAGCATTCCCCGCTGACGCGGGGAATGCTGTAAGACAAAATTCAGACAATTGGTTGGATTGGACTAATTTCATGTCCTGCAAGCGGCTACCAGTAGCTCGTCCTGCAGGTGGCGGCGCGCTAGTCTTTCGACGACACGGCGCTCCGCTGTTGCGGGAGCTCCTCGGTCCGACTGCACCAACACGCTCGGCGAACACGATGTCCTGATCCTCAAGGTGGCCCCCCAGCTTAGCAGTCAAGATGGTGATGGTATGCAGGACGCATTACCTCCGCTCCTCAAAGTACGCAAATACATGAACAGGTACTTTAGGTACAATAGAGTACACTAATACTACTGTCATAAAAAATATATGTTTTTTAGTATTTTTGCTGTAGAAAATTTTCGCGAGAGTATGTTGCCCGTTGTCATTCCCGTGAGTGCACGTGATTCATATCTACATCATTCTAGCCAGACAGTTTTGTATTAGTGCATAATAGTAACATGTTGAATCACCTGCGTCTGTTAACACATCCAAACTTGAAAAATCATCGTTTGAATGTGCAGAGTTGTAAAATCTATTTTTTGCCGCTGGGCCGTGACCTTTGACCGAATCCAACCTATTGCCCGCGACCCACGAATGGATAACCTTATGCGTGTACCAAATGTTATCAAAATTGATCTGTAAATAGTGTCGCAGCAAACTTCCCCATTTAGGAAAAGTACCCCTGCTCAAAATCACCGACGACAAAAAATATATTAAATAGTAGAGCATATAAAATCATGTCACGAAATTGATTTAAAAATGCGACCTCTACAAGAAGACCAAAAACTAACCTAACAAACATACGGATATAATGAAAGTCAATT
Source organism: Selenia dentaria (assembly GCA_917880725.1). Lineage (NCBI taxonomy): Eukaryota > Metazoa > Arthropoda > Insecta > Lepidoptera > Geometridae > Selenia > Selenia dentaria. The sequence goes on along the minus strand of OU862877.1, from coordinate 12,241,127 downwards.
TGGCCAGTTCAAGCAGAGACGCTTCGAGCACATAGTCTTATTAGTTGCAAGTTTTGCAGTAAGTACCTCAAATCTATTATCCACTGAATGGAATCTGGACTCGACTTAACTAATTAAAATCATACTCGTAATTCCTCTTTAGTCTTTAAAGTACCTAATGTATGTACTTCATTGTATCAAAATCCGTCGGTAAATCATCATCATCATCATCTCAGCCGTAGGACATCCACTGCTGAACATAGGCCACCCCCATGATTTTCCAAAAGGACCGGTTGAAAGCGGCCTGCATCCAACGTCGTCCTGCGACCTTCAACAGGTCGTCTGTCCAACGTGTCGGTGGACGACCTACGCTGCGCTTGCTGGTCCGTGGACTCCACTCCAGAACCTTTCGGCCCCATCGGCCATCTGTTCTGCGTGCTATGTGCCCTGCCCACTGCCACTTCAACTGGCTAATCTTGTGAGCTATGTCGGTGACTTTCGTTCTTCTACGGATCTCCTCATTTGTGATTCAATCACGTAGAGAAACCCCGAGCATAGCCCTCTCCATAGCTCGTTGTGCGACTTTGAGCTTATCTATGAGGCCCATAGTAAGAGACCACGTTTCAGTGCCATAAGTCATCACTGGTAACACACATTGGTCGAAGACTCTTGTCTTGAGGCACTGAGGTATTTTTGACGAAAAGTTTTGACTTCGCGAAGTTTCCGGAACGCTGCCCAGCCGAGTTGGATTCGACGATTGACCTCTTTCCCGAAGTTCGACCTGCCTAGTTTGACTGTCTGTCCCAGGTAGATGTACTCGTCAACAGCTTCGAGAACTGAGTTCTCAACTAATATTGGGATGGGTACAACATGGGCATTAGCCATAATTTTCGTCTTATCCATGTTCATCTTAAGACCTACCTGTTGGGAAACTCGATGGAGGCCTTCGAGCATTGTACTGAGGTCTTCCATGGATTCTGCCATGACTACAATATCGTCGGCAAATCGAAGGTGAGTGATGTATTCGCCGTTAATATTAATGCCAAGCCCTTGCCATTCCAGAAGCTTGAAGGCGTCTTCCAATGTAGCGGTGAACAGTTTCGGAGATATAACGTCTCCCTGTCTCACGCCTCTTTGCAACGGAATTGCCTTCGAACTCTGCTCCTGTACTCGGACTGACATGTAGGCGTTTTTGTACAAACACTTCAGCACTTCAATATACCGATAGTCAATATGGCACCGCTGGAGAGACTCAAGCACTGCCCACGTCTCGATCGAATCAAAGGCTTTCTCATAGAATTAGAATTAGAATTAGAATTATTTATTGACCTTATAACAGTGTTCGTTATACTAGGCACGTCATATAAAATTACATTTCTTAAACGATATCTTAAATCAGTATGTCATAGTCCACAAACGCTAAACAAAGAGGCAAGTTATACACTTCGGTCTTCTGTATAACTTGCCGTAGCGTGTGGATGTGGTCTATGGTACTATAGCCTTTTCGGAAACCGGCTTGTTCCGTAGGCTGGAATTCATCAAACCTGCGACTGAGACAGTTCGTTATGACCTTCGAAAACAGCTTATAAACATGGCTCAAAAGCGAGATGGGTTATTATTTTTAAGTAAAGTGTTGTCACTTTTCTTGAAAAACAGCACCACCACGCTTTTGTTCCATGCTTCTGGCGTTGAACCTTCAAGTAAGACGGTATTAAAGAGCTTCTGAAGGACTTTAAGTACCGGTGTTCCACCCGCTTTCAGAAGCTCAGATGTGATACCGTCGTCACCAGGCGCCTTGTTGTTCTTAAGCTGTTTCAAGGCCATTCTAATCTCGTACAGGCTGATGTCCGGGATATCTTCGTTATAATGTCGGGTTAGCTTGGCTCTTGGGTCTTTGGCCGAGCTGCTAACAGGTTTAGCGACCGAGGTGTATAGCTGTCCGTAGAAACTCTCTACCTCTCCTAATACTTCTGTTTTGGTCGACGTTACACTGCCGTCTTCTCTCTTCAGCTTCGTCAACTGGCTTTGCCCAAAAGACATGTCTCTTGCAAACACTTTGGAGCCTTTTTTCCGCTCTATCGTCTCTTTAATACGGTTTGTATTAAAGATCAGGATGTCGTGTCGCAAGGACTTCCATATTCGTCTATTGAGCAGCCTGTATGCTTCAGCATCATGCGAAGACTGCATTTTCAGTAAGCGTCGTTCAGCCATGAGGTTGAGGGTATCGTTGGAGAGCTTCTGTGGCCTATCTGTACGGTGGGGCTTAAAGTATTTGGAACCCACTGTATGGACAGTTTCTACTAACCTGTTATTGATCTCGTCCACTAAAGCGATGTTCTCAAGGCAATCGAAGCGATTGAATAGCTCAAGTTGAAAGCTCTCGGGGTCTTGTATATGGGCACGAGTGGGTCGGAGCGTAGACTTTATCAGACGAGACCTCTCCAGTTTGACATTAATATTCACCGTGCCTCTTACCATTCGGTGATCACTACCGGTTTTAACCATGTTGATCACGGAGATATCAGTGAATATTTGCCTTTTGGTGGTCATAATGAAGTCAATCTCATTTCTCGTGGAACCATCGGGACTCAGCCAGGTCCATTTCCTGTAAGGTGGCTTCCGAAAGAAAGAGTTCATTATAAAGAGTCCCTCTTTCTCCAGGAAGTCGGCCAACCTCTGTCCCCTACGGTTCCGTTGTCCATATCCAAATTGCCCCACTTTCAACTCATCCTCGCTTCTCTTACCCAACTTCGCGTTGAAGTCCCCCATTACAACTAGAAAGTGCGTTTTAGAGGTATGTATGGCCCGACTAATGTCCTCATACATATCCTCCACCTCATCATCCGGGTGCGACTTCGTCGGTGCGTATACCTGAATGACCTTCAGCGAATATCGTTTGGGTACTCTGAGTATTAGGTATACGACCCTATTGGAAACGCTATCGATCTTAACTATGTTGTTAGTAAGGGACTTGTGAACGAGAAAACCGACACCACCTTGGGACTGTTGGTCGCCCTCCCGGTAGTAGAGTAGGTTACCTGATTTTAGGGTTATCGTGTCCTCACCCGCTTTACGGACTTCAGATAACCCCACAATGTCCCAGTGTAACTTACTCATTTCTTCTTCCAGCTCATATATCTTCTCATCTGTCCTCATCGTGCGTATGTTGTGTGTCACCAGGGCCAGTCGTCGTCGTTGGGGTGGTAGCCGGGCGTCTGCCGGGGATTCTTAGCACCCCCTGCCCCACCGTTACCGTGGCCGCTACCGTAGCCAGGAATAGCGGGGCTGCCGGGGACTGGGGGCCTGGTTCCTAATGTGTCTGTCATTGGGGGGATTTTGCCAATACTCGCCACGCTCGGCAGGCGGGTTGGCGAGCGCAGTTTTGGGGTTTTAATACTGGGAAGGTGCTGCTGCCCACCTTCCGATTGTTATCCCTTAGCAGATTTTTACGCACCCACGGGTAGAGTTGGGGGGGTACTATTCTAAGCCGGTACCCCACGGCTTATACCACGGTCGGTAAATAGTGTCACAAAAACTTCCCACCATTTAAGGAAAAGTACACCCCTTACCAAAAAAGGCCGAAGTCAAAAAACTGTAATTAAATGCATGAAAACGAGCTTTTCTTGCATATTAGCAGGACTTGGGACAGAATTCTACAACAGGATATTGACACATGCAGAACCGCTGCAGATGTGTTAGGAGAGTTTTAGGTAGATCCACGCATTATTAATTTTAAGTTTTCAATTTTTTTTATAAAAAAAATTTTTTTGTTAGGTTTTGATGTTACAAAAATAAAGTTAAGATTGAAATTTTGTCTGAGTTTTTCCTCTTCTTCTAAGTTTTTTTTAAATTTAATTTTATCCAAAAGTTTATTATCAGATTAAATAGGCTAAACAAGGTTTATTTTGATGTGTAGGTGTCTTAACAAAAAGTTAATAGAATTTTAGTTATTTAGGTTTTTTAGAAATGTCCCTAGATCATGTTGATGTGTGTAGTAGAGCATACATACCAAGTTTCGTCAAGATTGGTTGAAACATGCGACCTGTACATGAAGATAAACCAATTCGGCCAGTTAAAGCAGAGACGCTTCGTTCGACGATAAATTGGTTTAATCGACCAGCCTGTCTGACGCCAATATTTCATAAGAAATATGATTACAGAAGTTACATCTTGTCAATACGAGAAAGAGCACATAATATTATACCAGCCCTGCATTGCTAGCAAAGGTAAAGTACACTGTAAACTCACATTCATCATGGATCCAGTTACGAATCTAGTTGATCCCACGCCAGTAAATGGAAGTATAGCGCATGGTATGAACCCAGTTATCCCTATAGGCAACGCTTGCGTTGTCCATAATATTACCATATTCAAGAGTGCATAAGATACCCATTGCCAGTTCTGAAAAGAAATCAAACTACAAATAAAATAAACGTGAAAAGGACAATGACCAAATGTATGGATATAATGGTCCTGCGTGGACAGATACTTTAGGTATTATTGCGATATAGGGTTGTTAGATTATATCAAAAGGTAACAGAATATAATAACATTGTATCAATTTTTTTTTAAATTTTTTATACGATGGTGTTCGACATGCCTGCTTTGAATCTTGGCTGGCAATAACCCATAAATAAATCTGATCTGGCAACAAATTCACAATGTCGCTATCACATTAAATTCTCTTTGCTATTACAGAGACGTGAATGACAGAGTGGAGTAGAGGCGTTGTTGTGTGTGTGTGTGTGTGTTGCCATAACAATAATTCATCAAAGTGTGAATGTGAAACTTCACTTGGCTATTTGTGTTTGCAATTGGGTGTTTTGTTGTATTTGGAAAAATATATGACGTTCATGCAACTATTACAGGCAAAATACGCCCATCCACACTTATCAGATAGATAACATGACAATAATTGACGGTTCGTTTTAATATTTGCCTATTTGATCCCTTGTTTGTGTCGTCAAAAACTGACAAGAGCATGGTAACGTGTTATTGGTATTCACCATATTTGTCAAATAGACAAATAAGACAAACAGTTTGTCAATGAAATGTCCACACATGGTAATTGTTTGCCAAATATGCCATATATATACACAAATACAAATAGTCAAGTGCGATATTGAATGGATGATTTACTTTCTACCAATACCGTTACACGCGTCACGCAATATAGCATCAATTATATAACAGGATATTATTAAAATAAATATTATTTAAACTAAATTTTGATAGCTACACTTTGATACAAAAATATAGCACAGTATTTTTTTAGGTTACCAATGATAGGTATTATTTGAAACAAATTAATGGCTCTACTAGAATCTACAAGTATGCCCATAAAAATTTCCGTGAAGTACTTTGGGGACCGTTTGGTCGGTTAGATATCGTATGAAAGTGTGACGGTGGATAGTGATGAAACAAACTATTGGCTGGTTTACACGGGCTTAGTAGCTAAGCGCTTAGTACTTGTCACTATACTAAGCCTCAATATGACAAGTGAAAAGTAACCGTTTACACGTTGGAGCCAGTAGAAGTCATTAGTGACCAGACATTCGAAATGGAACGACGCCGCCTGATTTTGCGCAGTGTGTTTAAACAATATTCAAACATTATTATTTCAAGCATGATCGAAGAGCTTGAAAGACAAACACTAAAAAGAAAACGTTTGTGGACAAGACAGTGGTTACTGCGCAGAGATGAACGGGGCCATTCTGCTCTTCTATTAAAAGAGCTAGCAACCGAAGATCCAGGAGAATATAGAGTAACTATGAGAATGTCAACGGCACAATTTGATATTTTATTAGAAAAAGTTGCACCAGCAATTCAAAGACAAGACACAAATATGAGGAGTGCCATACCAGCTAAAATAAAATTGGAGGTTACTTTGTCATTTTTGGCAACAGGAAGCAGCTACCGCGTGTTATCACACGTGTTCAGAGTTTCTAAACCAGCGATTTCAAAATTCATACCCGAAGTCTTGGATGAAATTTATAATCAACTTTCGGATTATATGAAGGTAAAAAAAAACAATGTTTGTTTATTGTTATCATTAGTGTAATCATTTGAAATAACATAAGTACACGAAATATTATTGTGTGAAGTCTTCACCGTCAAGTGTCATTATTATAGCCTGTGATAGGATATTTTCATCAGAAATTGAAGCAGGTGGACCCGCAGATGAGATGGTTTCCAATGTTTCAATGGAAGCAGATGTATTATTGTACATGTAGTTCTCGATCGCTAGTTCACTCAAAATATTTTGTATTCTTGTTTGTGCAATCATACTTCTCTCGAATGATAATTCTCTTAACTGCACTGCTACGTTCTTTGCAAACACATCGAATCTGTCTTCTTTTTCAGGTACATCCCTATTGACAGCTTCTTGTAATTTTTTTAGTTCTCCAATCGCACGAAATATTCCTTTCCGCTGTGACATATTTTTACTGGAGGTACTTTGACGTTGTTCCCCCCTTGGTTCCGAAATAGATTCAACCTCTGAAGTGGAAGCCATAGAGATATCTTGCTCGCTACTTATAGGATTATGTTGCTCGCTGCTTGTAGATCTGCTATCCTGAAAAATAAAATTGCATTTCAGGTTCCTGCTACAGAGGATGAATGGAAGAAAATAGAAAGAGGTTTCAATACACGTTGGAACTTTCCAGGGGCTCACGGTGCTATAGATGGCAAGCATATATGTATTCAAGCACCTCCTGACTGTGGCAGTGATTATTTTAATTATAAAGGAAGCAACAGCATCGTGCTAATGGCCGTCGTAGATGATGATTACTGTTTTATATATGCTAATATTGGCGCCGGCCGGTGCTCAGATGGTGGTGTTTTTCAGAACTGTTCGATTTTTCGTGATCTCGAAAACAATATGTTGCCAAACAATGGATTTTTTGTTGGAGATGACGCATTTCCCCTGAAATCATATTTATTGAAACCTTACAAGCATAGTCCTTTGACCTACGAACAGAAATTTTTTAATTATAGATTGTCAAGGGCCCGAAGAATCGTCGAGAATGCTTTTGGCATCTTAGCCAGTCGCTTTAGAATTTTTAGAACATCTATATCTACGAATCTCACAGTTACCGATCGCATTGTTCGTACAACATGCACTATACATAACTGGCTCAGAAAAACTTCAAGGACATACCTAACCACGAGATGTGTTGACTATGAAAATTTGGAAACTGGGGAAATTATTCCAGGATTATGGAGGGACGCCAACTTTGATTTGCAAAATGTTCAGCCAGTGGGTAGTAATCACTCGTCAAGAATGGCCCGACAATTGAGAGAAAGATATACGAATTACTTCGTTAACGAAGGTGCCGTATCATGGCAATCTAGAATGATCTATTAGTTTAAAATGTACAACTTTATTAATTAAATTAAAACTATTGTTAAATAAGTACATACCTACTAATACCTGTGTTATATTATAACACAGGTTTATAACCTAGCTTAGGCTTCAGTCTCCCACAAAACATATACCTGCAAGTATATGATAAATAATCATGGTTCGAGACTTATTATTATTGAATATAATACCTACTTCAAAATAAATCTAATACCTACCCTATGAAAAATGTTGTTTTATTACTTACATTTTCTATAGTTGTGCGCCTTTCGTCTATATCTTTCAACAAACTATGCATTTCTTTGTACCAATGCAGATTTGGCACATAGACAGTATCAGTCCCACTTCCTGATCGCATTGAATTTTGAATTTTTTTCTTTTCCTGGTAATAGGTTGACCGAAGTGTTCTCATTTTCTTTTTTGCCTCAGGCACTCCGAAACCAGCAATATTCATCTCTTCAACGATTTTCTGATAAGCAGCATCTTTTGCGAGTTTATTTTTATATAAAGCCGATTTGTGGTTCCATAAACATTCATAGGATTTAAATTCCTGAATGAACTTGATTGTTTTTTCCGAATTCCACCTTTCCGCAGCCATGATCACAAAAAAATACGTAAGTAAATAAACACGTGTTTTCACTTCCCGGTACAACTTGTCACTACCTAACTTGTCGAGCTGTTTACATGCGGTCAGCACGCGACAAGTGCTTAGTAAATCGTGGTGGGGGTATCGACTTGTCGCTTAGTAAATAGGATCGATCTCTATTCACTTGCACTATTCACAAACACTAATACTAAGCACTAATCAGCGTGTTTACACACGAGGACTTAGTATTAGTGACAAGTACTAAGCGCTTAGCTACGAAGCCCGTGTAAACTAGGCATTAATCATGAAACTGATCACTCTAATGTCTACTTAGCTTATGACACCATGTTCTTGAATAGTAACACCATATCTGTAATTAGCGAAAAAATATCTGTGAGCAATAGCAATATCATATTAGTAAGTGGAAAAAGGTCTCTGAAGAATCTTTGGAAGATGTACCATATTCAATAGTTATTACCACGAATGCCACTGTATAGACCTAAAGATGACTAAAAAAACAATAACGATAAAAAACTAAATGTCTGAAATGTGTGAATGAAAAAAGATGTGTCTGATCTGTCTGGCGTTGAAGGGTTGATCCAGTCCCGGTCGAACGCCATTGCTAAAGGGATACTAATCCGGACTAAAATAATCTTGACATAGCAAATCTTTTTTGAATCTCGTCCTCATAGCCCCTCGTGTTCGTGCTCCTAGGAGTCGTGGATCCTAGGTACACGTAGGATTGAACAATCTCACAGTTGCCAATCACAGAAATGACAGATTGATTTAGTTCAGTTTGGGCCACGATTATCATCTTGGTTTTGTCTCTCTTGATCACAAGTCCGTAGGAGAGGCTTATTGTATCTAAACGTGTCAACAGGTGTTACATGTCTTTTTTTGTTTGAGCGAGAAGAGTAGTATCATCGGCAAACCATATTTTATTAAGTACAAAATTTTGACCATGACATCTATATATATATTAGAAGTAGCCACCTTTGTTAGAAAATACCCACTATTCTTTATTAAACAAACTGACTTACCTCGGCGGTATCCAACAAGATCTGAATATAAGTTAGTACTACCTGTGTCTAAATTAAAAATGCACAGTTCTGGCCCAAATGTTATGTCAATAAAAATATTTAATAAAATACCAAACGACTTAAAGGCTGAAGAAAGGGATAATATTTTTACAAAGCGTTTAAAAGAACTACTACTAACAAAATGCTACTATGACTTGAAAGAATTCATGAAAGATTCATGCATGTAATTTTTTTGTTTATAATTATTTTGACTAACTTGAATGAATCAGCCCGCTCAAAAACCATATTGCTACACCCAAATAGGATCATATGTTTCCTACCATAACTGTAACATCTAAAATACAATGTACATATGATTGCAATAAATAATTGAGTTTGAGTTTGAGTTTGAGGTAGTATCCCTTCACAGGAATGAATAAAAATATTATCATGACCGGACCAGATAACAAAGACGATGATGAGGATGATGACTGTTGTTCTTTGGAGGATATGAGATGAACTATGACTAATGACACTGTAACCTACATATTATCTCCAATGATAACAGTTTGCCAAAACAAACGTAGGTACTCAAACACTACTTGACTTTCAAAAACATATTATCTAGTTTTATTAAGAAATAAATAATGAATTACCCTAATAGTTTCATTACACTCGCGATTATTAAATTAGTCAACATCGCTAAAGACTCGAAGACTGCGTAATCGCAAACGTTATTATGTTAGTGCGTTCTGACCAATCAGGAGTGACTGGCAAAAGCACTTAGCTGCTGGTTCTTCAGGACAACCTGGAGCAATGTTTTGTCCCAGATGCAGAACAGGGTGGCTATTCTCTTAGCTACTGAGCAATTGCCACGCTAATGCAACGCTTCTGCGATTATACTGCTTCTAATGTCAAATACAGTATTATGTTATATGTTGCTCTCAATTGCAATTGCTTCGTTATTGTATGGCCCATAGATTAATCAGACTATATCTATAACCGTGCTACAGCTTGCGAATGTTGCCACTTAAATAAGATTGAAAACTTGTAACAATTAAACATCAATCTAAACATCAATACAGTGGTTTTAAAGCAAAAATACATTAAATAATTATTTTGCTATCAAAACACTGTCAAAATATCACTGAAACTGAGTTTTTAATACTTCTTTGTTTACTTTATAATTGAACTCACGTGTTTGTACATTTGCCATTCGTGAAGTTAATATTTATGTAATACATAATGTTAGATCAAGTGATATAATTATTCAAGTCATCATCATCATCATCATGTCAGCCATAGGACGTTCACTGCTGAACATAGGTCTCCCCCAGAAATTTCCAAAAGGACCGGTTGGAAGCGGCTGCATCCAACGTCGTCCTGCTACCTTTGTCAGGTCGTCAGTCCACCTTGTCAGTGAACGACCTACGCTGCGCTTGCCTGTCCGTGGTCTCCACTTCAGAACCTTCCGGCCCCATCGGCCATCTGTTCTGCGTGCTATGTGGCCTGCTCGCTGCCACTTTAACTGGCTAATCTTCTGGGCTATATCGGTGACTTTAGTTCGTCTACGGATCTCCTCATTTCTGATTCAACCACGTAGAGAAACCCCGAGCATACTCCATAGTTCGTTGTTCAAGTTGTCAGAGTCAAGTCATAGTTACACAAATTAGTCCTTTGTCAAGTCACTGTCCTCTTTAAGTTACGTTTTAGTAACGAAGTGGTTCCATTACCAAGACGCATGGTCTCATGATTCTAGTCACTTTGCCTATATTCGTGCACCATTACGAACATTTAACGGATAATAATCCATCACTACTACAAGCCAACACCACAAAATCACAAAAGTAGAAAAATTAAACAAAATAAACGATTACCATAATTATTGGGCTTTGTCCCGCTATCTTTTTATAATATTTTTATGAAGCATCGAATACAGACCAAATAAACTACAATTGTCTTTGGTTCAAAAAAAAAATTCAACAACTACCGATAAGTATATACATATATAGAGTTGTCACGGTAGTAATAATACACTTAGCAAGTGTACCAAACGTTTGTAAAAGATTTTTGTAATTCTAGTGAAATCTGAGTTTACAGTACAACGGTCGGTAAAAACGGTGTTGTATTGTTATCGAATACAAGATGTGTTAAAAACGAAATTATAACCTTTTATTCGTAAGTCCTCAATTTTGACCTTATTTTTACCTTGTTTGTATCAAAACTTGCATGACTGCAACAATGTAAAGAAAATACGAAATAATACGTAATTAAGCCCAACAAAATAATCGAATTTTGTAGAATTAACCACTCAAATCATGTAGGTAAGTAAAATAAATCCAGGTAACGTTATTCTTATGCATCATGAATACTTCAGAAATAGGGTTGTTGACCTTTCTTTTTATTGTACGTTAAGTTATTCAGGACTAGATCGAAATACACACTTGGCAAATTTTTTTAAATATTTTTTAACTCTAAACTAAAAAACTATGTTTATATTTCAACTTTTAAAGTTGGTGATTAAACATTATTCAATGGCGGCCAATACGTCGTATGATGTCACTAAGGTAAAAACAAACAGTGTTTTGATTATAATTCGTTTTGCTCGTTTGAACATGCATATGGCGAGAAAAAGCCAACAATGACTATTATAATTTATGTTCTTTTGTGTTGTTTTTTTTTTTTAAGTTTTGACGTGTAATAGTGGTGGATTATTATAAGTTGATGTTCACAATGGTGCAGTTGAGTGTCGGGTAGTAAGTGAAGTGTATAAATTCATAAAAAAATATTTTTGCTTTTGTTTCGTCAATCGTGTTAGCAAGTTTTAGTAATGCATCCACGTGACTCATACAAAACAGCAGTTAAATAACTGACTTCTTTCTTAGAGCAGACTCTAACTACTTACTTGAATAAAGTTTATATTTCTGAAGCTACATAAATAAAACTACATTTTAGCCGCATAATTTGTTCTTTGCAGGGTTGTCCACCTAAAAAGGACAAATCAACCCTTATCGGATCACTTTGTTGCCCGTCTGTTCGTCTGTATGTCTGCCAAGATTCTTTTTCATTCATAAAAAGAAAAAACCCTAATTCCATAAATGTGTAACAGTGATAACAAGATTAACGAATTGACTATTAAATATTATTTAAAACGTTGGTATATTTAATCAGTATAAAAAAATTATAACAAACTTATTCATTGAAATTTATAGAGAGAAAAATTCCATCCTCGGACGGGATTCGAACCCGCGTCTTCTGACTCTCCGTGTCAGACGCCATTGACCAACTAGGCCACCGAGAATCTAGTCCGAGCATCGAATTTTAACTCTCTATTTGACTAACCGTCTTGCGGGGACGGAGCGACATCTATTGGACAGTTTAACAGTACCATCCAACCGAAAGAAGCATTATTTAGAAATACTTGAAACTTTTGTATTGACACCGCAGCCCTTGTAATTTTTATAGTATTACTTTTTAAAGCACTAACGCCTGCTTAAGCGATCTCAAACATTGAAATTTATAGAGAGAAAAATTTTTTTTTATCTGTTAGTGCTTTAAAAAGTAATACTATAAAAATTACAAGGGCTGCGGTGTCAATACGAAAGTTTCAAGTATTTCTAAATAATGCTTCTTTCGCTTGCAAGAAAAATGTTCGACTGATGACGTACTGAACACGACTTTTAAGCCCCGACTACTTGAACACGACTTTTGTTGGGTCATTTTTTTAACGCAGTTACAGTTTCTGACTATTATTTCTTCGTAGGGGGAACCATTATTGTGCAATTCCATTATGGCTACGTGAATATTTTCTGACTTATTTATTACGTCAGAAATATTCTGATGCAAGATTGTCACACTATCAGAGTTCTGCACGAAAAAATGATAACTGGAGGTTTTGGAAAATTATTTGCCGTCCCGAGGCTACAGCTTTTATTTTGTTAAAATCGTAAGGAATTAATCCCCTTCTGAGTAAATTTTCGGGCTTATTCATGTCTGCATCGAGTGATGCATGTGCGTTTGCCCCACTGTTATCTTTGTGCTGTGATTACAGGTCACAGTGCGGAAGTAGTATTGAATAGTGCCTTTTTGCATGTATGTGTTTCTGTTTTTTTTGACTGACAAAATAATTTATATTATTTGGTGCCATTGTACATACCAACTTTTGAGTATTTATGTTCAAGAACGGCTCGTTATAGCACAAGCTATCAATTTCAATGTTTAATTTAAAACTTAGATTTTCTGTAAAACTGACAGGATTTTTAACATATAATAAATTACAAAAACCATTATTCATTTTAATAAACTTACAGTTAATATAGTTTTTGACCGATAATTTGATGTTGCTGATAAGTTTTCGTTCATTTAAGTAGCCATTTTTTTGTACATCTACAATGAATACTTTTGTCCTTTGTGACGATGCGAAAAACTACACAAGTTGGGAAACATTGAAAATGTATTTGAATCATTGCATACGAATATCAGGACCAGAATGTCTTTATCACTTTTATTCACAGAAGCTACATCGCATTTATTGAGTATTTTCTCCACTTGTCGCCAAAGATTTTATCATGCCATACACGTCATACTGGTCATTCCATTTGTTCCTTTTACTGTTCATCAGCATAGTTAGATTGCAGGCTTGCTCATCTCTGAGTATTATTATTTTTGACTTGGTCACGGCGTTTATGTCTTCTTTCCTATTTGTCAGCCCTGAGGATGGTTTTTGTGATGACAATTCCGATTGGATCTCACTTGAGTCAGTTTTTATTCCACAAGCGCTACTCATCCTGGATGTTAATTTTGAGGGCATATTAGTACTAATATGCCTTCATAATATGGTTTTCACAATCTTTCCTAATCGGTGTCTTCCTGATGAAGGTGTCTCTAATATTATAAGTATTACTAATCGGTGACAAAGGTGGGACCTTCATGCATATGTGGGTTAGTTTATGCATTATTGGAGCGGTTGCCCGAGGTGAGACAGACGTTGATTATGTTGCAATTTTTTTCAATAAATTTATTTGATATTTTTTTCCGCCAATTCAAATTATTTTAAAAAACTGCATTGAGTATTAAGGTTTGCTATTTCTTCGTGAGCTATATTAATTTGAAATTGCAGGTCTAATATTTGCTGTTTTAAGTCGATAACTGTTGATGTAATGTGTAATGTAAATCACGTACGTTTTGCCGCGGTCCCGGCGGCGTTAATCCTCTCATTAATCACGCCTTCCTTGTGAGATAGAGCAGTAGCCACACCACTCCAACATCCTTGAATGGCACGCGGAAACACCGCGCGCACCACCTCGAGGTAGTTTCGCGGTGACAGATTTGTTCCCCCGTGTTCAACACCTCTGTTTTAGGGGTTGGAGGAAGGACAATTTACTTCACTATTTTTGTGTTGTCTTATTACGTAGCAAGTTGGATTTCTTTGGTATTTTGCTTTCATGTCATTTAACCACAAAGACATTTTTCTTTGTAGTCATGTAACCTCTGAGGCATTTTGCTTTCTAGACATCCATTTTAGGCAAATCGCTTCTTAGTCAATTTAGCATTTTAGGCATAGCGCTTTCTTGACATCTCACGTTTAAGACAAACAGTTTTCTAGTCAACTTCTTGTTTTAGGTTTAATGTTGTCATTGGCATCTTGCTTTTCAGAAATTTCGATCATAAACGCAAAAAAATAGCCAAAACTATTGTAAGTAAATGAAACCTTCGGACTTCGCTACCAATATGCCCCGTTAATCTTTTGTTTTTAATAAATTTTATAAATTCATATTTAGAATCGTTCAAAAAGATTTACAAAATAAGCTTTCTTCAAAACAATTTAAAACTGGCCAGTATATTTTGAGTTTAATAATTTTATACAAAATATCCCTAGACGGTGTTTTTGAAGAAATCAATAAGCATGAAAAATTTTCTTGAACAAGTTACGATAGAAAACTGGTTTTTCTAGGTTTCTGCCCCTTCAACATCCAAATATTTCTGTATTCCGTTGCATACCTATATATATTTATATAAACTAACATATAGCAAAGGAATTTCGAACAGAGGCTTTTTCCACCGGGAACTAGAAGCGATTTTCATGTTTCGGTACAAATACCTACCTTCAAGGTACTTTTTCTTTGGATAATATGTTAATCGTAATCTATGAACATTACTCGTACTTTATCATACTCCAAAGTTTCAGCGACAGAGGAATTATTTTAAGGGTGCACATACAAATAATGTCCCAGTGTCGTAATCGTACTAATATTGCAGCTTCTGCTTATTTATAATTAAAATAGGAGTTAAAGTGATTCTCAGTGAGAAAAAGTTTTCTAAACAACAAAGTAACCTTTCTAGGACACCATATTGACTTAGTAATTAATTATAAGTAAGTAATTTGATAATTTTACTGCAAAAACATCGGGGACAATATCACAACACAATACATTACACTACAGCTGAAGCAATAAAAACACCAATTTGAAAAATATTATGAATTAGAAAACGTGAGTAGAATTTTGGATTGATATCAAAGCAAAGATTAGACCACAGACTGTTCACAGATAAACTATATTCAGACGTCAACTTGTCATTCATCTAGAAACGGTAATAGCAATGAGAGTTTATTTTTACAAGAATGAACTTGTAAAAAAATGTATTATTAGTTATTAGTCTAATTATGGATTGACGTATGGTTACTTAATATTTAAAAGAAGCGATTCTGTTGAATCATAAGACTGCTTTTTATTATTTTATTTATTTTATATCTGTTTAGTCTATGAATTTGTATGTTATCATTTTTTTTTTTTTTTATAAATAAATGGTCCAAGATAGTGGGGATGGCGTCTAGCAAACATTGTATTTATCTTTGGTGTTGGACAAACTATGTCCATAACTATGTATTAATAAACTTGGCTTACACCCGGAGTAGTTAAAACATCTATCTGTCAATTTTCCGTTTGCAGTAAATGTCACGCGTGAAAGCAAGACGTGTTAAAGCATGTAACGCCTAATATAGGATTCCGCAACGTTTATTAATAAAGGCCTAAAACTTTAAAAGTGTAGTACTTATTTTTGCAGGCCAGTGTATAGTACATTCCAAACCTCCGGCAAAATTTGGACATTGACGCCTAAGTATTATGTTAGTAAAAAAACAATACGATAGTGTCGTTGCCCATTCATAACTTATAGTATTTATTTATAAATTATCATATTCTCTGTCGTTAAGATTTTGTGGTACGGGATTGCGCACGACCCGCTGCCAGCCAGAGGCCGCAAACTAGTTTCAACAAGTTCCGCTGCAGACTTCATTCCGCTGTAGAATGCAAATGAAAGTGGATTTTTGCAAGTTGTTATTGAGTTGTTTCGTGGTTACGTTTTTTCCTATAGTAGCATACTTATCATGACTTATAATAGGTAAACAATAATAAAGGATACAATTTTTTTTGAAGTTGATTAGTACTCCGTAATATTGAAATTATTAATGCAATTATTATAATTTTAGTTTCTTATAATGTTTATTTATAAAATTTCGATTACAATTTACTTAATTTTTTTCAAACCTTTCTATAAAATGTTAGTTATACCTGCACCATGCTTTTAGGCCAATGTCCGAATTTCGCCGGAGGTTTGGAACATACTATAGATGATAATATGTAGCGTCCAAAATACATCGGCACTTCTTGCTGTAAGCTTCATTTATTTAAATAATGGTTGTTAATATAATAATTATTAATATGATTGTTGTTATTAAAAAGGAACTTAAATGGCAGAATATTATTTATACAGCCATGAGTACAACCCTTTGCTTGAGATCCTACTTGTTTCCACCAATAGCAAAGCGACTGCTGATGATAAATATAAAATGAAATTGGCCTAACTTGATGTCATTCAATTTATCAGAGGTAAATCTAAAGTGGAACCATGCTCCGTTGGAAACCACGTTTATGCTTAAAGTAAAGAACAACATGAAATAGAATTAAACTAAAAGTTCTTAAAAAGGGTCCTTTCCAAATTACTGCTGTCTTGGCCAATGATAGGTATTGGTTGTAACAAACCACATAGACCTCAATATGACTAAAAAAATACAATAAAACAATCGAAAAAAGAAATGTCTGAAATGTGTAAATGAAAAAAGATGAAATAAAAAAGTAATGATAAAAAATATATGAAAAAAGATGTCCCTGATAGCGTTAAAGGGTTGATCCGGTCCAACGGCATTGCTAAGGGATGTTTATCCGGACGAGCATAGCTAAAGGGTCCAAACCGGTCCAGTTTTAATACTGAAGGGAGATTAAAAAAACAATTAAAAAAAGCTTTACAGGAATTAATATTTTGAGAAAAAAGAATTTTGAGAATCGGTCCACCAAATCGAAAGTTATGGGGTAACAAGCATAATAAAAAAAATGCAGTGGAATTGAGTACCTCCTCCTTGTTTTGGAAGTCGGTGGAAAAATAACTAATTGACAATTAGTTTTTTTTTATACCGAACTGGGTAGCACTTGACCACTATCTCACCTGATGCTAAGTGATGATGCGATCGATGATGGAGCGCGCTTACCCAGAAGATACCTATGCACTCGTGTTTTGAAGACCCCCATATCGTACTTAACCGGAAACACCGACTCAGGGAGGGTGTTAATTATATATTATTATTATATTATATTAGTTGTTAATTAATTAATAATGATTAACTCTGCGCGGACGTTACTATCGCCTGGACCGCGATTTAGGTAGCGCGACAATACATTCAGTTATAAAGCACGAAAATAACGCGATAATGCCATAAGCAACGCAAAATGTTCAACTCGCAAGGTACTAGCATCACTGAGATGAATATCTGGCTTAATTTTAATTAGGTATTTTTGTCGTTTTGATTTTGTCGCTTAACGTCGCTCGTACCTACAAACACCATAAAAATCTCACTGACACTTCGACAGCTAGCTTGTATATTATTGTACTATTATAAATGTATATTTTGGCAAATTTATTAGTCATAAACAATGTACTTTCAGGCTATTTAATTATAATATCATTAATTTTGCGGCTATACAAACCTAAATTGGATAAGTTTAAAATTACAGCAGGAAAAGTAAAAAAGGTCAAGCAAAGTTTGTATGGAAAACGTTTAACCTTAAACAATATATAATTTAAAAAAAAGAATATGGAAAATTTGCGTAATTGTAGAATTATGCAAATTTTTATTTGAGCTCTCGCTTTTTTGCCACTGTTGCATGCGCCATGTTAACGAGTAATTAAATACATGGTAAATATCCAGTTTCTAAAGTGAATTATTGCATTAGTGACCATGTCAGTTTAAAAACTGATAATTCTATGTTTTTTTTCCTTCGCTATATCAAGTATTGACGGATATTTGAGGTAATATTTAACGATATAGGGGTAAGTGTTGTTTGTTTTTGTAGCACCCACGATGATGGTTGATCTTCAAGTAAAAATATAACTTTACCATAACAATTATATGTATACACATACATACCATAAGTAATCACAGAATAGCTAGCTAAGGAATTAATATTGAAATTGCTTACCTTTGCTGGTAGTGGAAGAATTATAGGCAGCCCAATTATCGGCACGATTGACAAAATAGCACCTCGCCAGTGAGCAACTAAAAATAGCTTCACTTTGATCCCAAATGTTAAATCAGGCTCTTCTTTTTGCCTAGAGCTGTGAACAATAAAATTAACCAGTCCATTCGCAGTTCTATGACCATGGTTTTTCGGGTCACCCATAAACAATAAATTTACTGGAAATGGTGGTAAAGACGAAGAAAATGAATCTGTGAATATACGATAGCAGTGTAATGCCATAACAGCTGCGTGTATCAGATCTGTCAATTGCTTCTTTTGGAAATTTATGGGAGAGGCTTGTGCCAAACAGTGGAGATTCTACAGCTGAGATACCGATGATAATGCAACTATTACCCCATTGGCACATTTATTTGATTGGAACCCCTGAAGTGCTTAAGATAAAAACACATACATTACAATGTAATCGTTAATGTACAGGTAGATGTAAGATAAACAAGCATTCCGCCATAAAGTTGATGTTTATCCTTCAGATTTGTTGTTGATGAGAGATTGCAAGTTTATCCTCAGAAGATCTATCATATAAAAGTGTTTGAAATCAGTCATGTAGACTTTCTTATGTCTTGGTAACACAGAAATTGTAAAAGAGCTACTTACGAAACTTCCAAAATGTCGTAACCCTTATAATTATGGAGCTAGGTGCTGTTTTAGTTCTTATAATACACATAACAGTAATAATAATCACACTTATTTGGTAAAATAAAAGTATCCTTTAACAGCATTGTAATTTATTTTTTATTGCATTATAACTGTATTAGCTTTACACCATTCCCACCTTAAAAGCTTATTTTATTCACTGAAAACAGTAAATAAAAAGGAATTTTATCACTTATTTGGCGTTTAAATTTAGAACACACCAATTTATTCGATCTCCATCTCAATACTTCTACAACCTCCTTGCGCAAAAAATACTCAATACAAACTCTTTTGCGCTAAGAATACTCAACATACAAACTCTTTGTGTTAATATCTTTTCTAGATTTGATTGGTCGATATTTGCAACAAGAAGTTCAGCATAAGAATAAAAACTGTATTGTGTTCGTTGCTGCCATTACAGAAAAAAATATGTAATAATTATAAGAAAATTACTCATATGTTTAGTAATTCTTCCAATTTTAATGTGCATTTTAATTAATGTAAGCTTCTTTTTTCCGTCATTAAATGTCTTTTTTGCTTTAGTTATTTCTTTTTCTCGTAGTCACGGTATAAAGTATAGTATGCAACTCTTGAGTAAAACGGATTTTTATTGAGGGCCATGAATCACTCGCATCGTCTAACACTTGAATAACTCGCTACGCTCGTGATTCAATCATCACGAATCACTCTCTGTGGTCGTGATTCAGTCGTTAAAATCCTTTACTTACTCGTGATTCATCTATGGCCCTCGCTTTAAATACGTCTTTAATTCACTAGTTGCATAATATACTATTATATTAATTACTTATTATTCCAACAAAATGTGTAATTAAAATAATAACACCTTTAAATTAGTGTTTTTATTAAGTAACAATAGTTTGTGGGTCGCTGTAAAAAACAGTCAAATTTCTAATTTAGAGAGCATTAACTCTCTTATAAAATTCATAACCCATGTTAATGTTATTAGTCTATTTAATCACGCGTACTACTTAAAAACATTATATATTAACGGGCTTCACCTGCGTGATGATGGATGATGATGGATGATGATGAGGGTGAATCAAATATAGCGTATGCTATTCGGGCATAATATAGCTTTATACTCGACAAATATTTGTTTTGATCGGTTGAGTAGTTTTATGTGTATCCCTCTACTACAACCAAACAAACAATCGTATAAAGTTTACTCTTTATTAGAGTACATGTTGTACATGTTTTATAGTCTTTCAATTCTAATAGATACCGTTTGATATACATACACGATTCATACTCTTCAAGACCAAATGTCTTTGTACAGGCGTAACTCACACAATTTCAATAACCTTCACCGTAAAACCATGGAATTATGACCTCGTTTCAAAGTTACGTAGTATGGTGTTTTTTTTTTTTGGGTAGTGTTGCTACTCTACCATTTCAGTTGTATACGAATAATCGGTAAAAATTTACGTATAATCGTAGTAATTGATAACTATTGTGAAAGCCTAAGAAATCATTACTTACAACTAGCTGCGCTCCGCGGTTTCGCCCGTGTGGCCATGGATGATGATGATAAATCAAATATTATAGCGTACTGTTATACGGGACTCGGGAAATGTCTTTTAAAAAGAACAGTTTTTATGAACACAGAGTTTTAATTGATTTTGAAATAATTATAACTTATTTTACAAAGAAAGCGACAAGTGTTTGGAACTGATGACGGATTGAGACTGACTTGAAGTATGAACTAAGAATCAAAATGAAACAAAGAGAAAATGCTGATATTGCTTTAGGCGTGTAGGGTCTCCATACTATAGTAGGGATATAACAACCCCCACGCTAAGAGGAAACTTACTGGAAAATGTAAGTTTACATACATGAGTTCAAATTGCACGTAAGCGCGGTTGATTTAATTCTATACTTTCATTATCGTCTGAAGGAACTGTAGTCTCATTGGATTTGGAAAACAACGATTTCAAACACTTGTTGTTTTTACAAAAGTATAAAGAAATAAAACTAATACATAAATAAAATAGTGAGGATTGGAAAGCTAATGTGATTACTACTTAAAACATTTGAGTTTTCTACTTTCTCTAAATCTTGTATGATTTGGTCAGATACAGATTTCATATTTCTTAATTTATCTAAGTTAACGTTTTTAATAGTAGAAAATGGAATATTTAATTCGTTAAGGCGACCTAAATTACAACAGCTATCATTAATAATATTAAAATCAGAGGTTACATAAGGTACATCTATTCTAGGAAAACTTTTCTTAAATATTCTAACGTTCTTATAATAGGCTATACATTCAAGTGGAATATCAAGTACACTCGTACCGGATAATACTAATTCAGTTAGCTCGTTATTCTGACATTCAATAGAAATTTTGGTGGGGTGTGATTGAACGAATATCCATTTACCATTATTTAACCTGTGGCCAATATCTATTTCTCCATAGAGGAATCTAAACTGACAATTATTCGGCAAAGAAGATACGGAGCAAAGAAGAATATAATAATATTGAGTACGTTTTGAATATTCTCAATATGATTTTTAAAAGTATTCACATCTACTGGGATGACAATATCAAATCGATCATTTATAATTTTCAGAGTACCCATGGGATCAAAGAGAATGCCAGGACTCTTGGTAATACGTTCCACTATTTTGCTGTCTCCGGAGGTTAAGACGGCGTTACATTTAACAGCGATTCTGTAATGATAATTTAACTAGGATGAATAACTTGTATACTTGAGATTATAAAGTGTAAACTTGTAACGTAAAATAAGAATGAAATATGTATGTGTGTATAAGTTATAAAAGTAAAATAAAATCAATCAGTAGTATATAGTTTTAATTTTAATTAAGGATTTTCATGAGCTAGTTTAACTTCGTCGAAGTGATGTTTGACATGGCGTCGATTAATTAGGAGGGATAAAGTGTTAAAGCCATGAATTTTAACGACTTTATATGGACCTTTCCATAGGGGTGAGAGGGCTTTCCGCAGTCTTAAATGATTTTTTAAATAAACATAATTACCGACTTTGTACTGGACTGGGCGAGATTGTTTGTCGTAGTATGTTTTTGATTTTTCTTTTGAGTCGCGGATATTTTGCAGTGCTTTTTCGCGTGATGTTTTCAGTCTATGATGCAGCATTTTAACATATTCCGGGTAAGTGACATCGGGACGAGAATCAAAGATAGAGTCAGGGATAAACGGTTTATGGCCAAAAACGAGTTCATACGGAGTGAACCGAGTTGTGCTATGAACACTACTGTTGTAGGTTAGCATGGCGGTGTAAACGAATCTATGCCAGTTAGTTTGATTTTCGTTCACGTATGATTTTAGGTACTCTTTTAAGGTTGAATGACTGCGTTCTAGGGCTCCTTGTGTCTGTGGATGGTAAGGCGTAGACCAGATTTGCTTAATTTTAAGAAAATCACAAGTTTGTTTAAATAGATCAGCAGTAAAGTTTGTCCCTTGATCTGTTAGTATAGTTTTGGGAATACCGAATAGGGATATGAAATGGACTAAGCATTCACAGGATTCTTCAGCAGTTACGTTAGAGATTGGGTAGGCTATGGAAAATTTGGTTAGGTCATCTTGTAGGGTAAGTATGAATTTTATTTTTTGTAATCCGGCTTCAGGAAGAGAACCAACGATGTCAAGGCTAATTCTCTCAAAAGGACGAGTAGAAGTGGTCGTTATTTGCATAGGAGATTTGTTTATTTTACGAAGAGCTTTGTTTGATTGACATAATTTAAAGTTCTTTACATAATTTTCAATATCTGATCGCATGTTTTTCCAGTAATAACGTTCTTTGACCCGGTCATACATTTTGTTAGAGCCTAAGTGTCCTGCAATGGGGATGTCATGATTTTCTCTTAAAACTTTAGCAATTTCAGTAGGTACAAGGTAAATGATGCTGTTGCGGTGAATATTTACAGTGACATTAGTATTGTTGAATAAGTTCATTAGCATACTATAAATTTTGACGTAGGAATACTGTTGGAATAGATCTTTGAAATCGGATATAGCAAATTCATTTATGGTTCCGGTAAGTAAGATAACGTCTCGTACTGATTTCAGTGTTTTAAAGATCTCGGGGTATGTGCAACCATCGAAATAATACACTTTTGTAAAGAGTAGGTAATAGGTCTTGTCGTTGTGTTGCAGTCTCCGGAATGAATGGAGTTCTCGTTCTTCGTTAATAAAGGTTGTTGAGTCGTCGAGTGTAGACAGGATATCTTGAAGGTAGGGATTTGATTCGTCAAGGTCGATAGATACGGGCATAAAAATAACTTTAGAGCTGCTTTTGAGGAGGCTTTCGTTATGCTCCCGAATTTGGACATTAAAAGTTTCGTTTTTATTACTCATAGTTTTAAGAAAGTCGGAATAGTCTTTGTTGATATTTGATGGAGTCGGTTCTGTTATGTCACTAGTCTCACTAGGAGAGCCTATTTGAGTAGGAATAGAAGGAAGACTTAAGTCGATGTCTTGAAGGTTTACGTCAGGTGGACTTAACTCCAAAGCATCTAAGTCTGCAAGGTCGTCGAGAAGGTCTTGAGGAAATCCTGGTTCCATGTTTGAAACAGGGTTGTTGATGGGGTTGTCTACTGCGTTGGAAGTAGATGGTTTTGGATTTGGTTCATCTTGGGCAATTGGATGAACTGGAAAGCGTGATAATTCGTCGGCATTGCTGTTGATTTTGCCTTTTTTATATTCGATTTCGTACTCAAATTCTTCGAGTTTGAGCCTCCATCTTATGAGTTTGGATCCAGGGTCTTTACAATTAAATAACCATTTAAAAGGTCTGTGATCTGTTATTATTGTGAAGCGCCGACCATAAAGATAGGGGCGAAAGGTTTTTGTGCCGAAGATGATGGCTAGGCATTCCTTTTCAGTGACGCTGTAATTGCTTTCAGCTTTATTTAGGGTTCGAGAAGCATAGGCAATAGGGCGGTCGTTTCCTATGGAACCTTGGGAAAGTATAGCAGAGATAGCAAAGTTCGAGGCATCGCAAGTGAGGATAAATGGTTTGGTGAAATCAGGGTAGGCTAATAAAGGGGCTGAAATCAGAGCATATTTCAGCTTTTCGAAGGCGAGTTGGTGTTCGTTTTGCCAGTTGAAAGGGACGTTTTTCTTCAAGAGGTTAGTTAAAGGTTTAGCTATTTTGGACAGATCTGGTATGAAACGACGATAGTACGACACTAATCCCAGGAAAGATTTTATATCTTTAGGGCATGTGGGAATTGGAAAGTTTTCCACGGCTTTGGTCTTTTCAGGGTTTGGTTTTACTCCTTGATCTGTAATAATATGGCCAAGATAAGTTACTTCATTGTGAGGAATTCGCACTTGTCGGGTTGGAGTTTTAGGTTGAAATTACGAATTCTGTCGAATACGTTAGAGAGGTTTTTCATGTGGGTATCGAGGTCAAACGAGTGAATTACTACATCATCTAAATAGACAAAACATTGAATTCCCTGTAGGCGTGAGAGAACAGAGTTCATGAGTCTCTGAAATGTTGTGGGGGCATTTTTTAAGCCGAAAGGCATCCGAGTAAACTCGAAATGCCCTTGTGGGACAGAAAAGGCAGTTTTGGGCCCGTCTTCTTTTGACATTTTGATCTGGTGAAAGCCAGAAGCTAAATCAAGGGTGTTGAAGTATTTGCATTTGCCTAATTGATCTAAAATCTCAGATATGTTAGGTATTGAGTAAGAATCTCCGATGGTTATATCATTTAATTTACGGTAATCAATGACGACACGCCATTTGCGTTGGCCAGAGGCATCAGTCTTTTTAGGTACGACCCAGATAGGGGAAGACCATGGGGAAGTAGCAGGTTTGATTATTCCTTCGTCAAGCATTTTATTTATTTGAGATTGAACTTCTTGTTTATGTATGTCAGGGAATCTATAGGTTTTCGTATTGATTGGAATAGAAGAAGTTGTAGTGATCTCATGTTGTAAAACGTCAGTCGTAGTCAAGTGATCGTCAGGAAGGTGAAATATATCAGAGTAAGTAGAACAAAGGTCGTACAATGCATCTGTTTTTTCTGAATTTAGATGAGACACTCGTAGTAAATTTATGACTTTTTCGGTTCGATTCACGGCATTTATCTGGTTCTCATCGAATCTAGGCGTATAGAAAATGTTATGTTGGTCACCTTTGTCTAAAGGTAATATTTTTAATTTCAGATTTGAATCTACTTTAATCGGGGATTCTGAGGTGTTAACAACGGATATATTAATTCTGGAATTTGGTTTTACTTTGACAATACAGTTTGCTATTAATAGATGTTCGATAATATTTTGATCGACAATAAGTCCTTCTCTAATTTCAGGGTTCAGTACTGAGCACTCAATCACTGTTTCGATTCGAGGCAGAATGGTGTACATTGGTTCGGTAAACTTCAAGGTAAGTCTCGTGTTATTGATAGGAAGAGCATTTGCTGTGTAGTCTATTTTGGAGTCAAGAGTGGATAGCAAGTCGGTACCTATTATTCCATCGTAAGGAAAATTTATATTGGGTACAACGTGAAAGTGATGACTTATTGCATTAAAATTGATCAAAATGTGACCTAATGAGTGTATTGGATTTTCTGTAGTCCCTATTCCGCTGAAGGATATAATGTGGTTCGTGATTTTTGGCATTTTTTCGATTGTATTTACTTTCAGGAGACTGATGGATGCTCCACTATCAACGAGAAGTTTTAAAGGTTTGCTAGAGACAGATGATTGAACTTCTACGAAAGGTAAGTATTTTTTCACTGGGTTAGATATTATATTATATGTTTTAAATGTGTTTTCTTCTTTTGCAGATGCTGTACAGGACGGGCAAGACTTGGATAACAGTTTGTTAGGTGGTAAGGCGATATCACAGGTAGGTTTAGATTTAAGTGAAATTTCATTTTTGGTTTCAGACTCTTTGTCCTTGTAGTTAGCAGGTATAGAATTAGTAGTTTTCATGTGGGCACTATTTATTTGGGGTTGGTTACCCTCGTAGTTAGTGGATTTAGTAGATTTAATTAAAAGTTTTAGTAAGGCCACTATTTATTTGGGGCTGGTTACCCTTGTAGTTAGTGGATGTAGAAGTAGTAAATTTATGGCCACTATTTATTTGGGACTGGCTACCCTTGTAGTTAGTGGATGTAGTAGATTGAGAAGTAATAAATCTCATATGACCACTATTTATTTGGGGCTGGTTACCCTTGTAGTTAGTGGATGTAGAAGTAGTAAATTTATGGCCACTATTTATTTGGGGCTGGCTACCCGTGTAGTTAGTGGACGATTTACAGACAGTAGAATATAATTTTGAAGTATTAGATATAGCGTAAGCATCGATTTTATCCCTTATTGTTCCTGTACGATGTTGAGAGGAAGGGTTTCCTCGTTTAAATTTTGGCCTATATAATCGACTTCGTCTCGTGAGTCTTGTTCTTCAGGTAAGTTAACAGTATGGATAGGTTGATTATTCCGATAGAAGGTTTGTCGGTTTGGTTGTTGAGTTTGGGAGTTTCCAAATCGACGGCTGTTATTGTACTCACGTTTACGGCAAACGTCAATGGTATGACCTACGGATTTGCAGTAGCGACAAACGGGAAGAGTAGAGTTAGGTGATATTGGTGCGGGTCTTTGATTATTAAACCTGTTCGGAACATTCACACTATTTTGAGTAAAGTTTCGATTTTGTTGAAATGCTCGCTGAGGTTGCGCTGAATGAGAATGAGCGCTGTTGAAAAGTTAGGCGAGTTCGAATTATTATTAAAGGAAGAGGGTGAATTCCGCTTAAAAGAAATTTGATATATTTTTTCCTCCGAAACGGCAAAGTTAATAGCATCGTTTAAAGTTTTGGGGTCACGACATCTCACAACAGTCGATAAACGTGGAATGAGTCCTGAAGTAAATGTATGCAGAGCTAAGTCCTGCATTGCGGCGACACGGCCAGGTAATTCAACTTTCTTAGTTGAAGGTATTTCAGTCAACAGCTTGGATAAAGTAGACTCTACACGAAGAGCGAATTGATTGACTGTTTCATTATTAGATTGACGACTTTCCTGAAGGTCTGAGAGAAGTGCAGCATAATGTTTACGTTCTCCAAATTGCGATTTCAAAAATTCCTCTAGTTGTTGCCATTTTTCAAATTCTTTTATTGAACATGCACTTTCGGCACGGCCTTCTAATTGACTTAATATTATATACTAATAAAACGTCTTGTTGTGATTGTGATGCGAGGCTCATCGCATTTCTACAGTTATTTAAATAAGCATTTAATTTTTCACGATTTCCATCGAATTTACTAATAAATTTACACAAAATATTCATGTCGATTTCTTTCGTAGTCATTGTGTTTGGATCGGTTTGATTGTCCTTACTGTCTTTAGGCATAGTGTGCTAAGGCGTTAGTCAAAACAAAGTAAGACGCGAGGCTTAGACTCACGATAAGATAGGAATGTTGCGCTAAACTCGGACCTTAGTAACTAAGTTAAACAATTGTTGTACAATATGATTAGATCTATGTATGTTATTGAATACTAGTACTTACGTAAAATATATTTAGGTGAATTGCAATATTATAATTATCTTTGTAAGTATTATTTAAATAAATCACTGATGCTGATTACACAATTATCTTCACAGACAAGTATATTCAAATTCAAATGTTCACTTTGATATATATGTTTGCGAAAGTTAATAATTTGTTTCAAGGACTTCTGACGTGATCGTGACGACTGCAGGCGCGATACTAGTCATCTTGGAATGGCGAGGTACTCCTTCTCTTGAGGTGAGTTGGTAGTTGATGTTATGGGCTTCCGACGGCAGGACTAGTAGGTGAAGAACAGGTAAGTTTCACAGGTGTTCACAGGATACAGCGGCACTCGGCAACAGGATATGGCGACAGGATACCAAGGTAGGTACGGCGACGAAGTACGGGCGTGGAATATTGACACGGTGATGCGACGACAGGACTTCTCAGAGTAGAGCAGACAACACGGCGATAGGATACTGAGACAGGATACAGTGATACGACGAGATAGAAGGTTTCTTCTTATAGACAGTGTATGCGGCGACTGGTTGCGATGATTTATGTTCTTGATTTCTTGTAGACTTCTTGTATGATTTTTCAGTTTTCTTGATTTTCTTCCAAAAAAGGCGATCCGAGGATTTTAAAAATCCCTTAAGCTGCCACCAATGTTATACGGGACTCGGGAAATGTCTTTTTAAAAAAGAACAGTTTTTTATGAACACAGAGTTTTAATTGATTTTGAAATAATTATAACTTATTTTACAAAGAAAGAGACAAGTGTTTGGAACTGATGACGGATTGAGACTGACTTGAAGTATGAACTAAGAATCAAAATGAAACAAAGAGAAAATGCTGATATTGCTTTAGGCGTGTAGGGTCCCCATACTATAGTAGGGATATAACAGTACGTTACTCAGTCTTAATGTAGCTTTTTAAACGTGAAAATTTTTTTTGAATCGGTTAAGTACTTTATAGATTACTTTGCTCGCGCCACAAAAATACAAGTAGTTTTGAGGTCCAAATTCGGCGCAACAATTGTTGCAAGTGTTTTTCACGCGCGTTTTTTATTTCTTTAATTATTGAACGCGCCCCAAGAGTGAACCTAAGTGTGTAATCCTATAGTAGAATATATTTTCTTCATATTGCAACACCAAAAAGAACATAATTTGTCTGTGGACCGTGACAAGGTAAAAGTTCAAAGTGTAAAATTTTCTGTGTTCACGGTAAATAAGTGCTGAAGTAAGTAATGATTTATTTATGTTTAAATTAATGCTTTTGATACAAATTATACATTAACTTCATCTTGAATATGTAGGGAATATTGTGTATATGTAATTTAAGTCTGGAATCAATGATAACATGAAGTAATAAGTTATGAACTTCCCATGTGCGCAATTGTGATCGGCTTTATTTTGTAAGAATTACAAATTCTTTTAAACGGATTCTACTTTTCCATTGTAAAATAACATACAGTTAATATCTTGACGAAAATGTAACAACCATTATGATAAATACGCCGTACCATGCCAGGATTGTTGAAAACCGAAGTTGATGAACTGAAAAAATCATGGTGAATACTAACGGCCGTTGCCGTACCTACTTTGTATTTGAAATGTATGTTACGATATAGAAACGCACAAAACATTGTTTGTTCACACGACGATGATCATTTTTTTATTCAATATATCATAAATCTATGATCTCTGTCCTGGTACAAAGCATTCCACCAGAGTTTATTTCTGATCATCACTCGCCATCATCTGTCCATCTCATAAACATAGTGAACTTCATCACCATTATCACCTCATTATAAGCAAGACTGACTTCGTGGGTACCACCAGAGTTCATTTCTGATCACTACTCGACATCACTCATCACAAGCATGATTAGCAGAAATATAGAAAGACAAGACATCGATTTAAAATAGAAAAAATTAAGAGTCGAAAATATACGTGGAAAAAGTACAGTAACTCGATTCAAACGGAAAGCGAAACTGCAATACTGAGAAAAATCTTATCTAGCAACACGCAGGTAAGGCTTGGAAT
This sequence comes from Selenia dentaria, assembly GCA_917880725.1. NCBI lineage: Eukaryota > Metazoa > Arthropoda > Insecta > Lepidoptera > Geometridae > Selenia > Selenia dentaria. Next base: position 12,211,403 of record OU862877.1, on the reverse strand, counting down.
ATTTAAAAAGGCTGATGGAACATACACGGCTTCGGACCAAGAACAATTTGAGCTTCTTCTTCAAACACACTTTCCAGACTGCCACATAGAGGAGAACGGAGACTGGGAAATGGAAGCAACGCACGAGCCTGGAAATGAAGACTGGGCTTTTGCAAATACTATAGTAACGGAAGAAAATCTTCTATGGGCAGTAAGTACATTCCAGCCGTACAAAGCTGCAGGGATTGATAATATTTTCCCAGCACTAGCCAGCACTTCAGTGGAGCCTGCATATGATAAAAGAAAACCTCTTGGCGCTTTTTAGGGCATAATTGGCATAAAAGTACATACCCAAACCATGGAGGGAAGTTAAAGTAGTCTTTTTACCTAACCCTGGAAAAACAGACTACACAAATCCGAAGTCTAACAGGCCTATAATCCTGAGCTCCTTTCTCTTAAAAACACTGGAGAGACTATGTGATATAAGAAGTGGACCACAGACGGATAATCCCAACCACAAAAATCAGCATACCTATCAATCAGGCAAATCTACAGAGACTGCACTTTACCATTTGGTTCATAAGATTGAATCCACAATGGAGAACAAGCAATCCTGCCTTGCCACTTTCATTGATATTGAGGTTGATTTTGATCAAACGACGTTTTCCAGTATCGAGACTGGGCTGGCAAATCAGGGTGCGGACAGCAATATGTATATGTGGATTACTAACTGTTATATTATATAGGATAACGTCATATTGTAACCAGTCGGGTAATAAACGGTGTACCGCACGCACGTCTTTATTTTAACAGTGGCGAACGAGGATCAAAAAAGCATATTTTCGCCGATTAAAGAAGTACAGTTCGGTCAGTGTAGTGGACTAATAGTAAGTTAGCATTATGTCTGTTGGACAAATGCGTGAATTTGTGCTTGCGACCGGGAATTAGTCGGCATACGTGGAAAGAATTGAAATGTACTTTTTAGTTAACAAAGTCACAGATGAACTAAAACTATCTACATTAATTTCTGTGATGGGTGAAGAAGCTTATAAATTACTTTCTACTTTGGCCAGCCCTTCGAAACCATCCACACTAACTTATAACAGTGCCGTCGACTGGCTGAGAACTCACCTGCAGCCAAAACCTTCAGTGTTGGCGAAAAGATACAAGTTTCGCCAACGGCGACAAAGCAATGAATCAATAGCCGAGTATGTGACTGAGTTGAAAAAGTTATCGAAAAACTGCGAGTTTGGATCGTCGCTGGACGAGAATCTGCGCGATCAACTGGTCTGTGGGCTTAAAAGTGAAGTAATTAGACAAAGATTATTTGAAGAAGAGAAGTTGGAATACAGGCGCGCTGTTAGCCTAGCACTCTCGCTGGAAGCGGCTAAGCGGGACGCGATGCGGTTGAGCGTAGCAATATGGAATATACAGAGATACATAAACTTAACTTCAGTGAATGTCCAAGATGCGGGGACAAGAGACATCAAGCTATGGATTGTTTACATAAATATCACGTGTGCAGCTGGTGCCACGAAATCGGCCATTTGAGGAAAATGTGTCAAAAAAGGAATTCAGAGGTCCAGAGTCTTCGGCGGCGCAGAAACAGGCAACGACGATGGCATACGCCAGCGATAATTACCAGGCCAAAGGATTTTCATCATCATCATCACGCGGAGGGCGTGGAATCAAACGCGATGCGGACGGCCGCGGCAGGCGTGCGGGGCGCGGGCAGCGCGGTGCGGGACAAGGGAGCCCGCTTTACCAGATCGGCGAGCAACATCATATCGGCGATAACGAACACAAAGCGAGCGAAAACGAGTGTGAGATTGAGGAAGAGCCTATGTACCAGATGTCATTAAGAGATTATAAACCGGTGTGTATTAAAGTTGAAGTTCAAAATATTATGCTCAATATGGAGGTTGACACTGGATCAGCAATGTCTTGTGTTAGTAAAAATGTTTATGATAAATATTTTAGCCATTTGAACATGCAGCCATGCCATTTAATTTTAAAGTTCTACGATGGCTCAACTATGCAGCCTTTAGGATTCATAGAAACTAAGGTGGAATATCAAAATGTTTGTAAAACTTTGGATTTGTATGTTGTAGATAGAGGAACGACAAATTTGTTAGGTCGACAATGGTTAGCGAAATTGAAAATACCTCTACAAGTATCCAAAGCTGCATTGCTGAATAACTATTTGTCTAATAATTATAACGAACCGGACAAAAGCAAACTAATTGATAAAATTGTTTCTAGGCATGAGTCCTTATTCGACGACACGTTGGGTAAATATACAGGGGGCACTGCCGAGCTATGCATGCGCGAGGGGGCGACGCCGATATTCTGCCGCGCGCGACCAGTGCCGTATGCGCTGCGCGAGCGCGTCGATGCGGCTCGATTAGTTCATTTGCCACTACTACCCACAGCAGTGGTTATAGAACACCTTGCGCCTTTTTTGATACGTACAGCTCTGTTTGAGAGCATGTTAGTAGGTAACTGTTAAAACAAAGACGTGCGTGCGGTACACCGTTTATTACCCGACTGGTTACAATATGACGTTACCCTAAATAATATAACACCACATAAATAAGGGTTATTTACTATTTTTAGACTATATAAAATTATATAACCATAGCTTCTTAATTTACAAACAATAGTTTACCTTACTAGTTTTCTTCGAAACCAAATCGTGTTGGTGATTTACGTTGTCTCGCCGGACGACAACCTTCTAACAATCTATTATGACCAGCACCTGGGTCCATATTCGCTAACACGTTGGGGTTTGTCTCAGGGCTACACGCCAAAATATCAACAATACTCTGTGTCTCTGGTCTCGGGACGGTGACTGTATTCTGTATTCTACTTCCTCCCGAATCGTCTGCCAAACCTTTTGGTTCCTCGCCTCTGGTCGTGGGGAATATCGACGATTTTCTTGAGCGTCTACCTGTATCCAACGTTTGGGTCAACGTTTCGAGATCCACTATTTGCCTGCGAATATTGCTATCTTTCTCAGTCTTAGCTGGTCTACGTGTCTGTGGATTCCGGTTCCAAAGCAAGATTTTACGCAGTAACCACGAGCGATTCCGGCATCGCGACGGAGGTGAAACATCAATCTAGCGGTATTGAGTGAATCGCCCGCAATACTTACATGTTATTTTTAACCCTACAACTACAACATCCAAATTTAATTAAACGAACCACAAGATGGGTCATGGGTGACCCCAAAATAAAAAAAAATATTACTTACAAAATATTAAACTTTAATAAACTTAACAATTATTACAAGGTTTTTTGGATATTAATGGAACGCTTAAGGGATAAAAAAATTAGTACAAATCTGAAAATCTAGATACATTGGTGACAAATAGGTAACCTGTGTTGTGCACATATATTTTTGGAGCACTTAACACATTTCTCTCTGCCCTTCCTATCTTTGGCTCTAGTGCATAAATAGCAGCGGGAACTTGAAGTTGATCGAGCTTGGGCTACCTGAGCACTGTTTTCTTCATCTACTCCCAAAACATGAAGCATTATCACTTTAAAAGATTGGGGCAAATTTTTGACCTCATCAAGGCGGCGTTTCACGTAGGGCTGTACAATCCGCAAGTAATTTAGCAAAAATTCGAACCTGTTCTTTGACATTGTGGCCCTGAAAATAGGTGGACCATCCATAATCGACCATAACTCGGACAAGTTTGTTTTAGCTGTTTTGTATAAACCACTACGATACATTAATCCAAATAATGCCATCAACTCCACTTTATCAGTTTTAAAAGTGTAACGTTGGTTTTTTATGGTCTCAGAAATTCTGTCAATTTGTGTATTGGTATGCATCACAATAATATCCAATATTTTGTCTGGAAAAAATAGCTTCCACGCTTCTAACTCGGTTTTTGCGTCGCGTGCGATACCTTTAGGACCAGGTTGATTTATCACGATGTTTCTACTTGCAGTGCGTCTATTAGGAACAGTGAACGGAGTTCTTCGCCAAGTATAACCATTTTTGCCCATACAGAAATCAGACAGAAGAACATCATCATCATCTGATCCAGATTCAACATCAAACAAATCGTCTTCATCGGAGTGTTCGGATATATGTTCATTTTCTGCAGTTATTTTAGCATTATCATCCATCTTCGTCCGAAGTAATAAATAAAAATAAAAGAAAAAGTTGCTCAATATCATTACTTTCAAGGGCTCGTGACGTTGAGGCCATATTGAAAGACTATTCGTGAAATAAACGTGAAATCACAACACAGTTAATCATAAAAAAATAGTTTCGATAACCACAACACGGGTCGCGGGCGACCCCAAACTGCAAAATCTCCGAACCTAATGAGCGTGCGCACCCCGCCATGCGTCACGGGCCACTGATTACCAATTACAGAAGGTACCTAGACGCACAGTGTTGTAGGTGCAAAACTCGCTAAATTAAAATAAAAATACGTGTGCGTGGGGTCACCCATGACCCCATGTTGTGGTTCTAGGGTTAAACACAACATAACAAATGGTTTCGCCTATATATCCTCGAAGGGGTAAGCAGCGGTGTTTTTAACGCCTATATTTAAGTTAAGTTTTTTGTTTTTTTTTCTGTGCCTTTTATTTTATTTTATTAATAAAACTACACTCCACAGACTCCAGGATCCGTGCCTTGTTAACTTGCCTTATAAATTTATAACATACAACAAAATACATACATGAGGAACATATCATTTTTTTTATTTTTTAAATTTAACTCATACAATATACATATAACATAATACACTTAAAGTTATTGATACATTTTATTCTGAGTTGGTGCAAGCATTCACAGCAGACCAGTGCCCGCAAACAGCACCCGTTCACGAGTTGACGCATGTGCCAGCCATCGCCTTCCTCAACCATTTCTGAGGGAAGATGGCGACCCGCCACACACGCCACCGCTTGCCAACACATTTCCGTGAGCATGTCTGCTCTGGATGACCGCACCATCTCTGCTTTAAGTTTGTCAGCTCGATGCACTATACTCAAGGAGGATGAAATGTAACACAAATACCGTCAAGGGGGATGAAATGTAATGACAGTTTTTTTATGCTTATTTAGGTTTTAATGATTAATTTTATATTTGTATGTATTCATAAGTCCTATCTTTTATTATTAGTGTTTACTGATTGATACACTAAGTATTTGAATTTTCTCTTGGATTTCTATTATAACAATTGCGTTTGACCATGTACATATTTTATGACATTTTGGTATAATGATAGATGGACGTCTGGTCAGAATGAGGCCTTGGAGAAGATAATAAGCTACTCGAAGTACTAATCCTGCGCAGACGTAGTCGCGGGCACCAGCTAGTTAAATATTTAATTTTGATTAAACGAATATGCGATTTTTTTTTAATCTCACTTCACTACATTGCGAAAAAGAGTCTCTTCTCATTACTTCTAAACGAAAACTTAATATTTTGCGGGACATAAATATCACTGAATTTTAAAACGTAACAGATATAAAAAAAAACATTGATAATATTATTGACTTGGTCCAATCCACTTGTTGCATTCCATCGTCCACGCCGCTACGACTCAGTTGTCATAGTAGACGTTGCAGCACGCGCGTGGACCAATCCCTGCTTTCCTTCTGAATTTAAACCAATCACCGAACATGTCTATTTGTAACCTCGGAAGTAATTCGTATTTGGAATCATACGTTGTTTAGATTTGAAGAACCACTTTTTGTGTGGAATTTGTTCTGAGTTATGCTTCCTGACTTATTATTATTCGTAGGTTTCGCAACGAAATTTCGTACTTCGTTTTTGGTAGTAGACCTTCAGATATTGATTATCTGAAGCATCTTTAATACATTTTTCAATATCGTCAGACGATGAAACCTTTGAATTCTTGTTTCTAAATCCATCAAATAGATCTTTGGATAAGCTGGCAAATTAGGGTATGTTTTTAAGTCAACTCCATTCTTTGTTCGGACTGTACTTGTTTAAAATTGAGTATATACACCACAAAGAGCTAGGTTTGAATGAAGAAGATAATTCTTTAAAGTACGCTATGTACACATTTTCTGCAAAAAAAACTGCGTATTCTTGTTGTTTTGATATTGTATGAAATTTTGGTACGCTAATAGAAGATTTTCTTTGAGTTTTCAGGTAAGCTTTCCATTACATTGAGGTCTTCACATCTTATATCGGGCGGTGTATAAAATAAATCATTTTATTAATAGTTGTCATTAGTACTTTTAGACAATTTAATTAATAAATAACTGTAATTCCAACAGTGAAAACGAGTTGTGATTTTTTTTCGCAATAATGGGAAAGACTAATCAGTTTTCCTATGCGTGCGCATCTAAAAATGGCGATCGGCCATAGACTAAAAGAATGAGGTTTCTTCTTTTTTGCCTTATGCGGATATCGTTTTAGCCACGTTACTAAATGAGAAATTTCAAGTTTTTTTTATTACAATATCGCCACATTAGAGCAGAGGCGTAGGCAATATTATGTCACATTGTTACATGATAATATTATGAATGCAAATGTAGATTGTACCAAGCTACTTACTAAGTTTTCGCTTTGGATGACTTTTATTCGCACTAGAAATACACTGTTGCATGTACCCCATCTCAGTACCAATTATGCCCAGAACTCGGTGCTTTGCCGCGCAGCTCGCTTTTCAATAAATATTATTCAAAATTCGATTTGTTTCACATATCGAAACGTTCTATTAAATATCATATCACAAAATACATAAGGTTAAATAAATTAGAAAAATACACACTCATGCATACGCATACACACACAAACACAAACAAACAAACACTCAAATCTCTCCCAAATATTTTCTGTACAACCTAGCGTGCGGACTAAATACTACGAGTACAAGCGTAGTATATCGTCGGTGATACTGCAATACGTTCCATGTCAGGTGTACAGGTAAGTCAAATTTATCGTTAAATTTACCTTTCATTGTTGCTACAGCAAGAAATAATGAAAATTCTAACAAACATCTCAACTTATTTCCAACTTTTTAACATAACCTTAACGATTGAATATTTGTATCACATAGTGTATTGATTTTTGTCATTCCTGTATTGAAATGGGTTGGTTATTTATATTCTGCTAAACATATTTAAAGTTAATTTTATAGATATTTCAAAACTAATGCTTCTTTTGAAAACTGTACAGTGACATATCACTTATTGCGATACATGCATCTTATTTTTTAATATTGACATAGCATGTATTGCTACGTTACTCACCAAGTTTTTAGGTAAGTATCTTTATTTTCTAGAGCCATGGATCGTTGCTTGAGAGGAAAACGAATGGTGGAATTGTCACTCAAGCAAAACGAGTCTTTAACTGTATTAGACGAGAAAACTGGGGAACTCCGCAATGTTGATATCCATAGATCGCCTACTCATACAGATTCATCTGTTTGTTCCTTAGATTTTTCCAAATCTGATTCCGATTATGCCCCTAGTGAAGAAGGAAGTGACATAACCTTTTGTGAAGATGGAGATGATTTGTCTAGCGAGGTAATATTAGATGCATCGACTGGATTGTTAAGTGTGGTACAGGACGGTGATGGTCGAGCAAAGAAACGTCGCCATCGAGGTCAAGGTGATCAATCACTATGGAAAAGACAGAAAAATTCACAAGCAAGGTTAAAAGGAGAAGCTTACATAGGGTTCCAAAAAGATGAATCGGGGAAGTACGTACAGACTGCGTGCAAGCCAGCAAAAACTTTAGGAAGACGTTTCAAAGGGCATCTTCGCGAGCAAAAACAAGGTGGACCTAAACAGTGTTTCACTTGTGATGAGATAACAGAGTCTCAAAGAGAAGCTATATTTAATGACTTTTGGAAAATGCAGTCTTGGGAAGCCCGAAAAGCTTTAGTGCGCAGCCTTGTTTTAAGAAATATACCAAAATATCGTAGAAAAAATGCACAAGACGAGTCAAAGAAGAGTATTTCAATGAAATACTATTTAAACTTAGAGATGGATAATAGGTCAAACAAATTTTGTGTCTGCAAAGAAATGTTTCTGTCAACATTAGCTATCGGAAAAAGACAGCTACGAGACTGGTTGATAACCAACACTAACACAACTGAAGTAGATGAAATTTTGCCAGGTGATAAAGAAATGTCTGTTATTACTTTCCTGGATAAACTTGCCAAAGTTGAATCTCATTACTGTAGGGCGTCTTCTAGGAAGATGTATTTGGAGCCAGTTTGGGATAGCTACAATCATATTTACAAAGAATTTGAAAAAACTTGCAGAGAGGAAAACAAAATGTTTTGCTCAAGACGCTATTTTTTAAAGACTTTTAGGAAACTAAACTATGACATTTTCAGCCCACGAAAAGATCAATGCAACAAATGCATAAGTTTCAAACAAGGTCACTTGTCCCAAATTGAGTATGATGCTCATCAAACCAAAAAACAGCAAGCGAGACACGAAAAAGAAAATGATAAAGTTGGCAGTGATAATCAAACATTAGTTTACAGCATGGATGTTCAGGCTGTGCTGCTTTGTCCAAATATACAAGCTTCCGCAACATACTACAAGACCAAATTAAAAGTACACAATTACACCATTCATAACATGAAAAGTAAAGAAGCTGCATGTTATATTTGGCACGAAGGAAACGGTGGGGTAGAGAGTGACGTGTTTGCGTCTAGTTTAATAAGACATCTTAAAAATGATATCATTTAATAAGACATCTTAAAAATGATATCATTAAATATAACCCAACAAAAATCATACTATCGAGCGATGGTTGCGGTTATCAAAATAGATGTTTAACTTTGGCTAATGCTTTACTTGATCTGGCGGTAACGAATAATGTTGTCATCGAACAAAAATACCTGGAAGTCGGTCATACGCAGATGGAAGTAGATTCTATACACAGTGTGATAGAAAAGAAGTTGCAGGGCCGAAAGAGAGATATTTTTTTCCTGCTGACTATGTAGGTATAATTAAATTAGCAAGGCAAGTTCCCGAGCCTTATAAAGTGTTTTATTTAACCTATAAAGACTTTAAAAGTTTTGACCAAGGTAAATACAAAAGCTTAAGACCGGGAAATAAGAAAGGTGACCCTTATGTGACAGATATTGTTGCACTGCAGTATGATGCTAATGAAGGAAAAATAAAATACAAAACAGTGTTCGATCATGCTTGGGAATATTTACCAAGAAGACCATTGGCAACTACTCCATTAGATTTAAGTGAACGCCCTACCCTGTATCAGAAGCCACTGGCTATAGATGTTACCAAATTCGGACACCTTCAAGAAATGAAAGTCCTCATACCATCAGACCATCATTTTTTCTATGATTCGCTTGAACATGGCTGCCCAGATACAGAGACATGTCAACATGTTCGTAAAGTTTAGAAACTAGATATTATTTAGGTTAGTAAGTTAAACTTAATAATAAGAATTGAAAGAATTGAAGAAATTTATCAAAACCTAAGTATAGCAAACAATAATTTGATTTCATAATGTACCTACCCTCTTTGAACCTTATGAAAATAAAAAAAAATGTTTACAGGGTTTTTGTTTCATGTTCCTATAGTTTTATAAGCAAGTTATGGTGGTAATTATTTTGTTGTTCCGTGTCAATTTGCTATAAGCTTATAACATCCAGTACCTATATTTAACTGCAATAAGTTCTATGTCAGAAAGAAAGGTCTCGATTATTAGTTGTAAAATGTTATATGTCTAGTTATTATCATATTAAAGCCATTGTCAGAATTGATTTGCATATTATTATAACGATCTTACTAACGATAAAACTCCAGGAAATAAATTATATACACTTGGCTAATATTTAATAAGTAAAACAGTTTTTACTCTCTCTTGTAAAATCAGCTCATGATGACATAGCACTTTTTGCAGTATCACCGACGATATATAAAGGAGTGCAGAACTTTTTATAAAACCCAACTGTTTGAATTATTTGTGAACGTATCTATATGTTCGGTAAGCATCTTTTTAGAATCAAATATGACTTCTAAGTCATTTACAGTAGTAACCTTCTTGATCGGCAAAATATTGATTCTGTAAGGGAATTGAATAGGTTCATCTTTACGTATATATGTGATTTGTTAAAATTGTTTAATGTTTATTTACATTAATCTATTCTTTACGTTATACTTTATAAGATCATCTAAATCTTTTTGAAGATTTATGCAAACCTCGATACATTATATTTTTATGTAAACTTTTTTATCATTAGCAAACATTAGATGAATTGATCGATCAAAACATGTCAATATTTCAAACAGATAAGCGGAATAGAGAAGCAGACCCAAAATTGATCCTTGTGGGACCCTGAGCCAGTTGTTGTATATCTAGGTAGGAGGGTAGTCGCAGCTCGACGTAACCGGTCGTGAACTAAAACACTCTGACAATATTAATTATTTTTTTGTGTAATAAGAAGTTAATTTGCATCATAACAAGAAAAAGTGGTGACCAGTGACTTAGTTAGTTTTTTCAATCAGTATTTGTACGTTCGTATCGTTCTTTTATACGGTTTAACCAGTAATAAAGTTATTGCACTCGCGCCTACCCGTTTACGATATTTGTTGTTGTAGTTAGTTGCTCGCTCCGTGTCTCATTATCAGCCGACAACGGTCCACACGTAATTATATACAACATGGTGAAGTGTGGTGCGTGTGAAAAATTCCTGGCTCATTCGGATGCCATTAAGTGTTACAAGTGTGCGGCCGTGTATCACCACGCCTGTGTAGGTTTGTCCGAGACTGACGCTACCAAACTAAACTGGGCATACCCGGGATGTAAAATCAAGATACCACGGAAGGACAATACACACACGCCAGTGAGAGGTACCGGTGTTGCTAATGACGCCACGGTCGCCGGCAACGAGATTCGGTTGACGTCTGACACGGCCGCCGTCAGCCCTGGCGCAGAGCGCGGTGATTCGTTTGGTCAAACAGCTGATCTGATCCAGAAAATTAGATCTTTGCGTGATGATTTTGGAGCGTTAAGACAGGAAGTACGGGACTGCTGCATGGAGATTCACGAGTACCGGGAAGAGCTGAAGGCCTACGCAAATAAATTTGAGTGTCAAAGTCAAAGTCAAAATCATTAATTCAATTTAGGCATCAAAGACGCACTTATGAACGTCAACTTTTCATTATAATGTACTTTAAAGACTACCGCCGCGTTCCAAAATATATAGAACCCATCGAGAAGAAGCGGCAAGAAACTCGGGGCCATTCTTTTTATATGTATGTTTACAATGTTTCTACTTAGGTACAACAAATATTACATTTTATGGGTGGCAGAGAGACAGCTTGCCAGAAGTGGAGTATTCCAAGCATCTTTATCTTCTATATAATGTCGAACTTTATAGTAAGCTTTTTTTATTAAAACGTTTTATAAAGTCAACTTGAATTTTCCCTGTGTGAGCTCAGTTATGTGCTTTGGGATTTTATTGTAAAAACGCACACAATTTCCTAGGAATGACTTATTAGTCTTCGCAAGTCTAAAACTAGGTACAGCTATCCTATTTGTATTTCTGGTACCTATTAAAAGTGTGGTGATCACTATTTAACTTATATTTATGTAATTTTTTACGAACATACATTATATTTTCAAATACATATAAGGAAGGCAACGTTAATATATTGATTTCTTTAAATAAATCTCTCAAAGATTCACGGGGACCTATTTCGTATATAGCTCTAATAGCACGTTTCTGAAGGATAAATATGGTCTCTATATCAGCCGCTGAACCCCATAGCAATATCCCATATGACATTACGCTGTGGAAATATGCAAAATACACTAACCGCGCCGTAGAAGCATCTGTTAGCTCTCTTATTTTACGTACTGCATATGCAGCAGAACTGAGTCTCCCAGACAGGGCATTTATATGAGGACCCCATTGTAATTTTGCGTTAATTTTAATGCCCAGGAAGACTGTTTCCTTGTCCATTACGAGTTTAACTCCATCAAGCGTAACGTTGGACTCCAAATATGGAACAGTAGGCAAAGAAAACTTCAAACATTTTGTCTTTTTTGAATTCAGAAGTAAATTATTAGTTGAGAACCATTTAGAGATACTAGATAGAACGTTGTTTACTTGAATTAGTGTGTTATCTTTCCTATCTTCTTTAAAAATCAGAGATTTATCATCCGCAAATGAAACAATATCACAAAGATCCTTGGCCATAAGTGGCAAATCGTTAATGTAAACTAAGAACAAAAAGGCCCTAAAATGGACCCTTGTGGAACACCCATTTTAATTATAGATCCTGAAGATGTTACACCATTTATGCCAACCTTTTGCATCCTGTCAGATAAATATGACTCGATGACATCAAGCGCAGCTCCACGAATACCATAATGGAAAAGCTTTCGAATCAGTATACCGTGTTCCTCCAAGTGTTCATCCAAGGCCTTAATTTCATATGGTAAATAATTATATAGAGTTATGCACATATTGTACACATTCCTTTTATATAAATCCTTACGGGCAGGTGGTTGATATAGTAAATTTAGAAACTTCACTCTTTTTTGGCGGGTAAGAATTTGTCCACGTTTTCTAAAAAAATCAGGCTGTTGTTTCACTAAGGCACAAGCATCTCTAATATACATACACGGTAGAGGAAGTATGTTACATGCTTTAAACAGCGGTCTGCAACTGTCTAAAAACCACGCCCTATTTATGACTCTTACACAACGATTTTGTATTTTAAATACTCTGCCTATGTCGACTGAGTTGCCCCATAGTATCAAGCCATAGCTAAGCAACGAAGACAGATGACCGTGATATGCCATCAACGCAGCCTCCATAGACACAGTTTGCCTTACTTTTTTTAGCGCAAATACGAAGCGTTCTAATTTCTTACACAATATGTCAATATGTATTTTCCAATTCAGGTGTTTGTCAAGGGTTAAACCTAAAAATTTAAAATTATTAACGCGTTTTACGATTTCGTTATGGTAATGAATGTCAATTGGCAAATATGTACAGTTATACGATAGAAATTGTAATAATTTGGTTTTATTTATGTTAATTTTTAAAAGGCTTGTTTCCATCCAATGGATCACTTCTGATAGGGCTTTATTAACTGTATGTTGAGCCTGGTTTTTATTAGCGCACTTAATAACAATTGTAGTATCATCTGCAAAAAGTATACATTTATGGGGAGTAGCTTCAGGAAGGTTGTTTATATAAACTAAGAATAGTAATGGACCCAGTATACTCCCTTGAGGAACTCCTGAGTTATTAATTAAAAGTTGCAATTTAAACGTTTGTTTTGTAAGTGTATTTTCTTTACTTGTAATAATTTTGGATATTTCAGTATACTGCTTTCTATTTTCCAAATAACTAGCTATCCATTTATTAGCTGCCCCTCGTATGCTATAAAATTCTAATTTATACAATAGTATTGAGTAGTTAACAAAATCAAAGGCTTTCTTCATATCGAAAAATATGGATATTATAGGGGTTCCTTCATTTATACTCTCTGTTATATATTCAACTAAGTCAAAACACGCTAGAGTAGTTGATCTTACTTTGCAGAAACCAAACTGTTCTGTACGTAGAAGTGAAAACTTTGTAAGGAAGCTATTTAATCTAACAAGCATTGCCTTTTATAAAACTTTCGAAAGAATTGGGACTAATGTTATGGGACGATAATTATTTGGATCGGATTTATTACCTTTTTTGAATAAAGGTTTCACAGTTGCCGTCTTTAGTTGTTCCGGAAATATGCCCTTTATGAATGACAAGTTAATAATATGCGCAAGTGGGTAGCATATCCAAGAAGCACAATGTTTGAGTACTTTAGTAATAACATCGTCATATCCACTTGTCTTACTGTTATTTAGACTCATGATTATATAAAAACTTCACATGCGTTTACGGGGGTCAAAAAAATTGTTCCTGTATTTTTATTTATATTATATAATTTTATGACAATATTATTACGTTTAATGTTTAATGTCAAATCTATAAAATAATTATTCAATATATTGGAAATGTCAATTGAATTGGTGTACGTCATGTTATTAAATGTAATTTTTTCAACGTCGTTAGTCGTTAACTTATCGGAAGTGGATGATGAGATAACATTCCATATAGCTAGTTATGGCGTGCCTAATCGCCCCTTCTCATATTTCTTGTTTTATGACTTGTATATTTAAAGCAACAATGTAAGCCACTCACTAGGCCACGTTCGAGCCATTAACTCAATCAGTAATGTATTTTTTATCAAATATTACGACCGCCCAGTGTTATGAGCAAACCTCTGTTCTCAAAACAATTTTATATTGTTTAAAGTACGTTATCGCTTAATATAAAAAGCTGGAGCTGCGCTCCAGGCCACATTCGGTTATCTCTCTTCGTTCCGTGTGGAACACTTGTAATTCAGTATAATTGTTCTCCGAGTAATTTGTATAATTATTTAAATATAACTTCAGTCTAAGTAAGACAAGTGAGTTATAATTTCTACAACCCTTAAACCAACGAGTCAACGAGTAACTGTCGGTCACTGGTACTTCAGCTTCGGGTCACGCTATAATATCCAGACGAACCTGGAGTCCACGGGGTGGAATCCATCTGGCGCAGTCGGTAGGATCTGCAGCGACGCTTCAATTGAGATAAGTACTCTGATATACTTCACATCAACGTCCGTATCGTTGTACCCTTTTTAAAGGGCTTATGCAAATATAAAACTGGATAAGCTGAACACTGAAACTATAACTACTAACTGATTGACTATTCAAGACGTCTACGATTTTTGAAGGGACTACCATAGCAAGAAGAGAATCGGATCGGGAGGATCCATAAGTCTCTTACCGACATTCCTTCCTTACCAAACCCATCCCTTATTTGTAATTGTGCTTTTTGTTTTAATCTTTAAACTGTATGTATTTCTTTACTGTGTATGTGCATGCAATTTTAGTGTACTTTATTGTGTTCCGTGTGATTGTGCCTCTGCTTTATTTAACACTGTGTAGTAATTTTTATTTAAATACGGCTCGCCGAGGGGGGAAATAATATTTTAAACCCGTTGATTTTCCGGGAAGAAAATTTCAACTCGTAAAATCGAGTAAAAGTCTGATTAGACTCGTGAGTGAAGACCTGAGTCACAAAATATATAAGACGCGCATTTATTTTATATATTACGCAAAAAGCGAAATTTTAAAACGCAAAAAGCGATATTTAAACGCTAGAAGCGATATTTACAAATAGCAATTAAGCGGCCTGATCGACTGCGAAATTGTTACATTCATTTTTAATTTTTATGTTGTGATAAATAAGAATATAAAATAATGATCGAGTTTTGGGTGGCATTAAAATAGAAAGTCGATTAAATTTCAATCAAACTGTTATATCATTCTGTGCTTTAATAGTAGATTATGGTACTGTTGCATAATAAGGGATTTATAACATGAGTGTGTTTTAAAAAATCGAGCCGTAGGCGATTTTTTTTATAGTATCACACGAGTGTTATAAGACCAAGTTATGTACAGTGTCATACACTACTTTATCTACTCTCATACTATAATACGTAAAACAATATTGCAAATAAAACGCTGAATATAACAACAAATTTATTTTCACTTGTAATAATTATTGATGTTCTGAATATTAAAATTATGAAAATGAATTTGAACTGGACAGGAAGCGTTATTGGAGGTACTCGGTGAAGGTATGTTAATGATGACCTCATTTCTGTTATTTTCAATACTGTTAAGTATTGAATTGGATATAGCGATCTTGTTAGTCATTGAATCATCTATATAGCCTTCTGCAAATGTCGTTGACTTCCAACCACCGTGTCGCTTTGGTGCCGTTATATCTCCACCAGCGTCAACTAGCAAGGTCGCAGATGTTCGGCGAAAGCAGTGTCCTGTGTACAATTCTGGGTCGGTAAGTTGAAGATAGCTGGCAATAACTTTGCCTAAAGCTCCAAATTTGTTAATGCCAAATCTCTGCGTCGTGCATTTTCCGTCAATATAGTTTAGAAAAAAATTGGAATTGCTGCACTCAGTTGGTCGTAGCTCTATGTATTTTTTGTATTGTTAATGGTAAAATTTATTAGTAATGGTAAAAGACCGGTCCATCTTGGTTTTAGTTTTATTTATTTTGATCAATAGTGTAGTTTCGAAGACTTCAACATCTTTGAATTGTATGTTGTATAACTCTTGCCGTCGGCAAGCACCCATTATACTAAAAATGTGTGCAATCTGTAACAACTCATATATATATATATGACGGAGAAAGCACCTCCGGAGTGTTTTTAAAAAGTGTGACGTCAGCATTGCTGACGTCACACTTTTTCTCATTTCTGGGTCCTCGAAGTAAAACTTCACAAGTACTTTTATAAGCTTCGTATATTCAACGAGCAGCGTAACAACGTCACAAAGAGGTCCGTACTGTACGGCGACTCGAGAGCGACTGAGACGAGCGCCTACAGTGCGGCCGTACTTATAGGACTCGGCGCACGTGCACGAGTTTACAAGTTTGTTGGTAAAGTATTGAAATTACAATCATAACATTAATTTTACATCGTAATCAACTCAAAAATAATCAACTGATGATTTATAAACTATTTTTAGGGCATTCAAATGATTAAACTTAATTATTCTCGACGAACTGTTGTAGTTGCGCCGTTACGGCCATACTGACAGGCGGTGCGCGCTCTGCACCAGCCTCGTTGGTTCTCGTAGATTGTTATGGATTCTCGTAGATTATTTGGATTCTCGTAGACCATTTATTCTGATGGGTCATCTTGGTTCGAGTCGTGGTTTGGCTGTACTTGCAGCCCTTCTCGTGAGGTCGACGGAATGGGCTCATTTGATTCTGCAGTGGGATCTCGTTGAATAGGTGATTCGTTTCCCGCCGATACGGTCAACTGATCCCCAGGTTGCGGAGCGCGGCGCAGCTGATCATGGGCAATCTTGCGAGGTCGTCCTCTACCGACAACTTTCTTTACCAGATATCGGTCATTATCCAGTATTCTACAAACTTCATATGGTTCGCTGTATTTAAGGTCAAGCGAGGTTTGGTTTCGAGGATTATTTTTCACCAATATGTAGTCTCCTCTTTGAAAATGATGGATTTTGGCCTTGTGTAGGTTGAAGCGTTGTCTGTCTTGTTCGCTACAACGAATCATTTTCTGTTGCACCTGTTGAGTGAGCGCTTTAATATCAACGGTTTCGTTGTCAATATCCACCAGGTTGAGAAGCTCAGGAGGTACACAGTGCTTTCGTTGTGTAATAAGTGTCAGTGGAGCAACACCGGTGACTCAGTGGGTTGTACAGTTCATTGCCAGCTGAAGTTCCTCGAGTACAGTGTGCCACTGCTCTGTTTCGTAATTTTTAATCATTACCAAAGCATTTTTGAGGGTTGCAACGACTCTTTCAACTTAGCCATTCGCTCGGCTGACTCCTGGAGCGATAGCATGGATATTTATTCCGATGGCGTCACAGTAGTCCTTGAACTCGCCAAGGAACTCTCTTCCTCCATCCACTATTATTTGAACCGGCGCACCAAATAGATGCACAGTGCGTTCTAGAGCGGCCAATGTGCTGTGTGGGTTTTTGTTGGTACTGAAGTACAGTAAAACGTACTTTGAGAAAGCGTCAATGGTGACTATGACGTATTGTTGATCATCTGGAGTGCCCAACTTCCCTGTTATGTCCATATGAATCGGACGCAGTTCTTCATCCCGTCGCTGTTCAATTTTGAGCCAGTTCAAGTCTCTTGTCATAACATTGACTGCAAGCTCAACTGGATTGCGACAGCGATGAATCCTTGGCAGAAGGTCCTTTTTGTGTTTTGACGCTTTTAATGCGTTGCAATCCGTTATCACGGTGAATTTTCGCCCATATAGATACTGGCGAAAGTGTATTATGGCTCGTACCACTGCCAGTGTCTCCAACTCGTAGGAGTGGTACCGACTCTCGGCTTCCGTGGTTCTCATGCTCATAAAGGCAACAGCATGTTGTCGTTTTACACGTTGACTAATTATTGTTGGCTAATTTTTGTATCCGCGTCGATACGGCCATACTGACAGGCGGTGCGCGCTCTGCACCAGCCTTGTTGACTCGTTAACTCTCGCAGACTGCTGTTAATTATGGCTGGCCTGCAAAGAATGAGATATACTCTGAGTAGTGAGTCTGTAAACAACTTACGTTGCTTTATCTTGTTTGTTACATTAACACAACTGTTATGTAACCTTAGGAGTCTTTTGATTAGTAAACAGTACGCAAAGACATCGTGCACTGCCTTATTGATTTAGAATCTGTGGTGTATACGTGTCTACCCATAGTTCCACAAGGCGTCCCCACGGTATCTCAGGGTTCACTTGTGGATGCATCAAGGATCCGTGGCTAGCTCAAGGGTAACACATGGTTAGCTCAGAGGTATCACTCTCCAGAAATTTTTGTAGATTACTACAGTACACTAAGACATCTTAAGTGCACTGCCTTATTAATTTAGAATCTGTGGTGTATACGTGTCTACCCATAGTTCCACAAGGCGTCCCCACGGTATCTCATGGTTCACTTGTGGATGCATCAAGGATCCGTGGTTAGCTCAAGGGTAACACATGGTTAGCTCAGAGGTATCACTCTCCAGACATTTTTGTAGATTACAACAGTACACTAAGACATCTTAAGTGCACTGCCTTATTAATTTAGAATCTGTGGTGTATACGTGTCTACCCATAGTTCCACAAGGCGTCCCCACGGTATCTCAGGGTTCACTTGTGGATGCATCAAGGATCCGTGGTTAGCTCAAGGGTAACACATGGTTTAGCTCAGAGGTATCACTCTCCAGACATTTTATTCTTGTAGATTACAACAGTACACTAAGACATCTTAAGTGCACTGCCTTATTAATTTAGAATCTGTGGTGTATACGTGTCTACCCATAGTTCCACAAGGCGTCCCCACAGTATCTCAGGGTTCACTTGTGGATGCATCAAGGACCCGTGGTTAGCTCAAGGGTAACACATGGTTTAGCTCAGAGGTATCACTCTCCAGACATTTTATTCTTTTAGATTCTAGTTGCAAATATCGTGAAACATAATGAATGTTATACTCGCCGGTTTTAATCCGATGATGCGTGTTCGTCGTCGTGAGTTATCTGGACTGACTGGCCAGCTTGAGATGTGGATCACACTTAATCAGGGGCGGTTGCAACGTTGTTTTGCAGTGTATTGAGATCATATCCATCATTTGCATCATAAACTGGGGAGGGCATCCGACTATATGAGTAGTTGGATGCATATTCGTTGTGTGGGACGATCCAGCAGCGATGGGTACCCCTGAAAGGTATACTTCTTGATTGTAAGATGTGGGTCCCATTGACATGAATGGTATCCCGACGGAAGCTGGTATTCCCGCAGCGATTGGTGTAGACGTCATGCCTGTGGTAATTCCCGTTGTGATGGGCTGCACGGTATTAAAGCTGCTTGCTGGCACTCCTGAAGTGTTCAATGAGGCAGGGCCTATCAGCCTGGTACTGCCCTGCGCTGTTCCAGTCGTGACAGGTTGAACCGAAGTCGATGAGGATGTGGTTGGGACCAGAGCTTGTTCTGATCCCACTTCTGATGACGGAGAAAGCACCTCCGGAGTGTTTTTAAAAAGTGTGACGTCAGCATTGCTGACGTCACAATTGATGTTTTCATGATGATCACTCATTTTTGGGTCCTCGAAGTAAAACTTCACACGTACTTTTATAAGCTTCGTATATTCAACGAGCAGCGTAACAACGTCACAAAGAGGTCCGTACTGTACGGCGACTCGAGAGCGACTGAGACGAGCGCCTACAGTGCGGCCGTACTTATAGGACTCGGCGCACGTGCACGAGTTTACAAGTTTGTTGGTAAAGTATTGAAATTACAATCATAACATTAATTTTACATCGTAATCAACTCAAAAATAATCAACTGATGATTTATAAACTATTTTTAGGGCATTCAAATGATTAAACTTAATTATTCTCGACGAACTGTTGTAGTTGCGCCGTTATATATATATATATATATATATATATATATATATATATATATATATATTATGGTAAATTAACTCAATATTAACAAAAAAAAATGTACATGGTTAACTAATAAACAACTAAAATACCTTTGTGAAGAGATATAATGTGTCTGCGGCTTCATTTAAGAACTTATTTATCTGCTTTGCTGTAAAAGTCTTGGATTTTTTCCCTTTATATCCTTGTGAGTTTCATTTCAAAAATGCAATCAGCCTGCTATATTTAGTTATGTCAACTTCGTTGTAAATACTGAGTGTACTTTTAATCATGGAGTATTTAACCCACATACTTGACACTTTATATTTTTCAGAATCTTTTTAACTCTTGAAAGTACGCTAACAACACATTTTCAGAAAATGATGTAGCATTTTTATTCATTTTCCGTTCCATGAATTCGTGGTAACATTTATTATAGTTGCTCCTAGATTTCGCCGGCAACAGGTTTATGGTCATGTTTGCCGCAGCTTCAAGAATGTCTGGTGGTGTACAATCACCACTATCCCCGCTTTCAGACATGTTTTTACACAAAAACATATGTATTTTACAAACAAAACTAAACTTTGTTTAAATATTGAAAAAAATATTTCAATGTCAAATGTTGGCGCCAAGGCGCAAACATCGATTGCGCATGCGTGTTGCGTCGTCGCGGACTCGTTCATTGAAACCTTTTTTTTTAAAGTAGTGGTTCAACCTCCTTGGTCCAGCTGGAGGTTGTATAGGTGTATCGTTATGATTAAAAAGTTATATTATGTTACAGGTGTCCATACAAGACCTGTATCGTAATTAAACTTTTTTTTATTATTTTGGCCTGTACGTAATGTTTGTCATAAGAGTTTTGTTTTCAGTTTTATAATCTTTGTATTATAGTATCAGAGTAGATAAAGATATTTATTTAATTTTATTTTTATTTAATTGGATGAACAAACGGCCAAATTATATATAACTATGTAGAGGAGACCAACAACACCTGGCCTTACTGTTCATCACTTCTAAAAACACAGTTATTTTGTACATAAACAAATTTAGAATACCTACATACCAAATTAAAATAATACACTTTATACTTAATTAAAATTATAAAAATATCTAAAACAATCAATCAAAGCCATATGAGTTACTTTTTGGAAAAAAAATTTATTAATGATTGAATAAAAATAATTTTGCATCATGTTGAATATGTCGACAAGTTTTGTATAATTCTTATTGAAATGATGAATTGTGCGTGGAATGTACGAATTCTGTCTGTAATTGGTGCGACAGCAGGGAACAGATAAGTATAAGTGGTTTCTCCTGGGACACGAGCTAAACGGAGTGACAAGTTTAAATTCAGACAGTAAAGAGGAACAATCTACCGTACTCGAGAGGATATTGTGCATGAATGTTAGGTCAGCAGCCTCTCTTCTCATATGTAGGCGTAATAAGTGGTGATGTTTGCTTCGTAATCAAAGTTTACGTTTGAGATTCTCGCTTTGTAGTTAATAAACCGAAGGAATTTGCGTTGCGGTTTTGCGAGTAGTGTGATGTATTCATTATATCTCGGGTTCCAGAATTGAGAGCAGTACTCCAGTTGGCTACGGACCAACGAACAGAAGAGAATCTTTAGGGTTTTAATTATCTTAAATTCTTTTGATACTGTGTTATCAAGAACCCGAGTGTTCTCAAAGATTTAGCTAGTATGATCTCTATGTTTATCGAATAGTAGTTTCGAATCCAAGGTGACACCAAGATCAACGACCAAATGAACTCTGTTAAGTACTAGCCCGTCATAGCCGAGTAGTCATTTTTCAAGGTCCTGGTGGATCTACTGAAAGTGATGCAGCAGCATTTGCTAATGTTAAGGTCAAGCTTGTTACGAACACAATAACTGTGTTGGTTGTCAAGATCAGATTGTAGAAGCATGAGATCATCTTCATTATTTATGATTTTGAAGATTTTCATGTCGTCAACGAAAAGATTGGCAGTGGAGTGCTGAAAGCATTGACCGATATCGTTGATAAATATGTTAAACAGGAGAGGACCTAATATTGACCCCTGCGGAACGCCTGAATGGATAGGATACAAAGCAGACGAATATCCATTCAGCACCACAGCCTGGCACCGGTTCGTAACATAAGACGTGAACCACCTGAGCAGGTCACCTCTTATACCTGCTAAGTATAACTTATCGAGCAGTATAGATCCGGTCAAATGCCTTGCAGTAGTCGGTGTATATAGCATCAACTTGTCCCCCGCCCTCCATACCAGCAGTCACCACATCGATAAAAGAAACTAAGTTGGTACAAGTCGATCTTCCCTTCATAAACCCATGTTGCTGCAGTGAAAAATAGTGATTAAGAGCGGCGTATAATTGCTCATGAATTATTTTCTCAAAGACTTTGGCCACGATACAGAGCTTTGAGATGGGCCTGTAATTAGAAATATCCTGTTTCGGTCCCTTTTTATGTATTGGAGTAACTGAAGCTGTTTTCCATATAATAGGCACTGTACCTTCAGAAATAGATTTATTTAAAAGTATTGTAATAGGAAGAGTCAGGCTTTTAGCACAATTTTGAATGAGAGTTGGGTGCAGTCCATCTGGCCCAGCAGATTTATTGCAATCAAGTGATTGTAAAAGCTTAAGTACAACTGAGGGAACTACAGCAACCGTACTCACGTCAGTCACGGAATCCAACGAGCCTGTGAGATGCGAGGAACACGAAGGTGGTTGAAGGGACGGTGGTAAGTTGTTGGAATTGAAGAAATCCGCAAACGCGTTACATATGTCAGTCCCTGAATCAACAGTGGCGCCATTGTAAGTCATTGACGTAGGGTATGCATTATGCTGCTTATTGGATTTAATAAATGTCCAAAATGACTTTGGATTCTCCCTAACAGAAATTTCAATTTTCTTAATGTATCTACTATGTCTAGATGTTACACCATTTATGCCAACCTTTTGCATCCTGTCAGATAAATGTGACTCGATGACATCAAGCGCAGCTCCACGAATACCATAATGGAAAAGCTTTCGAATCAGTATACGGTGTTCCACACAATCAAATGCTTTAGAGAGATCACAAAAAACACCAATAGCATCATGTGAGCTCTCTAAAGCCTTTAAGACATACGTCATTAACTTCACACCGGCATCCTTAGTTGATCTTGTTTTCGTGAAGCAGAACTGATTTTCGTGCAGTATTGAATGCTCGTTGAAGTGCGCCAAAAGTTGTCTGAGCATAATTTTTTCAAAGATCTTACTCAAAATTGGTAGTATAGATACTGGTCTATAATTTGAGGGGTCTGTTTTCTCTCCAGCCTTAAAAATTGGAGTGATTCTACTATATTTCATTAAATTAGGAAAGGTTCCTCTATCTATACAAAGATTAAATAAGCGGGCCAAAATGGGACCCATAAAACTAATAATTGGCTCTACAATTTTTACTGACATTCCCCATAAGTCTTCAGTAGTCTTTATATTTAAGCTTTTGAATGTATTTATAATTTTGACAGTTGAAGTATATTCAAAAGAAAAACAAGGTACTTCGTTCGTGAAATTAGCTTTAAGAATAGCTTCTGCTACATTTGGGCAAGAATTCAGTGACTTGGTGACTTTTAGAGGTAAATTAGAGAAGAATTTATCAAAAGTATTTGCTACATTTATTGGTCCTGAGACAGTCTGATTGTTAATTACAAAGACACATGCAGTGTCTTTTGGTTTATTTTTGCCGGTCTCAGTACTTATAGTCTTCCAAACTGTTTTTATTTTGTTATTCGATTTCCGAATTTTATCTCTAATAAACAAAGCTTTAGCACGCATACAAACAGTCTTAAATAATTTTGAATAAGTTTAGACATAGTTATGGAAAACTTTATCAGATGTCGTAGTTTTTTATGATATAACTCATACATGGTATCTCTACTTTTTCGAATACCTCGAGTAGCCCAGTCACCAAAAATTAACTTCCCGGTTGTACACATTTTAACCTGTAACTTCATTAATCTCGGTACTAACTAAAGATAATAATCTATAATAATAATCGTTAGGGTCCTCTTCAGAAAGATACGCGATACAAAGTTTTGCTTCAATATTTTGCTGAAGCTTTCCGAGCCTACTAGTTGTTAACGGCCTATGTACGATTATCATCTTTTTCATCTTGTCTGGAGGTCAAGGTACTGGAGCTAGAAACGAAGCTGGAGAAATCATCTCCTAGTATCAATGTTGAGCGGACCAACGAAGACTTAAAGATGCAAATTGACAAACGGGATCAAGAGCTCCTCCTCGGCGACCTAGAGATCGCGGGGATTCCGTTATCGCTCCAAAGATGCAAACAATTACCACGTCTAGCTATAAACCGTTTGAAAGCTTGTAGGAAGCCTTCAGTCGTCAAATCACTCACTACTTCTAGATGTATCGCACGTGTTGCCATACAGAAAAATAAGCAAATATAGCCCTTATATGCTTGATGACCTCTGCCCTTTGACGTGCGAATTTGAATAGGCCCTGCGTAGTAAACTCCACTGTTACTGAAAAGACGAGCTGGATTAACGCGCGCAGCTGGCAGTTGACCCATTAAAGTGCTCTTAGTAACAGCTGCATTTTTAGTGCATATCACACACTTGTGATAGTGCGACTTTACTAATTGTTTTGCGCCTATGATCCAATATTTTGAGGATATGTACGTCAAAACAAGCTGTGGGCCTCCATGAAGAGTTTGCCTGTGTGCATCTACAATTATCAAATTTTTCAAATGAGACCGTTTTGGAATCAAGATGGGATGTTTTTGATCAAATTTTAATAAAGAATTGTTCAATCTTCCACCTGCTCTCAAAATTCCATCCTCATCAATAAACGGGTTCAATCGGCGAAGTTTGCTACCTTTAGGTAAGTCCCGCTTTCGATGAATGACTAAAATTTCCTCGCTAAAATGCAAAGCCTGACACTGTTTAATGTAATGGTTTAATGCTTCTTTAATTTCTGTACATGTAAGATAGCCTTTAGCTTTTTGTGTTCCTGGCCCAGCATTGTTTATGAATCTTCTGCAGTATGCTTTGATTCTGACAGTTTTCGACAACGTTGAGTACTTGTCCCATAGCAAAACTTCTGTAGTGACACAATGTGCTTTGATTTTGACTGCTTCTAATTCGGTAGATGATGTCTTCGGTTTTGAATATCGAATAGGTTTTTCATAAAGGAATTCTGGACCATGAAACCACAACCGATTATTCAACAGTTCTGTGGGATGCATGCCTCTACATGCACTGTCAGCCGGGTTCTGTTTGGATGATATGTGAGACCAATTTTCAGGTTCCATATTAGTGAGAATATCTGAAACTCTATTTGCTACGAACACATTCCATTTGCTGGGGTGGCTGTTCAGCCAAGCAAGAACAACCGTGGAGTCTGTCCACGCATGGATGTTTTTCTTGTCTATGTTCAAGATTTGAGCAACTTCAAGCAAGAGCTTGCAAAGAAGTGTTGCACCGCACAACTCCAACCGAGGTATGGATATTTGTTTCACAGGTGCTACTTTCGTTTTTGCAGACACTAATGAGACCTTTACATTATTTTCAGAATCAATTACCCGGATGTACGTTACGGCAGCGTTTGCGGCCTTAGATGCGTCACAAAATCCGTGTAACTCTACTTGCACATCACTTGTTTTTGTTGCAATCCATCTCGGTAACCGTATTTCACCCAAATTTAGCTGTTATTCGCGGTAAGTTAGCCATTCCTTCAATAAGTTTGCTGGTACGACTTCGTCCCAATGTATTCCTGCTAGCTAAAGTTTTTTAAATCATGATTTTTGCTATAATACTGCTTGGCGCTACCCAACCAAGAGGGTCGTACAGGCGAGATATGTCAGAAATAATTTTTCTTTTTGTTACAGGTGATTGCAGTTTCAGGAGAGTCACTACGTAGCGGAAGGTGTCATCAGCTCTGTTCCAAGTTAACCCTATTATTTTGATTAATTCGTCTTCTTTCAATTTCAAATCCTTGACCATATCCCCTTCCTTTTGATGTGCTTTCATTTCCCTTGCCAGCGCATTGCAATTGCTGTTCCATCTTTGAAGCACAAATCCCGGCTTACGTAATAGTTCATTTATTTCCTTATATACCAATTT
This sequence comes from Selenia dentaria, assembly GCA_917880725.1. Taxonomy (NCBI): domain Eukaryota; kingdom Metazoa; phylum Arthropoda; class Insecta; order Lepidoptera; family Geometridae; genus Selenia; species Selenia dentaria. Next base: position 12,185,286 of record OU862877.1, on the reverse strand, counting down.
ACTACCTTCTTCAAATGTTTGAACTCTAGTCATCAAGTCATCCACATAAAAATCTTTAAAAATCTTTTCTACAACAGTAGGATGATCGGCGCGATGATCAAGTGCAACTTGCTGCAGAGCCTTTACAGCTAAATAGGGAGCGGTGGAGGTACCAAAGGTAACACGAGTGTGTCTGTAATGCGTGACACCCTTGTTATTATTTTCTCTCCACAAGATTCGTTGACAATCTGCATCTTTCTTTTCAATTTTCACCTGCCGATACATCTTTACGGTGTCAGCTGACATGTAGATTGGCGGACATCTCCATCGCATAATCATCATCATCATCATCTCAGCAGTAGGACTTCCACTGCTAAACATAGGCCTACCCCATGATTTTCCAAAAGGACCGGTTGGAAGCGGCCTGCATCCAACGTCGTCCTGCGACCTTCATCAGGTCGTCTGTCCACCGTGTCGGTGGACGATCTACGCTGCGCTTGCCGGTCCGTGGTCTCCACTCCAGAACCTTTCAGCCCCATCGGCCGTCTGTTCTGCGTGCTATGTGCCCTGCCCACTGCCACTTCAACTGGCTAATCTTCTGGGCTATGTCGGTGACTTTCGTTCTTCTACGGATCTCCTCATTTCTGATTCGATTACGTAGAGAAACCCCGAGCATAGCCCTCTCCATAGCTCATTGTGTGACTTTGAGTTTTTCTATGAGGCCTATAGTAAGAGACCACGTTTCAGTGCCATAAGTCATCACTGGTAACACACATTGGTCGAAGACTCTTGTCTTGAGGCCTTGAGGTATTTTTGACGAGAAGACTTCGCGAAGTTTCCGGAACGCTGCCCAGCCGAGTTGGATTCGACGATTGACCTCTTTCTCGAAGTTGGACCTGCCTAGTTTGACTGTCTGTCCCAGGTAGATGTACTCGTCAACAACTTCGAGAACTGAGTTCCCAACTGATATTGGGGTAGGTACAACATGGGCATTAGACATAATTTTCGTCTTGTCCATGTTCATCTTAATAGCTACCCGTTGGGAAACTCGATGGAGGCCTTCGAGCATTGTACTGAGGTCTTCCATGGATTCTGCCATGACTACAATATCGTCGGCAAATCGAAAGTGAGTGATGTATTCGCCGTTAATATTGATGCCAAGTCCTTGCCATTCCAGAAGCTTGAAGGCGTCTTCCAATGTAGCGGTGAACAGTTTCGGAGATATAACGTCTCCCTGTCTCACGCCTCTTTGCAATGGAATTGCTTTCGAACTCTGCTCCTGTACTCGGACTGACATGTAGGCGTTTTTGTACAAACACTTCAGCACTTCAATATACCGATAGTCAATTCGGCACCGCTGGAGAGACTCAAGCACTGCCCACGTCTCGATCGAATCAAAGGCTTTCTCATAGTCCACAAAAGCTAGACAAAGAGGCAAGTTATACTCTTCGGTCTTCTGTATAATTTGCCGTAGCGTGTGGATGTGGTTTATGTTACTATAGCCTTTTCGGAAACCAGCTTGTTCCGGAGGCTGGAATTCATCAAACCTGCGACTGAGACGGTTCGTTATGACCTTCGAAAACAGCTTATAAACATGGCTCAAAAGCGAGATGGGTCTGTAATTTTTAAGTAAAGTGTTGTCACCTTTCTTGAAGAACAGCACCCCCACGCTTTTGTTCCATGTTTCTGGCGTTGAACCTTCGAGTAAGACGGTATTAAAGAGCTTCTGAAGGACTTTAAGTACCGGTGTTCCACCCGCTTTCAGAAGCTTAGATGTGATTCCGTCGTCACCAGGCGCCTTGTTGTTCTTAAGCTGTTTCAAGGCCATTCTAATCTCGTACAGGCTGATGTCCGGGATATCTTCGGTATAATGTCGGGTTAGCTTGGCTCTTGGGTCTTTGGCCGAGCTGCTAACAGGTTTAGCGACCGAGGTGTATAGCTGTCCGTAGAAACTCTCTACCTCTCCTAATACTTCTGTTTTGGTCGACGTTACACTGCCGTCTTCTCTCTTCAGCTTCGTCAACTGGCTTTGCCCAATAGACATGTCTCTTGCAAACACTTTGGAGCCTTTTTTCCGCTCTATCGTCTCTTTAATACGGTTTGTATTAAAGATCAGGATATCGTGTCGCAAGGACTTCCATATTCGTCTATTGAGCAGCCTATATGCTTCAGCATCATCCAAAGACTGCAGTTTCAATGAACGTCGTTCAGCCATGAGGTTGAGGGTATCGTTGGAGAGTTTCTGTGGCCTATCTGTACGGTGGGGTTTAAAAAACTTGGAACCCACTGTATGGACAGTTTCTACTAACCTGTTATTGATCTCGTCCACTGAAGCGATGTTCTCAAGGCAATCGAAGCGATTGGATAGCTCAAGTTGAAAGCTCTCGGGGTCTTGAATATGGGCACGAGTAGGTTGGAGCGTAGACTTCATCAGACAAGACCTCTCCAGTTTGACATTAATATTCACCGTGCCTCTTACCATTCGGTGATCACTACCGGTTTTAACCATGTTGATCACGGAGACATCAGTGAATATTTGCCTTTTGGTGGTCATAATGAAGTCAATCTCATTTCTCGTGGAACCATCGGGACCCAGCCAGGTCCATTTCCTGTGAGGTGGCTTCTGAAAGAAAGAGTTCATCATAAAGAGTCCCTCTTTCTCCAGGAAGTCGGCCAAACTCTGTCCCCTACGGTTTCGTTGTCCATAGCCAAATTGCCCCACTTTCGACTCATTCTCGCTTCTCTTACCCAACTTCGCGTTGAAGTCCCCCATAACAACTAGAAAGTGCGTTTCAGAGGTATGTATGGCCTGACTAATGTCCTCATACATATCCTCCACCTCATCATCCGGGTGCGACTTCGTCGGTGCGTATACCTGAATGACCTTCAGCGAATATCGTTTGGATACTCTGAGTATTAGGTATACGACCCTATTGGAAACGCTATCGATCTTAACTATGTTGTTTGTAAGGGACTTGTGGACGAGAAACCCGACACCACCTTGGGACTGTTGGTCGCCCTCCCGGTGGTAGAGTAGGTTTCCTGATTTTAGGGTTATCGTGTCCTCACCCGCTCTACGGACTTCAGAAAACCCCACAATGTCCCAGTGTAGCTTACTCATTTCTTCTTCCAGCTCATATATTTTCTCGTCTGTCCTCATCGTGCGTATGTTGTGTGTTACCAGGGCCAGTCGTCGTCGTTAGGGGTGGTAGCCGGGCGTCTGCCGGGGATTCTTAGCACCCCCTGCCCCACCGTTACCGTGGCCGCTACCGTAGCCAGGAATAGCGGGGCTGCCGGGGACTGGGGGCCTGGTTCTTTTTGTCCAATCCATAAGGGGTTTTTGCCATCGCATAATGATGTGTGTCAATTCTAATTGTAATGTAGGTCCAACTAATAACTGATCATTTAGTGACTTGATATTTTTTCCTTTGCAGGATGCATCAAAAACAATCCTGACCTTGGTAGTCTCCTTGTCGTTTCTGACAACAGCGTGATGAGGTAAATAAATGGCTCTTGGATTATTAACCTCTTCTGGAGGCACCATCTCTAGGTGGTTCAGCTCTAGATATTCATTGATTACCTCCTGGTACTTTTCCTTTAGCATCAGGTCCTTATTTAATTTGTTTTCTAATGAACTTAATCGTTTTTCAGCTATTTCCTGTGATCCTGATACTTCTGGAAATTCATTTTTGTATGGAAGTTGAACAACGTATCGACCGTTACAATCTCTTTGAGTCGTCTGGTTAAAGATTTGCTCGCAAAGTATCTCATCATTTTGCGTAAGGAGTTTGTATCGAGTATGTTTTGAGCAAGAAAATTGTATAAGGATCGAGATGCAGGTCGAATATATTGGTGTGTTTTAAATTGAAACAAAAAAAACAGTGATTAAACGGCCTGTTTATACACTGTTTTCAGTGAATAAAATAAGCTTTTTAGAGTGGGAATGGTATAAAATATTTGTTGCGTTATCATTATATCACAACATATAGGGATGGAATTCTACGAACTCCAAAGCGATTGCAGAGCATCGGCCTGTTAAAGTGATCCATGTTAAAGTGAACAATATTAGCAGACTTACCTAAAGATGTCCCCACGGCTATCATCAGCTCCAGCTGACGCTCTATTCCAACACAACACTTCACACCAGCATTTATTGCATTTATTTTTCGCTTGAGAATACTAGCACATCCGTCATATTGCAATCTAGTTGTTCTACTTGAGCTGCGTGGGCGCACGTCACGCCGTAACGAGTGCGCCAGACAGACTGTCTGCGTAACCGAATATATCCGATTACCGATATGCTTGTGACGTTACCGAAGGCTTCTTCCTTCTAAGCAGCCCTAGGAAGTCTGCATGCGCTTCATCGCGCTTGTCTTTCTTTACATGTCTTAACATACAAAGTGTTTCGCAAACGCACTAAAATCGTATTGCAAACTAACTAAATTTTAATTGATGACGATACATTACCGCCCACCAAAATACACGATAGATTTATTTTCAAATAAAATACTGAGAATTAAGCCACACAATGGTGATATGAACCTATAAACACGCACCGGTACACCGGTGGCCAAATCTATATACATTGCATAAAGTGGCGCTGGTACACCGGTGTACCGCAGTCAAAACCCATATCAGGACTGAAGATAAACGTTAACTGTTCAAATATACAATACATTTCGGTTTATTAGATGTTTTTTTTAATACCTTGAAATCATTTTTACATAGAAATATACATTATTTTGGTTATCAGTAGGCTAGTAAAAAAACAATGGGCGTCGATACCATATCTCTCTTAAACTTTCGCAGGTGTGCGTGTAGTAGTGTATTGTTTTCGTGAATAAGTACCATTTCGAGGTAAAAACCTAAGAAAAAGCTGACAATCCTCTTATATTATGGTTTTGTGAGCAATTCCCGTAATTTGATAAAGGCAGCCGCCATATTGTTTTGATAACGAGTGGTACTACGATTTTGAGATCTATTTGGTTAGCGTTAGAGTATATGTTTTTATGACAATTTGTGGATTTAATATGGATAATTTATAAAATAGGTAGTAAAGGTTTTCAAAGTCTATTATACCGTTGTGATTGTATGTTTACTCCTTTTACTCCTGCTTGAGAGATAAAATTGGTATTTGTAGAATTTATTTCATTTTTTATTTTTTTGTTGCGGTTCAAGTTTTTATGTATTTTTTCGGTTGACTTTAACTCTATAATTTGACTAAATAGAAACAGATAACAATAACAAAATGAAGGAAGATGTACTGGGTAGCTAGTGTAAATTTACGCCGTTTACAGATATAAAATAGAACAAATAGCTGTTTTACTACGATTTTACTCCTGCAAACGTTTGCTGCGCGCGCCAATTTTTTAAAGAGTGAATTTTCGCGCGCTTTTTCCGTTCGATTTAGCGCCAAAATATTTTTTTATTTTTAAGCTACTTATGAGCGCTATTACATTTTGACGCCGCGCCAAGTTAGGTTTTTTCGGCAGCCAACTACTATAACTTATTCTATGTGTAGCAGCGGAGCGGGCGTATGGGAACGTGTTGACATTTAGTCAACACGTTTCTAGTCTTGATCCGTGATATACTTCTACTATACCATAGGAACTTAAATTTATTTAAAGGTTTTTATTAAGCACCGTGGTGAAGTAGGTACACAAATTTACTTTACGTTTTCATATATGCTCTAATAGATAAGATTAAGTATCTATTATAAAAATAAAAAGATAAAATTACATAACTTATTAGTTATGAACTTACTGTCTGTGATATATATGTACCATACGATTACTTTTCGAATATTGGAAAATCTCTAGCACTAAAAATTAGACCAACTATATGTACAAATACAATTAATCAGCAGTGTAACTCTTTTGTACTAAATGATACGAATACAAATGAAGTGGATAGAATCCTGATGACTTTGAAATCTGATAGCTCACCTGGTTGGGACAATATATCAACTTGATTCTTAAAATTAATTAGAAGTGAAGTTGTTCCTATCATAACCCATCTTGCTAATATATGTTTTCAAAAGGGATTATTTCCAGGTCTTTTAAAACAGGCAATAATTATTCCGGTTTACAAGGGTGGAGAAAGCAGTGACATAAATATTTATCGTCCTATAGCCTTATTGCCAGCAATATCAAAAATCATAGAAAAGTTACTTAATTTTCGGTTACTTAATTATATAAATTCATTTAATATATTTTCTCCTATGCAATTCGGCTTTAGAAAAGGTCAATCTACGGAAGATGCAATAACTGCTTTAACCTCACTTGTAATAGATCAATTAGACAAAGGAAACAGATGCTTAGCGGTATTCCTGGATCTTAAAAAAGCGTTTGATACGGTCTCTGTCCCGATTCTTATAAGGAAGCTGGAAAGTATTGGAATCAGGGAGACACCGTTAAGACTTCTTATAGATTACTTATCTTACAGAAAGCAGAGGGTTAGGGTGGGGAAAACTATTAGTGATGACATGGATGTAACATATGGAGTACCACAGGGTAGTGTATTGGGCCCTACCCTATTTTTAATTTATATTAACGACTTGTACAATTTAGGAATCAAAGATGCCAAACTATTTTCTTACGCCGATGACACTGCTATTGCTTTCTCCGGAAAGTCTTGGCTTACAAAAACAATGCTGAGGCAGGTATGGCACAGGTGGCTGCTTGGCTTAAATCTAATTTACTTACACTAAATACTTCCAAGACCAACTACATATGTTTCAGTATTAGTAACCGTACTCAACCACCACGGAATTTGACTTAAGAGTTCATGATTGTGACATTAGGAACGATACAAACTGTGGATGTCCCAATATTCATAAGATATATTATACGAAGTATCTGGGCGTTATTATAGACTATAGATTATCTTGGCATGCTCATTTGGAGCAAGTGTCCAACAGAATAAGGAAATTAATATGGATTTTTAGGTCTCTTAGGCATGTTGTTTCTAAAAAAAGTAACAATTCTCCTCATAACCTACTAAATAATATTTATGTGTTGTTGGCACAATACATCTTAATATATTGTATTCCAATCTGGGGAGGGGCATCAAAAACTAAACTTATAGCAGTTGAGCGGGCTCAACGGGCATTGATTAAAATTATGTATTTCAAAAATATCAGATACCCCACCGAAGATGTTTATTTGATCAGCAACTTGCTTTCGGTTAGAAAACTTTATCTTGTTTACTCAGTTCTCAAAAAACATAAAACACTTCCGTTTGATGCAAACGCCCAGAATCCATCAAAAAGAAAAAAGACCTCGGTAGCGCAAATACCAAAATGTAAATCACAATTTGCTTTAAAGCAATATAGTGCACGATCAGCATATATATACAATAATAAAGCTAACAAAGACCTAGATATATATGCTAAATCGTTCTATGAATGTAAAAAATGTATCATTAAGTGGATAATACCGCTTACCTACAACGAAAATGAACTTCTAATTCAGGTTTAATAAGGTTCAATAAGTTACACAATTCAGCACTTACACACAGACACTCGTTCACACCCCCTTACAAAAACACAAACATTCCCATTCACCATCTTTCACACTCACCACACATACACTTTAAATTGTATTTTTTTTCTATGTTATGGAAGAGCAGAGACTCCTAATACAGGCATTCTTTGCTTAAAAGGAAACCCTGGTCGCTTAAGATTGAAAATTGTATTCTTTGGTTACTGAAATAAATATTATTATTATTCACATTATTTATTTCCTTTTCTTAAAATTACATTTTTTACAATATTTCTATATACAATAAAAAATAATAAATAAAAAACATTGTAAAAAACCTAATCCTAGATTGCCAACGGTAGCGGGGCATGACCCAAACTACTATTATTATTATTCCTTTTATTCAAAATAAATCACGGATTTCATCCAGTCCTTTACAAAGGCATAAGTGGGGTTGTAGCCAACACTTAGAGGCCTGTTTGGTATAAAAATACAAAGGAGTATAAAAACCAGAAAAAAATGTTGGATGAAGGGTAACATGGTACTTATAACTATTACAAATATGGGTAAAATGGCCAGGCTATTGAGATGAACTTATTAGTGATAAGGAAGATAGTGGGCTATGGAAGAGACTACGGTACTTGCCAATTTTAGTCTCATGTTAAAATATTTAGGCAGGTGGTGACTTGCCATCCACTAAACGGCCCCCCATAAAGGCCACCATGAGTGGTGACAAAAGGGGCAACGTTGGTGTGGATGGCTAAAGAGTGTCGAGAGGTGTGCTGCGGTTTCACTAGAGCGCTACTACCGGCGTTATGCCCTTTAACACTTCCACCCTTGGAGCTTTTTGTTACTTGCTCTTGCGTCTCCACCCCCAGACGGCCAATTAAGGCAAGCCGGGGGTCAGGGGTCTCATTTAGCCCCAGGGAGAATAAGGATCCGCGGTGTCGCCACTCACTCATTATTATTATTATTATTATTATTACCATACGTGTATAACTATTGCATTTAAAAATTGAGTGGAAAAATAACAAATTTACATTTAAAACCAGTAAGTAATTAATTACACTTACCAGGTAAGTATTTATGCTTGCGTGTTTTGAATGTTAATTTGTTGTTATTTTTTTTAATGTAATGTCTAAAAGTATTAAGGAATAAAAAATACAATAAAGGTAGATTTTATGTATAAGCATTGTTAACGTTTCATCATCAATATATAGAACAGACATTTAAAAACATATTTCGCGCAATGGCATTGAACAAGCTTTCTTCTTTTTTCATTCCGTTTCCTTGAATATCGGCATTATTTTGTGAATGATAAAATAAGCATTATCTGGGCTGAATAATTTTATAAATAATAAGAAGTATATTTTATACTACGGTATACTAACCGTATTTTCATCTAAAGAGAAACACTTTACAATTCTAACGTGAAATCATTCGTTAATTCATCAGATTCATTAGTAACAACAAGCTCGTGTATATTATATAATAAAATAAATAAAAATATTACCTTGCTTCTCTTGCTAACTTCAGAGATTCAATGTGTCGTATTTTACATTTACTGACACATTGGTACTTATAATTGTTTTATTTTCATTTTGACTTGTCAAAACGCTCAACTAAAATGAAAATAACGTTTGGAAAAACGAATTGGGTATGATTAGACATATGCAGAAAAAATATTTATACATATGAGATTTAGAAGATATGAACCGATACTTACAACGATCAAAATCCTGCGGTCCTACTTCATGACTGCTTAGCTCGCACACGAAGTCACGTAGCGATACGACAGAGCGCGCGAAATCAAGCGACATAAGTCCGTCCGTGGCAAGCGCTCGCGCGGTGCTGATCTTGCGACATTGGGGCAATCAAATATATACTACTTTAATTTAGTAAATAAAAAATAAAAGCATTGATTTAAAAACTATAAATTGTTATTTGTAGTTAAAAGAAATGGTAAATTTTATATTGATATTATTATTTTGGAAATGTGAAGTAAATCTCTGGAGATATTTTGACTTTTTAAGAAGTGTTTTTGCGCGATAATCTTTTTCAATGTGATTTTTTTTTTCATTACTTGTAAGGCAAAATACAAAAATCTATTCTGACATTATGGAAGTACGGGATGTTTCCTAAGCCAAAACCAAAAGATTTAAGCAAAATTAATACAATTACCATGAAATAAGCACCATTGATATTTTTAGTCATACAAAGGTGTGGCAACGACTCGCTACTATCTCCTTGTAGGTAATACATACTCCAAGCTATACATAAAGAGTTCCTTTAACTTTTACTTTTCTGTTTGACACTTTCAAATTTAAAATTAGATGATGTTTTTATGACAGCGATTCGGACAGGGTTTTTTTATGTAGATTGGTTATATTTGGGTAGAACACATGTGTATCATTTAAATTACGAGAGAGAAACACTTTCTGCAGTGCTAGTAACAGGAGCAAGGATCACAGCTGGAGTTCGCTGCTAGTATCTAGGTACGCATCGGAGATAACTTCGGTGTCCTCATTGGTGACCCCGACGTAATGATGAAAATGAGTTGATGAGAGAATACTGTAGATGCCAAAAAGAAGGTATGAATTTTGCTATTCAAATATAATGGTGCTTACTGCATTTACTTGATCGTGATCAAATACGGAATACTACGCGCGAGTTCTATATATTGAGTCAGGAACGTATCTGTGAAATGATCGTAATAAATCGAAGATTATTGCTCGGAATGTTTCCTAAAATGACTTCGACCAATTTTCGCTGCGACTAAGGCTAGTGATACATCGACGTTTTAAGGCCTACCATTCGGCAGTTATTCTAAACAATATTTTTATAAATGTGAGGAACACAATTTTGTTACGCGTCCGTGTATTTGAGTTTGGGTTAGACTGTCTACTCTGATTCTAGCATGAGAATGCGGTAATAAATTATAGCAATTGAATTATTTGCTGAGAGTATCAAATGTAATATTTAGAATCAAATAATAATTAGTAATTTCATTTAAGCATTTCTTTGTGATAAATAATAATAGTAAGAAGAGGTAAATAAGATTATTATCGCTTATAGACGCAAACTCTACATAAACGGACTTAGTAAGGCCTTACTAATTTTAGGGTAAATAGAAGAGGATCTTGGCATGATGGAGAACATTTGTGTCACAGTAAAGAGCAGCTCTTAATCCAGCGTTCGAGTTGTAAGCCTTGAACATGCCAAGAATCCTACTTTCTAAAATCATAATAAAACTAAAATTCTACGGCAAATCTAAAGAAATTAAATTAATTACTTACAATATGAAAATTAATGAAATATATTATATTTTTAAATTATAGAGATATCTATCAATGATTTACTTGGCAAAATAAAACTTACTACTATAATAATCATCATAATAAATATATGCCTGCTAGTATTGAGTTATCCAATACAACAAAGATTCTGCTGATACTTAAGTATTTGAAATAATTGCTTTTCCAGCAATGGTTCAATGGATGTCATGTAAAACACTAGTAATCTAAGTATAGCAATCTCGTATAAAAAGGAGATTTATGTATGTGGTAAGTCTTATCAAACTTGGTCAAGCAATGCAGCACCTTGAGAATTCTTGTAAACCACAAACAAGGGTCTAGAGATTTCTCTAATTCACTGATATTATTTCCCATATATTGCTTTCAGTAAGCAAGTAAATGATTAAACTTGAACAATTGAACTATTCAGGGAATAGTGGCTGATAATATTTATCTAAAGGAGTTGGATAATCAGCGTAGTAGTTACTGATCACAAGAGATTTCTAAAGCGCATATAAAGTGTATTTTTACTTTAATTTCGAATTTATTTCCTAGCAGTTTTCATAAACGTAACAAATAGTACATATTATAGAGACACTTAGTCTGCAAGAGATTATATCAACCTTATCAACAGCTAAATGCTCATAGCAACAAACATAAATATAAAAAGAAAGCTAGTTGTATAATTAACAGGTTTATAACTGTTATTAATAATAACGAAAATCATGCGTATATCTGATTTTATTTAATGGAGTTGTTTATATATTATTTCACTAATCAAAACTGATTTATCATATTTAACAGATAGTTTTGCAAGCTAATAATTATATAGTAAAACTTGCAAATATCCTACTGTTTCTATGTTCTATGGTCAAATAACATAGACCTTAAATTCAGAAACTTATATTGATGATTAATATCTTCCACGATTAGAAGTCAAATCAAGTACATAAGCTAGAAATCTAGGATCAGCTCAGTCAGTCAGTCTGTAAGAACTAAGTATTTGCAATCTAGTATGTTCATCGCAATTTTTCGTTATCAGCTAGCAGTTCAGTAATGTAGTAGTAGGTTATCCATCGTAATATCAGAATAACTAGGCGTTGCTTTTGGTTTCTTTAGGCATCTATAGTTCTGAATAGTTTTCTCTGTTTCAATTCTTTCCGAAAAGAGCAAGGTCACAGCAGCGGTACACAGTGTTAGGGTCCTCCTAGACTAGACGATCATTGGCCAAAATGAATTATTAAAATAAAAAAATTAAAATTGGGGGGGTTGTTACAATATTTTAACGCTAAACATCTTGCTAACACGCATTTTTTTGTATATCACGTCTTAAAGGATGATAGGAAGGAAGATCATGATACTAAAGGGCTTCCAACGTGATACTGAAGGCTTAATAAAGATATGCCGAAGCACGCTAAATCTTCTTAATACGAAAATTAACCCTAGGTATAAACAACATACGTATATGAACAACATTATCACTATGAAATTGAGAGAATTAAATGATAGAGAACATTTAACTTAACCTATGAATAAAAATAACAAAAATATTAGTCCATTTGGCTTAGAGTATCCAGAATTGCTGACTTACTAAATAGTGTAACGTGTTAATACCTGGGTGATAATTTTCACGATGGAAAGCGTCTATAATCATGTACGTGAGTTGAGCCTGTCGAGGGAGCATGGCAGGGTGCTTGTGGCTAAACTCGAGTCCTGATCGGGATAATCTACCGCCCAATGCCCCGCTCAATATCCCCAGGCTGTCGATTAAAGGATTTACCTTTTGCATTTGTTTTGAAAGAAGCTTTTCTTCTTTCAACCGTTTAATGTCTTCATGAAACTGAAGAAGTTGAGTACGTTGGACAATCATCAATAACGCATAATGAAGTTCTGCACGATTTAGATAAAGATCAGAACGGCGAGTGGTTTTGCAACGTAAATTATTAATATAACGGAGCAATAAACAGACGATTCGTTGTATTTTACGAATTGATGAATAACGAGTCAGTAAGAAGTCAATCGGATGGGACGGGCTATCGTTCGTAAGGAGGCTTTATATCTTTTCTTCAGCACGCAATTCCTCCTCAGGAGGATCTGAATTTGATCGAGGCCAAGACTGAACGTCCTGAGAAAGCCAACTAGGTCCTGCTCACCATAACTCGTTGTTAACAAGTTCCGCTGGCGTTTGAATGCGTGTCGCAACATCTGCAAAATTGTCTGAGGATTGGACGTGGCACCACTGTGCATCGGGAACCGCGTCCTGAATATGGCTCACACGATTGGCCACGAACGTCTTCCACCGGATGGAAGGCGATCTTATCCATGAAAGCGTGACAGTTGAATCTGACCAAGCGTACATGGCTGAAATGGGGAGATGAGGTCGATATACCTCGCTAATGAATTTAAGTAAGACTGCTAACAATACAGTAGCACAAAGCTCAAGCCTCGGTAAGGACATTACTTTGATAGGAGCTACCATTGCTTTGGAAATGACGAAGAAGACCTTGACATGGTCCTGAAGGTCATACGTACATATATATACGTCATACGTCATACGAACACGCAGATAAACAATACCTGAAAAATCACGCTGAGAGCTGTCCGCGAACCCGTGAATTTGACATGACTTCATATCAGAAACAGAAAGCAGCCGTGGTATTTTCAGGTTTTTTATACGAGAGAGTTCTTAAGTATAGCGATTCCACTGTCGCTTTATATCGTCAGGAGGTTTGTCATCCTACAAAACTCCAAGGATCCACAACTTCTGAACTAAATACTTTGCGAAGAAAGTTAACGGTGACAGAAAACCTAATGGATCGAAAATCTTTGAAAACTCGCTCAGTTTGTTTCGTTTACTACAAGCACGATCTTGATGCCTAACATCAAATATGAAACAATCTGAGCTAGGTTCCCACTTCAAACCCAATATTTTGAGCACATAGGATTTTTCAACATCCATCGAAACGCTGTCCGTGAGACAGTGTTCGGGAGGAAGGTCAGCTAGAAGGTTGGGATCGTTACTAGCCCACTTACGCAATTCCATATGACCGCGCTTGAGAAGTTCTACTACTTTTGCGTTCGTTTGAACAACTTGTTTAAATCTGAACAACCAGTTACTGTGTCATCTATGTAGACGTCGGTCATTATAACAGATTGAGCGAGAGGTAGATCACTACCCTCATCGTCAGCAAGTTGTTGGACTGTACGACAAGCTAGAAACGGGGATGATGAAACACCGTAGGTAACGGTGTTCAACCTGTATTCTGAAATAGGTTGCGATGAGTGAAATCTTCAAAATATACTTTAATAATCTCGATGTTTTTCGTTTATTGGAATTTAACGGTACATTTTACACACGTCAGCAGAAAATACAACAGCATGAAGACAAAACCTAAGTAGAATTTCAAAAATGTTGGCTTGCAACTTTGAACCGATGAATAAGGTTTCGTTAAGCGATACGCTGGTGATGGCATTCTTATGAGAGGCATCGAATACGACGCGTAGTTTTGTACTGACGCTGTCAGGGCGAAGAACACAATGATGTGGAATGTAGTACTTTCCTTGTTGCAAATCTTCTACAAGCACAGGACTCATGTGACCACACTGAAGATACTCAGCTATAAAGCTCGAGTATTGTTCTTTAAGAACCGACTCATTGAAAAGTTTAGCTCCAGCGAATAAAAGCAACGTAATGCTGAAGCTCGTGATCCGGGAAACGAGAACTCCGCCTCTTCATTGAAAGGCAAAGAAACACTGGAACATCATGTCGTATCACCAGTTGTTGTATCACGATAGATCTGTTCACATCGTTGATCTGCTGCAGTTATCTTCTTGACGAACGGAAGATCGTGAGCTCCCAGAGCTTCTTGACTTCCTGGAGCATCTGGTCATCCGACACGAAGAACGAATTTGTGTTGTTTTCTGATTGATTATCGCCAACGCTTCCTAGTGGAAGCCAGCCGAACACAGAATTCAACGCAGATGGTTGCTTTGGCCTTCCACTCACGCTTCCGGGTAGAATTAGAGAGGGGAAGATCTCTGCACCAAGAAGAATATCGATCGGACCAGGTTTGTCACAATCTGGATCACACAAATTGAGACCACGAATATGAAGCCAAGATGATTTATAAAGTCTGACACTTGGCATATTTCCACAAATATTAGGTATTGTCAGCGCCTCAACGTTAAAAGTCACTCGACCGTTTATACCTATCTGAAGTGGAACAGCTCCGGAAATCGAGGCTGATGATTGACCTAAGCCACGAACTTGGCGTGAGGTCATACGTTTTACCAATTCCTAAAAGGTTCACTGCTCGTTCTGAAATGAAATGGGCTTGACTACCACTGTCGATGACAGTGCGAAAGGATTGATAGTTGCCCGAGGAGTCACGAATATTTATAAAGGCAGTGGATATAAGAACAACTGAACCGTCACCAATGTTAGTCAGTACACGAACGGATTCATTGGTTAGAGGTTTCTGTTCAGAAAGTGGTGTCGAATTATCCTGATGTAGAAGCGTATGATGCCTCTGACGGCATTTCTGGCACGTAAAAGGTGTTTTGCAATAGCGAATGATGTGTGAAGGTTTTAAGCAGTTAAAACTACAACGGTTTTTCCTAGCAAAGTCGTGCCGTTCTAGAACCGACAGAGCCGCGAATGACTTACAATGTAAGATGGAATGATGTTCTGAACAGAAAGAGCACTTAAAAGTCACTCCTGACACAGCAGTTGAAGTGGGGCTAGATTGCTTCACTTCTGGTTGAATGGTTGTCTTATCTGAATTTGACAGTAATGACGATGTCATTTTCTTGTTACTATTGTTATTTGTTGACTTGACACATGTCTTGTTACTACAACTCGTAGACTGTTGACTCTCACGATTACCCAAAAAGTGGGTATCTCGCACGAGCGCATCGCATCGCGATTCGAGAAAATCTTTTAGAGCACTGCAGGATGGTAGTTCTGACGAGGGATGCGCTTGTTCAAAAGCGCAGTGCGTCTCTGAATCCAACTTCGGTAACAAATGATAACATAGAACAAAGTCCCAATGTTCCGTCGGCAAGTTAAGACCTTTTAGAATAATCAAGTTTTTATTAAAAAGGTCCAACACGCGTCTTAATTCGGAAGGTGAGCTTACCTTCAAGTTAATGTTTTGCATTTCTCGCCAACAAGTGAAAGCGAGTTCACGTTTGTCACGATATCAAGTTACTAGTGTTTTGTAGGCTTCAACATAGTAGGTGCCTTGTAACGGAAAGGTACGAATAAGTCTTAATGCGTCCCCGAATAAACTAGCTCGGAGGTACTGCATACGATCCGAGTCTGTTAGTGATTCATTCGAATGAATGGGCGAATTGAACGCATCGTAAAATATAGGTCACTCTTTGATGTTACCATGAAACCGTGGAAGATCGATCTTGGGAAGCCTAATAGCGGACGTAGGTAAACAATATTGTGTGGGCGACTCCCCAGAGGAAGAAGGAGTAACTAGTTTACGATGAGTCGCGAGCACTTGGAAATAAAAATCATCGAACTCGCTACGAATAATTTCTTCTTCTTCTGCCTCCGCATCGTTAACAATGCTCAGAATATCGCTATGCGCTTCCTCGAAATTATCAGAATGCTTCTTTGCCGCAGAATAATACGCCATGAATTCATCTACGCGAAACGAATCCGATACTGCTAAATGAGCCACTTCCAAAGTTTTTCGTAGTCGGTTAAGTGCTAATGTACGTTTACGCCGTAATACGGGTAAGTCACTATTAGTCAGCCCACAAGTCTCAAATGATGCCTTCTTCTTCAAAAGATGAGCGCATTTGGGTACGTAAGACATCTTACTTTAAAACTTTCCGAAATGAGAATAATCGAAATAAAATTAAATTAACCGAACTTTTTCCGATTTGACCGAACCAAAGCACAACCCTATTTGTTGATTTAACTCTAATTTAAATGTGCAAATCAAAAGTGAACGAAAATTTATCGTATTATATTAATAGATTTATTATCGACGGAACCAAAACACTTATTTTTAAGACACCATAAAGTTTGAAGTAACAACAATAACTTAGTAATTATTGTTGTACATATTAGATAAACCGAATATTGTGTGTATTGAAATTTTCATTATCAAAATAAAAAACTGGAATTACCAATCGTATTGCTTTAGACGGTTTGACTTTGTTTGTATTGAACCCTAACTCGAATTTTAAACGAAACACGAGCTAGAAATCGTATTACTTTCTATGGAACAAACTCATTTTATTTAATGAACCATAAAGATATTGTACAAATCACGATTACTATAAAACATAAATAAATGTTGTGATCTTAGACGGTCTCTAATATTTCACAACAACGATGACGGTTAGATTGATTTGTACCTACGATACGAATAGCACGGTAACAGCTGATTTACCTATTTAATTATTGTGACTTAATAATGTACGAGATTAATACATGTAGGTACTGAATAATATTTACGAATGGTTTACATGTACTAAATAACGAAACGCACGAAACAATAATTCTGTATTCGATAGATACAAATCGTTGAACTTATGCGTGAAGTCATTGTGACGGAATGCCCAGATGGAAAAATAAACACACAACAAATAGATACCTACCTAAGTAATGGACGGTAAACAATGAAGTGACAAAAATAGATTGGAATGTTTGTTATTTTCTTCATCGAGTTACTATTTTGAATGAAAATAAATACGAAAATAAATACAAGATATTGAAAGCTAACGTGTTGTTCATATTGTTAAAAGAAATATTTATGATTTAACGAGATTTGAAGCGATTAGATATGATCTCCGCATGGACGGCCATTTGAGCAAATTACTTAAACAATGAAAATTCTTACTAATTAAAATGGATTACTTTTATAAAAGTATTCCCGGGTTTCGGCACCAAAAATAATGTTGCGTTATCATAATATCACAACATATGGGGATGGAATTCTACGAACTCCAAAGTGATTGTAGAGCATCCGCCTGTTGATCCATGTTAAACTGAACAATATTAGCAGACTTACCTAAAGATTCCCCACGGCTATCATCAGCTTCAGCTGACGCTCTCTTCTAACACAGCACTTCATACCAGCATTTATTGCATTTATTTTACGCTTGAGAATATGTATAATGAAATCGTATTGAAAACGATTAACTAACTAAATTTTAATTGAAGACTATACAATATTTTTCCTATTAGTTTAGAAAATAAAAAGCTTTTAAAGAACAAGTTATAATGTAGATTGTTAATTCTTGGAGTCAATTAATAATAAATCTTATCTATTAATAAAAATAATTAATATTAATAATATCCTAGAATGCCGTATTTATTTTTTGGCTTATCTATTATTTGGTTCAACTAGTTTTTATTTTCACGTATGCACAATATATAGATATTTTTTCGGATTATATATATATAATTATATATTCAGATTATATAAATATATAAAGTTTCCAGTAGCAATTTTTTGCTACGGGAATAAAAAATATATTAATTTCAGCACTGTGATATTGTATAGTCTGTTGTACGAGGGTCAAACTGAAAGTTCTTAGAACTGGCCACTTATAAACAATATAATAAAAAAATAATTCTATAATTTGAAAATAGAACTCTTTGCCAATATTACTGAGTATATACTTCATTCATTTGTCATTTGTTTTACGATTTGGCGGCAAATTGAAAATTGTCTGTGTCACGTCAACATGAATTTAACACGAGAAAATTTTCGTGCAATGATTATTTATGACTTTCGATGTCATTTAAGTCAACAAGAAAGTTATGATAGACTACGATTGGCCTTTCACGATGAAGCCCCATCTCGTGCGACTGTTTACAACTGGTTTAATGAGTTTAAACGTGGTCGCACTAATCTCACTGATGATTTACGTGAGGGACGGCCTTCTACGGCGACGACTGAAGATAACATCTGTGTTGTGCGGCGTATGATAGAGACTGACAAAAGAGTGACCTATCAGCAGATTCGGACAAGCTTAGGCATCGGTATGAGTCAAGTGCACAAAATCCTACACGAACATTTAGCGGTCAGGAAGCTTTGCGCCCGGTGGATACCTCATAATTTGACTGAGGCTCAAAAACTCCATCGTGTGGATTGGTGCCGTAAAATGATTGAAAGATTTAACGGAGGTGACTCAAATGCTGTGTTCGACATACTAACAGGTGACGAAAGCTGGATTTACTGTTATGATCCTGAAACCAAAAGACAATCTGCTCAGTGGGTGTTTCCTTTCGAGGAGTTGCCAACTAAAGTGAAGAGAGATCGAAGTGCGGGGAAAAAAATGGTGGCCTCGTTCTTTGGAAGGATAGGTCATTTCGCAACAATTGTGTTAGAGGATCAAAAAACAGTTTCTGCAGAATGGTACACTACCAATTGTTTGCCACTTGTCTTGGAAAAAGTTCGAGAGAAACGACCTCGCAGTAGGATCCTCCTTCACCACGACAACGCCTCATCGCACACCGCCAAGCGAACGATCGACTATTTGGCGACATCAAACGTTGAATTACTGGGTCACCCGCCGTATAGCCCCGACCTCGCGCCTTGTGATTTTTATTTATTTTCAAAAATTAAAGAAAAACTTAAAGGAAAGCGGTTTATGAATGCTGAAGAAGCGGTGGCTGCGTATCGCGATGCCATTGAAGAGACCCCTAAGGACGAGTGGGCAAAGTGCTTTTCCCAGTGGTTCCATCGCATGCAGCGATGTATTGACGTGAATGGACAATATTTTGAAAAGATATAATAAAACTAATAACTGGCTAATGTAATCAGTTTTTGATTTTCTAAGAACTTTCAGTTTGACCCTCGTATATCATTAAACTAGCTCAGATTCGATCAGAAATATCGAATATCCTTAACTTAGCCGCGATAATTTACCTCAGCAGCCACTCGGCCCCGTTTCCACTCGACCCGAAGAAAGTACACTCTGATAATAAAATAATGAATTAATATTGTTACTTATACACGCTTACTATTATAAATACTATCATTCATTATTGCTTATTCATTTATAAATATCGAGAGCTCAATATAAATGAATACCACGGTTTTCATCCTGTAAGTAACAATATGTTAATTAAAAGTTAAAGTTTTATAAGTTCACTAAGTAAAGGCTCGTTAAGTTTGTAAAAGTTTGGTTTACAATGTGAAGAATGAGCACTATGTGTTTGGACACCATCAATATTATGAATCTTTTTAACTTGACTACTGCATTTCAATTAAGTTTTCTTATTTACACATGTCCACAATGTGGAATATTTATTTTCCTGATGCCGACTATTTAATATTTAATACGAATTCTGCCCTTAGAGCAACCTTCACCCGATATTTTGATATACAATACAGGTATGTCATAGCGTACTATGACATACTTTTATATATATATGTCATAGTACATATATGTATAACATTGAAAGGACATATTCATGCAGTGGTTTGAAAAACTAGCACTAAATACAGCATCAGTCAATCCGCAACCTGGTGGCGGTATGTAGACGATATATTCACGGCTATAGCCAAGGATGGTTTGGTAGAGTTCACGGATCATCTGAACGGTATATACTTTAATCTGTCCGAATCAGCAAGACTCATTCGAGTTAAGTTTCATTCATAAATCTATTGTTATTTTTTGCGCTGATGCGGACGGGTTAAGATACGTCACAGTGGAAGTGGAGAGGGACGGGGTGCTACCGTTCTTGGATGTCCAGGTTATTCGGAGACAGGATAGCAGCCTAGCGCATACTGTGTATCGAAAACCATTGCACACAGATTGATACATCTAGGCTGACTCCCACCATCATCCAGCACATTTGTCCTCAGTAACTAGATCATTAATCAACCGATCTCTGCAATTGTGTGACTCCCAATATAAAGAGAAGGAGCTTGAGCACGTGAGGGGTGTATTTGAGGACAATGGCTTCGATTGGTGATGGTGTGGCCGAGTACTTGACCATAGGGAAACAAAGTAGCCGACGACGGTGGAACGATCACCGATGTATCTGCCATTCGTAAGAGGAGTAACGGATAATCTTGGTTATTTCTTACCTCTCTCTCTTCGGTCCTTCCTTCATGACTGAGGATCGTGATCATCATGGCAGCACTTTGGTTCTAACGAACTGTCTCCATCGGCTTCGGTCTGTGGCCATCTTCACCGCAGTGTAAAAGCGGGACGTTGGTGTTTCTTTAAGTTGGTCAGACCACCTGATCGGAGGCCGGCCTCGTGAACATTTCCCTTTCACGTTTCCCACCACAATGAGCTTTTCCAAGCTGCTGTCGCCACGTCTGGCGATGTAGCCAAAATAGCTCATTATACGACGATGACATACGGTAGATAATCGGTCCTTAATTTTTAATTGTGACGTTAGTGCGTTTGGCTGTCCATGGTATTCGCAGCATTCTTCTCCAGCACCACATCTCAAAAGCGTCAATTCTCTGCCTTTCTCAAGCTCATCCATGTCTCCACTCCGAAAAGGAAAATAGGGAAGACCAACGACCTAACGAGGCGCATCTTGGTGTTGTTTGTAAAGCCTCGGTTTCGCCAGATATTTTTGAGACGAGACATTCCGTCCTTAGCTATCGCAATCCTTCTCTTTATCTCTGGCACACAACTTCCATCATTACAGATAAGAGATCCGAGGTAGTTAAATTGCTCTACAACTTCCATGTTAGGGATTACGCTCGTATCCGAAAGGTGTCCAGCTCTGTCCACTATCATTAGTTTGGTTTTACTCCTGTTGATAGAGAGACCCATGCACTCGCTTTCGGATCCCACTTTTTGCAATAGTTGCTGCATTTCTTCCACAGAAGTAGCTACGAGCGTTGTGTCGTCAGCATATCTAAGGTTGCAAAGTTTCTTTCCTCCCACAGCAAAGTCTCTCAGTTCTCTGTTGCTTAACAGATGATGAACTCTCCGTAAATGTTAAAAAACATGAAACAAAAAACATCAAACAAACAACACACAGAAGGCCTCACAATGTCACCTGTGTCATTTAGATCAGCACAGTATCGTCTCCAGTGATCCAAGATGAGGCAGGATTCGCAGAGAGAGTTTCCGGATTCGTCTTCTATAACACGTGTCTTTACGTTGCGTGTCCTAGTCAGGTCTTTCAGCTTGCGGTATAGGTTTTTAGTCTCGTATTTCGTTGCGTTTTTTTCAAGATCTGCGCATATTTGATTAATCTGAGCGTTCTTATCTTGTCGACGACGTTTCTGTACCTCTCTGTTCAGCTGTAAATACCGCTCCAGTTCACCGGGTGTTCTTAAACCTCTTTCCTTTAGCTCTCTCCGCTCCACTATAACGTTGGTTGTTTCAGGTGTAGAACACTTTGTACATGTCCATGGCAAAGTATTTTCGGAAGCCACTTGAACTAATGCTCCCTTAAGAGCCGTCCATGTCGTTACCTCTTCTGGTCTCCCATTGGGTTCTAACATGTTGGAGAGCCTTCTCTCAATCGCGCATCGGTATCCCTGGAGGTTTGTCTTAGTGAGAGCTTTTGATGTTTTTGCTCTCTGTTTTTTCAACCTGATTTTAAGAGTCGCTAACAGAAGCTGATGATTGCTTCCACAGTCAGCCCCAGGGTGTGTAACTGCATTTAAATTCGACGACCTCCACCGTGTCTGGATCATGACAAATTCGATTTGGTTTCTACATCTGTCTCCTGGTGCTGTCCATGTATAGAGTCTGCGAATATGGTTCTTAAAGCAGGTATTCATAATTGTTAGGGTTTCTTCGCTACAGAATTGTAGGAGTCATTCGCCTCTTTCATTTCTGACGCCAATGCCATATCCACCAACCAGCTGACGCAGATTGAAATCGTCTTTGGTTGCCCCGATCTTTGCGTTAAAATCACCAATTACCATGGTGATCTCGCGTTTTGGGATTTCTTTAATAGTCTGAGATATGATCCCGTAGAATTCTTCATTTTCATCCTCCGTCGAATTTGTTTGTTGAACAGTTGGGGCGTAAACTTGAATGATATTCAGTTTGCAAGGTATAGCGTTCAACTTGATTGTAATTACCCTGTCACTAACTGGTCTGTATTCCAGGACAGATCGATCGAGTACTGGTGGAACTATAAACGCTACTTCTTTGCTGCTCTCATTTGTAGGTCCAGAAAAGTAGATCTTGTTCCCGGAGTCTGAGGTGAAATGCCCGGAGTTCCTCCAGTGTGTATCACTAAGTCCCAAGATGTCGATTTTTTTCCTAAGCATTTCGTTTTCCACGATTTCCAGCTTCCCTATGGTCCTTCTAGGTCCCAATGCGATGAGGATGTCTCACTGATACTGTCTCAGTGTTTGCTCCATCTGCACCAGTAGCATATTTTCCATGCGGCGCCTGGTGATGAACGCTCGCATGGCCGGTTGCACATTTCACATCACCTCTCCTGGCTAGGTGGCGCCGGGCGTTAGCCGGATTGCGTTAGCCGGATTGCATGACATTCCGTTATTTTCTTTTATGTATGTATCCATGATAATTTTCTTAGAAATATATTGCAGTGGTTTCCCGTTGCCTTCTGCATCAGAATTTTTGGGGCCATTTAGAATGGCGTGTCATCATCATCATCATCTCTGCCGTTGACCGTCCACTGCTGAACATACGCCTTCCCCATGATTTTCCAAAAGGACCGGTTGGAAGCGGCCTGCATCCAACGTCGTCCTGCGACCTTCATCAGGTCGTCTGTCCACCGTGTCGGTGGATGACCTACGCTGCGCTTGCCGGTCCGTGATCTTCACTCCAGAACCTTTCAGCCTCATCGGCCATCTTTTCTGCGTGCTATGTGCCCTGCCCACTGCCACTTCAACTGGCTAATCTTGTGAGCTATGTCGGTGACTTTCGTTCTTCTACGGATCTCCTCATTTGTGATTCAATCACGTAGAGAAACCCCGAGCATAGCCCTCTCCATAGCTCGTTGTGCGACTTTGAGCTTATCTATGAGGCCCATAGTAAGAGACCACGTTTCAGTGCCATAAGTCATCACTGGTAACACACATTGGTCGAAGACTCTTGTCTTGAGGCACTGAGGTATTTTTGACGAAAAGTTTTGACTTCGCGAAGTTTCCGGAACGCTGCCCAGCCGAGTTGGATTCGACGATTGACCTCTTTCCCGAAGTTCGACCTGCCTAGTTTGACTGTCTGTCCCAGGTAGATGTACTCGTCAACAGCTTCGAGAACTGAATTCTCAACTAATATTGGGATAGGTACAACATGGGTATTAGACATAATTTTCGTCTTATCCATGTTCATCTTAAGACCTACCCGTTAGGAAACTCGATAGAGGCCTTTAAGCATTGTACTGAGGTCTTCCATGGATTCTGACATGACTATAATATCGTCGGCAAATCGAAAGTGAGTGATGTATTCGCCGTTAATATTGATGCCAAGTCCTTGCCATTCCAGAAGCTTGAAGGCGTCTTCCAATGTAGCGGTGAACAGTTTCGGAGACATAACGTCTCCCTGTCTCACGCCTCTAGGCAATGGAATTGCCTTTGAACTCTGCTCCTGTACTCGGACTGACATGTAGGCGTTTTTGTACAAACACTTCAGCACTTCAATATACCGATAGTCAATACGGCACCGCTGGAGAGACTCAAGCACTGCCCACGTCTCGATCAAATCAAAGGTTTTCTCATATTCCACAAACGCTAAACAAAGAGGCAAGTTATACTCTTCGGTCTTCTGTATAACTTGCCGTAGCGTGTGGATGTGGTTTATGGTACTATAGCCTTTTCGGAAACCAGCTTGTTCCGGAGGCTGGAATTCATCAAACCTGCGACTGAGACGGTTCGTTATGACCTCCGAAAACAGCTTATAAACATGGATCAAAAGCGAGATGGGTCTGTAATTTTTAAGTAAAGTGTTGTCACCTTTCTTGAAGAGCAGCACCCCCACGCTTTTGTTCCATGTTTCTGGCGTTGAACCTTTGAGTAAGACGGTATTAAAGAGCTTCTGAAGGACTTTAAGTACCGGTGTTCCACCCGCTTTCAGAAGCTCAGATGTGATTCCGTCGTCACCAGGCGCCTTGTTGTTCTTAAGCTGTTTCAAGGCCATTCTAATCTCGTACAGGCTGATGTCCGAGATATCTTCGGTATAATGTCGGGTCAGCTTGGCTCTTGGGTCTTCGACCGAGCTGTTAACAGGTTTAGCGACCGAGGTGTATAGCTGTCCGTAGAAACTCTCTACCTCTCCTAATACTTCTGCTTTGGTCAACGCTACACTGCCGTATTCTCTCTTCAGCTTCGTCAATTGACTTTGCCCAATAGACATGTCTCTTGCAAACACTTTGGAGCCCTTGTTCCGCTCTATCTTCTCTTTAATACGGTTTGTATTAAAGATTCGGATGTCGTGTCGCAAGGACTTCCATATTCGTCTATTGAGCAGCCTATATGCTTCAGCATCATCGGAAGACTGCAGTTTCAGTGAGCGTCGTTAAGCCATGAGGTTGAGGGTATCGTTGGAGAGTTTCTGTGGCCTATCTTAACCGTTGGGGTTAAAGTATTTGGAACCTACTGAATGGACAGTTTCTACTTACCTGTTATTGATCTCGTCCACTGAAGCGATGTTCTCAAGGCAATTGAAGCGATTGGATAGCTCAAGTTGAAAGCACTCGGGGTCTTGAATACGGGCACGAGTGGGTCGGAGCATAGACTTCATCAGACGAGACCTCTCCAGTTTGACATTAATATTCACCGTGCCTCTTACCATTCGGTGATCACTACCGGTTTTAACCCTGTTGATCACGGAGACATCAGTGAAGTATTTGCCTTTTGGTGGTCATAATGAAGTCAATCTCTTTTCTCGTGGAACCATCGGGACTCAGCTAGGTCCATTTCCTGTGAGGTGGCTTCTGAAAGAAAGAGTCTATCATAAAGAGTCCCTCTTTCTCGAGGAAGTCGGCCAACCTCTGTCCCCTACGGTTCCGTTGTCCATAACCAAATTGCCTCACTTTCAACTTATCCTCGCTTCTCTGACCCAACTTCGCGTTGAAGTCCTCCATAACAACTAGAAAGTGCGTTTCAGAGGTATGTATGGCCCGACTAATGTCCTCATACATATCCTCTACCTCATCATCCGGGTGCGACTTCGTCGGTGCGTATACCTGAATGACCTTCAGCGAATATCGTTTGGATACTCTGAGTATTAGGTATACGACCCTATTAGAAACGCTATCGATCGTAACTATTTTGTTAGTAAGGGACTTGTGGACGAGGAAACCGACACCACCTTGGGACTGTTGGTCGCCCTCCCGGTAGTAGAGTAGGTTACCTTATTTTTAGGGTTATTGTGTCCTCACCTGCTCTACGGACTTCAGATAACCCTACAATGTCCTAGTGTAACTTACTCATTTATTTTTCCAGCTCATATATCTTCTCGTCTGTCCTCATCGTGTGTATGTTGTGTGTCACCAGGGCCAGTCGTCGACGTTGGGGGTGGTAGCCGGGCGTCTGCCGGGGATTCTTAGCACCCCCTGCCCCACCGTTACCGTGGCCGCTACCGTAGCCAGGAATAGCAGGACTGCTTTGGACTGGGCCTAGTTCCTGTTGTGTCCGTCATTGGGGGGATTTTGCCAATACTCGCCACGCTTGACAGTCGGGTTGGCGAGCCCAGTTTTGGGGTTTTAATACTGGAAAGGTGCTGCTGCCCACCTTCCGGTTGTTATTTTTTAGCAGATTTCTACGGTGCTCACGGGTAGAGTTGGGGGGTACTATTCTAAGCCGGTACCCCACGGCTAGTGGCGACTAGTAGCACGAATACTGTGTGATTGTGGTAAAAGCTACGCGTGAGAGACTCGACGCAATACCGTAACTACACTAACTGAGTTCACATTAGGAGCATTAAGAATATGGATACAACGAGATCAGCCATCGCAGAACATGCACATCTCTCGGACTCAACACATTTTATTATATTCGTCAAAGCCTACGTACTAGCAAGAGAGAAGTTTGTTGTGCCTCGTAAAGTACGTGAGGCCATAGAGATCAACCGTCACCCAAATTTCAACCGAGATCGTGGATGAATGCTACCTCAATTCTGAACATGCTAGGGAGTATGGCGTGTGACACAATCCGTCACACATCACATCACATCTCCGTCTATACGCGAGATGACGCAGCGCACTACCAGTACCGAACGCTCTTCCTCACCACATATACCGTGCCCGCGCCCGCACTCACATTGCGGCTCTCGCGCCAGGCCAAGCGCGCTGCAGCCATCTTTTGATATTGAATAAATATAAGTCAAACTCACGAGAATTTTCAAACTAAAATAGTCATTATAATTATCATGACATGATGACATTATAATTATTAAGTCATAGAGCAGATCATGAATCCTCTTTCGATTGTAGTATCCTAGGATCACGGAGCTACCTAAATTAAAACCTGCGACTGTCTTTTTTAAATCAGTCAGCTATATTATGAAGAACCTTAATTTTCTGTCTGACTGTACAAATTGTACTTAATCAGTAGTGGAGTATTTGATATTATTCTTTGGGCCGAGTGGAAACTGGGCCGAGTAGGGACTGAGCCGATAAATTTTCGACTCTAAATTGGATTTAATTAGACTTTTGACTGAGTCAACCAAACCAAAACTGGGATAAGAGTTTGTCTGCAGGTGAATGTAAAACTAACTTTTAACCACTCAGTTCATCAATGAGTTGGCAAGATCAAGTCAAATACAAAACAAGACTAAGATTAAAGCTTGTGAGTATCACATGAAATTTGGTATGGAGGTAGATGAGGCGCTAGATTAGCACTTAGGATACTTTTCATCATCATTATCCATCACTATGCAGGTGTAACCGCGGAGATCAACTAGTGCATAATAAAGGGGTTTTAATAGAATATATTGTATAATATTTAATAAGTGGTAATGATAACAATGGTGAAAAAAGAAGCTTAAGTGTTTTCCATGGCATCGGCAAATATTGTTCAAAATGTGCTAATCCCTTCAACGTGAAGGAATAACAAACACACAGGCATACCAACACACATACAAGATTTCACATTAATGATACAGGAACTACAGCTTTGCAATGTTCACTAGCGCCACACAACACTCAATTTTATTAACATTAAATTCGATAATTTAGTTGAGAAAACCAAAACGTGATTTCCTATCACTCAATCCGTTCTTATTTTAGTTATCCGATAATTCGTGTAAAAGATTTCCTAAGGCAAGATAGAAAGAACCATAAGAATTGTTTTGCAATATTATCAGATCTGGCAGGGTGTTGGCCACCAAAAAAAAATTACTTCACTTTTCAATATCATTTGTATGAAAACTATTCTTCTAGACCTATGTAGATAGGGCGCATTCTGTGCATAGGTGTTTATCTAGGGTATCAAAGTATATTTTTCAAATTTTGAAAATCCCTCTAGCGTTAAAGTGTAACAAACATAGATACATACCAACACACAGACCAAATTTTGCATCACTGCGATGATTTACGGGCTAGAGTTTACCTATTAACCACCTACTCGTTAATTAAATATTGGCAGATCTGGGTGGATAGCTAACCCCAAAGAATTATATCAATTTACTTTGAAGTTTGACTTAGTAAATAGAGCCAATTCTTAACAAGTATCTACGTAAGAAAGTGAAAGTGTACTTACAACATATTAACTGATTTTACTTTCAAAGGTCTATTTGGGCAATGATGATACACTCGTGTGTTACTGTATCAGCTCACTCTATTTGTAGAATAAAAAGTAGTTTATTTGTTTGGTAAATGTTTTTGGTAATATTCTTGAACGTTTATGTTAGCATGACATTCGAAGACGACAATACAAAATGACGTTTGCAATAAGATTAGCTTTTGTTTATAAAATTGCAAAGATTTTATTAAGAAGGTGACTCTGGGAAAATGAGTCCGTTACTCGGCAATTAAGCTTCATATCCTTTGTCACATAATACTAATAATAACAATTGTAATATTTGTGTCTTGCAATGATGCAATGTCATAGGTGGTTAAGAATATCTATAAAAAACGTGTTTTAGAGCATCCAAACCTTACTAATTGAAACATTTAAGGCCCATTCAGACCTGAGCGTTATTCGGCACTGCTGTGGGTAGCGAAAAATACCACGCGGAACTCGATGGGTAAATAGTATGAAGTTCCGTAACTGCAGCGAAACTTGTACCGCCTAGTAAGGCGGTATTTTCTCTTGTTTGGCGAAACTAATTCCGCCGCGCCGCTAACCGTTGCCGACGAATATCTCTACCGCGCGCGGTAGAGATATCCGCTTTGGTGTGAACAGTGAAATTAACGCATACCCGTTCGGATTTCACTACCGCTCGCGGTAGCGAATAACGCCCAGGTTTGAATAGGCCTTTAGACGGATATATCTTTTGAAGGAGGCGTACTGAGTGGGGATATAATTGTTTTTAAAGTGTTAATGAATATTTCAAATTTAAAGGGTGGTACTTGTAGACTACGTTCCTTCGCTCACCACCAAATAAACTATAAAATGTTCAAATTACTAAAATAGGCATGAATAACGAACAGCTGCAGTGGTTATTTACACCTCGCGGTAATTAGACGCGTCGCACGAATCAATTACTTCGTCTAATAACAACTGCGATAAGGGCGGGCTCGTGCCCATAAACGGCTTTCGGGTGCGATGGAAAATCAACTTTATGTCATAGGAGATGAGGTCGTATCTCAAGTAATACATAAGGGGGGCTAATTTCTTAGCTTTTGAACCGCGATATCGCAACTCAATTGCACAAAAATTGTCGTTTTTGACAGTATTCGTATTCTGCTCGCTATGTAGGTTCGATCGCGGTCCAGCGGCTTGCGATCAATAGTTTTTGACATAAATGGTATTCTGTAAACTATTGATTTGCGATTGCGTCCTACCATCCTCTGTGTTGCTACAGTGGTATACGTCTGTCTTAGAGTAAGTATCAAATAGAGTTTTCATTAGCGTATACCGGTAAGAGACAGAAATGCTACAAACCCAACCAATAGGGTAGTCGACACAGTCATAAATAAATTGCAATGTAATGTTAACTTAATAGTAGTTATAGCAAACAACTCAATAAATTAAAAAAAAAAAATTGCATTGGATTAACTTTATTTGAATAAATAAAATGTGTAGGTACTAAAGTTTCTTAAAGTCAGGTGACTTGATAAACTGAAGTAGCTGCGGAAATGATGTCATAAGGGCAAAAACAAACGTGTGGTATGATAGTGTCTTACCTTATCAACAGAATGAGAATCCAGCAAGTAAAGCAAGCATCTAATATTATTGCTTTATACCTCGCAAAAGTGCCAAACAGTTGTAATATACTTTTGTAATTCTAGTGAAATCTGACTTTACAATGAAAAAACGGAGTTGTATTATTATTATTTTTTTAATTTGAACTGTTTATTTCTTAAATATTTTACAAATGAAATCGAAGAGACTAACACAATCTTATAAATAAATATTGTAATGTTAATCTCTATTATTTAACTTGGTACGTTACAACTAACTTAAGTGCTAAAAAGTAAGAAAATAATCCAGACCTGCAAAACACATAGATTAAATTACTTGTATTTTTCGAGTATGAAAAATCTTTTCAATGTGTTTTTGACTATTTTAGATTTTTTATATTTTTTTTCTGTTATTGTTCTTGGTAAGGAATTTAATAGTATAGGTAAAAAGCATGTCTGAACCCTTCTCCCATAATTATTGTTATATTTAGGTATAGTGAACAATGGAGTATTAGGTAAGTAACGTAGATTGCATGGTCTTCTGTACATTTCCAAGTTTCTTATATTCATATAGTTTTCAGTTACAAAAGTAAGTTTTAATTTGTCAAATACACTCATTACTTTACAATATTGAAATAACTTATCATAATTATCTTTGTATTTAAACTTAATTTTAAGAGGTACTATAGCTTTCAACAGTTTCAATTGCAAATTGTAAATATTTAAAAGGTAAGTTTTATATGTGCGTCCGTAACTAGTGATACCATAGTTTATTATCGAGTTAGCCATAGATGTGTACAAAAGTCTTAGCGTGTTATAAGGCAACTTATGTTTTAAAACACTTATTTTTGCTAATTTTGATCTAAGTCTGCTACACACCTGTTCTATATGCCATGTTCTATAACCCAGTTGAATTGGTCGTCAATTTTCAAACCAAGGTAAGTGTGCTATTTTACTACATTAAGTGGCTTGCAGCTACAAGATAGATGTGGTGCATGCATGTAGCTGTGTTCGTAGGCTATAATGTAAGGCATTGATTGAATTGTTATGTAAGGCGAGTGGATATGTAATAACTTTGTTTTTTTAATATTTATAGATAATCCGACGTCATGCGCCCATTTACACAATAAATCAAACTCATGCTGCATCATGCGTTGCGCGACATCAATCTCTCGGTGCACGGTTATAAGACAGGTGTCGTCAGCGAATTGGTACACAGAGCCGAGACGAAACAGGTTGCACATGTCATTAACATAGATTAAGTACTCAGTTGGGTCTATTATTGAGCCTTGTGCTGTTCCGTGTAGGGTAGGTTTTGGATCGCTATGTTCTCCGGCTATACAAACCGTGTTATATCGGTTTGTATGATAGTTTTTGAACCAGTCAAGTGCTGGGCCCTGTATTCCATTCTGCTGCAATTTTTATACAATATTTTATAATTTAAACAATCAAATGCTTTGCTAAAACAATATATTTAGAGAGCGTATATTGCTCTAACTAACACAATCATGCACTTACCATTTCATTAAAGTTCCCTTACACCCGTAAATAAATTTTAGCTTGCCAACCTAAGCAAGTACTTCTTAGCAAATAATTAAATTTGCCGCTCGCCTCGGAGGTGTCACGTGCGTAAATACACAAAAAAATAACGGCGCAAGTGAATTTCTAGAATAAGTTTTTAAACCATTGTCTAAGTAAATTAGATGAATTTTTATGTTATAAGTATGAGAAATTACTGAATATTGTTTTCATATAGTTGTTTTAGCAATAATTGGTAAAAATACCATAATATTCGGCGGCTAGAAATTAATACCAGAAAAACTTCAAACGTTGAGTTTTTGCCCATGTGGCCGAAATGTGCCTCAAACAGTGTTAGATAGTTTTGCCCCTTTTGTTAGTTTGTTTGCATTCATCTATGTATCTCTTTTTTATACTAATTAAGTGCTTAATGTGATGATTTTATTGCTTGGTTTTCGGACGCCAATACATGTTCCTGTATATTAATAAAAATATTCACTTAACGTTAGTGGCCGAAAATAAGAACACCATATTTATATACATTCGCTTTTTGGCCACTTTGAAGCTAGGTTAGACTAATATAACACGATTTACGATTAACGATTTTAAATTAATTTAAATAATATCACAGTTTTGGTATTTTAAATCATAACTTGATTATGTAGACTACAATTAAACATAAACACTATAGGTAAAAACTTATTTCAACTATCTGTTCTGATGGCTTTAAGTTAAAAGGACCACTAAAAGGCCGCAAACTAGTGCTTTGACCCTAAGCCAATGACAACTCTATTTGATACTTACTCTTAGGTGCACAATGTGACAGCCACCAGCCAGATGTCTAATCGGACGTCTGAACGCTCAATGACGGCTCAAGATCGCGTCCGCGGACGCGACCGATAGTGTGCGCAGCTTATTGTATTATGTACTGGGCCCTTATTCGCTAGAAGTAAAGCGGTCGGTACGGTGCGGTGCGTTCGTGGAATTTTCGCTAAATGGAATTCTGTCTGTATGTAATGCAACTATCGGTGCGATTGGACACAACTAGTTGCGTTCGGTTGTCGTTATTGTCGCTCTACGTTCTCACGATAACCACGATTAAAAAACGATGATGTGAAATCTACAAATATATTGGCTTCTTCGATCACAATGAATACATAATTGAATTATTTTAGTGGAATAATCTTTATTTAGTCGGATATCTATTAAGTAGGTACCTACATGATATAGTCGAAAGTGATTGCCTTGAAACATAAGATTCGGACGAACCTCATATATACTTCATAATACAAACAACACAATAATATATACCATCGTTAAGTGAAGCAAAAGATCCGATCTACTCAGCGAGCTGTGGAAAGGAGCATAGGTTCTTAGGCTCAGGAAGATACACAAAGACTCACAAAGTTTGAAGCTTCTTACTGAGACAAAAACATAGCTAACGGATGCACTACACAAGCTCTAAGCGTTTCACGTCTTACAGACAATAGGTGTACCACAAGACAGAAAGGAACAGTTTTAAAATCATATGGATGGTATCTTACATATTTTGCTGTTTCCAGTATATAAATGCAAGGCAAAGTTAAGATTTAAAAACTTTTAAACAGGGGTTTACATGATTCCCAATGCAGTAATGAATACAATTACTTTAAATGTGATTAGGGTAAGCTTTTCTATACTTTTAGGACTCCTAACCGATTAGTAAGTGATGTGGTACTTGTTTCACTTCGCATGCCTTCAAAAGGTTCTGTTTAGATAGAAGAATCAATTATATTTTAAACGCTGTTTAGAGACCAAGATCTTATTGACAGG
Source organism: Selenia dentaria (assembly GCA_917880725.1). Classification (NCBI taxonomy): domain Eukaryota; kingdom Metazoa; phylum Arthropoda; class Insecta; order Lepidoptera; family Geometridae; genus Selenia; species Selenia dentaria. The sequence goes on along the minus strand of OU862877.1, from coordinate 12,151,984 downwards.
TGGAAATATACAATAGGACTATTTTAGACTCTCTGACGGCACAGGATTCGAAGGGCGATGAAAAGGACTAGGACAATTAACTAGGAAAAATACAACAGGGTATTAATAATGTGCAAAATAAATCGGTAGGGCACCGGCCGGGCGGTCGGGGCATAGAAATAATGTATCCTGGCCGGTGTGATGTTTGGCACAATGATGAATAGTGAGCCTAAAACAACACGAGTTTATAGTCAAGATTTGATCAAAATAGCAAAAAGGTTTTCGAAATGATGGTAAAAGTACCAAGCTTCTACCAAAATGTGGCCATTTCGAGTCATGAAGATAATAGGGAACGATCACTGTAAAAAGGATCCCTATCTGGAAATCAAGGGATTAATAAGTGAGCGCAATACTACAATAGCATTGGATCGGATGCATCCATGGACACACATATCATCCTTAGAATTGGGTACAGTTGACGATAGTGAGGAGATAGCAACTTGGGAGCATAACAGTAATAATTAATAAAATGTTTCGTTTGAATTGTACCTTAACTACGTTATTTGACGAGTTTGTTTAAATGAGTTTTCTGCATAATGATTTAGTAACTTGGGAGGATAACAGTGATAATTAAAGAATGATTCGTTTAAATGATCCCTTAAATAAGTTATTTAATATGTGTTTTAGAGTTTTCTGCAAAATATTTTTTGGATTGTTTCAGGTCAAGGGCGAGAATGAATGGTTTCGCCAAATGGATTGATTGGAGATAGAAAGTGCATCCCCGTTCACTTTCTATCTCCAATCAATCCATCCAAAATTATAGAAAGTGAACTGGGATGATTCGCTATTCTTTATAATTTTGGGATGGATTAATTGGAGATAGAAAGTGAACTGAGATGATTCGCTATTCTATATAATTTTGGGATGGATTAATTGGAGATACAAAGTGAATTGGGATGATTCGCTATTCTATATAATTTTTGGATGAATTAATTGGAGATAGAAAGTGAACTGGGATGATTCGCTATTCTATATAATTTTGGGATGGATTAATTGGAGATAGAAAGTGAACTGGGATGATTCGCTATTCTATACAATTTTTGGATGGATTAATTGGAGATAGAAAGTGAACTGGGATGATTGGCTATTCTATATAATTTTTTGATGGATTAATTGGAGATAGAAAGTGAACTGGGATGATTCGCTATTCTATATAATTTTGGGATGGATTAATTGGAGATAGAAAGTGAACTGGGATGATTCGCTATTCTATATAATTTTGGGATGGATTAATTGGAGATAGAAAGTGAACTGGGATGATTCGCTATTCTATATAATTATGAATAAATTAATTGGAGATAGAATGCGGGTTTGCATGTACTCGCTCTTCTTTATAATATAAACATTTTAATAAGATTAATTTTATATAAAGTTGTATGAATTATGGATTCATAAGGTATAGAAACCTAAGAGCTATGTTGGTTTAGTTAAACAATTAGTACAGATAAATAATTTTATTGTATTATCACTTAAGTTAGTAGTACTAACATGTTGAGACCTTTTTTGTTTATTTATAGGGAATTCTGTAAAATTTTAATGAGATAAATTTACACAAATGTTTAGACAGTTAATGAATCCAGCAAGATGTACCAAAACAATTGAAAGTTAATTGTAATTGTAAGAAATGCCTTTTAAAATATGTTGTAAACGATTCCAAATTTTTAAAATGTGAATGTTAACTTAGATCTAATAGTTTTTACATTATTGATAATCCATACGATATTAATGTCAACTGCACAGAATGACTCCACTCACCGAGTGTAAGGTTCTTTGACAGAATCGTGTATGAGGTCATACACGTTATCAGGATGGTTGAGTGTAAGGTTGCAACCCAGATATTATCGATGGCTCGAGTTAGAGACTGAATCGACTCGTCTGTGGTTTTAAAGTGTAGCAACACTGAAGTCATAGACAAAATAATGCGGAGTCTGTGGTAAGATTTTCCTATTGGCAAAAAAGCGGTCGTATCGGGGATCGGAAGAACACGCTCGGTGGAGAGGGTCATTCGATCGCCAGCGCCTGAGCTGGATGAACGGGTACAAGAGCACCAAGTATATTGTGAAATTAGTGTAAGAAAAGTCAGTAAAATACAGTGCATGGAACCAAGTGGAGTTTCATTGGAGGGAAGTTCACAAATAACTGTAATTTCAACAGTGAAAACGAGTTGTGATTTTTTTTTCGCAATAGTAAGAAAGACTAATCAGTTTTCCGTGCGAATCTAAAAATGGCGATCAGCCATAGACTAAATGAATGAGGTTTCTTCTTTTTTGCCTTTTGCGGATATCGTTTTAGCCACGTTACTAAATGAGAAATTTTAAGTTTTCTTTATTACCATATCGCCACATTAGAGCAGAGGCGTAGGCAGTATGATATTGTTGATTGTTACATGATAATATTATGAATGCAAATGTAGATTGTACCAAGCTACTTACTAAGCTTTCGCTTTGGATGACTTTTATTCGCAATAGAAATACATTGTTGCATGTACCCCATCTCAGTACCAATTATGCCCAGAACTCGGTGCTTTGCCGCGCAGCTCGCTTTTCAATAAATATTATTCAAAATTCGATTTGTTTCACATTACGAAACGTTCTATTAAAAATAATATTACAAAAATACATAAGGATAAATAAATTAGAAAAATACACACGCATGCATACGCACACACACAAACACACACACACACACACACACACACACACACACACATACACACACAAACACTCAAATCTCTCCCTAATATTTTCTGTACAACCTAGCATGCGGACTAAATACTACAAGCGTATTCTTATATGCTCCGCACATACGCAAAATATGAAACTTTTATGCAGGAGACACTTTCAAAAGGAGTGCAGACCTTTTTTATAAAACCCAACTGTTTGAATGAATTATTAACACATTTTGAAAACGCTCCGACAATATTAATTAATTTTTTGTGTAAATAAGAGGTTAATTCGCAACAAAACAAGTAAAAGTGGTGACCAGTGACTTAGTTGTTTTTTTCAAACGTTCGTATCTTTCTATTATACGATTAAACCAGTAATAAAGTTATTGCCCTCGCGCCTACCCATTTACGATATTTGTTGTTGTAGTTAGTTGCTTGCTCCGTGTCTCATTGTCAGCCGACGACGGTCCACACGTATTATAAACAACATGGTGAAGTGTGGTGCGTGCGGAAAATTCCTGGCTCATTTGGATGCCATTAAGGGTTACAAGTGTGCGGCCGTGTATCACCACGCCTGTGTAGGTTTGTCCGAGTCTGACGCTGCCAAACTAAACTGGGTATGCCCGGGATGTAAAATCAAGATACCACGGAAGGACAATACATACACGCCAGTGAGAGGTACCGGTGCCATGGTGGGCGGCAACGAGATTCAGTTGACGTCTGACACGGCTGCCGTCAGCCCTGGCGCCGAGCGCAGTGATTCGTTTGGTCAAACAGCTGATCTGATCCAGGAAATCTTTGCGTGATGATTTTGGAGCGTTAAGACAGGAGGCACGGGACTGCTGCATGGAGATTCACGAGTACCGGGCAGAGCTGAAGGCCTACGCAAATAAATTTGAGTGTCTGGAGGTCAAGGTACTGGAGCTAGAGACGAAGCTGGAGAAATCGTCTCCTAGTATCAATGTTGAGCGGACCAACGAAGACTTAAAGATGCAAATTGACAAACGGGATCAAGAGCTCCTCTTCGGCGACCTAGAGATCGCGGGGATTCCGGAGACCAAGGAAGAGAGCACAATACATATAGTAAAAATGATGGCAGTCAAATGGGGGGTTGATCTCGACGACTGTGACATTGTACACGCTGAGCGCACGGGTCCCCGCGTCCGTAATCTCATTGAGAACGACGTCAGCACACCAGCGGCGGCGGCCTCACGACCCCGCAACATAGAGATGACACTATCCAGGCGTGCGCCCCGTGACCAGCTTTTGCGTGCCGCCCGGGTGCGCCGGGTTATCACCACTGCCGAGCTTGATCTGACCCCAGGCTCCCAGGGCGCTCTCGGACATCAAGGCACGCCGCAACGAGTCCATCTTAATGAGCGTCTTACCCGGACGAACTGGCAGCTGTTTTACGTGGCGCGGGAGGCCGCCCGTCGCTGTCGCTGGAAATACGTTTGGACACGTGATGGCAGAATCTTTGCTCGCAAGGAAAACGGCAAGACAGCGGAGCGTATACGCTCCGAAGCTATAATTTTTGGATGAAATTAGATTGTGTGAATTGACTCGATTGAAGCGGTGATTATAATTAGTTATCATTCAGGTACTCAAAACATACTTTTCATATGTAAAAGTGAAATGGCCATTTCTGTTAGGTAATTTTGTAATTTTTGTGCAGTTAGTATAATGGTTAGTATTTATTTTCAGTTATGTTTGTTTATCGCGTATAAATTGCAAAAAAATATTGAAAGTAACATTGGCATAAACTTAAATAACTATTGTCAAGTAACAATAAAATGCTGGCTCAAAGGTTCTGAGGCTAATCTATTTGTTCAGTATGAAATTACTATGTTCAATCTACAACATATTAGCATATCTTTAAAACATAATTTCAATCTAAACATAAACAAAACGAGATCAACTTATACTTATACTTATACTGTATATGCAACACTATTCACTAGTATACCGTTGTTTCCATGTTATCGTGTAATTGCCTATGCTACGTTAATTCGTAACATGTGTCTGAATACTTCTAACCTAAATTCTACAGGTGTTTTGATTGTGCCAGTACTTAATATCCAACTGAGTTATAAATATCTAATATTATGTATATATTTATATATATATATATTGTTGGCAAATAATTTACTTTACTTTATTTTACCATTATATGTGTATAACTAATTTTTTTACCGTCCGCCCTTATTAATACCTAAACTTCATAAAATACTGTTTTTTGATAGAATATTACATTTTAAACTTATTGTAACACCTGTAACTAAACCACCTCTCTCATAAAAGAACAAACTACTCTCGTGATGTTTTGGCCAAATGATCTTCAACCCATACGCTATGTAAATATAAGTAACCTTGGTTCTTTTAGAGTTGTAGAGACTTTCAAGGTAATTAATGTGTGCATATATAAGTAATACAAATTTTGTTTGTTATATAAGATTGAGGGCCCTATCCATCGCCCACAACTATGAGTGCCATCCAATGTCTGCACCCCCTTGGAGGGGAAGGATAGGTATAGAAATGGTTAACTAAGTGTATAACAATAACCATTCAACCCTGCTTGATGGAACTTCAATTCTGTTGCACTAGCCTTGACTAGTATTGAAGTAAAAGGACTAATTGTCCTAAGTTTGTAAATTGGCACACAACAGTGGCCTAGCAATCAATATGATTATAAATCAGTGTTCTGATGCACTAGCCTTGACTAGTATTATTGTAGAGGGACTAATTGTCCTAGGTTTGTAAATTGGCACACTACTGTGGCCTAGCAATCAATACTCAATACGATTATAAATCGGTTATAGTTTTATACCTGTATTATAAATACAGTCAGATATATCTCCTTGCCTCACAAGATGAGATAAAAGATTATTATTTTGGGGTTCAACCCAATCTGGTTATACCAGTTTTCTATAGTTATTCAATCGATTCAGTAATTACACGCATTCATCAAAGAATAAGATCCCAATTAATCCCCGCAACGAAGCAGAGCCAGAATTTACACGAAAAGGGTCCCAAGTGCACGCTTACACCGAAGTATCAACAGTGAACACCCGATATTCTATCAGTGCCGGGTACCTGACTACGGAAGACATCAAGATACATACTCAAATGATTCATGATAGTAATCAAGAACCATATCATACTGAGGTTTATTACAACCAAACTGTGTAACAGTTAAAGAAAGTTAATTTCATCTTGAAATAATAATTAGTTCTATATGTTTCATATAAATTATTTTCTCAAATAGAACTTAGTATGTGTATAATTTAAAAAAAAAAACATTCTATATTCACAAGTAACATCATGCTAGAGCTGAATAGTTTTATTCAGTTACTTGTAATAATATCAGCTCTCCTTTCTAATACATAGGAACAGAAGGGTAGGAAGTGATTAAATGGATTAGGGTAGAAATTCAACCTCCCGCGATCAACTAATATTAACCCAACCATAATTCGATGATGTCGTGTATAATGTTTGTAAATGGTCCAATAAATAAATAATTCTTTGGCCGAAGAGCATCCTTTATCGAACCTATGTTCAGTGTGCGCAAATTTCTCAGCAGCGTGTATAGTACATATGCTTGCAGTCGAAGCTTTCCAAATTAAGCAATCATGCGAGGGAGTTTATTAATCCCGGGGGTTGTGAGGCCCCAAAATCGCAACTAGCTCAACATTTATTACATAATTATAAAAGCACTCCAGTCTAATGAATTTATCAAACTATTGTCAGGTTAAATATATCACAATTTAAATACTTGAACGAATTAACGAAAGAAGGACTTAGGGTTTCATAGTTAAGTTCAATTAACAAGAATCTAATTTAATCAAGTCAAAGGCAACCAGTATTATCACAACCGAATTGATTATGATATATGATTTCCGAGTCTTGGCACTCAATAAATGGTAATTGAACAGATACGCCTTAACTGCATTAACTTAATTATCCATCTTAAGAGACAGAATGATAACAAAGCTGGGCTGCAACACGTTACTTTAAAAGAAGGTTACATCCGGTCCCTGTTCATTTCTAACTCGTAAGTGAATCTATTTACGCTTAATTGATTATCGATTAAAGATCAATATATTAAGCCAAGGCTATTCCATATATTCCCCATACATTCCTGTAAGAGTAATAAATTCCAAGCCAAGAACACACTGACCCCTAAGAGTCGCCTTATTTGCTGTAACTTTAAAAATATCTTGTGAATATTCTACCACCCGCTGTAAAACTTAGGTAAGGTAGGATAATATTAACTATTCCGTAAAATGATTAAGTCTCCTTCGAAAAATCTATAACAAATGGTGAATACGTCAAACATACACATATTTATTATATTCCGCTAGATTAGGTAGTTTTAATTAATCGATGTGACAATCTCTGAAAATTGGTTAAATAAAGTTCAATATAATGTTCCATTGACATACCTATATAAAGTTGTGTAACCATAAAGCATAATATAAAGTAATATCAAATAAACAATGACCATCTCTGAAAGAAATTGGTTAAACAAAAGCACATAAATTCCCTTGATATACAATAGTATTCCGCCTGATATACCTAGAAAGTAGTGATCACGTCAACATATACACAACTTAATATACAGCAAGATAATATAAAACATATATGTAAGCATCTCTGGAAAAAAATGGATAGACAAGTTCATCGTATTTCCTTGTTATACAATAAGTGACTTTGTACTTATTTACTGTTAATAAATTAAATGTAGGCAAGGTAATCAGTCACTCATTGTATTAATTAGGATTTCCCATATCGGTTAAGCATACACAACGTTTTATCTTGAGAAATGATAGTTATATTAGAAATAATATAATTCAATTTTTTTTTTTTTTAGTAAGACAATTATTTTAATTAAAATATAATTTTAATTTTATAGTACAACAGTTGGTTGTAAACAAAACCGATATGGTGAGTTTAAAAAAACATGCCACAAACCTTCGAAGACTTCTTTTAGACTGTGAGTCGTAATGTAATTCAACCTGGAAATTTACCTAATAGTTCCAATCTATTATTTAATCCTCACTACGCTTGAATTTACGTTGAATATTATTTCGTCGACTTCAGAAGAATGATTTGTATTTTGGAATAAAATAATTGAAGTTAAACACCCAGTAAATAGTTACTTGCTTTAAAGATTCAACTACGTCGATACGTCCTAGTAAGTCTCGATTTTAATCAAATGGATAAAATTTACACATCTGTACCTACTCTAGTACACTACTAATTTAATACGTATTTTCAGTATTGACAATATTAAAATAATTCAATTCTTTACGATAAATCTAACTGGATACTCCAGTTAGATTTATCGTAAAGAATTGAATTGACATGACAACCCACAGTTCGGCAAACAGCTCTCGAACTTCCTGTGTTCTGGAAGAAACAGAATTATCACCCCCCCAAATCGAAGAAATAACGCAATTATTACAACTATAAAAATATGAATTTACCGCGGAGGAGAGAGAAGCAGATTCCCAATCGTCCATCACTTATGGTTTCATGTTTCTAACTACACTTAGATCTAATTAAATGTACACGTGGACGCTGAAAGAAAAAGTTATTAACTTAAATCTACATGAAACCTCCGGCACACGTCATCGGGTATCCACAAGTTTGATTGTTTTTTGTCACTTTCTCCTTTTCATTACCTTAAGAGTATCAAATCCAATTTCGGACAATTTTGATATTTCCAAAAGTAATGTTATATTTATTTAACTCCGACAGGATTTTATTATTTAATAATTTTAAGATTATACTCGCGTCTGTGTTCATATTTAATTACCAAATAATTAAAGTTATTAAGTGCATTCACACATAAAAAACCTAATTAAAGATTATGGCTTCTTACTTACAAGGGAAATAACTTCATTCGAAAAGCAGTTGCCCTTGTTAGCACTTTGCTCTAAATAACGAGCATACAAACTAAGTTTCTTGTTATGTAACACAGTCCCTATTAAATGCCCTAACTTCCCACTTAAACTAGCTGAAAACTGGTGAACTGCTCATATGTATTTATTTAAATACACAAAAGGTGTATTTTACTAATTTTATTATTACAGAGATTTAATCTCAAGCCTTGGTTTAAGCTACTGCCCTAAATCTTAAAAAACTAAAATCGAAAGACCTCTACAAATAGTCTTGTTTCTACCGACTTAAACAAATAGCTTTAAAATTGTTGTTAAGTAGTGTTGTGTACTTGTGTGTTGTTATTTATGAACAAATTTGAATTTTGACACAAGGGTTGTCGATAGGATAATCAATAAATTGAAACCCATCGACCATGCAAGATCATTTTGATATCTTCTGGATAGTCTCGATTCAATATCGACCAGTTAACACCATTAATCTTAGCCCTTGTACCACAAAACAAATAATTTATTACAGACGAAATTACAGTTATTCAAGTATTTGTTGTGAATTATGGTGTGTAATTTATGATGTAAAAATGTGAAGGTAACTACTTATTTCTAGATGTTACTTAATTTTAAGCTGTGTTAATTTTATGTTGTCACACTTTCATAATTTATTATATCCTCCTAAGAGTAATATCATTACTTTAATTGAGTAAGCGTTCCCTAAAATTCATTTGGATCCGTGGATTATATTAATTCACGTCCAATTGAATTTAAATTATATATTATAATGTAATGTATAATTATATGAATGGTTCAACCAAACACAAGAAATAAAATGAACAATACAATAAAAATATGATTATGATAGAAGTAATAAAACACTCATTAAGATATTACTTTACAACGAACAATTTTCGACACATTTAATGAATGTTCTACCCCTCAAGTGCATAATAGATACCATCACTCACAGACAAAGCTCAGAAGGGTTTATTATATTAATAATAGAATAATGAATATGTTCTTCTATGCTAAATTATACTAGAATTCGATTTAAACTAACTACTTAAATATTAGAAAACATCTAATTAATTGTGTATTGAATCAATATTATATTATATGTAAATCATTTTATCATACAATAATTATTTAATTATTTTGGCATGATAGTGAATTATTAGACAATTTTTGCTACGTTTTAAATGACAACATTTTATAAGAGACAATAAAATTATACTGCTTAATCATCCCTTTAATACTAATCACTAAAAACAGCAAGCTTTGAAATATTAAAATTTAAATAATAAGTCTAATTTTAAAACCAAACCCACGGAGTTTCGCTGAGAGGTTAAAATTAAAGAAACACTTACATAACCAGTGCTGAAAGACACCTCACTACATCTCACTTGACTCTAATTTAAATATATTTTCTCTCTAAACGCGCGCGCGACCGCCGTTTTTAGAATCCCGGTTCACCAAAATCTCTATATTTTCTAATTAAACGAGCGCGCGACCGCCCTTTCTAGAATTCGGGTTAACACTCCTGAGCCCTGCGTAACCGCCGATCTCTCTCAAGCAAAGGTCCGAGGCATTCCATTCGCTGGCGTGCCCTGATTGGTCGGTTGCACCTGCCGGCTACCTGACCATCCCGTTTACTACTTTAAGTTTATGTTCCGATAGTAAAATATGACCTTATTTTCTCATTAGTAGAATTTAATTCAGTGTAAACGTTTATTTTTTAACCGCAATTGATTATTTGTAACGCAATCGATCCGTGGTTACCCTATAGCTATCTCCCTTTAACTCTTTAATGTGTTCAAAATTGACGATAGGTACACACCCATTACAATAAAACAATAAAACCAGATTATGCACATGTATTCCATAACTTGAAACTCGAATCTATACCAATTACATTCAACTGAATTTACAAGATGCTAGCATTAGTAAAGTAACAGTTACATTAAAGCCTACATAAACACCATATCAGAACATTGGAAAGTTCTTTTCGAACGTAGACAAATTTCACAAAAATTACGTTACAGTAAGCAGATTACACAGAAATATACTTAGCTTATAATTATCAGCCTTAATACACATTTCTAAATATTTTGCCATCTGGCTGACTCTGACAAGACTCTATCAGCGACTGACTAGCGATGTCTTCAGATGGGATTTTCCTTCTCCGCCGCCATTTTCTTGGCGGGACAATGCCATGCTCTTCATTGGCTGTTGGAGGCTACATCAAACCACGTGATGCCCTCCATCTTGGACTCGCGGAAGTACTTCAGTTCACGTAGTTGCCGCCATGTTTGACTAGCGGAAATGGTGGTGTATTCTTTTATTTGTTCTTGGACTCACGGAAGTACTTCAGTTCACGAGGTTGCCGCCATGTTTGACTAGCGGAAATGGTGGTGTATTCTTTTATTTGTCACACTCGTCCATCCTGACACCTTTGCGTCCCTTCAAAGAGTAAAATAAATGTTTGTGTACATAAAAGGTGAAGCACTGCTCTAACCTGAAAAACTAAATTTTGTACTATAATTTTTAGGTAGCAGTTGAACCCAATAGTATCCATTAAAAGAAACCCTGTAATATGACCCGGTGTTACATTAAGGATTTTACAGGGATAATTATTCATTAATTATTGACCATCAACATTAACATTTACCACCAACAACCAACATTTGATAGTTACCAACAATCAGTTTACATCAGCCATCATTTGACAACCGTCATTAGACAACCGTCATTTGACAACCGTCATAAGACAACCGTCATTAGACAACCGTTATTAGACAACCGTCATCAGACAACCATCATCAGACAACCGTCATTAGATAACCGTCATTAGATAACCGTCATTAGACAACCGTCATCAGACAACCATCATTAGACAACCATCATTAGACAACCATCATTAGACAACCATCATTAGACAACCATCATTAGACAACCATCATTAGACAACCATCATTAGACAACCATCATTAGACAACCGTCATTTGACAAGCATAATTTGACAACCGGCATTAGACAACCGGCATTAAACAACCGTCATTTGCCAACCATCATTTGCCAAACATCATTTGCCAACCATCATTTGCCAACCATCATTTGCCAACCATCATTTGCCAACCATCATTTGCCAACCATCTTTGACGCCCATCATCAGACAACCATCATCTGACAACCATCATCTGACAACCATCATCTGACAACCATCATCTGACAACCATCATCTGACAACCATCATCTGACAACCATCATCTGACAACCATCATCTGACAAACATCATCTGACGACCATCAATTGACAACCATCATTTGACAAACATCATTTGACAACCATCATTTGACAACCATCATTTGACAACTATCATTTGACAACCATCATTTGACAACCATCATTTGACAACCATCATTTGACAACCATCATTTGACAACCATTATTTGACAACCAACATTAGGCAACCAACGTTAGGCAACTAACATTAGGCAACCAACATTAGATAACCAATAATATACATTTATATCCATCATTTTATTATCATTATATAAAATGTAGGATATATTTAATTAATTATTCAAATATTTAATATATTCCATTAAATATTAAATATTTTTCAATTTTCATTTATGTCTTATGATATCCAATATGATACATGAAAATGTCCAATAATTTGTGCAATGTCCTTGCACCCATGTGTCGTGATATCATTATGTCTAAAGTAATGCACTAATATGCCCAAAATACTTCATGATATTATTATGTCCAAAGTAATGCACTAATATGCCCAAATATTTCATGATATCATCATGTCCAAAATAATGCATTAATATGCCCAAAATATTTCATGATATCAGCATGTCCAAAGTAATGCACTTATATGCCCAAAATACTTCATGATATTATCATGTCCAAAGTAATGCACTAATATGCCCAAATATTTCATGATATCATCATGTCCAAAGTAATGCATTAATATGCCCAAATATTTCATGATATCATGTCCAAAGTAATGCACTATAGTAGATCCAACCGTTTATCCTCTTTTTGACAGCACCAATAGAACGTAACATGACGATGTTACGCAAAAGTTAACTTATAAATGCGAGGTTTTAAAAATATGACAACTGCTTAAATTTGCTCCTTGATCCCGTATAATAATCATCTTTCACAAAATGAGTCCATAAGTGCAGTAGTTTTTTTATAAATTCCATAAAATAACAAACGTTTTTAAAAAATTACGTTCTATGGCTATCAACATAGTGATGTTACGAAGTTACGATTGAGATATCGATATTGTTTATGAACTATTTTTACACGGGTGTTTTCCGTTCTCGGCACATAATATCGGATTTATTTTTATGTAAAACCGTTATATTGATGCGCCTCAGGAAAACATACAGCATTATTTGAAGACGTGTTTATCTCCTGGTGTATATCCAAAAAAGAACAAGGTTATGATGACTATGATGATTACAAGTACAAGTCATACTTGACGAAGCTGTTACCGGTTAAATCTGGGATGGCCAGCGAGCAACACGGAAGGGAGTAGGCATACACAGCGTTTCCCCTCTGTCAAAGTACAAGTCCGCATGGACCATGGAGTTTGATAATATACTGTGGGGTGAGGGCGGGGCTAGATTTGTGAATGGTGCTTTATTTTTTATGTGTTAGTGATTTGGTTGTGTGAGTATGATCGGCAATGGATCGGTACAGGTATGTTTTGTATGTAATAGTGCGGCTTTGCGCTAGTGTGCAACTTCCCCTCCCGCAAGAAATGACAGAAAGATTTGAACAATATTTTTTAGCTAAGGCTACTCCCTTCCGTGTTGCTCGCTGGGGATGGCAGACATTAAAGTCTGCCGTTTGGTACCAGAAAATAGTAAAGTTTGAGCAACCCCAATTCCAATTTAAGCAAACGAAATCTAATCTTTTATTTTTATTTATTTATTAATCAAAATCAGATTCATCGTTGCTGTCACTCGAGCTATTGCCGACATTTATAATTAATTGTTGACTCATATAATCTATCGCCACGTGTTTATCCCAATCTGCCATTATAGTTTCTTGTGTTTTTTGAATTACATTTTGCCAGCTTTCCGCAGTTACTTTCACACATGCATTTTTTAATAAATTTACCATTTTGTTTGCCGTGAATGGGGGTTTTGTGTTATTTCTAGCAGCGTGTCCTTTAACTTGAGCCCATATTAATTCAATGGCATTGTATTGACAATGATAGGGTGGAAGTCTAAGAACCCAATGACCATGTTCTGCAGCTATTTCGTCGATCACATATCGTTTTGGGAAGTGTTTTTTTGTTCGTAATATATTTAGTAATTGTACTTTTAGTAAGGAGTTATCAACATTTTCACCATGTCGTTGAAGCCAGTCAATGATTACTTGTTTTTTGTCGGCCTGGGTCGGCATTTTATCAATTTGGCGTGAGTGATAGGATGCGTTATCCATAATAATAACTGACGGTTCTTCCAATGATTGTACCATTTCCTTAAACCAACTTTCGTAAACCTCAGAATTCATTTCTTCGTGGTACTCAACTGTTTTTTTGGATTTAAAGGCCAACAAAGCATCTGGCATGAATCCTTTCACAGACCCTGCATGGCAAATGATTAGACGTTCTCCTTTTCCCATCGGTACTGAGGTAGTGGAAGCAGCGGTGTCATCAGTCCAGCTCTTAGACACTGTGTGGTTCGCATTCAGCCAAGTTTCGTCAGTGAAAACAACATTTGACCAATCTGTAATTTTTTTGGCTTCGCTCAAAAATTCGCAACGAGCAAAAGCTACGTCGCGACGCTCCATCAATATTTTGCGTTTGTCCGATTTTTTATAAGTAAATCCAATTTCATTCAAGACCTTTACCAATGACGATTTTTGACCTCGGAACAAATCACATTCACGCAAAGAAGCAACAAGTTTTTTAAGTGTTGGAACTTCTTTACGTAAGTAATAGTTATATATATGACGGCGTATAGCGTCTGCGTCAAAGTTGTCAACCGAAGTCACACGACGTGGTTGGCGTTTTTTCTTCGGCGTACGAAGCTTATTCTCCTGCATGCCGCTTGTTCCGTAGGCTTCGGTAGTAATTTTTGTAATCGTAGATGCACTAATACCTAACGCGGCCGCAACGCGCTCTCTCACTTGCGACAATGGTAAAAGCGGGCCGCCATTTTGATACTCTGCTTCAAAGTAATTACGAAGCTTGATCACCATTTCTCTCGTCTGTCCTTTCAGCACTGATCCTTTCGGCATTTTATAGTTCCAATATAAAACTCAGCAAATAATTACTAGCACGGGCGTCTTGTTGCGAGTGACAGTGACAAATACAAAACGGCGGTGGACCATTGAGTTTTACTACCTTGATAAAATACTACTGCTTACCCATAGACAAAAAAATTGGCAGTCATAGGAATTGCCGATAGAAGTGAAAACTTATAACTCAGAATTTGATAGCTTACCTTGGAAACTACACGGGTGTAACCGGACGGCGTGGCCTCGCCATCTGGGCATGGCCATCTAGAAATGCGTCAGCATTTCCCATTGGCTGATGCGTTTCTAGATGGCCATGCCATGACGGCCTGTCCACGCCCTTTCAACATTCCCCATTGGCTGACGTATTTCTAGATGGCCAATAGCCATGGTCATGGCGCCATTCCTAGGACTATTCTCTTTCCGCACAGACTCGATAGAAAAATGAATCGAAATCGTGTCCACTATAATCACTTGGTCACAACACTTTAACTGACAAATTAGATCTGTCAAAAAGAGGATAAACGGTTGGATCTACTATAATGTGCCTAAAATATTTCATGATATCATCATGTCCAAAGTAATGCTCTAATATGCCCAAACATTTCAAGATATCATGTCCAAAGTAATGCACTAATATGCCCAAATATTTCATGATATCATGTCCAAAGTAACATTTTCTTTTATCATATGCATATTCTTTATCTAATCCAATATTTTACATATTAATAACTATATTCATAACAAATCTAGGCCTTCATTGGCTGTTAATTTAATCAGAGTTTAACCCAAGTTAAACCCAGTTATTGAACAATAGACTAACTAGAGTTAAAATTCCCTCAGTACATCCCTTATCTCAGACTATAAGAGAGAACATGTACCCATCATTACACATAATCTTTGCAACCCTGCAAGTTCACTATATCTCTCCTTTAGCCACTTCCCCACATCGACATAATTATTAACATTGCATTTCGTTCACTATAAAATACTTGCACATATGACTAGAGGATTCATTTAATCTAACTGAAGCTTCGTTTTTCATATCTTCGACTCTCTATCAAAATTATTCGTTCCGAAATCTTATTGATTGACTCGCTAACATCAATTTTAGGGCGAGTAACTAATTGAAAAGTTTAATAATTATTCATATCCCAAGTTTTGTTGGGGATAATAGCGTCCCATTCCCCTTAACCTTCAACAATCATTCAAACAGTCAGATTTCATCATTTGACCTGGACATTGGCACGTGAACATGTTAATGATAATGTTTTCCCAACCTTTGCTCTTGAAGCAAAACCCATTATAAAAATCGAAATCAAAACCAAATCCAAAATATACAAGACCAGATATATTCTCTACTGGATAAAGAAACAGTATATTTTGTAACCCTATAACCTCATGGACTTTAACTCTTGATTGACTGGAATAGCCCATGTGAACCCCTTTTTTTTTTTCGCAGAGGAAGATTTTATACCCTGGTCACCAGCTCTGGGGAGAGCTGGTGCGCGTGTGGGAGTCTCCGCCAGAAGGGCGGCCTACCCACCAAACCTCTGCGGTGTTCCTCCGTCGTCGACAGGTGGCAGGGGGCGCGGGCCCGCTCGTGCATTCAGCCACAGCCCCCACCGACGTCGCTGCCCGCCTACGCAGGCCCAGCCTCTGGGGTGGGTGTAAAGAGCCCACCCCATTTCCGCCTCGTGAGATGCCCCGGAACACAGGGTACATCCACACCTCGTGAGGACCTAACCCTGATGGGGGGCACCGGCCGTCCCCGCAGCCGATGCCCCAGGTCCTCGGAGCGGAGACGGAGTGCGAGCTCGATTGACTCGCCTCCGTGTCCGCGCCCTCCGGAGCGGATGAGAGAGAGGGTTTCTCTCCCTCTCCCGCTCCTCCGCCTCCCTCTGCGAAACAATAATTTCGCAGAATGAGGCCACTGCTTCCCACGACCTCTCGTCACCGACCATCTTCGTAATAATGGCCGACAAGGAGAGATCGGATCCTACAACCGCGATCAGGGATCGCCGCGGTCCCGCTCCTCCTGGGCATGACTCCAGCGCGTGCTGGGCAGTGTCCTCGACGCAGCCGCACTGGTGGCATGCCGGGTTGGGCTCTCTCCGTGCGACGTTGCAGAGGTATCTCCCAAAACAACCATGTCCTGAGAGAACCTGTGTCAGCCGGAAAGAGAGGCCACCATGCCTTCTTCGCACCCACTCTTCAAGTACAGGCCGGATCGCTTCAAGGAGTCGTTGAGCGCCGGCCCCCCTCTGTGTGGGCCCTGCAAGAAGCCTATCCCTCCATGTGGCAAGAGCTGACGCCCTGGCCCGATCACGCCAATGCGCCACCTCCCGCGGTGCCGGTCGCTCGTCCCGCTCCCGCGCTTGCGCTCTGCGCTGATAGACCGAGGCCAGGACATCCGCCTCAAGGTCCCATGGGAGCAGTCCGGCGAGGACACACGCCACCTCATGTGAGAGTGTTCGGTATCCGCGACATACCCTCACCGCCATAACTCTCTGGGCCGCCAGCAGGACGGCTATCCCATTGCGCCGCAGGGATCCCGCCCATATGGGAGCACCATAGAGGGCCATGGAGCTAACCACCGCTGTATAGAGGCGGCGGCAGCTACTTCCTCCTCCTCTGGTGTTCGGAAGAAGGCGACTCAATGCGCCAGCTGTCCCCAAAAGTTTGGGGGACAGCTGCCGCATATGCGCCTCGAACCTCCACTTGCAGTCAAGGACGACGCCGAGATACTTCAGCGTCGTCCTGACTGGAATGGAGGTTCCTCCCACCACTATGGCAGAGTTTGCCGGTGGCGCCCGTCGGGGGCCGTAAAAATATATGGCCTCGGACTTATGGAGCGCCACCACCAAACCTAGCCTCCGGATTCTGGCCACGACTGTCGCGACAGCAGCAGTGGCCAGAATCGACGCCTCCGAATACGTCTTTCCCCGGGCAGTAACCAATGTGTCGTCGGCATAACAAACGATGCCGACGCCACGGAGGTTAGCGCCACGAAGCACCCAGTCGTATCCGATGTTCCATAAAAGAGGGCCTAGAACGGACCCCTGTGGAACGCCGCACGACATGGGACTTCGTCCCTCTCCGTTCATCGTAGGGAAGACTACCTCTCTGTTGGAGAGATAGTCCCCGACGAGGCTTTGGAGGTACCGGGGCACTCGGTGGTGTTCCAGTCCTCCGAGTATCGTGCTCCAGGGCAGCGAGTTAAAAGCGTTGGCTATGTCCAACGACACAGCGAGTAACACGCTACCACTGGAGCACGCCTCCTCGGAGAGGCCGCGGACGCAGGATATGGCGTCCAGCGTCGATCGGCCTCTCCGGAACCCAAACTGAGTAGGAGCCAGGTCGGGCCCTGTCGTCTCAAGGTGCTTAACGAGGCGGGCAGCGACAACACGCTCCAACAGTTTGCCCGCCTCGTCAAGCAGCACAATCGGGCGGTAGCCCGAGGGCTCATCCGCGGGACGGTTCTCCTTCCTTAAGAGGACGAGCTTGCCCCTCTTCCACCGTTTGGGGAACTTTCCCTCCCTTATGCACCTGTCAAACAGGGCCTTCAGGTGGGGTCCCAGGTGCTCAAAGGAGAGGGCCCAAGCACGACCTGGTATGCCATCAGGCCCAGGTGCCGTGTTCTTGGCCTTCATTCTGAGCATTGCAGCACCCATCTCTCCGGCTGAGATGGGGGTAAGCTCGTCCTCAGTCACATTGGGATTGCTCGACGAGGCCAGTATCGCGGTGGGAGGCGTGAATTCGGTCCCCGGTGCACCGGGGAACAAGCCCTCAACCACCCTCTGGAGTACAACTGGCTGGAGCGTGGCAGTGGTGGGTGGCGCCCAAGGGCGGAGCTTTTGCCTCGCCCAGTTATACGGGCGGCCCCACGGGTCACGCTCAAGCCCCGCCAGCAGTTGTTCCCAAGCCTGCTTTTTGGCCTCATCGATTGCCACGCTCAGTGCCCTCGAAGCCTCGCGGTAAGCGGCGTAAAGAGACTGTGACACCTCACTCTCCCGCCGCCTTCGCCTCCGATACCGCTGGTATCGGCGGCGCCTCATCACGCAGTGTCGGCGTAGTTCGGCAATCTCCTCCGACCACCAGTAGACTTGACGTCTGGGCTGACGGGCTCGTGCGCGCGGCATCGCAGCATCGCATATGACTGACATGGCCTCGCACAGCCCGTCCGCTGCTAAGTTCACGTCCACTGGGACCTGCCCTGGAGGAGAGTAACTCCACGCAAAGACGAGGGCCGCTTCCTGCAGCGCTTCGGCGTTGAGGTGCTTCAGGGCCCATCGCGGGCCGATATCACGCAATCCTTCTCTCACTGTGTCCGTCAGGGACGAGGAGACGCTGAACCGAATATAC
Source organism: Selenia dentaria (assembly GCA_917880725.1). Taxonomy (NCBI): domain Eukaryota; kingdom Metazoa; phylum Arthropoda; class Insecta; order Lepidoptera; family Geometridae; genus Selenia; species Selenia dentaria. The sequence continues at coordinate 12,132,751 of OU862877.1, read as the reverse complement.
CGGTGATCGGAAAGCGTCTCCTCGTCCACCAGCACCTGCCAGTCGCGTATATAGCAGGCGAGGTCTGGGGTGGTAAACGTCAAGTCGACGATTGAGCCACCCCGCTGACGGACGCAAGTGTTCTCCGTCCCGCGGTTTAATATGCATAGACCAACCTCAGTCAGCCACTCCAGTACCGTGCGGCCCCGCGGATCCGTCGTCGGGGAGCCCCACGCCGTGGATTTGGCGTTGAAGTCCCCAAGGACGATCGCGGGGCGGGGGCGGGCCTGAGCAATGATGGCCCCTACCTCGCCGAGGAGGGTCTCGAACTCGTGCAGGGGTCTGTTGCGGGAGTGATAGACCCCCACGACCAAAGCGTGTCCTATTCTTGCTGCGACAAATCCCTTGCCCCTCGTCACTCCTTCGAGTGAAGGGGAGTGGGCTGGTGATTGGGTGGTGATTGCCACCAAGCCATCAAGGTCCCCTATCCAGTCAGATCTGGGTGGGACCGAGTATGGCTCCGAAATCACCGCCACCTTAATCAATCGCTGCGCCAAGGTCTGCAGCAGAAGAGCCTGAGCATTGGCGCAGTGATTGATGTTAGCCTGAAGGAAAGTCAGGGCCATAACTAACTTTCCTCCATGCGCACCACCTGCCCCGTATTAGGGCCAGGCGGCTGCGTCTTGGCCTTAGCCTCAGACGCAGCAGCCTTGCGCTTTCTCCTTATTTTAGCCGGGGGCTTGGCGCAAGCCTTGCCCCCGGAAAGGTGGTCCGCCGCCTTACCCGCTGCAGCACAGAGGGTGCAGCGAGGAGCGGCAGAGCACTCATTGGCCTTATGGCCTTTTTGACCGCAGCGATAACACTCATCACTGCGGTCAACCTCGGACTTGCACTGGGCCACAACGTGGCCAAGTGCAAGGCAACGGTAGCAGCGGCGGGGTCGAGCTTCTAGAACCCGGACCTGTGCCGCCACCCAACCAATCAGAAGCCGGCCTCCACTGTCCCGTATCTTTGCGGCTACTGTCATGGGGCACCGCACAAATGCGGCTCCCATTCCACCAGCGCCTCTCCTGATCGCTCCGGCTTTGACAGCCGATGGAGCGCAGCCGCCAGTACTGGCTATCACATCCACCAGCTCATCAGGGGTGATTGAGTCGTCGAGACCACTCACACGCAGATCTGCAGTGGCTACTGGTCTCGATACTCTCACCTCAGACCCCTGGAACACCTCTTGAAGCTTTTCAGCCAGGGAGTCCGCCTTTATGCCCTTGTCCACACCCGGAACCTCAAGGATGCGGGCGCCGGTGGCCGCAGTCCTGATTCTCAGGGGTGGCACACCTAGGACCCCAAGGTTGATGCGGCTTTTTGCCTCCGCCAACACCTTTGCGTAGGTGACTCCTTTCTCCGCCGCCCCTGGTTGCAGTGTGAGAACCACAGCTGCAGTACGTGGGGAGCGGAGTTTGGGCACTCTCGCTTTTGCGGGCTTTGGCGCCGGTTTCTGCGGCTGCGCTCGCACCGATGGAGTAGGACTTGACTCCCGAGGTCCTGCTACCCTCTTGCGTTGCCTCCTGCTGGAGCCCTTTTTTACCACTTTCGTCCACTCTGGCTCTGCAGCAGCAGACAATGGGCGGGACTCTGCTTTGCCAGCTGTCGCCTTCGGTGTAGTACCCGCTTTCCCTTTCCCTCGGGGCTTGGGTGTAGGTGCAGTGCTTTCTGCCCCAACACGTGCCGACGCGGCAGGCGCTTCCCCTCGGGGTTTGGGTTTGGGCGTAGTGCTCGCTGCCACAGCACCCATTGACTCCTTTTTCCTATCAGCAGCCAGGGGAGGTCTCACCCGTACTTCCGGGAGGAGCCTCTCCTCCAGGTTCTCGAGTCGGGCGGTCATCATGGTGCCAACTTGTACCATGATTGTCCGCGTCAGCTCTTCTGTGGTAGGCCCCTGTCTAGCTGCCGACTCTGTTCTGAGAGCCCGCATCTGCTCCATCTCACGACGGAGGACTTTGACCTCCGTTACCAGCCTTTCGTTGGCCTTCACCAGGAGGGCTACTTCCTCGGACATCGAGCGGGCCCTTGACTCCTGGAAGGACGCCTTTATCGTTGCCGCGGCGTCCTTGAGGGCCTTAACGTTCGTGCCCTTGAGATTCTTTGATGTGGTAGCCACTGTCAGAATCGTGTTAACCGAGGCCAACACCAATGCCTCCAGCTGAGCCGTATCCTGTTCACCAAGGGATACAGATGTAGGCTCAGATGGGCGAACTTTCCTGAATTGGGCGGCTGTTGTTGCCCACCCATTTTCTACCTCGCAAGCCTCCTGTGAGGCTGCCTTTCTCTCGGCGCCAGTCGTAGTCGTACGCCCTCTTCCACGCCGTGCAGGGAGCTTGGGTGACGGTAAGGAGTCCCCCAAGTCTTCCTCCTCCCCATTTCTCCGGCGCTTTCTCAGTGAGCGAGACAGCGAAGCTCCAGAGCCGCGAGACGACACTGTCACACAACTCATATCGGAGTCAGACTCCGACATGTTGGGATGGAAGTCGCCGAGCTCATTCTCCACAGCCAGTGGGGACCCACCCGTGCCCAAAGAGGATGCGGGAGAGCCACCAGTGGCTTCAACTTCTACTATGGAGTTCTTCGAGCGTATCTCAGTCGCACCAAGTGCAATATCCGGGGTACGCTCCAGAAGAACTCTCACCTCCTTTATGCCGCACAAAGATGCGCGTGCTACCAATTCACTTGCATTTTCAGAGTCCAATTTGAGATTGCTGTGGTCGTTAGTACGTGGGCCGGAGCCCACGAGGCGGATGTTGCCCCCCCCAGATACGTCGGGGCAGCCTCCTGTCGGAGGGTGGGATTTACCCACCTGGGGAATGTTATCATTCGCCGTATTTTCCATGTTGCTTTTTTTTCCTTTTTTAAGGGGTGAGGTCCCCTTGTTGTGGTGCCCTAGAGGCCGAGTTCCCCCCGACCATGCATCCCATAAGCGGGCACCAAACCGTAGGATTCGGAGAAGCCAGAAGCCCGACAGGGTGGCCGAGTTGACCCTCCCTGCCGCGCCGCGGGCCTTGCAGGCCCGCCATCCCACGACCCGAAGGTCCTCTGCAACTGCAGTAAAACAGCTGCTCTCCCATTATTTGCCCGACAGGGTGGCCGAATTGACCCTCCCTGCCGCGCCGCAGGCCTTAAAGGTCTGCCATCCCACGACCCGCAAGTCCACTGCAGCTGCCGTCAGACAGCTGCCCCAAGCTTAGCCCGACAGGGTGGCCGAAGATGACCCCACTGCCGCTCCACAGCCCCCTTCTCGGGGATAGCTCCACCGAACCAGCCACCCCTTGCCCCGTCCACTGTGCCCTATGCTAGCTTCATAGGGGCACGCGGAGGAGCCCACCGTGTCAGATCTTTCGCCAACGGTCAACGAGATCCCGTGAAGAGAAGTTGTTAACCGTTGCCCAGGATGCACCGTCCCGAAATACTGCTCTTCTCCCGGGATAAACCGTATCCAAGAGGACTAGCAGCACTCGGGCACACGAGGAGGTAATCTGACCTAGCACCCCAGCCCATGTGAACCCCAATTCAAACCGAATCAACAATATGATAACCCATGATTACTCAACCGATTCCTGAACGGCTTCTACAAAAGGGTACTCAATGATCAAGGCGCACGGCATTCATCAGCTTTGAAACCCTTCAATAGGATGGGATTTGCCTTCAGGACGACCATATTGACCATATTGACTTTTAGACAGTCCAAGTAAGCGCTCACATACATGCATATCAAGGTCATACCAATAAACCATGGCTGATTATTTGATCGCAATGTCCCGAACCTAGATGTTCTAAGCAGTCAGAGACCACCCCAAAATATTCTATTTAAGTACCACAAATCACTCTTCGCCGTTTCTCACTGCTTTATTCTCTCCATCTTTCTCTCGCCATCTTTTAACGTGCACGTGCCTTTACTAACCTCCTGGTCATTACCCAATTGTACTTAAGTTAAAGGCATACATCCAGTCTGACAATGTTTATCAACTACTAGTGCAGACTCCACTGTAACCGAGGGCCATGGTCATGTTGATACATGGTCATGAGAACCACCAGGACTATAATCGGCCTCCATATAGTAAACCACCAGTACCTAAAAAAAAACATCATCTAGCCATACGGGCAGCAAATCCCTAGCGACAAAGTTGTATCCAGCAGCTGCACAATCCGCAACACCTAAAACGATTACCAAACAAATCCATCCCTAACCTCTTAATAGATTCTACGATCGAACGCCTCGAGCTCATACGAGTGGTATATTATATATTCCCTGCTACTGAAACAAACAATAGAAGATTAAGTTCGCTATTCCGTACCCGTAGAACAATATCAGCCAAACCTTTACTTCTCGCGTCGATGTGAACTTGTTTAGCACCTGTTCTGCAAAACAATTTGAAGTGACGATCCCGACGCGAGTACCACCACCAGTACGTTGAACGCCGTCAGCTGCAAACTCTTGGAAACTCAGAGTGCACACTTTACGAGGAATACCTTAAGAATAAAATAGCTGGACAACTGCAGAAACGGCAATCTTTTTAGTAGTTGAACTCCATCGTTTCCATCTTAATCTCCACCTCACCAGTTACTCTTAGATCAACTGTGCTTGCTGAAAAACCTGTGGATCCTTAAAACCACATTTAATTTTTGTGGTGTCAACGTTCATAACGAAATGTTCCCTCCTTTCATCTGCTACACCTATACGATTTCCCGCAGAGTCTTGACTAGGAAGTAATAAACCTACGAGGGAATACTATCTCAACGCCATCCTAACACGAGCGCGACTTGACCTAGAGCACAGTTGCTACCTCCAGCGGTACATCAATCCAAACACAGATGTAAGGCGACAAATACGGTAGAACGATCGTCGCTTTAGACATACACATTGCCCTTAGTATCAGTAATTGTGCCAATAGACGCGGCAAAGCAAAAGCGTATAGTATTTTCCATGCTCGAGCAACTTAACCGAAATTGTGCATTAATGATTTGGCTGGCCCATAAATATATGAAGCTATAACAAAACAACGTCCTCAGGAAGCCTATTATACACCTTCAGACCCATGCCGCGAGTCAATTCATTCTGACCTAACTTGCGATCGATATATGACAGCTAACTTTCCTTTTCGTGGTGTTTATTAGCCGTGACAATCACTAACGTAAACAAGTCTCCATATTCGTACGTACATATACAGTCACTTGAAAAGATACCTCTTGCGGTTAGCGTTAATATTTTAGCTATTCAAAGAGAGTTATAATTTTCCACAGCTCATTACGTGTCTAAAGCACTGCATAGTCCTACGATGTAAAGGCAGTCGTTCTATCTATATATCTATATGATACAAGACACGATACCTCCAGATAGTATCTCATACCTTTGTATACTATTATCTCATACTTAACAATTAGTGGTAAAATTAAATGAACAATGCACACTTAGAATATAAACAGTTCGTTAGTTTCCTTCCGTTTCCAGTATATTGGCTTTTGCCGTTACGTTACAAAAATATGGATTGATCCTACCAGATTAATTCCAGGCTACTCGCTGTACACGACTCGTTCCGGTGGTTCCGATGTCGCCGGCTGCCACGGTGCCAGAGCTGCACTCAGAGTCTCGGCCCCCGAGACCGGCCGCGGTGATCCATTAGTGATCCCAATTCGGTAGACCAGGGGATCGGTTGCGACGGGTGTATCCCACTTCTGAAAATGTAACACCTATTACAATAAAACAATAAAACCAGATTATGCACATGTATTCCATAACTTGAAACTCGAATCTATACCAATTACATTCAACTAAATTTACAAGATGCTAACATTAGTTAAGTAACAATTACATTAAAGCCTACATAAACACCATATCAGTAACATTGGAAAGTTCTATTCGAACGCGTAGACAAATTTCACAAAAATTACGTTACAGTAAGCAGATAACACAGAAATATACTTAGCTTATAATTATCTTAATACACATTTCTAAATATTTTGCCATCTGGCTGACTCTGACAAGACACTATCAGCGACTGACTAGCGATGTCTTCAGATGGGATTTTCCTTCTCCGCCGCCATTTTCTTGGCGGGACAATGCCATGCTCTTCATTGGCTGTTGGAGGCTACATCAAACCACGTGATGCCCTCCATCTTGGACTCGCGGAAGTACTAATAATACAAAGCCGTTATCCTGGAAGCCTGGGAGCCGTTTGTTATCTCCGCGTTGAACCTATATAGTTGTCTAGATGATAGTCACACTCTTTGATAATCATTATAAAGTTGGCCAATATAACGTAGGTGCTCAATACGGGACATGACGATTTTATTGTGGCTATGGGTAGGTATGGTGTCGATGTGATGGCTGTAAACGAAATGTGGATCAAGGAAGGCGAAGCGAACCGTGCGCCGGTCGTGCCCGGCTATCAGCTTAGGTTTATACCGCAGCCAGTGGATGTGCGCGGTGGCCGCGGTGGAGGCGTCAGCTTTTATGTGCGGCGCGGAGTCAACGCATGCACATGGGTGCACCCGCGGGACCCTCTCTATAAAACTGTAGAGCAGTTGTGGATCACATTAAAAGTTAATGGGAAAAAGCTTGTGATTGGCACGGCATATCAGCCACCCAAAGGTCTTAAGCTTGATCTTTTTTTAAATGCCCTAACTGAGAGTGTAAACTCTTTATCTAGTTTTGATTATATTATTCTGTTGGGGGATTTCAATGTGGACTTATTGATGGTAGAAAATTGTAGTGCTAAAAAATTTACCACTGTACTAAGTTTTATTAATCTAACACAGTTAGTGAACGAGCCGACTGATTTTACTGACCATTGTCAAACACTGATCTTGTTTGTTCCGACCTTTTTTTTGTTTAGGTTTAAAAATAAAGTTAAGATTGAAATTTTGTCCGAGTTTTTCCTCTTCTTTTAAGTATTTTTAAAATTTAATTTTATCTAAAAGTTTATAATCAGATTATATAGGCTATTAAACAAGGTTTATTTTAATGTGTGTCTTTACAAAAAGTTAATAGAATTTTAGTTATTTAGGTTTAATTGAAATATCCCTAGACCTTGTTGATGTGTGTATGTACTTAACTATGTTCCTACGTAAAGTGAAGTAGATGCCTTTGATGAACTTTATTATTCCATCCGTGCGGCTGCCGATAGCTTGACGCCAGCTGCAACGTCGACGGCGACGGACCACGCGTAGCAAGGAGCATAGGATATGGCCATAATATATATATATATATATCGATGCCTCCCACGTAAGTTGTTGTATGTTTAAAAACGTCACTTTACAGGAGAGAGTTTCAAAGTTATAAATGTGAAACAAACCTGTAATTTTAAGTGTATATCTATGAAACTTCACACATATGTTGGAATTGTAATACTTTAGTAGGCACCTCAGATGGTTATTTGATTTTTTAAGTATTTGCAGAGATTTATCATATGCAACAGTTTATTGTGAAAGGTGTGCCATACAAATTGTGGTATGTGATACATACAGCAATATACGCCGCGACAAAAGAATTGATTTTCAACGTATGTGTAACTTACAATACTGTGCATCGGTAAAAGAAGAAAAAAAATAGGATGTAAGTGAATAATATTAAACAAAAACAGTAAGCTGCTATACCTTATTAGGTTGATTTTTTTATGGATGATCTACGATGGTCAGAGCCTAAGGAAGCGCTCCAGCTGCAGAAGGATATATGTGCTTTACTAGAAAGTGCTGGGTTTGTACTCCGCAAACGGTCAAGCAACTGTCCTCAAATATTAGAGGCAGTACCGGAGGTATATCGCGAGACGTCTATCGAGTTCGACCATGACCTTTCACTCAAAGTACTCGGTCTCCAATGGCAACCGGTAAATGACTGCTTCACATTTAAATATGCGACCACTAATCAAGAGATAACGAAAAGTACAGTTTTATCGATTATCGGTCGCTTATTTGACCCACTCGGCTTCGTGGCTCCATGCGTTTTCTACGCCGAAAGTTTTATGCAGAGACTTTGGACTTTAAAACTGGAATGGGACCTGTTAACAACCAAACTTGGCCCAACCGTGGGCCAATAGGTTTTGTCGAAGAGCCTACTCGGGTCTTCGGGAGGCGGGGCCCATAAGCGCCTCCAGCGAACATCGGCTACGATACGTAGCGCTAATTAATTAAAAGTAACAAACAATACAGCACATAGACAATTAAATTTAGGGTAAAACTCACAATCCCTGGAACATCCAGGCGGCTCTTCGGTCCGTCAAGGCGGGGAAGCAGCGTTTGCTCCAGCGACCTTCCCGATCCATCCGTGGGTCGTGTCGTAGTTGCAAATACCTAGCTGATCTATCTAACCGTAGAATTATCCTACCCCAGACGGCCGTCCTTAACCTAAACACAGAAATAAGTAGCCCTCTGATATTGTATCCGTCCGCGAATAATAAAGCACTCGACCGCGATATACTTCCCCCGTTTTTAACACATAAAATGTTAATACACCCTCAACCTAAGAAAAAAAACCATCCGTACCGGTCATTGCACGTCACAGCGTCACGTGACCACACACAGCTGACGGCACCTAGGCGACCTGTCCCAGTGAAGCGAGACCCGCGACAAATACAGTCGCGAGTTTACAAAACAATCCCCCGCCCCGGGCTGAGAAGCAGCCCGCTAGCTTAGTCAACCGGGAGGCGAGAGAGCGTCGCTAGAGCTCGCTGTAAAATCGACCCTCCGACCAGCACCTCAGCAACGCGCGGAGTCCCATCCGCCCCAAGGAATAGCTTTATAATGCGCCCCCTGCGCCATAGTAAAGAAGGCGAGTTCGCCTCCTTAAGCAATACCAAGTCTCCCTCCTTAGGAGGATCCGTCCGGTCTGTCCATTTAACCCGTTGTTGTAAAAGATGCAAGTATTCCAATGACCAACGACGCCAAAAGTCTTGGCTCATTTGCTGTAACATTTTAAAACGCGACAACCGTGCTGTGCGTTCTTCCCTCCAAGGGTACTCGGGCAAGGCAGTGAGTGGTTTCCCGAGGGTGAGGACTTCCAAGTCGTTAGGGTCGGGTGACAATGGACAGAGAGGACGGGAATTCAGAACAGCTTCCACTTTACAAAAAACAGTGGCAAGCTCTTCGAATGTTAGAGTCGTCTCTCCGATTACGCGGCGGAGGTGGGTCTTGGCCGATTTTACCGCCGCTTCAAAGACACCACCCCAGTGGGGGCAATTTGGTGGGCTCATCCGCCAAGTAACTCCCTTCTGTGCGAGGGTATGACTTAAATCACTACAACTACTTTCTAAAAAGTTAACAACCTCTTTCAAATAATTAGCCGTACCCTTGTAGTTTGTACCATTATCGGAACGAAACAATGAGGGTAAGCCTCTACGCGATACGAAACGATCCAATGTGGCAACGAAGGCCTCTGTTGTCAAGGCTGACACCACCTCCAGGTGAACAGCTTTAGTGGCTAAACAGACAAATACGCACAAATAAGCTTTCGTAACCTTGGCGTTACGAAGAGTTGTTGCTTTGACATAGAATGGCCCTGCAAAATCCGTAGCGACCCCGTTGAACGGCCTTGATTGATTGACCCTGTCCGAGGGCAGATCCCCCATTTGCGGCTGCATTGTAGAAGCCTTGACCCGGTAGCATGGTACGCAGTGAAACAACACACTGCAAACCAACCTTCTCGCCGACAAAATCCAAAATTCCCGTTGTAGAATGGCGAGTAACGCATTGCATCCTGCATGTGCGTTTCGAATATGCCAAGAGCTCCACGAAGGTCCCAGACTTAGGCAACATAAGTGGATGGCGACTTCCGTATGGTAAGCTAGCCTTCCTAAGACGCCCGCCAACTCGCAGTAGTCCCTCCGAATCATTGAAAGGATTCAGCCAGGCTACCGCTCGCAATACTATCAGCTCAGACTGAAAGCGGTCGGCTTGAGTAACGCGGACCCAGTGTGATAAAGACCTTCGCCTCTCCTCTGGCGTTGTTACAGGCGCTAGCTGTTTTTGATGTGGGTGTTGGCAGTAGTGAATGAAGCGTTTGATCCAGCTGGTTACCCCTAGAAGCTTCTCTAAACTGCTGTAACGATCAACTAACCAGTTCGGGTTCAGTTCCAACTTGGCCGTTACGGCGTTCACACGCAACCCGGGCAGCACTTGTCCTGTCCAGTCAACTCCCTGAACAGGCCAGGATGACTCTGGTTCGAGCAGCCATGCTAGACCCCACCAGAGGGTATGCTGTACAAGCTCCGGAGCGATGCAGCCCCGAGACGCCACGTCTGCCGGATTCAATTCGCCTGGGACGTGTCTCCAATTGATATGAACCCCAATGTTCTGTGTTTAGGAAACCCGGTTTCCCACAAAGGTATGCGGGGCTGCTCGAATCTACACGAGAGTAACTTGGCTGTTTGACCACGCGTAGACATGCTTTATATCTACGGTAGACGCCAATTCCCGTACGACGTGGCTTAGTAGCCGCACCAAAAGATGAGCTCCACTCAGTTCTAACTTGGGTATTGTCACTTTTGTTCGGATAGAAGCGACTTTGCTCTTGGCTACTAAAAGTACGAGGGAGACCCGGCCCTCAGAATCAACCGTACGTAAGTAGGTAGATGCGGCATACCCTCGCTCAGATGCATCAGAGTAGCCATGTAGGGTAGCTTGATATCTACCTGGTGGCAATATCCGCCGAGGCAAGGCAATCTTATTGACATCCTCAATGGACGACATTAACTCGAGCCAAGTGTCCAACGGAGCTCCGTTGTATTGAGCTCATACACGATCATCGGATCGTCAGGGTTTTCACGCCAAAGAATTAGCTGAAAACTATCTATCTATCTGTCTTTCCTGTGGGTGAATAAAGGTCTGCCGGAACATCATCCTTATGTCCGCTCCTATTACCACCTGATGTCTTCGAAAATTCAGGATGATATCAATAATGTTCCTGTGTAGCTTGGGACCGGAGTGTAGACACTGGTTGAGTGATACTCCTGTAGTGGTGGGGGCCGAGCCATCGAATACGTTTCTCAGTTTACCTGTAGAAGTCTTCAGTACAGCATGGTGAGGCAAGAAGAAATGCTCGGTAGAATGCCAATCGACACGAGCGGGGGACATGTGGCCCAGTGCCTCGTACTCGCGCATAAATTCAATATACTTCTCTCGAAGTATGGTATTACGCTGCATTCGCCTTTCCATGGAAAGCAGCCTTTTCTCTGCCAGTGCTTTAGATTCACCTAACAATGGCGGTGAAGCAATAAAGGGCAGTCTCGTCATGAACCTACCAGATTGCAGTCGACCCGTATTGTCTCGGAAAAAGGCTTCACACTCTTCATGCTCTGGATCCACTTGACAGACCATGGGAGGCTCCTCAATCTCCCAGAACCTCTGCATTGTTCTGGCAAGGGCACTACTGGCAATCGTCAAAGACTCATCCACGTTTTCTTCGAATATAGGACCCATAACCGCATATCCAAAAATAGTGGAGACCGCCACCAGCGACGAGGAGCACAGAGCCTTCTGTGTTCCTGTTAAAATCCACCCCAGTACATCAGAACCCAGCAACAGATCTACGGGTGCTGTCTGATAAAAGAGCGGATCGGCTTAATTCAAACCAGACGTACGTGAAATAACGCCAGGTGGTATGTCCATAGAGGGATGCCAGCCTACCACGGTATCCATTACCATGGCGGACACTGAAATCCTTAGCGTGGAGGAACAGTCCGAGGAAAAGGAAAAATGTGTCTCCGAACTTTCAAACCTCCAACCCCCAAAATCGGATTCAATGCTGGTTCCAACACTAAACCTAACTTATGTGCCACTCGCGTGCTAAGTATACATCCTTGGGCCCCTGAATCGAGGAGAGCTCGTACCCGTACGTATTCTCCTTTTGGACCCATGACGCGGACCGCCACAGTAGGCAGGAGAACCGTCCGCGGCTCTACTGTCTTCGGTGGGCCGGCTAGCTATTGGCTCGCTGGCCCGTATTGACCTGGGAGAGCCCACTGTCCCGGCAAGAGCGGTGGGCGAGTACAGGTAGCTGATGTTGATGGTGCGTGATCCATCGCCCTGCCGTACCTGAAATATGGTGGATGGTATTCCAGCCGTGTATACTCATGGTATGGCGACGAAACCCGTCCCCATATTGCTGACTGAGCAGGTTCCGAACCTGTGGACGAGCTTGAGCCCCCTCACTGCCCACTGATCGCTGACCCCCATCCATGGGAGATGGCGTCATGTTAGGTCGGGCATGAAAGTGGCCAGCAGGAGGTGCGTAAACACCTACGGTCTCGTGTACTGGATCCCCCCGGAAGCCTCGGTGATGCTGCTCACCAAGCGCTGAACTCCCTTCTTCGTCCTTTGGTGATGAGCTACGGGTGGGAGCACCCCCGCCCGTAAGACTCCTCCCCTGGGGGCCCTGAGGTCCCGTGCCACTCCGGTTCATGCACAAGAGCGGATGGTGCGGACCTCCACAACCAGCGCAAGGCTTAGACTTAGGGCAATCCCTATGAAAATGATCGCCTAGACACGAAAAGCACAACCTGTTGTGCTTGGCGATCCGTCGCCGGTCCTGCACGGGTAGTTCTTGAAATGGCCTGCACTGCAACAGACCATGATCTTGAAGACCGCACTGCAGGCAGCCACGATCGTTGGCGACAGAAACTAGTGTCGCTACTCTATTTGCCCCTCTCCACTGTGGCTGGGTTCGGTTTCCACCTCCGAGGGTTCCTCGACTTACTGGTCCGCTGGAAGCACGTACCTGCGTGACTGGAGCAGTGACTTCGTGAACAGACGTCTCCCTTACAGTGGCCTCCCATTCCAAGAACTTCATCAGGTCCGAGAATTTTGAGAAGACCGGATTTTCCCCCTGGACATCGTCACCGTGGCGGTCCCTACCAAACTCGCGCTCAAATCCCGAACGTAGCTCTGCAGGCAGTTTACCTAAAATAATGTGCACTAGCAGGAAAGACCACTCTTCCACAGGCAATCCCAAAGTGCGTAGCGAGTTGCACGCCACTGTGACCGGTGTCAGCAGCCGGTCTCGCAAGTGTGCCCAGTTCGTAATCTTGGGCAAAGCCAATATCTGTGCAACGTGAGCATCAGCTAAACGACGGACGTTTTGAAATCTAGAGTTGAGTAGAACCCACGCCGTTTTATATTGGTCGTGCTCCACCGGTAAGTGCCGAACAATCGACCGAGCTTCACCCTCTAAGGTGGTGATAAGATATGCCATTTTTTGACCTGCCTACCTGTCAGGTCCCTCCTAGAGTCTACTAGGGAAGTGAACATATTTTTAAACGACACCCACTCCTCTAACTTACCATTGAAGCGAGGCAACTCTAGAGTGGGTAGTCTTCCGATGACCGATGGTTCAACGGTACCAGATGTGGCGCCAGCCTCGGGTGCCCCCGCCCGTCTTGCCTTGATAGACGCAGCGATTTGGATAACCTCATCGTAGATTTCCATAATCTGATACAGGTCCTGCTCGTAGCCTATCAAAGCCTCCTTAGTCGGTGCAGGTTCTGGGTCGGTTAAAGCCATTATGGCTTCCTCCGCCAATTTAAGGCGTCCTGACGCTTGCTCTGCGCGCTCTCTTAAAGCCGATTCCCGGTCCTTTCGGGTGAGCAAACCTTTAGCGCACAAGAACCAACGGAGTTCATTGGCGAGCGCGGCCCTAGGGCTAGGTGAAGGCGGTGCCATCTTGACGACTCAAAATATAAATAAAAAAACCAAAAAAAAGATAAAAAACCGACAATGGCCAACTACAGGGACGTTTACACTATGATATAAGGCAATACAAACAAACACAATAATACAATTATAAATTGACGAGTATGGTGGCAATTACCTTACCACCGATATTACAAAATGCCAATTTGAGTTAAACGTTTAATTATTGTTTTACACAAACCACCTTATAAAAGATACCACACTAATTAATTAATAATAAATTACACACTTAATTTATATAGGCAAGTTTTGTACGAGCCACGCTCTGCTACCAGAAAATGTTAACAACCAAACTTGGCCCAACCGTGGGCCAATAGGTTTTGTCGAAGAGCCTACTCGGGTCTTCGGGAGGCGGGGCCCATAAGCGCCTCCAGCGAACATCGGCTACGATACGTAGCGCTAATTAATTAAAAGTAACAAACAATACAGCACATAGACAATTAAATTTAGGGTAAAACTCACAATCCCTGGAACATCCAGGCGGCTCTTCGGTCCGTCAAGGCGGGGAAGCAGCGTTTGCTCCAGCGACCTTCCCGATCCATCCGTGGGTCGTGTCGTAGTTGCAAATACCTAGCTGATCTATCTAACCGTAGAATTATCCTACCCCAGACAGCCGTCCAGAGTTGCGCGCGCGCATTCCATCGTGACGGGCGCTGTGTGAGCGTACTCTGTGCGCCGTGTTGGTATATAATCAAAATGTCGAAAGTAATAAAGTGTAACTCATGTAATATAGTTATAAACGAGCTATTATCCTATATTCAGAACAAGATCTCGATAATAGATGAAGAAACGTTGGTGCGAATATGTACGACGTCATTCTCCAGCGACGAAATAAAAAACGCCAAGACGTTGCTATTTGAGTCTATTCCTACGGACAAAATCAAAACAAATCGGAAGAACAAAGGAAAGGAGGGAAGAGATCTAGTCGATATATTAAACCTTTTCAAGTCGACTGAATCTGATGTTTTTCCTGTATTTGTAGCACGCGAGCTGGAGAAATTACCCCCAATTCTGTTCGACCACCTTGACTGTACGAAATTACTTAAGGATTTACTGAAACTACAAGGCGAGTTAGATGTAGTTAAATCTAACTATGTCACACAAGAACAGCTGAGTGAGTGCCGAACTGAATTATTGCAGTTAAAAAATGATTCGTTACCACCTGTCCCGAAACAAAATATTAATTTTAAGCGTGGGGCATGGCAGCAGTACGATAGTGGGCCTATTGGTCTCTCGCACAATATAAACAATTCAACATTAAATGAGTCGTTGAATAATAACCAGAATATATCGAATAGCCCCGGTGAAACGCAAGAATATAGGGATATAATGCGGGTAGATCAAAAACAAGGCGATTACAAGTCAGCTGTGCAGAGGCAACGGTCACAAGATTGCGACAAGAACCGGCTCACACTGGCAAGCGGTGTGGTGCGGCGAGACGAAATGACGTCACCGCTACCTGCAGTGTCGGCCAGCCAGTGCGTCGATAACTGTAAAAAACCTACTGAAACGGGTGTCGAGTGTTACAGCGCAATAAACACAGTAAGGGAGTCGGAACCTTTCGTGAAAGACAGTGGTAACGAAGGATGGAGAACCGTGTCAAGACGCAAGAAACCTATTTATCGTTATCATGGTAAATCCGGAATTTCCAGAGATGATGACGGAAACTTCAAGGCGGCCGATAAAAAAGTTCCGATATTTATTACAAGGGTTCACATAGATACTACAAACGAAGACATAACAAACTACGTATATAGAAAGACGAATGAAATGATAAGCATGGAAGAAATTGCATTTAAACAAGAGAGAGGTCATAAAGCTTTTAAGTTTTTTGTATCGGAGCATAAGTTATCTGTGTTTTTAGATAGTAAATTATGGCCAGAGGGAGTCATATTCAGACGATTTGTAAACTTCCGGCAAAGGAATACGAATGGTAATTACGCTGTGTCGGTCAATCATAACACTAATAATTATGGCAAATAAGGACCTATATAAGTTTGTAAGTTTTAATTGTAAGAGTGTGAAGCGTTCAGTTGATGATATACGGCAGCTATGTCGAACATCCCACATAATCGCCTTGCAAGAACATTGGTTACTGCCGCATGATATTAATTTTCTGAGCTGTATAGATGATGACTTCGCTTATACGGGTATTTCGCCTATGGACACCTCGAAGGGGATTATTTCAGGGCGACCTTGGGGTGGGGTTGCTTTATTATGGAATAAGAAAATCTTTCAAAATGTGACTGTAGTAAATTGTGATAATACGCGAGTGTGCGGTATTAAAGTAGTGATAGGACAAAGGTCATTCTTAGTGTTCAGTATTTACATGCCGACTGATAACACGGTTCATTTGGCCGAGTTTACGGACTGTATGGGGACAATGAGCGCTATTGTGGACAGTGAAGGTATAGAGTGTGTTTACATGCTCGGTGACTACAACGCACATCCAAATGAGCAATTTTATTATGAACTTTTGAATTTCTGTAATGATTATCATTGGATTTGTGCCGACGTAATAAAGTTGGGTTTGTTATCTGATACATATAGTTTTATAAGTGACGCTAATGGGTCTCTTAGATGGTTAGACCACTGTGTTGTAACTGAATCAGCTTTTGAAACTATAGTCAACACTTACATAAAGTATGATCCAGTGTGGTCTGACCATCTACCACTCATTATTGAATGTAATTTAGGTAATGTTAAACCAAAGAGTTTGCAGAATACTTTAAAAAAATACATGTTATGTTAGGTGGGGAGAAAGAAATGCTGAACAAATTGAATTATACTGTCGATTATGTACTGAACATTTGAAGATAATTGATTTTCCGCCTGAATTGAGTTCTTGTAGTGACAAAAATTGTGATAAGCAAACCCACCATAGTATAATTGACAAAATGTACAACGATATTATAGCAGCTTTAGGCAGGGCCGCCTCTGAAAGTCATACTATTGTAAGACTGAAAAGAAAACAACCTGTAATCGGATGGAACAAGCATGTTCGTGAGGCTCACAGGGTAGCTAGGTGTAAATTTATGGAATGGGTACTGTGGGGCAAACCGAGTGAGGGTCATGTTTGGAGGGAGATGCGCGAGAGTCGAAGATTCTTTAAATCGCGCTTGAAATGGTGCCAAAATAATAGGGAGCAAATAAAGATGGATATTCTCGCATCTCATCATTCGAAACATGATTTTCGTAGTTTCTGGAAGACCACTAACAAGTTTAATGGCAAGCCGAGCTTACCTGTGAGCGTCAACGGTGTCAGTGATCCGAAGTGTATTGCGGAAATATTTAAGGACCAATTTGCAGTAAAATCACCTTTGGGACCATCACGGTCATTCAGCGTGGAAGGGCCTCATGGCCAGGAGATAAGTACCAGTTTCACTGCGAAGGATGTGAGGAGGATTATAAATTCAATGTCGCGAGGAAAGTCTCCTGGCCATGACAGCTTGAGCATTGAACATCTAAAGCATGCTGGCGTCCACCTGCCTAGAGTACTTGCTATGCTATTTACGCTATGTTTGGGACACTCGTACTTACCAGCAGATATGATGAGGACCGTGGTGGTACCAATTGTGAAGAGCAAAACCGGTGACATAGGAGACACAAGTAACTATAGGCCAATTTCTCTGGCCACGGTGCTGGCAAAAGTTCTTGACGGTTTGCTTAACACACAGCTTGACCGGTATATTAATATTCATGACAACCAATTTGGCTTTAAGCCGGGACTATCAACTGAGTCGGCTATTCTATGTGTGAAGCAAACTGTCAAGTACTACACCGATAGAAGCACAGCTATTTATGCTTGCTTCCTCGATCTCTCCAAGGCGTTTGACCTGGTTAGTTACGATATCCTCTGGCAAAAACTTATTGATATCTCTATGCCAAAAGAAATTATTAATATTTTTAAATACTGGTATCTGAACCAGGTTAACGTCGTTCGGTGGTCAAGCGCGACGTCAGCGCCGTATGGGTTGGAGTGCGGGGTGAGGCAGGGAGGGTTGACCTCTCCGAAGCTCTTCAACCTTTATATGAATGCACTGATCGAGGAGCTTTGCAGCACCCGTGTTGGCTGCCATATTGATGGAGTGTGTGTCAACAATGTCAGTTACGCCGACGACATGGTGCTGCTGAGCGCCTCGGTGTGTGGCCTCTCCAAGTTGTTGCGTATTTGTGAGCGTTACGCGCTCGTTCACGGTTTGCTATACAATACAAACAAGAGCGAGTGCATGGTCTTTCAGGCCAGAGGTCAGAGCTGTCTGGATACTGTTCCACCCATTAGACTGAACGGTATCGCTTTAAGGAGGGTTAATCAGTTCAAGTATCTAGGACATATTGTGACCTCTGACCTGAAGGACGATAAAGATATTGAGAGGGAACGCAGGGCACTGTCTGTGAGGTCTAATATGATTGCTCGCAGGTTTTCTCGATGCTCCGGAGCCGTCAAAATCACTCTTTTCAGAGCATTTTGTACGTCTATGTACACGGGTGGCCTGTGGGTGTCGTATACCCAGAAGCAGTACAGCACCCTTCTTGTGCAGTACAATAATGCGTTTAGGGTGCTGATGGGACTGCCCCGGCACTGTAGCGCATCAGGGATGTTCGCGGACTCCCGTGTCGACTGTTTCTACACGACGATGCGGAAGCGATGCACTTCCCTGGGGCGCAGGCTCCGGGCCAGCTCCAACATCATACTAAGCTTATTTGCGAATAGGTTTGATTGTCAGTACATAAACCATTGTTCAATGGTGCATGCACTGACGAACAAACAAATGACACAGAGGCAGGCTAATCATTATCATTAAGTGTACATACTAATTATTGACTTTTTCTTTTTATTTTATTTTTTATTTCTAATTTTATATGATTTATGTTAATATGATGATGTTTGAATTTAATTTTGTGTAATTTAATTTTTTAAGATTATTTAATATTATATATTATTTAACATGCTAATATGACTGATGGTTGAAATAAATAAATGAATTGAATTGAATTGAAAAATTAACCTAAACACAGAAATAAGTAGCCCTCTGATATTGTATCCGTCCGCGATAACCAAAATCATTCAGTTTCCCAATAAGAACACAAATATATCGGCGCACTACATTTATAATAAAGCACTCGACCGCGATGTACTTCCCCCAATTTTAACACATAAAATGTTAATACACCCTCAACCTAAGAAAAAAAACCATCCGTACCGGTCATTGCACGTCACAGCGTCACGTGACCACACACAGCTGACGGCACCTAGACGACCAGTACCAGTGAAGCGAGACCCGCGACAAATACAGTCGCGAGTTTACAAAACAGGACCAGTGATTGCCAGCGAACCTTGCAGCTAGCTGTAGACGATAGGTGCAAGGTCTTGAGTATATAGAAGAAAATGAAGCAGGATTGCGTGATAGTGGTGCGATGAAAAATGTGATGAAAACGGCGATGGAAGCGCGACTGACTGCTGGAGCAGCCGTCGGTTGCCATGTCTACAGCTAAACGTACTCATATATATATACATACATATATATATATATATATATTATATACATAGGTATATACGTGCATTCGCCACTGCGCTTGTTTTTTTACAAACAGAGAAGTAAATTTTTATATATATATAATAACATTCGTAATATTTAAGGGATTTTATCTATTTTATTAATGGTTTTCTTTTAATTTCAGGTGCTGAGCTTAGCGTCATCAAGTAGTTGCACAGACAACTTACTGTCGCATTTTCGGTTTCTCGGATGCATCGTCACTCGGTTTCTCGGCAGTAGTGTACCTTCATACCAGGAATAACACTGGTAAAAGCAAGATCAGCTTGTTAATCGAGAAATCAAAGGTCGCTCCAATTCGATCAATTTCTGTTCCACGGATGCAGTTGATGGGATTTCATCTATCATCTTCAAGTATGTAGTACCTATACTAGAATTGCGATCCATTATTGCCAATGAACAGCTGCTGTTTACTGATGCATCAGTCGGGCTGGCATGGCTAAACACACCGAGCTATAAGCTCAAGACTTTTGTAGCCACTCGTGTAACAAAGATACTCGAAGCCGTGCCCAGTGCGAGTATATCACACGTCAATGGCAAACATAACCCATGTGCTGACGTGCTATCCAGAGGTGCCTTACCATCAGTCTTGCTTGCTATGCCGGAATGGCTCCATGGCCCCAGCTGGCTATCGAGTGAATGGTGGCTGATTCACTCAATTGACGATTTCAAACACAAAAATGTACCGGAGATGAAACCTTTAAAAGAATCAAAAGTAACGGCTTCAACCAAAGAACCATTAAATCTGAATTATGAACTAACTGAAAAACATTCCAATTACTCTAAACTGGTCAATGTTGTATCGTGGATACATAAATTCATCAATAACTGTCGCACGCCTAAGCATGAGCGTACCAAACTGTCTCTAGGCGATTTGAGACAAGCTAAGGACACAGGTCGTAAAGTCCGTCCAACAGCATCATTTCGGCGATGCTATATCTGCTCTCTCCAAAGTACTGAAACCTCAGCAGTCTTTGCTGAAACTCAACCCCTTTGTCGATGCGAATGGTTTCCTAAGGGTGGGCGGCAGGCTGGCATTGGCTATGTTATCGTTCGACAAAAAGCACCCTGTCCTGCTACCCAAAAAAATGTGATTTCACAAATCGTCTGATAGATCATTATCACGTTTTATATTTGCATGTAGGTCCACGCACCCTACAAGGCATCATTACTCAAAAATTTAGGATAGTTTCAGCGCGCAATGCCATACGACTGCGCACTAGAAAAAACTTAGCATTTTTTAAAGTTAGGCCGACGATCAGACAGCCCATTATGGGCCAGTTACCGAATTTTAGGCTGCAGGACGTACACGCATTCCACACTGTAGGTATTGATATTGGCGGGCCTTTTCAAACAAAAGAATCTTCTTTTTAGAAATCTTAGAAATGCACGCGTTCATAAGGCCTACTTATGCACCTGCGCGTGTTGTTGCCCAACACGCGCTGTTTTTGCGGACACATTAACCTCATTTAGTACGGAATTTTTCCTTGCGGCATTTGATCATTTTTCGGCTAGACGCGGACTTTGTCGCACAGTGATCTCAGATACCGCATCAAATTTCGTATCAGCGGGGAAACAGTTAGCAGAAGTCTCGCAGTTTCTTCAGAATAACGTTAACAAGATTACTGCTGGGCTCACAAGGCGCCAGGTGGAATGAAGACATCACCCGCCGACAGGCAGTCATTTTGGCGGATTGTATGAAGCCTCGATACGCTCATGCAAAGATATTCTAAAATGAATGGTCGTGGATAAGACTTTAACATTCGAAGAATTAACATCTTTATTTGCGCGCGTAGAAGCTTCTTAGCTCTTATGTTGGCGCTGGAGCGCTGACCACATAAAACCTGGCTGGACAACTAAATGAGGAGAGTGGGGTATTCTAGACCCAATAAGATTACACTTGACCAAGCCGGACCTTTCTCTTATCAGGACTTTGTGTAACCCTGAGCCGATATTTAAAACTATTAAATTGCTAAATAAAATATTTATTTTATTCACTAGTTATTTAATTTGTCTCCGCCCTTATGGCCTGACAATGGCGCCCATATACGTGGTCTAAAGGTCAAAGTGTCAACAAAATTCTATTTGAGGCACTGCATCTTAGTTACTTCTCTTTGGTGACGGATATACTTGGTGTTGGTGTAAATGTATATTGTAAGACGATGATAGTGATTGTATGGTAATTTGTTATTGATGTTATATTGTGCAATTATTATTTTACAAAATTTAATATATGATTTTGTTGTTTTCTTACATAGCATTAATTCATCTGCTTGTTAGTTTTTGCATTAGATCACTTGCTTTAACAGTGAGACATATAAGTGAAGACATTGCGTTGTAGAATTGCACAGATCATAATATCATTTATAAATTAATTTCACATCATTTGTAAAAAAAAAAAAAAAAAATTATTGTAACAGTACGGGCTCTGTTTGGCTTATATTTTTTTTATTAGATAAGGTAGTTTCATTAAAATATTGTTGCAATACTTACCCTGGTAGAATATATAAATATATTTTTACGTATTTCATTTATTTACATAAAACTAATAAAAATGTCCCTCTAGACACCTGGAGAGCTATAAATAGTATTAAATAAATCTTGCTGTAAAGGCCGAACGTTTTAGAACTTTGTGCTTCGAGTACGACCGGCCAACCTTTTTATAGCATCAATTCCCGAGTGTTTGTTTTTTCCCGCTAAATAAGTTTTGGTCATGTGATTTCTTTTAACCAATTAAAATAAAGCAATGGCGATAGTTTGTCCTTGGATTTCGATAGAAATTTCGTTCCGAGCGACCGCCATTCTTGCGAGGTGTGCCTACGAGTTTACAACAATGGCGGCACGTGGTCGACGAGGTAAGTAAAATTTGTTTTTTGTTTGATAAATTTACTTATTTTAGTTTAGTTTTTTTATAGAAATGTTAGTTATTAAACATTCTATGGAATTCACTTAATTTTGGGGAGGAATACAAAATAATTAAGGAATTATACCGTCGTAAATGATTTAAACCTATAAATAGGACCTTCGGTTGGACTTTATGTTTTAGGTATATGGAATTGATCGTATTTATAGTACTTTCGGCGTTAATACTAATAGTAGGTATTTATTATTTTTAGCGTTACAAGTCACCGATATCACGGAAATTTTAAATAACTCCGAGTTTGAAGACTCGGGTGACGATGAAGATTTCGTTGGGAGTTTAATAACTACCGATGATAGGAGTGATGCAGCCCAATCATCGGAAGATGAAGACTCGAGCGACAGCGATGATGATAGCAACTTGCTAGAGGTTCGAGCTGGTCCTAGTGGCGTCGGCAGGACTACAGCTGGTCGTCGAGGTTGGGGCAGACGCCGTGCTGGTGCTAGAGTTCGTACGCGTGGTGGCACTCGCAGTCTTGGTCCAAGTCGCCCACGAGATGTTGCTTCTTGGAAACGAAGCAAATTTGAAGTTACTTTGCCAGGTTTGTCCTCTCCGTCTTACTTACCGTCCATGACAGATCCTTCAATTATAAACGCTTATGTGGAGGAATTCTTAGATGAGGAGCTTTACCGAGTTATAGTGGAAAAGTCTAACCAGACAGCTATCGAAAAATTTGGTAGGCCTCTCAGGTTATCTATTGAGGAGTGCAAAACTTATGTGGGTATAACTTTGCTTATGTCATGTATAAATTACCCGCATTTAAGGATGTACTGGAATCGCAAATACGCTATTCCCCTTATAACTGAGGCCATGTCTCGTGACAGATACATTCAGCTGCGGAACTCATTGAAGCTAGTATATGTATGATCTTGATGTCACCACTGAAGAAAGACAGAAGGATAAACTTTGGAAAGTTCGGTATATTTTAGATCGAATAATAAAAGGCTGTCGCGCGCAAGAACGATATCAAAAGATATCGATCGATGAAATGATTATCCCTTTTACCGGTGCTTGTCCAATTAGACAATATTGCCCGGGAAAACCACATCCAACTGGTTTAAAAGCATTTGTTCTTGCCAACCCCAATGGGTTAGTATGTGATATGTTGGTTTACCAAGGGAGTACGACATTTGAAGAGTCTAAAGCTAGACATTCTTTGTGTGAGAATGTAGTTTTAAAATTAACTGAAACCTTGGTGCCTGGTCATGTCATCTATTGTGACCGATACTTCAAAATTTTTAAACTCATCGAGGAACTCAATTCAAGAGGATTTAAGTGTGCAGGAACGATCATGAAAAATAGAATTCCAGGATACCTGAAAAATGATTTCGAAAGTGACAAATGTCTTTCTCGCAGAGGTCGAGGCAGTTATGATGTCCTAGTGTGCGAGGATAAAGCCATTGCTGTTACAAAATGGTTCGATAACAAGCCCATTTTGTTTGCTTCGAGTATCCACGCCGCGGATACCACTGATATAGTTCAAAGGTATGATAAAAAGCTGAAACAGTACATTCCTGTTGAACGGCCAGAAATCGTCAGCCATTATAACACTAACATGGGAGGAGTGGACCTTGCAGACAGGTTGTTGGCAGTGTGTCCATCACGACATCGTACCAAGAAATGGACGGTGAGGTTCATTTCCCACATGTTAGATCTCGCAATTGTCAACTCTTGGATAAAATACAAAAAGGATAATAGAGA
Organism: Selenia dentaria; assembly: GCA_917880725.1. Classification (NCBI taxonomy): domain Eukaryota; kingdom Metazoa; phylum Arthropoda; class Insecta; order Lepidoptera; family Geometridae; genus Selenia; species Selenia dentaria. Next base: position 12,108,865 of record OU862877.1, on the reverse strand, counting down.
ATTGGGAAAACCTATCCATAAAATATTGAAAATACGAGAGTTTAAAATGGAGTTTTCTTAGTTCTTGATTCTTAAAAACATGTATAGAAGTTTGAGACCGGATTCTGATGCTGAAGAAGAAGAGGAGCAGTATCAAAAACGTGGCAGACCATTTGCACAACCTTTACCTCCCATGGCTAAACGCGTTCATGCAGCTAATCATTTGCCTGTTATGCAACGAAAACAACCACGCTGTCGAAATCCTACGTGCGCCAAAAAAACAATGGTAGTTTGCATCAATTGTAACATGCATTTATGTTTGACACAAGACCGCAATTGTTTTGTAGACTTTCACAGTTCTTTATAAAGTTATATTGTGTATCTCATTATGATTACTATTATTTTTTAGAAACCGAGAAGGTTCCCAGAATATTGAACGAGACATTCAATTTTCATGTGGGTTTATCATTTTTTTGATAGAAGCTGATTGCAATATTTTTGTTTTTGTTTAGGTACAACGATTGATCTCAATTTGACCAATGTAGATTTAAGTTATTTTGATATAAGCGTTATTGAAGACATTGCTAATGATAATTATGTTGTTTGGTTATTAGATTTTTTGGAAATTCTTATGAACCAACGTAAAAAATGATTGTTGATTAGGTAGTCTATAACTATTTTGTTTTTATATTGATAAAAATTTATAAATATGTTTTTTTGTTTCTTAATTTGTGTCATTTAATTAAAATTATGTGAACAAATTAAACTATTTGTTTAATTTAAACAACTAACCTACTTATGCCATAACGACCGGAAGTCCTATTTATAGAACAAAAGATACCTAAACACAAATATGCTCAATATCTTTATTAAAAAATACTAAAAAACATTTGTTTTAGTGAAAACCCTGGAAACCCTTAGTTTTTGATTTATTTAACTTGAAAGGTCTCGGCCTTTGCAGCAATAATAATTTGATGCTTTATTTAGTACGTTCGGCCGTAGTCGCAAGTGATTTTAAAAGAGGCTTCGGTGTCTAGAGGATTTTTGTTACTACAAAAATCCGAGTTAATGTATGAGGTGGCGATTCGAGGAGAAACCTCTTCTGAAAATGTAGAAGGGCTTCGGCGTCAGATCACTAAACTGACCCAGTTGTACCCATCGGATGAGATCTTAGACTCTGTTTTCGATTTTGCGGTCGATATTAAAGGCTGCCAAAAAACGTTAAAAAACTTAAAGTTAATATAGACTCACTTAAAAGTAATTTTAATGAAGCGTTATCTACTAGAACACGATCACTCTTGTATCACCTATATTATAGACAATCAAGAATTGAACAACCGAGTAGTTCTGATGACGTCTCATTGTTAGGAAAAACTAAAATGGCGTTTGACTGTATGCAACTTACGCTGGCTTAACCAAGTCCTGTTCTAAGGAACCTAAGCCCGGCTCATCTACTGCAGATCTGGAATCTTTAGATAGACCCGATCTCTCAAATCTTAATATTACGGTATGTTGTGACCGCGGAGCAATCAGTGAAGTTTCTAAATTAAAATATGATGGAAAGTCATGCGTTCGTGCTTTTATTCAAAAAGTCGAGGAATTTCGGACATCTAGAGAGAGTTTCGGGAGAAACTAAAATACTAATTTCAGCTACTGACATATTTACCGGAGGTGCATTACATTGGTATCGCACCAATAAAGATCAGGTTATTGAGTGGTTGACTCTAATTACTCGTCTTAAGGATGATTTTGATATTCCTGACTATGACTACCGCATGTCATCTGAAATACGCGACCGAACTCAAGGTGATGACAAAAATATCACTATTTATCTGTCTATAATGGAGGGTATGTTTTCTCGGCTGAGTAAACCCATGACAGACGAAGACAAACTCGATATAATAGTGCATAATATTCGACCACGTTACGCTAATATTATTGCTGCTAGCCCATACATAAAAAATATTGAAGACCTACGAACTGTCTGCAAAAATTATGAACGTATAAACGTTCGTTCAGAAAGCTTCAGAGAACCTCCTACCCAGAATTCCAAATTGTTAGCGCCTGAGTTTTGTTACCAATCACAGAAGTGAAAAGATCTGACTAGAAACTTCTACAGCTACGGTAATGGAAATCAGGCGAAAACATTTAAAGGTGGTTCTCGATTTGGGCAGACAGAGTTTAATACTGCCGAAGTTTCAGGAGTATCCACACCATACTGTTTTCGCTGCCGCGTCAATACGCATAGTATGAAAGAATGTCCCGCTGAACGAACAATCTACTGTTTTGGCTGTGGCGAAAAAGACGTCCGTAAACCTGATTGCCCTAAATGTCAAACTAATCGCAACACAACTCCAAAAAACTAATTAGAGAAAATTGCAGAAAATCCTTAGAAAATCATTTCGATAATAAATGGAATGATTGGCTAATGTTTCTTAGAAATTTTTTTTCAACACCCAACCCTTCTGTTTCTGCAATTTTCAATTCTAAACCGAAAGAGGATCCTCGTCCTTATGTAAAAGTCAGGATAAGCAATCAAGTAAACATCTACGGGTTGCTTGACTCTGGCTCTGCCGTAACCATACTAGGGAACTCCTCACATTTACGTTTACTTAACTATGATTTCAATCTATTCACTGATGATAGGATCACTGTTACTGCAGCAGGTGGTCAGAAAATATCATCCGTAGGTTATATTCTCTTACCGGTAACTTTCGAAGACAATTTTTCCATAATTAAGGCATATGCTATCCCAGAGATCGAAACAACCCTAATATTAGGGATCGACTTCTGGAAAATTTTCAATCTTTGCCCGAAATACTTAACGAATTCCCAAAATCTGTTCAATACTGACCCTGGGTTGTCAGAAATATCTAAATCTTCCGATATTTATTTGAATGGCTATGAAAATCTAACTGAGGATCAAAAGGCAATTGCAGATGACATCGTTCAACAATACCACAATATATCTTTTACCGAAAAGGGCTTAGGGCGAACACCCTAGGCAGGTTTACACTACCTAGCCTATTTAACAAGCAACTGAAACTGTCAGAAGAAGTGAAATATCTGGGAGTCACACTAGACAGCAAGTTGAATTGGGCCAAGCACTTAGAGAACAAGTTAATCAAGGCCAGTATTTTGTTCTGGCAATGCAGTAGGATGATAGGTAAAACATGGGGACCAAGCCCTAAGATCACCCTGTGGTTATATAAAACTGTAATCAGACCTTCACTAACATATGGTGCAATTGTGTGGTGGCCCAGAACCACCCTGAGCACCACCAAAACTAAGCTACAAACCTTTCAGAGACTTGCCTGTGTAGCCGTAACAGGCTGCATGCGCACTGCACCAACCACCGCGATTGAGGCCCTGATAGGCCTGACCCCACTACACCTATACATACAACAAGAGGCCGTGGCGGCTGCGTACAGGCTAAAGGCACTAAACCTCTGGTATCAGGACCAATTAGCACCCCATACAACAATCATAGAAGACTTTGCAGTTGGAAACCCTCTAATAAAGTCTATCTATGATAGAGTACAAAAGCAACACTTCTTTACAAAGAGCTACTGCGTACATCTAAACGAAGAGCCAAGCGACTGCTCAGGTGTACATGAAGTCAGAATTTACACAGATGGCTCTAAGATGGCAACAGGCACCGGAGCGGGAGCGTTCTCGGAGGAACTAAACATACACATAGCAACAGGGCTAGGTAAACACAACTCTATATTCCAAGCAGAATGTGTGGGTGTCATCCAAGCCACAGCAGCAGTACTTCGCAGAAAGGTAACCAATAGTAATATTAGGATACTCTGCGACAGCACTGCGGTACTACGAGCCCTAAATAGATACGACCACTCTTCGGGGCTGATCATACAATTTCACCGACTATTGGAGGAAGTAAGTAACCATAACAATAATGTCACACTCCAATGGATAAAAGGGCACAGCGATTCCAGAGGTAACGATGCGGCTGATGAGCTAGCTAGGAGAGGTTCCGGAATTACGTGTGCAGGACCAGAACCAATGATCCCCCTACATTTCAGTCGAATTCGTGCATGGATTCGAAAAAAACTAAGGACTAGCATCAGGACAACTGGGCAAGTATCGAGGGTTGTAGGCAGTCGAAGGAGGCTTTTCCAATTATAAATCCGAAATTCTCCAGAAAACTCCTCAATCTTAAAAGAAATAATGTACAACATATCGTCGGAATTATGACCGGTCATTGCTCCTTAAACAAACACCTGTTTAATCTAGGTGTTACAGACAGCCCCCTATGCAGAGGCTGCATGGAGGCGGAAGAAACAGCTGCGCATCTGTTCATTGAATGCAGGAGCATGGCGGCACAAAGGGCAGCAAACCTCGGCTCGCCGAGGACTGTGTGGGAAGCCTGCGTCAAGCTGAAGGAGCTGCTGGCTTTCCTGGGCGACACCGGGTGGCTGGACTGATCAGCTTCACCCGGCTATCACGCAAAATGGGTCGCGCCACAGTGGTCTGGTTGCGGAAAAGAGCCAGCCCACCATGTACCAAGTACCAAGTAGGGCGAACACATTTAATTAAGCATCGAATTGACACGGGTGATGCTGCACCAATTAGACAACGCTACTATCGAATGTCTCCAGAAAAGCAGAGGATTATTACTGAACAGGTAGACGAGATGCTCAACCTGGATGTCATAGAGCCGTGTGAAAGCCCATGGTTTTCTCCAGTTTTGGTCGTTGGCAAAAAAGACGGAAATCCTCGTTTCTGTCTTGATAGCCGAAAATTAAACTCTGTAACGAAAAAAGATGCGTATAGTTTACCTTACATATCTGAGATTTTAGACAACCTTAAGGATGCTAGATACCTCTCTAGTATTGATTTATCTAAGGCATTTTGGCAGACACTAATGGACGAAAAAGACCGTGAAAAGACCGGATTATTCATTCCTGGACGTGGCACTTTTATGTTTAAAGTCTTAGCTTTTGGTCTCACTAACGCACCGGCTACCCAACAGATGTTGGTCAATCTTCTCTTTGGGCCTGAGTTTGAGTGCAAAGTGTTCGCTTATCTTGATGACGTCATCATCGTGAGTAAATCCTTTGAAGAACACGTCTCTCTTCTGATACGCGTTCTCGAGAAACTTAAATTTGCGAACTTGACGGTAAATCTCGATAAGTGCCATTTTTTCAGAAATAAACTACGGTATCTCGGTTATGTCGTTGATGCTCAAGGTTTAAGGACAGATCCTATTAAAGTCAAGGCTATTCTTGATTACTCTACCCCCAAAAACAGAAAAGAGGTGAAACGTTTCCTCGGGACTGCCTCATGGTACAGACGCTTCATACCTCAATTTAGTACCGTAGCTAATCCGTTAAATAAACTTACATCATCAAAAAAAAAACGCGCCACCTTTTTGTGGTCTTCTAAAGCAGATAAAGCCTTTTTGGAACTTAAATCTCGACTCGTCCAAGCACCGGTTTTAGCTTGTCCGAATTTCGAACAACCATTAGAGGTTCACGCCGACGCCAGTAGCTTTGGAGTCGGTGCAATGCTTGCCCAAACTATTGAAGGAGTAGAACATCCGATTGCATACATGAGCCGCTCACTGACAAAACCAGAGCAAAACTATAGCACAACAGAGAGGGAAGCTCTGGCGGTGCTCACAGCCCTCGAACATTGGCGATGCTATTTGGAAAACGGCAAAACTTTCAAAGTTTTCACAGATCATTCTGCTCTAAAATGGTTCATGTCCCTCTCAAATTCTACTGGAAGACTGGCTAGATGGGGTGTCCGTCTCTCCTCGTTCAATTTTGAGATTGTGCATCGGCGGGGTAAAGAAATGGTTATACCTGATGCACTTTCTTGTGGCGTACCTGTCGATGCTCTTATTAACAATGATACTTCTATTTCCTCACCCACTCCTACTCAGGAGAAGAAGCACCCGTTAGTTTTCCAAATTATAGAGTTGAAAACGGTACCTTATATAGATATATGAAAAGTAAAAATGTTTTAACCTCGGAATTCGATTGGAAAGAGGTAATCCCAGAAGAATGGCGTGAACAGATAGTTACACAGTTTCATTCAGAGACAATTGCTGGCCATTTCGGCGTGTTCAAGACCTATAAACGCTTGACACTTCGTTTTTAATGGCCTGGCATGTACGCTCAGGTTGTTGACTTCGTATCTCAATGTGATACCTCTGGCTTATAAATTATCCACTCATGGAACTTTTGGAAACATGGGTAGACCCAAAGATGTTTCCCGACCTTTCCAAGTAATTTCAATCGACTTAGTAGGTCCACTACCCAATACAAGAAGACAGAATAATTATAATATTTGTTATAACTTGTTGTTTTTCGAAGTACTGTTTATTTTTCCCCCTTCACAAAGCAACTGCCGATCTTGTTTCAAAACACTTAGAAAATAACGTTTTTCTAATTCATGGGATACCACAAACCATAATTCTTGACAATGGTTGCCAGTTTATTAGTAATGAACTGAATAGACTCTTTAAAAAATACAAAGTGCCTAAAATTCACTTTACTCCTAAATATACCCCACAAATTAACACTGTGGAGAGATATAACAAAACCATTATTACAGCTATTTCTGTATTTGTCAATGATGATCATCGGGCATGGGATTTAAATCTGCCCGAAATCCAATTTGCCATTAACAACTCTATTAATGAAACTACTGGATATACACCAGCGTTTCTAGTTCATGGCAGGAAACTAGTTACCTGTGGATCACATTACCTAAGCGACGATTCAAATGAACTAGTATTTTTACCTCGCGACGCTTATGCTGAAAATTTAGGACATTTGTCACAAATTTTTGGGAAAGTACAGGCTGCTCTATGGCAGTCCCATGTGAAAAACACCGAACGCTATAACTTACGTCGTAAAGAAGCTGAATTTAATGTTGGTGATACATAATTGGTAATAATTACAGGTGATAATTTAGTGTGGAAACGTTGCTATTTTCAAAGTGACAAAGATGCACACTTCAGTAAAAATTTAGCACCAAAATACCTAAAGTGTAAAATAAAAGCTAAGCGATCCCCTCTAGTTTATGTGTTGGAAGACCTAAACGGGCGTGATCTTGGTGTCTGGCACATTAAAGATATCAAATATATTTGTCGTTGACTAACAATTACTAAGTATAGTTACTAAGTATATACCTATATCTTAAGGATTTTGATTGAGGCAAAATCCTTCTTTTGCGGAGGGGATTGTGTCACGTAGCGCTCCAAACGCACTGAATAATTAATCATATCGATCTTGTAAATACCTACTAATTAATATGAAACCATACAGGCTCTTAGAAAAGTACTCAAATCTATAAATACTTAAGAGTAATTATTCGAATCGCAGCTCATACAAACTTCACTGTAACTGTGACACCGCAGTCTGTGTGATTCATCAAAAACTAACGGGACATTGCACGCGGCAATCAGCTGACCGTACGTACCGCGGCGACATGACTCAAGTGCCGCGCCGCAGCGCTCAGTCCGGCCGACACGCTCGCAAGGTCTAAACGTAGCTCTTTCTGCTACTAAATTATTACGTATAATCGTTTAACCACGCTTTTAATACATTCAAACTATACTATCTTGAACTTAATAGTGCTCCTGGTGATTTTCCCATACTGGGTAAGTCGTGCAACCTTATTTTTATTGTGCTAAGTGTTATTGTAACAAATACTTTGTCGTTAAGTTTTAAACTCGAGCGGAGAGCGTCGCATTGTTAGTGAACGTTTGAATGGTATATACGCGTAGGTATTTCTCTGCTTGTCATGTTATTATTTGCAATTTTGGCTTACTGGAAGCTTTTGTATTTCTTTATTCTGCTTAAAAGTTCTCAAGCTTAGTTAGTTTTCCTTCTCAGATTTATTTAATGGCCATAACAGTGATGTAACCGTTACTGATGTACTTACCTAGTCTTTACGCCTCACCTAGATTTCCCCTTCACCTAGGGATAGCTATTTTGTAGATCTGGATTATCTCGAAGGCCTTCGGCATGCCTAGCAGTTACGTACGACACATCTAATCTAGATGTTTATCTGCGCTTCCAGGAACAAAGTTGGGACTTGAAGAAATAACTCGATGCAACAGATTCCGAGACAGCGATTCTTAGCTCTTATGTTGGCGCTGGAGCGCTGACCACATAAAACCTGACTGGACAACTTAATGAGGAGAGTGGGGTATTCTAGACCCAATAAGATTACACTTGACCAAGCCGGACCTTTCGTGTAACCCTGAGCCGATATTTAAAACTATTAACCCGTGAGAAGGCGCGCTATGAGCAATTTGCTCACACAAAAATTAATTGAGAAAGTTTTTGGTGTTCCTGACCACATATCGTCCCGAGCTCCTAGGTACCTTCCTAACTATTCAACCCCTCTCCCCTCGCGCAATTCACGCATCGCTCAGTCCAGCTGCTTCCGCGCAGTGAAGCACTTGTGGAAGGCCTGCACTGTCGTGCGGCAATTTGCTCATCGCGCGCCCATTCGCGTAAGTATTTATTTTTCATATAAAAACATGTTATTGTGTTTTTATTGTGTATTATTATGTTAATTTGTATTTTTTTTTATCGGGTACATAACTCTAACTTAAATCATATTTTAATGCTAATGTTTTATGTTATCAGCTACAACACGTGAAAAATGTACGATCTGTATAATGCACAAAATCACGAGAAGGGCGGAAACTTTTATATTACTTAAGACAACAAAAATGTAAACATTGTATATATTTTTATATAGGTTTCTGGTATGATTTTGGAAATAAATTATTATTATTAGTCCTTTAGAAAAAACATGCACTTCGTGCAAGCAATTACTCTGCACCGATCACATAACGTATATTATGTTCAATGTGTTTTGAGAGGCACACTTGTCTTGATCTCATGGAAGAGTGAAATTATTAAATTTAGTTTTCAGTTTTTTATTTATCGGGATTTTTTTAAGACTACCAAAGATTGAAGGTCCAAAATTAATTAATTTGTTATTTGAGGTAGATTTATTTTTTATTTTTCATAGTTTTAATTAAAACTCTTGTTTTATATTAAATTAATGTTGTTTTATTTATTATGGATCCATTTATAGCCAATTATAGTAATGTTGCAGAAATATAAGCATTTAAAGTAGTGTGAGCTATTTGCTCGCGCGCGCCTATCCGTGTAACAACATTAGGCGCGCCTTTTCACGGGTTAAATTGCCAAATAAAATATTTATTTTATTCACTAGTTATTTAATTTGTCTCCGCCATTATGGCCTGACAACACTTCAAGAACGTCAGAAGTGGTCTAGTGGTTGTCGGGATTTGAAGGTCGGAGATCTGGTGTTGATACACGCTGACGCACCGCCCCTTCTGTGGCTGCCAGGAGGAGTCACTAAAGTACATACCGGGCCCGACAATGTAACTCGTGTCGTCGCTTTACGCACGAAAAATGGTGAACTTATTCGACCCGTGGTCAAATTAAAACCTCTCCCTCTCGGAGTCTCTGCCAGAAGGGCAGCATACCCACCAAACCTCTGCGGGGTTCCGTCACTGCCGCTTTTGGCGGGAACGCGGGACAGATTTCGCACACGACCGCAAACCCGCCTCGGCTGTCCGTTGCCGGACCCTTCTCTCTTGCAGCACGCCAGAACACTTGGCGTGCAGCAACCGCCACGGGGGCCACCAAGCCCGCAAATGGGCCCCAGACTCCCCCGAGTCTGGGAGCCCTAAGTCCCCCTACGATGGGTCAGGTGAGTAGCCCCACCGCCTGCTACTTCGGCCGCAGAGGATAGGAACAGCGGCGCCTCTCAATACCGACAGTCCTCTTCCCCTGCGACCCCACCACGTCCGCCATCTAACGGTGGCGGCCCCGTCAAGGCCGCGGAAGGCAGGGAGAGCGATTGACCGTAACACCGGCCTCTAACTCTCAGCCACGGTGCCACCCATACGACACCGCAGCCCGCCTCAGTTGCGGTGGCGCCTATACACCACCGCTACCTACAGTGACCGCTCCCGTGTGGACTTGGAGGGCAAAACCCATGTATGTGCCTCCGGATCCGGATTGTTCGGATTTCGGTGGGTGAAAATGAAGGGGCCTTGACCTTTATATTTTCAAATCACCCGCCGAGCAAAGGGTAGAATAATATATCTAAGGCCGCCGAGTCCGTGGAAGACACTTCGCGGCCAATCGACGGCCGAACACGCCCTATGTGTGCGAGCACTGAACACCTTGCTTGGAAAAAGATGGCACCGGCAATACTTATCTCGTCGCGACGCGTGTGATAAAAATTAGAATAAAGGCAATATACTATACAAAACAAGGAAGAACTTGGACAGCAGTGAGGCGGGTGAGTCTCTTAAAGATTAAGATGGTTAAAATATTGTGTAAACTTAGCCCAGGGCACGAAATCCCTGTCTCCCACCTCTTGGAATGCGCAAAAGAATTGCCTTCGAACTCTGCTCCTAGCTGTTTTTGGACTTATATGTTGGCGTTATTGTACAAACACTTCCACACTTCGATATATCGACAGTCAATTTGGCACCGCTGACTGGAGACTGGAGACTGAAGCGCTGCCTACGTTTCGATCGAAACAAAGGTCTTCTCTTAGTCCACAAACGCTAAACATAGTGGCAAGTTATACTCTTCAGTCTTCTGTATAACTTGCCATAGCGTGGGGATATCTTCTATGGTACCTACTATAGCCTTTGGTAAAACATTATTACTATTAAAATCAGGTTTGGTAGGAAAGTAGATTCCCTACATGTTTTTTTATCATTTTACATTTTAATTAATAATATTACTGTTTCTTCTCATTTAAACACTTATTTATTTCATTAATCAATATTCGATCATAATGAACATATTTATCTAATAACTCATTGAAAGATAAAAATAAGTTTTATATCAAGTGCACTACTCACAATTAATAGTATTCCAACAATAATTTACTCGGTCGACGTTTCCTTGCGTCCACTTCGACGGATGGAGATGGAATGGCCTGTCCCCTTTCGTGTATCTTCAGCCTCTGGGCGGGTTGAGGCCTCGAGGTCTTGCTTCTTGCCTCTGCTGAACTTTGGGAGGTAACTACCCCCCGGTATCTCTTACCCTGCGCAGGTTGCATTAAAAAAACAACTCTGCGCAGAGGCTGTTATGCACAACTCTCAATGTGCTTTCTTTCTTGTTTTAATTTCTTAGCCAGGTTCGCGTAATATCCCGTTACTCCCTGGAGGCCTCGGCATCTTCTGCCATCAGCAGCTCACGGGGGAGCGGGCGCCATGTTCTTTTAGCTTCTGGTGGTTGTGCGTGTAACGGCGCTATTCCATGGAGGTGAGTATGGGGGCCGTTGTCCGCTGCGTCAAACATATTTCTCAACATGCGGACCACAAACGCCTCCACGGGTTTCATTTTGGTGTCGTTAGCAATGGTTCTGTTGCTCACATATCGCCCTGCGCCGGTAATGATACACAGGGCTATGTTCTGCTGAATTACAATTATCTTTTTACTTGTTGCTGAGCACATGTGAAACCAAACTGGTGTCGCGTAAGTGAGCCTCGGCCTTATACATGTTTTGTAGATTCCCAGCTTGGTTCTTAGCTGGAAATTGGAGGCGAGCACTGGTCGCAGCATGCCTCTTGCACCTCTTGTTTGTCGGATGGTGTTCTCGACTTGCGCTGTCATAGTGAGCCGTTTGTCTATGTCCACTCCAAGGTAGTGAGGGTTTCCACTCTATTTCCTGTCCTTGGAGTTTCAATTGCTGAACAGGTCGCATCTTCTTACGGACTAGTAGTGCGGCGGTCTTCCCCACGTTGACCGCCATGCGCCACCTGTCCAGCCAGTCAGAAAGTATATTGAGCAATCTTTGCATACGAAGGGCAGCTATCTTTGGTGAAGTGGATGTTGAAAGATACGCGCTGTAGTCCGCATACAATGCTAATTCAACATCCCACTCACCTTCTCTAAGATAGTAGATATAGATAGATATATAGATAGATAATAGATAAGAGTGGGGGTGTCGTTGGCGTACAGCGCGTATAGTCCTGGGAATAGATAGCTGCCCTGCGGAACACCTGCTTCTATCCCTTGGAGTTGCGATGCTTTATCTTCGATCGTTACATAGAATTTCCTGTTCGCCAGAAATGCCGCTATAATATGAATGTATTGCTTTGGATTTCTATTTGCATAAGCTTGAAGAGAAGGCCTTCGTGCCACACTCTGTCGAAGGCCTTCTCTACGTCAAGGAACACGGCTACTGTGCTCCGACCCTGGTTCATTTCGTGGGCCATGTGGTGTTATACCCGAGTCAGTTGTAATGTCGTTGAGCGTTGACTTCTAAATCCACACTGCGCGGTCCTTGGGGTCATGTGTCGTCTCATCCTCTTCATCAAGAGATAGGGCGATAGGAGGAAGCATACCTTCGATCCTTTCCTGTCTTTGGTATCATTACCACCTTGGCGTCTTTCCAGGCTTCCGGGAAGTGTCCGGTCCTTAGGATGCCGTTAAACAGCCTTGTGATGGCCGTCACTCCCCTTCTTGGTTCTCGGTGTATGGTAGTAATTGGAAGGCCATCCTTTCCCGCCGCCTTTTTCCTGGGCAATCTTTTAATTGTTATGTCGACTTCGGCAGGAGACATGAACTCGTCCCCTTCCAGCTGTCGTGTTGGTTCCGCTAGAAACTGCCTCACTCTTGCCGTCACTTCTTCGTTGTGGGTGAGGGTCTCCTGGGATGCCTCATCTCTGACTGAGTGGGGTTGGAATTGCTGTTCCAGATGACACGCCAAAATCTCAGCTCTATCTGCTGGACTGTACTTTCTTGCCCCTGAACTGTCAAATAGGGGACAGATTGGTTGCGGTCTATTAGTCAGATTTCTAGCCAAGTGATGGAGACTCATGAGTCAGATGGAGGTCCAGGACATCGGGTCTTTGGTTAGGCTGCGTCGGTACATTGGTGGGTTCTTCCGGTCCCACCACCTCAAAGTTCTGTATTTCTGCTGTCTGGTATAGCGTTCTTCCCGCTGGGTTGTTTGAATGAGACCCCCAAGCCGTGTGCTTGGCATTAAGGTCTCCTATCAGCATTGTGGGTGTTGATGCATCGAACACTACGCCGAAGTCAGTGGCTTGTAGAGTGGGGGTCGGTGGTCTGTACGCTGCATATATATTCATCTCCCCCTGTGCTGTATTTATTTTCACACCGTTGGCGATCCTGTGTTGCAAAATTGGGATGGCCAGTTCCTCATGCACCACATCCCTTTGTACCAACGCCGCAGTGCCTCTGTACGCTTGGCCTCTGGGAGAAATGCAATCTCTTCTGTATGGGAAGTAATTGGTCATTCTGAGATCTGTGTCTGGTTTCAGTTTTGTCTCACCCAGGAGGACGATGTGGGCGTCCTGCGACTGGGCGAGAATTCTGAGCTGTGTGATTTTCCCTTTGATGCCGTCCGGGTCCAGTATATTATTCTAAGTTCTGTATCCATACTGGAACCGTGAAAGATGATGAAGGCCTCGCCTGGCGGCTTCTTGGAGGTTTGCTCCTGCTGGCAGAGCAACGAGCAGATCCGTCAGGATCCCAATGATGAGATTCAAAGGGTTCCCACCGCTGCACGCTTGTTGATGTGGGTGGAGGCGGGAAGTAACCTCCATACATAGGGTGCTGTGGCACTGGTTGTTGCTGGGTTCTGGGGTCGGTACTGCGAGGGGGGGGGGGATGTATGGCTTCCTCCCATTGTCTAAGGTCTTCAGCTGGTGTTGAGTTCTCTTTAGGGAGATGAGGCTCTGGTGCCTTGGTTGCTCTCTTTGGTACCGGGTAAAACCTGGTCATCCGTGCTGGGTGGGTTCCGGTCAGCTTCGGATTATATAGGTATAAATGCCGAAGCTGGAGGCCTCTGCACGGCTGCTCGGAAGAGCCGTGTGTTTGCCATTGGCTGTGGTATAGGTGCCGTAAGCCTTATTGGTAGTGGTGTGGATGCTGCTGATGGTGCTGGATTGGAGGATTTGGAACGATTCCTGTTCCGCCTTCCTTCCTCTTTCGAGGCAGTGGGGCGCAACTTTGTCTCCTGCTCCTCTTTTCAATATCGAGTCTATCCATGAGGGCGTAATAGGTTGGTCCACCCTTTGCTCCTCTGCGAGGCTGTATTTCCTTGATGTATTTTATAGGATACCCCTTTGCCTGCAGCTCCGTCAAGATTTCGGCCGGGTTCGTGTTGGATGGTAGCCCTTTTATCGCTACTTTTATGGGTAGATCTTCGGCCACTGCATAGGAATGCCAGGATACACGTTTGTCCTTCTCTGCAGCTTCCGTCAACACGCGTTGAACTGCTTAAAAATCTTCGGCTGATTTGCTAATGAACCGGAATCCACTCCCCACTGGTTTTGCGTTCGGTGCGTGGCCCAGCTGATGTTTCAGAACTGCGAGCAGTAGAATCCAGTCTGGAAGGCCTGCCGCCGCGCTCGCTTCTTTATAAAGACGTTTAGGCGATAGACAGACACCCCCTCCATGACGGTACAACGCCACCTTGCGGAGATCTCAAAAAACGTCTTAAAGTCAAATGCATACTATTTAAAAAATTTCAGGCTGCCTTGTGGCGATTCCGGATACAATCTAGTCAATTAATATTACATATATTTACAAAAAGTAAGTGTTACTAATTTTAGTTTACTGTAAATAGCGTATCTATTATATGTGTGTTTCTTTTTCTAAATTAATCTATGTTGTTTACATCTGTCCATCCTGAAACTAAAAGCACGTCCTCGAGCTACATTTGTAACTAATAGACGAAGTGAACTAACAATTAGCCTAATGAGCCATAGGTATACTATAATAATAATAATAAGCTGTATCTGCACAACGACTGCGCACGACCACCATCACCGCCTGCCCCGTCAACATCGTGCTCGTCGTCAGATGAGGAATATGGAACCCCCCGTGACACGAGTGCATCGAGCGACGAGAGCGGGCCTCAGTCACCATCGCCGCCACCACCAACTGCGCGACGAGGGCGACCACCGCTGCCGGCACGCTTGGGGCCTGCGGGACAACCTGTTCTGCGCCTGGCCCCCGCTACCGGTGGTGTAGTGCGCCACATGCGATGGACTCCGTCAATAAATGAGAACTGCATGCGCGCCTACTATGGGGCTACAAATGGAGGAAGCAACCTGACTGCGTATCGTGATCGTATGTTGTCTCTGTTTCAGACCCTTGAACCGACTTTGCCGTCAAATGCTTACAAAACATCGCATGCTACATCCACGCTCGTCTGTTATGAGGCTGTACATCCCACGGAAAGGGAGAGGTCGTGGCTTCCTCAATGCCAAGAACCTCCATAGCTGTGAGGTGTCAAGTCTCAGAGAGTATTTCCGTAACACCGAGTGTGGGATACATCGCGATGTCATAGCAGTTGATAGGAGCCTCACGCCTCTCTCCTTGGCAAACGAGAACTGGCGTAAACCAGTTGTGCTAAGCATCGAAGACCGAAGAGACGTATGGAAGGGCAAAGAGCTGCACGGACGATTCTACAAGGCCCTAACAGGACCTGATGTAGACCAGCTCGCGTCAGTGAACTGGCTACGTTTCGGTGATCTGTTTGGTGAAACCGAGGGTTTTGTCTGTGCAATTGCTGACGAAGTTATCAAGACGAATAACTACCGGAAATATATTCTGAAAGACGGTACGGTCGACATTTGTCGGGCATGCCGCCGTCCTGTAGAGTCACTCAGACATATTATTTCCGGTTGTTCTCATCTTGCTAATGGAGAGTACTTGCACAGACATAACCAAGTAGCCAGGATTATTCACCAGCAACTTGCACTTCAATACGGCCTTATTGAGTCTGAGGTGCCGTACTATAAGTACGCACCTACGCCTGTTCTTGAAAACGGTCGTGCTACGCTCTATTGGGATCGATCTATAATCACGGACAGGACTGTTGTTGCTAATAAGCCTGACATCGTGGTGATCGATCGATCTCAGCGCCGGGTAATGCTTGTTGACGTCACCATTCCTCATGATGAGAATCTCGTGAAGGCCGAGAAGGACAAGCTCAGGAAGTACCTTGACTTAGCTCACGAGGTGACCGCCATGTGGGATGTTGACGAGACGATCATTGTTCCGATAGTGGTTTCAGCAAACGGCCTTATAGCAAAAAGCCTCGACCAACATCTTAAGAGGCTCTCGCTTGACGGTTGGATCAAGAGCCAGATACAGAAGGCAGTAATCCTTGACACGGCACGTATTGTCAGGAGGTTCCTCAGTCTGCAGCCCTAACCACCGGTAGTTTGGGTCATGCTCCACTGCCGATGGCAATCTAGGATTAGGTTTTTTATAATTTTTTTATTTTATATAGAAATATTGTAAAAAATGTAATTTTAACCCGGCGAGGATGTGGTAGGGTCAATTTGACCCCACTCCTCTCATTTTGTGTACAGTTGTTTAGGCCGCAGTCGTGCGCAGTCGAACGTCTCACTAGCTGGAGTTATTGAACTCCGCTCCCCGCTGCACGCCACTTGTCAGTCGTCCGTATATACGTATATACGTAATAAGTACATTTGCCAAGAACACATTGTTCCATTTTGTCAACTATGTGCTAAGACTAGAGCGGATTAGTGCCTTACAAGATTGATTATTAATTATTTTATGATAGAAGATGATTGATCTCATTACTGATTACCAGAAAATAATAATTGATATAATGATTATAAGAAAAAAAAAAATTTGTTACATGTTAACGCAAGTTGCGCTTTAAGTTAATTATTTTGTAGACTTTTCAAATAGCTCTAATAATTAAACATTTATATGCCTACTGGTGTTTTTTTTTAATTTAAATTATTTAATTACTAACTATTACTTAGGTTTCTTGATAAATCTTTTTTTAATTACCTCTTAGTAGATATAAAAACTACAAATTAAATACACGGTCATGAGGACCCTCCACATTCCCGACGTAACTTTTTGTACCACATTCTCACCGGGTTAAGAAAAAGAAATAAATAATGTGAATAATAATAATAATAATAAAACCGCAGGGGCGGCTTTGTGGCGAGCCGTCGGTGAGTGGCGACACCGTGGACTCTGATTCTCCCTGGGGCTAAATGAGACCCCTGACCCCCGGCTTGCCTTAATTGGCCGTCTGGGGGTGGAGACGCAAGAGCAAGTAACAAAAAGCTCCAAGGGTGGAAGTGTTAAAGGGCATAACGCCGGTAGTAGCGCTTCAGTGAAACCGCAGCACACCTCTTGACAACCTTTAGTTCACACCAACGTTGCCCTTTCTGTAACCATTCATGGTGGCCTTTATGGGGGGCCCGTTTAGTGGTTGGCAAGTCACCACCTGCCCAAAAATTTTAAAATGAGACTGAATTTGGCAGGTGCCGTAGTCTCTTCCATAGCCCACTATCTTTTTATCACTAATAAAATCATTTCAATAGCCTTGTCATTTTACCCATTTTAATAATAGATATACCATGTCACCATCCATCCAAAAATTTATGGTTTTTTTTATACTACATTGTATTTTTTATACCAAACAGGCCTCTAAGTGTTAGCTACAGCCCCACTTATGCCTTTGTAAAGGACCGGATGAAATCCGTGATTTAGTTTGAATAAAAGGAATAATAATAATATTAATAATAATAATGTTTTATTCAGTTATAAAAGTTACATAGGTAGTTCCCTGGTTCTAAACACCTTTTAAGTATTAGGTAATACTTGTGTTAGGTGTTTACGCTCTTCCACATCATTTAATATACATATTAAGCGTTATCTCTACTTAAATAAAACATATTAATAGAAAAGTAAGTAATAATAAACACAATTTTTTTTTATACACTATTATGTGGGGTAGTTACCTACAATCAACAAAGATCAAAAGTATAATGTGTGAGTGCGCGGGTTCGGCGCTGTCCGGCCGCGTTCGCGGCGGTGACGTTGTGCTGTCAACACATTTGCATGAGTGCGTGCGTCGTATTTGCGTGGGGTCCAAGCATAGAGAGTAATGCGTTTTCATGTAGGTATACTCATTTCGTAAAATATACTATTTATTGTGAATGTTATGTTATTAAGAATAAGTCAACACAAGTGTGAGAGTGTGTGTGTGTGTGTAGTGGGTGTGAGTGTGTGTAGTTTGTGTGTAGTGTGTGAGTGCGCGTGCATGTAAGTTTGGGATGGGAAATGTATGAGTCGCTACCTAATGGTTGAGGCACCAGTCTCTTAAGAGTCTGGGCAACAGGAAGACTATGTGTATGTAAGTTTGTGCGAGCTATACTAATCTATCAATTAGAAATTCCACCTCGTCATATCCTAGTTTTAATAACCAGTTTAATAAAATAGTTTTGCATTTGTAGCTACTGTAGGGGTAGATATTTAGTATTTTGTTAATCTTATTGTACAAGTAACTCGATTGGCTTCTATACTGTCGGCTAGCAAATGTTGAGCTCACTTGTGGTATGCGGGTAACAATATCATTTCTTCGTTTTGTAAATACTGCGGGATCGTATTCAAGACTTTTATGTAATTTTAATATTGTATTTAGCACGTATAATTTTCTAATCGTAAGTACTTCAATAGATACTAGAGTAAAGTATGTCAGTAGGGTACTTGTATGGTTTAAAGTACATTAATTTCAGCAATGATCTTTGAGTTCTTTCCAGATTCAGAAATTTTATTTTTGAAGCACCCCCCCAAACAGGAATACAAATGTTAATAATGGTTGAGCTAAAGCAATATAGATTTGTTTAAGAAATTTAGGTGGTGCCACATGTCTAAGATTTTTAAAGATATAAATTAATTTCCTGGTTCTAGTCATGAGCAGTTCAAGATGAGGGTGCCAGGATAGACGTTGGTCAATGATCACACCTAGGTAATTTGTGGTTTCAACTTTTTCCAATATTGGACATCCACAATAAAGGTTATCATTACAGTCATTTATTTTAATGATGAAATTAGAATCAGATTGAGAATTATTGTAAATGGAAAAACATATATAGTTAGTTTTTGTTACGTTAAGTGTAAGAAGATTTGATTTTAACCATATAGCAATCTGTTGTAGGCCCATTTCTGTATTCTTCTTGACGTCGTTCCTTATCTCAAAGATCGTTTATATATGTTAAAAACAAAGTAGGTCCCAATACGCTCCCTTGAGGCACACCGTAATCAATAGTAATATCGTCACTTATAGCTTTACCAATTTTAACCTTCTGTTTTCTGTTATGTAAGTAATCTCTAAATATTGTAAGCGCGGTGTCTCTACCTCTCACTAACAATCATTATTTAATTATATAATAAAACTAGCTGTTGGGCGTTGCGCGGGCCACAAGTGGCCCGCGTTTGTCTTTGTGCATTAGTTTTTGTCATCAAACTTTTAACCATTTTAACAGAAAAGTCAACATTTTCACACAAGTTCAATTGCACAAATTTTGCCTTTAATAACAGTTTAAGTCGGGACATAGAAGTCATTTGGAATTTGAATATTAAAAAAAAACAGTACCCAGTAGAATGCACCCCATAAGTCTCTGCGCTGATATTATAAAAATGTACAGGCAGGTGAAGGTCTCTTCTGATGATGTCGATTTCTCAATGAACTGCTTATTTGCCTCGAAAGGACTTTTTCCACATGTAGGTCTAACCGGGCGATACCGGATATTCGTCAAATAGGGGCGCTTTCGCACCACACCTCGTGTATTCACAATTGTTTATTATTCCTCAATAGCTTCATTGCTTCAACGTTAGATTTAAGAATTAGAATGGCTCTTAGAACCCAGCCTCACCATTTCCCTGTGTAGACACGGACTCCCCTAGTCCTTCGAGCCGGATTTGAACCAGCAACCTATGGATACAGTGCACCTATGGATACAGATATTATAAAAATGTACAGGCAGGTGAAGGTCTCTTCTGATGATGTCGATTAAATTTCCAGAGGGTAGTATGGCGTGACGATCCGGAATCTGAAATAAAGGATTATAAATTACTAAGGGTAACGTTTGGAACATCTTCAGCACCGTACCTAGCAGTGAAGTCTTTGCAGCAGACAGCAGTCGATGAAGGTACACGATGCCCGGAGGTCTCTGAAAAAATTAAACAAGACTTTTACGTTGATGATTTAATGACAGGTTGCCAAACAGTCCAAGAAGGAGTTCTACAAGGATCTACAAGTAAATGACAGAAATACTTACAAAGGGCGGATTTAAACTCCAAAAATGGGTAAGCAGCTGCAGAGAACTAAATCAGGAGATTTTGGAGGAAGGAAAGGAGTCGGTATTTGAAAACGGAAGTAAACCCATCAAGGCAGAAGATGAAGTGATGAAAATTCTAGTTATATCTTGGGATCGTATTAATGACGAATTTAAATATTCAATCAATCTTCCAGCACAGCAAGGTCCGATTACAAAGAGAAGAGTTATTTCAGACATCTCTCGCCTATTCGATCCTTTGGGTTGGGCAGCACCTTGCGTCATTACATCAAAGGTTTTCATTCAGAAACTTTGGCTTTCTAGTTTGGGCTGGGATGATGAATTAACACCGGATCTACTTACAGAGTGGCAAACTTACCGTAGTAACTTGGTGAAAATCAGTGAGTTCTGTGTTCCTCGATGGGCGCAAATACAAAATGACGACGTATTAGTAGAGTTGCACGGATTTTCTGACGCTTCTGCATTGGCTTATTCTGCAGTGGTATATGTGAGAGTTGTCAACGTTGAAGAAGAGGTGAAGGTTAATTTACTGACCGCACGCACAAAGGTCGCTCCGGTTGTGTGAAACAGCAGTCTATTCCTCAGTTAGAGTTAATGGGAGCAGTATTGCTGTCAGAGTTAGTTTCAGAGGTGGCAGAAGTTATGAAAATTCCGCTAGTAAACATCCATGTCTGGACCGACTCTACAGTAGTGTAAGCGTGGTTAAGTGGTCATCCAAGCCGCTGGACTACTTTTGTTGGTAACAGAGTTTCTAGAATTTTGTCATGTTTTGATAACACTCACTGGTCTCATGTCCAGTCTTCTTACAATCCAGCAGATATAGCGTCCAGAGGTATTACTTCTCAAGAGTTAATAGGAAATATCTTGTGGGCTCAAGGACTGCCATGGCTAAGGAACAAGACGATCCAATACAATAGACCTAAATCAATTTCAATAAGTGATGAACAACGACCAGTAAAGACCCATATTATAACTGAGAGGACAAATAAGGATCCTATATGGACTAAATACTCCACATTGCAATAAATATAGAGAGTAATAGCACACTGCAGAAGAGTTTTGAAATGGAAGAAACAAGAGGGCGGAAGAAAACGGTACGAAGTTTGTCTACAAAGTGAAGAAATAGATGAAGCCTTAAAGATATGCATAAGGCATGTACAAAATGAAGAATTTGAAGAAGAAATAATGGACACACGGAAAACAGGAAATGTCAGGAGAAAAAGCCAGCTGAAGGCTTTATGTCCAATATTAGACGATGAAGAAATTTTGCGTGTCAGTGGTCGCATTAAAAATGCCAACTTGGAAATGGATGTAAAGCATCCCATAATCCTGCCCCATAACCACCATTTCACTACTTTAATAATCGGTAAAGCTCACAAAAGAACCCTGCATGGAGGTCCGACGTTAATGTTGAGCCAATTGCGTACTAAATATTGGATAATCTCGGCCAAAACTCTGGTTAAAGCATATGTAAGAAATTGCGTTACTTGCAAACGATATTCTGTAAATACACAAACCCCCTTGATGGGCCAGTTGCTGTCTTGTAGAGTAACACCAGCAAGACCATTTCAAAACAGTGGCGTCGATTTTGCTGGCCCAATCAACATTAGGACGTCGAAAGGCAGAGGTCACCAGTCTAACAAGGGCTACATCTGCGTATTTATCTGCATGGTCACCAAGGCAATTCATTTGGAAGCCGTCAGTGATTTATCTGCTCAAGGTTTTATAGCAGCGTTCAAGAGATTCGTAGCTCGTAGAGGTCTTGACAGTCAAATGTGGAGCGACAATGGCACAAATGTTGTCGGAGCTGCAAGAGAGCTTCGACATTTAGTCGCCATTGAACAATCGTCTGTTGCTCATGACATACGAGAATGGGTAGGTAATAATGGCAATTCATAGAGTTTTATACCGCCTCATGCTCCAAATTTTGGAGGCTTGTGGGAGGCTGGCGTTAAGTCAACGAAGCATCATCTGAAGCGCATAGTTAATGACACGACACTGACTTATGAGGAAATGGCTACACTTTTAGCACAGATTGAGGCATGTCTTAATTCAAGGCCGTTATCGATGATGTCTGATGATCTCAGCGATCTAACACCTTTAACTCCAGGACATTTTTTGATTGGCGAGCCTCTCATCACGGTGCCTGATAAAAATTATGAAGAGTCAAACATAAGCAGTCTAAGAAGATGGCAGATGACGCAACGCATGGTTCAGTCGTTTTGGCGTAGGTGGTCCAAGGAATATTTGACGCATTTGTTGAAAAGATACAAATGGACCAAACAAATTCCTGAACCTAATGTAGGCAATGTAGTTTTAGTTAAGGAAAATGGCTTGCCTCTTGCGAGATGGCTTCTAGGAAGAGTACTGTACAGTAGTACATGTAGTACATGATACGGTTACAAGAGTAGTGACTCTAAAATGCAATGGCTCATTAATTAAGAGAGCTGTTTCAAAATTATGTTTATTACCTGTCACCATGTAAATTGTCAATCATTTTGATGTAAATGTAAATATTGTCATTGCTTAAATTGTATAACCTCAACACCTCTATAACCTTTTCGTAGATGGTGTACTTATTAGTTAAGTTTTAAGTTTGGCATGCGTATTTTGATGGTTATGATATTTGGCACAACTCACTGGGCACTGACAATATTCAGCATTTTACAATAGTTTTAATAAATATAGAACTATATTGTTGGTTCTTGCTCCTGATAAGTTATTTGTAATGTTTTTTATACCTTTGGTTTTGTACACAGTCTGTATGCTTCTTTATAATTTGTTGTATTTTCTACTCATTGTTACACTGGCGTTCGTGAAGTCGGTCATGAGTTCCGACTGAAAACCAGCGCTAAGGTTTTCAACCCTAGCATATGCTGAGGCGGGTCTCATTCCCGACATCACACAACATTACAAAAAGTGTTTTGTTTTAAGGTTTAGTTAATAACTTTGTTACCTTTGCCATCTAATTTATTGTTATGTTGTTTGATGATCTGGAATAAATCTATATTCTATTCTATTCTATTCTATTCTATTCTAATCACAATCACCATCACCGACATCATCATCACCATTTTATCACTGTCTTTAGTAACAGTTAGTCAGCAATTAATTTACGTATTTACATGCAAGTAGTAACCATAAATAACAGATATTAAATTTGTTCATTCATCACCATCACCACCATCATCTCATCCAAAAAAATAGTATTCAGATCACTATTTTCATCACAAACATATAAAACATTGTTAGAGCCCATATTGATAAGCTTTTATAAAATAATCCTAAATACTTGCAATCCTAGTAGTAACCAGAAAGCAACATTATAATAAATTTGTACATTAATCACAATGACTATCACCGCCATTATCATCATCATTTTATCACGGTCTTCTAGTTCCGGAAGCTGGAACAGCTTGCTGCACAGCCAACGCCGCGTCAACTTCTTCGTGCCCTCTACAGGGAAAAAATAAATAAGAAACCAAATTTTGCATACAAAATAATTAAATCATTTTAACTTTATACCTTTGAGCAGATGCCCCCCTTCCTCGTCCTCGTCCCCGCCCACGTCCCCGTGCGCACCCCAATTCATGCTCATGGCTGAAAGGAAGATGATATCAATTGTTATGGTGATGGATGATGATGATTAAAATATATATTCTATAATCATCAGAGATAATGAAGGATTCTAATAGTGAAACAATTTTTCAAATCGGTCCAGTAGTTTTTGACTTTATTTGTTATGGTGATGGATGAAGATGATGATGATTAAAATATATATACTATGTTCATCAGAGATAATGAAGGATTCTAATGGTGAAACAATTTTTCAAATCGTTCCAGTAGTTTTTGACTTTATTTGTTATGGTGATGGATGGAGATGATGATAATTAAAATAAATAGTCTATGTTCATCAGAGATAATAAAGGATTCTAATGGTGAAAATTTTTTTTTAAATCGGGCTCGTAGTTTTTAACTTTATTTGTTATCGTGATGGATGAAGATAATGATGATTAAAATATATAGTCTATGTTCATCAGAGATAATGATGGATTCTTATGGTGAAACGATTTTTAAATCGGTCTAGTAGTTTTTGACTATTTGTTATGGTGATGGATGAAGATGATGATGATGATTAAAATATATAGTCTATGTTCATCAGAGATAATAAAGGATTCTAATGGTGAAACAATTTTTCAAACCGGTCCAGTAGTTTTTGACTTTATTTGTTATGGTGATGGATGAAGATAATGATGATTAAAATATATAGTCTATGTTCATCAGAGATAATGATGGATTCTTATGGTGAAACAATTTTTTAAATCGGTCCAGTAGTTTTTGACTTTATTTGTTATGGTGATGGATGAAGATAATGATGATTAAAATATATAGTCTATGTTCATCAGAGATAATGATGGATTCTTATGGTGAAACGATTTTTCAAATCGGTCTAGTAGTTTTTCACTTTATTTGTTATGGTTGTGACGTTTACAGTGCCCCTTGCGGCTAGCTGGCCTGGGCACTTCGTCCAGAAGATGTTCGTACTCCTTGTCGCGGTCCTCGCGGTAAGAGATGAAACGTTTGATAGGGGTAGTCTGTGGAGGGTCGTTGTCGAGAGAAACACACGGCGCTGGGTTAACGGTACTTCAACATATATTTCGGGTGCCCACATTGATTGCTTAGGGCGTCTAGATAGTAACTAGCTTATACTAGGTTCTACACTGTGACGGGATTAACTGGTTTGGCCCTGAGGAGGGCCACGGGTTCCGAGACGTCGCGGTCGCGGCGGGACCTCTAGCAGGAGCGCGACGGCCTGCGAGGAGTATCGGGTAGACGGGTACGCGGATTACGACAGGCGGCGGTTCGGTTAGTGAGTACTGTGGTAACGGGATGATTCGGGATCAAAGATGAGGGCCTTGCAGCATGGGCGGACCACGCGCACCGGTTATCCTCCGGGAATGGGTTTCGGGAACGAGGGCCTTGCAGCATGGGCGTACCACGCGCACTGGTTATCCTCCAGGACAGGAATCAGGTTTCAGGAACGAGGGCCTTGCAGCATGGGCGTACCATGCGCACCGGTTATCCTCCAGGACAGGAATCAGGTTTCAGGAACGAGGGACCTTGCAGCATGGGCGTACCACGCGCACCGGTTAACCCGCAGGACAGGAATCAGGTTTCAGGAACGAGGGACCTTGCAGCATGGGCGTACCACGCGCACCGGTTATCCTCCAGGACAGGAATCAGGTTTCAGGAACGAGGGACCTTGCAGCATGGGCGTACCACGCGCACCGGTTATCCTCCAGGACAGGAATCAGGTTTCAGGAACGAGGGACCTTGCAGCATGGGCGTACCACGCGCACCGGTTATCCTCCAGGACAGGAATCAGGTTTCAGGAACGAGGGCCTTGCTGCATGGGCGTACCACGCGCACCGGTTATCCTCCAGGACAGGAACCCGGTTTTAGGAACGAGGGACCTTGCAGCATGGGCGTACCACGCGCACCGGTTAACCTCCAGGACAGGAATCAGGTTTCAGGAACGAGGGACCTTGCAGCATGGGCGTACCACGCGCACCGGTTATCCTCCAGGACAGGAATCAGGTTTCAGGAACGAGGGCCTTGCTGCATGGGCGTACCACGCGCACCGGTTATCCTCCAGGACAGGAACCCGGTTTCAGGAACGAGGGACCTTGCAGCATGGGCGTACCACGCGCACTGGTTATCCTCCAGGATAGGAATCAGATTTCAGGACCGAGGGACCTTGCTGCATGGGCGAACCACGCGCACTGGTTATCCTCCAGGATAGGAAGCAGGTTTCAGGAATGAGGGACCTTGCTGCATGGGCGGACCACGCGCACTGGCTATCCTCCTGGATGGGAAACAGGTATCGGGAATGAGGGACCTTGCAGCATGGGCGGACCACGCGCACTGGCTATCCTCTGCGTGTTAGTAGGGAACACGGGACAGGGCGATTTGATGGAAACTCCTACGAGCGGTACGGCTGGTGTGCCGGTCACACGTCCGTTCACCGCGAGAGCTTCGAGCAAATGCCTCCGCTTCAAACGCCGCGCTGCCTTTTATAACGTATGTGTTATCGGGGCGCATGCTTGTGTGCGTGCGATGCGAGTGGGAGCGCGTGCGCAGATCGGGCGGTCGATAGGTAGGTATGTATCGGTCCGTTACACCCTCCTCTCTTTTTTGGAGATTTTTACCTCGGGGAAAAATCACCGTATTTTGTATGTACAAAAGAGATTACAATGATAAATGCAATACAAACAAGTTACAATAATATACCGCTTTAACTTATTTCCATATACAATTTTTAAACACATCGTGCTATCACACATATCTATAATGATACCAAGCATGGTTCTCTCTTTGGTAGTTCTAACGATATACATAACTCTGGTATTCTTACCATCTATAACATAGTATAAGTAATTTAATACAGGTACATGTAATAATGTCTGGTGTAGATACTTCTAGTTCTAGGACATTAATATAAGCGTTATTCTGGTGCAGGTAGCAAATATAAATCGAGTTTTATAACATAAACAAGTACTGCTTGTGCTTTTATATGAACTATAAAGGATCTCGGGCGTATCCCGGTTCGGTTTCGATAACATTTTTTTATACAAACGTAACAAAATTAACACAGTTAAATTAAGTCATATTTAACAATATAACATAGGTACTTATTTTACATATAACAAACAAAAAATCTCGGGCGCATTCTGATGCGTTTTAGATAATCATTTTGTAAGCAAACATAACACAATTAATACAGGTTAATCAACTCTAACAATATACTAAGCGGTAAGTACTTCGTGTACATGTAACAAAACATAACTTGCTTCGTGCGTTATATAATACGAAACATATTTAACTAAAAGTGCATTTTTTACGTAAAAAAACGATAATTACTTCTAAGTAAACGTAATTATAAACATAACTAAATAATTAGGTACTGGCCTTTTCTTTTTCTTTTCTTAGGGGTGCGGTGTCCAGCTCTTCGTCCTCTTCTGGGCATTTTATTTGCCGGTCCGGTAATCTCTCCTCCTTTACTATCTCTTCCTCGAGACTTGCTACTTAGGCTAGGTAGCTGGACTCTATCAATTCCAGCAGGTACTCGTCGCAGTCGTTCAATGTACCTGGTATCAGCAGGTCGGTCCAGTTTGCCAGGGTGTAATTGTCCGGGTGCTCTGGGATCGGTACCGCGGCTGGTTCTGGTAGCTGGGCTAGGGTTTCTCTGGGGTAAGCTTGCCTTTGTTGCGGCTGCTTTTTGAGCTTTGCAGGTTGTGCATCTTCTGACATATGCGTGTATGTGTCTGAACATACCGGGCCAGTAGTATCTTTGTGCTATTCTGTTTAGTGTTTTAGATGTACCCAAATGGCCAGCCGTTGGCGCGTTGTGGTTGATTTTCAAAATATCTTCCATTTCGTTTTGTGGTACACAAAGTTTCCATTCTGATGACTTCTCTAGTCTTGGCCCGTAAGGCCGTTGTTTTATTTTCCGGTATAAAATGTTGTTTTCAGTTTTGTAATCTGGGTTTGGCTGTTTTTGTATTTGTTCCATTTTCTTATGATGCCAGTCTTTTTTGTTTTCTACTATCGAGAAGATTGGGTTTCTCGAAAGCTGGTTGGCTATTTTGTTCTGATTCCCGGGTCGGTATCTTATTTTGTGGTCATATTGTCGCACTGATGAAGTCAGGTTTCTTTCGGAAGGTTCTGGCTGAATAGTTTTGGTATGTATATTTAACGCTGTTTTCTTTTGTTTCTCATTATTTATGTTTGGTGTCCATTGTATTTTTATTCCCATTCTTTTCATTATATCCATGCCTATTATAACTTTCGTTATCTCTGGGTGATGCAGCATTCGATGGAAAAATTTGTTCTCTCCTATGCTTATTTGTAGAGGTAAGGCTTCTTTTAATTCTATTCGCGCCCCATTTGCGAGGATTGCTGTTTCTGAGATTTTCTTTGGTTTCAGATTTCTGTTTATGAACTCTTTGTATATGTCCTTGTTTACGTAGGAGCTCGTCGAGCCCGTATCTAGTACTGCGTCGTATTCTTTCTCTAGCACTGTAATTTTAATGAATGGTCGGGTATCTTTCTTTTGTTTTTGGTTGTTACTATTTCCATTTAATGATCCAACCTTATGGTTTGCTTGCTTGCAACACTTGGTACTCTGTACGCCGAGTTTGCCACACAAGCTGCAGAATATGACCTTTTTCCCTCGACAATCTCTCATTGAGTGTCCCGACTTACCGCAATTCCAACAGCATTCTCTTGCGTTGTAATTAGAGACATATTTCGCTATCTCATCGGGTCGGGTTGGGTCTCTGGATCTCCATTTCGATTGGTTATTTTCGAGATTTTGATTTTGTGTTCTTTGTGAGTATTGTGGTTTTTGATTGTATCCACTATCAAAATCTGTCTGGCGTTCTGCTGATATACTTTCGTAGTCACTTGCTAATTTTATTAATTGGTAAATGGTGGTGAATTCATTCTGTTTTATATAAAATTTATATTTTGTGCACATATTTTCGTAAATCATTTTTAATTCTTCATCTTTCGGCATCTTGCCATATCTACGCAGTAATGTTTGTCTTTCTATTAAATAATCAGTGAATTTTTGGCTGTAATGTTGTTTTTGTAAAATTACTCTTCTAAGAAGTTCGTTTTCCTGATCAAGGAGGAATGTGAGTTTAAAGAATGTAATAAACTCACTCCATGTTTTGAACGATTCCTTGTTGTTTCGGTGCCATAACACGGCCTTGCCTCTCAGGAATCTGGGTATCACTTTTAGCACTTTTTCTTTATCCACTCCACTTGCTTCTGTAAGATCGTCTAATCTCTCTAGGAACTCGATCGGGTCATCATATGTGTTAAAATGTAGGTTCCATTTTTCTATATTTCGTTCATATTGTTCTGGGTAGTTCGACATGTTTGGTTTGTCATCCTTTTCGGGAATATACATGCCTCCATCCGTTAGCGACATGGTATCCTTGTATTCAGGTTCTGATTCGCTATTGTTGCCGCTTCGTATAGACATCGGGGCGGTATGACGTTTCTGGTCTGGATCTGCCCTTATTGCCTCGGCAAGGATATGGCGTAATTCTTTGACAGTTTGGTTTTCTGTTGTGAGGTTTCTTTTGTTACACTCTTGTTCTAGTTCGGGTTTTTTCAGGTTGTAAATCCACGATGTTTTATCCGACATTGGATTTTACTTATTTACTCTACGGGTTTTAGTATTCGTACTCGTCTTCGGACTCCCTCGGGTGGGATTTTTTACTTGCGACACAGGTCTCTCAGACTTCCCTGGGCGGGTTTTTAAGTTGGGCGCCACTGTGACGTTTGCAGTGCCCCTTGCGGCTAGCTGGCCTGGGCACTTCGTCCAGAAGATGTTCGTACTCCTTGTCGCGGTCCTCGCGGTAAGAGATGGAACGTTTGATAGGGGTAGTCTGTGGAGGGTCGTTGTCGAGAGAAACACACGGCGCTGGGTTAACGGTACTTCAACATATATTTCGGGTGCCCACATTGATTGCTTAGGGCGTCTAGATAGTAACTAGCTTATACTAGGTTCTACACTGTGACGGGATTAACTGGTTTGGCCCTGAGGAGGGCCACGGGTTCCGAGACGTCGCGGTCGCGGCGGGACCTCTAGCAGGAGCGCGACGGCCTGCGAGGAGTATCGGGTAGACGGGTACGCGGATTACGACAGGCGGCGGTTCGGTTAGTGAGTACTGTGGTAACGGGATGATTCGGGATCAAAGATGAGGGCCTTGCAGCATGGGCGGACCACGCGCACCGGTTATCCTCCGGGAATGGGTTTCGGGAACGAAGGCCTTGCAGCATGGGCGTACCACGCGCACTGGTTATCCTCCAGGACAGGAATCAGGTTTCAGGAACGAGGGCCTTGCAGCATGGGCGTACCACGCGCACCGGTTATCCTCCAGGACAGGAATCAGGTTTCAGGAACGAGGGACCTTGCAGCATGGGCGTACCACGCGCACCGGTTAACCTCCAGGACAGGAATCAGGTTTCAGGAACGAGGGACCTTGCAGCATGGGCGTACCACGCGCACCGGTTATCCTCCAGGACAGGAATCAGGTTTCAGGAACGAGGGACCTTGCAGCATGGGCGTACCACGCGCACCGGTTATCCTCCAGGACAGGAATCAGGTTTCAGGAACGAGGGACCTTGCAGCATGGGCGTACCATGCGCACCGGTTAACCTCCAGGACAGGAATCAGGTTTCAGGAACGAGGGACCTTGCAGCATGGGCGTACCACGCGCACCGGTTATCCTCCAGGACAGGAATCAGGTTTCAGGAACGAGGGCCTTGCTGCATGGGCGTACCACGCGCACCGGTTATCCTCCAGGACAGGAATCCGGTTTCAGGAACGAGGGACCTTGCAGCATGGGCGTACCACGCGCACTGGTTATCCTCCAGGATAGGAATCAGATTTCAGGACCGAGGGACCTTGCTGCATGGGCGAACCACGCGCACTGGTTATCCTCCAGGATAGGAAGCAGGTTACAGGAATGAGGGACCTTGCTGCATGGGCGGACCACGCACACTGGCTATCCTCCTGGATGGGAATCAGGTATCGGGAATGAGGGACCTTGCAGCATGGGCGGACCACGCGCACTGGCTATTCTCTGCGTGTTAGTAGGGAACACGGGACAGGGCGATTTGATGGAAACTCCTACGAGCGGTACGGCTGGTGTGCCGGTCACACGTCCGTTCACCGCGAGAGCTTCGAGCAAATGCCTTTTATAACGTATGTGTTATCGGGGCGCATGCTTGTGTGCGTGCGATGCGAGTGGGAGCGCGTGCGCAGATCGGGCGGTCGATAGGTAGGTATGTATCGGTCCGTTACATGGTGATGGATGGAGATGATGATGATTAAAATATATAGTCTATGTTCATCAGAGATAATGAAGGATTCTAATGGTGAAACAATTTTTCAAATCGGTCTAGTAGTTTATGACTTTATTTGTTGTGATGGATGATGATGATGATGATTAAAATTTATAGTTTATGTTCATCGGAGGATTGTAATGGTTAAAGATTTTTTTCTAATCGGGCCAGTAGTTTTTGTGTTTATTGGTCAAGGACATGTTAAGGAGCTTTCAATTTAAACAAACAAACAAACTCTTCCTCCTTATAAAATTAGTAAATATAGAAAAGTTTCTACTGCTCTGCTAACAATAATAAGAAGTAAAAACATATGAAAAGACTTTGAAAATAAAATTTAATGTATGCTTGTTGATAAATGTGATTATAATTTTAATGAATAATAAATTGATAACTGAACTTAATTAAATTATAATGTAATTTTTACTTGATCAAGACTAATAAGATTTTTAAGAAATGGTAATTAATGTAATAATTTTAATAGAATCATAATACATTCATGAGAAACACTTGTAAAATCAATGGCCTTCGAACACTCAATTCTAACAAATGTTCACATAACAGTATGCCGCTAATGGTAATATTAATATATGTGTGGTAATGACTTTCAAGTATGCACTGTTTATGTCACCTTGTATACTCATCAATGCAATAAACCACTTTGTCTTTGAATCATACATATAAAAAGTCTATATCTGAATAACATACCTTGGTGCAGAAGTAGAAGAAGACGCCTGATGGTCTTGGCTGCTGGCCTGGGTTATACCACGGCCCCGTCCACGCCCACGACTGCCACAGCGTCCACGCCTGTTGCTTTGGAGACCCACTTGAGGCATTTTATAATCTAAAATGTGTAAAAACGTGGTTAAATAATATATTACATAAGGAAAGGCATAGAGTCAACAAAAGTTATAATACTTACATACCCCTGCAACTATTAATAAAATAATGATAATTATAATGATGGTGATTAGTTTATTTCAATGCTTTGACCACAAACATAATTGGACAGGAACAGGCTGATGATGGTATAAAGATAGTATGTTTGAAATGATAGTATGTTTATGAGAGGGACTGATGGTCGCGAGTGGTGTTTAGAAATTAACTCTGATAGTACCCACTAAGGCAGTCTTACTTATAATGGGCTGATGATGGTGATAATAATAAGTTTACTACAACTATGAGAAGGGCAGGTGATGTCAAGTAGTGATCAGAAATGAACTCCGGTGGTACCCACTATATCAGTCTTGCTTATAATGAGGTGATGATGGTGATGAAGTTCACTATGTTTATGAGATGGTTAGATGATGGCGAGTGATGATCAGAAATAAACTCTGGTGTTACACCCAGTGGAATTCATTACATACATACATTTCAAATACAAAGTAGGTACGGCAACGGCCGTTAGTATTCACCATGATTTTTTCAGTTCATCAACTTCGGTTTTCATCAATCCTGGCATGTTACGGCGTATTTATCATATGGTTGTTACATTTTCGTCAAGTAATTAACTGTATGTTATTTTACAATGGAAAAGTAGAATGCGTTCAAAAGAAATTGTAATTCTTACAAAATAAAACCGATCTCAATTGCGCACATGGGAAGTTCATTACTTGACACATTTTTTTTATGTTATCATTGATTCCAGACTTAAATCACATATATACAACATTCCCTACACATTCAAGATGAAATTAATGTATAATTTGTATCAAAAGCATTAACTTAAACATAAATAAATCATTACTCACTTCAGCACTTTTTTACCGCCGAACATAGAAAATTTTACACTTTGAACTTTTACCTTGTCACGGTCCACAGACAAATTATGTATTTTTAGTGTTGCAATATGAAGAAAATATATTCTACTATAGGATTACACACTTAGGTTCACTCTTGGGGCGCGTTCAATAATTAGAGAAATAAAAAACGCGCGTGAAAAAAACACGCAACAATTGTTGCGCCGACAATTTGGACCTCAAAAATACTTGTAGTTTTGTGGCGTGAGCAAAGTAGTCGGTATGTAACGAAGTGAAGAACGTTAATTACGTTATTGGTGGGCGGTATGTTAAATGTAAACAGCTAGTTAGATGTGTATATTGCAAATGTATACAGTATTAAATTTATGTCATGTTAATATACTTGAAAATGTAGACATCAAGATCCGCGATACATTCGCGTAATATTGTTCACCAAAGAATCGATGGATGGCGCTGTATGTTTCTGCATCGCGCAAGCGTTTGTCGCACGCGAGTTATATGATTGTATGAAGCCGCCAAATTCAAATATACTCAGCAACCACTTCACAAGATCTTTTGTTTACAACAAGTAATACCCTGCGAAGAAAGTGAGAAGTCGAACGTAAGTTCTACAGTAGCAGTAGAACTTTTCGTGAATGAGGTCATCCGGGGAAGACAGACTGCCACCGTATCTTTTTCTACCCTGAAGCAGTAACGTTCGCAATATTGTGTTCTGGTTTTGAAGGGCATGGGTGCGGGTTAAATTACAAGCACATTGAGACTTAACAATGTCTAATATTTACGTGCGCAATTCAGTTGGTCACTTGTGAGGACATACGTCTGTTATAGGCAGAGACACTTAACACCTGGTAGGCTTTGTACTTGTACCGGCTTGAATTAAAAAAAAAACTACTTGGTAGTGACCCCTAGGTTAGGTTAGTGACTACGGTGGTAACATTAATTTTTAGAATAACTAAATACAACACTTATAAAACTTATCAGAATATCTATGTAACTATCTGTGAACTGAAGTATATATAGTATTTTATTTAATAAAATTCTTCTATAATAAAATAAATATCATTCCATCACACATTTTGTTTTTCATTTCAACTTTGTTGCTTAATAGATCGTTTTTATAACTTCTACACGACAAACTGACTTAAACCTTCGTGTCAAATTTGTAAGAGAAATAATAATGGCCAGAAATAACTTACTAATGTAATAACACGTACTTATTTCACTTGCTATTTAAATAACTCTTTTAGTACAGTATCGAAGGCTTCGCGGTATAATATTTGATAAAGCATATTAGGTACTATACACATTACATTTCTAATACTTAACAAATCCTATCGCGCAGTGAACCAAAATAACTGCTTCTTAGAAGCTTTCATAAATATGTCTGTCTTCGGCTCGGCGCGATAACAATATATAGTAATAAACTTTACAATTATAATACTTATGCGTCACATACAACGTCATGCTCTTAATGAGCTCACATAAAATTTTCCATTTTACTCCGCGATCTTGAAAAACACCTTCCTTAAGCAAATTTTCTAAGTAAAAAGGGCTAATTTCACGTGTATATATTATATTTAATAGATTTTTTTTATTTGTTGTGTAGCCATAAAATTTCTCATAGAAGAGTATTGATGACAAATATTAGCAGTAACTATTTTATAATATGTTTACCGATGAAACTTAGTAGACGTACCTACTTATTATTGCCTTTAACGAATACAAGCTGACTTGCACCGCGACCCGCACAGTTGTATGTGGATCGAAGTAAATAATGAAGAAAGTTTAGTTAAAATCACGTAAACATGCGCGCACTACAATAGTGCAAAGTATAGTAGTAAGCGCTGTGTAACCTCTGAACAGATGTTGATGAAACTTTGCACAGAGATGAACAGGAAAGTTGTTTCTATTGTATTGTATTGTCAGTTTGCACGCAGACGGAGCCGAGAATCAAATTTACATCATAATAAATAAACCACGCAAGTACAGTTTTACAAAAATAATATTTCACGTATGGTTTTCTTAATGGATGTATCTCATACCGTTGATTAAGGAGTGAAATTTCATTATCTCTCTCTACCATTACTTTAAATACGTGACTATTGTCATATATGTGTTTGTACAACTCTCTCAACTACATCAATCAAAAGACCTGTATACCTTCTTATATTTTTTTCATCAACATCTATTCAGAGTTAAACAGCGTGTTTGCAGCAGTAGCATGTTTTTGTGATTTTAACTAAACTTTCTTTATTAATTACTTCGATACACATACAACTGCCGTGGCGGTGCCGGCTTAGAATAGCACCCCCCCAACTCTACCCGTGGGTGCCGTAGAAGCCGGCTAAGGGATAACAAATCAGAAGGTGGGCAGCAGCACCTTCCCAGTCAAACACACACAAACTGCGCTCGCCAACCCGCCTGCCAAGCGTGGCGAGTATTGGCAAAAACCCCTCAATGGATTGGACAAAAAGAACCAGGCCCCCAGTCCCCGGCAGCCCCGCTATTCCTGGCTACGGTAGCGGCCACGGTAACGGTGGGGCAGGGGGTGCTAAGAATCCCCGGCAGACGCCCGGCTACCACCCCCAACGACGACGACTGGCCCTGGTAACACACAACATACGCACGATGAGGACAGACGAGAAGATATATGAGCTGGAAGAAGAAATGAGTAAGCTACGCTGGGACATTGTGGGGTTATCTGAAGTCCGTAGAGCGGGTGAGGACACGATAACCCTAAAATCAGGTAACCTACTCTACCACCGGGAGGGCGACCAACAGTCCCAAGGTGGTGTCGGGTTTCTCGTCCACAAGTCCCTTACTAACAACATAGTTAAGATCGATAGCGTTTCCAATAGGGTCGTATACCTAATACTCAGAGTATCCAAACGATATTCGCTGAAGGTCATTCAGGTATACGCACCGACGAAGTCGCACCCGGATGATGAGGTGGAGGATATGTATGAGGACATTAGTCGGGCCATACATACCTCTGAAACGCACTTTCTAGTTGTTATGGGGGACTTCAACGCGAAGTTGGGTAAGAGAAGCGAGGATGAGTCGAAAGTGGGGCAATTTGGCTATGGACAACGGAACCGTAGGGGACAGAGGTTGGCCGACTTCCTGGAGAAAGAGGGACTCTTTATGATGAACTCTTTCTTTCAGAAGCCACCTCACAGGAAATGGACCTGGCTGAGTCCCGATGGTTCCACGAGAAATGAGATTGACTTCATTATGACCACCAAAAGGCAAATATTCACTGATGTCTCCGTGATCAACAGGGTTAAAACCGGTAGTGATCACCGAATGGTAAGAGGCACGGTGAATATTAATGTCAAACTGGAGAGGTCTCGTCTGATGAAGTCTACGCTCCGACCTACTCGTGCCCATATTCAAGACCCCGAGAGCTTTCAACTTGAGCTATCCAATCGCTTCGATTGCCTTGAGAACATCGCTTCAGTGGACGAGATCAATAGCAGGTTAGTAGAAACTGTCCATACAGTGGGTTCCAAGTACTTTAAACCCCACCGTACAGATAGGCCACAGAAACTCTCCAACGATACCCTCAACCTCATGGCTGAACGACGCTCATTGAAACTGCAGTCTTCGGATGATGCTGAAGCGTATAGGCTGCTCAATGGACGAATATGGAAGTCCTTGCGACACGACATTCGGATCTTTAATACAAACCGTATTAAAGAGACGATAGAGCGGAAAAAAGGCTCCAAAGTGTTTGCAAGAGACATGTCTATTGGGCAAAGCCAGTTGACGAAGCTGAAGAGAGGAGACGGCAGTGTAGCGTCGACCAAAGCGGAAGTACTAGGAGAGGTCGAGAGTTTCTACGGACAGTTATACACCTCGGTCGCTAAACCTGTTAGCAGCTCGGCCAAAGACCCAAGAGCCAAGCTGACCCGACATTATACCGAAGATATCCCGGACATCAGCCTGTACGAGATTAGAATGGCCTTGAAACAGCTTAAGAACAACAAAGCGCCTGGTGACGACGGTATCACAACTGAGCTTCTGAAAGCGGGTGGAAAACCGGTACTTAAAGTCCTTCAGAAGCTCTTTAATACCGTCTTACTCGAAGGTTCAACGCCAGAAGCATGGAACAAAAGCGTGGTGGTGCTGTTCTTCAAGAAAGGTGACAACACTTTACTTAAAAATTACAGACCCATCTCGCTTTTGAGCCATATTTATAAGCTGTTTTCGAAGGTCATAACGAACCGTCTCAGTCGCAGGTTTGATGAATTCCAGCCTCCGGAACAAGCCGGTTTCCGAAAAGGCTATAGTACCATAGACCACATCCACACGCTACGGCAAGTTATACAGAAGACCGAAGAGTATAACTTGCCTCTTTGTCTAGCGTTTGTGGACTATGAGAAAGCCTTTGATTCGATCGAGACGTGGGCAGTGCTTGAGTCTCTCCAGCGGTGCCGTATTGACTATCGGTATATTGAAGTGCTGAAGTGTTTGTACAAAAACGCCTACATGTCAGTCCGAGTACAGGAGCAGAGTTCGAAGGCAATTCCATTGCAAAGAGGCGTGAGACAGGGAGACGTTATATCTCCGAAACTGTTCACCGCTACATTGGAAGACGCCTTCAAGCTTCTGGAATGGCAAGGACTTGGCATCAATATTAACGGCGAATACATCACTCACCTTCGATTTGCCGACGATATTGTAGTCATGGCAGAATCCATGGAAGACCTCAGTACAATGCTCGAAGGCCTCCATCGAGTTTCCCAACGGGTAGGTCTTAAGATGAACATGGACAAGACGAAAATTATGTCTAATGCCCATGTTGTACCTACCCCAATATCAGTTGGGAACTCAGTTCTCGAAGTTGTTGACGAGTATATCTACCTGGGACAGACAGTCAAACTAGGCAGGTCCAACTTCGAGAAAGAGGTCAATCGTCGAATCCAACTCGGCTGGGCAGCGTTCCGGAAACTTCGCGAAGTCTTCTCGTCAAAAATACCTCAGTGCCTCAAGACAAGAGTCTTCGACCAATGTGTGTTACCAGTGATGACTTATGGCACTGAAACGTGGTCTCTTACTATGGGCCTCATAGATAAGCTCAAAGTCGCACAACGAGCTATGGAGAGGGCTATGCTCGGGGTTTCTCTACGTGATCGAATCAGAAATGAGGAGATCCGTAGAAGAACGAAAGTCACCGACATAGCTCAGAAGATTAGCCAGTTGAAGTGGCAGTGGGCAGGGCACATAGCACGCAGAACAGATGGCCGATGGGGCCGAAAGGTTCTGGAGTGGAGACCACGTACCGGCAAGCGCAGCGTAGGTCGTCCACCGACACGGTGGACAGACGACCTGAGAAAGGTCGCAGGACGACGTTGTATGCAGGCCGCTTCCAACCGGTCCTTTTGGAAAATCATGGGGGAGGCCTATGTTCAGCAGTGGACGTCCTACGGCTGAGATGATGATGATGATGACATACAACTGTTCGGGTCGCGGTGCAAGTCAGCTTGTATTTGTTAAAGGCAATAATAAGTAGGTACGTCTACTAAGTTTCATCGGTAAACATCTAATAAAATAGTATCTGCCAATATTTGTCATCAATACTATTCTATGAGAAATTATATGGCTACGCAACAAACAAAAAATGTCTATTATATATAATATACAGGGTTATTGGTAATTAGACCGGATCCTTTTAAGGGGTAGTAGGGAATGCCATTTGCAACAATATGACTGTACATTGTGATATCCGGAAATGAATCATTTCTGTGATATTCTTTTTTTTTATTTTTTTTGGAAAATCCAGTTTTACTACTTTAAAATTCAATAAAAAAAAAGTAATCAACCGATTTCAATTCTGTTCGCAGTTTTAGAGAAACCTTGTTACAGCTCTACATTAGTACGATATTATTGTTTATTATTAAGAGCTGTAACAAGGTTTCTCTAAAACTGCGAACAGAATTGAAATCGGTTGATTACTTTTTTTTTTATTGAATTTTAAAGTAGTAAAACTGGATTTTCCAAAAAAAAATAAAAAAAAAAAGAATATCACAGAAATGATTCATTTCCGGATAACACAATGAACAGTCATATTGTTGCAAATGGTATTCCCTACCACCCCTTAAAAGGATCCGGTCTAATTACCAATAACCCTGTATACACGTAAAATTAACCTTTTTACGTAGAAAATTTGCTTAAACAGGGTGTTTGTCAAGATCGCGGAGTAAAATGGAAGGGTACATGTGAGCTCATTAAGAGCTTGACGTTGTATGTGACGCATAAGTATTATAATTGTAAAGTTTATTACTATATATTGTTATCGCGCCGAGCCGTAGACAGACATATTTATAAAAGCTTTTAAGAGGCAGTATTTTGGTTCACTGCGCGATAGGATTTGTTAAGTATTAGAAATGTAATGTGAATGGTAATATGCTTTATCAAATATTCTACCGCGAAGCCTTCGATACTGTACTAAAAGAGTACTTTAAAAATCAAGTGAAATAAGTAGGCGTTATTACGTTAGTACGTTATTTCTGGTCATTATTATTTGTCTTATAAATTTGACACGAAGGTTTAAGTAATTTTTTCGTGTAGGAGTTATAAAAACGATCTATTAAGCAACAAAGTTGAAATTAAAAATAAAATGTGTGATGGAATGATATTTATTTTATTATAGAAGAATTTTATTAAATTAAATACTATAAATACTTCAGTTTAAAGATAATTATATATTTTTTTTGTTAAGTTGTATAAGTGTTGTATGTACTAAGTTATTAAAAAAATAAATGTTACCCCCGTAGTCACTAACCTAACCTAGGGTCACTAACAAGTAGTTTATTTTATTTTTATAATTTAAGCCGGTACAAGTACAAGGCCTACAAGGTGTTAAGTGCCTCTGCCTATAACATACGTATGTCCTCACAAGTGACCAACTGAATCGCGCACGTAATTATGAGACATTGTTAAGTCTCAATGTGCCTGTAATTTTACCCGCACCCATGCCCTTCAAAACCAGAACACAATACTGCGAAAGTTACTGTTTCAGGGTAGAAAAAGATATGGTGGCAGTCTGATTTCCCCGGACGACCTCATTCACGAAGAGTTCTACTGCTACAGCTATGTAGGTAGGTAAATAGATAGATAAACCCATTATTGCAACACCACATTATAAAATATAACTAACAAATAAATAGGATATATAATTGAATACTATTACTCAACAATAAAAAACTTAAAATTAAGTGTTCCAATAGGCGGTCTTATCGGTCAGAAAGATCTCTTCCAGACAACCATGTTATTGAAAAGGAAGCTTGAATAAAAAAAGATCTCGAAGGAAGTTTCCTTGGACTCCTGTGGAGACTCTTGTGACACATTTACCACCGACCACACTTAGAAGTAGAGCATCTAAAAATTTTTTTAAAGAATTCTGGTATGTTCCTACAATCTAACGACTATACCACACTTTTTTGTCTTTTTAACTCCTGCTGAACGCTCTATCCTTGAGCCTCAATTGCACTAAGAGAAATGCTCTCTTTGTAACTTGTATGGGAGTTATGATTTTTTACGCAACTGAATGCAGATCATTTTTCGACCTCTCAAGCCCGTCTCCAAGAATACTGCTCATGTTAAACACTGCATTAAGGGGTTGGATTCCTTAACAAACATACACAAAACTCTGTTTTTATACCTACTGGGTCACAGTATTTTTAAATTTTAAAATTCCGAATGGCTTCTATGGCCCGACTTCAATTGTGATTAGAGACAAAATTTGTGCAATTGAACATGTAAGAAAATGTTGACTTTTCTGTTCAAATGATTACAAGTTTAAATAAAAAAAATACGGCACAAGGACAAACGCGGGCCTTTCGTGGCCCGCGCACCACCCAACACCTAGTCATTTTTATAAAGCTCTGTATTTATTTGTAAAATTAAAATAGAAAGAAGAAGAAGAAGAAGAACTTCTATTTAGAAGTGCATAAATGAAGTACATATGCAATTAGCAGCTTACCTCCCCTCACCCTAAGTGTTATCTTCTTTAATTACATCAAACTTTCACTAAATTGTACCACTTCACATAAAAATTAATTTGTTCAAACAACATGGATGCCCTACAAATGTCACTAAATTAAATGATGAAAGTGTTTCACCAGCGCTTGGATTCCATTGAAGGGCGGTTGCCAAGTGAATCTCCAGGCCCTGGAAGTTTAGCTGAAGAGTTTTCCACATTCAAAGCTTTGGTGCTGGTGTCGATGCGGGCACTTCAAGCCCAGATAGGTGTACTGGCTAAACAGGTGGATACCATAGATATGCATGGAAGGCGCAAGTTTCTCCTCTTGCACGGTATTCCGGAAGCGCAGCAGGAAGATACTTCATCCGTGGTTGTGAAGGCAATTGTCGGTAAAATAAAGCTTATACAGATAGCATCAAAACAGAGGACACCAGCAGATGCCATAGGATGGGCCGTGTTGTTGGTACTGGTAGGCCACGCCCAATTCTTTTCAAGCTTCGAGACGTGACAATTCGCGACAAAATATGGTTATCCAAAACTATGTTAAAGGGTTCTGGTATAACTTTATCAGAATTTTTGACACAGACAAGACACGACGTATTGCCGAAGGAAACCGCTAAACCAGCTGCCGTGATGACGGAAGCAGTGAAGGAGTCAACTGTGGCCGCCGGGCCATCGAAAACCAGACGAACTGCGACATTGAGGAAGTGATCGCATTGTACTTGTACTTTTGCGTACCTGCTCTTGTTTGGGTCGGTATCTGTAGGTAGTTTTTATTTCTTCCCACGTACAGACATTGATACAAGGTAATTCATAGTACGAGTATTCCAACAATAATTTACTCGGTCGACGTTTCCTTGCGTTTACTTCGAGGGATGGAGACGGAATGGTCTGTCCGCCGCGTTCGCTTCTTTATTATCTTTATTCTTTATTAACAAGCTTAAAATCAGTAAAATTGTTCAAAACATAATTATAAATAATATTTTAAAGTTCCCCATCATTCCCGTGTATGGAAAAATGTTTATTCAAGGTCGAAGGTTAAAAAAAAAAATATCGCGAATTTTGAGCAAAACGGTAAGTTTTATTATAAAAATAATCTAAAACAAAATTGTAGATCATAAAATTATCTATAAAAAATGATTCAATACTTTTTTCCTACGAGCCATCGTTTTTGAGATATAACGATTCAAAAAGTTATAAAATTTGTTATCGTCATAATAACACGTTTTCACGCCACCTATCAGGT
The DNA here is from genome assembly GCA_917880725.1 of Selenia dentaria. Classification (NCBI taxonomy): domain Eukaryota; kingdom Metazoa; phylum Arthropoda; class Insecta; order Lepidoptera; family Geometridae; genus Selenia; species Selenia dentaria. The sequence goes on along the minus strand of OU862877.1, from coordinate 12,066,815 downwards.
AGCGTACTTAGCGCGTTAATCAAAAATAATAGTTGATATTTGCCTGGTGGATGTTTTCCAGTGGTGGCAGAATACTTTCATTATCAATTAATTTTGAAAAGAACTGTATTAATATTACTGACAAATTAATTAGTAACTCAGATAAACCACTTTTCAGATAAACATTCCAGAGGGTGAATTTTCATAGCTTGAAAAATTAATCGTGCCTCACAAATAAAACTTCAACGGTTAATTTGAACAAATAATGAACTGTTTTTTAATGCTTTTATTACCTAGTTATGTGCCCGTCTGTAGGACGAGTTATAACTATGTAAGCAGCAATGTGCAACGCTGCAGTCTGGTGCATGATTTCTCCGAATGTCGTTACTGATAAGCCCGTGACTCTGTAGCTATAAGTTTTATTTTGAATCAATGAATAAACGCATGTCTTTCTGCGAGGACGTGTTTCTTTCACGTCCTTTAAAATAAAAAGTTAGTTTTTAAAAACATATTTTAAGCTCTCGCAAACTTATCTGGCGCAGCCGGTAGGATAACCAGTTACGAGTTAAGACTCGCGAACGTTACGTGTGTCAATTTCCACCATTACTGCGAGTTTTCGTGCAAGAAGGTGATCCTGCGAACCAAATAAATATGTTAAGTGAGGCGAGCATGCTGATTGGTGGGTGAGTAAGATTTTTCACCATCCTTTGCTGCACCTTTTGTTATTTATGGAATCGAACTTCTTCCTTTATAACTTTTATCTGGTTTTCATTTTAAATCTTTGAAAACGTGAGACTTAATTATAGAGATAGAGATATTAAATATATATGAATTTTGTTTTATCTACCTGGATGAAATTATAGCGTTGAAGTTTAATCAGTAATAAATGTTATCAAATTGTATGAATTATTGCAATTATTATTATTAAGTTTTGCTTTAGCGTTTCTCTTGTTATATTTTACTTGTTTTGTGTGTTATATTTAAGTGTGTAAAATGGCTCAGCCCCAGGCAGCAATTGTGCTTATACCGAATGAACTATTGAAACTAATTCCGTTATTTGATGGTGATAAAAGACAATTAAATCTGTATTTAAGAAAATGTGAATATATTATAAATAAGTACTAAGGCTGTCAAGCACAAAATGTGTATCTCATGCATGCGTTAACGAGTAGACTCATAGGAAATGCTGCTTCACTCATTAGCGAGCGCGGAGATGTAGAAACATGGTCTGAATTAAAGGAATTGTTAATACAACACTTTGGCGATCCTCGAAGTGAGGAATGTATCGCCATTGAGCTGGAATCAATGAAAATCGCAAATAATGAAAGTTATCTCGATTTTGTAACCGAATACAATCTGTTAGGTCCGTTTTAATATCAAAAGTAAACCAAATAACAGATGCGGCATTAAAACAAAGCAAAATAACCATTTATAGTAATACGTCACTTAACGTTTTTCTATATAACCTACCTGAACACATGGTTAGGATAGTCAGATTGAAAACGCCTGAAACTCTTGAGGAGGCACTAAGCACAGTAATGGAGGAAGTAAACTTTCACGAGCAATATTCGCTACGCAATAAATTAAACAATAAACCTTTCATAACACATGCCCCTAACACAGGCAGTGGTTTTAGATTCGGTACTCCAAATAATGCACCCATACAACCCACAGGGTTTAAACCAAATCTATCCCCACAAAAATTTAATTTTGGTATTCCACAGTACCCACAAAGAAATGTAATGCCAACATACACTTCTAACGGTCAGAATTTCGGTTTCCGAGCACCACAACCAACAGGCTATAGACCCCCACAACCAACAGGCTATAGGCCCCCACAACCAACGGGCTATAGGCCCCCACAACCAATGGGTTACAGACCCCCACAGTTTGGTTTTACCCCTCAATACGCTATGCACCCTCAACAGTTTGGAATGCGCCCTCACAATTTTGGTAACGCACCCCCTGAATTCGGTTATAGGCCACATCTCGCAAAACCCCATAATAATCAAAACACTGATGTTTCGATGAGAACAGCACCGCCCATGAAAACGCAGCAAGGCTTCAAACTTAACGAGATCGAATTAGATCAATATCAATCAGAATGCTATGAGCCTTATGCTCATGAGTATGACTATAACGAAGGTACTTACGATTATTCAGAAGTGCAGTTCCCAACCGACGACATCACCACCCCAAACGTTTTAGAAACGATTAACGAACCTAATGATACAGTAAATGAAAATGTCGAAAATTTTTACATACAAAGCCTCAATCCACAAACGAAGTGATAGAAGTCAATTATTGTGACCCTAACCTAAAGCTACCATACATATTATATATACCTGAGATCGATGCTAAATTTATGATCGACACAGGTAGCATGCGATCTTTTATGAACCCAGAGAAAGCTTATGAATATTTCTCACATGCAGTACGACACGAACCATTCAACGTCATAAGTACGCACGCATCTAGCGCACACGATGAAGTTATAGAAATTCCCTCATTGCCATCATTTAATAGCGCTGAAAATCAAAAGTTTTATTTATACAAGGTAGATGCGCGGTACGACGGTGTATTAGGTGATGACCTCTTGCGAAATATGGGTGCTGTAATTGACCTTAAGCATAATATCCTAAAAATGAATACAATATCTATACCAATCATTCATAATAAAACCGATTATGTAGTAAATTTAGCCCCAAGATCAGAACAACGTGTGAAACTTCCCGCTAACATGTATAAGGGAGAAGGGATATTAGAATATAAGGAATTTTGTAAGGGTGTAAGAATGCCTAGTGCGATTGTGACATGTGACAATGGATATGCGACTACTATAATACAAAACACATTAGAAACAACTATGCAACTAACTGTAACAAGACCTTTTAAAATTATAGAGCATGAATGCAATGAATGTGTCGTTCATTGTATGAATGACGTAGAGATGAAGGATGTAGAAATGGACATTTTATTAGAAGAAAATCTGAAAAATAAGTTAAGAATAGATCATATGAATGAAGAAGAACGAAAGGCTATTTCTGAACTTTGTAATGAGTTCAAAGACATATTCTACTGCGAACGTTTACCATTAACATTCACGAATCAAGTAAAGCATTGTTTTTTTTTTCTGTGTTCTGTTTTTATCTGCGATCAGTTATATTAACTATAAGCAGATGTCTTGAGTGCAACGTGTCTTGTAAAGTGTGCCCTCCAGTGAGGACATCTCCTTTTATGTATTTTCTTGATGACCAAATGGGGTCAATCGCTGGGGATAACGCGCTTTCTTTTTAACCTAGGCTTGTATGTTTGTTCCGTGAGTTCAACAGCCAAGCTATTAGGGTGTCTGAGCAGGCGATGTCTATAGTTTTTGCCGGTTTTCGCAATTTCTTCTTTAACTGTGCTTATCTCAAGGTTGTTGTGGATTTCTGCATTGGTTGTGTACCAGGACACTTCGCTAATGGTTCTCAAAATAGTATTTTGCATCCTTTGGATAACTGAAATGTTTGAGTTACAAGCGGTTCCCCACAATTGAACACCATACATCCATATTGGCTTAAGTACACTCTTGTAAATCAATAATTTATTGTCTATTGACAATTTGCTGTTTCGTCCTAGCAGCCAAGAATACCCGTTGTATCTTATTTTGAGTTCCTCTCTCTTAGTTGTTATGTGGTCTTTCTAAGTTAAACGACGGTCAAGGTGGAGTCCCAGGTATTTAACTTTGTCTTGTTGAGGCAGTGTTACTCCTTCGAGTGTTACTGGCGGACAGTTTCCCTGTCTAAGGCTGAAGGTTACTTGAACAGATTTCGATGCGCTCGCCTTGATTCTCCATTTTCGCAACCAGGCTGTAATCTCGTCCAGGCCCTTTTGCAAAGTTGCAGATGCTTCTTTAGGGTTGGCGTTGTTGGCGAGAATAGCCGTATCGTCAGCGAATGTGGCTGTAATGACATTTTCTACTTGGGGAAGATCTGCGGTGTTGACGGTGTACAGGACTGGTCCTAGGACTGATCCTTGAGGCACACCAGCATCAATGTTATAGAATTGGGAGCTTGCATTCATTTCCCGCACCTGGAACAGTCTATCCGACAAGTAAGACTCCAGCAGGAGGTAATAGTTGTGTGGTAAATAGGACTTTATTTTATACAGTAGCCCTTTGTGCCAAACTTTGTCAAATGCTTGCTGTACATCTAGAAATGCTGAGGAACAGTATTCTTTTTGCTCAAGGGCCTTCCTTATTTGCTCATATACCCGGTGTACTTGTTCTATTGTAGAGTGCCGTTGCCTGAATCCAAATTGATGGTCGGGAATCACTTTGTTTTCCTCCAAAATTGGTATTAGTCTTCGTAATATAATTTTTTCAAAGATTTTTGACATAGTTGGAAGGAGACTTATCGGTCTATATGAGGTTACTTCGTTAGGTGGTTTTCCTGGTTTGTGTATCATAATAATAGAAGAGACTTTCCACAGCTGAGGGAAGTATTGTACTCTGAACATTCCATTGTACAGCATTGTGAGAAATACTGTAGCTTTTCTTGGGAGGTTTTTCAGTATCTCTTTGGTGATAAGGTCAAATCCTGGAGCCTTTTTGTCTTGAAGCTCTTTTATTGCTTTCCACACTTCCCCTACTGTTACAGGTTTCGGTGGTGGGGCCATTTGGAAGTCTTGTCCTAGTACCGTGTCGATGGAATCTTCCACGGTTTGGTCAGGGTCGAGCTGTTCGTTTGGAGTGAATACTCGGGACAGATGAGCCGCGAATACGTCAGCTTTTTCTTGCGCAGTTCTCACCCATACGTCAGTTTTGAGAGGCGGTTTCATGGTTTGGGGTCGACTCATGTTTTTAGTGAACTTCCAGAGGGAGTAGTTCGTAGCGGCAGTCGCTGTCAGGGATTCTAGTTTTGAACAAAGTGTAGTGTCGTGCCACTCTTGAAGCGTTTTTCTGAGGGTAATGGATGCCTCATTCAAAAGTTTCTTATCTGCTTCCAGTCGACTCTGCTGCCATATTCTACGGAGTTTTCTTTTTCCATTGATCATAGTTTTGATATTGAGCGGGATATTAACACTGTTTTTGTGTTTTATCACTGGTGTCGACCGCCAACACGCTTCCTGTATTAATGTTGTGATATATTTAAATGCATTTTCTATGTCTTCTTTACTTTTTAAAGCGACTTTAAGTTCAATGTTTTTTTCTATGTGGTCGCGAAAAGATTCCCAGTCCGTGTTTCTGTTGTAAAGTTTTTCTGGCTCTTCATATTCTATGACCAGGCTGCTGCAAGTAAGCAGTACTGGTGTATGATCAGAGTCACCATCAAGACATGATTCTATCTTAGAGTAATGTCCTGACATGCCCCTAGAAATGAGGAAGTCGATCAGGTCGGGTTTTTTTTTAGGATCCTTTGGCCAGTATGTAGGTTCCCCAGTTGTTAGAGCAGTCAGGTGATTGATGTCTGTGCACAATTTTAGTTGTCTCCCTCTTGTGGAGCTTGTTCTGGAGCCCCAATGAGTGTGCTTTGCGTTCCAGTCTCCACCTGCGATGAAGCGGTTGCCAAGGGTCTTAAAGAATTCGGAGAATTGGCCCTCAGTTATTTTATGTTTTGGCGGGCAGTAAATGGCTGAGACTGTGATAGGGCCAGCTTCTTCCATTATACATACGGAGTTGGCCTGTATGTGGTCAGTTCTATATTCTGGAAGTTGGTAATAATTTATATTTTTTCTGATTAGGAGGGCAGACCCTGCATGTGCAGTGCCATCAGGATGATTCGTTAGGTAAGTGTCGAAGTCGTCAATTTTTACACAGGTATTAGCTTTACCATGTGCTTCAGATATGAGGACTATGTCTAGTTTGTGGTCTTTTATCAGCAAGTCTAAGTCTGTCTTGTTGGAGGAAAGTCCATTTATGTTCCAGGTGGCTATTCTGAGTGTAATCATTGAGAAAGCCTGTCGATGAGCTTTACTATGAGGCTCATAAGAGTACTCATTTGTTGTAAGATGAGATCAAACTGTTCAGTTTGTTTAATAAGCAGTTGTTCTATGTTGGCTGAATTTCTTTGTTCAATTTGGATTTGTTGAGATGTATTAGTATTAGATAGAGGGTTCTTCATTCTTCTATCTTTCATCTGAGTGCTATAATTGTTTTCAATTTTATTACTTTCAGTATTGTCTTTCTTTTCAAATTGATTTATCTGTTGCTGGGTGCTATGATGTGATATTTTTTCATTTGGATCGACAAGGTCAGTTATGTCCTGTGTCATGTGTGTGGGTGCTGCTATCTTAGACTGTTCTTTTTTCAGCTTATGTTGTGGTTCGATTACTAAAGGTTTTTTATTTATAGCTTTTGTTGCTTCAACCTTATATTTATTATTGGTCTGATTTCCTCGTCTTGAAATGATTTCTCTGTACACCTCGCATCCCTTATAGTTCGCTGGATGGGCTCCCTGACATAATGCGCAAGTAGCTGGTGTGTTGCGATCTTGTTTGGGACACTCTGAGGTTTTGTGAGGTTCTGCACATTTCACACATCTGTATGGGCGCATACAATAGTTTTTTGAGTGCCCATATTGCTGGCATCTTTGGCATTGTACAATTGTAGTTTTCTTTTTAGGGTCTTCTATTTTAATCGATTGGTGATATATGTATTTTAAATTTTTAATGTTTTTATTGTTGGAGCTTTGTAATAGTGTGACAAAGAACGTAGATGTTGGTTTTTTATCCGGTCCATATCTAGCGTTGATTATTTCTCCAATAACTGTATTTCCAGTGGCTTCGATTTCATCTTTTATAATGTTAATGGGTGTTGTGTGATGTAGGTTTCGAATTACTATTCTATAGTTTTTTTCATTCTTATTCTTGAAAGTATAAGCAATTAGGTCGTTTTCTCTTACTAACTGGATGAGCTTTCTGTATGTCTCTGCTTCTGAGCTACTAATGATGAATTTTTTCCTGCCCACCAATTTATATGTGAATTGGTCTCTTTCCACTGTGTTTTCAAGTAGAGTTGTGAGTTTATGGACATCTTCTATTTCATACAAGATTATGGGAGGTGGTTTATACGACTTTTTGGTCATGTGTTGAGGGTCATTGCTATTCTCTGCACTTTCCTCATCTATGGGTAAGTCTGAGAATCTGTTCTGTGTACGGACATATTCGTATGGAGGGCTGTCTGGCCCGTCAGTTTTCTTCCGCTTCGCATTTCTCTCTAATGGAATTTTGTGCCAGTCGGCCGCATTAGGAGTAGTGTTGTTAGTGACTGGACCTTTGGCCATAACTGGGGGGCTAGGTGTTTTATCCACGGGTGCAGTCTTTGTTTTGGTGATGAACAAGCTGGGATGAAAGGCTTGTTGCACATATTTTTTTGTGCCGCCGGTGCTGCTGCAGGAACTGCTGCCAGTAGCATTCACTAACACTGGGGCCTGGTCGCCCGCCTCAGTGCAGTCTTCGGTAACAAATTTCACACTCGCAGGCCCGGGTACCTGCGAGCGCCGGGCGTTAGCCGGATTGCATGACAAATCACATTCTTTATTTTCAGACATTTCATACTTGTTGGTGGGAAGTATACTTGTCGCTTTCCCAAGGCGCCAAGACCACTCTTTTTGAGGTGATTTAGTCTCTCATGGTCCGTGGTGACCGTTTAACGGGTTAGTTAACCGCCGCCCGTGGCTCGGCGTTGCTGCTCGTTTGGCACCACCCAGGGGGCACGTGTAGGGTGGGTCTAGGTGAGGAGAAGATGGTAAGTCCTACGGACGCGAGCAGCTGCCACCCCCCTAAAGCATATACCCCCAACCGTAAAGCATTTTATTAGGACGAAAAACGAAGACCCGGTGTATGTAAAGCCCTATAGGCAATCTCCTGCACAAGCCGCAGAAATAAGAAATCAGGTTGAGAAACTTCTAAAAGATAATGTAATACAGGAATCTTTCTCTCCATGGAGTGCACCTGCTCATCTTGTGCCCAAAAAAATGGACGCTTCTGGTACAGTTAAATTCCGCATGGTGATTGACTATCGACGCCTTAATGACTTGACAGTTGACCCTTTACCAAACATAGTTGATCTTTTTGACAAATTAGGAAAAGGTACATACTTTTCAACGCTTGATTTAGCTTTCGGTTACCACCAAATTGAGATAAATGACGCCGACAGACAAAAGACCGCTTTCAGCACCGAATTTGGCCATTTTGAATTCTCAAGGATGCCGTTTGGGCTCAAAACGGCCCCAGCGACATTCCAAAGAGCGATGGACAATATCTTAAGAGGTCTACAGGGCATGCACTGCCTTGTTTACCTTGATGACATCATCGTCTTCTCAGCAAGCTTACAGGACCCCATACAAAAATTACGCACAGTTTTTGACCGACTTAGACAGACTAACCTCAAAGTCCAACTAGACAAATCAGAATTTCTGCGAAAGGAAGTTATGTAGCTAGGACATACAATAACCAAGGACGGACTCAAACCAAACAATGACAAAATTGAGGCCGTATTAAATTATCCCCTTCCAGAAACGACAACCCAAATTAAAAGCTTTCTAGGACTAATAGGTTACTATAGGCGATTCATAAAGGACTTTGCCAAGGTGACACAACCACTGACTAACTGTTTAAAGAAACGGAATAAAATCATCATAGATAAGAAATATGTAGACGCTTTTGAAAAATGTAAGGAACTTCTTACAACGGCCCCCTTACTACAATATCCTGATCATGACAAGCCCTTTGTGCTGACCACTGATGCCTCGACCGTGGCTTTAGGAGCTGTACTTTCGCAAGGTCAGGTTGGTTCTGACAAACCAGTAGCATATGCGAGCCGAACCTTGAGTGACACAGAATCAAAATATAGTACCATAGAGTGCGAACTCTTAGCCATTATATGGGCCGTAAAGCATTTCAGACCTTACCTGTACGGACGTAAATTTATAATTTACACTGACCACCGACCCTTAGCCTGGTTATATTCACTGAAGGAGCCCAATAGCAAACTGACACGATGGCGATTACGCCTCCAAGAATATGACTTCCAAATTATCTATAAAAACGGAAAGCAGAATACTAACGCTGATGCTCTCTCCAGAATTAAAATTAATGCATTAGGTTCTGACGATGAAACTAGTTCTATGGCAGTTAACATTGACAAAAAGGAAAAACGACTACAAAACCATTTAGATGACATAACGAAGCAAATTGTAAGACTTTCCACTGAAAGACCCATACAAGACAATTCTGACACCATCTCAGTTTCTGATTCCTCAGCAACAGTATCAGTAGAATTTTTAGATATACCTGACCCAAAAAGCTACCCCTTGAGATCTGATGAAGACTCTACAATAGAAACAGTTCACTCGACCCTTGACTTAGAATGTAAAGGTATCCCAATCCTTCAGGAAGCCATTGACACCAAGCCTAACCAAATTTTAATTTTTGAATGGTACAAGAACGATATACAGGTGAGTAACCTGTCGCGAGATAAGCAGAAGGTTTTAGAAGTTTTCTTACCTATTAATAACGAATATCTAATTAAACAATTTCTAAAAGAATACGTCAAACCCAAAGTTAAATACTTCATTTATTACGAAAACCCCGAACACAGAAAGCTATTTTCAAAATTAGTAATAAATTTGTTTAAACAAGGAACGATAGAGCTGTATGAATGTACTGAGCGAGTGATATATGTAGAAGATGAAAATGAGCAAAAAGCAGTTGTTTTAAAGCATCATGATGGAAAGACTTGCCATAGAGGTATAAAAGAAACCATGGCAAGAATAAAACAAAACTATTACTGGAACAACATGCAGGAAGTAATAGCAGCAGTTATCAATTCATGCGAAGCATGTCGTAAAATGAAATATGATCGAAAACCAATTAAACCTACCATTCAATTAACTCAAACGCAAGACGCCCCTTTTCAACAATTATTCATAGACCTTTTTACCATAGAAAACATATATTATTTAACGATAGTTGACGCATTTAGCAAGCTCGCGCAAGCTATAGAGATCAGTAATAGGTCTACTGGAGAGGTTGTAAGAGCTTTAATTAAATATTTCTCCTTCTACGGCATACCTCGTAAAATTAGTTGTGATCCCGGTAGTGAATTTAATAATGAGTTAATGCGAGGGATGGCAGCAATGTACAAAATTGATCTACACATATGCACACCGAATAACCCTAACTCAACAGGCATTGTCGAACGATTTCATTCGACCATCATAGAGATTTATCGTTTAGCCAGGTATGAGCAAAAATGTACAGATGCGGCTTCGGTTATGACGTACTGTATCATGGCATATAACAATTCTATACATTCGAGCACAGAATTAACACCGTTTGAAATAGTCTTTGGCCATACCGATTCCAGTAAAATGTTCGACGTAAACTTTGAGAAAGCTTATACACAGCAGTTACTTAAGGATCACGCCAAGCGAACCAAATATTTGTATCAATACATAGCAGATAAAATGTTGGAGAGAAAGGAGAAGGTTAGAGATAAGAAAGGAGGTGAAACCGATATAGAGTTAGAACATGGAAAGGTAATATTTGCGAAAGATGTTAATAAAAGGAAAAGTAAAGATAAACCGCGATATCAAAAAGCGATAGTGAAGGGACCTACAGAACGTAACATCGTACCGATAGAAATAGGAAAAAGATTAACAAAGGTTCCTATTAAAAATGTCAAACGTCCTCCACAGGTGCTGCTGGATCATAATGACTCTCATGACCCCAAACCAGGCTCTTCATCATCAAAGAATTGAGCACAACCCTGGAATACTACCGGTTAAAATAGGACAGGCTTATAAACAAAATGATCAATGGACAGTAATTAAGGTATAGGATTAAAAAACAACAAATGACGCGGCTCAGGGATACGAGTCAATCTAACAGGGGAGTGATACAGAAGTTAAGGGTTTAAAAAAATTCAAACGACGCGACTCAGGGCTACGAGTCAATCTAACAGGGGAGTGATGCAGAAGATAAGGGTTATAACAATCAAATGACACCACTCGGGGCAATAAGTCAATCTAACAGGCGAGTGATACAGAAGTTAAGGGTTTAAAAACAATCAAATAACGCGACTAAGGGCTACGAGTCAATCTAACAGGGGAGTGATACAGAAGTTAAGGGTTTAAAAACAATCAAAAGACGCGACTAAGGGCAACGAGTGAATCAGTCAAGCAATTGGAGTCAACAGCTAAACGCTTATATCGTTGTGTGGTAACCCTTGAAGCAAAGATCCAGACACAACGATACATTGCACTGTTCGCAAATGTATCGTGTACTGGATTTTTTGCACCAAACGCACAACAAGAACCTCGAATGACCTTGACCAACGAAATGATACGAAATAACGAACTGACCTACTAAAACAGTCCGTTTTTGGCCACGCTGCAGTACCACGGCCAATGTACGCACCTGTGTGGTGGTGTCCATTGGGCGGGGTACCGCAGGTGACTTAAACGTGGCAATCAATTCGTTGGCCAGTGTCACTCTGAAGTTTCTTTGGGAGCATTTGGTGTGGCACGTCCTGTAAATGATATAGGCATTTAGAATCGACACATTAAGTAGCCGCCTAAAAACTTTTTTGTACCAGGCCATATTCCTACTTCTTTCGATAGGGTGAGCCGATAAGAGCTGGTCTTTCCTATCGACTCCTCCCATCGCAAGATTATAGTCGAGGACTACTTGTGGCGTGTATTTGTACTTACCGTACTTCTGCATCCCTCCCACTTGTACTCCGTGTGCTGTGGACAGCATGGCAACGAGGTTGGAATCACGCTACAAAGTGACAGCTATGTCACGGCAGTAGCTTTGCACCATTTCACCCGTACGAAGTTGAGATTTTGCAAAGCTTTTTATTGATTCAGGGACAAACTCTCGATTTACGCGAAGAGTACCGAAACAGTCTGTCCTCTGTAGTTTTAAGAATCTCGCCAACAAGGGAGAGTTATAGAAATTATCCATCACTAAACAGTGCCCTTTGTTAAGCAATGGACGCACTAAATCTAGCACAATTTGTGCCGTCGCATTTGTAGGCGCCATTACACCCCCGTCGAGTTGCGTGTCAGTCGTCACTTCGTCAGTCTGCTGGTCGTGAGGATGGCCTTTGCCTGTGTAGATCCGAAAATTCCAACAATAGCCAGTGTTGGACTCGCACAACTCGTAGGATTTCACTCCTACTTTTGCGGCTTTTGTTGCTATTTTCTGAGCAAAACTCAGGCGCCCATGCCATTTCAAAAGCGACTCATCGATAGCAATGTCGCGTGAAGGAAGATAGAGGCTACTAAATCTACTGTTAAGTAATTTTAGCAGAGGCCCTAGCTTCTTCAGCTTCACGTTATCAATGGTCATGTCATTCGAGTCATTGTCTGTGAAGTGTAGCATCCGCTTCAGCAAAATAAACCAGCTGTATGACATCAGACTCCTGAAGTACTTCAGTGTGAGATAGCCATTTTCTCTAAAATAGTCCTTTTCCACAGGAATGTAGGATAAGGACTGCGAAAAAGATGGCTATCTCAGACCGATTTGTGTCTTTAATGTTATTATACCGACTTTTAGGCTGCAGATTGGTCAACTTAGCAGCGTTCCGATTCGTTTCCTTGACAATTAGTCATCAGTCCATGATTTCGTCATCAAAATAACGTAAAAATACGTCGATAGGTCGCTCACTTGTCTCGAGAGAAAACGTTGGCCCAGATGGACCAACAAACTCTTCTCGTTGCCCCAGAAACGTCTCGGAATTGCTGGTCCACTCAAAAGTCAAATTGTCCGTAGTTAGTAGCCCTCGAATAAGTCGATCAGCGTCCTCGTCCTCTCGCATCATAAAATTCTCAACTTCGTCGTCGATATCGTAAGGGAGCTGCGCAGGCGCCTCACAAGTAAAGTCGGCTAGTGAGTCAGTGGGCAATGCGTTGATTTCGTCTTCGGCGTCTTCGGCGTCGCTGAGCGAGCCCAACCACTCAGCGAGCCTCTGAGCCTCAACGTCAGCTTGTGCCGATGTCGATGGCTGCTGTGATGGTTGGTGGTGAGCAGGTGCGGGGGAGGTGCTGGCGAGGTCTGCCGGCCGCAGATGTAAAATGATGCTTTCGTCAACTGCAAAAAAATATAAGAAGTGCACATTATTTTATGAATCTGTTAATTATGAAATGTTATGTTACAATATAAAAAACAACATAATTCTATATATTGGTATATAACATCGTTAATCTTAGTGCTTTGCTACACCCAAATTAATTAAGTTGACAGTTTTATGAATATTGGTAATTAACAGAATACGTTACGGATAAATAAAAATATTGAAAACTTACTGATGTTCGAGTCGTCCACCGATTGCGGTATAGTGTTTACGCTAAAAAAGAAGTAATTTATGGTAAACAACTGATGATGAATGATTTTTAATACAGATAAGCTAGAATTACTGCTAATGTAAACAATTGTACTGGTGTACGCAGTGTTCAATTATTGTACTGATCATACAAAAATATAAATATAAATTCTATCAAGTATTATACTTTTCACGTTTTTTCGTGATACTTTCATGTTAAAATTGGAAAAAAAGTTGTTTATAATTAATGGTATATAAAATTATTGAACTCTAATACCAAGATCGTCAGTCCACCTCTACATAGGTAGACTTTCAACATAAAAATAGTCGCGAGGGGTCATTGGATTAATTTTGCATTGTGACGTAGTTCAACGGTGGACGTCTTTTGGTCGATGATGATGAATATCAAAATTGAAAACGATAGCAAGTCTAATATAAAATCATTATCAAACATTGGTTTTAAAATGCAAGTTGCAATAATATGAAGTTCGATTGTAGGGATCTTGAACTTGTTTATTACCTTGTTGAGCTGCTGGGCTCGTTGGCGGGTTGCTCCGTAAACCAGCCGTTCTGTTCTCCTAAAAACGAAAAACGTATATTTTATGGTGCTTTTGACAGAGACTAATCATTGGTAAGGTAGTCAAATAGAACTTACTGAGGCCACCTGTATACCAGTCGCACATCAGCGGGGACAACACCAATGATGCGACTGTGCTAGGGCTTGGCGGCTCAGGGCGCTGCTGGTTACATTTACAAAAGTACACATTTATGATACATTTGTTAAATATTTATAATATTTTTTAAAAAAAGAATTAATCATCAATAAATCAATAATCTTACCGAATCTCCGACAGCTGCGGTGTTGGCACAGGTGGCACGGCCGTACTAGTAGTTGCCGTGCTTTGGCCTGGCGCTGCAGCCATTCTAAGCTGCTGCTCTCTATAAACATAAAAAAATACATTTACACAAGTACTATATATACAATATAATATTTTTTTAAAAATATTATATACAACACAACACATACACATAATTAATAAGTTAGTTGCTTACTTAATTGGCCATCTCCATTTGTTCACGTATTTGAACATCTTTAAATATTTATATTTTTTCTACTATTTACTAGTACAAAGTAATCCCTGGATGTTTTAATCGTGTATTGCTACTGCACCACTTCACAACGAATGCTGGCATGATGATTCACAACTGTAGTTCACTATAATAAAAATGAAAATGTACGCAAAGATTTGAAGTGTGCTGGCTTACAAGAAAAATGTCCGATTGATGATGTACTGAACACGACTAATAGTTATAATTTAAGTTTATTTTATATTTTAAGTATAAGTTACAATGACCGATAGAAAAATATTTCAACATATAGAAAAACATTTCAATATATAATATATAACAACTCCAGAGATAGATATATACGTGGCGTACTCATGCATATTATGACGATAACAACTTTTATAAATTTTTGAATCGTTATATCTCAGAAACGGTGGCTCGTAGGAAAAAAAATATTGACACATTTTTTATAGATAATTTTATGATCTACAATTTTTGTAAACGGTACTTTTATGGTAAAACTTACCGTTTTGCTGAAAATTGCGAAAAACTTTTTTTGACTTTTGACCTTTGACCTTGGATAAAAAAATTCCATACACGGGAATGATGGGGAACTTTTAAATATTATTTATAATTATGTTTTGAACAATTTTACTGATTTTCAGCTTGTTGGGACTTTATGTACCTTCACTCTCCTTTTTTGGTCTAGATTGACCGGACTAAAAGACGTTTAGGCGGTAGACAGACACCCCCTTCATGACAGTAAATAACACCACCTTGCGGAGATCTCAGAAAACTCCTTAAAGTCAAATGCATACTATTTAACAATTTTGAAGCCGCCTTGTGGCGATTCCGGATACAATCTAGTCAACTAATATTACATAATATATTTATAAAAAGTAAGTAAAATGTTACTAATTTTAGCTAACTGTAAATAGCTTGTCTATATATGTGTTTCTTTTTCTAAATTAATCTATGTTGTTTACACTTTTCAGAAATTGACTTGTTCCGGATACTGGAGTTAATCAAACCTGCGACTGAGACGGTTCGTGATAACCTTTGAATACAGCTTATGAACGTGGCTCTCACATGAAAATTGAGAAAGTTTCTTGAATAATAGCACCACCACGTTTTTATTCCCCATGCTTCTGGCGTTAAACCTTCGAGTAATATAAGAGAGAGATTAAAGAGCTTCTGAAGGATTTTAAGTACCGATCTTCCAGGCGCTTCCAGGGTCTACATATATATATATACCCGGTATATATCAGTGTTACTGAATATTGTATTTCCATGAACCTTTATTTAAGTTTAATATAAAGATATTAATTATTACAATAATACTGATTTTGTTTTGTTTATTTAATTGAAACTTGTGATCACAAAGCTACCAAAAAGTAAAATTTTAGTACGGCATCCCCAAAACTAGACGACTATTCTTAGGCCCTCTTGCGCCAACTAATGTACGAGTATCAAATATTATTATATCAAATGATATTAATGTATCAAAATGTTATATATGTACGTATACGCGAAATAGTAGATTATGCACCAAGGGAGTAAAGCAGTGTCTTACGTCATGGGCGATTTATTGAACCCTGAGTCTAACGGGGACCCTTGGGTATTCAATGGGAGCAAGAGTTATGTAGAGTCCTGAGTGAAGCGAGGGGTTAAAGCCGCCTAAGACGAAGACAAGCTTTATCCTCGAGGTGCGTACAATACTTTTCATACCTACTGCGAGACAATGAAAACTTTGAGCTTTAAAATAGCAGTTATTTCTTTAAAAGTAAAATACATTAATAGTTAATATTCAAATAGAAACATATTTGTCCCGTTATAGAGGGACAGAGACAATATCTTTAGAAGGAACATTTAATGGAAAACACTGTTTTAGACCTTCGCGGTTTTTAACTAAGTTATAATTAGTACTAAAGATGTAGCTGCTTTTGAAATACCCGATATTTCGGTACAGTTACATGAACCACGTTGAAAATATTAATATTTTATGAAAGTTGAATAACACCAAACACCAGAACATAGATGAATATAATACCTAGCACCCATCGCAACACGTAACTTCAACTACGACCTTGAACGCGCAGAGCGGACCGTGCGTAACCCATAGCAACGCGGCGCACAACAATCACACTCCTTAGGTTCGTTTAGCAATGAGGGCATTGGTGGCGTCGCTATTGTTGACTCTTTTGTTAAAGCATTCATAAAGCCCAATATTGTTAGCAAAAATAACTCTTTTTGTAGCTTTGCTTTTTTGCTTTGCGCAAATATGATCAGTTTTCACAATTTCGTACTAAGCTCAGGTGGCTTCCCATACGTCTTCGTCGGAATATTCATATTCTTTCTCTTTTGTACACTATTTTATTCATTACTTCATCCCCGCACTACCTTAAAGAACGCTTTTCCTTTTTTAACTCATCGGGTACACACACACTTAGGTTATCAGAAAATCTCTCTCTCAAGGTGCCTCCACATTCAAGCTCCTTTTATGCCAAATCGTTCACCGTCCAAGCTGTTCGTTTGTGGAATACGTTGCCGGTCTCAATTAGACGCGCGGATACACTTCCTGCCTTTAAAGACCAAGTAAAGAGGCTTTACCTCTCAAGTTGATTCAAGTTATTTTTGTTAGTCGCTTGCATTTAAAAATTTATATAATATTATATGAATACGTTTCTTATAAATATGTTTTGGAATGTGTATATGATGTGTATGTATTTATATATTTATTTATTTATTTGTTATAAATATTTATTTATTTATATTAAGTTATGTCTGTGTAGTTTATGTAATTTTAATATTATTTAGGTTTACTTTTGACGTTGTTTTTCAAATACATTGCCGTCTATTCGTGTATCATAATTTATCTCCATCCAAAGGTTGTCTGGAAGATATCGCTTATAAGCGATAAGACTGCCCATTGTACAACATTATAATTGTATATTTAATGTATCCACGTTTGTATTATGTACAATAAAGCGTTATCTATTTATCTATCTATCTAACACTGATTCTTCTAAGACAATAAAAACAAAATGGCTACCATTTTACTGTGATGGGGAAAAAAGTACTTTTGGGGGTGATTTGTCGATAAAAATAACCATATTTTACCCCCCTCAAGGCTCCGACACCGGTGACCGGATACATTGTATAACGTTTATAGCACGCGCATCGAGGGCATTCAGAAGAGATTTCTACGCTAGCTCCAATTCAGGCTCAAGACCGATTTCTCTGGTTATTTTAACCGATGACGTAGATTTAATTTGTTACCGTTGTATGAAAGGAGGCGTATTGCGGATTTTATTTATCTGCTTAAAATTGCAAATGGCACGGTTGACAGTCCGCCATTATTAGAGCGTATTAGTATACGAGTACACTTTGCTTCATCGCGGAGACCCTGCGACTTGTATGTGCCAGAAGTGGGAACTAATTACAGGAGAAATTCCTATTTACTAAGGGTAGGCAGCAGTTCCAATAAGCTCTGCAAATATTTTGAAGTCGATCTCTTCAACACTTCAGTTGGACAGTTACGTCGGCTGTTGAGCGATAAATTCTTCAACTGATTTAGGACCTGGATCAGATAAACAAGTAGTAATAAGAATTAATATACATTATAATATTATTATGTTACGTGTGCACTTGCCTTTATTACTTTTATATAATGTTACAAAGATATTTATACTATACTTATTACTATACTATATTTACTCAAATTATTCTTTATATTCATGATATTTATAACTTATTGGTGAATACTTTTAAGTGGCCTTCTGTATTTTATTCATTAATGTATCTTTTCCTAGCTGTAAGTTTTCCTAAAATTGAAAAATAAAATAAAATAAAAATAAATTCTAATATTATAAATGTAAAAGTTTAGATGGATGGATGTTTGTTTCTCAATCACGGCAGAACGGCTAAACGGATCTGGTTGAAATTTCGCACAAAAATAGATATAGTCTGGAATAGCACATAGGCTACTTTTCATCATCATCATCATCATCTATAACCATGCGGGTGAAGAAGCCTAATATCATTGGACATAGACAAAATAGAGATCTCCTTCTACGTCAAGATCGTAATGATGACTTAATTTTGTCAATAGAGTTCTGTCAAAGATGTGTCCGTTTCTGATAGCTTAGTCAAAAGCACGTGTTAGAATTGTATACGTCAGATGTTGATAAAAGTTCGTAAACTGTGTAAATTAGCTGAATTAGTACTTAACAATAATATTATATCTAAATGTTAACGGAACTGTATTTGGTATAATTTTTAGCAAATGCCACACAGAAATACTTCCTCGTTTAATTTGTAGCGAGTGACGTAGCATCCTTTTGATTTCTGATAAGCTATTTTGGTATGGCGGGTAGTGTTCACGCACCTTCGCGATTCGAAGGAGCGGATGGAAAATGAAACGCTCAGTGGGATAATTCGTCGAAATGCACGTCCGACTCACCAGTATTTAGCTCCAGTCCTGCCAAGGACGGCGCCGTCCACAATAATGTCCTTTGATGAGCAACACACAACACCACACAATGTAATTTTAAATATCCTTTTGACAACATTCATCGACGATGCGTAGGTCGAGACTGGAGCGCGAACCCAATGGCCGGTGGCAGTATCCACAAAACTACCCTCACTGGCATTAATAAATATCGAGCGATTTATTGGGTCACCTACCCACGCAAACTGTCGAGGTTTCTATTCCAAAAATATTGCAAGGCTCCAACATTCCGCCCACCAAAATACACGTATTTTCTATGAGAATTAACATTTTAAGTGAACAAAACGAGAAGCCCAGATAAGCAGGCGTGCTAATATTCTAACCTAAGTAATGACGCGAAGCTCCTATGAGCGAGCGCGGCCTAACTATAACTACAATGCATCGCGAAGCTCCGATGAGCGAGCGCGAACTATAACTAAATGCGAGACTACAAATTAATCATTTATAGGTAAAGGGCAAAGCTTTACCAAAGGTCTTTGTAAAAGACCTGTCTGAGTTTTTACAGTCGCAACGCGACATACATTATCTCTTGCACGATGCAATTGAACGATACGTCCAAGCGACCAATTAAGAGGTTTTGGATTAGTGCGATAACAAGGTATGCACTTCGACAAACGACTGCGAATAGCACGACTTGAGGACAATATCCAGAAGTTTTGAGCAAGTAAGAAACTAAGCGCACGCAATCCAGGATGCAAATTATCATTATGACATTGGTCGATAATGAGCGAAGTAACACGATGCTGACGAGGCAATAGCAAAGGATGTTTACAGTCGTAGGCCAACTCCGAGTGAGCCAAGCGACCGCCCACCCTGAGAAGACCATCATCATCAAGGAAAGGATGCAGCTTCTGTAAGGGTTTTGGCAATGGCAATCCTTTTTTCAAGTTTGTGATTTCGTGTGAAAATGACGAATTTTGAGTGACTTTGACGAGTGCAAACAACGATTGCTTCAACTCGGAAGCGACAAGATGACCAGACCGACGAGTAGATCGGTTTCGGCAATTATGTAGAAAGCGAAGCACGTATCCCACGATGCGCTGAACCTTGCTCAGGCTCGAATGCCTTTCCAAGAATTCATCCAATTTATCGACAGCAACAAAAAGCGAAATGAGCGTGTCACGTTGTTCTTCGACCGATTCAGGAGGTTCCTCGGAACGAGTTGCGTTAGGCCACTCCTTGGCATCCAAAAGCAGCCAAGGTGGTCCATGCCACCACAATGGATGATCGAGAAGCTCTCGAATCGTAATACCACGTGACGCGCAGTCCGATGGATTAGTTAGTCCATTTGTATGACGCCAATGCGCAGGTGGAACTCGGTCTTGAACATGACTTACGCGGTTGCTCACGTACGTCTTCCACCGAGATGATGGCGATTTGAGCCAAGCCAGAACTACCATAGAATCTGACCAGCAAAAGATGTCATTGAAGTTCAGCTTGCCGGCGAAAACTTCCTTGACGTGTGCGACAAGATCTGCCAATAGAAGTGCTGCGCAAAGTTCTAGCCGAGGAATCGATATTTTCTTCAAAGGAGCAACCTTTGATCGAGCGATGACGAGATGAGTAGTGACTCGATTGTCACCGTACTCACAGCGAAAGTACACAACAGCAGCGTACCCGAGCTCAGAAGCGTCGCAGTAGCCGTGTATATCAAGTTTGATTGATTCCAGTCCCGGTATGAAACGAGGGATCACAAGAGATGAAAGGGAACTGAATTCCGAGCGATAACGAGACCAGGTCTCTGCAATGTGATTAGGAGCAAGTTCATCCCAATCCAAACCAAGATTCCAGAGTTTCTGGATAATGCATTTGAATGCAATAGTAAGTGGCGTGAGAAAGCCAAGTGGATCAAATATACGGGCCAGTTCCGAGAGAATGTTTCGCTTAGTACACTGTTCATGTAGTGGGGTAACAGTGAACGAGAATCCGTCTTCGATGGGGTTCCACTCTAGACCGAGAACCTTGACGGAGTGACAAGATTCAGAGTCGAATGACAACGAGTTGTCATGACGATGATCAGGGGGAACGTTTTCGAGTTGAGAACGACAGTTAGATGCCCATTTTCTGAGCTCGAAACATCCTTTTTGAAGTATATTATTAACCTGGCTCATTAGCTCGCGAGTTGAGTCTAATGAGTGCGAGCCAGTTACCACGTCATCAACGTAGATATCATTAGTAAGCGCATCGACAGCGAGAGGACTACCGACTCCTTCATCGCGAGCCACCTGTAAGATGGTACGAAGTGCTAAGAAACTCGATGATGCCATGCCGTATGTTACAGTGTTGAGACGATACTCAACCACAGGTTCGTCAGGCGAGAAACGAAATAGAATGCGCTGATAGTCTCGATCAACGTCAGCGACCAGTATCTGTCTATACATCTGCCTTATGTCGGCAGTGAATACGACCGAATGCAAACGAAAGCGAAGAAGAATCGAACCAATGTCCGATTGTAAACGGGGACCAACGAGTAACTGCTCATTCAGCGCAGCCCCACCGGCTGGCCGTGCTGTGGCGTCAAATACCACGCGAAGCGGACTCGTGGTGCTACTCGGTTTCAGCACACAGTGGTGCGGAATATAATATGAATGGCCCGAACCCGATTGGTCGGCTACATCCATATGCCGAGACGAGATATAGTCCTTCATAAATTTATTGTAACCCTCGCGCAACTGAGGATTACGTGAAAGACGTTTTTCGAGGGCGAACAAACGACGAAGTGCCATAGGGCGCGAGTCACCGAGATTAGGTTCCGGTGACTTGAAAGGTAAACGCACGACATACCTTCCATCCACGGTTCTGGTGTGAGTCGTATCGAATATACGCTCGCACAAGACTTCCTCTTCGGATAGAGGTGACGATTTGGGAAGTTCATCAATTTCCCAAAATTTACGAACTTGCGAATCTAAACTATCCAATGAACAAAACAGTGACGAGGTTTTGGAAGGAAAATGTGCACGTGATATTTTTCCCATCACTACCCAACCAAGCTTGGTGTTGAAAGCCACGGGTCCATCAGGGCCGGAATCGCAGCGTTCACCGAGGAAAATTTGGCAGAAGATGTCAACCCCCACCAAAGCATCAATATGCGCGGGCACGTTGTATTCAGGATCAGCCAACTCAATATTCCGAAGTTGTGGCCACTGAGCGATATCGATTCTATCAGTGGGCATTTGACTACAAATTTTAGGTATGACTAGAGCATCGACTTCAATGTCAGGAGATCGGTCTCCACAGCGCATGCGATACGTGGTGGATTCAACTGCGATCGATGATGATTGACCGATGCCTTCTACTGAAGTCGTAGTCTTCCTCAATATAAGACCAAGGCGATGTGCACATTTCTTTGTAATGAAGTTCGATTGACTACCACTATCAATGACGACGCGAATTTTACGATAAGTGCCGAAGTTATCAAGAACTTCGACCGAAGCTGTGGCTAATAACGAAGTGTGTGTGGCGGGCTCCATACCAGCCACCAAAGTGACAGTCTGTTGACTGTGCTCGAGACATGACGATTGTGCAGCGGTGGCAGGTTGTGCCACATCCATCATAGCATCCGAAGCGATAAGTGTTGCCGGCGAGGTGATTTGCAATTTATCGAAATGTAAAGTTGTGTGATGAGGCAAACCACACTTTGAACAACGACCATTTGATTTACAGTTTTTTAACAAGTGACCTTTGTTAAGGCAATTAATACAACAATGGTTTTCTTTAACAACAGTGTATCGATCTCGAGGGCTATGATTGCGATATGTGGGACAGTTCCACAACGTATGATTAGACTTGCACAAAATGCAAGTGTCACTCGATTGTGGCAGCGAGTTAACAACGAAGGCCTTGGTATGCGCTTGGTGACGCGGCGAGTAAGCCCCGGTGCGCGGCTGCGCAGGCGGTGCAGGCGCGACGCGCGCGACCGCTCCAGCAGCGGCGGCGCGCGGCGCTCGTGCGCCCTCGGGCTCGGCCAACTCCAACGCTTGACCAGCCTTGTTCAAATATTCCAACAACGAATTAAACGAAGGGATGTCTTTGCTCTCATTTTGTAGCTCGAAGCGGCGACGTGTATCAAGATCGAGTTTGTTTATCAGCAAATAAAACAATGGAAAGTCCCAGTCCTTGACTGGCAACCTTAAATTTTTCAAAACAGCAATATTTTCTTTGAAGGTGTCAACAAGACGGCGCAACTCACTAGGGGAACTTGACTTCAAAGTCACCTTTTGTAATTCTTCCCAGTAACGAAAAGCTAACTTACGCTTGCATTGATAACGATCAATAAGTGCCTCATACGCATCTAAATAATTGTTTTCCGAAAGCGGAAAACCTTTTAGCAGCTGCAAGGGTTCACCGGAAAGAAGAGATATCAAAATTGAAAATCTTTCTATATTGGATAGTTTTCTATTTTGATGTACCATCGTGTTGTACATATCATAAAAGGTACTCCATGTTGTGATATCACCATTGAAATTTAATAAATTTAGTCGCGGAAGTTTAACTGATAAGTCAGTTCTATTTGATTCTAGTTCCGGTCCAGGTCTAGTCGTGGACGCGGAAGTGAGTGACGAATGAATTTCAATAATTTGAAAATATTTGTTGTCTACCTCTTGTCGAATGCCATCCTCTTCATCAAGTGATGAGGTATCCGAAATTTCTGAACAAATTTTTAAATGATGTGATTCGAAACTAGCGCAATGATTTTCGAGTCGAGTGTACCGTGATAAGAAAATAGGTAGTCGGGAGATATCATCTTTAGCTTCTAAGGCGGCTGATAAACAATCATCAATACGTTTGACAGCAATTTCACGTTTCAGTTCTAAGTTACGTTTAACTGCAGCTTTCGACATTGTAAATAAACAAACTACACAAGACAAAATAAAATTTAACTGTATAAAATAAACAAATAAATTTGCAGTGGACTGTACTTAAGTGATTTGCAATTTCTTACGAAATTACGAAAGTGAAATAAACAAAATGCTGCAATAAGGTTAGGTATTTATTTACCTTCAAAACAAACACTTATCAACGATTTGAAATGCTATTATTATAAATAACCGAATAACGGAATACCAATATGTATTTAAATAATGAATTTAAAAGAGTAAATAATTAATTATAATATACGATGAAAATAACGATAATTATTTTCACTCCATAACCATAATGATAACGAAACGTTTGTCTACTATGATGCACCTAGCCGCGTGCACGAATATAATCCGACCAAATATAACGATGCAAAGTGGCGTACGAATTTCAACGCGTCAATGACCAACTTAATTCGTTCGTACTATAATGACAATCGTTCAACCGCATGATACAAAATACGAATATTTGCTTGAAATAATGACGAAATAACAAAAATATGATTAAAATGAGTCTCAACCTATCAAATAAGAATGTTTAAAGGCTATTTCCTACGAAAGAATGCGAGATCCAACAAATGAATCGCGATTACGAATTTCCGTAATGGCAACGGGTGTGATAATTATTTTAAAAACCGAATGTTTTAACCAATATTTACCACCGAATAAGCTAGAATGTTGCGAAATATTGATAAATAAGCGCAGATCCGAGTGATTTGCCTATTATATACCAATATTATGAGCGAGCGAGATTATAATAAATGAGCGTAGAAAACGATATTCCTACCTACCATTTACTATTTAAAACGAAATATAGCGACTGAATTTACTATCGACAGTTTGCGTGTTACGTCACTCCTGGTGATGAGACAGGGCTGCTGTCCTCACCACAAGGAGGATCCGGCTCGAAGGACCAATGTTCACGCACCTTCGCGATTCGAAGGAGCGGATGGAAAATGAAACGCTCAGTGGGATAATTCGTCGAAATGCACGTCCGACTCACCAGTATTTAGCTCCAGTCCTGCCAAGGACGGCGCCGTCCACAATAATGTCCTTTGATGAGCAACACACAACACCACACAATGTAATTTTAAATATCCTTTTGACAACATTCATCGACGATGCGTAGGTCGAGACTGGAGCGCGAACCCAATGGCCGGTGGCAGTATCCACAAAACTACCCTCACTGGCATTAATAAATATCGAGCGATTTATTGGGTCACCTACCCACGCAAACTGTCGAGGTTTCTATTCCAAAAATATTGCAAGGCTCCAACAGGTAGTATCTTGTTTCTGACTGGTTATGAGGTTTTGCGGGAGGTGTTATAGTAGTGGGACAGTCTCTTGGCGGTAGACATTGCTATATAAGCCAATATCGCATATTGACGAGCCGTTTCTCTCCGACTCCCCTTCTTTCTGGCGACGGCCCAAGCCGAGGTCCGTACCTCAGTGGTGCCCTTGAGCAAGTCGCCTACTCCTCTCCTTGCGGCGAAGCGTCTTCAACGAGCCCTCTGCGCCCGCATCTGGCTGAGTGCCATCTGCGCTCACCACCCGTCCGGTGACGCTGTAAATGCTAGGAGAGGCAAACAGCATTATTCCGTTCGAAAAAAAAACCTTCTTTACTTCACAAGTGACTGTTGCATCAAGACCTCCTGCTTGCCGAAAGTTAAGTGTTATATTTCTTGTTATAAATACTACTGTATGTCTATGTATTGTGTCTGTGTATGGTATCTCTTAAATGTGTCTATATTTGCTTTGTTTCCTGAAATAGTGTGCCTATAAAATACTTTCCTAGTACTAGGAGATCTGTATCCTGTTATATAATAATATTAAAATAACACTGTGTTTCTTGGGTAAAATATATGGTTCTATTATATTGCTATACAAATACAAATACAAATAATTTATTACCAAGAAAAGTTACATTAACACAAATATAAGAAAAAACATAGTACTTAAGCTAAGGTTTATCTTAAATCTATGTAAAAAAGGAGTTACTGGTGATCCCCGCACTAGGTCAGGCCTGTATCGCGGGAGATCGACTCGGGATGTGGTTACCAGAACAAGGGTATGTGTACACTAACATAAAAGTAAGTAAAGATACAAAAGATAAAACTAATTCCAGATCAGACAAACTGCATAAAGTAAACATAACAAAAAGTAAAAAAGAAAAAGAAAAAGTACCTCAAATATAACTGTAAATACAATAAAATTAGAACCTAGCTTAGCTCAGCTGACAATCGTATTCCAGTCTGGATGATTATGAAGACAAAAACAAAAAGTTAAGAGGAAGAAAAAAAAAAAAAAAAAAAAAGTGCTTGCCAATTTAGTTAAGGGGGGGGGGAGGGGTTACATTAAAACAAAAGGATTAATAAAGGTACTCAATGTTGTCAAACTAAGCAATGGTTGCCAGGAGACTCTCGGTGTTGTCGTAGTCCAAGGTCAGCAGCCACCTTCGTATTTTCTCTTTGACACCGTAGAGAGAGCACGTTAGTTCACAGTGTTTGCTTGCACAGCGGTATATGAATGGGAGTGAGTGATATTTGAATCGTTTTGCAAATTTTGTTTTAACGGAAGGAACTTTTACTTTGAGACGGCGGCTTGAACTAGGTGGGGCTGACGAGGACTGGAGACGATAAGTCTGGTGGTAGGCGGTTATCACCCGATGTATGTAAAGCTGCCGGACAGTAAGAATTTGGGTAGAGGCGTAAAGAGCAGTCGTTGGAAATCTAAAAGGGAGCCGACACATGACTTTAAGGACTGAGCGTTGAGCTCTCTCTACTGTTATCATGTGTGTCTTCGCGGCTCCACCCCAGACAGTGATGCAGTAACCCAATATAGACTGACACAACGCAGTGAAAACAAGCTTGAGTGTCTCTATGTCAGATCCTTCCCGGAGCAGCTTCATTATGTGAATCATTTTTCTGACCCTGCCAGCTAGCTCACTAATGTGAGACTTAAAATTTAAATTCTCGTCTAGTAGGAGACCTAGATAGCGGATAGTGGCAGAGCGTTCTATTAGCGGGCACAAGCACCCAGATGGACAAGAAGCGCTGGGAGGAGACTTGTGAATCTGTGAAGAGTTCAGGTTGGAGGGAGCAGACACTCGCGTTTTATGAAAACACAAAAATTTGGTTTTGCTGGAGTTGAGAGTGAGAAGGTTTGCATTCAACCACTCCGAGACCAGGGCAAGACCCTTCTCCGCGCGTTGGGAGGCTTCTGCCCATGTCTCTCCCATGAAAATAATTGCAGTATCATCAGCGTAACAGACAATCTTCGTAGAGACCGAGTCTTTAAAAATCTCAATAAGGTCGTTAATATAAATAGTGAATAGGGTTGGACCCAAGATGCTTCCTTGCGGAACACCAAAGCGGATGTTGAGGAATTCACTTCTTTGCCCATCGACAGACACACATTGACTTCTTTGCGACAAGTAGCTATTAAACCAGTCAAGAGCAACGCCCCTGATGCCAAGACATTCGAGCTTCCTTAATAGAATTTTGAGAGATACAGTATCGAAAGCCTTTGCTAGATCCAAGAAGACGCCGATACATTTTTTGCCACAATCTAGAGCGGAGACTGCTCCTTCGAGTAGAGTGTGTACAGCGTCTTCAGTGGACCCAGCCCTTCTAAAACCGAACTGACAAGGAGATAAGACTTTATACTGTTCAAGGTATTTCGTCACTCTTGAATTAACCAATTTTTCAAGTAACTTTGAAAATACCGAGAGCAAAGAGATGGGGCGATAGTTGGACGGTAGTGTTTTGGAGCCGGCTTTGTGAATTGGGATGACCAGCGCCGCTTTCCAACAAAGAGGGAAAACGCCAGAGGACAAGCTAAGATTCATCACGTGAGTCAAAGGTTCAATGAACAGGTGCGAGTGGGTTTTTAAGAGATTGTTTGTGATACCGTCAATACCCGGGGCACAACTATTTCTAAGGTCTTTGATAAGACACAAGATTTCAGAGCTATTAGTGGGAGACATAAAAAAAGAAGAAGATGACTGGAAAGGGATTGACACTAATGCGGCTAGGTCTTCTTCGGTGGAGCGGATGCCGTTCAGAATGTTGCTCGCAAGATTTGAGCCCACTTGAACAAAGTATTCATTACAAAAGTTAAGAGACTCCTTAATAGTTGGTTTCGATTGTAATAAAGAAGAGCTGGCGTCTTTACTCTTATTTAGTTCACAGATTTTCTTGATAGATTTCCACATTTTAGAAGGGTTGTTTTTATTGCTATTTAATAATTCTTTATTGTATTGTTTTTTAGCAATCTTCCGTAGTACATTAAAATTGTTCCGATGCGTTTTGTACTTAGTCTGCAACGCAACATTAAATGGCTACTTTTTGGCTTCAAGGTGGAGAAAGTCCCTGCGCTTCATAGACTTTACTAAATTAATCGTGACCCAATCCTTCTGAACTATTCTGCGTCGACTCAAACGCACTTGTCTTGTGTTACGGGTAACTGTATCACCAACTTTAGTTGAGAACAAATCGGCAGCTGACGAGGCATCCTCGGACGACAATACACTAGACCAGTCTTCACTAGTTAACTCATGGAGAATAGAGTTAAAATCAGTCTTAGACACGATGTTAAGCCTTGTGCTGATTTGGGGGGTGCCTATGCCTGCCAAGACGGGAAAATGATCTGTAATACCAGATTTGCAGACAACACTCACTGTTTTAGACTTTAAACCCACAACAATGTGATCTAGGCATGATTCACCCCTGGTTGGGACACTGGTGATGTTTTTAAGTCCAAGTTCAGCCAGAAAACACAAATAGTCATCATATTGCGGATGAGGAGAAGGCGAGTCAGGTAGAGTGTTAATATTTATATCACCCAGCATAATATATATAATAATATTCATATCACCCAGGTCGGACTTCACTGGGATGGTTCGCTTACATTTACGCTCCAATCCGCGCGGATATAAGCAACCACGCCACCTGCCTTGTTCTTCACATGTTTGGAGCTGAAATGGGAGTAGCCGGGAAGTGATCTTATCAGGGAACATGATCCAAGGTGACACTCAGTCAGTACTATAACATCTAATGGAACAGAAAACCTTTTCAGAAGTATCTTGAACTCATCAAAGTTTTTTTGCAGACTCCTGATGTTATATGTGAGCAATCTAAGATTGAACTGATTTGTTATAATGTATTTGCACAATTCGAAAGTATCGCAAAGGCGGCAGTCAACATCAAGAGCTTCGTCAAAATCAGTCAGTAGCTCTACTAAGGAGGCCATGGTGAATAATTACTGGAGTCAATAAAAAGTGAAAGGTGAATTAATGACTGCGCACTTATACAAATACTCTCATTGCAATAAGTCCGAGGTACAGAAGAAGACAGTGATGAATCAGCAAAACATTGAATCATACTGAAAATAAGGTATCTTATAATTAATGTGACACAAGGAAGGTGTTTGTCTGAATAGCGCAACTGATTGCAGATAGATTTGAAAGTGAACATGCAACTTAACAATAAAAAATCTAGTAGAAACTTGTGACAACACTGTAGAGTAAGCACTGGCAATATCAAATTATGCGATGCTTGGACCGAGGCGTTCCTCCAAGTCGACGAGGTTCCAGATGCGTATTGGTGGACTGCCTTCCTGTTTTCGCACGAAGATGCTCCCGTTTGTGGTCCAGCAAAATTTGTACCCAGCGCCGGCAGCCCGAGAGCGAGTCTCTCGAAATAAATGTCGATTTTCACGAGTCAGACGCTCGTTGAAGTAACTCCTTCTTATGGGCCCGTCCACTCCGAGATCCTGAGTTGTAATGGATTTGCGGGTCTTCACGCACTTCAGAAAGTTGTCTCGCTTCACACGACGAAGGAGCCGGATAACAACAGGTCTGCTGAAAGCAGCGGTAGAGGCGGATTCGGATGCTGCGGGGCCTCGTTTAGGACCAGTACGTAGCACCCAATCAATGTCTTCTTCTTTAAGCTCCACACCAAGCCTCTGTGCCGCAACGAGCGCCAAGTGGTGAAGATTCTCATTCGGACGTTCGGGGATGCCTATGACTTCTACTTCGTTCCTTAAATAAGCCTGCGCCTGGGAGTTAAGCTGGTTTTCCAGTTTTTGGACGCAACTTTTGAGCATCGCTGTTTCAGCTTGGTAACGCTCTTCCAGCAGGTCGACTTTCTCATCTGAAGTTGTAACGCGGGCAACCAAGTGATGCATCTGCTCGTGAAGACCAGCCATGGCAGAGGAAACATTCTCAAGTTTCGCGTTGAAGGTGGACACCTCCTCGCGCAATAGTCTAATCTCGCTAGTAAGCGCCTGCAGGTCCTGTGATGGCAAACGGAGGGATACTGCGTCCGAGACTGGAAGGTTTATTTTTGTAGGCGCGTTCATTGTCGCAGGCCTTTTCATGTTCCGCACCGTTACATTTACATCGGGGGATGCGTGTTGGGAGGCACCTCTGACCGGTGTGGAAGAGTTATCTCCTCCTCATTTGGCTTCACACCTACATTGCGGGCAGATCCACTTGGGTAAATCCTCGAGCCGCGGTGCAGACCCGCCAATACAGATCTCTTTGTGAAATCTTTTTTCACATTTAGGAAGGGTGCACGCAATGGTTTCGTCTGTGTGGCGAAGCGCTCCCTTACATCCAGAACAACAGACTACAGGGGTGGCCATGTTGGCCGAAGGCAAGCTATCATTTGTGTTCTCCTTTGACATGATTTAAAAGACCGAGTTCCAATGGTAGAAAAAATGGTAAGAAATGGTAGCTTTTATGCCTAGCTGGTAACCCTGGCAATATTTCTTATTTGTGAAATGTCAAAGTCAACGACAGTCGTCTCCTGTCAAATCAGAAGTTTCTAGTTTTTGACGTTTATCTAGTTTTGTTGTTGTGATGGTGACTTTGTTAACTATGATAAAAGTCATAAAAATAATGAAAATGGGACGGTATTCAGTTGTGAGGTCGAGAAATGATTGGCTATTGCTCAGGTCCAAGTATGAGTGCTTACGTGCAGTGTGGATGTGTGGGTTGAGATTTCGAGAAAACCAACGATGAGTGATATCTTCGTTCAGCAATATTAGCCAAAAAAACAGCTGCGGCTTGAGGTGAGTGCTCAATTTACGTACTTCCTTTCCAAGTCTTCAAGTAGAAACGGCTCACACACTTTAACTCTTCTCCGATACTATTTTAGTTAGATAAAATTTGCGGACACTGGTGTAGGGGATGTTTCGCTAGTGCACACACACACATCAAAAAAAAAAAAAAAGCTATTAATGTTACTTTCTTGTTATTAATATTACTAATGTGTATTCCTTAATTTCTTTCTACTAACGTAGCTAGACAGGTAGTTAAATTCATATTACATGTATAATCATCGATCTCTTTCATAGGATATAATATGGCGCATCTGCTTGTTACCATGTGTGTTATGCTTTGAAACCTTTTAATGTAGTAGTGATCAACGCTCTCTATCTTGACAAATCTCACACACGCAATGATTAAGACAGCTCGATACACTGGAAGTGATCGGCGATAGAGTCGGCATGTCGACCATCTTGTTCAGCCGACTGTAGTCGAGCGATTCTGCCATCACCACAGGGCGAAACATCACTTAAGCTCGCATAACTTATGTTATTTTTAAACACTACATAATCAATAATTTCGCCCATATACCTTCGAATGGGTAAGCAGCGGTATTTTCTACCGCCTTCCAAAAAAAGGAGAAGGTACACAATTCGACTGTATTTTTTTTTGTTTTACAAGTACAAATTTAAAAATTTATTACCAACTTCCATTCTTTTCAGTTATTGGAGTTTAACTCAAAAAGTACTTGACCGATCTTGATGAAATTTAAATGGGACCACAAGGGAAGCACCAGCTTTCAAACAATAAAGATTTTTTTTAGAAAAAGAGAATCGGTTCACCCTATTGAAAGTTGACTATGAGGTAACAAACAGTAAAAAAACTTTCGATTTGAGTAACTCCTCCTTTTTGGAAGTCGGCTCTTCATCACCATTCATCATCGCGGAGGTGAAACCGAGGGGGAGGGGTAGTAATATCAGTCTAGCAGTCTTGAGTGAATCGATAATTTCTCAGAAAACCCCATTAACTGTCCAACCCGGAGATTGAACCTAGAGGTTCCAAAACGGCACTTCCACCAGTACACCAAAACCAAGCCGCTGGCGGGTCAGCTAGTGTTATAATTATTATTACCCACTAATATTATAAATGTAAAAGTTTAGATGGATGGATAGGTGTATATCTGGATGTTTGTTACTCAATCAAGGCAGAACGGCTGAATGGATCTGGTTGAAATTTGGCACAGTGATAGATTATACTCTGGAATAGCACATAAGCTACTTTTCATCATCAACATCTACTACCACGCGGGTGTAAAGCCTAATATTCTTTGGCACAGCATAGACAGAATAACAAGATCTCCGCCTACGTCTAGATCGTAATGATGACTTGATTTCTGTCAAAGATGTGTCAGTTTCAGACGCTATGATTAAGACGTGCTCGTCGAAAGAGTCGGTATGTCATCCATTTTTTTTGTTCAGCCGACT
The DNA here is from genome assembly GCA_917880725.1 of Selenia dentaria. Classification (NCBI taxonomy): domain Eukaryota; kingdom Metazoa; phylum Arthropoda; class Insecta; order Lepidoptera; family Geometridae; genus Selenia; species Selenia dentaria. The sequence continues at coordinate 12,034,552 of OU862877.1, read as the reverse complement.
GTAGTTGAGAGATTCCAACCCCACCAACAGAGACACTGAAGGTTTACTGCCAAAAACGAACTACAAAATTTGGTTCGACGAATCTCGGGTATTCTACAAAAGTGAAAAATTACAAATACAACCATATATGATATATAATATATGATATATAATATATGATGATATATGTATAATAATTATCAGTTTTTTCCATGGTGATTAATTTCATATTTGTATCTACGTAGGTACTGTATTTTATGCACTATTGTTGGAGCCTTGCAATATTTTGGAATAGAAACCTCGACAGTTTGCGTGGGTAGGTGACCCAATAAATCGCTCGATATTTATTAATGCCAGTGAGGGTAGTTTGGTGGATACTGCCACCGGCCATTGGGTTCGCGCACCAGTCTCGACCTACGCATCGTCGATGAATGTTGTCAAAGGATATTTAAATTACATTGTGTGGTGTTGTGTGTTGCTCATCAAAGGACATTATTGTGGACGGCGCCGTCCTTGACAGGACTGGAGCTAAATACTGGTGAGTCGGACGTGCATTTCGACGAACTATCCCACTGAGCTTTTCATTTTCCATCCGCTCCTTCGAATCGCGAAGGTGCGTGAACATTGGCCCTTTCGAACCGGGATCCTCCTTGTGGTGAGGACAGCAGCCCTGTCTCATCACCAGGAGTGACGTAACACGCAAACTGTCGATAGTAAATTCAGTCGCTATATTTCGTTTTAAATAGTAAATGGTAGGTAGGAATATCGTTTTCTACGCTCATTTATTATAATCTCGCTCGCTCATAATATTGGTATATAATAGGCAAATCACTCGGATCTGCGCTTATTTATCAATATTTCGCAACATTCTAGTTTATTCGGTGGTAAATATTGGTTAAAACATTCGGTTTTTAAAATAATTATCACACCCGTTGCCATTACGGAAATTCGTAATCGCGATTCATTTGTTGGATCTCGCATTCTTTCGTAGGAAATAGCCTTTAAACATTCTTATTTGATAGGTTGAGACTCATTTTAATCATATTTTTGTTATTTCGTCATTATTTCAAGCAAATATTCGTATTTTGTATCATGCGGTTGAACGATTGTCATTATAGTACGAACGAATTAAGTTGGTCATTGACGCGTTGAAATTCGTACGCCACTTTGCATCGTTATATTTGGTCGGATTATATTCGTGCACGCGGCTAGGTGCATCATAGTAGACAAACGTTTCGTTATCATTATGGTTATGGAGTGAAAATAATTATCGTTATTTTCATCGTATATTATAATTAATTATTTACTCTTTTTAATTCATTATTTAAATACATATTGGTATTCCGTTATTCGGTTATTTATAATAATAGCATTTCAAATCGTTGATAAGTGTTTGTTTTGAAGGTAAATAAATAACTAACCTTATTGCAGCATTTTGTTTATTTCACTTTCGTAATTTCGTAAGAAATTGCAAATCACTTAAATACAGTCCACTGCAAATTTATTTGTTTATTTTATACAGTTAAATTTTATTTTGTCTTGTGTAGTTTGTTTATTTACAATGTCGAAAGCTGCAGTTAAACGTAACTTAGAACTGAAACGTGAAATTGCTGTCAAACGTATTGATGATTGTTTATCAGCCGCCTTAGGGTGCTTACATAAAGAAACAGGTTTCCGGTGCATGCGAGTCTGTACGGGTCGGTACTGATCGGTGCAGGTATAATATTCCCATGTTATCATATGCGGTCAGTTATAAAGGAACAGGTTTAAACTTGTCGGTACCGACTACCTGTACTGATCCGTACGAGTTTAAGCATTTGCCGGTGTAGTGTGTCATCTTCTGTCGTCGTAAAAATGGATGTGCATTGCGAAATTTTTAATAACATTGATATTTGCTAAACCACCTATGTGGACTAAAAGACATAAATTACACAGCAACAGAAATGATAAATATTGGAAGGAAATTAGCTTAGAAATGAAACATGATGGTAAGCAACTAGAATAAATTTTTTTATTCCATTATATTTAATTCATTAGTGTACAACAACCGGTTATGCGTGAAATACTTTACAAAAATGTTTCTGACGTTTGTTGCTTAATTCGAAGGTGGACCCGGATTTTGATTGTGCCATTCTTGTCTTACTAGTTGAACAGGAGTTAAGTGCCTATCAAAACCCTCTTTGTCAATAATAATATTATACAAAACATACATGGTTATCACGATTTTGTCAGCTAACTCAATATCAGTTTCAATATACTTACTTACAAGATAGTAAACGCCATTTTGAATATATTCTGCCAAATGCACATTCCACTGTTTTTTTTGCTCGAGATAATCGCTCATTGATATTATGTTGCTCCTCTGTTAATTCACGGCCTCCAAAGAGTTTTATAAGATATGTTTGTAATGGATAGGCCTCGTCAGCTAAAAATACATAAGGAGCAGATACTTGAGTACCTGGTAAATAGTCGGGTTCTGGAATATCAATTTGTCTCTCATTAAAAAACCAATACAAGTCTGAACCTCTAAAGGTGCCTCCATCACTTTGTTTACCGTATCGTGGGTTCAATTCCCACTCAGCACAACAGTTTGTGTGATGGGCCCGAGTATATACTGCTAGCTTTGACTCTTGATTTTTATACAAACCTAAATGGTGTGTTTTGTTACAGAAAATAAAATAAGAAAAAAGCGGAGGTATCTCACAGGTCCTTTTCTTACATTTATAATGAACACTTTCCAGGAGAAAAACATCATCGTCCGAAGAACTCGAAGACATTATGGTCACTAAGAACAGATTTACCGGTTTCTATTATGTAGTTTAATCGGTACCTATGAGTACCGACCCGTACCGACATATCGGGACCGAAAAACCTGTATCTTTATGTTTGCACCCATAGAAGCTAAAGATGATATCTCCCGACTACCTATTTTCTTATCACGGTACACTCGATTCGAAAATCATTGCGCTAGTTTCGAATCACATCATTTAAAAATTTGTTCAGAAATTTCGGATACCTCATCACTTGATGAAGAGGATGGCATTCGACAAGAGGTAGACAACAAATATTTTCAAATTATTGAAATTCATTCGTCACTCACTTCCGCGTCCACGACTAGACCTGGACCGGAACTAGAATCGAATAGAACTGACTTATCAGTTAAACTTCCGCGACTAAATTTATTAAATTTCAATGGTGATATCACAACATGGAGTACCTTTTATGATATGTACAACACGATGGTACATCAGAATAGAAAACTATCCAATATAGAAAGATTTTCAATTTTGATATCTCTTCTTTCCGGTGAACCCTTGCAGCTGCTAAAAGGTTTTCCGCTTTCGGAAAACAATTATTTAGATGCGTATGAGGCACTTATTGATCGTTATCAATGCAAGCGTAAGTTAGCTTTTCGTTACTGGGAAGAATTACAAAAGGTGACTTTGAAGTCAAGTTCTCCTAGTGAGTTGCGCCGTCTTGTTGACACCTTCAAAGAAAATATTGCTATTTTGAAAAATTTAAGGTTGCCAGTCAAGGACTGGGACTTTCCATTGTTTTATTTGCTGATAAACAAACTCGATCTTGATACACGTCGCCGCTTCGAGCTACAAAATGAGAGCAAAGACATCCCTTCGTTTAATTCGTTGTTGGAATATTTGAACAAGGCTGGTCAAGCGTTGGAGTTGGCCGAGCCCGAGGGCGCACGAGCGCCGCGCGCCGCCGCTGCTGGAGCGGCCGCGCGCGTCGCGCCTGCACCGCCTGCGCAGCCGCGCACCGGGGCTTACTCGCCGCGTCACCAAGCGCATACCAAGGCCTTCGTTGTTAACTCGCTGCCACAATCGAGTGACACTTGCATTTTGTGCAAGTCTACTCATACATTGTGGAACTGTCCCACATATCGCAATCATAGCCCTCGAGATCGATACACTGTTGTTAAAGAAAACCATTGTTGTATTAATTGCCTTAACAAAGGTCACTTGTTAAAAAACTGTAAATCAAATGGTCGTTGTTCAAAGTGTGGTTTGCCTCATCACACAACTTTACATTTCGATAAATTGCAAATCACCTCGCCGGCAACACTTATCGCTTCGGATGCTATGATGGATGTGGCACAACCTGCCACCGCTGCACAATCGTCATGTCTCGAGCACAGTCAACAGACTGTCACTTTGGTGGCTGGTATGGAGCCCGCCACACACACTTCGTTATTAGCCACAGCTTCGGTCGAAGTTCTTGATAACTTCGGCACTTATCGTAAAATTCGCGTCGTCATTGATAGTGGTAGTCAATCGAACTTCATTACAAAGAAATGTGCACATCGCCTTGGTCTTATATTGAGGAAGACTACGACTTCAGTAGAAGGCATCGGTCAATCATCATCGATCGCAGTTGAATCCACCACGTATCGCATGCGCTGTGGAGACCGATCTCCTGACATTGAAGTCGATGCTCTAGTCATACCTAAAATTTGTAGTCAAATGCCCACTGATAGAATCGATATCGCTCAGTGGCCACAACTTCGGAATATTGAGTTGGCTGATCCTGAATACAACGTGCCCGCGCATATTGATGCTTTGGTGGGGGTTGACATCTTCTGCCAAATTTTCCTCGGTGAACGCCGCGATTCCGGCCCTGATGGACCCGTGGCTTTCAACACCAAGCTTGGTTGGGTAGTGATGGGAAAAATATCACGTGCACATTTTCCTTCCAAAACCTCGTCACTGTTTTGTTCATTGGATAGTTTAGATTCGCAAGTTCGTAAATTTTGGGAAATTGATGAACTTCCCAAATCGTCACCTCTATCCGAAGAGGAAGTCTTGTGCGGGCGTATATTCGATACGACTCACACCAGAACCGTGGATGGAAGGTATGTCGTGCGTTTACCTTTCAAGTCGCCGGAACCTAATCTCGGTGACTCGCGCCCTATGGCACTTCGTCGTTTGTTCGCCCTCGAAAAACGTCTTTCACGTAATCCTCAGTTGCGCGAGGGTTACAATAAATTTATGAAGGATTATATCTCGTCTCGGCATATGGATGTAGCCGACCAATCAGGTTCGGGCCATTCATATTATATTCCGCACCACTGTGTGCTGAAACCGAGTAGCACCACGAGTCCGCTTCGCGTGGTATTTGACGCCACAGCACGGCCAGCCGGTGGGGCTGCGCTGAATGAGCAGTTACTCGTTGGTCCCCGTTTACAATCGGACATTGGTTCGATTCTTCTTCGCTTTCGTTTGCATTCGGTCGTATTCACTGCCGACATAAGGCAGATGTATAGACAGATACTGGTCGCTGACGCTGATCGAGACTATCAGCGCATTCTATTTCGTTTCTCGCCTGACGAACCTGTGGTTGAGTATCGTCTCAACACTGTAACATACGGCATGGCATCATCGAGTTTCTTAGCACTTCGTACCATCTTACAGGTGGCTCGCGATGAAGGAGTCGGTAGTCCTCTCGCTGTCGATGCGCTTACTAATGATGTCTACGTTGATGACGTGGTAACTGGCTCGCACTCATTAGACTCAACTCGCGAGCTAATGAGCCAGGTTAATAATATACTTCGAAAAGGATGTTTCGAGCTCAGAAAATGGGCATCTAACTGTCGTTCTCTACTCGAAAACGTTCCCCCTGATCATCGTCATGACAACTCGTTGTCATTCGACTCTGAATCTTGTCACTCCGTCAAGGTTCTCGGTCTAGAGTGGAACCCCATCGAAGACGGATTCTCGTTCACTGTTACCCCGCTACATGAACAGTGTACTAAGCGAAACATTCTCTCGGAACTGGCCCGTATATTTGATCCACTTGGCTTTCTCACGCCACTTACTATTGCATTCAAATGCATTATCCAGAAACTCTGGAATCTTGGTTTGGATTGGAATGAACTTGCTCCTAATCACATTGCAGAGACCTGGTCTCGTTATCGCTCGGAATTCAGTTCCCTTTCATCTCTTGTGATCCCTCGTTTCATACCGGGACTGGAATCAATCAAACTTGATATACACGGCTACTGCGACGCTTCTGAGCTCGGGTACGCTGCTGTTGTGTACTTTCGCTGTGAGTACGGTGACAATCGAGTCACTACTCATCTCGTCATCGCTCGATCAAAGGTTGCTCCTTTGAAGAAAATATCGATTCCTCGGCTAGAACTTTGCGCAGCACTTCTATTGGCAGATCTTGTCGCACATGTCAAGGAAGTTTTCGCCGGCAAGCTGAACTTCAATGACATCTTTTGCTGGTCAGATTCTATGGTAGTTCTGGCTTGGCTCAAATCGCCATCATCTCGGTGGAAGACGTACGTGAGCAACCGCGTAAGTCATGTTCAAGACCGAGTTCCACCTGCGCATTGGCGTCATACAAATGGACTAACTAATCCATCGGACTGCGCGTCACGTGGTATTACGATTCGAGAGCTTCTCGATCATCCATTGTGGTGGCATGGACCACCTTGGCTACTTTTGGATGCCAAGGAGTGGCCTAACGCAACTCGTTACGAGGAACCTCCTGAATCGGTCGAAGAACAACGTGACACGCTCATTTCGCTTTTTGTTGCTGTCGATAAATTGGATGAATTCTTGGAAAGGCATTCGAGCCTGAGCAAGGTTCAGCGCATCGTGGGATACGTGCTTCGCTTTCTACATAATTGCCGAAACCGATCTACTCGTCGGTCTGGTCATCTTGTCGCTTCCGAGTTGAAGCAATCGTTGTTTGCACTCGTCAAAGTCACTCAAAATTCGTCATTTTCACACGAAATCACAAATTTGAAAAAAGGATTGCCATTGCCAAAACCCTTACAGAAGCTGCATCCTTTCCTTGATGATGATGGTCTTCTCAGGGTGGGCGGTCGCTTGGCTCACTCGGAGTTGGCCTACGACTGTAAACATCCTTTGCTATTGCCTCGTCAGCATCGTGTTACTTCGCTCATTATCGACCAATGTCATAATGATAATTTGCTTCCTGGATTGCGTACGCTTAGTTTCTTACTTGCTCAAAACTTCTGGATATTGTCCTCACGTCGTGCTATTCGCAGTCGTTTGTCGAAGTGCATACCTTGTTATCGCACTAATCCAAAACCTGATATCTCAAGTGTCAAACTCACATGTTTGAATCGTTGGCAACTGGTGCAGAGACTTCATCATGATCTCTGGAAACGATGGCATATGGAATATTTACATACTTTGAATCAACGTGCAAAATGGCTAACGGACTCTTCGGAACCTAAATTAGGATCGCTAGTTTTGATCAAAGATGAACAACTTAAACCTCTTAATTGGTCGCTTGGACGTATCGTTCAATTGCATCGTGCAAGAGATAATGTATGTCGCGTTGCGACTGTAAAAACTCAGACAGGTCTTTTACAAAGACCTTTGGTAAAGCTTTGCCCTTTACCTATAAATGATTAATTTGTAGTCTCGCATTTAGTTATAGTTCGCGCTCGCTCATCGGAGCTTCGCGATGCATTGTAGTTATAGTTAGGCCGCGCTCGCTCATAGGAGCTTCGCGTCATTACTTAGGTTAGAATATTAGCACGCCTGCTTATCTGGGCTTCTCGTTTTGTTCACTTAAAATGTTAATTCTCATAGAAAATACGTGTATTTTGGTGGGCGGAATGTTGGAGCCTTGCAATATTTTGGAATAGAAACCTCGACAGTTTGCGTGGGTAGGTGACCCAATAAATCGCTCGATATTTATTAATGCCAGTGAGGGTAGTTTGGTGGATACTGCCACCGGCCATTGGGTTCGCGCACCAGTCTCGACCTACGCATCGTCGATGAATGTTGTCAAAGGATATTTAAATTACATTGTGTGGTGTTGTGTGTTGCTCATCAAAGGACATTATTGTGGACGGCGCCGTCCTTGACAGGACTGGAGCTAAATACTGGTGAGTCGGACGTGCATTTCGACGAACTATCCCACTGAGCTTTTCATTTTCCATCCGCTCCTTCGAATCGCGAAGGTGCGTGAACAACTATTTATAAATGAAACACGGCTTTACCAATTTCAATAAAATTTGACAAGAAGATATATATTATAGTTATATCATAATAATCATCATCCATCATCACGAAGGTGAAACATCAGTCTGGTCTTGAGTGATTTGCAATTATTCAATTCTGTCATCTTCGAAGGCAAAACGCCGGGAACGTGGCAAAAGAGCGTGGTGGTGCACTTCTTTAAAAAAGGTGATAAACCCTTATTGAAGAATTATAGGCCCATATCGCTCTTGAGCCACGTGTACAAGCTATTTTCCAGAGTCATCACGAACTGTCTCGCACGCAGGTTTGATGAGTTTCATTCTCCTGAACAAGCACCGTAGACCACATTCATACAAAGTCAAAATCAAAGTCAAATTCATTTATTCAATTAAGGCATCTAAGACGCACTTATGAACGTCAATTTTTCATTATAATGTACTTTAAAGCCTTCCGCCGCGTTCCAAAATACATAGAGCCTACCGATAAGAAGCGGCAAGAAACTCGGGGCCATTCTTTTTATATACATGTTTTTACAATGTTTTACTTAGGTAACTACTACAAATATTAGCTCTAGTGTGTTGCCTTACAAAAGAGAACATAATTATGGTATCAGTAGGGCAAGACACGCTACACTTTGACATCTTAGTACATGAGTAGATAGATCCTTTTTTTTTTTTTTTTTGTGACGTGGGGAAATGCTGTTACGCATTGCCGTATGCGGGGGGGCATACGGGGTATGACGGACTCGGCTAAAGGCGCCCATACCGTCTAAATACCCCACGGTGTTCCAGCGTCTTCGACTGATGACGGGGGGCGTGGGACCGAATTATTCTACCACAGCCCCCGTCGACGCCGCTGCCCGCTGTAAAGTGGCGGGCCCTCCTCGGTGAGGGGTGTCAATGGGAACACCCTTCCACCTCGTGTGATGCCCCCCGAACACGGAGGAGGCATCAACATCGCGAAAGGACCTATCTCTGAAGGGTGCCGGATGCCCCCGCATCCGACGGCCCAGGCCCTCTCAGCGGAGACGGAGTGCGGGCTCGGTTAGCCCGCACCCGTGTCCGCGCTCTCCGGAGCGGAAGAGAGAGAGGGTCTCTCTCCCTCTCACGCTCCGCCGCCTCCCTCCGCGAGACAATAATCTCGCAGAAGGAATGAGTAGATAGATCCTGGAGTGATCAGTCCCAAGCTGTTTTATCCTCCAAGTAATCCGAAATTTTGTAATAACCTTTTTGACAGAGTTTAGTTTTAATAGTAATTTTAAACTTATTAATAAGCAAATCTCGGATAACATTGGGAACTTTATTATACATAGAATCGTATACATTGTCCCTTATAAGAATGACTTATTCTGTGGAGACGCGTTACATGTACGGATAGCTTGTGTTTATTTCGCGTGTTGATGCAATGAGCATCACTCCTTTTATCAAAACTGCTAATGTTTTTCTTTGCAAATATTAGATTTTCATAGATAAACTGAGAAACAACAGTTAGAATGTTTATGTCTTTAAACTTCTGTCTAAGAGAAACTCTGGGAGCTAAACTGTAGATCGCTCGTATAGCCCTTTTTTGCAGTATAAAAATAGAATTAATATCTGCAGAACATCCCCAGTCCAGTATGCCATAAGTCATAACGCTATGGAAATAACTAAAATAAACTATTCTAGTTTTGTCTACATCAGTTAATAGTCTATTTTTTTTAACAGCATATGCCGCTAAACTAAGCCTACTAGACAATTTTTTAATGTGGGAAACCCCATTGCAATTTAGCGTCTATAGTAATTCCTAAAAAGACCGTTGACTCCACAAGGTCCAACCCTGTTCCATTCAATTGTATATTGGATTCTACTTGTATCATATTTGGTGTCGAGAACTTTATACAATTAGTTTTCTTCTCATTGAGGAGAAGATTATTTGTATTGGACCAATTCACAACTTTAGCTAATGCTAAACATTGTCATAGTTTAAGTTTAATAACTGCCTTTTAATTTTAAATAACAGTGAAGTGTCATCTGCAAACAATACAATCTCGTGATTCTTCTCTACATAATAAGGTAAGTCATTAATATAGATTAAAAACAAGAACGGCCCTAGTATTGAACCTTTTGGAACGCCCATTGAGATTATAGAGCCGGGGGATTTTTTACCATTTATGTCAATCCTTACCTACACACCCCTACACTACGGCAGATTACACAGAAAACCGAAGAATATAATCAGCCACTGTGTCTAGCGTTTGTGGACTACGAGAAAGCCTCCGATTCTATCGAGAAGTGGGCCATACTGCAGTCCTTGCAACGGTGCCAAATTGACTATAGGTATATAGAAGCGTTGAAGCGTTTACACAGCAAGGCCACTATGTCAGTCCCATTACAGGACGAGAGTACGGAACAAATTCCATTGCAGAGAGGTGTGAGACAGCGAGACGTCATCTCTTCGAAACTGCATGCAACTGCAACTTCACTTGTGGACGCGTTGGAGGATGTTTTCAAACTCTTGGACTGGAAAGGATCTGGCACGTATTGTTGTTGGAACGTCGGCAATCGATAGTACTCTGTATTTTCAACCATATTTGTGGTCTAATAATTGAAAATTGTTGAGATGCTGGGTGACGGCATGCGGAGTTAACATCTCATTTTTTAAATTCGATTTTTCATGTCAATAATAGATGAACTATTCAAAACAACTATTGGGGATGCTACTAGAACTACGAAAAAATTTGAGATTCTGGAAATTGTTATGCTAGGTTCACAGACACCACTCCCACTAACAATTTTTAATACGACCTATCAGAGTGTCTGTTTTGCCCTACTCTCCTCTTTCACAGCAACATTACACCAGCGGGCGCTCTGGCCAATCAACAAGTAGCTCATAACACTGTAACACAAATTGATTAATTATCTCTTTCTAACAACAGATATGACGCATAGTATTTGAATATTCTTTTCTTGTCATTACAAACTGCATATACATGTGGATAGGTATGTAAACAGGTAAACTCTAGTTAGTTTTTAGAGCAGTGTTGTTCCTATTTAACTACTCTACGTATTTCTACTCTCTGGGTTATATGAGTAAATTTAAGTACTTAGTAAATCAATCAGTAAACACTAATAATAAAATACAGTACCTACCTACATACAAATATAAAATTAATCACCATGGAATAAACAGTCATTACGAGTACATTTTATCAGCCTTGATGGTCGCCGAGCACGTATAGTGTATCGAGCTGTCAAATGATTAGCGTGCTTTTGTATACCATAACCAACCAACCACCAGTTGTTAGTATAGTAAATATATATAAACACCGTCCGTATCACTTAGAGTGAGGAGTGGTAAAAGCGGTGCGAGAAGTTTGTCTCTAAATGAAAAGTTAACACTCGGCTATCAGATACTGACACACACTTTGACAGTTCTGTATCATCATTACGATCTTAAAGTAGACCGAGATCTCGTTATTTTGTCCAAGAATATTAAACTTTTTCAACCGCCCCGTTGATGAAATGTATCTTAGGTATATGTTAATCCAGCACCTCATCTACCTCCATACCAAATTTCATCAAAATCGGCCCCGCCATTTTAGCGTGAAATAGTCACAAACATCCACACATCCATTTATCCATACTCACAAACATTTGCACTTATAATATTAGTAGGATAGATAAGAAAACAGATAACAACTAAGACACAAATCACATTGCAAAGTACGAGTACACATAATTTAAGTGTGTAGCTCGAATTCATCGCAAAAATTAAATAATACAAATATTTCTATATTGTAAATTTTATTGATTAATAACTGTCTAAAATCTACTTATAATCATTATAATATAATCAAAATTAACAATTTTAGAAACCATAAAATGCTAGCTTTAAAATATAATAAAGAATAACCTAATTAAAGACGTAGAGTAGGTAATTTTCATCTCCATATGTAGACCAATGGTGGAACGTCATATTTGCCCTACATCTTTCAGTTTTATTAAATTGATTTATTTTTGCACAGAAAATGGGTTAATGTTACTAAAGGTAAATTAAAAAGTTAGAATGTTTTACCGACGCTTAAGATATTTGCATATTAGGACTTGAAAAGCGAACATACACAATTATTGCTAAAAATGTTGCTTGTATATGACTGAGGATATTAAAATCTTGTGCACATCATACTAACGGAAATTTTTTATACTTACATTGAATATAAACAAAATAACCATTTCGAAAAACACTCTCAGTACAACATTTGAGTTCCTGATACTATAAGGTTTTTTTGTATATAAAATAATGTTATACTTAAGGTAAATTATACCAAATTATGTTTTTAGCTTTGCGATATATTCGAGTTTTCCTTCGTAGCCTGGATAATATAAAATTAGATTTCAGATAGTAATATTGATCTGTTCAGTGGTTACTCACCTACAATAGTATACTTAACATTTATATAACGTGCATATTATTTGACAAAGACATCTTAATACTATTTCCATACAAAAACACAACAATAATTTAAAGTAAAACTACTAGTATAGTAATAGTCAAAGTAGTTATCTGGCTTGATGATAAATACTTTTACCTATAAATTAATTTCTACAAAACTAAAATTATGCATTTTAGAGATATGGATCACACTTTTAACAGCAGAAAAATTGCACATATTCATTTATTTAAATTATTAGGAATCGATATTTTTAAAAACATTTATTGAATACACATGTGAAATTTAAAGTCTAAATTGTAGTTTCACATAATGCGCTGTTCGAGCTCAAAAAAACTAAAATTTTGCGACTTTGCTTTCTGCATTTTACGCGTACTGTTATGCCAGATTACAGTACAGCATCATACTGTAGGGAAACATTACTGATGTAATTGATTTGTTCTTGTTGCAAAAAAAGAGCAACAGAATCCTTGCACATATTAATATCACTGACAGCTACAAACTACACTTTATTGAGCCTCACATATTAACCCTCCATTCCATCTAAGTTGGCTGAACCTATTACCTACTTATGTAATCTCAGCATGAGCTCAGGTACTGTCCCAAACAGCTTCAAAGTAGCAAATGTATGTCCTATCTTGAAAGCTGGGGACCCTAAACAACTAGCCAATATGCATATTAAATCTAATTATATGCATATAATTCACTTTCAAAGCACTATCGCAAATATCGCAATTTCAGAGAGAATAAAATACCTGATGAAAACTCAAAGCATGGGTAAACATTAAAAACATTAACATGGGTAAACATTCGACAATTTTGTTAAAAATGTTTATAAGAAAACAACGTCTTTTTTACAACAAGGATATACAAAAAAACGTAACTCTAAAAAATATAACAGGTTGACGCTACCCGACTCTAAGATAATGATGCACAGTACAAGCACCTACGTTATGTGTGTAAAAATGTTTAACTACTTTCCACAATATATAAACGACATTGATAAAGAATCCAATTTCTTTAACAACCTAAATTTTGAACAAGTTATAACACATTGTAGAGCCCCTTAAAATATTTTTAACAAACATTTAAACAAATCTCATTCGGTGTCTCATAAAGAAATGTAGATAATATAGCAATATTAAAATGCAATATAATTAATATGATCTACGTGTTACCTACCTATACTATTATCAATGTAATATAACATAATAATATCTTAAAACCTTGATAATAGGTATAATTTTACTCTTTATAAAACACAATTGATAATTTAGTTGTATTGAATGCATATCAGTTAATTTATTACATTTTTTATTCGTATGAAAATGAACGACTGATGGAACGACGTTCATATGGATACACCCATATGAACCAATTTCCTTATTGATGTGCTTGCGTAACTGCTAAATTAAAATTTCTTGTTGCAAGAGACCGGGAGCGGCCGGCTGCGGGGAGTGGCGCGTGGGATAAGATTTAACTTAATGCGCCCCGCGCGACCCATTAAAGCGGTTTCGAATAACAAACTAACAAATCTTTTGTTTTCTTAAAAAACTTTGTATGGATTTTTCTAATCGTTTGTAGGATAATATATTATTTAGTGTCCGACCGAAACAGATTGTTCAGCCGAAACCGAAACTAAACTTTGGGCCTTGCTCTTAGTTTCAGCCAAACCGAAACTTACTTCCACATATTTAACATTTGTATTCTTTACTGAAATATAGTTATTTTTACATATTTGTTTGCATTTACATAGATACAGTTAAATGGTGATGAAATAAAAAGACAAACATTACAGTACGTAACGATTTGTTATGAAATATATACTAAATAATAATAATAAATAAATAAGGACTTACTTTTGGAAGTTTACAAAAACACTATTCAATAAGCCTTAGACATTATACTACATAACTACAAATTTTCCACTCTGTATTTTAATTACCTATTGTAATCACTATATTATTAAGACTAATCTAATATTATCAATAGAATTTATTTAATACCTACAAACTCCGAGACAGCGTGTCTCATGCAGAGGTGGCAGTGTCATGACACTCAGGCAGCTGTACGTAAAGCCTGATTTACACATCAATAAGTACAGTAGCTAGTTAAGTAACTGGTCAGTTAAGTAGCAAGTACTCGTAGTAAGTTACAAGTAGCACTAAAACGTACGCGAGTTTAATAATCATAAGTTACCGCTCCGAGTAGAAGACTAGTTGCGTCGGTTGTATATAGTTCATTTATATTAAAACATTTGTTTTAATTCAGAAAATTGTTCCACAATAGCCTTTAAATCTTCACTTTCCACTTTGGTCTCCAACCGTCCACGGGGTTGGTTCTGAAGGTCAACATTTCCAGAACGAAAACGTTGAAACCAAAAACATACTGTGCTTTCTTTGGCGATACCAGCGCCGTACACATCATTAATCCTTCGAGCTATTTCTGCAGCACTAGTACCAACTCGTAAATAGAGTGGTCTAATTAATGTCTAATTACTGAATACCAATTTAAGTTCTAAAATAAGAGAAATAGTATCAATACTTTTACTACACATTGAAAATTAAATATCAATAGAAATGGAAAGATCCAAACGCATATGGGAATACCAAAATAACACGTGTCTGCGTCCGCAGTGTAAAACTTCCGCAAACTTATGTACTGTACTAAACACGTCCATCTGCCTACACGCAGGCCAGTTAAGTTGGCAGGGTGCGGGAGACGCGAGAAAGGGGCCTACTTCGCACTGGACTTGCCAAAAAATAGGATCGCGATCTATTCAACTCAACTTAATCAACATGCCGTTCAAACGACAATAACAATTTAACTCGCTGATTAGCTGATAGCTCGCAAGTAAGCTCGCTACTCTACTTTCCAGAGTTAGCTTCAATAACTCAGAGTCAACTGCTAAAACAGGGTTTTATAATTAAATTATCTTGCACCATTAAAGGTTAGGAGTAAATCTTAGGTTATTTATTGATATTTAACCCAGCAATGTGGTAGGGTTAAGTCTTTAACTAGGGTTAGTTAAGTTTTGTGTCAAAAGAAATTGAGGTAACATTCTGCTGTATAATGTACTCTTTGGACGAAATGACAAGAGACGTATCGAATAAAAATTCGTCAAATTTCATACAACAAAGGATAAACAAGAAAGTTATATACATTGTACTGTACTGTTAAAGAGATAGATATAAGTTTCATTTTTTTTTTCAATTCATTAATTATTGGTCAGGTTACAATATAAGCGCATAGACAATTCAATGTTCCCGTCTAAAGATTACAAATGTCAGTTTAGCAAAACCGGTGATCTTTTAGAGTCGTGCAAGGCAAAATGAGAGTTAAACATTGCTATGACTAACGCAAGTTTACAAACTCGTAGACTTATTTATTCAACCCGAGCAAACGTGCAAGTTGGCCTTATTGAAGTATAAATCACGATTATTTCGTAAACGACAGCTCGGACGCGATTGGCGATTTCGTCAGGCGGGCATAAAAACATCCGAATATCGAATCATCATCACAATCCCAAAATGGCAAAGAAGCTGGGCATTGACGGTCAGTTTTTTGCGTCAGTTGAACTGCCGTCCATTAAAAATTTTATCGAATCATCACTCCAGAATTTTAACTGACGACGCGCCTCGAAATTTTCTATGATTACCATAATCCAACCTGACGCGTCGCGCCAAGCTGCCCGTGAGTGTGTGATCGTCATTCCAGTTGGCGTCAGTTCGCTCGCGGTGATTGAGCGTGTTGTTGTTTATAGCTTTTGTTTTTAACATGGCGGCGTTGGTATCCTTTGGAAGGTGCCGACAGACTTAACAGACAGAAAGGTAACGACAGAATTTTATGAGAAATATAAAAATTCTGAATGTTTGCGGAGAGTAACGTACAAAAATGATATAAGTAAACAACATTGACAAAAAGCTCTAGAACTACTTCGTAATTTTGCTGACAGTAGCGGCAGTAAGGATTTCTGTTACTTCTTCGGAAAAAGATTTTTTTTTCTACACAAATAGATAGTACACCTCCTAAAAACCCAGCCGATCGAAAACTGAAGAGCTGGAGTGATGCCAGTGAGTGGGGAACTCTAGTTGGTCTACACAATTCGGAGTGACGTCACAGTTTTACGTCTAGACTGACGCGAAAACCCGATCGTCAATGACCAGCTTAAAAGACTGAAATGAGGAGATCGTGAATGATATTTTATAAAGGACAGGGCAAAGGCGTGAACCTGAGGCCGGTACTTCTGGTCAATAGCATACACATAACTATAAAATTAAGAATGTTGTTTACTAGCAATTAGATTTGAGTATTATGTAGTAAGAACGAACTAAGAAAATGGACCCACTTTAGTTTTAAGCAATTTCCACCACAGCTTAAAAAAATTCATTGCGATGTTTGGAGAACGAACTTCCAATAAAATTTCATATCATATTAAAACAAACCAAATCTAAAAAAGGCACGGACCACAGAGTCTAGTGTGGTAGAATAAAAAAAAATATAGTTAAAGCTATTAATTAAAAAAAATATCAATTTCAAGTAGAAAAAAATATACACGTACCCATCCAAACTGGCTAGTCAACACGCGCGATAAACAAGGAGGGAAAGGATGAGGCGAAATGACTGTCTAGATATTCACACAAGCTTTACCTACGCGTTTCCTCATAGTGAAAAAAGGGAAAGTTAATAAAGGTCACACACAATAAAATTGAAGCCTCTATCATTTTGGTGATAAAAAATATTGAAAAAAGATACAATGTGAAATCCAAAAATAAATACCTGTAAACACGCAAATCCAGGTAAACGCACAATAATTTACAAAAACTCGAGTTTCAGCGTTGGCGAAAGTTTTGGCTATTTTTTGGCTGAAACCGAAACTACGATCGACACACTAGATATCTTGGCCAAAACTGGCCGAAACTGAAACCAAAACTGAACAGCTCGTACGAACTCAACAAGTCGGTCAGACACTAAAACTAACAAAAGGTTAGTGGCCGCTAACTTTTGAACTCTTATTTTGTATTACTAAGGCTATGAAGGAAATAAATAATTTAACCAAATATTTCGGATGATTGTTTAATTTAATTTCGGAGAATTGTGTAATGTAGAAAAACGAAGGTCACTGGCATAACCCAGACGATAAGTCAGTGGGCTGGGCACATATCACACAGAACAGACGGCTGATGAGGCTAAAAAGTTCTGGAGTGGAGATCACGGACCGGCAAGCGCAGCGAAACTCAAAGTATTTATTGAGAGTGATTTTCGCAATTTTCAGTTTTTTACATTCCTTGTTTCTAAAATTTCCTACTTATATACGCAAGATATGCAATTTCTTTTTACCAATCTACACCTGCATCAGTAAAAAAAATCGAACTTCAATTTACCTTATAAAACGTGTTACTTATCTCCTGTGCAGCAATAAATACCTAAATTTAAATGAAAGTTACCATCGTACTGCTACTAGACTATTATTTTGGCCTTAAAACGTATCCCTGGAATAAAAAAAATGAGTTTTAGTTTTACGCTGATACATATTTTTTAATGAATGTGTGTATTCACGTGTCTCTTTGTTTGTTTGTTTTATTGTATAACGTCATTAAGAAAATAAATCGGTCACGATATATTAGTGAGGCAGAAGTAAAGAATAGATCCTATTACTACTAAAAGAATTAACACTCAACTCCCCAGCCCCGCCAGCCGTTAAAGTCGCTCGCAGATCAGCAGGGCAAAATTTAAATAGGCGTGTTTCCTCAAACGTTACAGACAAAAATGTGTCTACGAACTTAGCGCGACGTCACGTGACTTTTCCACAGGTAATGTCAACGCCATACATTCTGGTGTTGTCGTTTGGCGTTAAAGTTAACAGAAACACCTTTGGTCTAGGCCTGCTGAGGTATTACACGCGCGACTTAACTGTGTACCTCATACGAGGTCAATTTTTACCGTTGCGCGTGAATTCTGCCATGGTGATGTCACAACCATGGCAGAATTCACGCGCAACGGTAAAAATTGACCTCGTGAGGGCAAACGCCGGTACCACGCGGGAAAGCGGGAAGAGGAACCGCATTCCAGGGAGGTGCACATACTCGTATAAGTCGCGTGTGGTTATTAGTGGCACTGGCTACTGGCTGGGCTGGCACGCGTTCCGCTGGTTAACCGAGCACGTCAAATATCATTTTTGTTGAACTTGTGCTGTGTCTATAAAAACTGTCTTGCTCAAATAATATTTTTTTATTGGTGTGTGATGGACGTTTATAATAATTACTGTATGGGTTTAAAAAAAAAACCTCAGTGCCTCAAGACAAGAATCTTCGACCAATTTGTGTTACTAGTGATGACTTGTGGCACTGAAACGTGGTCTCTTACTATGGGCCTCATAGATAAGCCTAAAATCGCACAACGAGCTATGGAGAGGGCTATGCTCGGGGTTTCTCAGCGGACGTCCTAGGCTGAAATGATGATGATGACTGTATGGGTTTTATTTACCATATTGTGGTTGGTAATTGTGCAGTACACGGATGCTTAGAAAGCAATAAAACCCATAATAGTAGATTATTTTTTAGAGTCGAACTCGCACTTGACTGGTTTTTTATATGGAAAAATATTACTTATTTAACATTTTCAACTCATTTTAATATTATAATGAAGGAGCTTATTCGTTAATCGAAACAAACAACATATATATTTTTAAGCTATTGCATAGATTTTATCGCGGGCCTTGAGCGTGGAGAACGAATCCAGAAATTCCGTAACGAAAATAACCTAACACCCCCCACTCCGACCGGCACAGCGGTGATCCTTTTTAGTTTTGGCATCTATCGATGAATAGCAGAACTTTTAATGACTTTTTGAAATATCACGCCTGTCTCTTTAGTTCAGCAACTCGCTTCTAGATGGCATTGGTTAAATAATTATAATTATAAAAAGCATAAGTTGATAAAAACAGCTATGCAATAGCTTAACCGCGGCAGTCTACGAGTGCCACACGTTTTTTTTTATTATTATGAACTCAAATTCACTGCTCCACGGCTAAAAGTGTCTACACACGATGCAATTTCGAATACAACATGCTGTAGCAATCTGCTGTGAACCAGCAAACTATGTCGTATGTAGGCGTGTTGTGACTCCCTTCCAACACGTTAAGTCCATCACACACGATGAAGATACTATAAAATATATATTATCTTAGAGCAGATTCGGACATATCGCTCACCATATAATTCAATGAGCGACCACACACGGTGAATATACTATAATATTTTACCTTAGAGTAGCTTAAGATGCCATCGATATTCAAAAGGCATGTTAACATACGCTAAGACTACTGCAGATAGTGAAGACATCTTAAGATCCGACACTGATCAAATACAGGATGTTGACAAAACCGTTGCAGTAAATGGACATCTGGTCTTCAGTTACCGAACAAATTTATATTTACACAATAAAAATTAATAAAGCTTCACATTATCTTATGTACCTATTTCGTTTCGAACCTGTAGAAATATTTTTTGTAAATGAAAATGAAACTAACGTCTGACTAACGCGAATGTGTCAAACAAAGGAAACCATCGAAAAAGTGAGACTTTCTATCTACTAACCGAACTATGACCGGGGTATGACAATTTTATCTTAGTAGATTTAAAAAAAAATGTATGGGCCCAACCTCCATAGGTTTTTCTAGGTTGTAGGTACTATGTATAGATCAATCAAACTAGGTAACTTCTAAATCGATGTTAGTATCCTTGATGAAATAAGGCTATGTTATATTATTAGACTAGCTGCAGCCGCGACTTCGTTCGCGTGGCCCTTTAATTAATGCGTTCAGTATAAACCCCATCAAAATTGGTCCAGCCTTTTCAGAAATTACCCGGATTATAGAGGCAGACAGACAAAACAATATAAAAACTGGTAGGTATCGTGCAAATAACCATATAGAAGTGCAAGAAAAAGCTGTTTTATTTTTCTGAAAGATAATTGTAAAGTTTAACCCTTGAAGTAGCTTAAAAATTAAAATATTTTGGCGCCAAATCGAATGGAAAAAGCGCGCGAAAATTCACTATTGAAAAAAATAGCGCGCGCCGCTAACGTTTGCAGGAGTAAAATCGTAGTACAACAGCTATTTGTTCTATTTTTTATATCTGTAAACAGCGTAAATTTACACTGGTTACCCAGTACATCTTCCTTTATTCTATTATTATGTTATGTTCCATTTTAGTCAAATTATAGAGGTAAAGTCAACTGAAAAATACATAAAAACTTGAACCGCAACAAAAAAAACAAATGAAATAAATTCTACAATGACCAATTTTATTTCTCAAGCAGGTGTAAAAGGAGCAAACATACAATCACAACAGTATAATAGACTTTAAAAACCTATGCTATCTATTTTATAAATTATCCAAAATATATTCACAAATTGTCATACAAACATATACTCTAAAGCTAACCAAATAGATCTCAAAATCGTAGTCTCACTGGTTATCAAAACAATATGGCGGCTGCCTTTATCAAATTACGGGAATTGCTCACAAAACCATAATATAAGAGGATTATAAGCTTTTTCTAAGGTTTTTACCTCGAAATGTTACTTATTCACGAAAACAATTAACTAGCATATGCACACCTGCGAAAGTTTAAGAGATATGGTATCGACACCCATTGTTTTTTTACTAGCCTACTGATAACCAAAATAATTCATATATCTATGTAAAAATGATTTCTAGGTGCTTATTAGTATTAAAAAAACATCTATTAAACCGAAATGTATTTTATATTTGAACAGTTAACGTTTATGTTTAGTCCTGATATGGGTTTTGACTGCGGTACACGGGTGTACCAGCGTCGCTTTGTGCAATGTATAGATTTGGCCACCGGTGTACCGGCACGTGTTTATTTAAATTCACTACAGTGTTTCCTGTGTTTTATGTGATCTTCTATCCAGATTCTTCGTTTTTTACTTTTAGCTAGTATGACGGTTATTTCAAATTCACAGTTCCAATCATCATCTGAGGAATTGTTCAACAGGTCTAGTAAAAAACTCAGATTTGGAATTGTAGCATTATATATCGGTCGTATATCGCGTCCGCATCAGGACAAAAGAGGGTTGCTGATCCCAACATAATAAAGAGCATCCAACGGAAATTTATGCGTCATATAAACTATACATATAAAAATCATGCGCGAAGCATCATTTTTCGTACAACCTCGTTAATATCGTTTTTCTGGAAAAATTTACAATTTTAAATATTGACTGTCCTGATCTGGTTTATAAAATTTTCTTTTACACACATTTACCATCTAGATAATATCGAAAACGTCCACTTTTCTACATACTTTTAAATTCTACATATTATAGACAGAACAGTTTTATATATCGTGCAACTAAACCTTTATGTAGTAACATAAAACTTGGCCTTGACTTATTTCATACTAGCCTAACTTCATTACGGAAGCTAATTAATGATAATTTCTTTATCACTTATGAATACTCAATTGCAGTACCTTCTATTAGTAAATAATAAATACCTAGTTGGTATTGATCGGCAATTATTTAGTGTTTGCAAATGATGACCATTTTCTTATTCTTGTAGTAGCTGTGTTTTATTGTAGTAAGTAACCTTTCATTTAGAAATTAGTTATTTTAATGCTATAAGTGGAGACTGAAATTTTATTGTATTATTTTTGTGCCTCAATATTTTTTTGTAGTCAATAGTCTTCCTAATAGAAAAATAATAAAAATAAAAATAAACCAAAAATATGAACACTGTATAGGTATTACAGTGTGAACGATCTATTATCCGGGGTCCCGGATTCCGTGTTTTAAAAAAAACTAAAATATTTGAAACTAGAATATAATTGAAAATTAATTAATAAAGAAATAGAAATTGGTAAATTTAATTAATATACTTTCTAAAAGACAAGTATGCCGCGCGGGGAGTTAGGATCGACTGGCCTCCAACAGAACTACGAGTATCATTAGTTAATATAACAACGCCCATGTTAAGAAGAAACTCACGAAAAGAGAAGTGAGTTTTGTTATTGAAATCAACCAATACGTAATCGGGGTGTGATTGATTGCATTTCCACTCTTTCATGGGAACTTTCGTTATCATTAGTTACTTCATTAGATTTACTAAATAACCTTCCGAGATACTTGTCCTTTTTACAAACATACACTACTAGGCTAAGACATAAGATACATGATAAAATATTTAAAATAGGAAAACTTATATGATCATTCCAGTTATTTGGATTTGGAGATTCTACAGAATTTAGATCATTAAGAATCTGATCGGACACAAAATTAAAAGTTTTTAAACTATCTAAATTAAGATTTTGTATTTTGGAAATCGGTAAATTCAGTTCTTTTATATGACTAAAGCTACAACAATTATCCTTAAGAATATTGAAATTAGATGATATAGTAGGCACACTTATACTAGGTGAAATTTTCCTTAAAAATCTAAAGTTCTTGTGATAAGCTATACATTCTAATGGAATGTTCAGTACACCTGTACCGGATATAACAATTTCAGTGATTTCATTGTTTTGACATTCAATAGAGAGCTTAGCGGGTTTTGACTGAATAAATATCCATTTCTCGTTATTTAATTTATGCCAAATATTTACATCACCATTATAGGATTTTATATTGACAACTTTCAGGCAGTTTCGTTACAGCTTTAGTAATAATTTCAATTTTGCAAGATGGGTTTCCAGCTACAGTATACACATCAGACATATCACAAAGGTAAGTTTTAGTAATAATAATGTTCTTACATGAGTCAAGATCTTTCAGATAGGTAAACGTTGATTTATCTTTACTACATATTCATCAGAGGGTATAATCATTGCAAACGAGTTGCTAGCATTAGTAACATGCGAAGTTGGTAAAGGTAAGTTTTTATACAAATTGTATTCCTGAGCATTCACTAAAGGTATCTTAACTACAAAAATTAACTTATTATCAAGGTAGTAGCATACTAAATCAGCGACGTTTAGAAATACATGAATATATCTTAATTCTAGGTTTACTGGAAAATCTCTATACTTATGAACTATCTTTAGATTACTTATGATATCCTTATATAATTGATTAGGTGTCAAAACAGACGGATGCAGTGTATTAGCTTTCACAAATAAAATGGAATTTAGCATATCTTCGATCTTAAATGAAAGGGTAAATAAATTTAAATGCAAAATATTTAGAATAGAGTTAAGATTTATTTGGAAATGATTAGCTTGCACTACGTGTGATATATTGCTTACTACTGTGGATATTTTATCAACTGCATCACTCAATTTAGCTTGGTTGGTATTGAGTTCGTGCAAAGACTGATTTATGTTAGATATAGCTATTTGGGATACAACAATACTTTTGTTTATTGAATTTGTTAAGATTTTGTCATTATGGTATAGAGTTTGCACTGCGTCATTATAATATTTTGCGTCATCTTCATCCATGGTACCGAATATGTGTTTAAATACTGTGCCAACACCGGCAAACCATGCAGCACGTTTAGGCACACTGTTAGAAATTATATGTGCAATAGAATCAAAGTCACGCAAAATACCTTTGTACAATGATTCTAAGGGTTGTAACATATTCTGGCATGTATTGTTATCAATTTCTGTACTTTCCCGGCATTGGAATCGAATCGCAATATTAAAGACATCATGAATATTTTCAAAATAGCTTTTATATTGAGAGACGTCCATAGGAACAAGAATATCATTGATTGTTTTTAAAGTGCCAACGGGGTCGAAGAGTATACCAGGACTCTCGGTGATGAATTTTACAAATTGGTTGTCATCAATTGCCAGGGCGGCACTACAGTGAGCGGTGATGATTCTGTAAATCATAATAACTCTAATAGTACTAAGATATAGTAAAACTACTGTGTATAATAGATGTATATTTTAAATAAATTGTAAATAATAATAATAATAGAACAAAATTGTAAATAAAACTAAGTTACGCATCTGTCCTTCATATATTCATTCATTCTTTTTGATTTGCAGGTTTTACTTCATCAAAGTGATGGGTGATATGACGTCGATTTATGAGGAGAGTCAACGTATTGTTACTATTTACTCTAACAATTTTGTAAGGTCCTTTCCACAAAGGTGAGAGTGCTTTCCGGAGTTTGAGATGGTTTTCAAGTAAGCGTAGTCTCCGACTTCATATTGAGCTGAGCTACTATGTTTATCGTAGTAGGTTTTAGATTTTTCTTTAGAGGCTTGAATGTTTTGTAATGCCTTTTACCGAGATATTTTCAGACGGTGATGTAGCATTTTGATGTTTTCGGGGTATGTAATATCAGCACGTAGTTCGAAGACAGAGTCAGGAATAAAAGGTTTGTGCCCGAAGACAAGTTCATACGGAGTGAAACGGGTCGTGGTATGGATAGTACTATTATAAGTCAACATGGCATTATATACGAATTTATGCCAATTCGACTGATTCTCGTTAACATCGGATTTCAAATATTCTTTTAAAGTTGAATGGCTCCTTTCAAGTGCTCCCTGAGTTTGCGGGTGGTAAGGGGATGACCAAATTTGCTTTATTTTCAAAAACTCACACATTCTTTTGAACAATTCGGCTGTGAAATTAGTTCCTTGTGAGTATTAATTTGGGGATGCCAAAGAGGGCAATAAAGTGAACTAAACATTCGCAAGATTCTTCCGCTGTAGCATTTGAGATAGGGTAAGCTATGGAAAATTTGGTTCCGTCATCTTGAAGTGTGAGTATGTATTTTAATTTTTGAATACCTGCATCAGGCAAAGGGCCAACGATATCGAGGCTAACTCTTTCGAATGAACGTGTGGATGTAGTTGTGATCTGCAAGGGCTTGATTTATCTTACGGAGAGCTTTATTCGACTGACAAAGTTTACAATTCTTTACGTAGTCTTCTATTTCAGTGCGCATGTTTTTCCAATCGTAACGCTCTTTTATTCTATCATACATTCTGTTTGAACCTAAATGTCCTGCGATAGGGATGTCGTGATTTTCCTTTAAAATTTTTGCTATTTCGGTAGGGACTGGGTAAATAACTGTATTGTGGTGAATGTTGACCATTATGTTAGTGTTATTAAACAGGTACACGAGCATACCGTAAACTTTTACAAAGGAATTCTGTTCAAATGGGTTTTTGAAGTCTGAGACTGCTATTTCATCGATATCATCGGTAAGTATGATATCATCTCGGACCGCTTTTAATGTTTTAAATATTTCAGGATAGGAACATTTATCGAAATAATACACTTTGGTAAATAGAAGGTAATAATGTTTACCGTTCAAGTTTACTTTTTTGAAAGAATGGAGTTCGCGTTCACCATCGTTAATTGAGTCGTCTGTTGTGGATATAATGTCGTGAAGGTAAGGATTGGATTCATCATAGTCAATGGATACCGGAATAAGTATGGTTTTACAATTACTTTTCAGGAGGCTTTCGTTGTGTTCTTTAAATATAGGTATTGTAGGTTTAATTTTTAATAGTAAAGGATTTGAGGAATTCAGAGTATT
Organism: Selenia dentaria; assembly: GCA_917880725.1. NCBI lineage: Eukaryota > Metazoa > Arthropoda > Insecta > Lepidoptera > Geometridae > Selenia > Selenia dentaria. The sequence goes on along the minus strand of OU862877.1, from coordinate 12,008,639 downwards.
CTTTATTTAAATTAAAGGGTCTTTCGTCAGGCTGTCTGTTCGATTCAGTCGTAGTAGCTGGAAGAGTAGGATAATCTGTTGTAATGTTAGAAGTCAGAGGATTTGTAGGATTCAGTGGGGTCATAGGATTCAGTGGAGAGATAGAAGGGAGATCCAGAGGAGTAAAATCTATATTTGGCTCATGTAGTGGGCTAATGTCGAGATCACCTAAGTTGATTAAGTCGTCAAGGATTTCGGAAGGAATTTCAGGATTTTGCGATGCAACATTTTGGGGTAAACCCGATGTTGAGGGTTGAGGTTCTTCGGTTTCTTGTAGGATAGGGTTAACTGGATACCGAGATTGAGTATCTGCATTGCTGTTGATTTTACCCTTTTTGTACATGACTTCATAGTCGAACTCCTCTAGTTTAAGTCTCCATCTGACTAATTTGGAGCCTGGTTCTTTGCAAATAAATAGCCATTTCAGAGGTCGGTGATCAGTTATAATTTTAAATTTATGTCTATATAGGTAAGGTCTGAACGTTTTTGTACCAAATATTATGGCTAGACACTCTTTCTCTGTAACGCTATAGTTACATTTGGCTTTGTTTAGTGTTCGTGATGCATATGCGATAGGACGGTCACTCCCTACAGGACCTTGGGATAGGATAGCAGAAATTGCATAATAAGATGCATCACAGGTTAACAGGAAAGGTTTTGAAAAATCAGGATATGCCAGAATAGGTGCGGAGGTAAGTGCATTCTTTAGATGTTCAAAGGCCAATTGCTGCGCATTATTCCAATTGAATGGAACTTCCTTTTTGAGGAGATGAGTAAGAGGTTTAGTGATTTTGGAAAGGTCAGGAATAAAACGTCTATAGTATGAAAATAAGCCAAGGAAGGATTTTATATCCTTAGGGCATTTAGGAGTTGGAAACTCTTCGACGGCTTTCGTTTTTTCAGGGTTAGGTTTCACGCCATGGTCAGTAATGATATGACCAAGGTAGGAGATTTCCTTGCGGAGGAATTCACATTTATCTGGCTGGAATTTGAGGTTGAAATTTCGGAGTCTTTCGAAAACATTGGACAGGTTTTTCATGTGGCTTTCAAGGTCATATGAATAAATTACTATGTCATCTAGATACACAAAGCATTGTACACCTTGAAAGCCTGAGAGCGCAGAGTTAATTTACCTCTGAAAGGTAGCCGGAGCGTTTTTCAGCCCAAACGGCATCCAGGTAAATTCGAAGTGACCTTGAGGTACTGAGAAGGCAGATTTAGGGGCATCTTGTTCAGAAATTTTGATTTGGTGGAACCCGGAAGCAAGGTCTAATGTACTGAGGTACTTGCACTTGCCCAATTGGTCCAATATTTCGGATATGTTGGGAATTGGGTATGAATCTCCTAATGTTATGTCGTTTAGTTTGCGGTAGTCAATGACTACACGCCATTTACGTTGACCGGATGCGTCAGCCTTCTTAGAAACTATCTATATTGGAGATGACCATGGAGATGTTGAAGGTTTAATGATTCCATCATTAAGCATTTTACTGATTTTAGTTTGCACCTCTTGCTTGTGTATTTCAGGGAATCGATAGGATTTAGTATTGATCGGAACTGAAGAAAAAGTAAGGATTTCATGTTGCAGTGCATCCGTGCATGTCAGTTTGTCACCTGGGAGATGGAAAATGTCAGAATAGGTAGAACAGAGGTCATACAATGAATTTGTTTCTTCTGAGTTAAGGTGAGAAACACGTAAAAGGTTTAAAATTTCTTCAGTCCGGGACAAGCAATTTTGATTATTATTGACATGAGTCATGTGGAAGACTTCATGATGGTTGTTTTTATCAAGAGGTGTTATTTTGAATTTCATGTTAGGGTTGACATGTATTGCTGATTCGTATGTGTTTACCACAGAAATATTTACTCTAGAATTTGGTTTGACTATAACGATACAATTTGCTACTAGGAGGGAGTCGATTAGGTTTTGATCAAGAATGAGCCCTTCTTCTACGTCTGGATTTAGTACTGAGCATTCAATTATTGTTTCAGTCCGCGGGGGAATAACAAATATCGGATCAGAAAATTTAAGATGAAGTTTTAGATCATTAACAGAAAGTAAACTTTCAGCATAGTCAATTTTGCAGTTATGTGTCGAGAGAAAATCATTTCCGATTATGCCATCATATGGGAAATCTATATTTGGGACAACGTGAAAGTGGTTGTCCAAAGAATCAAAGTTCATTTTTATATGACCAAATGAATGCACTGGGTTGTTGATTGATCCTATTCCATTGAAACTAATTATATGCTTTATTATTTCAGGCATCTTTTCTACGGCGTCTATTTTCACGAGACTAATGGATGCACCACTATCTACAAGGAGCTTCATGGGTTTGGAGGAGACAGAGGTTTGGACTTTCACGAAAGGTAAGTATTTTTTTGTTGGATTTGTATTGGTGTTGTACGTTATTAAAGTGTCTTTTTCTGTTTCAGGTGCTGAACACGAGGGACATGATTTAGCAGCCAACTCACTCGATTGGTAAATAAATCTTGTGATTGGATTGTGTCGGATTTTTTGGGTGTGTATTCGTTGTGGTTTTCCGATTTATGAATGGGAATTGAAACAGCGGTACGGGAACCATGAATACGGAGTTTGTCGTTAATTAAATTAGAAATAGAGATAGGGCCACTTTTATTTTAGGGCTGATTACCCTGTGTGTAAGTTGGCCTTGAAACAGTGATAGAATTCGATACAGCGATAGATCTTGATTTAGTATTAGGGCCACTATAGGTTTGGGGCTGGTTACCCTGTTTGTCAGTGGACTTGGATACAGTGAGATTAAGCGGTGGGTGTGATGATTTAGGTTTATTCAAAGTTTGACACGTATCGATTTTCCTCTTTAATTTTCCCGCACGATACTGGTCGGGAAAGCTTGTTCGTTTAAATTTTGGTTATCATAATGAAGACCTTCTGCGTCAGGAGAGTTGACACAGTGTATGGGCTTGAGTCTATTTTGAAAATTATTTGATGGTTGTCGGTTTATTTTTTGCTGATTTTGAGTATAGTTAGATCTCCTACTGTCATTGTATTTTCGTTTTTCTGCAGTTTTCTATCGTGTGACCTATATTTTTGCAATACCTGCTGACTGGAGCATTTGAATTAGGTCTGGGTTGTGCTTGGCCTTGAAATTGCGGCCTTGAGTATGACACATTGTTATTATTTTGCTTGCGTTGTTCGAAGTGATTTTTGGTAAATGTACTCGTAGATGGTCCCGCATATTTCTTGCTGGTTAGTCCTTCAATTTTCTCTTCGGCTGAGGCTAGGTTAATTGCTTCATTTAAAGTATTTGGGTCCCTACATCTGACAACTGTTGACAACAGTGGCGAGAGGCCTATTACAAATACGTTTAGAGCTTGCATAGCGGCTACACGGCCAGCAAGTTCGTCCTTCTTTCTAGTTGGAATTGAGATATTAATTTCAGTTAGAAGTTTGGCTAAACAAGACTCTACTCTAAAAGAGTAGCTGCTGACAGACTCGACCCTGTTTGCATTCTTGGAGATCAGATAACAGATATGCGTAATGTTTTACGTCGTCAAATTTAGTTTTAAAAAATTCTTCTAATTGTGACCATTTCGTGAATTATTTAATGGCGCATGCCGTTTCAGCTTTGCCTTCTAGGCGGCTAAGAATATATTTCAAAAGTATGTCTGTTTGAGTAGTGGATGCAAGGTTAATAGCATTGCGGCAATTATTCAGAAACGGGGTTAATTTCTCCCGGGAACCGTCGAAAGTTCCTATAAACTTAATTATTACATTTAAATCAATTTCAGACATTTTGGCCTGATATTCTTCGTTCTTTACCTCTTTTGGTTTCGTCATGAGTATACAATAATTAAAGTAGTAAAATAACCTTGACCTACATATAAATCACACAAGGTTATAACTCGATAAAATAAACTTATTTTAAAGTCATACAGAGCTTCAGGTGCGACCCGTCGTTATCAGTTCTCAGAAACACAGCCAGTGTGTGTGCGAGAGACGCTCGGCTCGCCGTAGATAAACAGACATGAACATTAGACGAAGATATTGATGATTGTTTTTGGGTATGGCAAAATTCCGTAATTATGTAGATATCACTTTAACACAAAAGAGCAGTTAAAGTCACAGGAATTAAAATGACTCACAGGAGTAGCAGGAACATAGCGTGTTTTGACCTTGTAGGATGCAGTGAGCTGACTGGTACTTCAGCGGCAAAGGGTTGTACTGCAGACTTCCAGGACACGGCGATAGAGGTAAGTGGGTGTTGTAGTTCTCTTCTTTTCAGATCCACCGGATGCGGCGAGGACTTCGGTGGAAGAAGATGTGAGTACTTCGGGATTTCGTGACGGTAAGTGTGTAGAGATTTCTTCAGGACACAGTATTTTAGATTTTTAGAACTTGAACTTCAGTTTGTATTTCACATAGATTTGGTGTTGACACTGATTTGTAGAGTCCGGTGATTTTTAAAATCCCTTTACGCTGCCACCATTATTATCCGGGGTCCCGGATTCCGTGTTTAAAAAAAAAACGAAAATATTTGAAACTAGAATATAATTGAAAATTAATTTATAAAGAAATAGAAATTGGTAAATTTAATTAACCCTAGAACCACAACATGGGGTCATGGGTGACCCCACGCACACGTATTTTTATTTTAATTTAGCGAGTTTTGCACCTACAACACTGTGCGTCTAGGTACCTTCCGTAATTGGTAATCAGTGGCCCGTGACGCATGGCGGGGTGCGCACGCTCATTAGGTTCGGAGATATTGCAGTTTGGGGTCGCCCGCGCCCCCGTGTTGTGGTTATCGAAACTATTTTTTATGATTAACTGTGTTGTTATTTCACGAATAGTCTTTCAATATGGCCTCAACGTCACGAGCCCTTGAAAGTAATGACATTGAGCAACTTTTGGAGGAATATGAAGGTGAAACCTCCAGTTCTTTGGACGAAGATGGATCTGAAACTGCAGAAAATGAACATATATCCGAACACTCCGATGAAGATGATTTGTTTGATGTTGAATCTGGATCAGATGATGATGATGTTCTTCTGTCTGATTTCTGTATGGGCAAAAATGGTTATACTTGGCGAAGAACTCCGTTCACTGTTCCTAATACACGCACTGCAAGTAGAAACATCGTGATAAATCAACCTGGTCCTAAAGGTATCGCACGCGACGCAAAAACCGAGTAAGAAGCGTGGAAGCTATTTTTTCCAGACGAAATATTGGATATTATTGTGATGCATACCAATACACAAATTGACAGAATTTTTGAGACCATAAAAAACCAACGTTACACTTTTAAAACTGATAAAGTGGAGTTGATGGCTTTATTTGGATTAATGTATCGTAGTGGTTTATACAAAACAGCTAAAACAAACTTGTCCGAGTTGTGGTCGATTGTGGATGGTCCACCTATTTTCAGGGCCACAATGTCAAAGAACAGGTTCGAATTTTTGGTAAATTACTTGCGGATTGTACAGCCCTACGTGAAATGCCGCCTTGATGAGATCAAAAATTTGCCCCAATCTCTTAAAGTGATAATGCTTCATGTTTTGGGAGTAGATGAAAAAAACAGTGCTCAGGTAGCCCAAGCTCGATCAACTTCAAGTTCCCGCTGCTATTTATGCACTAGAGCCAAAGATAGGAAGGGCAGAGAGAAATGTGTTAAGTGCTCCAAAAATATATGTGCACAACACAGGTTACCTATTTGTCACCAATGTATCTAGATTTTCAGATTTATACTATTTTTTTTTCTCTTAAGCATTCCATTAATATCCAAAAAACCTTGTAATAATTGTTAAGTTTATTAAAGTTTAATATTTTGTAAGTAATATTTTATTTTATTTTGGGGTCATCCATGACCCATGTTGTGGTTCGTTTAATTAAATTTGGATGTTGTAGTTGTAGGGTTAATATACTTTCGAAAAGACAAGTATGCCGCGCGGGGAGTTAGGATCGACTGGCCTCCAACAGAACTACGAGTATCATTAGTTAATACAAAGGTGCTTATGAAGCACCTTTCAGCTATTTTTATATACAAAGGGGAGGATACAACAGATCGATATGTACGGCTCCCGAGACGGATTCCGGTAGAATGTACGCTTGCAATATATTATAGTATCTGCGCCGTGTGTGGTGGGTTAAGTTAATATAACTTATACATTCGACGCTATAATGTATATGATCTTAGTCGTGTGTGATGGGCTTTAGAGGTCGTATCGTCCGTCCTGGGGGCTATTCTCCTAGCTATTGAACCGCGATATAGCAACTAAATTGCAAGAAAATTGTCGTTGTTTAACAGTTTTGGTATTTTGCTCGCTATTTAGGTTCGATCGCGGTCCAGCGGCTTGCGATCGATAGTTTTTGACATAAATGGTTGTAACGAGCCGACACGCAGTGCATTCCACGCATTCCGATGGGCCGGCGCACAGCAACGCGATGACGTATGGCCGCACGCACACAGGCACACCGCGCCCACCCACGACGCACGTCGACTCGCCACGGAGCTATATAAGCCACGCGCGACAGTAAACAGCAGCACGGATTGCCTGTACTCTTATGCGCTCGGAGTAACCACCGACCATAATACTGCGAATCATCAACAATTTCTTTAGAAATTACTTGTTGATCGCACCCGTGGCCACGGCTGCGGAGGGGATATTTTGCCCCACGAACGCCGGAGTGAGTATTATGCTTGCGTAATACTCGCTCCAGTACTCGCGCAAGGTACACCCACTCAGCCGCCGCCATGGACTGCGGCAACCCGAAAAAAGGCCCTTCTAAGGGCCACTCGCCGACAGGGGAACTGACCACTCCCCCGACGCAAAAAGGCCCTTTTAAGGGCCACGTAACCCGACCACGTACTACTTCTAACCAGAGTAGTGATAGCGACTCCACCGATAGCGAGGGCGGTAACCCCCCCGTATCGGAAGAGAGTATCAAGCGCACGGAGCGCGCACCGAGTTCGACATTATCGCCGAAGGGACGGCACGAGCGTGATATTCTCACACTCGCTCGGCTTATTGAAGCCGAGGCCCTTTCGGAGGGAATGTTGAACTGGATGGGCATCTACGTGCGCATCGAAGAGGCCGAATTAGAAGGGCGCGACATGTCAGCCGAGGACCGTAAAGTACTGGAACTCGCGTCGCGATCCCTAATCACCCTGCCGCCGACCAAGCCGCTTGCTCTTAGCGCAAGGAGGCGCAAACTGACCAGCCCACTGAAGCCCGCAGACGACCCTAAACGTCCGCGGATAGTTAGATCGCAATCCGCGAACCCTCCTACGAAGGAGAGAGAGGGACAGAGCGATGCCGTTCCAGTACTAGAAGGAAAGGGACAGCACGATATGCGCCCGCCGGGAGTGCAAGCGAGACAGCAAGCACCCCGTGCAACCGCTCAAGTGGCAGTACGTCCACCCGTACACACCGCACGCCCGACTACCCAGACGGCAATGCGCCCGCCCGCCCAAGCGGCCGCCCGCCCGCCCATCAAGGATACCGCACGCCCATCGACATCGACGGCGAACATATCTGTGGCTAGCACTAGCGCAGAGCCCTTGCCGCAAAGGCAGAAGCGCAAAGGCACGGATCATGCAGACAAGCCATCGTTTGCGCGCGTTGCGCAAACCGAGAAGCAGGGTGGTACCAAGGCTACCCCCCGCACAGCACCCCCGCAACCAACGCAAACGACTGCGAGAGCGGGACAGAAGCCGAGAGAGGCGATGGATACGCAATTGCCTACCGCGAAACAAATGCCTAGAGCGGGACAGCAAGAGGTGAAGGACGGACAATCCCCCTCACCCCCTGTAACTGCAAGTGGGAAAGAGAAAGGTCCCCGCTATCCTCCACTAATTGTGGAAAGAATTGAAAATTGGACATTCCATTTCAAGGAGATAGCGGCGATACTAGGGAGGCCACCTAATGGAAGACCGTTCGGGCAAGGAATACGTTTCATGCCCACAGATGAAACTGAATACCGGGCTATCCAGTCTTACCTCACACAACTAGAAAAAGAGGAAAACATAAGCTGGTTTAGCTACTCATTACCCGCAGAGCGAAGCCTCAAAGTTGCCCTCCGGGGGTTGCCGGCGGACACAGACCCCGAAGAAATCAAAGAGGCGCTCACCGAAAAGGGTTTCGAGCCCGAGTACGTTAAAAACATACAAGCCAGGCAAGGGCGCCCTGGCAGTATTTTCTACGTGCAACTCCGGAAGAACGCACATACCATACCAGCCATATACGAAGTGGATGAATTGCTTCTGATGCCGGGAGTGATCATCGAAGCTTGGCGCGGCAAGAAAGGCCCCCGCACAGTGCCACCGCTGCCAAAAGTTCCGCCACAGCTCGCACAACTGCCACCGAGCCCAGGCATGTGTACGCTGTGGCGAAGAATACTCAGCAAAGGAATGCCCCCGCCCCAGAGAAGAGCCGGCAACCTGTGCAAACTGCCAGGGTATGCACCCCGCCAACTTCAAAGCCTGTCCGGTCTTCCGGAAGGAGATTAGAAATAAATCGGCGGGGACTGTTGCTGCTACCCAGACGATACGTCGAGGTGTTGCTCCTATAGTCCCAGTAACTATTGAAGAAACTGCGGAGGCCACGTTAATGGCACCGGCGAACCTGCCAAAGGGTACCGGGCCCAAGACAAAGAAACCCAAGAAAAAGGCAAAAGCAACAAAGCAGCCGCAGCAACAGCAACAGCAACAACAACAGAAGGACGCCCCCCGCCGTGACTCCCTAGGGCAGACCATCGGCGTTCTGAAGGAAATCCTGGAGGCGGTGCAAAAAGGCACCGACCCCGAAACGGCCACTTTACAGGGCCTAATGCGCATATTGAACACCAACAATGGATCACGGGCTTAGGATCGTCCACTGGAATGCCCAGTCGCTCGCGAGGAAGAAATTACTGCTGACCATCTTCCTCCGCGAGCATAACATAGATATATTGTTGGTCAGTGAGACGTTCCTAAGACCAGGAAAAACTTTTAAAGTGCCCAATTATCACGTCTATAGAAAGGACGAGGTGACGGAAACTGGGCACGCTTGTCGCGGCCTTGCAGTGTTGGTCCACCGGAGGATCATCCACCAGTTGATCCCCATAGAAGAGTTCCAGTCACTACAAGCCCTGGGTGTGCTTGTCAACATCGCCGGCGAAAAACGGCGATTGTTCGCGGCATATAAGCCACCGCAGTCTTCACTGATCCCAGGCGATATAAGAAAGCTGCTAAACGCCAAAGAGCCCACAATCATAGCCGGAGACCTAAACTCTAAGCACACCCACTGGAACTCGACTAAGACAAACCGTGACGGTAGAGTCCTATATCAAGATTCGGTGGACCACAACTACGATGTCATTGGACCAGACGAGCCAACTCACTACCACTATAGAGATGATGGCGACATCCTTGACGTCACCATATATAAGGGTTTAAGAACGCCGCCTACACAGACTGTACTGCCGGATCTTCCTTCAGATCACCGCCCGGTACTCCTGACGCTGACGGAACTCCCAAGCAGGGTTGCCGCCCCCGCCCGGAGGCGGAAGATATGCTGGGAGACCTTCCAGCGAGAAGCGCAGGAGCGGACCACGACGAGGCCTATTAATAACGAGGAAGAACTAGAATTGGCGACCGAAGAGCTGACCACAGCCATCCAATCCTCCCTCGAGACAGCGTCGCACACCACCACGCCAGTAGAGAGGGTACCCCCCCTCCCGGCGTGGATTAGGAACATTATTAGCGAAAAAAGGGAGAAGAGGAAGCTGTGGCAGCAAACTAGATGCCCGCGACTCAAGAGTGAGGTGAACGCGCTGGTGGAGCGCGTGAAGACCGCACTACAGGACCATGCCACGCATAGTTGGTATGCACACTTGGACTCTGTGGCCACAGAGTTCCCGTCAGTCCACAGACTTTGCAACCAACTATCGCGCACCCCGGAGCCGACCAGACCACTGATCGGGAGGGACGGCCAATTGAAATTCGAAGCCACAGACCGAGCTGAGATCTTTGCAGACCACTTGGAGGCACAATTTCAACCCAACCCGGTCAGTGACACCACCCAGACTGACACCATAAGCAGGCAGGTAGAACAATACCTGTCTGCGCCACCGGACGTGACCGAAGAGGAGGAGGCGCACATCATCTTCTCACCGGGCAGAGTGCAGAGGATGATTAGGCGCCTACCTAACAAGAAAGCCCCAGGGCTCGACAAGATATCAAATGAAACCTTGAAACACTTGCCGCACAGAGCTCTGGCCGCCCTTACAAGGATCTACAATGGGATAGTGCGCTGTGGCCATTTCCCGAAGACCTGGAAGACGGGCGTCGTTATAGTGCTCCCTAAACCCGGAAAGGACCCAAAGAAACCGGAGAGCTACCGTCCAATTACGCTGCTTAGTACCCTCTCGAAGACATTCGAGAGGCTACTACTACCGCACTTAGCACCGCACATCACACCTCGAGAGGAGCAGTACGGGTTTAGGGCAGAGCACTCGACTACACTCCAACTGACGCGCGTCATTAATGAAATGGCCACAAGCCACAACAAAAAGGAGTACGATGTGGCCGCACTACTTGATATGGAGAAGGCTTTCGACCGTGTATGGCATGAGGGCCTCCTGTTCAAACTGCTGAAGAGCCCCATGCCAAGAAGAACGGTCGAAATTATCAAGTCTTTCCTGACGGACCGACGCATCGTCGTCCGAATCGAGGAAACACTTTCAACAGAGAAACCAGTGAAAGCCGGAGTACCACAGGGGAGTTGTCTCTCCCCAATCCTCTATGCGTGGTACACAAATGATATCCCACTGGTGGACCGCGCAAAGATCGCCCTCTACGCCGACGACGCCGCATACTACGTTTCCTCGATCCGGACGAAAATCGCCGTCAGAATAATCCAAGAAAACCTAGACGCCCTTCCCGAATGGCTAGCGAAGTGGAGGATGAGGATGAACGTTGGCAAGACTCAGGCCCTTGTCACGGGCAGAACCAACCTCCCCGCGCCTTTGAAAATACTGGATGAAGAGATCCCATGGGCCCCGGTGGTGAAATACCTCGGGGTCGAAATTGATCGAAACCTGACTTTTACTCAGCATGTGAATACGGTCGTAGGAAAGGCGAAAGGCGCCCGAGCACGCCTTATGCCGGTCCTACGATCAAAGCTGCCACTCCGGGTGAAACTACTCATATACAAGACGTACATCCGGCCGATAATCACGTACGACGAGCCAGGGGCAGAGGGCATAGCCCTGACCCCCTTTCCCCGCCCAACCGCACATTGGACGAGATGAAGACCCAACGAAACAGCAGCACTCGTCTGCGAGCGCTCGAACTGAAAGGTTGTGCGGACTGGGGTACCGATTCGCACCCTCACCAGTGAGAAGGCAAGCAGACCAAGTCGCTCCCGTGGAGCTTTGCAGCTGCGGCTCGGGGGTTACCGAGCAGCACTCAGGGTTCCGCGGTCCGGTAGGGAAACCACTGTTGCGGCCTGGGGGCTACCGGGCAGCACGGTGGTATTCTAAATAGGGATCCGCGTATCAGCGGGGACGTTGGTGCGGCTCGGGGGTTACCGAGCAGCACGACCCCTCGCCAGATAATAAGACTCCACGATAGACTAGGACGGACAGCCCCGTCAGAGGGAGCCCTCCCCGCGTAACCTCTGTAACCTGGGGTAAAACCCCCTTTATGTATAAAGTACCATTGTAAGTAAATAAAGCACACGGCCAGTGGAAAGTGATCCGTATTTAATTTCACCTCCACCGCTAGGAAGCCTCCGACCATAGCTAGCCGAGCACACCAAATCTCACGCGCAGCCGGCGCGTGGGACCCGTAATGTAAGCATTGCCCTTGCAGGTTCGATCCCCGCAAGCTGCAACATTACATGGTATTCTGTAAACTATTGAGTTGCGATTGCATTACTACTAACCTCTGTCACAGTATAAAGATGCAACAGTATGGAAACTATCTATGTCCCATTGAAGCCATAGTTGTCACTTTTAATGTTTTAAGGTATTATTTTTAACAAAACATTCGTTGTTCTGTTGTAGACATTAAATCATGTTAATTCTAGTTACCAAATAAAATGTATGACACCTTCGAAAACCATAAAAACGACACCCAGTACGATATAATTTATTATAATATTTATAAACTTTTGCAGCCGCCATCTAAGATTTGTATTATGTGTTATGTTTTACAAATTTATTATGATTTATGATCGATCATACATGAACACTATTACAATTTTAAAACACATAGCAGTCATTTAAGTGTGACATTTCATATTTTAGATTATATAAAAAAGGTTAAGATGTAGAAATAGTTTCTAACACTCACTACTGACGGCACCGCGAGAACCGCTTAGGGGTTTCGTCGATGCGCATGTTTATGTCAGTGGGCCGTTTCGAACGATTAAAGGTAGTTTCCGTACTGTTCTCTTTATATCTACTGTGCCTCTGTGTTGCTACAGTGGTACACATCTGTCTCAGAGTAAGTATCAAATAGAGTTGTCATTACCGTATACCGGTAATAGACAGAAATGCTACGAACCCAACCAATAGGGTAGTTGACACAATCAAAAATAAATTGCCATGTAATGTTAACTGAATAGTTGTTAGAGCAAACAACTCAATTATTTAAAAAAAAAATATGATTGGATGCATTGGATTAACTTTATTTTGAATAAATAAATGTGTACAAATGTTTCTAAAAGTCAGGTGAACAAAAACGGAAGTAGCTGCGGAAATGATTTCATAAGGGCAAAAACAAACGTGTAATATTATAGTGTTATACCTTATCAACAGATTAAGAATTATGCAAGTGAAGCAAGCATCTAATATTACTGCTTTAAAACTAAATACATACTAGGTCAAAGGACAAGCTGTCGATACATAAACACGGTTATAACTGCAACCACAAATAATAAGTTTACTATAAAATTTTATATTGAATAAATATACCAACGTTTATAATAATATTTAAATGTCAATTCGTTAATCTTGTTTTCACTGTTACACATTTATGGAATAAAGGTTTTTTCTTTTTATGAATGAAAATTAATCTTGGCAGACATACAGACGAACAGACGGGCAACAAAGTGATCCGATAAGGGTTGATTTGTTCTTTTGAGGTGGACAACCCTACAAAGAACAAATTATGCGGCTAAAATGTAGTTTTATTTATGTAGCTTCAGAAATATAAAGTTTTTTCAAGTAGGTAGTTAAGTCTGATAATATATTATAGTCGAGTCTGCTCTAAGAAAGAAGTCAGTTATTGAACTGCTGTTTTGTATGAGTCACGTGGATGCTTTACTAAAACTTGCTAACACGATTGACGAAAAAAGCAAAATTAATGTTTTATGAATTTATACACTTCACTTATCACCTGACATTGAACTGCGCCATTTTGAACACCAACTTATAATAATCCACCACTATCACACGTCAAAACTTAAAAATCAACACAAAAGAACATAAATTATAATATTCATTGTTGGCTTTTTCTCGCCATCTGCATGTTCGAACGAGCAAAACGAATTATAATCACAATACTGTTTGTTTTTTCTTTAGTGACGTCATACGAGTACGACGTATTGGCCGCCATTGAATAATGTTTAAGCACCAATTTTAAAAGTTGCAATATAAACATAGTTTTTTGGTTTAGAGTTCTTAAAAAATATAATTTAAATATGCTAAGTGTGTATTTCGGTCTAGTCCTGATTAATTTAACGTACAATAAAAAGAAAGGTCAACAACCCTACTTCTGAAATATTTCATGATTAACATTTCATGATGCCTAGGAAAAACGTTACCTGGATTTATTTTACTTATCTACATAATTTGAGTGGTAATTGCTACAAAATGCGATTATTTTGGGCTAATTTACATATTATTTCGTATTTCCTTTACATTGTTGCAGTCATGCAAGTTTTGATATAATGCATATTTATTAACAAGGTAAAAATAAGGTGAAAATTGTGGACTTATGAATAAAAGGTTATATTTTAATTTTTAACAAATCTTGTATTCGATAACAATACAAGACTGTTTTTTTACCGACCGTTGTATTGTAAACTCAGATTTCACTAGAACTACAAAAATCTTTTACAAATGTTTGGCACACTTGCTAAGTGTATTATTACTACCGTGACACCTCTATATTATGTATATGTCGCAGGATAATTTGATACTTCGAATCTTCGCGGAAATCCTAGGGGTTTTGCGAAAACGCGGATAATTAGACATAGGCGAAAAATTATCAAATCTTACTGGACAAAGTCAGGATTTTTGCGAAAAGTGCGAAAAGTGCCTAATACCTAAAATTAACGTAAACCAGTCTAAGGCAAAGTCACAAATAGGTACGACGACGAGCGAAGCGAGGAGGAGTGTTAGGTTACTTGTGACCACAACGCGAGAGCCGAGCGAGCGCAGCGAGCGTGCGCTGTTCGCAAAAATCCTGACTTTGTCCAGTAATTAAGATAAGATAATTTTTCGCCTATGTCTAATTATCCGCGTTTTCGCAAAACCCCTAGGATTTTCGCGAAGATTCGAATTAAAAAATTATCCTACGACATATATACTTGCTCTGAGACATCGCTAGTTGTTGTTTTTTTTTTTACCAAAGACGATGTAGATTATTTCGTCTGTATTCAATGCTTCATAAAAGTATTAAAAAGATGGCGGGACAAAGCCCAATAATTATGGTTATCGTTTATTTTGTTAAATTTTTCTACTTTTGTGTTTTTGTGGTGTTGGCTTGTAGTAGTGATGGATTATTAACCGTTATTATGTTCGTAATGGTGCACGAATGTTGGCAAAGTGACTAGAATCATGAGACAATGGTAATTGGTCTTAGTAATGGAACCACTTCGTTACTAGAACGTAACTTAAAGAGGACAGTGACTTGACGAAGGACTTATTTGTGTGACTTGACTTTGACAACTTGAACAACTAACTATGGAGTGGGCTATGCTCGGGGTTTATCTACGTGATCGAATCAGAAATGAGGAGATCCGTAGACGAACTAAAGTCACCGACATAGCCCACAAGATTAGCCAGTTAAAGTGGCAACGGGCAGGCCACATAGCACGCAGAACAGATAGCCAATGGGGCCGGAAGGTTCTGAAGTGGAGACCACGGACAGGCAAGCGCAGCGTAGGTCCTCCACTGACAAGGTGGACTGACGACCTGACAAAGGTAGCAGGACGACGTTGGATGCAGTCGCTTCCAACCGGTCCTTTTGGAAATTTCTGGGGGAGGCTTATGTTCATCAGTGGACGTCCTATGGCTGAGATGATGATGATGATGACTTGAATAATTATTTCACTTGATGCAACATTATGTATTACATAACTATTTAACTTGACGAATGGCAAATGTACAAACACGTGAGTTCAATTATAAAGTAAACAAAGAAGTATTAAAAACTCAGTTTCAGTGATATTTTGACAGTGTTTTGGTAGCAAAATAATCAATTAATGTATTTTTGCTTTAAAACCACTGTATTGATGTTTAGAATGATGTTCAATTGTTACAAGTTTTCAATCTTATTTAAGTGGCATCATTCGCAAGCCGTAGCACGGCCATAGATATAGTATGATTAATCTATGGGGTATGGCCCATAGCTACGCAATTGCAATTGAGAGCAATATATAACAGAATACCGAATTCGACATTAGAAGCAGTACAATCGCAGAAGCGTTGCAGTAGTGTGGCAATAGCTCAGTAGCTAAGAGAATAGCCACCCTGGCAACCAGCAGATTGTTACAGCAATTTGTAAGGCGCGTTGTAACGTGAGTAGTGCGATTGTATGCAATCCGGGCTCAGTCGCGATCGTATCGTCGTCCGTGGCTGGCGTTGCTGTGAATTTTATTTAATGATATATGTAAATGGATGCAAACATTTATACTACAGAAAAAAACCATATTGATGAGAATTTCAGAAATCTTTTAATAACTTGCCACATTTTTATTATAAAAATATAGTTATGGCGTATTTGTACTTTTTTTAGCATGTGATGTTTTGATATGGTGATATGTGTTTGATGTTTTAGTATTTGTGAAAATAATTGTCACGTCATTGTTATTTCTTATCCAAATTTCTAAACTAAACTATAAATAATGATTTTAATTATTAAAAAACATAATAATAGGTATTATTATTTAATGCAGAGTCCAAGAGCGCTTTCCCGGCGCGGAGGGCCCTCCGATGCGGTGGAGCTCTGGCTTCGTATATTTCCTGCCTGTTTCGAGGAGTAAAACTGCATACGACCTAATCCCGAAGGCCTGAGGTTGGCCACAATAAGCGCACAATACAAATAATACTAATAAGATATTACATGGCAATCCCAACCTCGTAGCGGGCGGCACGCACATTAAACGCGATTATTCGAACTAGTTCCGAAAGGTAATTCACTCAAAATAAAATTTTGTATATTTTACGGCGCGAGCGCTGGAGTAATTTTTGGGGAAAATACCTTATTCAAGAAATCCGTACAACCAGAATAACATGCCTCATGATTTACCATAGCTTTCAACACAAGCTCGAACGCCTGTTTTTATCTTTTAGATTCACGAGTCATTTGAACGAGCACATAGTAGCGCGCGCAGTTCAAATATTATAGGCGCATTTTAAAACCGAACAAACCTCCCCCCCGTACAGGCCCTCCTGTACGCTAGGCCATGGGGAGGCGAGACAAGGTTGCACCGCTCACTTGAGCACCAAATCCCCCACCAGGATCTCGGCAAACCGTGGGGTTTTATCCATTCTAAGGTAGAAGTTAACAATGCGCCCCCGACGCCAACGCAGATGAGTTTGCATCCTTAACCAGAACGAGGTCTCCAACACTGGGGGGACTGGTTCTATCTTTCCACTTAAGACGTTGCTGCAGACTATGCAAATACTCGAGTGAACAACGGCTCCAAAAGTTTCGACCCATTTGCTGCAACAACTGATAACGCGACAAACGAGTCGAAACTACCTGCCTGAATTAATAATTGCAGTTATTGCTATGCAGGTTTTTGTACTGTTGTTGTTCAAAATTCTGAATGGCGAACTGTTATGGGCAAACGTGACGCTACGAGCGATGTGTTCGTCTCATCACCAATAGGCACAAAACGAAATTCACCTTAACTATTTGTTTAAAAAAATACCCTTTTCGAAAACAAAATTCTGTACTTATTTTAACGGTTCACGTTTATATTCCCGAAAGGCCGCAGTTACAATAAAAATAAATATTAACACTGAATCCAAATTGATAACTTGCTTGAACCCAAAAATGAACACGGCGTTTATTAGGGACGGGTCGTCTAGAATACTATTCTAGGCCAAATATAACATAACAAATGTAAGTACTCAAGGTCAATTAACAAGGCAATTGACTTTGACTGAGGACTTACACTTGACCATTTTGAAAAAACAGGACTTATTGGTCCTATTTTTTTAAATAGTTTAAAATGGATGGCGTTGATGACACTTGATGCAGCCATAAATATATATACCTAAAGAATTTGTGAAATGGCAAATGTACAAATCATCATCATCATCATCTCAGCCGTAGGACGTCCACTGCTGAACATATGCCTCTCCCATAATTTTCCAAAAGGACCGGTTGGAAGCTGTTGCATCCAACGTCGGAAAAATGTCCACCGTGTCGGTGGACGACCTAGGCTTCGCTTGCCGGTTCGTGGCCTCCATTTCAGAACCTTCCAGCCTCATTGTCCATGTTCTGCGTGCTATGTGCCCTGCCCACTGCCACTTTAACTGGCTAATCTTCTGGGCTATTTGGGTGACTTTCGTTCTTCTAGGGATCTCCTCATTTTCGATTCGGTCACGTAGAGAAACCCTAAGCATAGCCCTCTCCATGGCTCGTTGTGCGACTTTGAGCTTGCTTATGAGGCATTTAGTAAGAGACCACGTTTCAGTGCCAGTCATCACTGGTAACATGCATTGGACAATGACTCTTGTCTTGAGAAATTGTATGTACAAATGTACGAGACCATTTGTTAAGGACAGCGAGCTAGACCCGCAGTCAGCTTAATTAGTTTAAGTTTTAAGAGTAACTTAGATATAATATCATAATTAGCTTTGTATGATTATTAAAATTAACGTCACATATAAGCATAGGTATATTGTAACCAATCACGTAGCTTATCCAGAATGACCTTCAAAATAAAACAGAGAACTTAATAATAAAGGAAGAGATAGGAAAAAGAACCTTTTGGATAGGCCGAAATGTAAAACAATACGGGAGGAGTATGTATTAGTTGCGAGACTCAGTTGGGTACTTAAGTAAGCTTAATTTGTACAATAAATTTCTGGCTGAGTGCCATCTGCGCTCGCCAACCGTCCGGTGACGCTGTAAATGCCAGTAGAGGCAAAAAGCATTAGTCCGTTCTAAAAAAAAAAAAATACAATAAATGAGGATCGCCTGTACTGTAAATGCGCACGCTGTAACCCGTTCCATTTACTGCGTATCTACAAGCATTTCCTAAGGAAATTCTTGCCGATCGCTCCCGTAGCCACGGCTGCGGAGGGGATACTTTGCCCCACGACTGCCGGAGTGAGTACTATGCTTGCATAATACTCGCTCCAGTACTCGCGCACAGTACACTCGCCCAGCCGCCCTCATGGACTGCGGCGACCCTAAAAAAGGTCCTTCTAAGGGCCACTCGCTGACAGGGGAACTAACCACTCCCCCGACGCAAAAAGGGTTTTAAGGGCCACGTAACCCGACCACGAGCTACTCAGAGTAGCGACAGTGACTCCTCCGACTACGAGGGTGGTAACCCCCACGTATCGGATGACAGTGTGAAGCGCACGGAGCGCGCAACCAAGTCAGCATTATCACCGAGGCGGCGACACGAGCGTGATATCATCACACTCGCTCGGCTTATCGAAGCCGAGGCCCTCTCCGAGGAAATGCTGAACTGGATGGGCATTTACGTGCGCATCGAAGAAGCCGAGTTAGAAGGACGAGACATGTCGGACGCGGACCGCAAAGTGTTAGCACTTGCGCAACGCTCATTAATCACATTCCCACCTACTAAACCGCTAGCTTTCAATGCGCGGAGGCGCAAGCTTACCAGCCCACTAAAGCCCGTAGACGACCCGAAGAAGCCGCGGATCGTTAGATCGCAATCTGCGAACCCTCCTGCGAAGGAGAGAGAGGGACAGACTGATGCCGTCCCCGTACAGGAAGGAAAGGGACAGCAGGATATGCGTCCGGCGGGAGTGCAAGCGAGACAGCAAGCACCCCGCGCAACCGCTCAAGCGACAGTACGTCCACCCGTACACACGGGTGCACGTTCGAACGTCCAGACGACTATGCGCCCGCCCGCCCAAACGGCCGCCCGCCCGCCCAGCAAAGAAACCGCACGTCCATTCACATCGATGGCCAGTACAAGCGCTGAGCCCAAGCCTCAAAGACCGAGACGTAAAGTCGCCGAAACGCAGTCAGACTCGGATCTGGACGCGCAAAAGCCCTCGTCGTAACGCAAACCGGATCGCAGGGCGGTACAAAGGACCCCCCGCGCACCGCACCAAAACAGCCGCCGAGACAAATGCCTACCGTTAGAACGGGACAGCAAGAGGTGAAGGACGTACAGACCCCCTCACCCCCTGTAACTGCAAGTGAGAAAGAGAAAGGGGCACGCTATCCCCCTCTAATCGTAGAACGGATAGAGAACTGGACGTTCCATTTTAAGCAAATAGCGTCTATACTGGGACTACTACCGCCAAATGGACGTCCGTTCGGGCAAGGAATCCGCTTTATGCCTACAGAGGAAGCTGAATATCGCGCCCTATAAAACTTACCTTTCACAGCTCGAGAAGGAACAAAACATAAGTTGGTTTAGCTACTCGCTGCCAGCTGAGCGAAGCCTGAAAGTTGCCCTCCGGGGTTTGCCCGCGGACACGGACCCCGAGGAAATAAAAGTGGCCCTTATAGAGAAGGGTTTCGAGCCGGAATATGTTAAGAACATACAAGCCAGGCAAGGGCGCCCTGGCAGTATTTTCTACGTGCAGTTAAAAAAGAATGCTCAAACGATTCCAGCCATTTACGATATAGATGAGCTGCTACTGATGCCGGGAGTAATCATTGAAGCATGGCGCGGCAAGAAGGGCCCTGCACAATGCCACCGCTGCCAAAAATTCCGCCACAGCTCACACAACTGCCACCGAGCCCAGGCTTGTGTGCGCTGCGGCGAAGAGCACTCGGCGAAGGAATGCCCTCGCCCTAGAGAAGAACCGGCAACTTGTGCTAACTGCCAGGGAATGCACCCCGCCAATTTCAAAGCCTGTCCGGTGTTCAGGAAGGAAATAAGAAACAAAACGGCGGGGACCATAGCTACTACCCAGACGATTCGTCGAGGTGTCGCTCCGATAGTCCCAGCCACTATCGAAGAGACTGCGGAGGCCACGCTTATGGCACCGGCAAACCTACCAAAGGGTGCCGGTCCAAAAACAGCAAAAAATAAAAACAAAAAACCAAAGAAAAAGGTACAGCAGCCACAACAAACACAAAAAGAGCAGCACCAACAACAACAAAAAGATAGAAGAGTTCCAGACAATACAAGCCTTGGGTGTGCTAGTCAACATTGCCGGAGAAACGCGGCGATTGTTTGCGGCATATAAGCCGCCGAAGATAACGTTAAACCCAGGCGAATTAAGACGCCTTTTTTTTTTTTTTTTGCGTGGGGAAAATGCTTTTACGCATACCCGCTCGCTGGGAAAAGCGCGCGGGTTATGTCGAACTCTCACTACCGACTAAAAACCCCACGATGTCCTTCGGCAACGACTGCAAACAAGGCCACGGGTCCGTTTGCGCACTCTCCGCAGCCCTGTCTTGCCGACGTCCGCCCATCGATGTTTCAGGGCAGACACACCTCGGAGGAGGGACAGAACGCCCTCCTCATACGGCTCCAGCGACGCACTGGGACATCCAGCGCGTCGCCGCCTCGGAAGGACCTCATGGTTGAGGGGTGCCAGACGTCCCCACGTCCCCAGGCCCTCCTAGCGGAGACGGTGTTCGAGCTCTAATAGCTCGCCTCCGTGTCCGCGCCCTCCGGAGCGGGAGAGAAAGAGGATTAATCTCTCTCTTGCGCTCTTCGGTCTCCCTCTGCGACATCACGTCCTCGCAGAAAGAGACCATCGCCTCCCATGACATCTCGTCATCGACCATCCTGGCTAAGATGGTCGGTAAGGAGAGGTCTCCCCCCACCACTGCGATCAAGGATCGCCTTGATTCCGCCGCCCCCGGGCACGCCTCCAGTACGTGTTGCGCGGTTTCTTCCACGCAGCCGCACTGGTGGCACACTGGGGTTACCTCCCTCCGGGCTACGTTGCACAAGTACCTCCCGAAGCATCCATGCCCCGAGAGGACCTGTGTTAGCCGGAAGGTAAGCGACCCGTGGCGTCGATGGACCCACGTTTCGAGTACGGGCCGGACTGCCTCAAGAAACCTTGTAGCTCCAGCTCCCCTCCGTGAGTCCACGGCTAGCCTACTACTCCAGGATGCCATGGCGGCCTCCCTCGCATCGGTGCGCCACTGTGCCACCTCCCGTGGGGCCGGGCAAAGATCATCCTTTCGCGCCCGCGTTCTTAACCAGAAGACCGAGGACAGAACCTCAGCCTCTAGGTCCCACGGGAGGGATCCAGCCAGGACACTTGCTACCTCGTGTAAAAGGGTGCGGTAGCCCCTGCATACTCTCACCGCCATGACCCTCTGAGCCCTACGGAGCAGGGCAGTCTCTTGAGAGTTCAGGGACCCTGCCCATATGGGAGCGCCATAGAGGGCCATGGAGCGCACCACTCCCATATAAAGGTGCCGGCAGCTTCTGTTTCCCCCTCCAAGGTTCGGCAGTAAGCGACCCAGGGCAGTAGCCGTTGCAACAAGCCTGGGGGACAGCTGCTGAAGGTGGGCTCTGAATCTCCACCTGCTGTCAAGTACGATGCCGAGATACTTCAGCGTCGACTTGACAGCAATGGAGGTCCCTCCCACCATAATATTGCTGCCTGGAGGCGGCGCCCTCCGAGGTCCGTGAAAGCATATAGCCTCAGATTTATGTAGCGCCACCTCAAGACCCAACCGCCGGATCCTGGCCACTACCGCTGCAACTCCGGCAGTAGCCGAAATTGACGCCTCTCGGACCGTTCCCCCCTGGGCGGTAACCAAGGTATCGTCGGCGTAACACACGATACTGACGCCCCCAAGGCTGGTACCCCGCAAGACCCAATCGTATCCAATGTTCCACAGAAGTGGTCCAAGATCCGACCCCTGTGGAACGCCACATGTAACGGAGTTCCGCCCCCCGCCCTCTCTCGTAGGATAGACCACCTCTCTCTCCAAGAGGTAGTTGCCAACGATACGTTGTAGGTACTGGGGTACGCCATGATATTCCAGCTACGCTAGGATTGTGCTCCACGGCAGGCTATTGAAGGCATTGGCAATATCCAGTGATACCGCCAACATAACCCCGCCGTTAGAGCACACCTCCTCAGAGAGGTCGTGGACACGAGCTATCGCATGCAGTGTCGAGCGACCTCTCCGGAATCCGTACTGGTTATCAGATAAATCGGGGCCGACGTTCGTGAGGTGCTTGACGAGGCGGGCGGCGACGATACGCTCTAGAAGCTTGTCAGCCTCGTCAAGCAGCACTATAGGGCGATACCCAGTTGGCTCATTTGCGGGACGTCCCTCCTTCCGCAAAAGGACAAGCCGGCCTCTCTTCCACTGCTTCGGGAACTTCCCTTCTCGCATACAGCGGTCAAAGAGGGCTGTTATTCTAGGCTCCAAGGCATCAAGAGCAAGAGCCCACGCGCGTCCGTGTATCCCGTCGGATCCCGGTGCCGTATTCTTGGCCCTCATCTTAAGCACGGCTGCGCCTAACTCCCTCTAGAAGTTTCGGGCACAACCTCTTCCTCGTCACTTCTCTGAGATGCCGACGTAATGGGTGATGTGGGCATTGTACCCGGACTACTGGGGAACAATCCTTCAACAACTCGCTGGAGGACAGGAACCTGCAGCGCGCTGGTAACAGGGGGAGCCCAAGGGCGGAGCTTCTGTCTCGCTAACATGTACGGCCGCCCCCATGGGTCTTGGCCCTGGCCTCAGTTGCAGCTTTTCTCCTACTCGCCCCTATCTTAGCATGCCTTGCCCCCTGAGAGGTGTTCCGCTTGTTTACCAGCAGCTGCACACAAAGTGCAGTGCGGGGCAGCAGAGCAGTCGCAGGTCTTGTGGCCATTTTTCCCGCAGCGATGACACTCATCGTTGCGGTCAATATCTGACGCGCACTGGGCCCTGAAGTGGCCCATCACGTGACAACGGTAGCAGCGACGGGGTCTGGCGTCCAGTATTTGGACCCTTGCCGCTACCCATCCTACAAGTAGGCGGCTGCCGTTTGCCCCTATCTTTTTGGCAGCCGTCATACGGCACCGCACAAAGGCGACACCCATTCCCGCCGCACCTCTCCGAATCTCGCCAGCTTTAACAAGCGACGGATCGCACTCCCCTGTTTTGGCGATGGCCTCCACCAGCTCCGAGGGGGCGATAGAGTCGTCAAGGCCACTCACCCGTAAATCAGTGGTTACCATCGGCCTCGAGACCCTGATGTCTTCTGCCTCCTGGAAAACCTCCTGGAGCTTCGCCGCCAGGGAGTCCGCTTTAGCGGCCTTTTCCACGCCGGGCACCTCAAGTATGCGAGCTCCAGTAGCCGCAGTCCTTATTTTTTAGGGTGGCATCCCAAGAGCCCCGAGGTCGATGTGACTTTTGGCCTCTGCCAGAACCTTCGCGTAGCTCAGGCTTCTCTCCTCCGCCCCTGGCAGCAGCGTTATTACTACTGCTGCGGTGCGAGGAAGGCGAAGTTTTGCCACCTTTGGTTTAGCAGGTGCCCTGGGCCGTGCCTGCTGAGACAGTGTCGTAGATTGGGGTTTCATCGGCCGTGCCTCCCTTTCCTTCTTTCTTGAACCTAGCCTTACCACTTCGACCCAAGGTTGAAGTAGAGCCTCTGTTACGGACGGTTCAGCAGAACTAACCGCGGTCGCTGCCGTCTTTTGTGTTATGGTCCCTTTGCCTTTGCCTTTCTTGGTTTTTGGGCTCTGGGACATGGCGAGGGGAGGGTACAGGAGGGGGTACCTCACGGTGTGAATCGTCTCTTGCTCTCTCTTCGTTTCGCCGATCTGCGGCCAACGGGGGCCTGAGGCGCTTTTCTGGAAGCAACCGTTCCTCTAGGTTCTCGAAGCGAGCGCTTATCATGGTACCCACCTGGACCATGACGGTTCGCATGATGTCTTCGAGGACTGGCTCCCGGAATGTATCCGGGGCCCGGGCTGGGTGTGGTGCTGGTTGCACCTGAGCTGACCGCAATTCTGCTACCTCCTTTCGTAGCAACTCGAGCTCATTCGAAAGTCACATGTTTGCCGTCTCTAGTCGGCAAACCTCCTCAGGCACTGTGCGGGCCCGTATCTCATCCACTGAGACTTTTATTGTCTCAGCGGCTTCCTTTAGGTACTTTACGTACGTCCCTTTTAAGTTGGAGGATGTCTTGGCTACCTTTTGTATGGTCTCCAAGGACTCATCCACCAACTTCCCCAGATCTGCCGTATTCTTTACCGTTCCTGGTTCAATCACGGCTATTCTTGGTGTCTTCCTGAAGAAATCAGCTGTCGCCTCCCTCTTTTTCCGAACCTCTTCAGCTAGCTCATTCTCGGCTTCCAGCCGAAGCTCTTTGGCCTTGGCCGCTTTAAGATCGGCTTTGGCTTTCGCAAAAGCGACGTGTTGACCGATGGTATATGGTATACCGCGTCCAGTCCGAGATGATGCCACTTTAGGTATCGGCAGATCGTCGTCCTCCGTATCCTCGCTGTCTCTCCGACGTTTCCGCCACAGACCACCCGAAGATGCACGTGATGTGACTGTCTGCAGGCTCATATCGGAGTCTGATGCCGGAAAATCCATCAATTTCGACCCTGACAATAGGTCGTCGT
This sequence comes from Selenia dentaria, assembly GCA_917880725.1. Lineage (NCBI taxonomy): Eukaryota > Metazoa > Arthropoda > Insecta > Lepidoptera > Geometridae > Selenia > Selenia dentaria. The sequence continues at coordinate 11,983,636 of OU862877.1, read as the reverse complement.
TACCGGGCATACGTTGAGAACTCGCACTACGCGTCATGCCCTGCCGGTTCTCCTTCTTCCCCAAACTCGCGCTACGAGCGTCCTGTCCTCTCCGGTTATTCAGCCTATCTAGGCTAGCACTACGTGCTTCCCTCCTCACTCGTTCGTCTGTAGTAGCGCAGCGAGTTAAAATAACTCGCGCTTCGCTCTCCTTGTCCACTTCCGCGTTCGTCAGCTTCTTCTCCATGTTTTCTTCAGCACTTGCTGGACGATAATTGCTCCCCCCGTATACGTTGGAGCAGGATGCCGAAGCACCAAGGGTTTCCCCAGCCTCGCTGAGGCCGGGACCCTTCCGGGGACTTTTTTCATTATGCGTCATTTTCATGTTTTTTTCCTTTTTTGGAGGGGGTTTGGTCCCCCTATGCTAGGTGGTCTATCGGCCGAGACGACCATGATAGAGTCCACGAGCCCGGAGGTATGGCGCAAAGCGACAACACACCCCCGGACTCGTAGCCCCCAACAACCCCATCGTCGACCACCGAAACTTGAGGACACACAACAAAAATACGACAAACACAAGACATAAAACACAACACAAAACAAAATAAACAAGATAAGACAATGCGAGATGAAAGCCTCCACTAAGATAAAAGCTCTAACTGGATGCTTACTTCTCGCCGTCCAGACATAATGTCGGACTCTCACTGCACTCCAAGAGCACCTTCACAGAGGTCCTTTTTATGCCATCCAGGCTTAATGCCTAGGCCCGTCCCATGACGCTCCTCACCAACTACGCCATCTTGCCCCATCCACTGTGCCCTTTTTTTTTTTTTTTTTTTTGACGCTGGGAAAAAATGCATTACGCATCCCCCCCATTGGGGATAGGGGGGGTATGTGGGACTCCCCGGTTCAACCGGTATACCCACTAAACTAACCCAGCGGCACTCCGGCTTCGTCTGTGTGGAGGAGGACTGGGAAGTTGGCAGAGCCTCTACGTCCAGTCCCCCACCGACGACCGCCCGCTTTTACAGCGGGGCCTGCACGCCCCTCCCGACAGGAGGGGCCAGGGAATGACCAGGAGTGCTCGGCCATTCCCGCCCGACGGAGGTGGTGAATAGGTGCAATGCAAGAGAAGGCGCCCCCGCGCCTAACTCTCGCTATTCACCACCGGGAGGCAGAAGGCGCAATCGCCTTCTTCCGCCCCTTCTTCGTCTACGCAGTGGCGCCGCAAGGGGGTCTTCCTCTCTTGCGCGCTCTGCCACCTCCTTTTGGGACATCACGTCTTCGCAAAAGGAGGCGACCGCTACCCAGTTCCCCTCACTCTCCAGCATGGCGCTGACAACGCTGGGGAGCGAGAGGTCCGGCCCGACTACGGCAACCAAGCTGTGGCGCAGCTCGGACCACGACGGACACACCTCGAGGGTGTGCTGCGCCGTGTCCTCCGTTGCGCCACAATCATGGCATGTCGGTGTTTCCTCCCTTCCGATCCGGTGCAGGTATGATCCGAAGCATCCGTGCCCGGATAACACCTGCACCAGACGGAATGAGAGGAAACCGTGGGACCGCCTGAGCCAGTCTTGTAGGACCGGCCCGAGAGCGTCCAACGTGCGGCGACCAAAAGTGGCGGAGGCGAGGTCCTCCGTCCAATGGTGGACGACTGCGTCCCTAGCCTCACGGCGGACAGCCACCCGCTCCTCCAAGGTGGGGCGCTCCCCGAGCGCCTTACGCCTCGCCGTCCACTCGTACACTTTGGCGAGCACCTCTGCCTGGAGCTCCCAAGGAGGGGTGCCAGCCAAAGCGCACGCCGCCGCGAAGCCCACCGACCGGTAGGCTCTCGCCACCCGCAGTGCAATGGCCCTTTGGGGCCTGCGGAGAGTAGTGGCGTTCTCCCTCTTTTGAAGGGAGTCAGCCCAGATAGGAGCCCAATAAAGGGCCATACTCTTCAAGATGCCGGCGTATAAGAGCCGGCACCGCGCTTTGGGCCCCCCCAAGTTCGGAAGGAGCCAAGAGAGCCCTCTCTTGGCTCCTTCCGAACTTGGGGGACGCGACCTTTAGCAGGCGCGTCGACAGCCCGCTGAAGTGCGGGCCGAAGCGCCACCTGCTGTCGAGCACTAGGCCCAGATATTTCATCTGGGCTTTCACCTCGATCCTGACCCCCTCCACGATAATGTGGGCGTCAGGGGGAATGCGCTGCCGAGGCCCGTGGAAAAACACGGCCTCGGTCTTATGCAGTGCCACCTTCCAGCCTAGGCGGCGGATCCTTCCCGCGATCAGGGATCCGCCGGCCGAGGCCAGACTCGCCGCCTCCCTGAAGTCTCTCCCCCGGGCAGTGAGTAGAGTGTCATCCGCATAGCAGATGACACTCGTGCCACGGAGGAGATTTCCCCGCAGGAGCCAGTCGAATCCGATGTTCCACAAGAGAGGTCCTAGGACAGACCCCTGTGGAACACCCGACCCTGCATCATACTGGCGAAGCTGGCCCGAGCGGTCCACGAGGAGGACAGCTCGGTCCTCCAGATAGTTGGCCAGAAGCCTCCGCAGGTAATGAGGCACACCATGGTAGCGGAGTGCCTCCAAGATTGTCGAGTGGGGGACGGAGTTGAAGGCGTTGGCTATGTCAAATGACACAGCCAAAACTCCGTCTCTTGCCCCGACAGCCTCCTGCACTTGACCCTTGAGTAGGGCCAGCGCGTCTACAGTCGAACGCCCACTTCGGAAACCGAAATGGGCGTTCGACAGGTCCGGTCCGTGCCTGCGCAGGTGGCCATTCAGCCGCTTGGCGATGATCCCCTCGAACATTTTACCGACCTCATCGAGCAGAACGATGGGCCGGTATGCCGAAGGGGAGTCCGCTGGGCGTCCCTCCTTTCGGAGTAGGCACAGCTGCCCTTCCTTCCAAGGTTTCGGGAACCTTCCAGACGTGAAACACGCGCTGAAGAGGTTCCGAAACCTCTCCTCCATCTGGGAGGCGGCGAGGGCCACCACCCTTGCGGGAATGCCGTCCGGTCCAGGGGCTGTCCTCTTGGCGCGGAGGCGGAGGGCCTCCTCTTCAAATTCCGCTGCAGTGGGTGGAGGTGCCTCCTCCTCCTCATCCTCTGACGTCTCCGTACCCCGAGGGGGTTCCATCACTGGTGGAGTAAAGTTGGTCCCGGACGGAAACAGAGACCTAACCACCCCATCCAGCAATGTCGGCTCTAGGGTCTCCGTCAGCGGGGGACCAAAGGGGCGCAGTTTGTTCCGCGCCGCCTTATATGGTCTCCCATAAGGGTCTTTGTCTAGGCCTTCCAGCATTTTGGCTCTCGCCGCGTCCTCGGCGGCGGCAATTGCCGACTTGAGGACCCTCTTTGCCTCTACGTAACCAGCGTAGAGAAGGACCTCGTTGGCCTCATCTCGTCGGCTGCGTCGTCGACTCCGCGTGTAGGCCCTTCTTGCTGCCACACATGCGGCCCGGAGCCCGCGAGTTCCTCCGTCCACCAATAGACGGCACGACGGGGAGGTCGGCGGCGAGACCGCGGCATGCTGGCGTTGCACACCTCGGTCAGGGACTGTCTCAGTTGGACCGCTGCGGAGTCCACGTCCAGGCCTTTGAGAGGAGGTGCGAGCCAGTCCTGGACAAACGCCGCCTCAATAGCCGCCTCTCGGTCCAGGCGAGTGAGAGCCCACCGTGGAAAAGGGGAAGGCCCTGAGGGGACCGTTCTTCGGGGGCTCTGGGTGGAGATGTCGAACCGCACATATCGGTGGTCCGACAAGGTCTCCACCATCTCCACCCGCCAGTTCACGACGCGGGTGGCTAGAACGGGGGTAGCGAACGAGACGTCCACCACTGACCCTCCCCGTTGCCGCACACACGTCTGGACCGTCCCTCTGTTGAGGGAGACACCGGACGAGGCCGCCCAGTATTCAACGGCGCGGCCCCGGACGTTGCAAGAAGCGGCTGGGTTACCCCAGACCGTCGACTTGGCATTTAAGTCACCCAGTACGACGACCTGGCGTGGCGCCACCCTACCGACCACTGCGGTGAGGATTTCGAGAAATATCTCGAAATCCGAGAGAGGGCGGTTTGGGGAGAAATATACGCCTACAAAGGCTATATCCCCCCACGCGGCGGCCACATATCCCGGTCCCCTCTCCAAGAGCGAGAGGGGAGGGGAGTCTGTGGAAGACCGCGATACCACTGCCACCAAACCATCCCGATCACCCAGCCAACGGCTAGGGATCGAGTATGGCTCGGCAACCACCGCCACGTCCACCAACCACTCAGCCATGGACTGGATAAGCAGATCCTGTGCTGCTTTGCAGTGGTTGATGTTCGCCTGGAGGATGCGATGCTCAACCCTATCCATTATTCCGACATCGCACCCCCCTCATCAACCGCCGACGTTCCCGATTCAGGGACGGTGGTAGCCACGGCAGGCCTGGTCAACGCCTGCACTTTGCCCTTCTTAGGGGGAGGATTACAGTTCCTCCCCTTCATGACGTGGTCCGCCGGGCGGCCACTGGCGGCACACACCGCGCAGCGTGGCGTTGCGGCCGTGCAGGTGGCGGATCTGTGCCCCTCTTTACCGCAGCGGTAGCAGCTGTCCGCCCTATCCACCTCGGAAGGACAGAGGGCCCGCGTGTGCCCGATCCCGAAGCACTTGAAGCAGCGCAGAGGCTGATCATCAAGTGCTCGGACTCTGCAGGAGCTGAAGCCCACCGACAGTCGTCCTTTAGCGAGGACGGCTTTAGCCGCAGTGACTGGACACTCGAGGCGGATGGTGCCCATGCCACCGCGACCAGACCGGATGCCCCGACCCTGCACTGCTGCGACGTCGCAGCCCCCAATTGCCGCAACCGCCGCAACCACCTCCTCTTTGGTGACCGAATCGTCCAGATCCGTCACCTCCAAGGTGGCAGACTTTACGGGCCTGACCACCTTAGCCACATCCGCTATGACCTCTTTCAACTTAGTTGCAAAGAGGTCCGCGTTGGCGCCACCCTGTGCCCCCGGCAACTCGAAGATTCGAGCCCCAGCTTGGGTCCGACGACACGTAACTGCTTTGATCCCCAGTTGTGTGGGATCGGCGTTAGTACGAGCCCGCTTCAGGACAGACTCGTACGTCTCTCCTCGCTCTGCAGCCTCAGCGGTGAGCTTCACCACAACGGCCGCGGTCTTGGGGGGAACCAGAGGCTTAGGCTTCTTCCCACCAGCGGACGCCTTTTTGGCTGCAGGAGCAGCGACATTGGCCTCCGGGGCCAACTTTTTCCCCTTCCCCTTTTCCCCTCCCTTGCCGGTCCCCTGGGACGGGCAGGGAAGGGTGGTAGCGGGTGTGGCAGGGGGGATGGCCGTTCCCGCTTTTTTCTTGGCCTTGCCCTTCCCCTTCCTAACCACCTCCGTCCACGATTGGTTGGACGGGGTGGAGGAAGGTAGAAGGGTGTCCTCCTTTTGGAAGGAAGGCCCCGGCTCGTTCGGCCTCTTGTCCGCTGCGAGTGGTGGTCGGAGGCGTTTTTCCGGCAAGAGCCTGTCTTCGATGCCAGCGAAGCAGGCTCTCGTGAAGGCCCTTTCCTCCATGACAACCTTGCGGATGATATCCTCAAGGTTGGAGGAAGGAGACTGTTTAGCGGCTGGTCTTGGTTCAGCCTGAGTCGGCCGTACCGTGGCTTCAGCCAGCTTTTGTTGCAGCTGACTGACCTCCGACTGCAGGCGGTCGACCTTCGCTTGTAGTTGCCGCGTTTCATCAGTTGCGGTGCGTTGCACCAGCTCCCGAATTATGCCGCGCATACTCGCGGCCCTGCACTTCAGGGACTTCTGAAAAGTCCCTTTTAAGTTGGAGGACTTAGAGGCAACCTCGACTATCTCCTCCTCATCCTCCTGCGCCATGCGCTCCATCTCGATCAGGGAGTGGTCCGAGTAATTAACGGTGGGCGCACCGTACCCGGACTTGGCCCGCGCGGTGCGCGCCTGTTTCTCCTTAGCGGCGACCTTCTCCTCTAGGTCTTGCTGGAGCTGCACCCGCCGAGCCAGGTTCAGCTGGCGTTGAGCGTCTGCAAGACCCACGTCGTGGGTGTCCGCAATTACCTTGGAAGGCCTTTTGGACTTAACCCTTTTGGGCTTACTTCTCGTAGAGTCTGAGGAGCAAGACCCGGTCTTCAGGAAAGCCCGCTTCTGTGCTTGTTGGCGACCTTCCACTATCGCCAACGAAGCATCCGACTCGAATGAAAAGGACTCGTTGTCGGAGTCAGAGATCTCATCCGCCCTAGCGAATACGCTAGCCACGGATGGTGCGCGGCTAGGCTCCGACGCGGACTCGTCGGCATGGCCCTGAGAAGGGCCTTTTGGTTGGCCCTGAGAAGGGCCTTTTGGTTGGCCCTCAGAAGGGCCTTTTAGGAAACGCCCGGAGGCGTCTCGCGCTGGTTTCTTAGGCATCTCAGCCTCCGCAAGTGTCGTTAATAAGCCGCAATGATATTAACGACGCACAGTGCACTTTAGCCGAGCCCAGTCTGCCACTCCGTTACGGTGGTCAGAGCTGGGTCGTTTCCAGGGGACACGACGAGGACGTATCCACTGTGCCCTATGCTAACTTCATAGGGACACGCAGAGGGACGCCATCTCGCCAGGTTTTTCGCCAACGGTCAACCAGATCCCATGTAGAGAAGTTGTTGACCGTTGCCCAGGGTGCACCGTCCCGAAATGCTGCTTTTCCCTCCAGATAAACTGTATCCAAAAGGGACCAGCAGCCTTCGAGCACACGTGGAGGTAACCTGACCAAGCACCCCGAATTAAGACGCCTACTACAAGCCAGAGAACCCACACTAATTGCCGGAGACCTCAATTCAAAGCACACCCACTGGAACTCAACTAAGATAAACCGGGATGGTAATATCTTACTCCAGGATTCGGTAGACCACGGCTATGACGTCATGGGGCCGGACGAGCCGACTCATTATCACCACAGCGATGATGGGGACATACTCGACGTCACCATTTTGAAGGGATTCAGAACACCGCCTACTCAGACCGTGTTACCGGATCTCCCCTCTGATCACCGCCCAGTACTCCTGACGCTGACGGAACTCCCAAGCAGGGTCGCCGCCCCAGCTCGGAGGCGGAAGATATGCTGGGAGACATTCCAGAGAGAAGCGCAGGAGCGGACCACTACGAAGCCAATAAACACCGTGGAAGACTTAGAAAGGGCGACTGAAGAACTGACCACAGCCATCCAAACCTCCCTCGAGACAGCATCGCACACCACCACGCCGGTAGAGAGGGAACCCGGCATGGATCAGGAACATTATCAGCGAAAAAAGGGAGACGAGGAAGCTGTGGCAGCAAACCAGATGTTCTCGACTAAAGAGCAAGGTGAAGCAAGCGGTCTTCACGCGCTGGTGGAGCGCGTGAAGACCGCTCTACAGGATCATGCCACGCATAGTTGGTACGCACACTTGGACTCTGTGGCCACAGAGTTACCTACAGTCCACAGACTTTGCAGCCAACTATCGCGCACCCCGGAGCCGACTAGACCACTGATCATGAGGGACGGCCTGTTGAAATTCGTAGCCATAGACCGAGCAGAGATTCTTGCAGATCACTTGGAGGCGCAATTTCAACCCAACCCGACCAGCGATGCCACTCAGACTGACAGTATAAGCAGACAGGTAGAACAATACCTGTCTGCAATACCGGACGTGACCGAAGAGGAGGAGGCGCACATCATTTTCTCACCGGGCAGGGTGCAGAGGATGATAAGGCGCCTACCCAATAAGAAAGCCCCAGGGCTCGACAAGATTTCAAACGAAACACTGAAGCACTTGCCGCACAGAGCCCTGGGCGCCCTCACAAGGATTTACAACGGGATAGTGCGCTGTGTCCATTTCCCGAAGACCTGGAAGGCGGGCGTCGTAATAATGCTCCCTAAACTCGGAAAGGAGCCAAAGAGACCGGACAGCTACCGCCCGATCACGCTGCTTAGTACCCTCTCGAAGACATTCGAGAGGCTACTATTACCGCACCTAGCACCGCACATCACACCTCGAGAGGAGCAGTACGGGTTTAGGGCAGAGCATTCGACTACACTCCAACTGACGCGCGTCATTAATGAAATGGCCACGAGCCACAACAAGAAGGAATATGTTGTGGCCGCACTACTCGACATGGAGAAGGCCTTCGACCGTGTATGGCACGAGGGCCTCTTGCTCAAACTGTCGAAGAGCCCGATGCCTAAGAAAATCGTTGAAATTATAAAATCTTTCCTGACGGACCGACACATCGTCGTACGAATTGAGGACGTTACATCATCGCAGAAACCGGTCAAAGCAGGAGTACCACAGGGGAGTTGTCTCTCCCCAATCCTCTATGCATGGTACACCAACGACATACCGTTGGTGGGCCGCGCAAAACTCGCCCTCTACGCCGACGACGCCGCATACATCCGCCTCGATTCGGACGGAAGCTGCCGTCAGGACAATCCAGGAGAATTTGAACGCCCTTCCTGAATGGTTGGCAATGTGGAGGATGAGAATGAACGTCGGCAAGACCCAGGCCCTTGTCACGGGCAGATCTAACCTCCCCACAAACCTCAAGATCCAAGACCAAGAGATACCATGGGCCCCGGTGGTGAAATACCTCGGGGTCGAAATCGACAGGAATCTGACTTTCGCACAACACGTGAACACGGTCGTAAGAAAGGCGAAAGGCGCCAGAGCACGCCTTATGCCGGTCCTACGTTCTAAGCTGCCACTCCGGGTGAAACTGCTTGTCTACAAGACTTACATCCGGCCGATTATCACGTACGCCGCCCCGGCGTGGTACGCACAAACGGCCACCTATCTACGTTCGAGACTGCAAGCTCAAGAAAACATAACATTACGCGCTATCGTCGAAGCTCCGCGATACGTCAGGAATTCGACGATAGCCAGAGACTTAAAGACACAGAATATCAAACAATTCATAGAACGCCTCACCACCAAGATGTTCGCTATGGCGGACGCTTCGCGAATTCCCCACTTCAGGGGCATCGCACCCCATCACACAAGACCTCCCGACGCTCGCGGGACAAAGAAATTGAAGCCAACATCAAGAGTCCCATAAGAATCTGATGACATTGAAGAAGAAGAAGACGCGAGGGTGGATCCGCCGGTGGTTGCTATCGCGGTCGCCGATCAGTTCGCTGGGCTTCCCCTAGGGCCACTAGGGGTCTCACCCGGTGTGCTTGACTCGCCCCGACATCAGTGACCACCGGTTGGAAAAACCCGTGAAGCCGACCATCCAAGGACCCGTTCATTTTAATGAACGGAGACGAGCCAGGGGCAGAGGGCATAGCCCTGACCCCCTTTCCCCGCTCAAACCGCACTTTGAGTGAGACGAAGACCCAACAATAAATGATGTCCGTCCGGTGACGCTGTAAACCGTCCGGTGACGCTGTAAATGCCGGTAGAGGCAAACAGCATTAGTCCGTTCTAAAAAATAAAAAAAATACAATAAATGATCCCCTCTATTACGCAGTATATCAAAGACTGCTCCCGCCGCCACTTCGACAAAGCTCCCCACCACTCAAATCCCCTCGTGGTCGAAGCGGCTAACTACTCCACTGACATAACCGATCCTCACTTCCTTCCCCCCCGACGCCGTCCAAAGCATATTTTGGGTGACCCGGACGACCCCATCGCAGCCGTTACTTCGGCAGCTTTAGCGTCGTCCCAAGGAAACCCCGGTAATGGTTGTAGACCCGACCAGGGCTGTGATCCTGATCGCATTGTAGGCTCCGCCCGAGATCATCTTCGCAGCCCCAGTCGCAGTCGAGGTAATCCACACACACACGATTGTGGTCCCAGCCACGGTGCGGGTGGGAGTATGCACCGCGGCCCCGGTCGCGATGTATCCTCCGGCCCAGGTAATGGCTGTGGACGAGGTAACACTGGTTTTCTATGTAGCCCCAGCCACGGTGCGGGCAGGAGTCTACACCGCGGCCCCGTCCTCGATGTAGACTCCGGCCCAGGTAACGGCTGTGGGCGAGGTATTCAAGTTTCTTATTGTAGCCCCACCCAAAGTACAGTCACGAGTGCACAACGCGACGATCCTGGTCGCGGTGTGGACCCATGTCGTGGAAATGGGGGGAGGCGAGGTATTTCCGTTTGTAGCCCCAGTCAAGGTAGTGATTCCGATCACGGTGTAGGCTCCGGCCGAGGTAATGACTGTGGGCGAGGTACACAAGGTTATGATTTAGTGGTAAACACAGTCAAACACCGAGCTCGCCGGCGAGCTCGAGGCAAAAATTATGTCTTGGTTAGATTCTCTCCAAATAGTCGTAGAGTTAAAATTCATACGGCCCACTTTCAACGGTACAGTTATGTACCGGGGCGATTACACTACTACACCCAACCAGCCGCCGCCATGGACTGCGGCAACCCTAAAAAAGGCTCTTTTAAGGGCCACCCGCCGACAGGGGAACTGACCAATCCCCCGACGCAAAAAGGCCCTTTTAAGGGCCACGTAACCGCAACCGACGCTACCCGTAACAGTGGCGATAGCGACTCTTCCGATAACGAGGGCAGTAACCCCCACAGTAGATATATAGAGAACAGTACGGAAACTACCTTCAATCGTTCGAAACGGCCCACTGACATAAACATGCGCATCGACGAGACCTCTAAGCGGTTCTCGCGGTGCCGTCAGTAGTGAGTGTTACAAACTATTTCTACATCTTAACCTTGTTTATATAATCTAAAATATGAAATGTCACTCTTGACTGACTACTATGTGTTTTAAAATTGTAATAGTGTTCTTGTATGATCGACAATAAATAATAATAAATTCGTAAAACATAACACATAATACAAATTTAAGATGACGGCTGCAAAAGATTATAATATTGCTATGAACTATATCGCACTGGGTGTCGCTTTTTTGGTTTTCGAAGTTGTCATACATTTAATTTGGTAACTAGAATTAACAAGATTAAATGTCTACAACAGAACAACGAATGTTTTGTTTAAAAAAACAATACCTTGAAACATTAAAAGTTACAACTATGGCTTCAATGGGACATAAATAATTATTTAATCAACTAGGATTAGTTTCCATACATCTTCTTTATACTGTGACAGAGGTTGGTAGCAATGCAATCGCAACTCAATAGTTTACAGAATACCATTTATGTCAAAAACTATTGATTGCAAGCCGCTGGACCGCGATCGAACCTAAATAGCGAGCAGAATACCAAAACTGTCAAAAACGTGAATTTTCGTGCAATTGAGTAGCTATATCGCGATTCAATAGCTAAGATAATAGCCCTCCAATACGTAAAAAAAGCAATATTTCAGTGTTGATAACTACTTTGAAGAATTACAATGAACGAAAGATATACTTCATACATAAAATTATACAATATAGTTATGTACTACTCTGTCAATAAAGTACCGGGAAAAGATCAATAAAACACAAAATGTTAGTTATTTATCGAAATTTATGTTATTGCCTTAAAAGTATGCTCCTTCAGAAACGATACACGTCCGCGAACGAATAATCCAATCAACATTTTTTTTCTCAAACATGCTTGAATATTTGACCATTATTTTGACAACCTTCTTTAAAAATAATTCGATATTGCTGTACTGGCCCAAAACATGCGACCAGCAGCTGGCAAAAGTTGTATAAAAGGCCATATCTGTGGTATTTTACCGGCAAATTAATTACGCAGTAAACTAATGTCTGTAATTTACCAGTAAATAGATCTTTTACTCAGAAACATGGCAACCAAGGAGGGAACATATCAAAGGTTTTATTTAAATTTCAAATAGAAAAACCTGTTTATTGAAATAAAAACAAATAAACACTTTGACATGGAAACAATTATCGTTGTTTTCGTCATTAATTTTATAAATTAAAGGTAATTGTATTTGACAAAATCAGTTCAAGTGAAGACAATGAGTGTGATGAAACTACTTAAACGCCACCTGACATTCAAGAGGCGGTAACAGCCATTATAGAAAATTTAATACCACCAAACCGATTTTTTTTTTAAATCCAATGATAATTTTGTACAATGGATGAACGAAAGAAAATTGAAATACTTATCCGAAAACATTATTTTTTGCTTATTTCGGTGAACTCGCTAAGAAAGTTAAGCCAACAACGCTATGGTCGTCAATTCAACGCTAAAATACACAGCAGGCCTACCAGCGTCATTAATTGCGATTTACTTTAGGTCGGAAAATTTATTGTTTTGCTTTTTCGCATAGAGAAAACTGATAGATGAAATTAGTTTTATTTTGGTTGAAATCAATTTCGCCAACTTTCGACAAGATTCGTCACACGTATGCTACACTCCGCGGTTTCACCCGAGTGGTGATCGAGGATGAACCTAATTTAGCGTATGTTATTCAGGCATAAAGTAGCTTTATACTCGTGAAAGTATTGTTTGAATCGGTTAAGTAGTTTTACGTGTATCCATTACAAAGAAACATACAACATCATATATCTTTCCCCTTTATTATGAGAGTCGATAAGGGTTAATCCCAAGGTAAGAATAATATGGCCTGGTTTCGTCACTATTGCATATATCGAAATAAAAAAGTATTATTTGGGACATAACTGTAATAGTTAGACATTATGGTAATGTGGAATTACGCTACCATGTTAAGTTTATTACTCGTAAAAACCTTTACATTCAAGAACTATTTCACCTTGATACAAATTTTCAAGGAGAATTACGGACCGTCGGGAATGGATAATATTAACATTCGAATGTGCAAAGAATCTATGATAAATATTATATTCATCGAAGATTCATATATTGATAACAAGTATGACGTGTTGTATCTATCCAAAACGTAAGCAAAAGTTTAACAAATGCAATGCACATTGAAAACTTTCAACTAGCAACTTACTTCAATAGGACACTATTTGAACATGGAGGGACAGCCATTTTTCTCAAAGATAATTTGCCTTTATGATAAGACATGATATAAATAAATTATCATTTGAAATTAATTTAGAATTGATTGTTACCGAATTAAGGTGTAACAAAGTAATTGTAGTTTCTATTTATTGACGTGACAAAGACATGCATCTTTTTATTGACATACTAAAATACTATACAAGCTTTGTCGAGAGGATAAGAGATCTCTAATTGCCGGCGATTTTAACTTAAATGTGTAGAAAACAAGTTTAAAACAAGTAGAAAACATGTAGAAAACAAACAACCTTAAAAGTTTTTAATCAATTTTAGAAAGTTTTATTCTTACGTGGGTTCTCGATGAACCAATTATTTTACAGTGCAGGGATCAAGTGCAACGTGTATTGACAATTTTGTAACTAATTTTGACGACTGCAAAGGCCACTTATTAGATCATAAGGTGTAAGACCATAAAGTTATAAAACTGTCTATTTAGTATTATACAAATGTTTCCGCAGAGAATGAATCTTACTATTTTGATAGAGTTATGTCTCAAAATAATTGGCATCATTTAAATTTTTTACTAAAAATATTATGATCATACATCGAAAATCAAATTATTATGTGTCAAATAATTATGTATCCATCATATAGGAATGAACATTCTACAAGACGCGATTATATTTTATTATAATATAGCATTCCCGAAAAAAAGGCATCATATTCGCAAATTTATTAAAAGGAAAATATTCTTGCAAGGGATATAGTTTTCTGAAAAAAACATATGATAAATGGAATGGTTGCAAGAACTTGAACCTTATGATCAACGAAAAGAAGAAAAATAAATAGGTAAGTATAAAAAAGTTTTAAGAAATGTTTTCATTACATCAATAAAACTACAATACACAAACATAAAGACTTTTTCACAGAATAAAATAAAAAAGACATGGAAAATTGTTAGTGAACAAGTAAAACACAGTAAAAACAGGGAATGCGCACCAAATTCAATTTGAATGAAATCGAATCCATCCCATTCATATATATCATATTATGACAGTAACAGCTTGCAATAACTACAAAATCTACCATCAGCAAGCGTTGTAGTCGCAACATGTGCGTTATAGGTGACGTCGTAGATGACGTGCCAAACTCGCTCACGATGATTCTGGCCTTGAAAGGCAACCACTTTGCTAATGACGACGCGATTTATTTCGGCTCAGAAGGAATACGCCCTAAAGATAATGTTTACTCAGTACTGACAGTTGGCACTGGCAGAAAATTAATGAAAAAAATTAATGAATTTTTTTCTTTGTTTAGGATACTTTTGTTTTTTTATATTTTATCAGTTCTATGTACAAATGAGATAAATTAATGTCAATATAAATCAAGTTTTCCGACTTTCAAATATATACAAATACTTTTAAGTAGTGTAACAAAGGGTAACGATTCAAACAATATATAATACATTCATGAACGCGATCTAGTTTTTATTGGGTCAAAAATCGCCATCCTTCTTTGGATGAATAACTATTATTTTGTTGACATTATTTCCCGGTACTTTCTTGACAGAGTAGTATCTATTATGTATTATGTATATACAAGCTGCGGTCCGCTGTTACACCCACGTGGTGATGGATAATGATGATGATGCCATATATCGTATGCTATTCAAACATAATGTAGCTTTCTAGTGCTGAAAAAATGTTTTGAATCGGTTAAGCAGTTTCTCGTTTCCATTACAAACAATAAAATATAGAAATATTTCTTCTTTATTATGAGGGTTTAATATCAAGGTACGAATAATGTGCATATCGCATATTGCATATTGCATATTTTAACGTGAAAAAGTGGATATTGTGACTTAACTGTAATAGTTATACATATGGCAATGCATTTTTTTAGTTACTAATGTCCTCTATAAAACTGTACAGCTCTTATGTTAGCAGCATCATAAGAATATATAAATAATATCAGCTAGATGATATACAGCTTAAGATTCTTAACTTTGCTTTATTGTAAATAGTTTCCACAGTGTACATTTTTCATTGTGTATTATTGTATTATAATTATGAAGTCATTTTGTATTTATGGGATAGAAGGCATCCTGTAGGCTACTCGCGCTAAGCTAGGGTGGGGCATTATGTATCTAAAAAATATAATTGATGAAGCTCCTTACCGGTAGGAATTTCAATTCATAGCGATTAGGCCACAAAATCGGTACATAAAAGACGCAGAAAAACCAAGTCACAAATAACGCCGCTATAGTAGGCCAAAAACCCATTTTTACCTGCAAAATAATGCGTTATTAGAAGTTTAATACAAAAATAACATCCACAACAAGATCTGCAATCCACAAACTAGACAGAGTCTGTACTATGAAAATCTGAAACGTATTATTACTATATACACATATTAATATGTGTATACACCCAGACATATATATTCATATTGGTGTTTACCCTGTTTGGGGACCGAACTCAGAACCAGCAGCTCAGAAGGCAGGGTTGCCACCAACAGCGCCAACCGGCCAGTCGAAATTAAATTGAAGTTTACGTTTATGATGTCAAAATCATCATCATCATCATCATCAGCCTGTAGCAGTCCAATGCTGGACATAGGCCTCTCCAATTGCACGCCACTTAGGTCTATCTTGGGCTTCTCGCATCCAGTTTTTGCCAGCCGTCTTGCGCAGATCGTCACTCCACCGTGCCTCAGGACGTCCTACACTACGTTTGCCGAGACGCGGTCTCCACTCTAGAACTCGTTTACCCCAACGGTTGTCGGTTCTACGGCTAATATGGCCAGCCCACTGCCACTTCAGCTTGCTGATCCGGTGGGCTATGTCGATGACCTTGGTTCTCTGACGGATCACTTCATTTCTCATGCGATCCCTCAGAGAAACACCGAGCATAGCCCTTTCCATAACCCGCTGAGCGACCTTGAGCTTGTGGACCATTCGAGCCGTCAGTGTCCACGTTTCGGCTCCGTATGTCATGACGGGTAGGACGCACTGATTGAAGACTTTCGTCTTCAGGCACTGTGGAATCGGCGAAGTAAGGACTCGACGAAGCTTCCCAAACGCTGCCCAGCCCAGCCGAATTATTCTATTCAGCTCGTTCTCAAAGTTGTTTTTTCCCAACTGTAATGTCTGCCCGAGGTACACATATTTTTGAACAACTTCGAGAACGGCGCCGTGCATCTTAATCGGTTCCGGTAGAACATGTTCGTTGAACATGACCTTGGTTTTGTCTAAGTTCATCCGTAGGCCGATGCGTATAGAAGAGTCAGCCAGGTCATTCAGCATCTGTTGCAGGTCCTGCAGCGTCTCTGCCACGATGACGATATCGTCAGCAAATCGCAAGTGAGAGATGTATTCGCCGTTGATATTAATGCTACGTCCTTTCCAGTTCAGCGTCTTGAACATATCCTCCATTGCATTTGAAAACAATTTCGGGGAAATAACGTCCCTTGTCTCACTCCTCGATGCACCGGTATGGGACTTGTTTGCTGATTCTTTACTTGGACGGACATGGTAGCGGTTTCGTAAAGACATCTCATCACTTGGATGTATCGCCAATCTATCTGGCAACGCTGCAGGGACTCCAGAACAGACCAGATTTCAACCGAGTCAAAGGCCTTCTCATAGTCCACGAATGCTAGACACAGGGGCTGATTATACTCTTCGGTCTTCTGTATAATCTGCCGCACTGTGTGAATGTGGTCTATGGTGCCGTATCCGCTCCGAAACCCAGCCTGTTCCGGTGGTTGGAATTCGTCGAGTCTACGCGCAAGACGGTTCGTGATCACTCTTGAAAACAGCGTATAGACGTGGCTTAGAAGGGATATGGGTCGATAGTTCTTCAGCAGGCTTCCTTTTTGAAGAACAGGACGACCACACTCCTACTCCACGCCTCTGGAGTTCTCCCTTCGAACAGGACAGCGTTAAAAAGCTTCTGGAGCTCCCTCAGTACGGGTTTACCTCCTGCTTTTAGTAGCTCTGTTGTAACCCCATCCTCTCCAGGGGCTTTTCCATTTTTAAGCTGTCCAAGAGCGATCTCGATTTTGCCAATACTGACTTCTGGCAAGTCTTCGGTGAAATGGCGTGTTAACGTGGCTCTAGGATCATTTTCGGGATCAGGTCGAGATGCATACGATGCGTATAATCGGCTATAAAAGTCCTCCACTTCCGAAAGGACTGCCGGCTCCGCAGCAACGACTTCTCCACTAGCTGTGGTCAACTTCGTCAGGTGGCTTCTTCCATGAGATTGTACAAACACCTTTGACCCCCGATTCTGCTCGATCGCTCTTTCGACCGAAAGAGTATTGAAGCACCGGAGGTCGTGTCGTACGTTCTTGTTGATCTCTCGGTTCAGAGTCCGCTTTTCTGATGAAATGATGGGTGGGTTTTCACGTCGTTCCTTCATTAGCCCCAAAGTCTCTTCTGAAAGCTTGGACTTTTTCTTGATGTCAAAATAATAGCTCATTATTTAATGTAAATGAAAGTATCTACGGTACCTATATAAAAAATGTATATCTTGGAATTATTGTTGGTCTGTCTGTCTGTTTGTTCCGGCTTATCTCCGAAACAGCAAACTGATTTTGTCAGCTGTTATTCGATAAGATTACCATTTTCATTGTGGGTATAGATGCTACACGTTGAACGATTAGGTTTTCAGGTGCTCCGTAGGGGATCATGAAGCAATACGACATGCCAAGTCCCGAGCCCATGACGTATAATAAAGTACTGTCTCCATTTGCCGCAGCCTGTAATGAAAAAAATTTAAACATAACGTGGTCTTGCAACATTTTATATAAAAAAGAGAACCAGTCACGTGTATAAGTCGGCTCTTTTTAACTTACAATTATTTTAGGGGTCTTACCCGTAATCTCACTACTTTGACTCCCTGGGGAGTCCATGGGTATTTATTTTCCCCCGTAGTCCCACTGCACTATATTGAGACCACAGGTAATTTCAATTATAGTCCCACTGCATCAGAGTGGGACAACGGTTGATTTAAATGAGCCAATGAGTGAGTGAGTGAAGCTACTCACTTAACAAACTACTACGAATTGTATCATATTCGTAAATTTGACAAGTTTCATTATTTTGACACATGGTCCTTTTACTCGCTCAATATAAATATAAAATATCCCAAAACTTAAAAGCCCGTATAAACAACAATTTTAACTCATTATTTTTAATATCTGACTGTACTTTGACTTTTTATTACCCTCATGAGTCATCGAAAACGCTTTTAGCCTTTATAGCAAAATGTCTCTAAAGTAATATGCCTGATAGGTTAAATACATTAGTTACCTATATGATTATTAACGGGATTTTTACCGTGGTAAGGTTGTGGACTGTGTTTAAAGCAGTGTTTTAAATACATTAGTATCATATTGCCTAATATTTGAAATACCCAAAAGGCAAAATGCATGAACGTCTATATACTTTAAACTGAGTTTACCTTAGTTGTACAGTGTCTAAAACGCAATATGCCTTTTATAGTCAAATTCCCATGTTGCCTATAATGTACTAAAGCTGCAATATAGACGTATCCATTGAACTGTGTTTCTAATACTTCTATTACCAACCGAAAAAAAAGGTTCATCTATCGGCCCGGCTTGTATTGCTCTGTCTTGTCTTGTTAGGAGCGTCCACGTTGACAACTTGCGAGTAAAAATGCCTACTTTGGATATTTTCATTCTATTTTATCGTACGGCATACATGTGGGGTTTGATGGCTGATCGAGACAGGGCATTCAAGTTGCAGAAACACGATGTTTGAGTAATGTGCAATGTCAAATGAGACTATCCTGCGAATTGTTTAGGATTCAAAAGATCCTCATAATAATATTACCTAACTTAGTTATTTTTTAACAAAGAGATCATTTTTAACAAGAATGTACGAGTAGTTACATAGTTATGCTAGACAATCAAGCTTTGTCCTAGAAACTTTGCAGTATCAACTTCCTCTATGTTAATGTATTTGCAGTTTACGTTCAAATTGATATGTTGTCTTCTATGGGTTTGAAATTGTATCATTTGAGTTTTATTCACGTTAATTTTTAAATTATTATTACCCAACCAATTAATTATCTTATCAAGTGTTATATAAATTTCATGCTCATATGTCTTTTTATTTTCATATTTGACAATAAAAGTAGTATCATCCGCAAATAAAACAGCTTGATGGTGAGTGGTATCTGGGAGATCATTAATGTAAATTAAAAACAAAAATGGTCCCATTACATTTCCTTGCGGACTACCAATTCTATTATTTTTAAAATTCGATCAACACGAGACTTTAATGCCATTATTTAATTTAGCTATCTCAACGCACTGACAACGATCCGCCAAATAACTTTTTATCCAATCATTAGCGACTCTTCTGATTCTATATTTTTCTAACTCTAAAACAACAATTTGTCATCAACGTGATCAAACTTCTTACTCATATCAAGGAAGACTGCCGTTATAAACACTATATATTATATAGTGTTTATATAATTATATATATAATGTATTATTATCTGTGGAGTCTTGTAATTTGTATTTTAAGCAACTTCTTAACCTTATACTGTTTTTATGACAGTGAGCTATGGGAATCAGCGACCAGAAGCGGTAGATTGTGCGTGCGCGCTCTAACCTA
The DNA here is from genome assembly GCA_917880725.1 of Selenia dentaria. Lineage (NCBI taxonomy): Eukaryota > Metazoa > Arthropoda > Insecta > Lepidoptera > Geometridae > Selenia > Selenia dentaria. The sequence continues at coordinate 11,964,133 of OU862877.1, read as the reverse complement.
CCGTTATCTGTAACGATTGTCATATTGCCATTCAGTAGTACAATATAAAGATGTTGCTGTCTTTTTGTACTATTTTGAGATGTTACATTTTCTTTTATAGTAAATAACCGAATTGCTTCTTTCTATCTTTCGATTGCGTACCATTCATAAATAACTTTTTCCGGGATCCTATTCTACTCTGTCTTACTTCTTTGTTTTTACAACATAATCACAAGGTATTCCGGTCTTCTGAACTAGGCAGAGTCTGTACTATGGTAAACTGATCACTGATATACATACTTATAATATGCATATACACACCCAGACCTAGTTTAAGCAGACATGTTCATGGGCACAAATGTTTGACCTGTCCGAGGATCAAACCCGGAACCAGTGGCCAGAAGGCAAGGGACTACTACCAACTAGAATATGAGTAGAAACTAGGGGTATTTAATTATTAAATATATTTAATTTTTTACTTTTTCAATACTACTTGCAATAAAAACAAAATTCTTGAAGTTAAGAAAAGAACTATGTAATAAATGTAGTTAATTTATTATATTTATTTATTTACTTGTATTATATACATGCTCTTGGGTATACATGGCAATTACCCAATTCGCTTAACCAAGGCTCAAAAAAACTTACTACATATTCTATAAAAACCCATTTAAATACTAATTAAGAACTTAAAGATTTCCCCTCATGAGTCATCGAAACTAAAAGAGACCGTAACCGTAACGTAAATACACCTACATACATTTGTATTTCCAATCCATGATAAACAACTAATTTACAAAAACTACATAAAAATAAGGTCCAGTAACAAAATCCATTGCCGTACTGTGAAATTCTCGTGGGCTGCAGTGGAATAGGTCCAGGGTCTGGTGTCTGCATAAAACATCAAGCAATCTGGCTGACTGGCGAACAAGCTGCGTATTGGCAATTCGACACGTAAATAAATTGTGCCGTCTGGATCTAATATACTTTTCTGGTACCGCTAAATATATTCGTTCTAATAAAAACGGAATCATTTTACGCCCCAATAAAATATTTAATATTAGCTCCATTAGACAAACAACACGCCTTACTTCCAGGGTATTATACCCTATCATTCCTAAGACAAAACTACTTGGATATGAAAATGGATATCCGGCAAAATACCCGTTCTACTTTTGTTAAAGCCATCTCAAAAACTTTCTTTGTATTTTCTCTACCATTTCCACATATTTATGCTCATACGGTTACCATACTATAATATTGCACTATATTCTAGCTTGCTCCTGACAAATGCATTACGAGTATACAATCTCTTTATTGCTGGTATACTGTCAAGATGCCGTGACTGTCTAATGATAAACCCTAGAGTTCGAAATGTCTGTCCATATATCTTATAGATATGTAAACGAAATGACATATCTTCACTCATCATCACTCCCAGATCTCTTATGCTATCTGGAGTCTTGAAATCACTTCGGTACCAAGAATATACTGATATGAGATTATATTTTTAAGGCGTCCAAATGTTAATATCGCACATTTCTTCTAATTAAATAGTAGCTTATTTGCCTCACTCCAATGCTTCACATTATCAATATCATCCTGCATCAGATGGAAATCGTCTATATCACACACCTCAATGAATAGTTTTAGATCATCAGCGAACAACAGGCAACGGGCGGGTTTTATCACTTCCGGCATATCATTTATCATGATTATTAATAGTAACGGCCCTAGGTTGCTACCTTGACTCACACCAGAGTAGGTAAAGTACTGTTCTGACACGTAACCTTTATACTGGACATACTGCCGATGGTTTCAAAGATATGAACGGCGAGGAAAAGAGGCGCGAGAGGAAGCACACCAGCTCAGGAAATCCGTTGAGAAGGAACTCACCCAGCTGATCGATTACAAGCCTCTGGACAGCTTGGAACAGGTATGTTCTTGTCGATGCTCTCAATTAAAAGATCAGAAAGCCAATAAAGGTTTTAATGCAGATACAAGTACAATCTTATCCGCTTAGATAGTCGTTCGAGAAGGATCTCATGCAGTTGATCGACTAAAAGCTAGGACCACAAACAATAAACGCAAGCTAATGTGAAGAAATGTTCGAAGGCAAGATTGACACAAAGTTATGTGCAAATTCGTATAAAAACGGTCGAAGAATATTGGGAAACTTTCAAAAATGCGCATAAAAATCTAGTTAAAATAACACCTCAAGAAAAACGAACTTCGATGTCGTATTTTAATAATGATGAAGCTAGCTATAAAGAAGCATATATATGTGTACTTGCTGACCTCAGGGACTTATTAGCAATCTGACGCCTTCATCATTATCATCATCCGGACCCACTGCCGAGTCAACAAATCAACTCGCGCGCCTTCCGAGAATTGAGTTAACAAAATTTAGCGGGAATTATGAAGATTGGCCTACATTTCAAGATCTGTTTATTTCGCTAGTGCACGATAACAAAACAATTAGTGATGTGCAAAAGTTACATTATTTAAAGACTAGTGTGACAGGTGAAGCTCAGACGTTATTGAAGCATCAAAATTACAAAATAGCGTGGGATATTCTAAAAACAAGGTATGGTAATAAAAGACTAATTTTGAATACCTATATGAAAAAAATATTTAATCAAAAAAAGATGTCAAGCCAATCTGCTACACAAATCAAGTGTTTGCTTGACGTGACGTCAGACTGCCTACATAATTTGCACAATCTTAATATCTCAACTGGGACATGGGATCCTATCATAATTTTTCTTGTCGTGCAAAAGTTAGACCCTGAGACACATAAAGATTGGGAAGAATATTCATACCAAAAAGATGAGTTAAAGAATTATTTGCAATCAAAATATAGAACACTGAAACTTGTCACATCATCGGGCCCCCGTGATAAACCAATGAAGGAACGTTCTTTCCACGTTGCCACTACTACTATTTCACCATCTTCATCCACAGCAACTTCGCCTTCACTATCTGCAAAGAAGACATGTGTATTATGCAAAGATAACCACACTTTATGCCATTGTAAGGAATTCACTACGCTGCAATCTATGGAACGAACAGAATATGTTAAGAAAAATAACCTATGCTTTAACTGTTTAGCACCAGGGCATTCTGCTCACCAATGTAGACTGCAAATGTCCTGTCGTTTATGCAAACGGCGCCATCATACTCTCCTACACCAAAACAAGAATCCAGATACTTCGGAAACTGTAAGCACCTTTCAACCGAAGGCATCACACCACAGTGCAGAAGAGTTAGTAGAACAAGTTAACACAATGATTGCGTCACACAACAATGTTAAACAAGGCTCATCCACGGCGCTACTAGCGACGGCAATGGTGACTGTTACAAATTAACATAACCACACCATTGTTCTCCGTGCGCTCGTCGATCAAGGGTCACAATTAAAAATTAAATGCTCAATCTTACCAAACTGTCAGCTAGAGGAAGCATAATTGGAGTAGGATCTTCAAAAATGAACGTTGATCACGTGGTGAGACTTCAAGTTGGTTCCCGATGGCATGCAAACTGTAAGATAGATCTAACTGCTTATGTGATAAGTAAACAACTTACCACGAACCTGCCCTCTAAAGCTGTAATTGTCGACAGAAATCTATGGACACACCTAGAAGGTCTCAATCTGGCAGATCCAAACTATCATACCCCAGGGCCAATCGATTTGCTTCTAGGCGTCAGAGAATACGCACAAATAGTGCAACAATCACTTATTAAAGGTCCTCCGGGTTCCCCATGCAGACAAAAAAACACACCTTGGATGGATTTTGTTCGGAGAAATCAATTCGCCGAACTTGAAAGAGAAATCGTTTCTGGTCCTTCATCATCAAGTAGACATAGATAATATGCTGAAATTACTGTGGGAAATATACACAGATTATAATAGAAAGCTAACTAAAAATGAAAAATTATGCGAAAAAATCTACGAAGAAACACATATGAGAACTAGAGAAGGAAGATACGTGGTAAAATTACCTTTTTAAATAGAAACCCCAAAATCACCGGAAGGAAATACCAAGGATATAGCACAAAAGAGACTACTGCAGCTAGAAAGAAGATTTAAAAGAACACCTAAATTAAAAGAAGATTACACAAGGGTTATGCAGGAATATATAACGCTAGGACATATGGAAGAATTACCAGAAAACGAAGCAAATAAGGAAAAGGCAGTATACTTACCTCACCATGCCGTCATTCGTGAGGATAAGGTAACGTCCAAGACGCGTGTCGTATTTGATGCTTCTGCAAAGGGCTCGAATCAAATATCACTTAATGACGAATTGCTGGTTGGTCCTCAGCTTCAAGACGACCTAAGAAACTTGATTATGGGATGGCGGTTAAAGCGCATCTGCCTTGCCAGTGACATTAAGATGATGTACAGACAGATTCTGGTTCACAAAGAAGATGCTGATACTTACCAACGTATTTTATGGCGTGAGAACGATTTTGAAAGTATAAAAGAATACCGTATGCTACGCGTCACCTATGGCACGGCACCAGCACTATATCTTGCAGTAAAAACTCTTCACCAAGTTGCCGAAGACGAAGGTCAAAATCACACATTTGCTGCGAAGATAATAAAAGAAGATTTTTATATTGATGATATGATGTCAGGTAATGACACTACCACAGAAGCCATAGATACAGCACAGGCAGTTTCAAGCATAATGAAAAAGGGTGGCTTCACGCTGTCGTATAGGTCATCCAACTGCTCTGAGTTTATGAGATCTATTGAAACCAGCGAAAGAAGTACTAACGCACAATTAGATCTCAAGTTGGATGGAACTGTAAAAGCATTGAGATTGATTTGGAATTTGGAAACCGATCAATTTCAATACACATTGAATCTACTCACAGTCTCAACCAATGTAACAAAAAGAACAATCTTGTCAGATGTTCAGAAGCTTTTTGATCCTCTTGGATAGATTCTACCAAGTCTGACAATGGCAAAGATCTTACTGCAAAATATTTGGTTAGCTAAGATTGGCTGGGATGACCCAATAAGTCAAGAGCTAGAAGACGAATTTACAGCAACACACAACACAAAATTACAGATGCTGCATCCGTTATGACGTACGCAATTATGTCTTACAACCAATCCATACATTCCAGCACAGGTCTCACTCCATTTGAAGTTATTTTTGGCCACACCGACTCCATGAGTAACTTTGATGTAAAATTTAACAAAAACTATACACAAAAGTTATTACAGGACCATAAGAAACGTACCAAATATCTTTACGAATGTCTAACAAACAAAGCACTTTACCAAAAAGAAAAGATTAAGGAAAAACGTGGCGGCAAAACAGAGTTTCATATTAAAGCTGGCGATAGGGTATTCGTACAAGGTGCATTTGCACCTTGCAAATTTGCTTACATTTGTAAAGCGGAGCAAAGACAAAGCGCGTTACAAGAAAGCTAAAGTTACAGGTGATATAAGTAGGAATATCGTCCCAGTCATGGCTTCATGGAAACAATACTAGAGCACCTGTTAAAGATGTGAAACGACCTTCACAGGTTCCTCCTGCTCCTGATGAATCTCACCAGGATCCCGGCCCTTCTACTTCAGCCAATTGAACACAACCCTGGAATACTCCCAATGAAAGAAGGAAAGGCTTTAGTTAGTAACGATAAGTGGACAATAGTTAAATACTAGATTTAAGTTTAACACGTGAGGATTTAGAATTAAATATGAACCGTTACAACGAGCTTAATATTCACATTTATAGTTATTTTCGTAATAAAATAGCTGGCGCGGACGTAAATGACCTAAGAATGCAAGTTGATTACACCCTCAGTCTAACGATAGAAAAGTTTAATTAGCTACTACCGTCGAGGCGTCTTAGACGTGGAATTCTGAATCCTCTCGGTTCTATAATTAAATTAGTGACAGGAAATTTAGATAACGACGATGCGATAAGGTATGATACAATTTTAAAAGATATAAAGTCAAGTCAAGATGCAGTAGATAGAAAGATGACAGTGGTCGCTGAAATGATGGAATCTCTTACAAATGTCTCACGCTCAGTAAAACATATTTTTATTGAATTAGATAAAGTGATGTTGCAAAGTAGGAAACAGATTAGTGATACAAAAATGACTATTAACGAACTTAACATAATTAATGCCTATAATTTGTTCTTGCATAACTTTGATACACTCTATATAAGATTAGAAGAAATAGAAACGTCAGTAGCATCAATCATTGATTGATACTAACGAATTGTTATCTCTATTAAAAACCATTGAAACTCATGATAAACTTGTATTTCCTGCCACGTTAGACAGTATTTTCAAATTAGAACAATGTATGGAACTCATTTGTAAGTAATTATAGGAGTATTTGCTAAGGAAATTCAAATAACGTTCATTGTGGATATACCCTTAGTCGAGTTCGATGTATATACGTACTATAAAATCATCCCGTTACCTATCACAAATTCCCTAAACCAAACTTCCATAGTATTACCTAAATATCCTTACCTTTTAAAGAAAGGGTTAAAAACGGTGTCACTGCTTCATCCCTATAAAGAAATCGACGAATCAGTATTTTTATGCGAAGAAGACTACACGTCCCTGATGATAAAAGATGTCTGCGTAACTCAGTTGATGAACTTCGCTGTTAACGTTATGGAATGCCGCCCAATGCTGGTTGAGTTTAAAGATGTGAAAATAGAGAAGACCCAAACACATCGATGGATGGTTTACACTAAAACCACCATTCTAATGACCAAGAAATGTGGCGAAGAAATAAGCCAGCCAATGGTACATACATTGTTACAGCTGATGATGACTGTGAAGCAAATATCAATGGAGCCATATTGAAAAGACGAGAAGGAAAACTCGAGATAAATTCTTTACCTGCACTACCAATTGTGAACTTACCTAAAATAATTCCGTCGGCGCTGTCCCGCTTGGAAACACCTGTTAAGCTAGATGAAGTAGACTTGACAAATCTTCAACATCTATCCCAAGTGTTAGCAAGAAGTGAAAGTGTTAATGTAGAAAAGAGTGGAAACGAAAGTGTAGTTCATGTGAAGAACATGAGTGTCGGTACTATATATACTTTTACCTATAATTATAATTATAATCTATTTTAAGAAATTGTTGTATTATAGCACGATAAGAAAATTGTGTATTTGAAATTCTCAGGAAGTTCTCCCGAAAATTTCGAACTTACGGTGGGAGGAGTTATGCATTCTGGTAATACAGTAACTATACAAGCGTAGGCGGCAAAACTGCTGAGTTGCGTCTTCCGATCGTCCGGTGGTCCGACGTTCGCCGAAATGCATAACAAAGATAAGGGAGCTGTGCCTCCCTGCTTTAGACTTGTAAGTAAGTTCTAATTTAACTCTTACTGATGTAACGGACATCAAACTTAAATATAATTATTTTAATTAAATTTTGTATTTTTAAAAAGTACTTTTCGTGTTCCCGAAATTTGACTACCTTGTTTTACCTCTGTTAACACTTGTGATTTGTTATTATTATGATGGCAAACAATAATATTATACAAGATCTAGACAGCTTTAATATTGCGACACAAACCATATATAAACCGGAAGAATGTATACATGTTATCGGCGGATCACCAAGTAGTCTTAGGGTTATTACTTTATATATAAGAACTGTTTATAAAAATATATTACAATTTGAAATACTGCTAAAGCGACTTAACTTCCAATGTGACATTGCTATTTTAACTGTGAGTGTTGGCTACACGAACACAAAAATCCCCCATTATTAGAAGGATTTGCTTTGCACAAAACTTTCAATTGCTACAATCAAAATGATGGAGTCGTAGTTTATACACGATTGAATCTTGAATGTGAAGTCACAGAGCCTCACTTTATAGACGCAAACTGTCTTTTAATAAAGTTGAATCCTAGTACTACTATTATTGGGCTCTATAGATCACCATCATACCGTTGCATAGAAAACTTTCTTAAATCATTGCAAGACACACTTTTTTTTTATTGAAACACTATAACAACATAGCGATACTGGGTGATATTAATTTAGATATAAGGAATAATACTTTGGATACAAATGTCTCTAATTATCTTAATCACATTGCTGAACTGGGCCTATTTCCAGCTCATACTCTACCTACCCGTCTTGAAAACTGTCTGGATCACGTTCTTCTCAAAGGTTTATCTTCTTCACTTGTTGTTATCATTGAAACTATTATTACTGATCATCGTCCCGTCCTATTAAGTATAAATACAATTAATAACCCTAATAAACCCACAAAAAGCAAAGAAAAAACTGACTGGGAATCTATTTACAAACATCTTAGTGATATTAACTTTGATTTGATCTTTAGTTGTGAGGACCCAAAAATAATTGCAGAAAATTTTGCAAATTTACTATCTACAACCATTTCCTTGTATACCAAAACAGTCAAAATCCCAAAAAAGATAAGAGCCGCGAAACCATGGATTACTCTAGGTATTTTACGTTGCATTCAACATAAAGATAAATAACATTTAGACTATAAAAATAACCCCCAAGATGAAAACCGTAAAATTGTATACGATAGATACAAAAGCTTCTGTTCCGATGTCGTCAACAAAGTAAAAAATGCCTACGATGAAAACAAAATAGAAAATAGCTTGCAGAACCCTAAATTGATATGGAAAGCTATTAAAGGTGTTGCAAACGTTGGGAATAAAAAAACCATTCCTGTTGAATTGTAACGCATCAAATCAATCATAACTGAACTTCTAGAAGAGGTTAATGCATATTTTTCAAGCATAGGCCAAACATTAGCAGAAAAAATTGTTAGCAATATGCCTCTTAATAAACTTTAGATATCGTTTCCACTCAACCTAATTCCTTAGTTATTCTACCTACTGACGAGAATGAAGTAAATAACATTATTTTAAGTCTCAAGTCTGATTCAACTCCAGGTTGGGACAATATACCTACAAAACTTCTTCAAAACATACGCCGCCTTATTATGGTTGCAGGTATAAACCAACTCTAGCGATAAACTCGACAGTAAACCCGAAAAGGTTATTAGCGTCACAGGTTTATTTCATAAACGAGACTTTTCTATAGCAACATCGCCAAACCAGGCCCCGGCCTAGTTTAAACTGTGGTTTTTTACCGCCACTTCGACTTTGACGTAAAATTGACAACGAGAGTTGAGGTTATGTTTGTGTATTTCATTTTGTGTTGCATTGTATTGCTGGAAATTCTTTACTGGCTTGAAAATGGATATATATATATATATATATATATAATTTATAGATAAGGAAAGAAACGAAGACATTACTATTATTTTACTGCAACGTGACTTGATATATCTACCGACCGGATTAGCATAACATTGATGCATTTGTTGTTGAGAAAGGGATTTGACGAAGAGGAGTTTTCTTACAAAATTTACAGACAGAACCACACGCCAGAAAGATTGTAAATTTCTTAAAAGGCGACCTGAGCAGCCCCGAGGTAAATAAGGTATGTAAATAGGGTGAATTCTGTGGTTTTCATTTCATTGAACAATATCTAAAGTTGTAAGTAGGTGTATTTTACTTATCCACTCAAGATTTATTAGCTATTGTTTTCATCCAAGTAAAAATCAGAGAAATGGATATCTACACAGTGCATTATGTATATAGGTATACCAACCAAATGTTTCTTACATCCTTACCTACTTACAAAAGCTCCATAGGTACCATGTATAAAGTTACAATGTGATACTAGTAATCTGTATGGTACCTATTCGCAGCTATCTATAAACCAATACTGCAAAAAGACTAGGACTAGATATTAGGATAGCTACTTGAGCAAATTTGCTTTGACAAGAAATTGGACGAAACACCATTTCCATTTATTGAAGAAGAAAGTGCTAGACAGCAATGCAACACATTACTAGAGTTGCTGCTGTCTTACTTCATGAATTTTTGTGTAATGAAATGCTGCTGCACTCACTGTGTATTCAATTCATCGAACCTGGCTCAATGATAACAACATTTTTCTTACAAGATTAGTGACTTACTAACAATAATTCCATACCATGTACCTATAAAACGTTATTTTTATTTCAGATACAATGTGATACTAGAATCTGTATGGTATTATGCAGCTATTTATAAATAATTACTGCAAAAAGACTATGGGACAATAATAGAAGGCTTGACAAAGACTTGGGCTACTTCGCTATGACAAGAATTTGAAGAATTTGGAGAAAACAATTGAACACATTCATACAGTAATTGTTTCTGTCATACAGGATGAATGTGTTATGTATCTACTGCTGCTGCACTGTATTAATATTTATCGAACCTGGCTCAATAACAATTGAGACAGATTATAGGAGAGCCTAATTCCAATTCTGTAAATGTGTTAAAGTTCCAGTTACCTTGGGAGATGTGTGTATGCCTACAAGTAGACTAAGTTGAGAAATAATTAATTACTTACTCAGGTTCTTTTGGTTCAGTTTGAAATAAATAAATAAAGACATGACTGTTTTCTTGTGTTTACTCATTTGTGAAGGTTAGAAAACCTAGTTCTCATCTTAATTAGTTCATAATTAATTAATAATATTAATAAGTATAGTTAACTTAACATTTAAGATCTTATTAATCTTTTAAGTTGCTCCTAAAGGAGCAACTGAAGTTAACACACAATGATTATTTGCTTCATCTATCTACATACTTTAAACCTAATTACAAGTTTTAGCCAGTTTGAATATGAAATATAAACAGGGAACTGTAGTGATACCCGTAAGTTAGGCCTCAAATGCTAGGTGCCTATAATAGCTTAATAAGTGTTGATTAAATCTAATTATTTAACAGGTGAAAGGGCCATCTGCACTCCCACATGTAATAAATCATGTTTGCATCTTAATAGAAGAGCATAAGAAATTAATGAAAACTTTATATTAAATAATAAACATGTAGCATCAATTGTACAAGACATATTTTAATATTTATAGTTGTGAGCTTACCCAAAACAAATTATATGGTAAATAACAGAAACAAAATACACTTTTGTATTATAATTGTTTATTATTATAAACACTATGGTCTCATAATTAGTAACCATAATAAATATTTAAGTGAAAAATATGTACACAAATAAAGTAAATATTGTAATTCTATTAGGTATCAATGTCTTCATAAACAGATACTCTTCTTCTACATGAGTCAAAGTAGGTACTTTGGCCGCTTCAATCACACTTTAGGTGGCCTCATTGACGTCAACCTTTCCTATATAGTACCAGTACTGTAGTGTTCTGCATTAGGTAGGAGCACTGAAATCACAATGAGATTAGGATCTTAGACACCCATATACCTACACAGGTTTGATCTGCAGCAACCAACTGTAGGTAAGTGAGAAGCTGGAACATCCATGCATGGTTGTGCCCTGTTGACATATTCCAATATGATGACATATTCATCTTTTACTATTTCAACTAGTATTATATGCTCTTTGATTTTAACTTCGGAAACACTTCATTCCCGTCGTAATTTTCCAAGATATAAGAGAAAGTCTGCCATCTCATTTCACTAGTTCTGGTTTTTTTTATTTCTGCCCGAGTTGAGCTTTCATCTTGTTCTCAATAGAACTCAACTCTCAACAGAAAAGATAAGTCTGTCCTTCGTCCTCTAATTAGTGATATGAATTAGACTGCGCTGCTAGCATTATAAGTTGTCGCATATGATCCTGACCTGACGTAAAATATGAATCGAGTCAGAGAGTTGGTTACAGCAGACATTTTACTTTCGTCAATGTTAAACGATGTTTTAATTGACTCACTTTTTCTTCCTCTCCTCAATTCTCGCACCTTTTCTTTTTTACATTTTTTTGCAGAATTTGAAAAATTAACAAACCAAGAATAATATATTTGTATGCCGATAGAAAAGTTGTTTACATAACTTCATAAATAAATCAGAAATTTTGTTAAGGAAAACGTATACGTTCCGTTACATTTATTTCGTAGCTTCGAAGATACTAGTTTAGGTATAACTAACTTACTATTAAGTTTGTATATCGCTTAAATTTCCTTGACATTTTAAGGTATTTATAGCCTGCTACCAAGCTAGAATTTATTTGCGATTATTTGTCCGGATTGTCGTTTAGGAATTATGTATTGTTTCATACATTCTCTTTATTTATTTTTTAACTTTAAGTACATGTAAAAAGTATGGATGAGTAAATAGGATCGTTTTGAATGAATAGTAATGAAAATAAATGAACAAAATATCTTATCTGTGGGAAAACTCGAGACGATGTGATCCTTCGATAGTTCGGCGACCATAATACGGATGTTTCTCAGACCGAGTCTAAACCAAAAGTCGAGACTTAGTAAACTGAGGTTTAAACCTTCAACCATAATAAGACGGACGAAGTCTCATAACACCTTCACTAGTAAGACTGCTAAATCTGTGTATAGAAACAGGCAAATTTCCAATCGTCTTTAAAAAGGCTGTTGTTCACCCCATATACAAAAGTGGGAATAAATACCATGTCAGTAACTACAGACTCATCTCGATCTTGCCGTCACTATCCAAAATGTTTTTAAAAGTACTAAATACTAGACTCATAATGTTTTTAAATAAATTTAATCTTTTGGCTAATGAACAATATGGTTTCAGGGCTAGTCGATCGACAGAGCAGACAGTGTTAGATCTGAGTACGACTGTGGTCGAATCTCTTGACAATGCACAGAAATGCCTGGCTGTATTTATTGACATAGCCAAAGCTTTTGACACCGTGTCTATCCTACATCTTCTCAACAAGCTAGAAAGACTTGGAGTTCGTGGCAAAAGTTTAAATCTTTTTGAAAGTTATCTTACAAATATAACTCAGTATGTTAAAATTGGACAGTATGTTAGTTGTGAAGCACCAATATCATATGGTAAATAATATTATATAAAATTTACACTTACGCTGATGATACTGCTATAGTATTTCAAGGTATGACTTAGAATGACGTATATGAAAATGCTGAAACAGGTCTCGCGCGTGTCACTGACTGGCTAAATCGAAACCAATTGAGTATTAATATATCGAAAACTAAATACCTCCCATTTGCTTTGCGCCATCTAAATTTTCCTCCGTGCGATGTAAAAATCAGAGCTATTGCAACAATGGATTAAATTGTAATTGCCCTTGCCTCGAAAATGTCACAGAATTTAAATACTTAGGAACAGTTTTAGATCAAAGAATGACGTGGTCGCCTCATATTCAAACCCTTGCTTCACGAGTAAGAAAACTTATATGGATTTTCAAAAAACTTTGACATGTAACATCATTCGAACTCCTTATTTCTATCTACCATACTCTTGGACAGTCCATCTTAAACTATTGCATAACAGCATGGGACGGCGCTTTTATTGCCCATTGTATGACACTTGAGAGAGCGCAAAGGTCGCTTCTCAAAGTAATGACTTTTAAACCGTACCGGTTTCCTACTGAAGACCTATATCAACAATGTTAAGTATTAACAGTACGTCAACTGTATGTTCACAATGCTGTTCTTCTACAACACGCCAAAATACCTTACGACCCTTCTATAACTAAAAAGAGGCGGAATAAAAATATATCAATACAAAAAATCGGACATATCGCAACAGTTTTATTCATACCCAATATTGTTTTCTAGCCCCATTTTTATACAAAAATATAAACAGAGAGATAAATATGTATCCACTTAACAAAATAAAATGTAAAATGAAATTAAAAACCTGGCTTCTGACTCTAAATTTCAATCAAACAGAATCATTGCTTAAAAATAACTGCTAAATGAAAACATAGTTACAGAAATATTAATAAAATAAATATGAGAAAAATAAAATCATATTATTTTTTTTAAAAATACACATATTACAATTTATATTATGATACATATGCATACCTTGTAATACCTGTTGTAGCATCAAACTGTAAGATTTCTAGGTGACTAAAAGTGACATAACAACCCTACAAGACTCATTTAATCATGCATTCGTGCACGCATTCTAACCTCTGTGTTTTATTTGTCTATTAGCTTCGCCTGCAGTTTTCTCGCGTAGTCATAATGAAGATGAGAATTACACTATTTGAACATGACAAAAAGTTCTTAGATACACTAAAATCTATCCAGCCGCTTGAGCGTGAAGGAATAAAAAGCATGCACACTCACTAAATCACCCACAATCTTTTGAATTCATCATACCTACCTACCTTTAATTCACTGGACACATTATTTTTTCCTACGTATACCAGCTTTATGTAAGTAATCAATTCCAGCAGTAATAGAATTAAATTATTATTTTTTATACTTATACGTTACTAACTCACATTATTCGAACTCACAGGATGACATTGGGAATAAGATTTTCTTGTCCGAATGTCATCAAACCATAAATGTAGTACCTACATGTGCTTCTATTTGTTTACTTACCTTAAATTAAATTGTCTTAAGTACCTATAATAACTGTGAAAAATTTTTATATTAATGGATACGGTTGCTTGTAGGTAGGTACTTTTGTACGATGTATAGATTTAGCCACCGGTGTACCGGCGCGTGTTTATAGGTTAATACGTGCAAGGTACCTACAAGCAACTGTGGTAATCCACAGAATGTTAAATAGTAAGTAAATATTATTAATGTACAAATTGTTTTGTAAGAACACCAATAAAGATTATTATTATTATTAATTATTTTCGGGCTGAAAGTAAGGGAAAACTCGACAGCAGAGCTATTTAAAAGTGTCAAGATGACCTTCAAAGAATACCTTAACATAAATAAAGAGCAATCCGAAGTAAACAAACTATACCGCTTGGGAAAAAATATAGGTACCTATAATAAATCAAGACCGGTGCTATGTTCTTGGAGAAAAGATGAAATTATGAAGAATAGAAAAAGCTTTAAGAACATTTTTAAATCGGAGGATTACTCGAAGGAAGTTTAAGAGAAAAGAAAAGCACTGCTACCACAATTAGAAAGGAAGAATTTACACAGGAAGAGAGAGAGAAAAGGGAAATACAGCTTTTCTGAATTAACGACAAACTAGTATTAAAAGAATCCCACTGAAAAAAGGAGAAGGGAACTAAATTCATATAAAACAGAAAATCCTATGCTCTGCCAAAGTCAGGATAAATTCCTTCGATGCAATGAGACCCAGATCGAACTCTTGTACCAACAAACCTACATCCAATAAACAATAGCAATTAACCGGCAAACGGAAAATCCAAACAAACTACGAAAACAAACAAATAGAAGAAATACGTTTTCCCCCAAGCCGACTGGTCCTTGTGGGGATAAAAACCACAACCCTCCAACAACACAGAGAAACACTTACAAAGAAAAAAAAATATACGTCGCAGCCCTTAACATACTACTCACGCTAAAAATAAAGAAAATCTTATAGAACTAACAAATGCGTTAAATCAAATTAAATGGGATATCGTCGGCCTTTGTAAAGTAAGACGAATGGGAGAAAGATTTTTTTCTCGGCCAGACTTCTTACTGTACCATATTGGAACGACGCCAGGCCACCATGGCGTTGGTTGGTATCTTGACTCACTCCAGAGTAGGTAAAGTACTGTTCTGACACGTAACCTTTATACTGGACATACTGCCGACAGTTTCGAAGATATGAACAGAAAAACTTAAACAATGGGAGAGTAAATCCTGCCCTAGAGAAATTTTGAATCAATGTATAATTTTCCACAGTGTCAAACGCCTTCCTGAAATCGAAATAGCCAGCATCTGATTGAAAACCTATATCGACTGAATCTATAACATAGAGATCCAAAAAGAAAGGGGGTTAGAGGTTGTTGATTGTCCAGTTCTAAACCCATGCTGAGCAGCTGTTAGTTGACTTTCAAATTGGTGGCAGATTCGACACTGCAGAATAGATTCAAATACCTTACCAAAAGTTGATAACACCGCCACCAGCCTGTAGTCGCTAATATCTGATCCTGAACTTTTGGTATAGGCACCACACGAGCCACTTAACATTCTGCGGGATAAAAAGCTTGCTCTAAACACAAATTATACACAGTCATCTACGTTTAGTTGGGTTGTTGTTTTGTATATACGGAATGAATAAAAAACTAGCTAAACATTCGGCCGCTTTATCGTCGTTAACCGTTTTACCATCGTAATACAGTTTCTTGGAATTCCTACCCTTAGACTTCTTTAATGCTACATAACCCCAAAATGTCGATGTATCTCGTTTGATATCAGATTCCATTCTGTGCTTATAAGATTGAAAGTTATCTTTCACATTTAACTTCACAATCGTACTTCATAAACTTTTGCCTGTTATTTATCATGCGTCTGATTTTATTTTAATCGATGATAATATGCTTTGGTGATAATATTAGTAATAGTGCGTTTTGTATAACAATCCAGATATACATATCTTGACCGCTTGCTATTATACCCGATTTTAACGGGACGAACTGGCTAAAAAGATGCTTAATCATCTCATAAAAGTACTTAACAGCCTCCTGAGGCGCACTTACGTCATACAAAGGTTTTCAATCTGTAAGCGTTATAGCATCATGCAAGTGTAATCTTAATATTATTATTACTTACTATTACTAATCTTATGAAGAAAAAACAAATTTTTACTATAGGGTGTATAAACTTTGTACTAAAGCACTCGTCTTTTATTGCAGGGCCGTCGAGTACCACCGGAGGCGCAACCAACGACGTCTCAATTGTGAAGCTGAGGGCAGAACTCAGAAAGTTACAAGGTTCTAATAATTAATTTGGTCACAGCTTTTAGCAGAATTATTAAATTTTTAACGCTTTCTCGGCGCTTTTGCGATTGCGATCGATAGTAATACCGGCGACCATGATGAAGCGAGTAAACGGAGCGTTAAAAATTCATATACCTACCTATTTCCTGAAAAATCCCAAATAAAACTGAATTTTTGAAGAAAAGACAGTTTTTTGCTAGGTTAGGGGGTCTCTTGACGGTAGAGCGTTTTGAAACTTTGTGTGTGGGGTCGAATTTAAATGGTCTTTTTTTGGACCCCACTTTGAGGGGTCTATCGGCATTATTTCTGGCACCTGTCATACATTTTTTTTAATTTAAAAAATAAAAAAAAGTGCAATTCTTTGGTCATGTGATTGGGATGTCCTATAAGATATTCTTGTTACGCGTCGATTGATACCAACTTTGTGATTCTGTGACTTTAAACAAAGTTTCGCTTTTTTTAAATTCCATGTAGAATTTCTATTCTTTCTGCTACAATGTTTGTCAGTAATTGAGAAATCAAATCGAACTTGAATGTCTATAGCGGATGATAACCATCAAGTTTTACCAGCCAATCATCCGCACTCCCGATAGTTACTTGATACAATTCTGCACTCACCAAAACCAAGTCCAATATACTATCCGTTTTATTTTTGATATCATTCACTTGAACAAGTTCACAGAAGGACAATAGATGCTCTAATGCTCTAGACCTAACTATTGGATTAGCAGAGTTCAAATTAAAATCTCCAAAAATAATTATTTTGCTATAGCCTGCACAAATATTTTCTACGATTTCAAAATCATTAAAATAAGTTAGCCTTAGGTGGTATATATAAAGAAACTGGAATAAAAAATATATTCTTTCTACAGTAAACCGCAGAACTAGCACATTAAAAAGTTTCACTATCGATTCCTGACACTGGTGGTAAATCAAGTTCTCGAAGTTGGTATCTAGGTGATGCAATTATTGCAGCACTACCACCGCGCTTGCTACCTGGACGAACCGCACGTATGATAGAAAATCCGGCGGGTACTATTTCTCCGTCAGTAATGCCTTCGGTTAACCATGTTTTACTTAAAAAAAAATGTCAGCAAGTGATGATCCAAGGTTTAACGATAACTCGTGCAATTTTGTACGAAGAACTCATACATTCTGATAATAGAGTCGTATAGTTCTGTTATTTTACTATTTAGTAAGAAATGTAGTTTCTGACTCGTTTCATCCTTTGTCAGTTGTTGTATTTGATTGTTGGTTTCTTTTACGAAACGACTCATTTACTCTCGCATTTAGTGGGCAGTTTTCGCCTTTCATGAAGAAACCAAACAAACTTTATGTGACTAACTATAAACGATGCATAATTATTGTATTTCAGTTGCAACTTTTCTGCCACATAATTTCCTTCACCCGATTTTTCTTAGCCATATAAGTTATAACTTTATCAGCTGTTGTTTCTGCTGCAAGTGACCACAAGTGAATCTTTTTCTGTCACTTTATGGCCTGCAACTCTTCATCAACCGCTCCGGCACCGCGAATAGTGATCCAATGGCGTCTTTTAACAGTCATCCATGGCTCTGATTCTAGCTTATTATCCGGTTATATAACTTCGGCAACACGCGTAGAGCCAGTTGCCCAAGCTGATGCAAAAGGGGGGACAGGGTTCACCGAAGCAGATATTGGCCGAGAACGTGGCACCCTTGGTACAGGAGATGCCTCCACTCTTGTTTCAAACCCAGGCCCAATGGACACGTTATGAACCTGACTGCGCTGCTTGTAAGTATTTTTTTTCATGTATGGGTGTTTTGTCTTCTATATTTATCGGTAACAGTATGTCTACTGGCTGTGGATTATTTCAATTCAATTCCTTAATTTCAGCCCGCAGCGTCATAACTTCAACTTCCAAACTGTTCATTGCCACCAGCTGTTTCCTCATTACGTGTAGTTCACTTCTTAAAGCAATGATTTCGTCTCTTAGCATACATTCATTGTCGCTGAAATTACGCATGGCCTTATGAAATTCGTCTCTGACTGGATTTGACGGACCACTTCAAGACTTGTCGGTGTGAAGATATTATGAGATGATATCCTCTCTTCTCGATCTTGTGCCTCATTTTTCTCTAAATCCTGTGATACCAATCTCTTTGCTGGCGTAGATAACTTATTATCTTGGGAAATCACTGCTTTACAGCTAGTGCACATCTATGTCAAAGATATTTGCACCTTTTCCAGAACATTAACGCAAGATTTATGAAATATATTAGAGCATTTACAACACTTAGCGCCATCTTGATGTGAGATGAATTTACCGCAATTTCCGCACTTAAGCATGATGGCGAAGTTTATTTAAGAAATATTTGATGTAGTCCTATTTCTATAGCTTATTCGCCACAGACGGCGTTAGGAGATAGATAAATATATATTTGTAAGTGTTTTAAAACAAAAGTCTACACACACACATCCGTGTAATTAGTGCAGAAATAAATTATATAGTGCAAAACGAAATCGGCCTCGGTGATTCGATCCTGGTACCACGTATCGTAATTTAATAGCCAGTAAGAAGTAGCTTAGTAGCCACTAGGCTACGGATACTTACTTACTTATAAGACCTGTAGCGAAAATCACGATTCGTTTAAAGAAGTATCGGCTATGTTTCAAGGTCAAGTTACGTCGGTCAACGACACGATCTCACTGCACTGACTCAAGATAACACGTACACAACAGCTTCGTGATTTTTAACGACAATTTATTGATTATTTTTAAGATTTTGTGCTAAACCTAGCACGTTAGCTACCGTTTTTTTAATGTTTAATCATTTTGACAGTTCAAGTTACGCACTAATATAAACCATATGTTGTGTACGAATTATTTAAACAACCATCGTGTACACTTAGTTCTGAAGACAAATCATAGATGGCGCTAGTAAACGAGCGCCCGACGGCTGAATCGCGGTGACAAGATTCTCCGGTACGTTAAGGTAAATTTTGTATACAAATTAGAAATGAGACTGAATACACAGGGATATCTTCCGTTGAGTTTAATTTCATTGTTAGAACCCGTGAGCAAGGAAGTACTGATTCAAGCCCATCGTCGTTCCGCAGCGTAAATTGTGTGCACGGTTCGTTCATGGTCCTAAGAGTCGGATCGAAGTCCAGTAAATACGGAACCGAAAGTACAGTTTTGTCTACGGTGCTTAGCGGGACGGTGGATTGCCGTCGCAACCGCAAGCCAGCAAGCTCACCCGAGCTGTGCAGTGCAAAAGAGCACTTATGTGGCAGTATCAACAGTGCTGTTGAAAAGCGCTAGTAAAGTAAAAGTATATCAGTGATCTGTGGAAAAGCGCTGTGGGGGGACCGGACGATAACGGTGTTGAGACCCAGCATCGAAGGAATCATCAGTAGGTACTTCGAATAATAATCTGGTGCTGAGACCCAGCAAGGCCAGTGAATTGCAGACAGCGGTGCCGGGAGTGACCGCAGTCTCTGACGTTGGTGGTTACTACGACAGGAGTGCCTAAGAGGCAAAAGGAAATGTCAAAGTCTTCTGTCAGTGAGTGAATGAAGAACAAACTGTAAGTACTTTTAAAATTCTTCGAAAAATGAACCCTATTCTCAACATCTAATTAACTTGTGTTACGGAAGTTAAAAGTGCATAGTATATAGAAATTTGAACTCTATTCTCTTTGAAAATTTAACTTTAAACTTTATTCTTAAATGTGCATGGTAATTTTAGACTTAGAATAGTTACGAAAAAAAAGGAACAACGGGGAACCTATGCTCAAATTTGCTCAGGTTTAATTTTGACAAGGTTCCAAACACTTGTAAAATTTTAAGTTTTATAGAAAACAAGACTTCAAAATATCAATTAAGACTGATATTTCGGTTGGACAAGGTTCAACACACTTGTAAAAAATCAAGCTATATTAAGCGAGTTTTCTTAAAAATTAAATTTGTTCAATATCTTCATTTTAATTAGTGAACGATCTGGTTTTCAATATGGAGTCATCACAGGTACTAAAGTCTTTGATTATTTCTCAAGAAGACTTATATAATCGCATTGTAAAACACAGGGCCAACTTCAAAGAGAGCCCAAGGGATTGGATCACTAAAGAATATGTAGAAGGGAGATCAGAGCTCATAGAGCAAACATGAACCGAATTTAATTCAGGTCATAGGGAATTGATGCGAACAATTTCATCTCCAAAGCAGCTTGAAGACTCTATATATGTCAAAAGTAATATGTGGTTGAGCAGTTTCCTGGAACCATACGATAGGTAGGGAAGAGTTATTGGTACCTGGGTTCCGTGGGTTATGTCGGGAGACTCTGGAACTGGTGAGAGCTGGTGACCGTGAGTCCTCGTTGGAGGCTGCTGAAGGGGCTGAAGAACTGTTGTTCACTTGTAGGTATAATTTGTAGTGTCTTATTGATGCACTGTTCACGCACTCGCGTACGCGTATTTTACGTCGGTAAAATTTGGGGGCGTATCCGACTCGTGGCGAAACGGCGGCGGTGCAGAGTGGATTTACGTGTAAACACGGGCTGATTTAGAAGGTGGTGTGTGGCCGTGCCGAACACACCCTAAAGGTCACTCGCGGCGAAGTCAATCGCGGTGACTCGTGCTGATAATGGCGGTTGCCATGCGGTCACTATGAGGAAGCGCAGCGGTACACGTCCGCCAGCTTCGACTCAAAAAGGGTGACTATTTCCGCTTCCCTTCAGCCGCTTGCTTCTAGCTATGACAGCTGCAGGACGGCGGCGGTGGGGCGCACGGGCGCGAGTGCGCGCCTTGAGGTGACGTCACGCTTTCGCGTGAACATATTCCCCACGTGGCAAAGGTGTGGTGTGGTGGTCAATCGATAGTCAGGTGGTCGATCTTGATTTCCACCACTCGGGTGACGCCATCCCTTCATGGGTTCGTCTTGTGGCTCATGCGCCAGTGTAGAGGCGGTACCTGGTCGTCCACTATCAGTACCAGTTCCCCGACTTGAGGTGAGCTGGATCGAGGAGTCCGTTTGGAGCTGGTTCGGATGGTGTGCAGGTAAGGTTTGGACCAGGATCGCCAAAGGTGTTGGGATAAGGGTAGGACGAGCTTGAACCTTTTTGTGTGCAGAAATGGCTCGTCCTCCTACCGAATACTCAGGTAGGGCATTGAGCTGACATTTTAAAAGGACATGAGCCGCGGTGAGTAATTCTAATTCCGCGGGGTCAAAAGAGAGTGGGCTGAGAGGACGTGCATTGAGCATGGTTGCAATGCGCGCTAAAAGAGCTGAAAGTGTAGGTGCGATATTGTTATTGTTGGTTGCAAGAAAGTCTTATATTTCGCTAAGTTCATTTCTAGCGCCTACATAAATTGTACCGCAATTATATCTAATTAACGTCGGTACACCGCGCCTAGAAACAAAACGCTGTAATGCCGCACGGAACGCTTCCGTGGATAACTCAGATACCGGTTCGAGATGGACCGCCTTCGTGGCTAGACATGTTATAACACAGAAGCAGCCTTTTAATTGCTTGGCGTTTCTAAGTGTACTGGATTTTATCAAAAATGGTCCAGAAAAGTCCTTCGTGACTTTGCTAAATACGAGTTGAACGTTTACGCGGTCGGCGGGTAAGTCGGCCAAGTACGGGGCCTTAGTTTTAGCGCGGAAACGTTAACATTGTATACATTTGTATACTCGATGTCGCATTACGCGACGAGCTGATAACGTCCAGAATTGCTGGCGTAAGGGTGAGTGCAGAATGTCAGCACCTAACTGACTTACGGTGTTTGCGACGACAGTTTGTCATCGTGTTGTGTGTGTGTGCTGAAGAATTGAGGGCAGGAAAAATGTGTGCGGATTATCTGCGTGCTGAGATTTGTGCTGATTAGCTATGAGCTGAGCTGATATGTGCTGATTCTTTGTGGGCTGAGTCGGTATGTGCTGAATGTGCCGTCCTAGTCATTGCCTAGGCGGCAGTGAAGGATGCGAGGTAGTGCGCGGTGGAGTACGACGGGAGTACACCATCTTGCCCGTATCAGGTGAGGGACGGCGCCGTGGTACCTCGCGCTGTTGTACCGGCAATAAGCGTACTGGTAATGCGTAGTATTGGGTACATACCCGAGGCTTGTGACCCTTTACATTACACCATGGGTAGCAATGGTTGTCACCATAGTGAGGTTGCGCGTTCGATCCCTGTTTGGGTCTTGGCGCGGAGCTGAAAGGTCTTGGGTTCGAACCCTGCGCATAGCGCGGAGGTTGCGGGTTCGAAACCAAGTCAAAGTCAAAATCATTTATTCAATTTAGGCATCAAAGACGCACTTATGAACGTCAATTTTTCATTATAATGTACTTTAAAGCCTACCGCCGCGTTCCAAAATACATAGAGCCCACCGAGAAGAAGCGGCAAGAAACTCGGGGCCATTCTATATGTTCATATAGATGTTTTTACAATGTTTTTACTTAGGTACTACAAATATTAGCTCCAGTGTGTTGCCTTACAAAAGAGAACATAATAATGGTATCAGTAGGGCAAGACACGCTACACTTTGACATCTTAGTACACGAGTAGATAGATCCTTTTTTTTTTTTTTTGTCCCGGGGAAATCCTTTATGGATACCACCTACCACGGGGAGGTAGGTGGTTATGTGGGAGTCCGTATACCCACCAAAACCCCGGGGTGTTCCGTCACTGCGGCCCTCGGCGGGAACGCGGGACAGATTTTCCACACGACCGCGAACCCGCCGTGGCTGTGCGTTGCCGGACCCTTCTCTTCGCGGCACGCCAGAACACATGGCGCGCCGCAACTGCCTCGGAGACCAAACTCGCCAACAATGGGCGCCAGACTTCCCCGTGTCTGGTCGCCCGTGGTCTCCCTGCGGTGGGTCGGATACTTAGCCCCACCGCCTGCTACGTCAGCCACAAGGGATAGCCACCTCCTCGAGTCTGCGCCAAAGCGCCCGGACCCCGCCACTCCTATTTGGACTTGGCGGCCAAAGCCCATAGGAGCGGCCCGCCTGAGCCGGTCAGCGCACCCCAACGCCGGCGCGGCCCCTGGGTTCCTCTTGGCTTCACCGTGGTGTACCTAGCCACGGTTACTGAGCCCCCCCGCCACGTCAATGCGAGAACCCTTCGGGGGGGACGAGTAGATAGATCCTGGAGTGATCAGTCCCAAGCTGTTTTATCCTCCAAGTAATCCGAAATTTTGTAATAACCTTTTTGACAGAGTTTAGTTTTAATAGTAATTTTAAACTTATTAATAGGCAAATCTCGGATAACATTGGGAACTTTATTATAAAATCGTATACATTGTCCCATAAAAGAATGACTTATTCTGTGGAGACGCGTTATATGTACGGATAGCTTGTGCTTATTTCGCGTGTTGATGGAATAAGCATCACTCCTTTTATCAAAACTGCTAATGTTTTTCTTTACATACATTAGATTGTCATAGATAAACTGAGAAACAACAGTTAGAATGTTTATGTCTTTAAATTTCTGTCTAAGGGAAACTCTGGGAGCCAAACTGTAGATTGCTCGTATAGCCCTTTTGTGCAGTATAAAAATAGAATTAATATCTGCAGAACATCCCCAGAGCAGTATGCCATAAGTCATAACGCTATGGAAATAACTAAAATAAACTATTCTAGCTGTGTCTACATCAGTTAATAGTCTAATTTTTTTAACAGCATAAGCTGCTGAACTGAGCCTACTAGACAATTTTTTAATGTGGGGACCCCATTGCAATTTAGCGTCTATAGTAATTCCTAAAAAGACTGTTGACTCCACAAGGTCCAACCCTGTTCCATTCAATTGTATATTGGATTCTACTTGTCTCACATTTGGTGTCGAGAACTTTATACAATTAGTTTTCTTCTCATTGAGGAGAAGATTACTTGTATTGAACCAATTCACAACTGCCTCTTAATTTTAAATAACAGTGAAGTGTCATCTGCAAACAATACAATCTCGTGATTCTTCTCTACATAATAAGGTAAGTCATTAATATAGATTAAAAACAAGAACGGCCCTAATATTGAACCTTGTGGAACGCCCATTGAGATTATAGAGCCGGGCGATTTTTTACCATTTATGTCAACCTTTTGAATTCTACCATTTAAATATGAAGTCAAAAGGTTTAGAGCCATGTTCCTAATACCGTAGTGTTGTAATTTCCTGACAAGTATATCATGTCGGACGCAGTCAAATGCCTGCGTCCCGCTGCTGAGTTGACTGCGAGGGGCGCGCGGGTATAGGCGCGGAGCTGAGAGGGCGCAGGTTCGTAACCTGCGCATAGCACGGAGACTGCAGGTTCAATACCTGCTGAGCTGATGACGGAGGGGGCGCGGGTTGTGAGGTTAACCTTGGTAACTCAGTTAGGGGGATGACCGAGTTTACCGTATGTGGCGCAGTTTTTACATCGTCATTGGTAGTTGATGACCATGTTTTTTTACTGCTCGTTGTAGAATTCTTCCTCGGGATCTGATAAACCTACGGTGTCTAATATTATGTAATACGCCGCGTCGAATTTATCGCGAGTCAATCTTACGCCGGCTTTTCTGGCAGCGAATTCTGGGCTATAGCGCCTTGGTTTGCTAGACTTCAATGATAACGCTTCCAAATTAAGCTTAACAATAGCGATCTGTTCCTCCCTAAATCTGACTACCTGTGATTTTGAAGGCATCGTTAACGTCGAAGGCGAAGTCAGGTACAAAGACGCAAGCAAAAATAAAAGGAAATAAAAATATTAAAGTATTTAATCGTAGGTGAAATTCCGCACCTCCCTTTTCGGAAGTCGGTTAAAATAACGCCTAAATTAATAACGCGTGTACGAAACCTTATGTGAACTGATGGTTTAATTACTTAATTAATTAATTATATTCCGTAAATTTCGTTATGTTATTTACGTAGATTCTGTACGGAACCCTTAGACGTTTGTGCTAGTCTATTAGGTAAGAATAAAGTTCTTGAAATAAATTGGGCTGAATTCAAAACGTTCGACTATGGACGAATTATGATTATTTAATCTCAAGAACACAAGCAAACCCGTTTAACAGTACTTAGTATAATTTTATAATTAAAATCAACAAAGTACCTGGCGTAGGTAGTTACTAGTACCTAGCCTAAGAATCTCCTTAATTACAAATCTTTCTTGCAAGCAATATCAATAACAATCGTATCGTAGCGCTAGGTTAATCCGTCAGGAATGTGAAACAACTCTCATGTATTCTGTGGCGCGCTTGAGTCATACGATGTCGTCACCTCATTAGTGACAACAGGTCGGTTTCGCTTGGCAATATGTTTGTTCCTGACGAGTGGAATTTTGCTAGAAGCTTCTAAGTGATTTGTATGACGGAAAGGGATTTAAATTAAATTAATGAAATGAAGTTTGAATAGGTGATATTCAAATTTTGGAAATTAAATAGGGCTGATAGTGGACTGTATTAAAGGAATTAGAATTTTAATTAAGAGCTGATAAGAGCTGATAGGAACTGGTTTATCCGGCAGCGAAAGAAAATATGTTGCCGGATATCCGCGCTCGTGGGAAATGTGGTTAATCCGGATATCCGGTTATCCGGATATCCGGCTCGAAGGAAATATGGTTGAGCAGTTTCCTGCAACCATACGATAGGTAGGGAAGAGTTATTGGTACCTGGGTTCCGTGGGTTATGTCGGGAGACTCTGGAACTGGTGAGAGCTGGTGACCGTGAGTCCTCGTTGGAGGCTGCTGAAGGGGCTGAAGAACTGTTGTTCACTTGTACGTATAATTTGTAGTGTCTTATTGATGCACTGTTCACGCACTCGCGTACGCGTATATTACGTCGGTAAAATTTGGGGGCGTATCCGACTCGTGGCGAAACGGCGGCGGTGCAGAGCGGATTTACGTGTAAACACGGGCTAATTTAGGAGGTGGTGTGTGGCCGTGCCGAACACACCCTAAAGGTCACTCGCGGCGAAGTCAATCGCGGTGACTTGTGCTGATAATGGCGGTTGCCATGCGGTCGCTATGAGGAAGCGCAGCGGTACACGTCCGCCAGCTTTGACTCAAAAAGGGTGATTATTTCCGCTTCCCTTCAGCCGCTTGCTTCTAGTCATGACAGCTGCAGGACAGCGGCGGTGGGGCGCGCGGGCGCGAGTGCGCGCCTTGAGGTGACGTCACGCTTTCGCTTGAACATATTCCCCACGCGGCAAAGTGATAAACGTGAGGAAACATATTTAGATTACAAGTGTGAACTTAAAATTTCATTAGGAAGCTTGATTGTTAGCTCTCCTGAAGCACATACTTCAGCTACTGCTGAATCCATAGCAGGCAAATCAGTTAATGTGAAACTGCCAAAGATACTCATTCCCAAATTTTCAGGTAAGTATTCCGAGTGGAAAACCTTTTATGATTTGTTTTCGAGTCTCATACATAACTGCTCATCTCTAGACAAAGTTCAGAAGTTGCTCTACTTAAAAGGGTATTTAACTGGAGAAGCCCAGCTGCTTCTGAGCAATATCCCAATCACAATGGATAATTATAATAGGTGCTGGCAGTTATTGGAAGAGAGGTATAACAACAAGCTACACATTTGTCAACAAGTGCTCAAGAGGTTACTGTCCCAAACCTCTTTGAGACATGAGTCAGCCAAGGGCTTAAAGGAAATAGTCGACACGACAAATTACTGTTTGGCCACTCTATCTAATTTGTGAATAGATGTAGCAAGTTGGGATATTCTGCTCATTTACATTCTGACGTCGAAGTTGAATCCTGAAACTCGTCGTCAGTGGGAGTTCAGTGTTACTGCCACTAACTTGCCAAATGATTTACCCATCTACCAACAATTCATTAGCTTCTTGACGAAGAGATTTCGAGCGATTGAGTTCTTGGACACCAAATCGACGACAGAAAACTTGAGTCATGGTAGTACAAATAGGAAAATTAAATCACTTCATGTCACAAACGCATCATGTCCCCTTTGCAAGGAAGGGCATAAGTTGAGTAAATGTAAAACGTTCCATAAAGAAGATATTGAATCTAGACGTAAGTTTGTTTATGAAAACTATATTTGCTTCAATTGTTTGGGTAGCAACCACTCTGCCAAAGAGTGTCGCACAAATTTACGGTGCAGTGTATGCAAGCGAAACCACCATTCGTTACTACACCCCCAATTGAATAATACAGCTGAAGCTAAAAAGGTTGAGTGTGTTGTCAAATCCTCAGAAGGTGTACCAACTGCATCTTCCAATGCAGCATCGTCTTCAACGATGGTATCTTAATTCGCAACAGGAAAGGTGCATCAAAAAGTGCTTCTCGTGACTGCTCTGGTAAAAGCAGTTGCCGGAAATGGTAGAGAGTACTGCATTCGTGCGCTCCTAGACCAAGGGTCGCAGGCTTCTTTTGTGACAGAATCTACGGTGCAGTATCTCGGTTTAAGTAAAACTGCAGCTACCAGTCATATAACCGGTCTCAATGGAGACAAACAAGCAGTATAGAAAGCTATGGTTACTATAGAAATTTGTTCGCGTATAGACCCATTAGCAAAAATACAAGTGAAGGCCCACGTGCTTAATAATATCACGTCTCTTCTACCATCGAGAAGAGTGGAAGCCATAGAATGGCAAGAACTAAATAGCCTGGCTCTAGCAGACCCACACTATCATCAACCCAATAAAATCGACATGCTTTTAGGTGCTCAAGTCTATGGGACGATCCTTCAAAATGGTGTTAAGCGAGGTCCGGTCGGTACGCCAGTAGCCCAAGCGATCAGCTTCGGGTGGATATTATCAGGCGTCATAAATTCGAGTTCTTCGGTATTCGAAAAACGTGTCATGCATTGCTGCATGAATGATAATGGCCTACTCAAAAAGTTTTGGGAACTGGAAGCCGACGCGGACGTACCGAAACCGAAGTCAAGCATGTATACAGAAGATGAGATACTTTGCGAGCAAATCTTTAACCAGACGACTTAAAGAGATTGTAACGGTCGATACGTTGTTCAACTTCCATACAAAAATGGACTTCCAGAAGTATCAGGATCATAGGAAATAGCTGGAAAACGATTAAGTTCATTAGAAAACAAATTAAATAAGGACCTGATGCTAAAGGAAAAGTACCAGGAGGTAATCAATTAATATCTAGAGTTGAACCACCTGGAGATGGTGCCTCCAGAAGAGGTTAATAATCCAAGAGCCATTTATTTACCTCATCACGCTGTTGTCAGAAACGACAAGGAGACTACCAAGGTCAGGATTGTTTTTGATGCATCCTGCAAAGGAAAAATAACAAGTCACTAAATGATCAGTTATTAGTTGGACCTACATTACAATCAGAATTGAGACACATCATTATGCGATGGAGTTGTCCGCCAATCTGCATGTCAGCTGACATCGTAAAGATGTATCGGCAGGTGAAAATTGAAAAGAAAGATGCAGATTGTCAACGAATCCTGTGGAGAGAAAATAATAACAAAGGTGTCACGCATTACAGACACTCTCGTGTTACCTTTGGAACCTCCCCCGCTCCCTATTTAGCTGTAAAGGCTCTGCAGCAAGTTGCACTTGATCATCGCGTCGATCATCCTACTGTTGTAGAAAAGGTTTTAAAAGATTTTTATGTGGATGACTTGATGACTGGAGTTCAAACATTTGAAGAAGGTAAATTGGTATATAAGGAAATAAATGAACTATTACGTAAGGCGGGATTTGTGCTTCAAAGATGGAACAGCAATTGCAATGCCCAGCGCAAGGGAAATGAAAGCACATCAAAAGGAAGGGGATATGGTCAAGGATTTGAAATTGAAAGAAGACGAATTAATCAAAATAATGGGACTAACCTGGAACAGAGCTGATGACACCTTCCGCTACGTAGTGACTCTCCCGAAGCTGCAATCACCTGTAACAAAAAGAAAAATTATTTCTGACATATCTCGCCTGTACGACCCTCTTGGTTGGGTAGCGCCAAGCATCATAATAGCAAAAATCATGATTCAAAAACTTTGGCTAGCAGGAATAGATTGGGACGAAGTCGTACCAGCAAACTTATTGAAGGAATGGCTAACTTAACGCGAAGAACAGCTAAATTTGGGTAAAATACGGTTACCGAAATGGATCGCAACAAAAACAGGTGATGTGCAAGTAGAGTTACACGGATTTTGTGACGCATCTAAGGCCGCATACGCTGCCGTAACGTACATCCGTGTATTTGATTCTGAAAATAATGTAAAGGTCTCATTAGTGTCTGCAAAAACGAAGGTAGCACCAGTGAAACAAATATCCATACCTCGGTTGGAGTTGTGCGGTGCAGCACTTCTTTGCTAGCTCTTGCTTGAGGTTGCTCAAATCTTGAACATAGACAAGACAAACATCCATGCGTGGACAGACTCCACGGTTGTTCTTGCTTGGCTGAACAGCCACCCCAGCAAATGGAATGTGTTCGTAGCAAATAGAGTTTCAGATATTCTCACTAATATGGAACCTGAAAATTGGTCTCACATATCATCCAAACAGAACCCGGCTGACAGTGCATCTAGAGGCATGCATCCCACAGAACTGTTGAATAATCGGTTATGGTTTCATGGTCCAGAATTCCTTTATGAAAAACCTATTCGATTTTCAAAACCGAAGACATCATCTACCGAATTAGAAGCAGTCAAAATCAAAGCACATTGTGTCACTACAGAAGTTTCGCTATGGGACAAGTACTCAACGTTGTTGAAAACTGTCAGAATCATAGCATACTGCAGAAGATTCATAAACAATGCTGGGCCAGGAACACAAAAAGCTAAAGGCTATCTTACATGTACAGAAATTAAAGAAGCATTAAACCATTACATTAAACAGTGTCAGGCTTTGCATTTAAGCGATGAAATTTTAGTCATTCATCGAAAGCGGGACTTACCTAAAGGTAGCAAACTTCGCCGATTGAACCCGTTTATTGATGAGGATGAAATTTTGAGAGCAGGTGGAAGATTAAACAATTCTTTATAAAAATTTGATCAAAAACGTTCTGCCTGAGAGCTCCGCAGTAAAGAGCGCGCACACCTCTCCTGCTTAATCACGATACAAATAAATTAATCTTTATAAATGGTTAATAACGTCTTTCATTGGTCACCCTCTATCTAATACTCCGGATGGCCTGAATTAATTAAATTAATTCAAATTTGAATTGTTCTATTGATATGTTTTCACTCGTAGCGAAATTTTTAGTTGTTAAAGTATGAAGCTTTTTTAACATCACTTATTCAAAAACTTTTGAGTTTACTGGTATCAAATTGACTGGCCTATAACTATTCACATCAGTCAAGTCACCTTTTTTTAATAAAGCTTGACAATTGACATTTTTAAACCTTTAGGAAACTATTAGATTCCATTTTGAGCAACATATTTATAATAAAACTTAAGGGTTCACAGATGAATCTTGCGCAAAGATTAATTAATCTTGTGTAAAAATCATCTATTCCAATAGATGTCGCTCCGTCCCCGCAAGACGGTTAGTCAAATAGAGAGTTAAAAATTCGATGCTCAGACCAGATTCTCGGTGGCCTAGTTGGTCAATGGCGTCTGACACGGAGAATCCGAAGACGCGGGTTCGAATCCCGTCCAAGGATGTAAATTTTTCTCTCCATAAATTTCAATGTCAAAGTTTTAAGCCCTTTTTCAACCATGTAGTTTTGTCACTTTTATTGTTTTTTTACAGTTAATACGGGAAAACATAAATTAAAAACAAACATATTCAAGTATGAAATTCATGGAATGCTTCGTTTAAAATTGTTTTTCCATAAACTTCTGAAAAATTTAGTCAAGAAATGAAGTTGTAAAATTTAACAACATTTTGCTTACTAAAATCACGGACATTCTCATACCAACTGCACAATTTTTGACGTCTTTTGTTGATTTGGAGCGTCAAAGTTTGACCTGTTTCAAGGTCGGATAGCCCTTAATAATAAACTTCAGTTTGAGTTTGTCTTATATTACTAGCAAACTGGTCGAGACAAGCATGTTGTCGAGTTGGTAACTTAATATGAATTTACATGGTATTCTTTTTAATATTTAATAATTCTAAGCAGTACTTATTAGGTTTCAACGTATCAACATTCCAGTCACCGCATAATATCATTTTCTTTGACCTGTTTGATAGTTTTAGTAAAAGGTGTTCCGATTTTTCCAGAAAAACATAAGGATTACTAGTGGGCGTTCTATAAACACAAATAACTATTACTTTTTGCGAAATTATCTCTACGCCGTAGCATTCGAAATTTAAATTACAACCAAAGTCAGCTAAGTTAAGGCCTTACTGTCTTAACCCTAGAAAGATAATCTGCGTAAAAATACGCATACGCGATTGATATATTGCTCTCTTTTTCTTATTTGCATGTATTGGGCGCCGAGCGGTTCGCTTATATCTCACGTCACTATGAACTTGCGTATGGTGGACCTGGCGCTGAGGTAAATACCGCCAATTTTGAAATATAACGTCAGCGTTAAATACGCATGATTATCTTTTACGTGACTTTTACGAAGATAACTTAGACGAGAAATCGTGTTGTTTTTGATATCTAAGTATTATCTTTAATTATTATTATTATCTAGTTTTTGCGTAGTTATTTTTATTACGTGCAGGGATACAACAATGTTATATGGGAAGTCGAAATATAGATGAATAGCATACGTTTACTGCTCTTTTACAAAGTCATGACGAATATACCTGTATTATACCACGATATTGATGATGATGTACAGAGCGACGTCGAAGAAGCCTTTGTAGATGAGGAAATACGTGAAGACCCGCCTGCCAGTGGAAACCAAATGTGCTCTCTAACAACATGTAACAGAAAGACGACTCGATGGTCTATGGCTTTATTCTATGGAATGATAAATATTGCCTGCATTAATGCATTATATTATTTATAACCACAATGTCAACAAAGGCAAAAAGGCTCTCAGTCGATAACAATTCATAAAAAACCTCAGCCTAGCCCTGACATCGCCATTCATTAGCAAGCAGCTGGAAACCCCTACTCTGAGGATATATTTGCTTGAGAATATTTCCAGCATCTTGCAAAAAAACCTTCCTGATGCCTCGTAAGACAATTCAGAAGAGCCCATGCCAAAATGGTATATACTCTACGAATAATAATAAGTCAGGAAGCATAATTCAGAACAAATTCCACACAAAAAGTGGTCCTTCAAACAAAAGCGACGTATGATTCCAAATACGAATTACTTCCGAGGTTACAAATAAACATGTTCGGTGATTGGTTTAAATTCAGAAGGAAAGCAGGGATTGGTTCACACGCGTGCTGCAACGTCTACTATGACAACTGAGTCGTAGCAGCGTGGACGATGTAACGCAACAAGTAAATTGGACCAAGTCAATAATATAAACAATGTTTCTTTTTGATTTTATTTACATCGGTTACTTTTTAAAATTCAGTGAACTTTATGTCCCGCCAAATATGATTAAGTTATTAAGTTTTCGTCTAGAAGTAATTAGAAGAGATCTTTCTTCGCAATGAAGTGAAGGGAGATTAAAAAAAGTTCGCATATTCATTTTCCAAAAATATATTTAACTAGCTGGTGCCCACGACTACGTCTGCGCAGGGTTAGTACTTCGAGTAGCTTATTATCTTCTCCAAGGCCTCACCCTGACCAGGCCTCCATCTATCATTATACCAAAATGTCATAAAATATGTACATGGTCAAACGCAATTGAAATCCAAGAGAAAATGTAAATACTTAGTGTATCAATCAGTAAACACTAAAAATAAAAGACAGGACTTACGAGTACATACAAATATATCACCATTAAAAAAAACTGTCATTTCATTTCATCGCCCTTGACGGTATTTGTGTTACATTTCATCCCCCTTGAGTCTAGTGTATCGAGCTGTCAAAATAATAGCGAGCGACACAAACTTAAGGCACAAACAAAAAAAACAAACTTAAATGTAGGCGTTGAAAACACCGCTGCTTACCCCTTCGAGGATATATAGGTGAAACCATTTGTTATGTTGTGTTAAAAAATAACATGTAAGTATTGCGGCTGCGCAGCGCAGCGTAGGTCGTCCACCGACACGGTGGACAGACGACCTGAAGATGGTCACAGGACGACGTTGGATGCAGGCCGCTTCCAACCGGTCCTTTTAGAAAATCATGGAGGCATATGTTCAGCAGTGGACGTCCTACGGCTGAGATGATGATGATGATTGCGGGTGATTCACTCAAGACCGTTAGATCATAGGTGAAACATCAGTTTCACCTCCGTCGTGATGGCGGAATCGCTCGAGTACAGTCGGCTGAACAACAAAGACGGATGACATGCCAACTCTATCGCCGAGCACGTCTAGTGTATCGAGCTGGCAAAATCATTGCGTGCTTTTGACTTGAGGTACGTTCGTTTAGCAATGAGGGCATTGGTGACGTTGCAATTGTTGGCTCTGTTGTTAAAGCGTTCGTAAAGCTCAAAATCGTTATTATTGCCGCTATTCCCACACTCTACTAGAACGCTAAACCGTGCATAAGACCTAAAATCGTACGATTGTGATGTCAAATAGTTGTCAAAAAACCATCAAAAACAACCGTAGCTCCGGACGTGGGTTAATAATTGTACTTTTCGGTGGCATAAATAACTCTTTTTTAGCTTTGCGAACGGTGAACAAAAAGAGCCGTAAACGACATTTTTACCCACAAATTCCCAATACGAACGCCATTGTGAGCGTTTTTTGCGTTATTTTTCGCCAACTTGGGGCTATTCGAACGCACTATATAATCTATCAGACACTGACACAACTTTGACAGATTTCTATTGACAGAAAGAAAGTCATCATTATGATCTTGGCGTCGGCGGAGATCTTGTTATTTTGTCTATGCTGTACCCAAAAATATTAGGCCGTTTCACCCGCGTGGTGATAGATGATAATGATGATGAAAATTTGCCTATGTGCTATTCCAGACCATAATCTATCTCTGTGACAAATTTCAATCAGATCCGTTCAGCCGTTCTGCCGTTATTGAGTAACAAACATTTATTAAAATCATCCATCCATCCATCCATCCAAACTTTCACATCATTTATGATATTAGTGGGATATAAGTAGGAAGTAGGATAGGATATTCGTTATTTGCCTGGTGGACGTATTTCAATGGTCGCAGAATACCATCATTATCAATTATTTTAGAAAAGCATTGTGTTGATATTACTGACAGATTTATGGGCAACTCAAGTAAAACACTTCAAAATTTGCAAAGGGTGAATTTTAATTAGCCTGAAAAATTAAACGTACTTACGTAATTCAACCAAGCAACTTTTTTTTTAATGCTATACTATGCAACTGTAGATAATCGGTTATTACTGTTAATTGTTCATTTTCTGTAGTATTTTTTAGAGATGTTGATTTTTTTTCGGGACGAATCATCAGCGTAAAATGATAAGTTTACTTAATATAAGATTTGATATACATAATAACATAACCAAAAAAACAGTAGGTACTAACTGTACAGACTGGGAGGTACTGCAGTTTTGTGTAACATGGTACATATACAATTTCTTTCAATTTGTTTTTTTTATTTTTTTCTTCAAAATGAACGGAGTAAGTATATAATGCTGGTTTTCACAGGCGTTTAGTCATGCTCTTGTCTTTCTAGCTTAAGTGCAGAGAGGCATTTATTTTACTGCACTGGCTCGGCAAGGAAATGAAAATAAAACTAAGCTAAAACTAAATAAGCAAAATACATTGCTGTTACATTTCAATATTCAGTTCTGTAAAAAAAATATACATTAAACAAAAAAAGACTGACTTTATTTTGCATAGTATTGACCATCTCGGTTTGTATACGTATTTGTACACCTTTGAATATAATTATAATTTTGCTACTACTTACTAATAAAAGTGATTCCTGGACATTTTAATCTTGTATGGATCCTGCACTACTTCACAACACATGCTGGCATGATGATTCACAGCTGTAGTTCACAATGATAAAAATTAAAATGTATGCGAAGATTTTACGTGTGCTCGCTTGCAAGAAAAATGTTCGACTGATGACGTACTGAACACGACTTTTAAGCCTCGCCTACTTGAACACGACTTTTGTTGGGTCATTTTTTTAACGCAGTTACTGTTCCTGACTTATTATTATTCGTAGTATATACTACTTGTTTTGCCCTTCAAAAAACAGCGTAAAGCCAAAGCAACGTGCAATAAATGCAAAAAAGTTATTTGTCGAAAGCATAATGTTGATATATTGTGTCTAAAGTGCATCTGAATTATTTGTAGGCGGATATGTGTGCTAATATAATTGCAAGTATATCAAATATTTAGAATATGAGTAACAAAAAATAGATGGTCGCAGCGAGGATCTCCCAAAAAAACAAATTTATTTTAACTTAATTTAATTTTATATAAAAAGTTACAATCTATTTTAAATCTAAAGTGACTGCTTCGACCAAAGCTAGGTACAAAAGTGAGTCTTACAAACTACGAACACGCGCCACGAAAACGACACTTGATGCTGATGCGGAGTTTGCGCGGCGATTGACGTCAAGGTTAAACTGGGTTGGCGCGGAGTGCAACTATGCATTCCTCATAGTAGTGCTACACATAACACCTCCCCCTGTAGAACAGGGAGTGAAGACCGTGGTGTTAAACGAAGCTGGGAGTTGATTGACATCAAACCTTCCTTCAGTGTCAGGAATAGCATAGGTCCGCGGCAGTCCCAACTGGTCTTCTTCAGTTTCCTTTTTCTGCCAGTACTTGCGGTATGCTATGTTTGTAGCAAACACACAAGAACTGATTAGTATTAAGTAATTATCCATCTTGAGTTCCGTAGGCTGCTGCATGGAGATCTGGGTGTTTAATGTGTGCAGATGGTCGAAATTGACTGTATTTAACTTAATGGTTGCAGCTTTTGGCAGCGGGACAGGCTCATCTAGTGCTAAGTCCATTATCTTTAGTACTAGTTCTTTAAGAAGATCGTTGATAATTGTGACAATGAAATCTGGCGTCTCGATGAAATAGCTGTGCGGAACAATAGCGAGATAACTGCCTTGGAGTACTTTGTGAAGCTCTTGTCCACAGGAAAGATGTACCTTTGTCGGTGAAGAGAAGCTGATTGTGTAAAGCTTATCGTCAAGCTCGTCATAGGCAGAAACTTGCAGTGCTACTGGAACAGGTTTACAAAGAGTGCTTTTTCGATGTGAAACAATAAGTTGCTGGATGCAGTCTTGTTCTTCTCGGGTCTGCAGGCTCCGTTTCTCGTCGCAGATGTACCATTTACTGGTCTTCGGGCATTCTGCCACTACGTACTTGAGCTCATTCTCGTGAATCGCAAGGAATGGAAAAGGAGGTATAAGGATCTCCTTACATTTGTTAGGGACAATAGATAATTTATACATAATATCATATACTTGAGGAAATACTATTGAAAATTTAAATATTATAACTATTTCATTATCTACGTAATAAGAACCTACTTTGATTATGTTGTAATATTCTCTAATATCAATTTCAATTATATGATCATTACTGTATAAATTTCGCAGTTTACTGAAAATAGTGTCAAATGATTTCCGACTAATAATTGAATGGTGTGGAATCGACATTTTAATAAAACCTAGCATGTTTTGCAATCTGAGCACTTCTTGCGAAATCGAGTCAACATTGTCACCAAGTATAAGAAATGCTTGTGGTGAGTGTGCGTATTTCATGAGGTTGTAGTCACGAGTAGTTTTCGTTTCGCTGATTTTGTTAACAATGTGTGCAATTTTAATTTGACTATCTGCGTTATTATCTACAGTTTTTCCATATTGCGACATCCATTCCTTAGAAATACTAACATAGCTATTTAACTCTGTTAATTAATAACTTATTATCAGTAAGCTGAATATTTTTGATTGCCTGGTTATAATGAAAAGCGTCTGTATAATCGAGATTACCGGTAATATTTTTAACTATAGATCCGAGGCCATCCATGAGTCCCCTTTTTACTCGACTAACCTCAAACGTCTGTAACTCTGCGGTTGGTCAAGTTTACCGCCGAAGAGGTATTCCACATTATAATGTCAAAGATTCCTAGAAAACCCACAAGAGACATCTACAACATCTCGATGGAACTCATTGCCTCGGCCGCAGAACCTCTAGCTTGGTGTCTGGCCAGCCTGTTCAACCGCTGCATTGAAACGGGAAGTTACCCAAAGGCCTTAAAGGTGAGCAAAATCTCACCTTTATTTAAAGAGAAGGGCAAGCGCGATGACATCGATGGATATCGACCGGTGTCAATAATCTCTTCTGTCGCAAAGATTTTTGAGAACGGACTGAGTACACGTCTCACCGAGTACTTAGGGGCCACCGGAGCGCTGTCGGAGCGGCAGTACGCGTACCGCGCTGGCTGCTCGACCACCTCGCTCACACGTGAGGTTTTGCGGCGAGTGCTTGAGGCTTGTGAGGCGAGACGGCAAGTTGCAGTTCTGTGCTGCGACCTATCGAAAGCTTTCGATGTCGCAGACCATAGTGTCCTGGCCTTCAAACTCAAGCACTACGGCATACGGGGACCAGCGCATTCGCTCCTGACAGACCTGTTACGG
The DNA here is from genome assembly GCA_917880725.1 of Selenia dentaria. Lineage (NCBI taxonomy): Eukaryota > Metazoa > Arthropoda > Insecta > Lepidoptera > Geometridae > Selenia > Selenia dentaria. The sequence continues at coordinate 11,925,879 of OU862877.1, read as the reverse complement.
GACAGAACGCAGATGGTGGTTACCGACGGCGGTGAGACGAAGTCCGACCCTCTCCGAACGGTTATGGGCGTGGCGCAGGGTTCGTCGGTATCCAACATCCTGTTTTCGCTGTTACTGAACGACCTGCCGGAGCACGTAACTGAGGGGGAAACTTACATGTACGCGGATGATGTGGCCGTGGTCGTCAGTGCCCCGTCACTGGACCAACTCGAGCAGCGGTTGAACACGGTCGCACGGCAGGTGGCACTATGGTTTCAGTGGAACGGACTCGCTCTGAACCACAAGAAAACGCATTTCATTCATTTTTGCATATCAGGGCGTCAGGTTAGGAGCTTGTCCGTTGCTATTGAAACAAACGATATTGAACAGGTTCCAACGACCGTCTTCTTGGGGTTTCATATAGACCGTGGCCTAACCTGGGATAAACATATCGACAGCTTGTGTGCCAGGCTGGGTAGCGCATGCTTTGCTCTCCGCAGGCTATCGCGCGTGGTGTCCGCCGACGTGGTCCGCACTTGTTATTTCGCGACAGTTCACTCGCTCCTCCAGTACGGCGCAGAGCTGTGGGGACGCGCGGCTGATCGGGAGCGCGTCTTCCGCATGCAGAAACGTGCTGTGAGGGCGATCGCGGGGACAACGTGGGACACGCCGGTGCGACAGTTTTTTGTATCTCTCCAGATCCTTACGCTGCCTTCCATTGTTATACTGCAAGTAGCTATGCATGTAGGGCAAAACCTGGAGCAATTCAGAACGCGCGGAGATCACCAAACGCGATGCTTCAACACCCGCGGAGCTGGCAAGTTATCTGCAGTACCGCACAGACTGGCTAAGTCAGACAGACTCACGCACGTGCTGGGACCCGCGTTCTATAACCACCTACCAGATCATGTAGTCTCATCACCTAGCCTTTCTTCATTTAAGCATAGACTTAAATCGTGGCTCGTTGAGAAGGCGTTCTACAGTGTTGACGAATATGTACGAAAAATAAAATGACATTTAAATAATTTATTTTGTATTTAATATAATTTATATAATCTAAATTGACATTATTATTAAATAACTCTTTTAATAATAATAGTAAGATATATAAATACATTGTATTTAATGTAATTTACATATTATATATTCACAATTGACATATCTTATACTCTAGTGTTATACTAAGTTATATGTGATTATTATTATATTGACTTGTAATATTTCTTACCAATAAATTGATTATTCTGATTATTCTAACCGTTCAGAAACACTTTGGACTTTATTTGACAAGTACCTAGTTAAGATAAGGTTCAAACAAAGAGTAGGTTTTATTGTTTAACACAGGACCTATTTTGCCTAACTGATTAGAAATTGAGTTTATTTTATCGTGCAATTCTTGAAGGTTTATGGGTTAAACGAATTAATGATGATGCGATATGACTCTAGTGGGACCTAACTTGAAAGGTAAGATTCTAGGACAATCATTGAGTTTCACGAGCGTTATCTCTTGCGTCAGCGCGATCGTTGGCAGGAGAAGAAGAAGTACCAGGGGAGTCCTATAACAATTGAACGCTTTTTGGTACCCTCTTAAGTCGAGACTTGGCGACAGGCCCTCGTCTTTTCTTTGTGTATATATGTATGGGTAAATCAGCTATGGTTTAACCGTGAGTATACCGCGGAGCTAGTTTCCGTCGGGGGGCAAACGGATTTTTGACAAATATCTGTTGCTCGGGAGAATATTCTACTTCCGGGTCGCGATTACCATTACGTTTTTCCATAAGGTCTGTGCGTAGGTCAGAACATGAGTCATGAATTATGTTATAAGCTTTACACATCCTATTCTTATGGTTAGCGATATATTGTTGCAATAGATGGGATGAGAGATCTATGTCGAATGGGTCAAGTGCATCGAAGTGACCAGTTATTACTTTAATTGGCTTACACTTAGTGAAACTATGGATGGATTTATTGTAAGCAAGAATGGCATAAGGCATAAGGTTGATGGTCGCTTTCCCTTTATGTTCGAGGTTTAAAATACGTAAATGCTCTAATATTGTGGAATGAAACCGTTCAACTGTACCGTTCTCGTTAGGTGTATGAGGTGCTATCCTGTGATGTTAAATTTTATGTAGTCTAACAAATTCGGCCATCAGCTGATTGACATATTCGGGTCCGTTATCTATTACTATAGTGAAAGGCATCCCGTGATTAATACAGTATGTAAGGAATGCTTGAACGACACTAATTGCGGTTCCGTCTCTTAAGTAGTAGGCCTGGGCATATTTTGAAAAAGCGTCAACGACGGTTAGAAATTTCTCACCTTGAATCGTAAGTAAATCCATATGGACTAGATCAAATGGTTTGCTAGCTGGTGGTACGACTCGAAAGTGTTGTTTTATTCGGTTTCTATCGTACTTTCCCTGACCGCATATTGTACATTCATTTATGAATTTTGTAATGTGCCCTCTCATCTTTGGCCAATGATACTTATGAGACAGAGCTCGATAGCATTCGTTAATACCACAATGGTTGGTTTTACCATCGTGGTACTTACTTATTCTTTCCTGCTGTCGTAGGTATTCGCGAACATTTCATATTTCCGTTTTTACTAGTGTCATGTCCATTGCCGAATATTTAAACGTTCTCTGTATGATTGGTATGATTTTATACATAGCATCGTAAGGGTTAATAAGCAAACCGGTTTTTATTTTAGGGTGCACATACTCCCTTATGGCGTTAACAACGTTCGAGGTTAAATTCTGATAACCAAATAGACGTACGAGTATGTGTGCCGAAAGGTTTACTCACAACAGTCCTACCCTTAATATCGCCCACAATATTCAGGATGATTTGCTTTGTAAACCTATTTAATCGATCATCCGTAATCGGGACTTCCAGGATGGGATTTTCAGCATCAGTGTGCACTGTGATCGTTCGAGATTCATCTGCAACTTCTTAAGCTGTGAGCGTTCTTAAATCATCTAATGTGTTCGAATTTACAGATGTGTTTTCAACGATAGAGCTACTAGTGTCTTCATTATTAATCTCAATACGCGATAGGGCGTCTGCGTTCGTGTTGCACTTGCCCTGTTTATAGATAACGGTGAAATTGTATTCGCTCCATTTTAATCTCCATCTTGTAAGTCTCGAGTTGGGTTCTTTTAAACTCATCACCCATTCCAAAGGCTTATGATCAGTTTAAATTTTAAACTTTCAAGCGAAAAGATAAGGTCTAAAGTATTTCGTAGCCCAAACTATTGCAAGGGGCTCCTTTTCTATCGTGCTGTAATTCGCTCAGTTCTAGTTGAGAGTCCTTGAAACATAGGCGATGGGTTTATTGGAACCTATAGTACCCTTTTTTTTTTTTTGTCCCGGGGAAATGCTTTATGGATACCACCTACGGGGAGGTAGGTGGTTATGTGGGAGTCCGTATACCCACCAAAACCCCGGGGTGTTCTGTCACTGCCGCTTTTGGCGGGAACGCGGGACAGATTTTGCACACAACCGCGAACGCGCCGCGGCTGTCCGTTGTCGGACCCTTCTCTTCGCGGCACGCCAGAACACATGGCGTGCCGCAACTGCCTCGGAGACCAAACCCGCTAACAATGGGCCCGGGTGCTTTGGCGCAGGCTCGAGGAGGGGGGGCCCGGGCACTTTGGTGCAGGCTCGAGGAGGTGGGGTCGCGGGAGGGGTTATCTCCCGTGGCTGACGTAGCAGGCGGTGGGGCTACGTATCTGACCCACCGCAGGGAGATCACGGGCGTCCAGACACGAGGAAGTCTGGCTTCCATTGTTAACCTATAGTACCCTGCAATAACACGGCTCTAATAGCGACATTGGATGCATCGGTTGTTAGTATGAATTCCCTCGTGAAACTCGTGTACTGAAGAATCGGGTCACTCGTCAAGAATCTTTTACAATGTTCGAAACAATTGTTATAATTTTGATCGAGTACTACCTTAGAACCTTTCTTCAAACATTGTATTAACGGTTTTGTAAGTCTAGAAAAATCAGGGATAAATTTCCTGTAATATCCGTGAAGTCCGAGAAAACTTTTGACTTCCGTCGAGGTTTTGGGTATAGGATAATTCTGAATGGCTTTTATTTTGTCTGGATTTGGCTTTACACCGTCTCTGCATATAACATGGCATAAAAATTTAGGCCAGTTAGTTAAGGGCCAGGCGGCGAGGACGACAGCTAACTGGCGGGCCATCGGAAGTGTTGATGTAATGTAGAGTTGGATGCTTGATCTCCCTGTCTATTCCAGGAGGCCGTGTGATGTTAGGAAACTCAGCGAGCAGCTGCTCGAAAGGTGAGTTCCCACATGCCACTGATTTGACACTGTCCTGCGAGATCTGTGCTGTAGAAGCAGTTATTAACAGCTTGGTCGTTCCATCAATCACAAGTTTGTGCCTGCAATCCGGTAAGAGATTGTAAAAACTTAAAAAGTCAGAGCCTATGATACGTCAGCTATAACGAAGTTCCATTGGAATGCACGGCGTAGCCCTAAGTTTAAGGTCAGAGTAATACTGCCATACGTCTTGATGGAAGTGCCATTTGCTGCGCTGAGGTCATATCCAGTACTTGAAAAATGGCCCTTGGTCAATCACCGAGGAAAACAACAAATGTCGGAACCAGTATCAACCAAAAATCTTTGATTGGTAGACCGATCCAGAACAAAAAGGCGACTACTTAAAAGTGGGCGGTCGCTGGTCATGTTTCCCGCATCACTATTATCAGTCCAGACACATGGCTGTGTACACTTTTGGGCTCTCTTCCCAAACCTGTCATGGTACCAGCAACGGTCAGCGTTACGAGGGCGTGAATGGCTGCGGCTACGTGACCTGTTTATAATACGACCACGGGATCTATTGTTAGATGGTCCACCTGTAGCTGTGAGAGAGGCAACAGTACATGTAAGTTCTACTACCTGTTGTTGGAGAGCAAGAATAGCATTCGGTTCTGATGTGGGTGCTGGCAGGGAAAATTGAGAAGTGGCACATACCTCTGGTGGCTGCGATTGTATTTCCATAAGAGTATCAGCTAGCTCTGATAGCTCGTTGAGTTGCTCCAGGCGTTGGGCAGCCAACACAATCTGTAGCTGTCGAGGTAACCGGCTTGACTAGATGGACTTCAGGAGTTTGTCTGGAAATGTGGTTCCAGCAAGGTGGCGGAGAAATGAAGAAGGTTTTCTGTCACCCATCTGTTCTTTTTCTAGCAGCCGTCGGATTTTCTCTTTATAAGAAACAGAGAGTCTGGAAATTATTGCTGATTTCAAAGTGGTATAAGGGTTGGTCCTAGGGGGTGAAATAATTATATCTTCAACCTCACACGTGCAGTTAGTATCAAGCGGTGAGACTGGATAGCTGAATTTAGTGGTTTCAGCTGTTATCTGGTTAATTGCAAATTATACATCGTATCTCTCCCGAAGATGATGTACGTTAACATGCAGCAGCACGCCAGATTATGCTGTCCTTATCACACTTTTAGATTTATTTTATACCTAAAAATCAAATAATGGCAACTTATTTGACCACAAAACACCTAGTTTTTCATCCCGCCATCACCGCCGCTATGTTGTCGGTTCCTGTTCTGTCGGCCATCATTACGTGATTTTGTGTTGTCCAAGTCACACGCATAAAAAAGTAAAGACAAATCTAGGCTCCTCTTCCAACATAAATGAGAAAAAGAAAGCGGTCAGATAGGGACGAACGGGATATCGTCGATCGAGTGCTGAAAAAAGCGAAAAAGTTGGTTAAACCCAGGAGAAGAATAATCTCTTCGTCATCCGAAGATTCCTCTGAGGAAGGAAGGAGGCTACCTTCCGTGTGTTCATACGACATGGATTTGGAACCCACTGCCAGTGATCAAGAAGTTCAAGGTAAATTTCATGTGAAAATATTGAACAAAGTAATATTTTTACTACCCGTCATGGTTAATTGTGCCTTATTGTTGCGAGATTCCCGACATATATTGTGTGTGGAAATGTAACTATCCCGACGTATATCGTGTGTGGGTACAAATTCGCTTCATTATGGCATATTATTCCGGCATATATTGCGTGTGGATAAAAATATAACCTACCCACTTTTTATAATAAATTGAGAATAAAGTAGATTATCTGTAATCTATACCTCACTCAATATATATTTTTCCCGTCGTTTCAGAGAGATCCCACAAGGGATACCCACAGGTAATGAGCTCGATTCTGAGGAGCTGGACCCAGACATTCTGCAATTATTGGGCTCAGACCCAACAAAAAAATCAGCCACGCGCGCCGAACAGTTCTGCTCTTAACCCAGGGGCTTTAAACGCACGGGGGACACCGCGGGCTGCCGAGCCGCGAGTGTACCCAAACCAGTATCGGCGGCCACTGCCGTCGGCACCCGCGACGTCACGCGATTACCGTCGTGCGCCCGCGCCGCCAGCGACAGCTCGCTCGAGGGCGAGGTCTTACCCGCAACAAACGAGTCGGCGCTAACTGCTTCATCACAGGTACATAACTTGGATTCATCTTTACCGATTGCTGGTAGACTTCAGTATTTTTTACATGAATGTCGTCGCATCACTAATGACGAAACCATATTATCTTGGGTGGAAGGTTACCAAATTCCTTTTTATTGTCAACCACATCAGATATGTACAACAAATAGGTCATATACATGTAAAGAAGCTGACATAATTGATGAATGTATTACGAACATGTTGGTATCAGGTTATATTTCCACATGCGTCCCTTGTGCAAATCAATTTATCTCGCCAATTTTTACAGTCCCTAAACCTAATGGAAAACATAGGTTTATTCTTAATTTAAAACAATTAAATAGATAATATGTTCATGTAAGTCATTTCAAAATGGAGGATTATCGTACGGCATTTAAATTAATAGATAAAAACTAGTACATGACTACATTGGACATCAAAGACGCTTATTTTTTACTGCCAGTTGCAAAAAGCGACAGAATCTACCTCCGTTTCACTTGGAATTCTAAAAAGTACACGAACCTATTATTTGAGTTTAACGTATTACCGTTTGGTCTCTGTACAGCGCCTTATGTATTTACAAAATTATTAAAACCTGTCCTGCACCACTTACGTTCATTAGGTCATTTATCTGTAAATTTCCTAGACGACTTTTTGTGTATTGGAAGTTCATTTAATAACTGTCTTGATAACCTAGTTAACACAAAAGATTTACTTTCTAAACTAGGGTTTTTGATCAATGAACATAAAAGTCAATTTTACCCAAAGAAAACATGTACATTCTTAGGTTTTACCTTCGATTCTACGAACATGAGTTTAACGTTACCAGATGATAAAAAATCACGGATAAAACTATTTACAGATAAATTAATGAACACAGAAAACTGTACAATTAGAACGTTCGCTAGTTATGTTGGCTTATTGACGTCAGCGTGCCCCGCCGTCAATTATGGATGGGTGTATACTAAAATGTTCGAAAGAGAGAAATTCTTAGCTCTTAATAATAATTCTAATAATTATAGTAAAATTATGAACCTATCGAAACATTTAAAAGAGGATTTCATATGGTGGAGGAATCACATCGATTCCTCAAATACCTCTTTTGAGAATAAAAAATATTTCCTAGAAATTTTTAGTGATGCATCAAATACAGGTTGGGGTGCAGCTTGTAACAACGAAACAGCACACGGACACTAAACACATTCCCAGCTATTATTACATATAAACAGTCTGGAGTTACTTGCAGCCTTTTATGGTCTCCTAGTTTTTGCATCACGAGTTAGTAATTGTGATTTACTACTAAGAGTAGACAATACCACAGCTATTGCATATATAAATAAAATGGGTGGTATTCAATTCCCGCACCTCAATAAAATTGCGCGTGATATATGGCAATGGTGTGAAAAACGTAGGATACACATTTTTGCATCATATATTCAATCACACATAAACGTAGTTGCAGATTTCGAGTCTCGCAAACATTTTAATAGCGACACAGAATAGGAACTAGCAGATTACGCTTTTCATCAGATAAAAGCTTCATTTGGTACACCTGAGTTTGACTTATTTGCTAGTATCCAAAATCGTAAATGTCATCGTTACGCTTCATGGAAGTTAGATCCGAATTCGGAAATCATTGACGCATTTACATTTAACTGGAAATACTTACAATTTTACGCTTTCCCACCCTTTAGCTTAATTTCTAAAGTATTGTGCAAGATTAAATGTGACAAAGCTGAAGGAGTTTAAGTAGTACCATACTGGCCCACTCAACCGTGGTATCCGATGTGGATTACATTACTTGCTTCGGAAGTGCTATATTTTCAACCTAATCAAAATTTACTTATCTCTCCTTTCAGAGAGCAGCATCCCCTCCACGCGGATCTAACCCTGATGGCAGGGAAATTATCCGGCAATCGCTTCTAAAGCACGGAGTTCCTATTGCATCTCTTGATATAGTGTTAGCTTCATTCTCTGCCAATACAATTAGTCAATATAATACGTCACTAAGATCATGGTGGCTATATTGCAAAGACAAGGGTATAAGTTATTGTGATTCAAATACTACACAGATGATGGAACCTATGACAGAAACATTTAATACAGGTGCGAGTTACTGTACACTGAATACACATCGATCAGCATTATCCATACTATTAGGCCAGGATGTTACCTGTAATGATGCCATTAAAAGATTTTTTAAAGGCGTTTATCGTCTAAAACCTCCAGCGCCAAAGTACGATACCACTTGGGACCCCAATTTAGTATTGAATTACTTAAATAATTATTATCCCCATGATTCGATTGCATTGAAAGATTTATCTCACAAATTAATAACACTTCTAGCATTATCATCGGCACAAAGAATGCAAACGCTTAGTTTGATTAAAATTAGAAATATCTCAGTTGATTTAGATACAATACATATAAAAATTGATGACCCTATAAAAACCTCAAGGCCAAATACATTTCATCCATTAATTGTGCTACCATATATTAAAGAAAACCTTAAAATATGTCCAGCACACTGTCTCAAATCTTATATGGATAGAACTTCTTCCTTACGGGGTCAAGAGGAATTGCTTTTTATCAGCTATCAAAAACCGCACAAAAGGGTAGTTTCGCAGACGCTGTCTCATTGGGTTAAACTAATCATGAAAAATAGAGGAATTGATACTAGTTTATACGGTGCTCATAGTACGCGTCACGCGTCGACCTCAGCTGCTCACAGAGCAGGCGTCAACCTTGAAGTTATCCGGAAAGCAGCGGGCTGGTCCGAATCTTCTAATGTATTTCTGAAATACTACAATAAAAACCTAACTAAATCCTCTCAAAATGAATTTATAGATTCATTATTTAGAAACTAAGATTATACATTAATATAATTACTTATTTAATACATTTCAGTAAATATAAATTTTGTTGATCACCAGCTATTATTTTATTTTTTCGATGCTCTAAACATCTGCATGTTAACGTACATCATCTTCGGGAGAGATACGATGTATAATTGAGAATCAAACGAACAAACCTGTGATGTTTGATATCTAATTATACGAGTCTCTCGACCGAAGATGATGACACTCCCACCCACCCTAGCTTCTTTTAGAGTCCCATGACCTATCGAAAAAATAGGGCTCTGAAAAATGATAGCCGACAGAACAGGAACCGACAACATAGCGGCGGTGATGGCGGGATGAAAAACTAGGTGTTTTGTGGTCAAATAAGTTGCCATTATTTGATTTTTAGGTATAAAATAAATCTAAAAGTGTGATAAGGACAGCATAATCTGGCGTGCTGCTGCATGTTAACGTACATCATCTTCGGTCGAGAGACTCGTATAATTAGATGTCAAACATCACAGGTTTGTTCGTTTGATTCTCAATTGTGCCGCTTAGATAGCAAACCAGAGTGCAGGGCGGTCCTTACAGAAGGGAGGGGTGCGGATGGAAACGCGGTGTACCTGTAGAGGTTGGTTCTGCCTTTCATTGTCATTGTCACTATCAAATACACTTTGTTTTCATTTTCAGCCATTTTAATTAATATTAGTGAAAAGCTAACAAACACGCGTATTTATCTCCGTATATTCAAAATGAATGTCACTATCAAATACACTTTGTTTTCATTTTCAGCCATTTTAACTAATATTAGTGAAAAGCTAACAAACACGCGTATTTATCTCCGTATGGGTAAGAACGTGGTTACATGCAACCGCTATTAATCTTAAAATTTGTGTAAGCTTATGACAATTATACACCAAACACAAACGTGTAAAACAAACCCAAATAACCAAAAAGTTAGCACAGTAAAATATACACACATAAGACAAAAATTGCAATTTTGTTATAAATTAGCAGTAATTATTAGTTTTCGTAGCACAAGTCATGTTATTGTAATGTCTAAAACCGTATAGATCAATCACGAAAACCGAAATTGAAACACGTAACACTATGTAAACAAAGTCTCAGCTGCAAGGAATATTTAACTCTCTACCGAGAGTTAAATATTTATGTTGAAAATTAAAATTAAATATTTAAATATTTGTCTCAGCTGTTATTGAAACTGACAGTTGTGTCTATGACATTGACAGTTCGAATTGTTCGTTCAACACTTCACTATGGACATGCTGCATCTATCATGCTCTATGGGGCGTTTCGTTTGGGAACGATTGAAAAGCGAAGTTTTAGTGCGCCAAGCATCCGTTTCATCCAGTGGAGCTACCATCAATGCAATTGCGCTGGCGATGATTTCGAAAGATTGTGGTATGGAGGCGAAATATTATGCTTGAAATACAATACGTATTTTATGGAATGCAGACGATTAATTAATGTCACAAACTGTAATGGTGCGTCTGCGGAAATAGGCCTCCGCACACGACACGATGCGGCAGGGGCAGGGGGCAGCTTGATCCGTTGCGGCTCGGATGTGCTGTTAGGCATACTGCGGCGTGTGTGCGAGATTGGGCCTACGCACGCTTAGTGTCTGATGGAAGCTCGTACCAAAGGTTACGCGTTGCTCTGCACGTAGTTCGGGGTCACCATTTTAGCTATATTGTGGTAGTATATAGCTATTGCATTGCTTTCTTTGGTTGATCGACGGGTATGTTGATACCGAGATGGGGTGCTGACAAATCAAACTTCTCACGCTTGTTGTAACTGAGTTCGCTATTGTTATTCACATTATACTATACAGTACAGACATAGTTAGATACAAATATATTACATTTAATACAATCACCCAAGCGCTATGAATGCCGGAAAGGAAGTCGTATTACTTCCCATTATTGGCCACATATACAATATGAGCCAAGAACACAGATGGTGTTGCATGTATTGAATATAAGTGTGCTTTCAGACGCCACAGATGTATGGATGTATGGATGTATGGATGTATGGATGTATGGATGTATGGATGTATGGATGTATAGATGTATGGATGTACGGATGTATGGATGTATGTTATCATCTCCAAAGCCATATCTACCTTTATACCAAAATGTCATAAAATATGTACATGATCAAACGCGAAAATTGCCATAATAGTATTATATGAGTAAATTTAAATACTTAGGATATCAATCAGGAAACAGGAGTTACGTACATACAAATATAAAATAATATTTTGACAGACCTGTCTATGCTGTGCCCAAGCATTTTACGTTTCACTCTATTCACCCGCATGGTGATGGATGATGATAATGATGAAAAGTATCCTATGTGTTAAACCAGCGCCTCATCTTCCTCCATACCAAACTTCATCAAAATTGGCCCCGCCGTTTGAGCGTGAAAGAATTACAAAGATCCATACATCCATACTCACAAACTCTTGCATTAACTTTTTTTTCAAATTTTGTGGGATTAACAATTAGGGTAATTTATTAAATAGCTTAGCTGCGCTCCGCGGTTTCACCCGCGTGGTGATGGATGATGATGGTGATGAATCAAATATAGCGTATGTTAATTAGACGAAATTTAGCTTTCTACTTGTAATTTTTTTGAAACGGTTAAGTAGTTTTTGCGTTTCCATCCCAAACAATGAAAATATCTTTCTTTTTTATTGTTAGGATTAAATACCAAGGTACGAATAATGTTGCTTAGTTTGTATCGGTTTTACTATTGCATATTTTAACGTTAAAATGTAGGTAGTCATTGTTACATATCTGTAATAGTTGGAAATAATACGGCACTTCGAAATTTTTGTAGATATTAATGTTCTCTATAAAACTGTATTACATTACTTTGCTCTATTGTAAATAGTTTCCGCAGCGAACGCAATATAAGAATTTTGCGGGGATACAACTGCATATTTAATCATAAAAAGTATTTATGACAAAATAAATACTTTACATATTATAATACTTTTGTCATAACTTTAAAAGTCAAACATATGGTTATGGAGACTTTTTTGTTAATATCAAAGTCTTCTATAAAAAGGTAGCACATCACTTTGCACTATTGTCAAAAGTTTCCGGACCGCTCGCGATTTCAAGGGCCATTTATATGGAGCGAGTTTCTCGTACGTTTCCAAGCGAAAACTCGTACGCAACTATTCCAAGCAATAATAATCTGTTTAGATACAGGCAAGAACTAAATTCTCGCCTAAGATTATGTCATACGAAATTCGCAAGCAATTATCACTAGGCGATAAATTCCTGCGACTGTTTACACGGCGAAATGTATAGTAAGAAGATTTTTGCTTACGAGTTCTCGAATTGTCTAAGCATGATCTCGTATGACATTCTTTCTTGCTCATACGAGTATCGCACAAATCGGTTTGAACCTATTTGAATGCGTGATTTGCCTTTCGAGTTTAGAGATTACTACGGAACTGTTCTTAAAATTATACAAAAATCATTTAATTTTGGTACTGCGGGTATAGTAGGTAGTTACGACTGTTTGTGAAATACGGAGAATATGCATTATAAAATCGTCATCGTGATGAGACTTGCGAGTTGTGGAATATTACTTAATGCCCGGGTGACACGAGGCCAGTTTTTCAAGCCAGGATAGCAAGATAGTGTCAGTAAGCTAGTACTTCTGTTCATATAGACAGAACTATCTTAATTTTTAAAGCTAGTAAGCTAGTAAGCCAGGACAGTTTTTAATAGGATGGAGTTCTATTTTAAGAACAGTAGCGCCCTCCCACCACTGATTTTACTATCCTGGCTTGTGAACTAGCTTCATGTGGCTGGTGAAGCTAGTTTTCAGTTGGCTAGTAAGCAGTAATCACGTGTTTTGTTTCTTTATCTAACGTGTTTTTGTGATTTTAAGATTCCCAAACTAAGTACAGAAATTAATTTAAAGTTTTTACAACTGTACCAAGACCATTAATGTCTATAAAATGCCACCCTTCCAAGTAATAAAGATGACTATAAACATGATTCAGGTACAAAAAATTTCTGGCGAAGTTGTGACGTTGCAGTGCACCTTGTGGCTAGCTGTCCTGGGCACTTCGTCTAGAAGATGTTCTTACTCCTTGTCGCGGTCATCGCGGTAAGAGATGGAACTTTTGATAGGGGTAGTCTGTGGAGGGTCGTTGTCGAGAGAAACACACGGTATCGAGTTAACGGTACTTCAACATATATTTCGGGTGCCCACATTGATTGCTTAGGGCGTCTAAACAGTAGCTAGCTTATACTAGGTTCTAGACTGGTTTTCCCTAAAAGGGCAACGTTGAAGGGAATGACTGGTTTGGCCCTGAGGAGGGCCACGGGTTCCGGGCCGTCGCGGTCGCGGCGGGACCTCTAGCAGGAGCGCGACGGCTTGCGAAGAGTATCGGGTCAACGGGTACGCGGGTTACGACTGGCGGCGGTTCGGTTTGTGAGTACTGTGGTAACGGGATGATTCGGGATCCAAATATGAGGGCCTTGCAGCATGGGCGGACCACGCGCACCGGTTATCCTCCGGGAATGGGTTTCGGGAACGAGGGCCTTGCTGCATGGGCGTACCACGCGCACCGGTTATCCTCCAGGACAGGAATCAGGTTTCAGGAACGAGGGCCTTGCAGCATGGGCGTACCACGCGCACCGGTTATCCTCCAGGACAGGAATCAGGTTTCAGGAACGAGGGCCTTGCTGCATGGGCGTACCATGCGCACCGGTTATCCTCCAGGACAGGAATCAGGTTTCAGGAACGAGGGCCTTGCAGCATGGGCGTACCACGCGCACCGGTTATCCTCCAGGACAGGAATCAGGTTTCAGGAACGAGGAACCTTGCTGCATGGGCGTACCACGCGCACCGGTTATCCTCCAGGATAGGAAGCAGGTTTTAGGAATAAGGGACCTTGCTGCATTGGCGAACCACGCGCACTGGCTATCCTCCTGGATGGGAAACAGGTATCGGGAATGCGGGACCTTGCAGCATGGGCGAACCACGTGCACTGGCTATCCTCTGCGTGTTAGTAGGGAACACGGGAATGGACGATTTGATGGAAACTCCTACGAGCGGTACGGCTTGTGTGCCGGTCACACGTCCGTTCACCGCGAGAGCTTCGAGCAAACGCCTCTTCTTCAAACGAATTTTATTGCGAGACGAATTATCGCCCAAGAGGAAGGGCGTGAATGTTTAGACAAAGCAACTTTTTATGTTCCATTCGATAACCGTATGTTCGAGGTGAGAAACTCGCTCAATCTAAATGGCCGTTTTTTTTTTGGTATTATTTTCACACCTTCAATTACATTATCGAACTTTTCTGGATCCCTAAATTTATGAAAATACCTATAGCCTACGCCTATAGCCTATGTTCATTAAGGTCAATGTAGGATTCTAATGGTGAAAGAATTTTCATATAAGTCCAGAAGTTTCGGAGCCCATTAAATTCAAACAATTTATTTTTTTATTTTATTATTAGTGTATATGTAGATTGCAAGCATCAGTATTTTAAATTTCTGATAATATACGGAAATTAAGCTATATTCTCCATAGAAGTCATTGATATATAAACTATATAAACTACTCACGACGTTCTAAAGGTCTTTAAAATGAAAAGTCAACTCAATTGCTGTAAGTGCCTAGTGAAATGCCTACTGGTAATAACTTTGACAAAAATATTTTTATTACTGTTCATGAGTATCTATAATTTTAACAAAACTGTGATCCAAAAATCATTTTTCTGTCAAAGATAAAGATGTGATTTTTTCAATTTTTAATATTATTAATATTTTATGTTTTTCATTTGTTATGTTTTTTGGCTCTGGTGAAAAGTTGGGTTTTGGTTACTTACAGCAAATACGTTTTCTTGCAGCGAAATGTTACTCAGGGTCTAATATGCGAAATGTTACTCCTAATGTAGGTACGTAGTTGCTGGCTCATGGGGAAGCCAGCAACTACGTACCTACATATACTTTATTTTATTCCATTGGGTAATGAAATGATCGATGATACTTATCTGCAGTAAATTTTAAAAAGCACTTGAGTTGAATGAATATATTCATTTTATATTGCAATTTATAACTTTACTTGAACAAGTCAAAGTAATTCTTGATTTTTATTAAATTTTTCAATCATACTAATATAATAAATGTGAAAGTTCGTGTGTATGTGTATTTATTACCACTAACCAACAGATTTATTGGACGGATTTTGATAAATATGAGTACCTATCCATGCAGGTTTTAGGTCGGGGACTAAAACATATAATACTTTTATCCCCATTTTCTAAGAAGTTCCCAAGGGAGAGCGATATAACCAATTCTACGCGGGTGTGAAACTAGTAACTAATAAAAATGTCCCGCGTACTCCCGCAACGTCTATGTGAATTAAATATGAATACGTAAATCGTCCCCGTTTAGTACTTACCTACTCAAATTAAAATAATAAAATTTAATTTTGAAATGCGCTATCTACTGGTTGTTCTTGCACTAAAACACAATGGTAATTTAGTTTGTTGAACCACTTTCGATTACAGCGCTTACGGAGTTTATAGGCGACTTAGAAGCCGCTTACATTACAGCGCCATCTAAGTTTAAGCCGGTATTTTGGCAAAATTCTGATCTACGCTGAGATGTAAATGTATTATGAATCCTGTATATAATGGATCCTTGGTAATAGTCAGTACTGACCAATTTTATTTTTTTCTCTAATTACTAAGCAATACTTTGAATATGATAACAAGGAGGTGGTCTGGCTTATAAACTACTTCCTCTAAAAAAAAACAATGTGCCCCTGTCATTCACAGTCAGTGACAATGACAGCTTGTTAAGTAACTTGACAAACATGGCATTCTTAACTTCTAATGGATCGGTCACATCAACGAAAATCGTGGTTGATTATCGCTATGTTGAACGTTAACCGCAGATGTAGCTACCACATATCACAATAAATTGACGACACTAACATTGACGTTTGGTGACAAGTCGGAAGGCGGTATTTTTTGCCACATCAACGCGAATTAACGCGGGACTTATTGCGTAGAAACGGCCATGCCAAAATCCCAACTTTTGTCATTGTACACCGTGATTCCGAGGGAATTGCACGTGTTTGTACAAATCCAATTAAGGAGTATATGAATTAAAAGTCTGTGAGTTCCAGGAAATAGTGTAGACAGTCATGTATTTTATTTTTTCTTTTTAGTAAATGTGAAAGTTTGCATGTATGGATGTCAATTGTTCAATTTCAGAAAAAGGCTTAGATTCCGATGAAATTTGGTAAATGGATAGATGATACAAAGCAGGTTTACAATGATATACTTTTCATTATCATCATCTTCCATCACCACGCAGGTAAAACGAGGGGTGAAACTAGTTTTTTCATATATTGATAATTAACACTCGTTAAATTTTAATATGGAAACGTAGTACTGTTTTTTTTTTGCTGTGACATCATCGCCAATTTTACCGGCAATGAGATTGCCGTTCATGGTTCATATAAATATATACAAATCATATACAAAACTCGATATTTATCGTAATAATTAGCGCGTTGTTTAAGACAATGATGTGCATTGACGTTAAACCTTGATGTGGTTCTATGAAATGCGACGTTGTCAGTCCGTCATTTTGAAATATATATGGTATAGTTATGTCAATATTATAACGCATTTATTGGTTAGAAATTTTCTTGTGTTTATAGCAAACTTAAGCTCAGAATATGTATATCAAGAACAACGATGAAATAAGATAGCTATAAGGATTTTTTATTAGTAACACTGTTAAATTTTGAAATTGGTTTGCAAGTTACAAACGAGATGAGTTTATATTTATTTAAACATCCTGTCTGGTGTATACAACCTCCAGATATGACCAGGGGGCGATGCGCGCCTGCCACAATTAGAGATGTGGAACAGGATAAGTTGCTGGTTCAACTCAATCCTAGAATTTATGTAGGTACTTGATAAACAGTGATGCTGCTAATACAACAGACCAGGGAACCATTAGAGAGCTACTCACCTTTGCAGAAGAATTCACCACGTCTCACAGGTAGGTAGGTATCGTCCAGGTCATCTTGTCTATCTGGGTCACAGGTTACTGTGCACAACACTGCACAAGGTCACTCTTCTCTAGCAACGGTGAAGGTATTTAATTAACGGTTTTACAAGTTCTTATGTTAATTGCGAACGATCGTGAGAAAATCGATCATTGACCGCGCGGTAGGTGGGGTCCATTCAAGTACCCATAACAGACTGCCGGCGCAGGAGGCGCGGATGCGATGTCACCCGACGAGAAACAGGTTTCATCGTCAGACAATGATAAGTAACTCCCCTTGCGTGGCACATGGAAGTCGTAATACCAGCATCACATAAGATTTGGATGAGTAATTTATCGTATGAAATGATGGTAAAATAATAGGGGTAACCATTTCCCCCGGCTTGAAAGGTCCTACTTTCGAAACACGAAGAGGAAAATGTATAAATTGCATTTCGCCACATATTACCTTTTATGACTCTGTGGCTAAACTAATATTTGTTATGTGGTAACTATATCTAACGTCTGCACTAGAATGTGAATTAAAACTTATATTATGGAAGGAAAAGTGATAAAGTAAAGGCAGTTTATTGAGTTGGCAGAGAGCACAACCTTACAACCGGCCGACTCCGCAATATTCCATCTTTAGTCTTAACCGAAGCGAGCACCCTCCAAAATGAGGTGCTCTACATGGTATATTTTTCATAGCAATGCGATGCTCAGCGAGCACTGATTCCCATACAGAGCGATATTCTTTTGCCAAGAATTGATACAGATCGCGAAGATACGATGGAGTGCCTATAAAGTTAGTAGCATTATCGGTGTAGAGGCATTCGATCGGACCTCTACGTGATAGAAAGCGTTTGAACGCGGAGAGCAAAACTCACGGTGCTCAAATCTGAAGCAACCTCGAGATGCAGCGCACGAGTTGTCACACGTGAAGAGGCATATATATGCCTTTCTGCTTTTTTGGCCTCTACCACGCAAAGAAGTAATAGAGATAGGTCCCGCGAAATCGCAGCCTGATTGGTAGAACGGTTTTGGCGCCACCTCTACGCGACACCGCGGCAAGTCGGCCATAATAGGAAAGACAGGCCGTGGTTTTGCTCGGAAGCAGGTATTACAATGGAAAGTAATGTAACGTGCAATACGTCGAGCGGACAAAATCCAATATCGCTGTCTTAATAAGGACACTAGCAGATTGGGACCAGTGTGAAGATTCTGTTGGTGGTAGTGAGACACCAAAAGTTTCACTATATGATCTTCACAAGGAAATAGAATCTGATGTCGTGAGTCAAATTCTAGCTCAGAATTGGCTAATCGGCCATCTATATGGATAAAATCGTTATGAAGAAATGGACTCAGTTTCTGAATTTGCTTCGAGCACAATTAATTACGAGAAAAACGCTCTATATCGGGTCCGAAATGAACTCGTTGAACTGAACGCCATACTACTGACTCAGCAAATACTAAATCAGATGCAGTTATAGGCCCATTAGGTAACCGTTTCAAAAATTTATAAACGAAACAAATCATTTTTATATATTTTATCCAGGATGAAAACCTGGTCGAGTGGTTATACAAAATGTCTTCGGAAAGTGCACTTTCGTCCGAGCATTCGTGCGATATCGCAGGTAAAGCAATAGGCTTTATTTCTGGAAGTTCTTGTGCTTCAATCGTGACGAATGGCTTAACAGGCCATTCTGCGCGAGGTAACTTAAGCCATTGAGGCCCATTTAGCCACAAAGGATGATGAACTAGCTGGGCTGGCGTTAAGCCACGTGCAATACAGTCACTAGGATTCTCAGATCCTTTGACGTGAAAGAAGTGTTCAGCCGATAAATTGTCGTGAATTTTGGCGATGCGATTGGCGACATAAGTGTGCCAGCGATGCGGTGCGGAATGAATCCAACTAAAAGTCACAGTTGAATCAGAAAAAGCTACAACAGCCTCAATAGCATGTCGAGCTGCGTAAAGGTCGTAAACACGTTTAATCAACGTTGATAAAAGGAGTGCTGCACATAGCTCTAGGCGGGCTAGCGACACTACTTTGAGCGGTGCGACCTTAGACTTCGCACATACTAGTGAGACTATAATATGTCCGTCAGGCTTGACCACGTGGGCATAAACCATTCCGCCATAAGCCTTTTCACTAGCATCAGCGTAGCCGACCAGAGATACCCTACAGGTTTCGTCTACTCCGATATGGCGTGCGAATCTCATTTGCGAAATATGAGGCAACTCAGCATGAAATTGATCCCATAGACGAACAATGCGAATTGGTGGAGTATCATCCCATCCAATCTTGACGAGCCATAACTCTTTTATAAGTAGCTTGGCGTACAGGATCATAGGTGCAACTAGACCTAAAACATCGAAAAGACGTGCGATAGCTGAGAGAATATTTCTCTTCGTGCACGGCCGCTCATCAGGATTTACTTGAAATGCAAAGCAATCATCGTCTGGATACCAACGAAGCCCCAAAATCTTTTGCATTGGATCTTTACTTAAATCAACGCTCTGAGAGAGTCGTAATGGCTCGGGAATACTATCAAGCACTTCCGTGCTATTGTTTGACCACTTGGTCAACTGAAAGTCACCTAAGGCGAAGATTTTAATCAGTTGATGAGCAGCATCTATAGCTAGCGCATCGCTAGTTATAGAACTGACAATATCATCCATGTATATGTCTCTATGCAAGATTTCACTCGCAAGAGGTAGAGTTTGACCTTCGTCTTGAACCAGTTGCTGAACTGTGCGGATGGCAATAAACGGCGAACACTTGAGACCAAAGGGAAGTACTGAGAACGAATAACATTGAAGATCCTCATTCTCGCAAAAGCGGTAGAGTATACGTTGAAGTGAGCGATCTTCAGGACGAATGCCTATGCGGAGATACATAGCTTTCACGTCAGCCGAGATAGCTATTATGAAAAGCCTTAAATTTAATAAAATGTTAAACAGGTCAGTCTGAAGGGCTGGACCAGCGTGTAGTATATCGTTTAGCGAAACACCATTGTCTGTCTTAGCGCTGGCATCCAAAACCACACGCAGTTTAGTAGTAGTTTTATCCTCACGGAAGACAGCATGGTGCGGAATATAATATGCAACTTCTCGATCGAGTGAAGCGCCTTTAGGGAGAACTACTTGCACGAGAGAGATTTAGTTTTGATTTATATAATCCCGAATGACATCATCGTACAATAGTTTTACATTTGGGTTTGCCTTGAGCTTGCGCTCTAAGCTCAATAACCTGCGACGTGCTATATCAAAATAATTCCCTTATGCCGTTGCATTTTTTTTTCATTAGACAATATAATTTTAGAGCGAAAAATTCACATCCTCGGACAAAATTCAAACATTTCGAACCCGCGTCTTCCGACTATACGTGTCAGATGCCATGACCACTAGGCCACCGAGGCTTGCCGACTGAGCATCGAATTCTAACTCTCACATTATATGTGTATAACCGTCGCATGGTATGAGGCGTTAGTGCTTTAAAAATCATATTATAAAAACCAGTCATTAATATATAGCAACTTATTATTATTAGTTTTACTTCCAAACATGTATTACAAGAACAAAATAACAATATACAATAACCTATCCACGGGTAAGTAGGTACCTACTTAGTATACGTAATTAATTACCTTAGACAATACAAGAATGCATTTGAAATATTAATTTTGTGTTAAAGGTAGGAGGTACTTACCTACCTACCTACGTACACCAAAATCTTACATCTTGAAGGTAATTTAACTTTGGTTCACAAGTTACAATGGTTCTAGATACCTTTAGAGTATATACTGTATACTCTAAAGTTGTACCTAATTGTTCCATATTATTTAGGAGTAGTTTCTGTTGTTACTACCTATTGTAATGGTATAAGGACATATGCAGCCAAGCACCTCACCTGCAATATAGCCCGTATGACCTATCCTTGACACAAATATCACAAAAGACGTTGGCTTTTATTTTAGCTAATGAATGTCACTGATTGTATCCTTCTAAATTTTATAAGTTCACAATATTCACAACACAACACAACTTATTAACAGCACTGCACACAACACAACTCTAAAGACAGAATGAAAAAATGGCGGCGGCAGTTTCGTTTGCAAGCGCGTCGGCGCAGGCGGCGGGCGGGGGCCGATGACCAATAGGCCGTTAGCAAGTAATGGTCACAAAAAGCGACCCACAATTTCTTTTTTTTTTCACCCGGAAGCTAGCTGGTAGTAGCCAATTTTGATTGTTTCTCAGGGTACCTATGTAAACTTTAGGGCAAATATAGCTTATTTTAGTTCATGGAATTTGTCTATATTCCCTCATGAATTCCATACGTTGCTCGCAGCACACAGAAATCAACTAATTGACCTATTTTGTATAAACTGAGTATAGTGCTGTTCGCTTACACCTGAACTAAACCACTGAGTATTCAGGCCGTGGCAGATTGTTGACAGTTCAGGGTTCTGGTGCAAGCGAGCAACCCTTTTTAGTGTAATACTGCCGTATAGAGGGAAGAAAATGTGTTCTTCAGGTTGCATATGTAATAAATACAGTATATTATACTGTATTTATTACATGTGCCTACAAGTTTTAATAAAAGGTAATTATATTGAACACTACATATACATACCTAGTTGTGTAGGGAGCTTCACTCCCTCACCTCAGGGTTGGCTGTATGGAAAAGTTTTCTTTTTTTTTTCCCTAAGGGGTTACATTGGGGCCCAAGCTTAAGGAAAGATAAGTTCCAATACTTTCATACTGTGTCAGGAAACTTTCTAGAACTATTAGTGAATATTTTGGTTATGGATAGATAAATCCCAATATTTTTAAACTGTGGCAGGAATCTTTTTCAGACTGTTTCTTTTACACTGTGTCTTGGTGCAAAGGGTTTTTCACAAACATTTTTGAATAGTTTTGTATAAGCACAGAGCAATTTATGAGTTTCAGAGTGACTTTTTTTTGACTGTGGACTTTTCATTATGTATGTCTAGATTTAGTGAAGTGAGAATTTTACCAATACTTTTTACTCATATTTCTACTGTAAATTAAATTGTGACTTTTTACGGTCAGTTCTGTGTTGTTTACTGTTGGGCAATTCCTTTCGTACTTTCATATGTGTGTGTAGAATTATTGAATTGAGCACGATACCAATACATTTAAATTCTACTTCTATCATACCTTAGGCTATGAAAAATATAAAAAAATATGCTGTGTGAACTGCGCTCTAGCAAACTAGCTGCGCCGCGTGGATGATAATGAGGATTAATCAAATATAGCGTTTGTTACTCAGGCATATTGTAGCTTTATACTCCTGAAATTGTTGTCTGAATCAGTTATGTAGTTTGACGTGTGTCCATTACAAACAAAACAATCAATGATATATATTACCTCCATACTATTAGAGTAGATAGGGATTAATACCAAGGTACGAATAATGTGGCTTGGTTTCGTCAATCAAGGAAGTCAAAAGGAAACTGTATTGAATACTTTATAAACTTTGGTTTAATTTAAATTATAGTGTCATTTAAGGCAGGTACTTAGTTGTGTAGGGAGCTTCACTCCTTCACCTCAGGGTTGGCTGTATTGTCAAATTACTTTTTTCACCCTAAGGGTTAACATACAATTTGGATTTTTTTCACAGGTAAACCCGAGTATGACGGATGGACATTAAAATAATCTTCATTTGGATGGACATTAAGGTTCATTTTTACCTTTTGCGGTTTACAAGCCTAATAATTTGCTAAATCTAGAGTACTTACCATTTCTAAAATCATTAGTAAAGAAAAGTCAAATATGTCGATATCAGATGTAAAATTTGTCCCAGCGATGGTCACAAAGATGATCAAAAAAAAAACAAGATGGCCGGGTAGGTAGATATATTCCATTAAAGTTCCTGTTAATAAGTATCTTACATCCCTCCAGGAGAAACATCTGGTAAGGATCTCAGTTCCACCTATGGAATAAAACAATGTCAAGTTAGGATCAACAACAACAATATTAAACTGTATTATAATAGTTAATACAGTTTACGATAATTTTATTTTAATCCTGATGGCTTAACTAATTTAGGTTATCATAGAGGTAATTATTATACATATATAAAATTATTTTCACATATGTTTTGTTTAATTTTGAACCAGTAAACTACAATGTATTTTTATGGTTCCTTATCCAAAGGGTAAAACGGGATCCTATTACTAAGAGTTCACTGTCTTTCTGTCTGTCTGTATGTCTGTTACCAGGCTGTATCTTATGAACCGTGATAGTTAGACAGTAAAATTTTCACAGATAATGTATTTCTATTGCCGCTATAACAACAAATACTAAAAGAACCGGCCAACTGCGAGTTACTATATACTAGTAGTTCTGAGAACAGTAGGCCTCGCGAGCATAGTCTTATCAGCGGCAATTTTTCGCAGTAATTCACGAATTATCTCGGCAACCACTTGACCAATTATGCTCATATTCAAAATGAATCTTTTGTTGACCGCTAGTATTCGACTGACCGTCTGAGCCAAGACGGTTTCTATGATATCATGTATATGTAAAATTTTTCATAATGTTTTAGTACAGCGAATTGAATAATAAATAAAATGGCACGTAGAAAGCAATAATGTTTTTTCTTCTGATACTACAGGGTTCAGAAAGTGTCGGTCTACATTAGATAATTTAGTTAGTTTAGTTTCTCGTATTCAAGCTGGTTTCACAAAAAAAAAGATGACAATAGGAGGCTTTTTTAGATATAGATAATGCGTATAATAACGTCAATTTAAATTATTTAATGTGAACTATGGACCTAATTGGGGTTGGTTCTAAAATATGCACATACATATGGAATTTTCTGAAGGAACGGAAGTATATTTTAATAAATCACATTTATGCCGAACGACTGGCTGTGGTTTGGCACAGGGGGATCCTATATCTCCGTTACTTTTTAATATAGCGACTCTTAGTATATGTAAGGAAATAGTAGGTATGAACAGTTGCGTCTTAGTATCTCAATATGCGGATGACTTTGTTTTGTACTCGGTATATCAAAATGTAGAAGAAAGTGCTTATTATTTACAGAATTCTTAAGATTTGTAAAAAAAATTGCTTCTGGATATAGGTTTACAAGTTTCACCAACAAAAAGTAAAATATGTATTTTAAGAGAGGATTTAAAAGAGACTTAATTGACCTATCAATCAATGGAACATCGTTAGAAGTTGTAGAGAATATCAAATATTTAGGTCTGTGGATAGACCGCTTGCTAAAATGGACAAAACATGTAAGTGAAATAATTAGTAAGTGTTTAAAAATATTTAACGCAAGGGCGTTAAATATTTTTAAAGCTCTTGCTGGGTCTGGATGGGGATTTCATCCATCTCACTTGAGACATTTATACATTTCTATTATTCGTTCGAGATTAGATTATGGTAGTTTTCTTTATAATGACAGCCTTAAACGTAACTTAACAAAATTAGATAGATTACAAAATCAATGCATGCGAGTTATTGGGGGTTATGTAAAAACTACTCCAATATATGTGATGGAATCTGAGCTGAGCTTGCAACCCTTATATATTCGTAGGTATTACCTTGCAGTTAAATATTGGTTTAAAGTGCAGTCATTCACAGACAATGACATAATTGTAATGATAAATAATCTTGCTGAGCTATGTCAAAACCGTTATTGGCGGAAGAAACAAAAGCCTTTACTAATAATATTACACGAGTATCTAAACATTTATTCTATTCATTGGACGCGGCAGTTAGAACGTTTTTCGTTGGACACGTGGGTAAGCAATGTGGACTTATCCGATAGAGTTAGATCAAGTATTCATTTTATAAACAAACCAAAACACCGGTTTGATCATCATTTGTTATTTAAGACGAAACTGTGAACAATATATAATAGAAAATTATAGTAACTGTATCTTAGTGTACATAATGTGGCTTATTTTAAATAAATAAACCCAATTTCTTGTATGCTGGCTTTAATAAACTAATAAAATACATTTTTTCGTTAATGGTCAAGATATGTGTTACAAGCAAGATGGGAGTAAATAAAAAACAGAACAGTTCGGAGAATGTTACTGCGTGACGCCCATTAGTATAAGCACGTTTGGACAATCTTGCCATTAGAAAGTCGTAGGCGTGAACATCCTCCCCCTCGTTGAAAGACTGCCGCTTTCAACGCTGAAGATCGTCAGCTGTAGGTAGAGGGCAGATTCGTACTAGTGGCCGCCGGACGCAACCTCGGCTTTTAGCTATGTCTGCGACTCTGGAAATCCCGTCGGGTCCCGGGAACCGGCGAAGAACGCGCCCTAGACGCCAAGATAACGGAGGAACATGGTCTTCTTGAAGCAGGACCAAGTCTCCTTTATTTAGTTTCGCAGCATTCGTCTTCCATTTTGTCCGCTGCTGCAGTTCGGATATGTATTCTCGTTGCCATCTTTGCTAGAAATGTTGGCGAATTTGCTGTAGCCGAGCATAGCGCTTAAGACCATTTAGATTGTGATCTTCCAGAGCAGGAGTTGGTAGTGCGGTTAATGGCCTTCCGATGAGAAAGTGCCCCGGGGTAAGGGTAAGGAAATCGTTAGGAGAACATGAAAGTGGGCATAAAGGACGACTATTCAATATTGCTTCCACTTGCGCAAATAAGGTGGAAATCTCTTCAAAAGTGAGGTGACTATTAAACATTGTACGCTTAATGAAATATTTTGCTGATTTTATACCAGCTTCGAAGAGACCACCCCAGTGAGGACCGTAACTTGGTGAAAAGAAGAGTTTATTTTTTTCTTGAGCTGCAAACTCAGATAGAGGTTGAGAATTGGATTTAATAAAATCATTTAAACCTTTGGCTCCAGCAACAAAATTACGGCCATTGTCACAAAATATTTCCGCTGGTTTTCCCCTACGTGAGACAAATCTTCGCAATCAGAAAGAACGTCTTGGAATCTGTAACTTAGAGACGTATTCTAAATTGTTTACAAAATTGTCCCACATATCTTTTAGTCTTGCGGAACGGGTGCATCCCAATCAAGCTTAAGTTAATAGTTAAGTTATAGTTAATAGTTCGTTTTGTAACTACTGTATTTTGAGGTAAAGTTTTGACTGGAAAGTGTATGTTATCAGTTGATGGATTCCACCCGACGCCTAGAGTGCTTGACGATTCACTCAAGGCAAGGCTTTCTTGTTTTTCAATGGAAGAGTTTTCAAGGACAGCAGGTAGGTTTGATTTGAATTTTCGAAGTTTAAAACAAGCTGAATTTAGGGTTTGTGAAACTGAATCTTTAATATAGCGCAACAATAGGTCATCATCGCTTCCGGTTATGAGGTCATCAACATAGAAGTCTTTTTGAATTATAGTTTTGATTGTCTCGTCTTCACATTCCTCTCCGACCTGCCACAGACAACGCGTGCTCAAATAACTCGCACTTGCTGTACCGTAAGTAAGAGTATTTAATTGCAAAGTTTCGATAGGCTTCGACTCATCATCTCTCCATAACATTAATTGCAGGTTACGATACTCTTCATGAACAAGTACCTGACGATATTTTTTTTCTATATCGCCGGTTAACAGATAATTGTATTGACGTGCTCTGATTAGTATGGAAAAGAGAGAGTCTTGAATATTTGGCCCCACCATGAGGATATTATTGAGTGCGAATCCGGACGGAGTAATAGCAGATCCATCAAAAACAACTCGAATCCGAGAACTTTCGCTTTGGTCTCTGAATACAGCATGGTGACATAAAAAATATGATGGATCAGGCCTTGTTATATTGGACTTAGAAAGATGACCTAACTCGGAATATTCATGAATGAATTCGACATATTGACATTTTAAGTCTGAGTTATGGCGAAATTTCTTCTCTAAGTTGAGAAGACGTTTCTTTGCTAGATGATAGGAATCTCCTTCCTGAAGAGTCTTTTAATGGTAGTTTGACACAAAATCGGCCTGAATCTAGCCGAACAGTATTTTTCAAAAAATGCTGTTCGCAGGCTTTTTCTTCTTCGCTCATAATATTAGTATGGGGGGTATCTTCTATTTCCCAGAATTTATTGAGCATATTGTCAAAATAGGAAGTGTGAGAATGATCTGAAATTATGGCGTGATTGCA
Organism: Selenia dentaria; assembly: GCA_917880725.1. NCBI lineage: Eukaryota > Metazoa > Arthropoda > Insecta > Lepidoptera > Geometridae > Selenia > Selenia dentaria. The sequence continues at coordinate 11,898,406 of OU862877.1, read as the reverse complement.
GTGTATTGAATGAATTTTTGTTTGTGTGTTGTGAATTTATAGGGCCGGCTACCAACCAACCAAGTTTTGAATTAATTAGCTTTGGATTGTTAGGACCTAATGATTGTTGTTCACCTCCAACAATGTCCCAAAATATATCGGATCCAATCAAAATGTCTATTGGACCAGGCTGGTGGAAATGAGGATCACCTAATCTAATGTTCTTAGGTAAGTTTAGTTTTTGTATATCGATGGGAGCGCTTGGCAGTTTGCCTGTTAACTCCTCAAGGACATAAAATGATTGTGTCATGTTAAAAGATTTATTTAGAGATGTGATTCGAGCAGTACAACTTTCATTAAATGTGCCTGCAGTTGTGTTGCTGATGCTTATAACATTTAGTACATCAATAGGATTTGACTTAAGTGATAACCTTTGCATTAGAGATTTACTTAAAATACTCCATTGACTTCCACTGTCAAGGCAACACTTAACCGTTACTGTTTTGTTTGTGCTAAGATTAGATACTTCAATCAAAGCTGTGGACAGAAGTACATTACTAGACCCAAATTTACATACAGCTGCGTTACTTAAAACTGTAGTGTCGGATTGGCGAATCAACGTATTGTGTCTTTTTTACATTCCTTGCAAGGGCCTAGTTGACACTTATCTACAGAATGACCCTGTCTAAGGCAGTTGGAACATAGCTTTAACCTTTCGACATCCGCCAGTCTTTCATTAATACTTTTAGACATGAAAACTGGACAGCTATAAATACGGTGGTCGTTGTGTTTGCAAATACTACATGAATAAGTATTTGTAGTGTTTTGAGTTGTGCTTGGAAAATACTTAATTGGAGTTCGATCTAGTCTGTTATTATGGTTAGTAGGTGGGGGACGCGAAGAGTTGGACATATTATTATGTCTCAATGTCTTGTCTTGTTTATTGCGGTTCAATGACTCGAGTACATTGGCACGATCTATCAAGAACTTATTTAATTGTTCCAAAGTAGGCACATCATCAAAAGCGTTGCGTAACTCCTCCCACTTCATGAGAGTAGTGGTATCTAATTTAGAACACAACATAAAAATTATTAAAACATCCCAATGATTGGTTGGTTGTTCTAAGCTTGACAATGCTCGTAGGTTTTTGTAACGTGATCTACTAAGTACCGCAATGAACCTTCAGACTCACGAGTAATTGGTTGTATATTGAATAAAGATTTTAAGAGATGATTAATTAATAATCTTTTATTATCATATCTTGCACATAACAGTGCCCACGCTTCCTTATAGTTAGCTGATGATACCTCGAGGTTTTAAATTATACGAGCTGCATCTCCCTCCAAGTAAGAAATTAAATAATGAAATTTGTGTATGTCCATTATGTGCTCATTTATATGAATTAAATTGGAAAATGTATCACGAAATTCAAGCCAGCGAAAATATGTCCCATTAAGTCTTGCTATTTGAATTTGTGGCAATTTGACACCTACATTGCGATGGTCGTGACAACATTGAGTGTCTTGGATTATAGACTCACGTCTTAATTCATCTCTCATGGAATTAAATTTATCGATAAGAAATTTTGCTGTGGCAATGTTAGTTATGATTTCTTGCTCAATGTTATCCCTCTCATTGACCTCATTATCAAGATTCTGCGAGTTTATGACCTCGATCTCACTTTGCCACACATCAAACATGGTTGACAGTGCGTCAAATTTATTAAGTTTTAGCGATAACTCAGCCAATTCTATTTCTGATAATCGAGATTCTTGTGTTATTTTATCAAGATAGTTTTTAAATTTAATAATCTGACCCTTAATTGAACTACGTTTTGTAGTGAGTTCCTTCAAGGTAACTTTAAAAGAACTAGAACAAAGTTTTTCCTTTTCAGAATGCATTGTAAATAGACTGATTTGTTACTCGTATTTTCAGTGACAATATTGTATAACTAAATTGTTGTGAGAAAACTTGGTACTGTCAACAAAGTATATGTAACGATTAACGCTACAAAAGATGCAATTAAATATTAAATAAATAAGTTATCTCACGTCCTCGCTGAGGCAGCAAACCGGAATGCGCTTGCACAGCTGATCACTGCTGATAACGAGCCTTAGCTCGTCTATCAATGACGTAACCGTACTGCGGGACGCGCAGCGCTGTCACCAAGACTGAAATTATTCGGCAAAACGGATTGAAACTATGCAAGACACGAATGAGATATGAAGTCGGGGAAATATATTATTTAGGCCTTTATTATGCATTTAATGTGGGTATGAAACGAATTTGTACGAAAGGTTTATTAGATTATGCAATTACAAAGAAAACAGAATAACTGAAGAGGTTGTAAAACGTAGGTACCTATGGACAGGTTTGTAGTTTACTTTTAATTATGTATGCATAAAATTGTAGTAAGCCTTTTTATGTATTATGAAAATTGGTTCAATTGAGGTTAACTATAATCTATCTTGACATTTTACAATATAGCATACAATTTAGTTTAATTTGTGATGAAATGTAGGGGTTGGCATTAGAATAGCCCAACACGAATTTGGTGATTTTAAGAGTTGGATCTTATAGATAATAATTTTCTCTACGCTTTGGTATCAATTTTAGAGCGAGGAAATGTCTAGTTTTCTAGAAAAACTAATTTCAATTTCAGATTTTTGATTCGACGATTCTCTATAAATGCGTGTAACGAAACGACTTGGTGCAATGAAAATGGTATTAAAATAAATATTTTAATTATTTGAACTATTATTTTATTGCTAATTTAATTTACAATACTTAATTACATAGTTTATAATACTTGACATCGATTTTATTAAATTAGCTTCTGTTGCAAATACTTTTTTTAAAGAATGGAACGTATGACCGCCATTTTATTTTCCATAGACGATCGACTACGCCGCCCGCGCCGCGCATTCCGTTCCTCTTCGAGTTACGTGAATGTGCTCTGTTCGCTCTCCGTGTTTTTCATTGTTTTGGCGTGGTATTTTGTGTTAATTTTTCGACGACTTTTGCCTGCTCTCTGGACTCCGATTTCTTCTTCAACTACGACTTTTGCCTGCTTTCTGGACTCCGATTTCTGTTGAACCACGACTCTTGCCTGCTTTCTGGACTCCGATTTCTGCTTGAACCACGACTTTTGCCTGCTTACTGGACTCCGATTTCTGCACGATTGATCTGCCTAGCGACATGGCTAATATTCCATCAGCAGATGAACCAACGGCTTCCACAAGCCGTGAAGATGCAGTACCAGTAGCTTCTACCAGTAGAGGTGAGTTAACTATTCATTTATTGTAATCTAAATTATTTCGCTTGATAAACCACAAAATATGTTAATCAAATGCTTGTTTTTCATTTTAGATGATTTTGAAGAAGAACCCGCATTTAAAAGGCGGAAATACGTGGGTGAAGTTTTACAAACGTGGAATATTGTAAAGCTGGCGCGTATGTTAAGTACACATGAACAAGGACTGGTTTTTGCCGAAGAGCAAGGCTTAATCTTGAAAACTAAGAAGTGTAGAATACACAAAAATCCCATGAAACTTGTTTTCAAGAACGACAAAACTATGGGCACATTTGTGTGCAGCAAGGGTTCCTGTCATAATAAAACTAGAGTATCTAGAGCCCAAGGAACATGGTTTGAGAACGTAAAACTAAAATTGGGACACATTTATTATTTAATGTACTGTTTTGCATACAACTACTCGCATGACATGGTAATACACGAAGATATATTTAGAGAAGAACATTGTTTGTCCCGGCCAACCATAAGCGATTGGTATAACTACTGCCGGGAAGTTGTGGTAATTTACCAACTGGAGAAACAAGAAGTCCGGGGCAAAATAGGAGGCCCTGGAAAAATTGTGCAAGTAGACGAAAGCAAATTTGGGAAGAGGAAATTTAATAAAGGTATTTATATAAGGCATTAATCAATTTCATTATTTTATACTTGTATTTTCAATTTAATAACTGTTTTTTAATTTTTTTCAGGGAGACACATTGAGGGACATTGGGTCCTTGGCCTCATAGAAGATGGTTCAGAGGACTTGCGGTTGGAGGTGTGCCCGGACAACATTAGGTCTGCAGAGGTGCTAATTCCCCTAATTCAAAAACATGTAGAGCCGGGCACAACCATCCATACTGACTGCTGGAGGGCTTATGATTGCCTAAGCCAACATGGATATATTCATAAAAAAGTCAACCACAGTGACCCTGACAGTCCATTTATAGCCGAGGATGGGACACATACTCAACGAATTGAGTCTCAATGGCGGGTGGTTAAAAGATTCTTCTACAAGAATAATTACAACCACCCGGGCAATTTTGCAGACTCAATTGTTGAGTATTTATGGAGGAGATCTGTGGAGGCCAGTAAGAAGGATAAGTTTTTCGAACTGATAAAAGCTGTGCAATATGTATACAAAATATAAGTTAAATACTTTCTAAATTTTGTTTTATTTTTGTCCTAGTTTTGCACCTATATGATTTATTTCTAATGTAATTCAAAATAGCTGTGACCATCAGGGCTAGCACTCTTATTCGAGTCAAGGGCACTCTAACTTGAGTTGGTTAGGTTCAAAATAAGAGACAGAGCCGACACAGAGCACCCCGACTCCACCTAGTCTTGTGGCTGACACCCCTAGATTGTATATAAAAAGTGCGGGAGCCAGAAGCTCAAGGGAGGTCCTGAGAGGAGCGAGCCAGACGAGGTTGAGCGGAGCGACGGGGGGAGGTGGCGAGCGAAGCGAGCCGGCGACCTCCGTAGCGAAGCGAAGACCGAGTTTGGCGAAGTGACACTCAGGGGCGACCGCTAGAGCTTCTGGCGGGAGCCCACCCAGAGTCAAACATAGAACACACCAAAATAGTCAGTACTCCATGTCCAATCCATTCATATTTGTAAGTAAATATAGTTAAATTCAATATATAAACGTTATAAATTTGAGGTTAAGTTCAAAGAAAATTCAAAGTAGTTTTTCGCAAAAACTAGGCATTTCCTCGCCACGAGAGTAGTGTCGGAGGACATCCCCCTCCCCCCCTCCCTCCCCCCCTCCCCCTCCCCCCCTTAAATTCGTGTTGGCCTATTCTAATGCAATGCCAAATGTAGGAACAATATGAAGTAAAATCGTTGAAATAATATACACTGTGTGTTGAAAACAATTATTTGCGTTTAAAGGCAGCAATTAAGTATATAGTTGTCATGTTTCAACAATTTAGATGATTAGGAAGGACAAAGGAAGGGGCACTTAACTCTTGAGAATACCGTCGCGTTGAGCTGCAGGGTGATGCTTTAGCTGCTGCACTGCCTGGCTGGCGAACTTGGTAGTATTCCGAGGGCTCCAACTTGTTCTTCAATATTTGCTGGACTGGCACACGTTGGCGTCGTTTCTTTTGTAAAAACGCTCGGCGTGCGTCGTAGAATTTCTTTGTCTGGTTGTTTTAGGACTATTATTGCTGTCCTGTCACGGTCGCCAATTTATGTATCTTAGTGTACATAATGTGGCTTATTTTAAATAAATAAACCCAATTTCTTGTATGCTGGCTTTAATAAACTAATAAAATACATTTTTTCGTTAATGGTCAAGATATGTGTTACAAGCAAGATGGGAGTGAATAAAAAACATAACAGGTAGGTAGTTCGGAGAATGTTACTGCGCGACGCCCATTAGTATAAGCACGTTTGGACAATCTTGCCATTAGAAAGTCATAGGCGTGAACAGTAACCATTACGCTATTTATACGGATGGATCACAGGAAGGGGATGAGTCAGGATTGGCTGTTTTTGATTCTCAAACAAATGTATCTATTAAACTTATATTAAATATTAGGGTTTCTTTAATGTATGTCAAACTACTAGCTATTGAAGAGGCTATCTCTTACATTGAATTGCTTCAACCCGGTAATTATGTAGTACTAACGGACTCAGCCAAGTGTTTTACAGCACTTGGCTCGGTGTTCCTCGAATTTTCGAGGTACTCCGATAGCCTACAGAATTTTGGACTCCATTAGTAAGCTACAAAATAAAAATATAGTTCTTCAGTGGATCCCTTCTCACATCGGTTTGTTTGTTATTTTTATTAGATAGTGGATATCATTTATGTAATGTTGGTTTATTTAATAGCATTTTGGCTACACCTTTGTAAAGGGAAGCCAAACGCCTTTATAAAATTCTAAAATTAGGCATTGCGCGCCTGTCGCCTACATTATATGTCGGCGACAGTCTTCGTAAAAGTGAGAGGCAAAAACTTCGGCAGCGCCGTGACGGCGACGCCGGCGGAGGGGATGGATGAGGTCATCGCTACAGTAAGCGATGATGCAGCGACCGTTCCCTCCGACGCCGGCGCGGTCGCGTTGCTACCGGGGATAAAGGGCTGGTCGAGGAACGAAGTGGAACGGTCGTTGGGAGTGGAGGACGAGGGTGAGGAGGATATTGCAGACGATATAATGGGTCTCAACATTCTCTCACCTGCGTCCTCCATGGAGACGGACCGTGCCGCAACTTCCTCGACTCACTCAAATGTGAATTAAGTGGGCGTTTCGCTTCCCGAACCAACCCACAAAACCTACAGGGATCAATTAACTTTCGTAATGGACTCGAAAAAAACAATAAACAGTAAAAACTCGAATTCTAGCAGTGCTCAGAAGCTAGATGAAAATACTAAGTTATACATCATTCAAGCCAATTTACAACACAGTGTCACAGGTGTTGCCGCCCTGCGCAGAACCCTAGAGGAGCAACCAAACACGATAGCACTGGTCCCGGAACCATATCTTAATCGTGGAAAGGTGAGTGGTTTCAATGCCTTAAGGGGAAATGTCTTTAATGCCCCCCTGCAAATTAAAACGCGGGCTTTCATCTATGTACCGAATTTATACAAGGCCTCTTTGTTAACACACTTAAGCACTGATGACTTTGCTGTAATCAAGCTGGAAACGGGCCTACATGGACCACTCAGTAGCGTTATCATAGCATCGGCCTATATGGATATAGACGATGAAGCGCCACCTGCAGCTCTAGAAGAATTAATGCACTTTTGTGCAAATAATAGACTTGAATGTATCATTGGATGCGACAGCAACGGACACTGTTCTGTCTGGGGAAGCACTGACACAAACGAAAGAGCTCTACTGAATTTTATCCTCAAACACAACCTAAACGTTCTCAACCGAGGCGCAGAACCCACTTTTGTGACATCTAGGGCAAGGACGATAATCGACATCACACTAGCTACGAGCACAATCACCGAGCTGATCGACGGATGGCACGTAGCAACAAATTAAATCTCTGGCTCTGACCACAGAAGGATTAGGTTCAGCCTACAAACGGGAAAGCACGAACCACGTACATATAGAAATCCCAAAAATACTGACAAGTCCCTCTTCAAGCATACTTTGGAGGAGGCATTGACAACAATACCAAAAATAGAGGCGTCTACACAGTTGACTCCGCAAGAAATAGAGAAGACTATTGATCTATTAGTAACCTCTATTAAAGGGAGCTACGAAAAATCAAGTCCTCTGAAAACTGAGCGAAATATAATTTTGCAAAAAAAAGATAAATGGTGGAACAAAGAACTCGCCAAATTGAGAAAGAACATGCGACACCATTTTAACAGAGCTATGAACACTGATCACAAGCATGATTGGCAGAAATATAGAAAGACAAGACATTGATTCAAAATAGAAACAACTAAGAGTCGGAAAAATACGTGGAAAATTTACAGTAACTCGATCCAAACGGAAAGCGAAACTGCAAGACTGAGAAAAATCTTATCTAGCAACACGCAGGTAAGGCTTGGGACATTGAAAAAGGCCGATGGAACATACACGGCTTCGGACCAAGAACAATTTGAGCTTCTTCTTCAAACACACTTTCCAGACTGCCACATAGAAGAGAATGGAGACTGGGAAATGGAAGCAATGCACGAGCCTGGTAATGAAGACTGGGCTTTTGCAAATACCATAGTAACGGAAGAAAATCTTCTATGGGCAGTAAGTACATTCCAGCCATACAAAGCTGCAGGGATTGATGAATTTTTTCCAGCACTAATTTAGTGGAACCTGCATATGATAAAAGAAAACCTTTTGGCGCTTTTCAGGGCATGTCTAGCATGGAAGAACATACCCAAACCGTGGAGGGAAGTTAAAGTAGTATTTTACCTAAACCTGGCAAATCAGACTACACAAATCCGAAGTCCTACAGGCCTATAAGCCTGAGCTCCTTTCTCCTAAAAACACTGGAGAGACTTTGTGACAAATACATAAGAAGTGGACCACTGGTGAATAATCCCGTCCACAAAAATCAGCATGCCTACCAAGCAGGTAAATCTACAGAGACTGCACTTCACCATGTGGTTCATAAGATTGAATCCGCAATGGAAAACAAACAATCCTGCCTTGTCACTTTCATTGACATTGAGGGTGCTTTTGATAAAACAACGTTTTCCAGCATCGAGACCGGGCTGGCAAAGCAGGGCGTGGACAGCAAGATGAATATGTGGATTACAAAAATGCTCTCAAATAGAGCTGCACATGTAGAGACTTCTAATAAGACACGCTGCCTTGTCAAAAAAGGCTGTCCGCAAGGAGGTGTACTGTCACCACTGCTATGGGTAGTAGTGGCAAACGAACTAATCGAGCTCTTAAATAAAGAAGGAATTGTCACAATAGGATACGCAGATGACCTGGCTATCATGACCTCAGGTCTCTTTGAGTCTACCCTCTGCGAAAAAATGCAGAGAGCACTCCGGGTAGTAGAGGCATGGTGTGGACGCCACTGTCTATCTGTCAACCCTCAAAAAACCGAAATGGTACTATTTACACGCAAAACAAAAATAGGAAATCTTAAACTTCCTATCTTGTTTGGACAAAAACTTGATCTAACCAAGGAAGTGAAATACTTAGGCGTTTGGCTCGATAGCAAACTTTTATGGACAAAGCAGCTTGAGCACGTCACCACAAAAGCCACAAACATTTTGATGCAGAGTACGAGAGCAGTAGGCAAAGACTGGGGTCTCAAAACGACCTTTGTCGATGGCTCTATACAGTCATAGTAAGACCAGCTCTTACTTATGGAAGCGTTGTATGGTGGCCCCGAATAACCCTGGTGACCACAATGACTAAACTACAGCAAACTCAGAGAATGGCGTGCTCTCTGATAAGCGGGAGCACTAAAACGACACCATCAGCTGCCTTGGATGTAATCCTTGGCCTGACACCGTTGCATCTACACATACAGCAAGAAGCAATGGCGTCTGCGCTAAGAATAAAATCTACAGATCAATGGAAAGGCACGCAGTCCATCACAAATCACTGTAGAATTTTAGACATGGCTACGAAAATAATCCCGGAATCACACAGAGGCACCGACAGGATAGCCAAGACGCACCTCACAAATAAGAAGTACGAGCTGACTACCGAGAGCGGTGCCCTGGAGAGTCTAACACCATCCTATCATGTGTACACGGACGGCGCAAAAAACAAAACGGGAATAGGTTGTGGATTCCACTTCATTCCATTCACCAGAACTTGCAATTTCTAATTCAATAGCCCTAAGCAAAACCACAACGGCATTTCAAGCAGAGGCTACGGCCCTGCTAGGGCAATATTACGTCTGAAATCACAAAGTGAACAGGAAGACAAGCTGCTGGCATTCATCACCGATAGTGCAGCAGTCGTTCACGCACTGAGAAGACCGGTAACAAGGTCAAGAGTCCTAACGGAGTGTCATACTGCACTCCAAAGACTTTCAGAGAAGTACAAAATAATTATATCATGGACAAAGGGACATGGCCTTTGTGCTGGTAACAAAAGGGCAGACATACTAGCCAAAGAAGGAGCCAAAAAGCAGGTTAGCACTGAGGAAATGGAACTCTGCAGACCCTCAGCAATGGAAGTGCGAAATCTCCTGAGTCGCTACACAGAAAGAAAACACCAAAACTATTGGGATGACAGAAAGGACTGTAAACATTCGAAATCCATGTTTCCAATCCTAAACAAAAATACTACGAACAAATTACTAGGATAACAACGTCAAGACCTTCGCCTAATGGTGGGCATCATCACTGGTCACTGTAATCTAAATTACCAGTTGCACAAGATTGGAGCTACGGACAGCCCACTATGTAGAGGCTGTCTGCTGAAAGACGAGACTGTGGAGCATGTGCTGCTGCACTGCAGGGCTACGGAAGATATTAGAGCAAAAACAGGATTACAGGAGGTCCACTTCAGAACGCAAGATGCATCAGCATCGTCGACGTTTGTTCATACAACACCTCAAACCACACTGGAGCAGTTGTTGTGCCAGCGACCCAAGGCCATACTCCGCTATGTGAAGGAGTTAGGTTGGCTTGAGTAAATGCTGGCAGGAGGGAATGCACAAAACACCCCACAGCGGGACGTCAGTGCAGGCCTCATCGCCCCCAAAACGAATAAGAATAAGATGTCACTCTCTTGAGAACATAGCGATACATAAAAAACTTAATATTCGTTCGTCGTTATACTAAACAAAATTAAAACATTATAATATAATACTAATAAATTGTTATTTATTTTGTAGAACTTGTATATTAGCTAACTTTGTTTTGGCAGCACTCCCCCAAATTTCGATGAGATACAGTAAGTGTGGCTTTACTAGTGCATTATAGATTGTTAATCGTAATTTATGTGGAATACAGCGAGCAATATCACAGAGTGAACCAAGAAGAGTTACTATGAGTAATTTTGTTTCCAAATGTTTGATATGGGCACTCCACGTCAAATGAGTATCCATATGTAAGCCGAGATATTTTTCATGGTGAACAGGAAGACAAGCTGCTGGCATTCATCACCGATAGTGCAGCAGTCGTTCACGCACTGAGAAGACCGGTAACAAGGTCAAGAGTCCTAACGGAGTGTCATACTGCACTCCAAAGACTTTCAGAGAAGTACAAAATAATTATATCATGGACAAAGGGACATGGCCTTTGTGCTGGTAACAAAAGGGCAGACATACTAGCCAAAGAAGGAGCCAAAAAGCAGGTTAGCACTGAGGAAATGGAACTCTGCAGACCCTCAGCAATGGAAGTGCGAAATCTCCTGAGTCGCTACACAGAAAGAAAACACCAAAACTATTGGGATGACAGAAAGGACTGTAAACATTCGAAATCCATGTTTCCAATCCTAAACAAAAATACTACGAACAAATTATTAGGATAACAACGTCAAGACCTTCGCCTAATGGTGGGCATCATCACTGGTCACTGTAATCTAAATTACCAGTTGCACAAGATTGGAGCTACGGACAGCCCACTATGTAGAGGCTGTCTGCTGAAAGACGAGACTGTGGAGCATGTGCTGCTGCACTGCAGGGCTACGGAAGATATTAGAGCAAAAACAGGATTACAGGAGGTCCACTTCAGAACGCAAGATGCATCAGCATCGTCGACGTTTGTTCATACAACACCTCAAACCACACTGGAGCAGTTGTTGTGCCAGCGACCCAAGGCCATACTCCGCTATGTGAAGGAGTTAGGTTGGCTTGAGTAAATGCTGGCAGGAGGGAATGCACAAAACACCCCACAGCGGGACGTCAGTGCAGGCCTCATCGCCCCCAAAACGAATAAGAATAAGATGTCACTCTCTTGAGAACATAGCGATACATAAAAAACTTAATATTCGTTCGTCGTTATACTAAACAAAATTAAAACATTATAATATAATACTAATAAATTGTTATTTATTTTGTAGAACTTGTATATTAGCTAACTTTGTTTTGGCAGCACTCCCCCAAATTTCGATGAGATACAGTAAGTGTGGCTTTACTAGTGCATTATAGATTGTTAATCGTAATTTATGTGGAATACAGCGAGCAATATCACAGAGTGAACCAAGAAGAGTTACTATGAGTAATTTTGTTTCCAAATGTTTGATATGGGCACTCCACGTCAAATGAGTATCCATATGTAAGCCGAGATATTTTTCATGGTCTTTTTGTTGTATAGGAACATTATTGATCGTTAGAGGCCCGTGCGGTGGTATAGGTTTGTTTCGAGCTTTAAATATGATAAAAGATGTCTTGGAAATATTAATGGTTAGTAAATTATGTTGAAACCATTTATATAAAGTGTTTAGATCATCTTGGTCTTGTGTCATTAAATCTTTTATCGATGAACCAAAGTAGAAGAGACATGTGTCCTCAGCATACAGAGTGATGTGACCCTTAAGGCCAATTTTATGTATATTGTTAATATACGTTAAAAAAATCAAAGGTCCCAAAATTGACCCTTGAGGGATTCCACACATCACAGGTAGCGAGTCACTTTGAGTGTTGTTACCTATTTTAACTACCTGCGTTCTGCTCGTTAGGTAAGATGTAAGCATATGTAGAGCTTTACCAGTTATACCAATTGTTTCTAATTTTTTCAAAAGCTAAAAGTGGCTCACGGTATCGAATGCTTTTTTCAAATCGATGAAAACACCCAGGACAATATTTTTTTTATCTATGTTGATTTTTATTTTAGTGATGAGATCAACTGTGGCTGTAAGTGTGTTGCTTTTTGGCCTAAATCCGTACTGCCTTTCAGAGATAAAATTAATGGAATCTAAGTATTTTTTTAGTCTTGAATGTAAAATCTTTTAAAAAATTTTGGATATTACTGGCAATACGGAGTCACCCGGATCTGTTTTTTGTACCGATTTATAGATTGGAGTGACTTTCGCTACCTTCAATGTGTCCGGGAATGTACTATCAAGCAACAATTGGTTATAACACTCGTTTAGTTTTGGTAAAATTAAATGAATTATACATTTAATAACTTTAGTACTAATTCCATCTAAACCTTACTTTAGTACTGCAGTTAGAATCGAGATCCCTAATAATTTTTAAAATTTCTGCTTCCGTACATGGTTTTAGTGTTGATATTTGAGAATTATGATTCGGCGGGTTTGGTAAGGCTGTCAAATAGTTATCATGAAATTGTTTAGGTATTTCGTCTGCTAGATGTAGTCCTATCGTTGAAAAAAACTCATTTAATATCTGGCAAATATTAGTTGGGTCTGTTATCTCTTTTGAGTTTAGTAGTAGTTTTGCAGGAGCACAATTTAACTCAATTTTATTTTTAGCTAGAGAATTCACCAAATTCTACATCTTCTTTGGTGTTTTACCACAAGACTTAATTTTTTTTAAATAGTATGAATCTTTTGTGTTCTGAATAAATTTAGCTATATGGTACCTTTTCTTTTGAAATTTCTAAATTTAAAAATTCGTTATTGGGATATTTTTTAAGTTCTACCCATAAATAGTTCCTTTGAGTAATTTCACTTATTACACTTTTGTTAATCCAATCTTTTTGTGGTGGGTTGTAGATTTTAGTTTTGATAACTTTATTTTCCTCTATAAAGCACTTAATCTTGTTTTCAAACGTAGCGTAATCTTTATTTACTTCTCTTGTCCATTTTTTCCATTAAATTATATAAGTTACTATAATCAACAGCTTCGTAATTGTATCGAATCTTTGGTGGTGGTTTCATTTTCTTAATTTCTAGATATATTTGATTGTGATCCGAGAATGAAGAGTTTACTGTTATCATATGGAAGTGGTCTTTTTTTTTTAAATTGGGGCTCACATGATCTAAAATCGATGATCTTGTTATCGTTTCTCTGGTACAGTCTTTTAGAAATTTTATTAAGAAGAGTATATCCCGATTCTTTCAAGAGTTGTTTGTATTGTTTTGTATTTTTATGTTTCGTTAATAAATCTATGTTGAAATCTACAAATATTCTTTTTTGTAGCTGTGTTTTTTACTCTTTAAGAAAATCTTTGAAATTTGTATCACCAGGATTGTATACAACTCCCACTTCAAGTCTATACTTTTCTAGTTTCATCCATAAATAGTTATTACCTCCAACGTACTTAGATTCTGATAAGTAGTGTTGGTAGATAGGTTATTATGCACATATGCTGATACTCCACCTCCCCTTTTATCAGTTCTATAATTGTAGTAGTAGGTGTAATTTGGAAGTTGGAATTGTAATGCCTGGGTTTCCGTACGAAACCACGTCTCCGTTAGTAACATTATGTGTATAGTGTTTGGTATCGCCCGTAGAATGCACTTTAATTCATCAAATATTTCCTTACTTGCATATGCTTCGTGCGTTGAGGTAAAGGAATCGAAAACGTGATTTGTTTCTTGGAAAATTCAGATAGTTGTTTAGTATTTCATAGGTATTACTATTAATAGTGGTACTATTTATTGGTCATAGAATTTAGTTTTTTGAAGTGGATTTTATTATCGTAGGTGTTCCATTAATGTATTTGATAGTGAGACCGTTTTCTCCACCGTTTTAACGACGTTTTAATTCGTCTTTTAAATTTTTTAAATACTTTTGTTGTCCTGGGGTTTTGTCTGAATATATTTTCACGCTATCTGGTAGCATATTTTTATTGCGGAGCAGTTGTTTAGCAGGCCCTTGTACACTGAAACATATTTTGATACTGCGGTTCTTAGCAGGGTTGTACTTACCGATCCTAAAAACTTTAAGTGGTCTCGGGATATCGGTGCTCAGCAAAGAAATTATGTTTGATACATCAGCCTCATCCTTAGAAATTCTGCCTTCCATGCTCAGAGAGGTATGTTTTGGTAGATCCACAAGTATTATGTTATTCTCCCGGTTGTTACGATCTTCAGCTCCCGAATTATTTGCTCACTATGACATAACTGGTTTTCTGAACTGGAAGTCGTTGTTTGAGGCGTAATTTTTTATGTTTGTTACTTCATAACTTTGGACTGGGTGAACCGATTACCAAAACTCTGGTTGTTTGAAAGCTGGTTCTTCCCGTGTGGTCTCATAAAAAAGTGGTGTGGTAAATTTTATGAAATTCGGTTCTGTAGTTTATGTTGTTGAGTTGAGTTTCCAGAAGATTAATTTTGGTTTCATCCAATGTTATAACTTTTTCCAGTCTTGTCGCATGACTTTTTATATTCTTCTGTTCGGAACACGTTGGAGTTTGACGATTCCATGTCATTAATTTGAGTAATAACTTCGTTCACATTTTCTCGAATCGAGTTTACTGCTTTGAACTTTTAAACTCTGATTTTAACCTTATTAATGAATCATGTTGTAACCTAGCTACAATAAGCAAACTTATGTCTAGTGTGTCTCCTATCAAGCTCCAAAATATTAACCTAGAAGATTTATCTTCTAACAATAAACTATCGAATAGATTAATAGATAACGCGGATAGTATCTTGAATGAAGAATCATATTAAGACAGATACGGGACGCATTATACTATAAATACAACTACCTTTATTTAAATTATAATTTTTTTGTTTGTCTCATATAAACTATACAAACATTATTATGTCAAGCCCAACAGCAGTCTCGATATAAATAATTCAAAAGAAAAAAACTCTCTCGTCACCCTTCAGTATCCGAATCCGAAGATAACCCTGTTGCCATTGCTCCTCCTCGTTTAAGACATATTGTCTAAACCCTTTACGTAAACTTCAGTTTTAATTCTAACCCCTGAAGTTTAGTCTTGTTGGGGGGGTTGTTATATGCACCCTTAGTATGCATTGTTGCTGTTAGGCAGTCAGTCTCCATCCACCCTCTCTCGCGTAAAGACTGCCTAAGTACACATATATACATAGTACTTATTTCGTAAATCTATTATTTTATTTTAAGGGCTCTTTTTAATAAACCGCCTTTTTCCTAGCTTATCATATTTAGTTTTTTTTTAAAACCTAATCAGCCCTGGCGGTATAACAGTTCGAATAGCCCCAAGTTGGCGAAAATAACGCTAAACCGCTCAATATGGCGTTCGAATTAGGAATTTGTGGGTGAAAATGTCGTTTACGGCTCTTTTTATTAACCTTTTGCAAAGCTAAAAAAGAGTTATTTATGCCACCGAAAAGTACAACTATTAACCCACGTCCGGAGCTGCGGTTGTTTTTGATCGTTTTTTGACAACTATCTATTTGACAGCACAATCGTGCGATTTTAGGTCTTATGCACGCTTTAGCGTTCGAGTAGAGTGTGGGAATAGCGGCAATAATAACGATTTTGAGCTTTACGAACGCTTTAACAAAAGAGCCAACAATTGCAACGTCACTAATGCCCTCATTGCTAAACGAACGTACCTCAAGTCAAAAGCACGCAATGATTTTGCGAGCTCGATACACTAGACAGGCTCAGCGATAGAGTTGGCATGTCATCCGTCTTTGTAAAAGTCAAAGTCAAATGGTTTCTGCCTATATATCCTCGAAGGGGCAAGCAGCGGTGTTTTCAACGCCTACATTTAAGATTGTTTTTTTATGTTTGTGCCTTAAGTTTGTGTCGCTCGCTATTATTTTGACAGCTCGATACACTAAACTCAAGGGGGATGAAATGTACAACCCGGTCCCAATATCTGTGCACCTGACCTCGTGACGTCATATCGGCGGTCTGGGTACGGTGTAAAAAAAAGTTTTTTCGAGAAATGTGGAGGTAAAATAAAATTACTTACCTTTTCAAATCAATTTATTATTGATGAAGGGTTTGTTATTAAAAGCAATAATTTTGTTTACTAAAACATTTATTAGTAAACTCAGTCACTATAAATTATTGACTCTATGCCTGACATTGTATCTTCCTCACTCTCACTTTCTGAACTCTCCGAACTATCTTCCCCTAGTGATATTAAAAGTTGTGTGATGTTGTCATCTGCTAGATGATCCTTTTCCCAGTATTCTCGCTGTAGTCTCTCCACGTGATTCACTTCTTTTTCCAGTCAGCTGGCGTAATTGACTTAATCGCATCTTTTGTATCATTTTCTATTTGATATCCCAGTTGCAGCACAGGTTCGTTTCACCACTTGGTCTACAGGTATGGTGTACTGTTTATTTGCTTTCTCCGATTCAAAAAACTTGAGCACTTTCATGATTAAATTTCTTGATTCGCTGTGTATTGTTTTTCCCATGACTTCAGTTTAACAGCTACAACAATTTTAATAACAACCAAACCAGTCCAAACTTAACAGTAAACAGTCTAAACTTAACAATAAATATTAAAAAACAATACAACAACAAAGCGAACATATCAAAATTATCAGGACGTGTATCGGCAACGAAGATGCTAACCGTACTGTCGCACCGGGGAGTGCGCGGAGAAGTGACAGGGGAAGCGGGAGAGGCGCCGCATTCCAGCGAGGTGCACAGATATTCTGACCGGGTTGTAACACAAATACCGTCAAGGGTGATGAAACGTAATGACAGTTTTTTTTAATGGTGATTAATTTTATATTTTGTATGTACTCGTAAGTCCTGTATTTTATTATTAGTGTTTACTGATTGATACACTAAGTATTTACATTTTCTCTTGGATTTCTATTATTACAATTGCGTTTGACCATGTACATATTTTATGACATTTTGGTATAATGATAGATGGAGCTCTGGTCAGGGTGAGGCCTTGGAGAAGATAATAAGCTACTCGAAGTAGTAAACCTGCGCAGACGTACGTATTCGCGGGCACCAGCTAGTTAAATATATTTTTGGTAAAATGAATATGCGAATTTTTTTAAATCTCACTTTACTACATTGTGAAGAAAGAGTCTCTTCTAATTACTTCTAGACGAAAACTTAATAAATTAATCATATTTGGCGGGACATAAAGTTCACTGAATTTTAAAAAGTAACCGATAAAAAAACAAATAACAAAACATTGTTTATATTATTGACTTGGTCTAATTCACTTGTTGCATTACATCGTCCACGCCGCTACGACTCAGTTGTCATAGTAGACGTTGCAGCACGCACGTGAACCAATCCCTGCTTTCCTTCTAAATTTAAACCAATCACCGAACATGTCTATTTGTAACCTCGGAAGTAATTCGTATTTGGAATCATACGTCGCTTTTGTTTAAAGGACCACTTTTTGTGTGGAATTTGTTCTGAATTATGCTTCCTGACTTATTATTATTCGTAGCTTTATAAAACTGCTTTTTGATGTTTGATTTATTAACTTTATATTGATCATGACATCTGTCACGAATACGCATCATTTCTTGAACAGTGTCTGTGATCCAAGGCGGTACGGACTTTTTTAAGCATATAGTTCTCTTAGGGGCATGTAGTTCAAAGTGATCTAAAATATGTTTATTAAAAGTGGTTACCACATCGTTTATATTATTTATTTTATCAATTTATCTCCAATTTATTAAATTTAAATCCCCGTTGAGTAAGTCTAATAATATATTGTCGAGGGGCCTGAAGACAATAGTATGAGGTATTTGTTGTAAAATGAGTGATTTGGTTTATCTGCTTTAAAACCGAATTCTATAAAGTGCGTATGCTGTGTAACTAACTGCTTTAGATTAGAATAATTAAGAAATGAAAGTAATAATCTGCTTTTATCGTCTGCGCAAGAAAGCATGTTTAAATTAAAATCTCCCAAAATGACTATACGATCGTAATTAGCGAAACTGGTAATAGATTGGGTCAAACCGTCCAAGAATAAGTTAACATCTACCCAGCGAGGGCGATATGCGGTTCCAATGATAATTTTGAGTGAATTCACCCTTATGCTCAGCCACATCTGCTCAACAGATGCAGTCGGTAGGTGTGGACAGGCACGCAGATTCACGCCGCGTTTTATGTATAAACCGACACCGCCCCCACGAGCTCGTAGAGTGCTAGGTCTTGCGGTATGGCGTAGACGATATCCACCGATAGTAGGCGCGCGGTTTTCTTGCCCGTCTCTCAGCCAAGTTTCATTAATGGTCATTATGTGCACGTTGAGCCTTTCCATAGCTACTATAAATTCGTTATGACGAATACCCAAAGAGCCCGCATTAAATAACCCAACTTTAAACTTTTGCTTAGCCATCATACAAAGGGATCTATTTTCACCATACATACATCAAACCTCAATAAGCTATCTTTGTATCCATATAATATTTCAATTTAGCTAAATATCATTATTGGTAACATTGAATTACTGGTATATTTTAGAGTGTATTTAAATGATATGATACCTGGTCTCATTTTCAAGCATCTTGACATAATATTAACATGGTTAATATAGCTGTTATTATTGTAAGGACAGACACATAAATATAAGTACTCCAATCCAAAGTTGCGGACACTATACACTATTATAATAAACCCATGCTGTATCGTATTGTAAACACTGCCACTGAACGACACACAATAAAACATATACTTTATTTTTATATATTTTGTTTTAGAAATTTTAATAACATCTAATCCATACTCAGCTGAGGTCCAACAACACCACTGCCAAAAACTGACATCAAATCTGATTCTATCCGCACCCTAAATGACTCTCTTCCGGTCTCACGACGAACAAACATGCGCCCACCTTTAGTCCAGCGAATCTCCATCCCTGTCGACGGGACTCTTCGCGCACCCCATAAAATAACATCTTGTTCAGCCGAGTGAGACGCTCGTTAATGTAGAGACGTGCCGCCGGTTCAATTCTCAAGGCCAGTCCCTCCGCACGCGCGCGCCCTGCAGGAGAGCGTCCCGCAGTTGCCTTCGCGCCAGCCGCACGACTACAGGCCAGGGGCGCGGAGGTGCCGCTGCGTCGCTGCCAGTTGTGGGCACGCGCCGCAGCCCTGAGTGCTCCACCGAGACGAAGTCGCGATCCACACAAGCTACACCGAGCTTCTCTGCTATGAGGCTTACGAGATGTTCCAAGTTCTCACCTTGCTCTTCAGGGAGGCCAGTGATCTCCACATCGTTGAGGAGCGAGTCCTGGTCGCGGTCGCTTAATTATAACTTTAACTGCGAGATCAATGATTCGAGACTCCACAACGTCCATTCGCCCTCCAAAGCATGCCATGGCGACCTTTATGCTGGCTTTCTCCTCCTGCATGGCGTTAAAATCTTCCCGGAACGATTTCATCGCCCGTAGCATTTCCCGCAATAAGTCGTCCGACGCGACCCCTGAAGAGATATCCAGAGGAGCGGGGTAGTCGGTATTGTCCTTTTTAGGAGTCTTCACTTTACATCCCGAACAGAGCCATCTCAGGCGGAATACTCATGCATTGCCGATGAAAATAAGATATACATTTAGAGCACTTCACGCTCTCTGCCGCGTTAGCAAAACGACCACACACGCTGCATTTATTTGCCATTATTTCGATGTAATTCAGTAGAAATACTGCAAGTATAACTTTGCAGCGTACTTTATTTATGTATTAGTGAATTAAGTAACAATTTAGGTACAGATTTTTTTTTAATTTTTTTTGGAGGTAATTTGAAAATTTGAACAGATGTTGTGCTAAAGTTGGTTCACTTTTCCACAGTTAATTGCTTATATCGCACACACAATTTGCCGTGTATTTTATAAAACCACAGCTAACAATTAAACGCACGATTGGTTATAGTTCTGTTAACAATATATAATTATTTCACTATAAAAAAACATACATTATAGATAAATTAATTTCAGTAGGTTGAAATTAGCAAAATTGTTGTATTATTAGATAAATGGAATGTATTTGACTCGCAGATGTTTTCTAAATTCACCGCAAGGTGGCATTTTTGACGATCACGGTTGGAGAGTTGTTCTACCGCTAAAATATTGTTATAAAAGTAGTAAGCGTGGCTGTTGTCGTTAGCCGAGGTGAACACTAGGAAGCGTTGAGCGTCGAATTTATGTCGGAACAACTATAAAATCTGAGCACAAGTTGACTAAAATCTTTATTTAAAGGGATATGTTGTTATACTTTAAATAAATAATTAGAATAGTTTATACTTGTGGTTTAACATTGTTGAATAGAGAGAAATGGTATTAGATGCGAGGTATAGTGATTAGTAAATTGTTAAATAAAGTGTAAAATAATGAGTGAATGCTCTGTCTTATTTACAATACCTTATTGAGGAATACATTCCTTATCAAGTATGCTTATTACAGCGATAATGTTAAATGAAATGTTCCAAATCAGAATTGGGATTACTCACGTAAAGCTGTTTAAATTTAAACATTGTTTAATTGTTCCCAAACTGTATTTCATCAAGATGTTAGTTGCGGTCTGAATTTTTTTTATAGAAAACAGATATATCGCCCAATTGGCATTGAAAGCGTGCCATCACATGGATCTTGGGGGCTCAGATGTGCAACGTACGAGCAGCGAGGGATTCGCCGTGCGAGGTACGAGACGCGAGGCTCCACTGTGCGACGTACGAGACGTGAGGGCTCCGTTGAGCAAAGTACGAGACGTGAAGGGTCCGTCATGCGATGTAAGAGCCGCGATGGCTCTGGCATGCCACGTACGAGCAGCGAGGGCTTCGCTGTGCCACGTACGAGACGCGAGAAATCTGTTGTTCGACGTACGAGACGCGAGGCTCCGCTGTGCGATGTACAAGACGCGAGGGCTCTGGCATGCAACGTAAGAGCCGCGAGGGCTCTGGCATGCGACGTAGGTACGAGAAGCGAGAGCTCCTCCATGAGACGTACGAGATATGAGGGCTCCGTTGTGTGATGTACGAGACAGGAGAGAGCTGTTGTGCAACGTGCGAGACGCGACGCTTCGCTGTGCGACGTGCGAGACGTGATGGCTCCGTTGTGCGACGTGCGAGACACGGGGGATCTGTTGTGCAACGTACGAGACGCGAGGCTCCGCTGTGCGACGTGCGAGGCATGAGGGCTCTGCCATGCGACGTGCAAGACGTGAGAGCTTCGACGTGCGACGTGGGTGTGCAGTAAGTGCAATCCCGAGCGTTCTGAGGTGAGTCACCGCAGACGCGAGCGCTCTGTCGTGGATTGAGAAAAGACTACTCCAGAAGTGAGTTGTTGTTTAATATAACTGATGTTTTAAGTGGGTCCAGTTCTTATAATTATCATGGAAACTTGCTAATACTCGTAACAACATTGTGCCAGAGTTTATTCCGTCCTACAAAAACCAAAGTATAGCACATGGGTGCATAAAGTCAATGAAGTTCGTCTGCTTTATAAATGGTCAGACAGACAAATCGTTCAAAATGCTCTATAGTCCAATGCACTATGATTTATTTTTGTATATTGTTGACAATAATTCCTCAAACTGACTACTGTGCAAAGCTTTGCGAAAACCGCTTCTAGCTTTTGGTGGAAGGTTCTTCCGTCCGACATTCTTTCGCTATATCGTGGTAATTTATATATCTATTTATGGGTGTGGGGCGAAATCCGGAAATATTTGCGTGCCGAAAAGGCAGAAACTAAAAAGAAACTATTTTGTGTCATGGCTTGTTTGGGAAACATTCCTGCGTATTTTTATAATTATTGATTTCTTTTCTACACACGTTGCAGTTCCTGGAAAAGTGGGTGGATTTCGGCGAAGTCTATTGTATTATTGGCCAAATATGGCGATTCGCGAGTTGGCGGGTTAAACGTACAGCTTTGTACAATTATCAAAACGGTAATGTGACTATCATGCTATTATCCACTCGATACATTGCATGAAATTGTGTTTGTGAGATGCAATGTGTTTATATACATCGGTTAAATATGTGCTTTCAAGGGTCATCGCAAGCTTTATCAATGTGAGTTTGATGAGGTCCAGCCTCCGAAACGGGCTAGTTGGGTATAAGACACATACAGGACTCTGTTATCACTGGTCGCATTCACACGCCACGGGTTATGGGTTTTTGTTGCCAACAACTTACTTACGGAAGTTACTGATTGTTGGTCTTCTCCAATTTGATAATTGAATGCTTGCAGTGCCCGCAGATGGGTCTTTTTTTGTATATATCATATAGTTATTATTTTTTGAATGATATAAGAAAACCATACCACATGCACTTTGGTAAACAAAGGTTATTTTTGAATAAACGTGCCTATATGTTTGGGGTGAATCTCAAAATGATGATTTTGGTAAGGGAAAGAGAGCACAAACTGATGTTTGGTTCGTCATTTGATTTTATCATGAGTCGGAATAGTACGGTGATATGGCGTCTGACTCGTGGCCCCCTCAAACATCCTATGTAGTGAAGAGTTCGAATCTCTTTAGAGTATATTTTTGTATTTATTATTGTTTTGTAAACTCGCGACTGTATTTGTCGCGGGTCTCGCTTCACTGGTGCTGGTAGCCTGGGTGCCGTCAGCTGTGTGTGGTCGCGTGACGCTGTGACGTGCAGTGACCGGTACGGATGGTTTTTTTCTTAGGTTGAGGGTGTATTAACATTTATGTGTTAAAAACGAGTGGAGTACATCGCGGTCGATTGCAAGATGGTTAATGTAAAAACGTTTTAACTGTATTTTCATTGTGAGTGCGAGTACATCGCGGTCGAGTGCTTTAATATAAATGTGCGCCGATATATTTGTGTTATTATTGTAAAACTAAGTGAATTTGGTTATCGCTGACGGACACGGTATTGGAGGGCTACGTATTTCTGTGTTTAGGTTAAGGACGGCCGTCTGGGGTAGGATAATTCTACGGTTGGCTGGATCAGCTAGGTACTTGCCACTGCGACACGACCCACGGATGGATCGGGAAGGTCGCTGGGGCGAACACTGCTTCCCCGCCTTGACGGACTGAGGAGCCGCCTGGATGTTCCAGGCATTGTGAGTTTTACCCTTAATTTAATTGTCTATGTACTGTATTGTTTGTTACTTTTAATTAATTAGCGCTACGTATTGTAGCCGATATTCGCTGGAGGCGCTTATGGGCCCCGCCTCCCGAAGACCCGAGTAGGCTCTTCGACAAAACCTATTGGCCCACGGTTGGGCCAAGGTTGGTTGTTAACAATTATGTTTGCATTTCAGTTTTGTGTGATGTTCTCGAAACTGAACATGGCTGATAAATATATGGGTGAGGAACAGAGATACTTTCTGGAAATTTGACTAATAAACTAATTTATGAGAGGTCTGCCTGCCTGGTCTTGCCCATTTCAATATACATATGAATAAATGGGGTGTTACTAGACTTGAGCATAATTAGATACGACCGAAGAGATAGAAAATTTAAATACACAGGATAATTGAAGTTATATTAAAATTATAGCTCTTTTTTAAAATAAAAACTTAGCATCACAGGTAATTTCGCAAGATAAAACCTACGTACAGGGGCTGCGAATTGAGGCGGACTTGCCCTGCGCATTGGCGCCCTTACTGATAAACGCTGCTTGGATCGTGAATCGTTCAAACGGACCTGTGCACGTAGTTCTCGCCGAGTTGCTGTCAGGCTTGTACGTCACACGGTCGTAATACAAAGAATGGGAAAGTATTACATATTATATTATTTATGTTCAATACGTTGATAATATGTATACCTAACTTAAAATTGTAATCCTGTATTATTAGTTCTCAACCGACTGGCAAAAAAAAGAGGTTCACAATTCGTAGTAAAATTATTATGTTTATTTGTTTCAACGCATAACTTTTTGTGAAGTTAGTTGTTAGAAGTACTGAGTAGTTGTTTTCAAATTATATTCAGCACCGGGTATAATAGAATGGACTTTTATTATCTAACGGTTGCGCCCTGCAGTATTACTTGCAAATATGCACATACTATCCACTAAATGTGGGCTTTTATGGCGGAATCTATATAGTGAAATTATCATTTTAAAACTCCACCATGTAGCACACGTCAAGTGAAACTGCTGCTTTAATTAGTAACCGAATCACTAATAAAGGTCCGAAGTGGCTTGTAGCAAAGGGGCATGGCGGGTGTAGGGTTTTTGTTATGATGACATTGGTCACATTTCTCAAAAAAAAACGTTGGCGCAGTATCACATTCGATGACTGGTTTCCCAAAATTAGTAGTCATACAAAAGCTCTCGGTAGAGAGTGAGATATTCATTGTACAAAAGACATTGTCAAGCCTGGATTCGGTGTGCTCCTGGTATGGCTCCAGACTTAATTCGGTTCTAAGAGTGCCCCAGCCTATTCATACTACACGCACACACTGACCATTTTGGTCAATTTAATGATGGTAAAAAGGGGACTAAATATATATACTATTGGATAACATAGACGGGTTCACAGGTTTAGTTGTTGTCTGTGCGGTCCAGGAGTACAATAAGTAACACCACTATAAATGTGTATGTTGCTGTGTTTAGTGTGCCATATAGAGTTCTCTAGTAGACTTAGTTCAGCGGTTTCTTTAGGCTGTTGAAAAGAAATAGTGCATTGACTGATGTAGACACAGCCGGTGTGGTTTGTTTTGATTGTTTCCATATCGTTGTGACTTATGGCAAACTGCTCTGGGGATTTTATGCAGGATGCAGATCTTAATTCTATTATCATTCTGCAAAAGAAGGCTATACGAGCTATCTACAGTTTAGCTCCCAGAGTTTCCCTTAGACAGAAGTTTAAATATGTAAACATTCTGATTGGTTTCTCAGTTTATCTATGAAAATTTCATATATTTCAAGAAAAGTGTTAACAGTTTTGATAAAAGGGGTGATGCTCATTCCATCAACACGCGGAATAGGCACAAGCTATCCGAACATGTGGCGCGTCTCCACAGAGTGGGTCGTTTTTGTATGGGACAATATATACGATGCTATAAATAAACTTCCCAATATTATCTGAGATTTGCCTATTAATAAGTTTAAAATTACTGTTAAAAGTAAGCTCTGTCAAAATGGTTATTACAAGATTTCGGATTGCTTGGAGGATGGGGATCTATGTACTTGTTTATTGCGATGTCAAAGTGTAGCGTGTCTGCCCTACTGATACTATTATTATGGTCTCTTTATAAGGCAAAAATAAACGGACAATTGGTAAATACATTAGTTAGTTGGCATAAAATTTAAATATGTAAAGGACAAGCTCGCCGAGTTTCTTGCCCGATCTTCTCAGTCGTGGTCGCGTTCCGATCCAGTTGTGGATTTGAGCAGAAAAGAATAAAATAGGATGACAATAAGTAAGTGCCCCCGTAGGGCTTTACAGAATAAATGATTTGATTTTGATTTTGAGAAAAGTATCATGATATAAAAACATGTAAAGAAAGAAAGAAATAAGTTGTATTCCGGATAAATGTTCTCAACGCTGTTGCCACACCACTGTCAAGTAAAAAGATTTAATCGCAAGAAGTCGGCTGAGAAGTTCAGGGTTGCATTGAAAGGAATGGAGAGAGCTAAGCTTGTGTTCGCGTTGCGCGACCGGAAACGAAATGAATGGATAAGAAGCATAACTAGAGTGGGTGACATGATGGCGAAGAAACTGTGGACATGACACGTTATGGTGAGAACGGGTGCGAGTCGATGGGTGTGAGTTCTTGAGACACTGGACTGACACAAGAGGGCAAGGCTACCCACCGCAGCGCTGGGTTGACGACATCAGGAGACACGCAGACCGGGACTGGATGCCCAGACTGGAAGCCGGGATTGGACGAAACAAGATCGACAGGAATGGAAAAAAAGGAAGAGGTTTACATCCAGGAATGGAGTACAACGAAGCCTTTATGAAGATCAAGATAACTAAATCATAGGTATAAAGTAGGAGATACACTTATAACATGAAAAAGGACTAGCATTATGTGTCTTTCTTTATGAACGTAGATAAAACTCATCCGTGGCTTGTTTTTAGATCTACAAGGTACTGACATTGAAAGTTCCTCTGATAATAATTTTAATGAAATTGGATAAATGGCTTAAGTTATGGTGTCATTATTTAAAATTATGTCTACTCGTATGAATTCCAGCCTCCGGAACAAGCCGGTTTCCGAAAAGGCTATAGTACCATAGACCACATCCACACGCTACGGCAAGTTATACAGAAGACCGAAGAGTATAACTTGCCTCTTTGTCTAGCGTTTGTGGACTATGAGAAAGCATTTGATTCGATCGAGACGTGGGCAGTGCTTGAGTCTCTCCAGCGGTGCCGTATTGACTATCGGTATATTGAAGTGCTGAAGTGTTTGTACAAAAACGCCTACATGTCAGTCCGAGTACAGGAGCAGTTGTACCTACCCCAATATCAGTTGGGAACTCAGTTCTTGAAGTTGTTGACGAGTACATCTACCTGGGACAGACAGTCAAACTAGGCAGGTCCAACTTCGCGAAAGAGGTCAATCGTCGAATCCAACGCGGCTGGGCAGCGTTCCGGAAACTTCGCGAAGTCTTCTCGTCAAAAATACCTCAGTGCCTCAAGACAAGAGTCTTCGACCAATGTGTGTTACCAGTGATGACTTATGGCACTGAAACGTGGTCTCTTACTATGAGCCTCATAGAAAAGCTCAAAGTCGCACAACGAGCTATGGAGAGGGCTATGCTCGGGGTTTCTCTACGTGATCGAATCAGAAATGAGGAGATCCGTAGAAGAACGAAAGTCACCGACATAGCCCAGAAGATTAGCCAGTTGAAGTGGCAGTGGGCAGGGCACATAGCACGCAGAACAGATGGCCGATGGGGCCGAAAGGTTCTGGAGTGGAGACCACGGACCGGCAAGCGCAGCGTAGGTCGTCCACCGAAACGGTGGACAGACGACCTGAGGAAGGTCGCAGGACGACGTTGGATGCAGGCCGCTTCCAACCGGTCCTTTTGGAAAATCATGGGGGAGGCCTATGTTCAGCAGTGGACGTCCTACGGCTGAGATGATGATGATGATGATGTCTACTCGTTGAATAATGATCGTTAAAATATATTAATACAATCATTATAACACATAATTCAATTATGATTGTTTATATATGGCTGATTAGGGTTAGTGTTGTTTTCGTCCATTACTTAGCACGAGGACGTGCTGGTTATGTCAGGATGGACGAATGTTAACAATATATAATTATTTCACTATAAAAAAAAACATACATTATAGACAAATTAATTTCAGTAGGTTGAAATTAGCAAAATTGTAGTATTATTAGATAAATGGAATGTATTTGACTCGCAGATGTTTTCTAAATTCACCGCAAGGTGGCATTGTTGACGATCACGGTAGGAGAGTTGTTCTACCGCTAAAATATTGTTATAAAAGTAGTAAGCGTGGCGGAAAGCGGGCAGTCTGTTGTCGTTAGCCGAGGTGAACACTAGGAAGCGTTGAGCGTCGAATTTATGTCGGAACAACTATAAAATCTGAGCACAAGTTGACTAAAATCTTTATTTAAAGGGATATGTTGTTATACTTTAAATAAATAATTAGAATAGTTTATACTTGTGGTTTAACATTGTTGAACAGAGAGAAATGGTATTAGATGCGAGGTATAGTGATTAGTAAATTGTTAAATAAAGTGTAAAATAATGAGTGAATGCTCTGTCTTATTTACAATACCTTATTGAGGAATACATTCCTTATCAAGTATGCTTATTACAGCGATAATGTTAAATGAAATGTTACAGTTATATGTTGATTTAATGAGCAACACTATTTTTAAAACAAGCGCAAACACGGACCAAACTGTTGTCACCAACGTTCGTGACGTCAATCCTCCTCGGATTCATTTGTTATAATAGCACTCATCAAACCGAGACAATCCGTAAATTCCATCAAATTAACTGGTTTATCCGTAGGCATATACACGCTGAACACTTTAAATGATCTCTGTTCTACATTTATTTTTATAGCACAAACTCGCGCGTTATCACACGGCAGTACTGATACATTCTGAAACACATTTTTCTTCCGTAGTAGCGCTACTCCACCGTACGGACGGCCTCTAAGCATATTCGCTGCCGTGTCCACTGCCGATGTTCCAGTATATCTTAACTCAATGTCAATGTCGCTCAGAAAATGTATATAATCTGGCAACAACCACGTTTCCTGTAAAGCAATGACGTCTGACGTGCGACATAGCTGTCTTATATATTTCACAGAGCGTTTTACACCTTTACAGTTAAAACTAACTAAATTGTGTAAATAGTCATCTATTATATACCAATACTGTGTTTACCGGTTATGGTATTATAATTACCATTCGTTGTCTTTCACTAGAAATTTATAAATCACCTAAATATTATGCATTGCGGCCACAATTTGTCATCCAAAAACATAGATAATTTATGTTCCGATACGAAAAATTTAATATTTTTTTTATTTATTTATAATTTATTATTTTATTATTATTAAATTTTACACCCGGCCACATTCTCGCCGGGTTAAATACCATGTTACACAAATTCTTATGAAATCTTTTCATTTACGTAAATCACAGAAACTTGTACAATGTGAATTTATTTTAAATGAAATATATTTACCAATGACAAACAAAAAGCTGTAAGGAATTTCTGCGTTTATTCTTTTCCAATCAAGAACACTAGCAATTCTTTTTGTCGGTAATTCTTCATAATCTGTACAAAAAAAATACTTATAATGCGTAATTGAATCTTAATGATAAATACAAACTCCATGAGATTAGCAAATGGTGGCGCGGCAGTGGTTCGGAGGGCAGCAGTAAAAATAGTCGGATAAGATATAATAACATGAGAACCGTTCTCCATTACAGCGGCAGAGGCGGTGGTGCGGTGGAAGCGTAGGCAGATTCAATTAATGGTTAGACACAATTCTCTATGACAGTAGCGATGGTGGCAGTGCAAAGAACAAGTCCACTCCGCACCGCGTTGCCGGTGTCGCCACACATTGATGTCGTTGATACTCGTAGTAGGTATCTATTTCACGCTTTAAGACACGACGCCTTATAGCCGTTTTCAATAATCTATCTATCGCCGGTTTACCTTACTAGAGATAGATATTTGACACTATTTTTATGGACGTTATGTCAAATTTCTATCGGTAGTAAAGAAAACTATGGATAGATAGAATATTGAAAACGACCGTTAGACGTTTATAAAATAAGATATAAGAATTTCATACATTTTCCTTTACAATAATTTAATATTGTCGGTGTTGATGGTAGCAAAAATAATAAAAATGCCACTAGCATGGCAAGTGCAGAATTTCGAATACTGAAACAAACAAAAAACAAACTAAATTGCTTATTATAATATTTTTGTAACGAGATGTTACTTAACATTATGTGAATGAAGCGCTCGTAGCGGTACTTGACTAAGTTAGTTGTAAATAAAACAACGCTTGCTGCGTTCAG
The DNA here is from genome assembly GCA_917880725.1 of Selenia dentaria. NCBI lineage: Eukaryota > Metazoa > Arthropoda > Insecta > Lepidoptera > Geometridae > Selenia > Selenia dentaria. Next base: position 11,868,470 of record OU862877.1, on the reverse strand, counting down.
GAGTTGGATGGGTGACTGCAATGACATTATACAGCTGGGCGCTTCCATGCTTGGGAGGGTACGTAAAGCTGTCGGTACCGGTAGTTTGTCTAAGGGCAACATTCATAAGCTTAAGTCGAAGGCCTTCGCGCGATTTGAAAACTTCGACATGGGTTAGCCACTAGCCTATCCACCAACACATAACCGCACTGGACCCGCGTGGTGATTTATGGCCCAACTCCTCTCTTTGAGAGAACGAATCAAGTCCCAGCAGTAGGAATATAATGGGTGATTATGTATTATATTATCATGTATATCATTATTCAGTGATATACTTACAATCTAATATAATTTATATCGTATAAGTTTCTAATGGCATCACCCCAACCGGTGAAAAGTTCCGGTGAAAGACAGAAAAAAAATACTAAAGCACCACCCACTAGAATAATGACCATCTGGAAAAAAAAAACTTGGTTACTAAGGTAATAATTTAATTCAAATACACTCTAAAATAAAAGGTTCTGTACCGTGGATGGCAACTCAATTACATATGACGGCGTCGGCCGCCTATTTTAACGGAGCATGTGCAACGGGCGAGCGGTTGAGTCACCGCCGCACAACCATCACTACAATCGCCTATAAAACAGCTGCGCTTGGTAACCGGAGCTCAGTTTGCTGCGAGCGCTCGCCGCGTGCGCACGTCTCAGTTTTCTTATAATCTAATAAGAGATCGAAGATTAAAGTTGGAATAGAAATTACGTGATTTATTCATTCATTTGCGGGTCTTGGGCCGATACAGAAGTGGGATGGATCCACCTCCACTCCAAGCAGTAATAACTGGATTTACGATATCAGTCGTGTCAAATTGCGATGACCGATTTCGCCTAGAACTGAACTCGGTGGCCAACAACAACAAACAGCAGCTATTCCGCACACTTCGTGGCTTCAATTTGAAACGAAGGAATTTTATTTTACTTTATTTTCTTCGGAAAACTAACAGCTACTTAAAAAACATACCTAAATACTTTAACTGGTATACCTTGTCACCTCTACCCGTTCTACTTCTCACCTAACCAGCGGAAAGAAATAAAAAAACGGGGCGTGCGATCAGTAATAAATATTTTATTCTGACCCAGCAGAAGTCAGTGGTAGGGCAACACAAAAATTTGTAGGTCGTGGGTGTACGGCCTATTTGTTTTCCACCTCGCAGTGCAGGTACTATCCTGTGGTAGTCCGGACACAGGTGGTGAGGTTCCTTTGATTGGTACGGCTGGGGCCCCCGGTACGGTCCTGGGTGCGGCCCTGGTACATCGAACCTAGGTGGTCGAAGGGTGGTTTCAAATTGAAGTGTGGTTCCTGGAATTGACAATACCACAGGGTTAAGGCCTGGTATGTCTAGCGTCCGATCTGGGGTACCCACTGACGGCAACAGGATGGAAATACCTGCATAACTAGTAGTCGTTGTATTGCCGTAGTGGTGTAGGTACTAACAGAACGGAGTTAACATAAATATAAAGTGGAAAATAAAGCTGATGGCAGTAATGAATCTAAATGATCAAATAATTGTAAATTAGGTTTAAAACGATACATTTTATATGATAGTTTTAATTTAAAATAGTTATGTAAAAAAATGTAAGTATTCCGTAAATAAAAAGATGATGAAATTTTACGGAAACTTACTAATGATAACTACGGATGGTTCTGCTAAGATACAACATAAATTAGCAAGGCAAGGAAAATGGTTCAATAGATACAATTTGTACACAGGATGAAACATAATAACAAAATATGAGGCAATAGTTAAAATATGTGTGTTTGAGTGCTATTCAAAACTTACCCTAATGCGGGAAAACACTTATTAAAACAATACGCCACTTTACAACCGTATTTATGAAATTTGGAGTTGCACACAAAAAGTTAATATTATAAAATAAGATCGCGCAGCCGGCTAGAACGCACGAGTTTGCGCAAAGTGGCGTGGACTGGCTTTAAGTTCGGTCTAGCTGCGACTGGCGAGTGGCGATCTCATGAAGCCTTCGTCGCCTGCGCATCGACTTGCGGCCCCGCCGCTCATCCCGCGACCCCCCCCCCCCGTGTTTCTCCTGAGGACCGTGCACACGTTGATATATGCCAGAACAGAGAGTGAACGATTAAATTTTAGAATTTGATATTTGTAAATAGTTATGTTTACTTCCTCGTGGTAGGTTATAAGAATCAAAAGTATTTTAGTTGTATGTTTTGTTTTAGATGTAGTTATCATTTAACCTCCTGACTGAATTTGTACTACCCACTGAACATAAAAAAACTAAAAAAAACTTGTGCGTGAAATATCCGCGTCACGTTAATAAAAAACTGATAGTGACATCTAGTGAAGATTGTTTTAGGTATAGAAAAATATTTGATAATTCAATTGTAGGCCAGTAGTGCAAAAATGGCTTCCAGAGCGAGACGTAATGCGCCACGCTCAGGCAATGGTAAGTTCAATCTCCTTGAATCTTATGAAAGTGCTATTTCTATGAAAACATATTCTAATTTCGTTTATGTATGATTCATTTAGTTTCATTTGTTAATATTTATTCAAATTTAGCTGTTATTTTGTTTTGGTTGACGATTAAAGTTTTATGTCCTGCATGTAGGAACTATGCAGAGGATTACTTTTGAATTCATGTTCTTATGTACTGTATGTAGCCACTTGTAAGGGAAAGTTGTAAATTTTACTTTTTATACCGTTTGTTTCAGCATGTTCTAACGGAAATACGAGTATATTGACATTTTTGTAAGATTTTGGTATGGAATTAAGCTGTGATAATGATCAAGATCTCACATACAATAGAACCATAGAAATCCTAACGCAAGAGCGTCGAAGGTATGATTCTAGTGAATCTTTTATAAGTGAAGACTTTCATGATGTCGCTGTTGATCCACAATCATCAGCTTAGTTCATCATGTTGTTCTTTAGTACACCAGCCTACGTTGGCCACGCAGGACAGATCAGACAATCAATTGTTTCAACCTAACGTTGTAGATTTATGGACTGTTGATTTCGAACCTCACGAAATAAATCCGTATGAACCGTAATTTATGCTAAATTTCGGCCACTCGGAACAGGTCTTTGAACGCTAGTATGTACAAATACTGTTAAAAAATTATGAACTGTACAAACAGAACAGCAGTTCATGTAAAAGGCAGATCCCTTGATCTTACTGCAAAAGAATTAAAAGTTTATTTCGGAGTGACAGTTATCACAGCTGCATTACAATACCCTCAAGTGGAAACAGCCATCAAAACATTTGCCATGACTCATCTGCGTTTTTACGCAATAAGAAGGTGATTGAACAGGGTCAAAATGACAAAATTTGAACTCTTTGGTGGAGTCAGGCAGGGATGTTCGGCTCAACCTCGCACTACAAAAATGTCTGTGGATGAGATGATCATTTCGTTTTCTAAATTCCAATATTGTTTCTGCCAATACAATCCAAATAAATCTATTCCCTTGCGGTTCAAAGTATAAATTTGTATTAGCAACACCTCAAGGAATGGATTTTGAGGTATATCAAGGTGATACCACTTTTCCGTAAATAATACAGAAAGGTTTTAGTCTTTGAGAAGCAGTTTTGTTTTGTTTCAAGTTTCAGAAGCTAAATATTCCTTTTTTTGTTTGTTAGCGATGTTTAATGTATGAATTTTATTAGTTAAATGATGAATAAATCATTTTCTCAATGATTTTCAATATTTTTGATAACTGACTTTACCTAGGGATACTAGTCTTATGTCTCTTTCAGATGAATAAGTAACGTTATAAAACATAATTTGTTTCTAAATATTATAAAAGAAGGTATAAGTTATGTTTTAAGATTCATATGGATGTCATAATAGCAATAAAGCATTGATTACAATAAGAGTTTGTATTATTTCAATTTACAAAATACTCTTGTTGCCTGCAACTGTCTTTTGTACAGAACATAACATATGAGCAGTAGCTGCATCTATCCTAATGGGAGGACATTAAAAAAATACCTTTCTTTCAGCAGTAGATTTTTTTCAGTAATTTTTCAGTTAAAAAGTGACCCCTAAACATCTCAAATCTAGAATATGCGTTGAATCTGACATAAAAAGCAGTCCCTGTAGTGAGGAGGTTAATCTATACAGTTTAGTATTAATATTATTAGTTTAATAGTTACTGAACCTGAAGCTGGAACGGTACACAGGTGTAAAAATCCCAACGGACCTCCCGAAAACCTATATCTAGCGCTGACACAGGAGGAAAAATCATTCTTAGTCGGCAAAGGATACGGTTCAGGGGAAGGGTCATGCACCCTAACAGTACACGAAGCACAGGGTTTGACCTACGAAACGGTGATCATTATCCAGACGAAGGAGCGAGTCACGAAACTCCGAGACAGCGTCTCTCATGCAGTAGTGGCAATGTCACGACACTCAGGCAGCTGCACATATTTTGCCGACGACAGCTCGGACGCGATTGGCGATTTCGTCAGGCGGGCGATTAAAGCATCCGAATATCGAATAATAGAGTATAATCTCAAAATGGCGATAAAAGACCGAAATGAAGAGATCGTGAAGGCTATATTAGAAAGGATATGGCAAAGGCGTGAACCTGAGGCCAGTAATTCTGGCCAATAGCGTAGACATAAGTATAAAATTAGGAAATATTGTTCACTAGCAATAGATTTATGTATTTACAAAAGAAAGAAAAAATGGACTCACTTTAGTTTTTAAGCAATTTCCACCCTAGCTTAAGAATGTTTATTGTGATGTTTGGAGAACGAATCTCCAAGAAAAATGTAAAATAAAAAAAAAATAAAAAAAAAATTACTCAAGGTACGGACCAAAGAGTCTGTAGTGTGGTAGAATAATTAAATTAAGTAAAAAAAAATATAGTTATAGACGGCTTATTGTCTTAGGGTGTTTGGTAGAGGGACCGACTTACTAAATGAGCGTGTTCGGGGGCCCACTTGGAGAATACAAGTTGGCCAAAAAAAACCCAGACCTGCCTATTTTTTTTTACTTTTTTTGTGTATTTTTCCTTTTTCTCCGAAATCGTACCTATTTACCACCATAACATTTGTAAAATATGTTTTAGACAGGATGTTTTTAGTTGAATTTGGTCTCTATACACCTTCAGGCCAATCTAATTCAAAATCCAGGTATCCAATTTTGCTTTGCTATCAAATTTACCAAACACCCTATATATACAAAATAAAATTTCAGTAATTGACGAAAAAACGTTGAAACGAATCTATTTAACAGCGTTCTCGAGGGATGTAATAAGCAAATCCAAAACGTTGCTGTTTGAATCTTTAACGACGGAGCAGTGTAAAATTAACCAAAAAGGTGGAGGCAAGGAGAAAAGAGACTTAGATGGTATCGTAAGCCTCTTCAAAACAATAGACCCAGATGTGATTCCAGTATATGTGGCAAGGGATCTTAAAAAACTGCCTCCGATTTTGTTCGACCATCTTGATTGCACAAAATTGCTAAAGGACATTACAAGATTTAGAGCGGATAATGAGGAAGTTAAGGGTATTCATGCCACGGTAAAACAACTGGAAGTATTGTGGTCTGATGTACACAATTGAAAGTACGCGTCACTTCCTCCACCTTTAAATGACACTCCCGGCACATTTGTAAACAATAGAAGGGGTGCGTGGAATATTGAAAGACAAAGTCAAAATCAAAATCATTTATTCAATTAAGGCATCTAAGACGCACTTATGAACGTCAATTTTACATTATAATGTACTTTAAAGACTCTACCGCCGCCGCCAAAATATATAGAGCCTACCGAGAAGAAGCGGCGAGAAACTCGGGGCCATTCTTTTTATATAGATGTTTACAATGTTTCTACTTAGGTATTACAAATATTACATTTTACGGGTGGCAGAGTGACAGCTTGCCAGAAGTGGAGTATTCCAAGCATTTTATATCTTCTATATAATGCCGGGCTTTATAATAAGCTTTTTTTATTAAACGTTTTTACAGTCAACTTGAATTTTCCCTTTGTGTTTTGGGATTTTAGTGTAAAAACGCACACATTTTTTTAGAATTGACTTATTAGTCTTCGCAAGTCTAAAACTAGGTACAGCTATATCCTATTTGTATATCTTGTATTAAAAGTGTGGTGATCACTATCAAACTTACATTTATGTAAATTTTTACGAACATACATTATATTTTCAAATACATAGGGAAGGCAAAGTTAATATATTGATTTCTTTAAATAAATCTCTCAAAGAATCACGGGGACCCATTTCGTATATAGCTCGAATAGCACGTTTCTGTAGGATGAAGATGGCCTCTATATCAGCCGCTGAACCCCATAGAAATATCCCATATGACAATATCGCTGTGGAAATATGCAAAATATACTAATCGCGCCGTTGAAGCGTCTGTTAGCTCTTTTATTTTACGTACCGCATATGCAGCAGAACTGAGTCTCCCAGACAGTGCATTTATATGAGGACCCCATTCTAATTTTGCGTCAATTTTGATGTTTAGTAAGACTGTTGCCTTGTCCATTACGAATTTAACTCTTATCAAGCGTAACGTTGGACTCCAAATATGGAACAGTAGGCAAAGAAAACTTCTAACTCTGCGTGCTCTGTATCTAATGTTGAAGGGTATTTGAGATAACAGATCACGGTAATCAATTATGGAGTGAATAATTGTATAAAGGTATACAAATTCAAAGTATTTCTTACGCATTTTCAGGGATTGAACATTAAATTTTATTAACCTTCCTTCATAATTTAAATCAGAGCGTCCCACATGCTGACTACAACAAAGTATTCTCAAATTTTTTTCTGAACACGTTCAATGTTATAACAATGAATTTTATAGTGCGAACACCATATTTGGCTGCCATATTCTAAATTACTTCTAACTAGAGAAAAGTAAAGACACAGAAGACTACGAGGTTTTTTTAAAACCTCTAAAATTAAAAAATTAGTAAACCTTAAAACAAAACCAAGAAGTTGATTTGATTTGGCAATAATACGAGTATGTTGATAGTGAGGTCTGAATGAGAGCTCATCAAATCAGAATCATCAAACAGTATGCCTAGATCTTTAACAATATCAGAACGTGTTAAAGCTTGCCCTTTGATTGTATATTCGTTAATAACTATGTTCTGCTTTCCCGAAAACGATATTACGCAGTATTTATAGATTACTTTGCCCGCGCCACAAAAGTGCAAGGATTTTTGAGGTCCAAATTGTCGGCGCAAAAATTGTTGCGAGTAAGTGTCACGCGCGTTTTTTTTATTTTTTTTTTAAAGTCATCCCAATGTTTAATCATAGAGTTTAATTCTTTAGCGTAATATATTTTCTTTCTATGGCAACACTACACACGGACATGTTCTATCTGTGAACTTCAAAAAAAATATATATTCAATGTTTATATTTTCATCTGTGTTTGGCGGTGAAGGTATGTTTTGTGCTATAGTTTTTAGTGAATTAATAGGGTTAAACTCATGATTTTGATACAAATTATACATGAATATGATCGTTTATGTGTTAGCCTGTAAGGAATACTGTAAATATGTGATTTAACCCGTCCGCATCAGCGCAAAAAATAACAATAGATTTATGAATGAAACTTAACTCGAATGCTGATTCGGACAGATTAAGTTCTGACATCAAAATTTACACGAAAAAAAATTGTCACGAATCAAAAACTCCCGGTAAGCTAATTCTCATTGTTATGATTGGTTATAATTTGCTTTATTTTGAATAGATTATACTTTTACATTTTTAAAATATCACAGAAATAATGTCGTCAAGTAATTTCACCCACTCAGAATATGATAAATACGCCATATCATGTCAGGATTGATAAAAAATCGAAGTCACGTGACAGTTAAATTCGCTAGTACTAAAAATTCAAAATTTGTAAAAAAAAAATATATCTGATTTTCATTATTCTTTGCAACCTAGTTTGGTTTGTAGAGTTACAATAAAATAAAATTAACCAACAACAAAATTTATATTTTATAAAAAAAAGTTTTATAAGTCTAGAAAATGGCCCCCAAGTTGAAAAAAAAAACATTATTGGCCGAAATTTCAAAGTACTTCTTATTTTTTATGTGATTATTAATAACCTAAGCATATGTTACTAGGTAAAATAATATTGCTGTTCTAAACATTCAAAATATTTATAAATTTCAAATCAAAATCCTGTCTTGGTAAGCATTTGTAAGCATTGTTTATTGATAAAACTTATTTTTGTGGTCAGATTGCAAGTTTTTTTATGATAATATTTCTTCTACGAATTCAAATATTTGAATGTAATTTGTAAGATATGTGTTTTTATTATTAAATCACCGCAAAAAACCTATAGGTATTAATGTAAAATTTTTAAATTACAATTTTTTTCCACATCAATTCAGATTTTTTCGGCTACGTTTGGCACGTTTGTCCTCGTGTAACATAACATTTTACTAATACATTTGACATGAATGTTTATGTATCAGATTCCTTTGTTATTCAACTATCTCTGACAAAAATTTCGTCTCTTAACTCGCTATAAGTATGGCACAAAAGCCATTTATTCCCAACTCGGTGCAAACTTTTGACGCGGGCGCAGGTCGTAACACTTGCGAGCAATCACGAGGGTGCCACAGGGCTCCTTAGGCAAGTTAGTCGTTATCAATGTTCAAGTACATATGGTTTATCTCACATCAATAGGATACAATATTCATGTCTTTTTTGCAAAATTTCACAATCATTTTCAGTTGAGATAATATTAAATATCTTCAAGTCATCACCACATAGTAGGCATGAACATGTCAAGCGGTCGATGAGATTATTAATAAATATGACAAAGAGAAGCGGCCCTAAATGGGATCCTTGAGGCACACCCGAAATTGCCTCTACTGTAGAGGAAAGATATCCCTCCAGAGCAACCAGTTGACTTCTGTTATTGAGATAGGAACTTATCCATTGAAACAGAGAACCCTAAATACCATATTATGCTAGTTTATTACAAAGTAGTATATGGTTCACTTTATTGAATGCCTTAGAAAAATCTTTATATATTGAGTCCACTTGACCTCCCACAGCGTAACTTTTTCAAAGGTAATTTTTGTATTCAAGAAGATTTGTAACAGTTGATTTATTTTTTACAAAACCATGCTGCTTCCCGGAGAGCATAGGTTTAACGTGGTTATACAAATATCCGTACACTAATGACTCGAACAATTTCACAAAACATGATAAAATAATAATTGGTCTGTAATTCTCATATTTAGATTTGTCACACCTTTGAAAATTGGAATAATATGTGCCGTTTTCGAACACTTAGGGAAAACGCCACTCATGAGAGATTTATTAAAAATAATATTTAAGGGTATAGTCAATTATTTACCACACTTCTTAAAAAAAGAAGGAGGGATTGTATCAGGTCCAGCCCCCTTGTTGATGTCTTACAGTTTTATTTTGGAAAATACCTCCTCTTTCGTGATTACTATGGATGATGGCAAGCTATTCGAGAAATTATTAGAGTAAGGTACATATCCATCAAATTTAGCTGAAGAGGAACTTGGAATACTGAACCAAAGTACTGAGCGAAAAGTTCGCATATATCCTGGCCAGAAGACGATGAAACGCTACCAAATTTCATAATATTGGGTATGGTTACATGCCCCTTTCTGTTATTTACAAACCTCCAGAAAAGTTTTATATTTTTATGAATAGAGTCTTCAGTTAATGACAAATACTTATGGTAACATTCATCATAATAAATCATAATCTCTAGGATTTTTATATTTATTGAATATTTTATAAAAAATATTTTTTTCTTTATTACATTTAATTGTAGCAAATGTCCAAATCGGATAAGTGGATGAATTAAAAATCAAGATCGGTGTATGCATCTCTATAATTTCAAACAGTTTTTATAGAAAATGTCAGCACACATATCTATATCTGTGTTGGATAGACTATCATACCAATCAAAGGACTCATATTTAATACTTTGATAGTCGCATTTTGCAAAGTTCGACCGTTTATTGTGGCGTTTTTGAAGACACTTTGATAATATGTTCTGGGAAAATGGGCAGTGCAGGGTGATGTTTATCCAATTTACTTAATGCAAATGTTTCAGTAACAATAAAAGAATCAAAGTTTGAAAAAACTAAGTCCAAAAGTCTACCATTTACGTTTGTGACGTTGTTATACTGTTTTAAGTTACACAATAAAATTAGAACATTTAAGAGTTGTAATCTTTTGCTTTGGACTGGAACAGCAGGTATGATAGAATTTAAGAGACAATAATTAGAAAAATCAGGTGTGTTAAAATCTCCTAAAAAAAGAAAGTGATCCTCAGAGCAGTCATTAAATAGCAATCTATGGCAATTACTATAGAATACTTCCAATTTAATGTTACTAATATAACTAGGCAAACAACAAAAACATTTATTAAGATTAGGCGAATTATTATTGTTTAACATAATAGTGATCCAGACATCCTCCATCTCAGTTTCCCAGGATGCCCGACGGATAACTTGTTAACTTCTTTTAATAGCAACTAAAACGCCCCCACCCTCGTGTTTCGATGAGTCGGTGTTCAAAAGATCTCTTCTAAAAACATTATAGCGGGCGTCAAAGACTTCGCCGTCAAACTTTTGTTGAGGTTTGTCTCCGTCAGGTTATCATTTAAAAGATTGAAATTAAATTCTAACAACTTACTACGTATTCTATTCACATTTTGGTAATAGACTTTAACCATTACCAACCGTTATTAGCGCTGGATAACGAATCGACTTAATCCCCTGTTACTGGTATTTACTTAAGGTGTCAAAATTTTATACAAGTAAAACCAGGCCTTGTTCATTTTTACGAACATAAATTTGTCCCAAACGCACCCACACAAATTTTAAATCATTATTTTTACAAAATTTACTAGCTGCGACGTGCAATTTTTTTGTCTCAGGAGATAAATGCTCTGATAAGTAGATTCTGCACGTTTCTCCAATGAAGCCGATATGGGTAGTAGCTAACCTATAATTTGCGTGGGCTTTATTGAATCGTGTAACAGAAGATAGGATGAATCACGAATTCTTTGCGATGACAAGAATACAAGAATATTACGCGGTCTTTTTGATTTATTGTCCATCTTTGCAACGTGGCGTCATGCTCTAATGTCATCGTCTGCCTCCATTACTTGCAAATACCCACAAAGCTTCCTAAACAAACCCATCTGGTGTATTTACACCATACATCGGTAGGGGACAATTATTAGGAGGGAATAGGTTAAGGTAAAAATGGAAGGTACTTACAGGATAGCCGGGTGACTCTGGATCTGATGGGGGCTGATGACCTTGGGTTCCTCTGGGTAGGCGTCCTGCCTTGTACGTCGTGCTGAAGGTTTGCTGGTCACTTGTGGGTATAGTGTTTGTGGAGCGGAGTTTATCGCGCACTCGAGAAAACGCGGAGCTGATTTATTGTTTGTGCACTGGTTTACGCGTAAACACGGGGGTTTTTGGGTTTTGGTAAGGGTGCCAATTTTGACGTGCGCGCGCACTTAATTCGTTCGGTTGAGTGACGTGGGCGAGAGTCGCCTCGCCTGACGTTTTACCGCTCCCGTTCAGCGGGCGACGGGTCGCGCGGGGGCGGCGGGACGCGCACGGGGGGTTCTCCTCCTTATCGTCTCGTTCGCGCGAACATCTTCCCCACGCGGCAAAGGTGTGGTGTGGTGCTCAATCGATAGGCAGGATGGCGATCTTGAGGACAGGTCGCGTCAAGATGCCCAAAGTCGTCTTGAGTTCCACCAATCGGGTGACGCCAACCCTTCCCGGGAGCGTATTGGTGATGCGGCCCATGCGCCAGTGTAGAGGCTGCACCTGGTCGTCCACTATCAGTACCAGTTCGCCGACTTGAGGTGGGCTGGATCGGGAAGTCCATTTGGAGCGGGTTTGGAGGGTGTGCAGGTAGGACTTGGACCAGGATCGCAAAAAGTGTTGGGATAAGGATTGGACGAGCTTGAACCTTTTTAGCGCAGAAATGGCTCGGCCTTCTACCGAATATTCAGGTAAGGCGGTGAGCGGACGGCCAATAAGGAAATGACCCACGGTGAGTCCCTCAAGATCCGCAGGGTCAGAAGAGAGGGGGCTGAGAGGGCGTGAATTGAGCACGGCTTCAATGCGCGCTAATAGAGTTGAAAACTCCTCAAATGTGAGGCGTTGTTCGCCGACCACACGGTACAGTAATTGTTTAGCTGACTTTACCGCTGTTTCATGAAGTGCACCGAACCAGGGTGCCTTTGGTGGATTTAGCCACCACGTTATGTGCTGTTTAGAAAGCGTATGTGCGATACTGGCATTATTGGTTGCAAGAAAGGCCTGTATTTCCCTAAGTTCATTCCTAGCGCCTACATAATTTGCACCGCAATCAGACCTAATCAACGTCGGTACACCGCGCCTAGAAACAAAACGCTGTAATGCCGCAAGGAACGCTTCCGTGGATAACTCAGATACCGGTTCGAGATGGACCGCCTTCGTGGCGAGACATGTTATAACACAGAAGTAGCCTTTTAATAGCTTGGCGTTTCTAAGTGTACTGGATTTTATCAAAAATGGTCCAGCAAAGTCCGTCGTGACTTTGCTGAATACGAGCTGAACGTATACGCGGTCGGCGGGTAATTCGGCCATGTACGGGGCCTTAGGTTTAGCGCGGAAACGAAAACAATGTATACATTTGTATACTCGATGGCGAATTACGCGGCGGGCTGATAATATCCAGAATTGCTGGCGTAAGAGTGAGTGCAGAGTGTCAGCACCTGGATGACAGTAAATTTTATGATAGTAGTCGATAATGAGATCAACTAGTGGACTTGAGCTGGGTAATATCAGTGGGTGCTGAGCGTCGTAACGCAGTGCAGACTGGGTGAGTCGACCACTCACTTTCAGTAAGTCGTTCACTAAGAATGGTGACAGGCGTTGTACACGTATCGTACATTCTTTGTTGTGTCTTAAGCGATGTATGTCTTCAGCAAAGCAATTGTGTTGTACTGAGCGCACCCAATGTAAGAGGGCTTCCTATCGTTCGCTGACCGGCCCAGCGACACGCGCAGAGCGGCTCTGTCTGCAATTGTGTATGAATCGCTTTATACACGCCGTTACACCTATCAGTCTATCTAATGAGCTGAATCGTGTGAGCAGAGTCTCGTCGAGGTCAGGTACTACTATGTGGGCGACAGCCTTCTTTGGCTTGAGCCCTGGTAGGGCGTGATGACCCAACGCGGGCGGCAGGGCTGGCCATGTTTGTGGTGGGTCCTTGAGCCAGGACGGTGACCACCACATGTCATGCTTCAAGAAATCTTGAGCTGACATTCCCCTGCGTGTTCAGCCAGGCCAGTACTATGGTACTGTCTGACCAACATATGTGCTTATAAACGGTGATGTGAGCTGATAACTAGGCCGAGACATGGGCCATGAGCTTAGCCAACAAGTGAGCGGCTGATAGCTCCAGTTTAGGAATGGTTTGGCGGTTTTTAATAGGAGCTACCTTTGACTTGGACATGAGCAGGTGCACATGTACCTGTCCATCAGGTGTAGTTTCGTGGAGGTATATAACCGCGGCGTAGCCGAGTTCTGAAGCATCCGCATATCCCAGAAGGGTGTGTGTGGATGCTTTGTTTGAGCAGACGTTTCTTGGAAACCTGAGCGCTGAGAGACGTGGTAGGTCACGATAGATATTCTGACACTCAAGAGCGACGTCACTGGGTACTCATTCGTCCCAATCGAGTTTTAATGTCTACAACCTTTGAATCAAGGTTTTAGCGCGGAAGATGACGGGACTGATCTAACCGCATGGGTCGTACAGACGTGCTATAGTGCTGAGTATTGACCTCTTGGTTAAACCATCTACAGTAGGTAATGAGACACTATAGGTAAATTCGTCAGTTTGTGGTATCCACTGTATACCAAGAACCTTGTTGGAGTTATTATCTGGGCTGACGTCAGAATCATTCGACATCTCGCACTGGTCATCTGGGAACCTTTCTAAGAGCCGACGGGAGTTGGATGTCCACTTACGCAGTTGGAAACCCCCCAGTTCGAGTAAGCTAATTAACTCGGTTTGTAAGGTCATGATTTCACCGACAGTATCATGTCCGGTGAGCACGTCGTCAAGAAATATTGACCTAGAGAGCACCTGAGCGGCTCTGGGATAGTGTTGACCTTCATCCGCGATCAACTGCTGGATGGTACGGTTCGCCAAGAATGGGCTGGAGCGTAATTTGTAAGTCACGGTAGACAATGCATATGATAATAAAGGCTAATCTGGTGATGAACGCCAGAGAATGAGCTGAAACCGTCTGTGGTCGGGCTGAACCATGATGTTTCTGAACATCTGTTGTATGCCTGAGCTGAAAATGACCTTGTGTGTTCGGAAGTTTAAAATGATATCCGTGATATCTCGCTGCAGGGCCGGTCCCGTATGTAAGGTGTCGTTGAGACTAGTGCCATTTGCGCTTTTACAACTAGCGTCAAAGACTGTACGTAGCTTGTCTGTATTGGTCTTGAAAATGCCATGGTGCGGTATGTAGCAGTGGGGCTGATCGCGGAACGTATTTGGATGGCAGAGGTTCATGTGACCTTTATCTAGGTACTCCTGCATAAACGCTACATATTTTGAGCGGAATTCGGGGTTTCGTTGCAGTTTCTTTTCGAGGTTGAGAAACCGCCGAAGTGCTATAGCGTGCGTAGCCCCTAGTTCGGGGGCATCCGTAAAAATGGTAGCGCGACTATATATTTACCAGACTGGTCTCTCGTGGTTGTGGACTGGTATATTTTTTCGCACTCTTCGTGAGTTGATGTACCATCGGGAATGATATTACTGACTTCTTCTACTTCCCAGAATCTCTCTAGAGCTGATTGGATGTCTTGGCTGGACTGTAGTGCCAAGTCTGTTCAATACTTAACCTACATAATAATGCATTCATTTATTTGGTTCAGTGCAATACAAACTATCAGTAAGAGAGGACGTTCATTTTATTTCGCACCTGTGTACCACACAAAACTCGGCCGTAACACATTAAACATATGGTCAAATCGAGTCGGATAAATAGGTAACCCAAGCGGCCGGCGCTCAGCTACCTGCGAAGACAATAGAGGACCGCATTCCTTAGATAACGCGCTGAGTGAAGTGCAGTTTTAACTAATATTCACTTCTTACGTGATTAATTAGTATTGGATTGGATTGTTTATGATTACGAGTGCATATTTATGAAATTAAAATGACAGTGCCGACGTCGGAACAAAGTGGATACTTGGGTACGCTTGAGGATGTGGCCGGTATGTTGCAAAGGGCTCAAACAAACATTAAAAAGTGCCCGAAAGTTAGACTAACGGAAGGGTATGTTAAAGTGCGATTGAGAACTATTGAGGACTATTGGGAAACCTTTAAACAAGCACATAGCGGTTTAATTAAGTGTACGCCGCGGGAACAACGAGGCGAAATGTCTTATTTTCTTAACGAAGAATACTATAAATTCGAAGAATTATATCTTTGTTTACATGGTGATATAACCGATCTTTTATTAAGAATAGAGACACAAACGAAGGATAGTGACGCTAATATGTCGACTGCGTCACACGATGGTCAGCTATCGTTCTCGCGCCTCCCGCAGATCCGATTGCCTACATTTTCTGGAAGGTATGAAGATTGGCCTACTTACCAAGACTTATTCACGGCGCTAGTGCATCAAACAACATTGAGCAATGTTCAAAAGCTACATTATCTTAAAACGAGTGTTTCCGGTGAAGCCGAAATCTTGTTACGTCATATACAAATCACTGAAAATAATTATACACAAGCGTGGGAACTACTTAAGGGACGCTTTGGAAACAAAAAGATGATAGTGACTTCTCTTCTCAAAAGGTTATTTTACCAAAGGAAAGTAACTACTCAGTCAGCTAGTCAAATTAAATTGATTCTTGATACTACAAGCGAATGTATCAACAGTCTGAACAATTTACAAGTAAACACGGACTCTTGGGATCCTGTAATTTTATTTCTGGTATCACAGAAGTTAGACGCAGAGTCACTTAAGGACTGGGAAGAACATGCACACAAGGAGAGCAGCGATGAGATGTCAACGTGGGCGGAGATGAAAAGATTTCTTGAATCAAAGTTCCGCACACTAGAACTAATCGCTCCACTGTCAACAGCTTCGAAAGAGAAGCCGCAACCTCAAAAATCATTCCACGTCATTACGAATGAAAACGAAAACGACACATTTCAGTCTTCACACGCGCACACAAGCGTTAATTCACAACCGTCATGTACTTTCTGCAAGGGCGCTCACTACATGTACAACTGCAAGGAGTTTACGAAACAATCAGTCGAACAAAGACGAGAGTTTGTGAAAAAGAATCACTTATGCTACAACTGCCTTGTACCAAATCACAATGTGTATACATGTAGGCAAAAAACATCGTGCCGAGTCTGCATAAGGAAACACCATTCCCTCTTACACGAAGTGAGACAAACTAATCAAGAGAGAGATGCACTCCAACAAGAACCAGAACAGAAAATCACAACTGCACACTTCTCTAATGAACAACCTGGTCGAAAAGTGTTACTAGCCACAGCACAAGTATCTGTTAAATCAAGAAATGGAGAGACACATGTTCTTCGTGCTTTAATCGATCAGGGATCTGAGGCCACGTTTATATCTGCTAAAGCTGTTGAGCTACTGGGGATGAGAAGAACCCACATAAACGGTGTAGTCTCTGGAGTAGGAGAAGGAACTCATGTACCTATACAACACATGGTTGACCTCTCAGTTACATCGCGATTCAATGAAAGGGAAACAATACACATGAAGGCGTATGTTTTAAAAAGAATATCCACAACATTACCTTCAAAACACATCGCGATGAACTGGACACAACTACAAAATTTACAACTGGCTGACCCTACCTTTCACACGCCTGGCAGTATTGACAAATTGCTTGGCACCGATGCTTACTGTAAAATTATAGAAGATGGATTGATGAAAATGTCTAATGGGGTAGTGGCTCAAAAAACTAGATTAGGGTGGATTCTTTCGGGTCAACAAGAAGACATAACGGTGCACAACACACACAAAGTAATCACGCTACATATCACAAACGTAGTTGCAGAAGACAATGATATGCTACGGAAGTTCTGGGAAATAGAAACAGATTTGTATAAGAAAAAAAAGATATTAACTAAAGAAGAAGAGAAATGTGAAGAAATATACAAAAACACAACTAAGAGAGATGATAGTGGAAGATACGTAGTACACTTACCTTTGAAACAGAGTATTGAAGAAACAGTAAATATGTGTGGAGATACAAAACAACAAGCTATATATAGATTCAAACAATTAGAGAAGAAATTTCAAAGAGATCATAAATTTAAAACAGAGTATACAAGAGTCATTGAAGAATACAAGGAGATGGGTCACATGACAAAATCAGAAACACCGGACATCAAAAATGCAATCTACTTACCGCATCATGCTATTGTACGTGAGGACAAAGATACAAGTCGCGTAAGAGTAGTTTTTGACGCGAGTGCCAAGGGATCTAATAACCATTCTTTGAATGAAGCCATGATGGTAGGGCCTGTGTTACAACCTGATCTAAGAAGTTTAATAATTAAATGGAGATTACTTAAAATATGCATTGTTGGGAATATAGTTAAAATGTATCGAATGATAAGAATGATAGCAGAACATACAAATTTACAACGAATCGTTTGGCGAGATCAACCAGAGAAAGAACTGATGAGCTATAATCTTCAGACGGTTACGTTTGGTACAGCTGCAGCGCCGTATCTGGCCGTACGAACATTGAGTCAATTAGCGGATGATGAAGCACATGAGTACCCCGATACTGCATCTATACTAAAAACTTCATTTTATATGGATGATTTGATGACAGGTAACGAATGTATAGAGAAGACAAAGACAATGTGTGAAGAAATTAAAGCTATTCTTAAAAAGGGAGGATTTCAAATGCAAAAACTGACAAGCAACTCTGAAGAAGTTTTAGGATGTTTACAAGAACAAAGTACGAGGGAAATAATAGATATAAAATTTGACAAGGTTATAAGGATTCTGGAACATGGGATAGATAGGATGATGCATTTAAAGTAACTGTAAACTTACCTGAACTGAGAGGCCCTATAACGAAAAGATCCATTCTGTCTGATGTTGCACGTTTATTCTACCCGTTCGGGTGGCTGTCACCAGTGGTTATTACTGCTAAGGTCTTGATCCAAAAACTGTGGATTTGCAACTTGAAATGGGATGATGAGTTGCCGTTTGAATTGAGAGAAGAGTGGATAAGGTATAGAAATGAATTAACACATCTGCAAAACATCAAAATTCCACGATGGTTGAAAACCACGCTAAGAAATGACATAAACATGGAAATTCACGGATATGCTGATGCATCTACTCTTGGATATTCAGCTGTTGCCTATCTAAGAATTGTGGAAGATGACACCATCCATGTAACGCTTATTGCATCGCGAGCCAAGGTTGCACCGTTGAAGCAGATGTCAGTTCCTAAATTAGAGCTTTGCGCTGCAGCGTTACTAGCAGAGCTTATTAGTGATCTCACGGAATTAATAAGTGTTCCTAAAAACAAAATATTTGCCTGGACAGATTCGATGGTCGTGCTGTCATGGTTGCGATCTCATCCTAGTCGCTGGAAAACATTTGTGGCTAATCGAGTTGCAGAGATTACACGAGTTCTAGACAGTGACCGTTGGGCTCACGTTTTGTCGGAAGAAAATTCGGCTGACATTGCCACTAGAAGCGTCCAAGCAAGCGACCTAGCTTCTCTAGAGATATGGTGGACTGGGCCTAAATACTTAAAGGGAGAAAATATACCAGCTTACAGATGTGAGGTACCTCAAACGGAACTTGAAATGAGAGTGACTTTCCACACAACCTTAGAAGACAAGCCTATTTGGGAAAGATTTTCAACTATAGCAAGAATGAAAAGAGTACTTGCTTACTGTAGAAGAATGTTGAAGAGCAAAGAGAAGAAAAATAAAGAAAAATATCTTACGCCAGTCGAAATGGAAACAATATTAGAAGAATGCATAAGATATTATCAAAACTTAGTTTATGGAAAGGAGGTTAATGACCTAGAGAAGGATGGAAAGGTAAAGAAAGGAAGTTCGCTTATCACACTATCACCCTTTTTAGATGAAAGGGAATTGATCAGACTTGGAGGTCGTTTAGAAAACGCTTCAATAGCAGAAACGACTAAACACCCTATCATTATACCTGCCAATCAGCATATAACAAGATTGATAGTCAATGAAGCTCACACTAAGACGCTCCATGGTGGAATACAAGTGATGATGGCGTACATAAGAACCAAGTACTGGATTATTGGATTAAAAGCGGCTGTAAGGAAATGTGTCCATCAATGCAAGACATGTGTGATTGACAAAGCTAAGGTCAGTTATCAGTTTATGGGACAACTGCCTGCAGTAAGAGTCAACCAGCATCGAGCGTTTATTAATAGCGGAGTTGACTACGCCGGCCCTGTGTTAATGAGAACTGCTAAGGGTCGCGGACACCAATCGACAAAGGGATACATTTGCTTATTCGTATGTATGTCTACCCGTGCCATTCACCTAGAAGCAGTCACAGATCTTACATCACAGGCATTTATAGCTGCATTTCGCAGATTTGTAGCGCGCAGAGGTCGTTGCTTAAATCTTTGGAGCGACAATGGCACCAATTTCGTAGGAGCTGCCAAAATATTAAGAGATATGTTCCAGAAGAGTTTCGATAGCATGGCCAAGGAAATAGCAGAACTGCTGGCCAACGATGGGACAACGTCCCACTTTATAACACCAAAAATGCCTTCAGGCGGAGGTTAATGGGAAGCAGGTATTCGGTCAGCCAAGAGGCATCTGACGCTGATAAACAAAGATACGAAGCTCACGTATGAAGAAATGGCTACGCTGCTTGCCCAAATTGAGGCTTGCCTCAATTCTCGACCACTTTGTCAGATAGACAATTGTACAGACACGCCACTTACTCCAGGACATTTCCTCGTAGGTGAACCCCTAATCAGCGTCCCTGATATACAGTATGAAGACAAGAAAGTTAGCCTCATAACTAGGTGGCAACTAATTCAAAGAATGACACAAGATTTCTGGCACCGATGGCAAACTGAGTATTTGAACACGCTACAACAGAGATATAAATGGCAAGTTACAGTTCCATCGCCTGCCATTGGAGACATTGTTGTTATAAAGGACGAGGACATGCCCCCCACAAAATGGTTGCTCGGAAAAATTAGGTATTTACATCCAGGAGCAGATAATTTGGTCCGAGTGGTGACAGTGCTGTGCAAGGGAAATCATGAGTTGAAAAGGCCTTTATCTAAGCTGATACCACTCCCTAAAGAAACAGACAAAGATTAAGCCATGGTGGGCGGTGCTGTTGGTTATGTGTTTGTGATAAGACTAAATAAACTATAGAAGTGAAGTGAAGTTAGAAACCTTAAATATGCATGAATTATATAATGTAATATTAAATTAATCCAGATTTTGTAAGAATGTCAATGTTACAGTCCATTGTTCGAAAAAAGTATTTTGCTAAGTGTTAAAATTATATTGTTTTGTTGAATTTGTTAAAAACTATTGTTTTTGGTGGGCGGTATGTTCAATACTTAACCTACATAATAATGCATTCATTTATTTGGTTCAGTGCAATACAAACTATCAGTAAGAGAGGACGTTCATTTTATTTCGCACCTGTGTACCACACAAAACTCGGCCGTAACACATTAAACAAAGTCAGTATGGTCAATTTGAGCTGAGTTGACTTGAGGTTGTGCGCCCGTATCTTGTGATACCGGGCCTAATAACGTAAAGTTAAATATCGTGCCGAAGGCTTTGGGTCTGCCGGCCCTAGAAAAATTTTAGTACCGTCTAAGATGCTACCCAATATGTCTGACTCTAATAAAAGGTCAATCGGTGCAGGTATGTTAAATGAATAATCTGCGAGTGGAACGTAATTAGTGCTTTCATCCAAACTAGGCAGTTTAGTGTGCGGTAAAACTCCCGTTACGTTTTTAAGCACATATGCCTTTGCCCTTATTACGGGCCTGTCCGTATGTACAGGTCGAAAAGTAATGTCGACATATGATGAAGATTTTTCTGAGTGCTGATCACTTATACCTTTTAGTTTTAATTGAGTACGCTGAGTAGGTAAACAAAGTCGCTTTACTATGTTTTCATCTTTTAGTGTTATCATAGAGCCACAGTCTAATAACGCTCGTGCTTGGTGAAAATTGCCTTTGCAATCTGCTATCTTGAGTGAGACTGTAAGTAGTAGTACAGGTCTGTTGTGAACACTGTCTGGCGTTGAAATGTCAGAAGTATGACTCAAGTTGTTTGCGACGACATTTTGTCGTCGTGTTGCGTGTATGTGCTGCATAGTTGTAGGCTGATAAAATGTGTGCTGATTAATTGTGCGCTGATAAGATGTGTGCTGATTATCTGCGCGCTGGGATGTGTGCTGGTTAATTGTGCGCTAATAAGATGTGTGCTGATTATCTGCGCGCTGGGATGTGTGCTGATTAGCTGCGGGCTGATATGTGTGCTGATTAGCCGTGAGCTGAGCTGATATGTTCTGATTGTTTGTGGGCTGAGAAGATATGCGTTTATTGTGCCGCCCTAGTCACTGCCTAGGGGGCGGTGGCGAACGCGAGGTAGTGCGCGTTAGAGTACGTCTGAAGGACACCATCCGGCCCGTATCAGGTGAGGGACGGCGGCGTGGTACCTTGCGCTGTTGTGCGGGTAGCAAATGCGCACAGTTGTGCGTTGGAGAGGTACAACCCAACCTGTGCAGGGTTGTGTGGTGGTTTGCACTGCCACATGTTTTGCATTGGCCCGTTGACGCGCACTCATCGTCATAATGCGGGCCTAAACATTTGGCGCACTGGTTGCGCACGTAGATGAAATCCCAGCGGCCCTGCGCTGGTAGTTTGTTATATTGGGGGCATACCCGTAGCTTGTGGCCCTGGACATTACACCACGGGCAGTAATGTTTGCCTCTGGACAAAGGTTGCGCGTTCGAGACCTGCTGAGGTGGGGGCGAGAAGCGCGCGGGTGGTGGGGTTAATACCTGCTTATAGCGCGGAGGTTGCGGGTTCGATACCTATCGAGGTGGGGGCGAGGAGCGCGCGGGTCGTGCGGTTAACGCCTGTGCATAACGCTGAGGTCACGGGTTTGAATCCTCGGAGTGTGTCGGAGAGGTGCTTGCAGTATTTACCCGTCGAGCCTGCGCGTACTCAGGGTAATACGTGCGCGCGCGTTGTGCCCCGGACGGTGACGTTCGGTTTGCGTTTGGTCCGAGCGTAGGCGGAGCTGTGGCGGTCGATACGCTGACCTCGTTGCAGCATGCGTGATGCTCAAGGAAGGTGACGAGGTCGGCTAGGGTCGGGAGTCGGTCAGATGACCCGTGTTGGCGTTCAACAAAGGACCTAAGTTCCCCCTTTAGTTTTCGCGCTACGATCGACACGAGAATGTATCCACTATCTCCTGTAGTGGATAGGTTCAAGTTGGCAAGTGCGGATTGTGCTGATATTAGTGGAGTTAGGAACTGCCTCCTAATTTCAGAACGCGATGATATCGTGGGCAGATCGAAGATTATGTCCACGAAACGATCGATGAGCAGCCGTCGATTCTCGTATCTTAGTGTCAGTATGTCCAGGGCCACGAGGTAATGCTCATTCGTGATCGTCAGGTGTGCAATGAGCGATCGCGATTCCCCTGCTAGGCAGGACAGTAGGTAGTGCAGTTTTACTGCTCCCGTAAGGTTGGCCATGTTGTCGTTCAAACTTTTAAATACCTATTGATATAAAGGAGGGCCAGTCCTCGAGGCGCGAGGTAAATTTGGGTAACTCAATCTGGGGCAAAACCGAGTTAACCATAGATGGCGCTGTCACGTTCGCCTGTTTTTGTGCTGATACATCGACACTTTGAGCTGATAGCAATATGTTGATGTCTACATGGGCAACGAGAATCTCGTCATAGGCTTCTATTGCCCGTTCGTATTGCTCCATGTAGAATTTTTCCTGGGCGTCTGACAAATCGTCGGTGTCTTAAATCTCGTAATACACGGCGTCGAGTTTATCACGCATGGTTCTTACGTCCGCAACTTTCGAGTTAAAATCTGCGTTGGTACCTCGATTTCCCCTCTCGTAACGAAGCTGCGATTTCCGCGAGGGCAATTAGAGCGCGTTGTCCCTCTCTAAAACGAGCGGCCTGCGATTTGGAAGGCATCGTAAAAAATATCAAAAAAAATATTTAAATATCTAATCGCAGGTGAAATTCTGGACCTCCCTTTTCGGAAGTCAGTTAAAATAACACTTAACTAAATAAAGCGTGTACTTAACTTTATGTGAGCTGAGGGTTTAATTACTTAATTAATTAATTGTAATCTATAATTTCGTTAGTACAGAACATTTAAGATTCTCGTGCGGTACCCTAATTTGAATGTGAACAATTTATTTGCGGTAATTATGTTATGATAATCACGAACACGATTAAATCTTTTAACAGTACTTAGTACAATTTTATAACTTAATAAATAAACTTAATGTAATAGGTACCTAGTCTTAAGAATTCTTAGTTATACAAACCTTCTTGCAAGCTATATTAAACTATCGTGAATGAATAACTGCAGTTTGTAGTTATACGATTATATCTACGTGCAATACGGTATCGTAGTCACTAGGTTAATCAGTCAGGAATGTCAAACAAACAACTCTGCAGCCGCGCTAATGTCAAGTGGCGTCAGCGGTGATTAGTAAAACGTCACCTTAACGGGTCGATTTCGTGTAGCAAATCGCCCGTCCGGTTCTGTTTTCTAGAATCTTTGAAGTGATTTGTATGACGTAATTTGGGAGCGGCTTTAAATTAAATCAATAAAATAGATTAATATTAATAGTGGTGGACTGTATGTTGAATAAGAATGAATTCAATTATCCGGCTCGGAGGAAAATATGGTGTATTTACACCATACATCGGTAGGGAACAATTATTAGGCGGGAATAGGTTAAGGTAAAAATGGAAGGTCCTTACAGGATAGCCGGGTGACCTTGAGTTCCTCTGAGTAGGCGTCCTGCCTTGTACGTCGTGCTGAAGGTTTGCTGGTCACTTGTCGGTATAGTGTTTGTGGAGCGGAGTTTATCGCGCACTCGAGTAAACGCGGAGCTGATTTATTGTTTGTGCACTGGTTTACGCGTAAACACAGAGGGTTTTTGGGTTTTGGTAAGGGTGCCAATTTTGACGTGCGCGCGCGCTCAATCTGTCCGAATCAGCAAGACTCATTCGAGTTAAGTTTCATTCATAAATCTATTGTTATTTTTTGCGCTGATGCGGACGGGTTAATTCGTTCGGCTAAGTGACGCGGGCGAGAGTCGCCTCGCCTGACGTTTTACCGCTCCTGTTCAGCGGGCGACGGGTCGCGCGGGGGCGGCGGGACGCGCGCGGGGGGGTCTCCTCCTTATCGTCGCGTTCGCGCGAACACCATCAAATCCTCATTTTTGGTCTAAGGAACTTTGTGAATTTCTAGATTAAGGCTACGTGAAATCTTCGCAACGCCTGATATGCGAGCTTTCATTTTCGGTATAGAATTTTTTGACGCAGACAGTTCTGATTCTAGCGATTTAATGGTTACATCCCTTGTCACTATTTGGATTTTCATATCTTGCTGCTCCGCAGAAAAAAAGTCCGTCGTAGCGGTGAGATCACTCTTCACTTTCTCTACGGCATGATTCACCTCAACAGCCACCATCTTTAGTATGCCCTTTTAAAGTGCAGATCGTAAACTGGTCATGATCGTAGAGTCAGGAGCTAGTTTTATATCAAATAGTTTACTAATACTCTCCAGAGTGATTGGCTCATTTCTTAAGTCGGTGCCTGTTGATTTATTTGTGGCGATGATGCTTGTATGCTCATCACCGGGTATGCCAAATAACACATTCACTGTTTCGTTAAATGCGCATTTACTAGTACTAGTAGTGAGTCCACATCATCTTCGTGTACTATTGGAAACACGTCGTCGACATAACGCCACCAGTGTCTAGGCTTATCTGGGATGTTCAATGATGCAGCCACTGTTCGAAATCGAAGCACTCCATAAATATGTTAGCTACTACAGGAGCTATAGGGGAACCCATCGCTGCACCGTCAATTTGCAAGTAGTATTCCCCCTTCCACATAAAATATCCACTCGACACTGTATACTCAATGAGGTTCATGTACTCGATAGGTATAGGTATTCATTGTGTTTGTTCATATATTATTATAATGTTTAAAGTGTCCTTTATTGGTGTATTAGTAAACAATGATAAAACGTCGAAACTCACCATTATTTTTTTTCCCTTCGTCGCACTCTCTCCAGCAAATGAATAAAATGTTGCGAGTCCTTGTCATAAGTGGATGTTTTACCAGTGAACGGGTGCAGCATATCTAAGAGAAATCAAGTGGTCTAGTACGTTGTTGAATCTGTTTGGCTAACAGTAGGCGAAGAGGCCATTACGGTCTTCGGCAAGCCATTTATTTTACTATAGTTGGAAAGATCTGACTTATTTACGTGAGTGATTCCCGTTTTTTATATTAAAAAAGATTCATTGAATTTGTACACATTGAAATTAAACAACTTCAAATATATTAAATCACGTCAAATTTTATATTATTTTGTGCCGACGTTTCGAATACTTTTCAAAGTTATCAAAATTGTATGTACCGTTTATCATAATTTAATCAAAACGTTCCCGATGTACGCAGTAGTCACTCACAGTAATAATAATAATTATAATAATAATTTTTATTTTCCAGTTCACAATACATGTAAATTAAGGTAGGTACACTTGGTTCCACGAACATCAGCTATGAGATTTAAACACTAGAATTCAGCAAGACCCAAACTAGGCGTTAGCCTGTGTCTTGGGCTTAGAGTACGGAATGCAACGATACACATGGTTGTATTATAGTGAGGAAAGTTAATGTACTGATACTTACAAAACTGGAAAAGTATTAAATTTTAGAGTGTTTAGAACAAATAAGAATATAGTTGTTAAACAGAAAAGTATGATAATTAGTTTCACATGTTACATTTCCTTACTTAATAATAAGTAATTTAAACATTTTAACATATAAATTTATTAAATGTAATGTTTTAGCTAAACCTAAATTACAGATAGGTGTGGGAGTGATTGAGAGTAAAAGTGTGTGTGAATGTATGTATTAGGATTGAGTTGCCTCAACTGTACCACTTTATACTAAATTTATATAAGGTTTTCTGTGTCGTTATAAGAGAGGGTGTATAGTAAATTCCGGACTAATTTCTTACATACGAATACGCTAGAGTTTTTAATGGGACACATTTTGCAGACTTTATTGTAGGTGTTTGCATGAGCAAAGCGAGGACTTCTTCGGGCTAATAGAGATGAGGCAAGTGGTGTAGGTAGTCGGTAGATTCGTTTAGAAACTAAGTTTTTATAGTCAAGGTGGTTCTGCATGGTTCTATGGGCTTTTATAGTTGCTGTTAGGATGAACAGCTGACGCATTCGTAGTACCTTGAACTCTTCATAGAGAGTATCTGTTGGGTACCTGAAAGGTTTTTTTAATATAACTTTAATTAGAGCTCTTTGAGCTCTTTCTACTAAAATGAAACAGCTTTTTCCAGCGCTGCCCCAGACAGATATGCAATATAGCATAATTGATTGGCATAAGGCCATATAAACTTGTCGTAGCACCTCTGACGGCATGCAGTCCCTTAGCTTTTTCATTACGTGCATCAATTTTCTTATGCGACCTGACAGTTGTGATATGTGGTCTTGATAATTTAAATTATCATCGACAATTACTCCTAAATACTTTATTTTACTGACACGTTCGATTTGAGTACATAAACACCCAGATTTTAGACTTGCTGTGAGTACAGCCCGCTCGTCTTGACAACATGAGTGTATTTTAAGAACATTTTCATCCGGAGGGCTACCAACACAAGTTTTTGAAAATGCTAGGTATTTTGTTTTTACGATATTTAGTGTCAACAAGTTTTGATCAAGCAAAGTTCCAATATTACGTAGTCCCTCCTCAGCGCAACTATAGACACTTTTCCATTCTTTACCGTGATATACTATGACTGTATCATCTGCGTAAGAGATAATGTCGGCATTTTTTTGAGGACAGCATAGTATATCATTGACATACAACGTAAAGAGGGTCGGGCCAAGGATGCTACCTTGGGGAACTCCGAAATTAACGAGAAGCTGACTGCTACAGTGGGATCTTATTTTAATAAATTGCCTACGATTGCTCAGGTGACTTTTAAACCACTCATTAGCTACCCCTCTAACACCCACAGCTTCCAACTTTTTAAGAAGCAAGCCGACTGATACCGTGTCAAATGCTTTAGCCAAATCTAAAAATACTGCTATACAGTTATCTCCACTTTCGACGTGATTAGAGACAATATTAGATAGCAATGACACGGCATCTTCAGTCGACTTGCCCTTCCGAAATCCAAATTGTCTATCTGATATTATATGATGTTTTCCAAAAAATGACGATAACTGATTACTCACAACCTTTTCTAGAATTTTCGAGGTAATGCTTAGTAGAGCTATTGGTCTATAACTGTTCGGAAGATCTGTTGGTCCACCTTTATATATAGGACAGATAGAAGCAGTTTTCCAACACTCTGGGAATACGCCCGACGTTAAGCTTAGGTTAAGTATATGTGTTAGTGGAGCCAGTAAGGATGTCATTGATTTTTTAAATAAAAGTGTGGGGAATTTGTCAGGTCCAGAAGCGCTGTCAGTTTTTAATTCGGATATGATCTTTGAGACCTCGAATGTATTTGTGGGGTGAAGAAAAAAAGAATGGTTTGTTGAAACAGTGGGTTTGTACGAAGATATCAAAAAGTCTTGAGTTACATGAAGTTTGTTTATAATGTTATTCGCTAGATTTGAGCCAACTGATGCAAAATGTTCATTACAGTCGTCAAGCGATGAATTGTGATTTCTTCTAAAATTGAGCAAATCAATAGACTCAAATTTATTTGACTGTGTGTAACAAATGTCTTTAATCGTTTTCCAAAGCTTTTTTGTGTCATGACTGCTTTCTTGTAGCTGTCTGGCGTTGTATTCATTTTTTAGTTTTTTAATTAGTTTATTACAGAAATTGCGATAACGGGAGTAGACTTTGCGGCACACCACATCATCCGGGTGTAATCTTGATTCAAGGTGCAACCTATCTCGGTGCCGCATGCATCTTATTAATCCTGGCGTGATCCACGGCTTGATGCTTGATTGCGGCCAACCTTAATTTTACGAGTATGTTTATCTACAATTAACGACAACATTTGGTTAAAAACAAGCACTGCAGCATTGGCACAAGATTCATTCATGAGGGTTGACCAGTCTTGATCGTTGATCTCAGTAGCCACAGCATCCAAGTCTGTTTTTAACATAAATTTTGCTTGAGGGATTGACTTTCTCGTAACCGATAGACCAGCAATAGTCATGTCATGATCAGTAATAGATGTCTTACTAATAATACCAATAGATTTCGCGTTAGACTTAATATAAATATGGTCGAGACATGTTTTCCCATGCGTAAGACTGTGTATAGCTGGCAAAAGTCCATGGGACGCCATTAAATACATGTAATTGCTGTTGTTTGCATCGTCATTAACAATATCAATATTAATATCCCCGGCTACTACGATACAAGGTACATGTTTTATCATGCCGAGCGCTAAGTCCAGAGAGTCAATAAATGGGTCATAATTTTTTATTGAAGGAGTCCGGTAGATACCTAAAACGGCAATCTTGTTATCTAAAATAATAATTAAAGAATCAGAGTCAACAATAGCTACATCTTGTACATTAAATTTGAAAGAGGTTTTAATATATACAACTACACCTCCATTTTTATTTAACTGTGTATTTGACCGAAATGAATTGTACCCTGGTACATGGTCAATGATTATGCCATTATAAAGCCAGCATTCAGATAGTACAATAACGTCTATATCACAGTCCAAACGCTGCAATGCAACAGCAAACTTATCAAAGTTGCATTGAAAGCTTCTGATATTAAATGATAATATTTTAAAGTTGTAGTGTGGTACAGTTAATGTGCTCTTGCATTTATCTGTAGAATCAAGTATATGACAATCAATGTTTACGATTTCATCAAAATCATCAACTACGTTAAGTAAAACCATCTTGATAGTCGTGAAAAATTGTTGATAGATGGGTACGGTTCCTGTTTGTCATTTCAGTAGACGAGAAAATGTTAATGATTGCAAGAGTGGACAGCTTACAGGCAACAGTGTGTTTATAAATGTCCACGTAAGTAGTGTAAGTGTAATGCATGTGTAAGTTTATTGTAGAGTGTGTATTTTTTTTGTGAGGAATTGGTCTATTGCATAACAGTGTTGTGTTACAATAATAATGTTCTACAATGCGAAAATAAATAGCTAAACTAATTATAATATATATTTGCGCTACTGACTTGTTTCCTATTTTATAGTAATTTTGTTGAGGAGCGGAATTGCTGCTGCAGGTCATCCATGTTCTTGAGGGCAATTGCAGGATTTCCCTCTTGCTTGCGAATGTACACGGTGCCGTTTTTGACCCAACAGTACTTGTATTCCGCCGATTTTGCGTGCTGTCGTGCCACCCGAAATAAATGCCAATTTTCTTGAGTTAGGCGCTCGTTTATGAAGATTTTCCGGTTATCTCCTTTTAGTTCGATATCGGAGCAGGTCAGATTGCGCCTGGTTTTACTCGCCTTCAAAAATGAGTCCCGGTTGTGACGCCTTAGGAAGCGAACTATTAATGGCCACGTGAAACGTCCTGGGGAACTCTCTTCACCGCCACTTGTTTCTTCTTTGCTAATATTTCGCGGCCCAACTCTGTTTATATAATCTATGTCGTTAATATCTATGCACGCTCCAATTTTTCGTGATATAAGTTGTACCAAGTGTGTCGAATTTTCTTGCGGAAGTTCAGTTACTCCCGTGATTTCAACCTCATTTCTCAGGTTAGCTTGAGCACGGATATTTAGTTCTTGTCGCAGTTCAACTATTTTACTCCGGCTTGCATAAACCTCGCTTTCAAGCTCTTCAAGGTGGTGCAATCTTGACTCCGTATTTATTAGTTTATTCTCGTGCTCATCTAAGCGAGTGAAACATTGCTTAATATGGTCCATCAAAGAAATCATATGGGTTTTCATATCATTTATGTCTCCACGCAGCAATTTTATCTCAGAAGTAAGCATAGATATATCTTCCTGTTCGGATGCAACAGTGACGGAGGGACTAGTTAGAGTAGGCTGAACAACACAATGGCTTTGGGTTTGAATACTGGACATATCACTTTCAGAATCACAGGGAACCGCGAGTGTGGCTGGCGATATCGATGAAGCAGACGCCCCCGTTGCGGACCGTACAGGCGTATTAGAATTATCCTTTTTTGGCTCCTTACATAGGCACATAGGACATATCCAGTTTGATTTCATTTCCTCTGGTAGTCTGCGCTCGGAGATATTGACACACAAGGTGTGATAAGAGTTACCGCATTTTATACATTTTGCACTGGGCAGATTCGTACGGATTACTCTATTACAGCCCGCGCAGTTAATAGGCATTTTGCTATTTTGTGAACAACAACCGTTATCGGTAAGTTCAAGTACAAAGTCCAACGCCTCAGTCAGAAATCAAGTTGTATTCACGCACACGTTGTCACCCGTCAGGTAAGCGTGTAACGGAGACAGAGTTATAGCGCAGAACAAGAACCACAGTATGTTTCGCTTACCGCCGTCAGTTACTTGACCTTCCCTCGACTTTGTTATTCTGTATGAGAGCACTTTCTGTGGGATGTTTTATGATTATGATATTTACACAGCACTATAACACTTGTTATTACTTGTTATAACTATAAACGATACTATATGAGCTTATATAGCATGAAAGAAATTATCATAACATACAGAGGGCACGTAAACACGTCTTTGCCGTAACCTAGCCGAAGCCGTACTCAGGCAGTACAGTGTCCAGAGGTATTGTATTATTTTGCTGGCTTTAGGATTTTATTAGCTTGATCCTCAATTGACATGATCTTTATCTAAACTAAAAACTAACGTTAAAAAAGTTTCTCAGGAGTTTTTCATTCCCATCTACGATAGTGTTTATATAACAATTGTATGGTTTATTATAGTAGCAGTACGATAGTACAATTATTATGCTAATATAATCAACTTTTGTAATGATTATTTGCGTTAGGTGACTTAGGTCTAAAAAGATAATTGTCAAGGTATAATAATGTCCATTGTTACAATAAAGTCAAAGTATAAAAATGACAATAATGACAAAGGTCTCAGTAGAAACTTGTCCATATAAAAAAAACTCTCTATATTATAAAAATGTCTACAACGATACATGTCCCTACAAAAAATACTATTTATTCCCCGCTGCATTATGAAGATGCAATACTGGTAACAGAGAAGGGAATTTTTATTCTTCATTGCACTACCAGCTGGTAGCGCCGCCGTGGAGATTTCAGAATCTGGATACATTGCCACTCCTCGCTGCACTACCAAACATTATTTCATAAATATTCAACTCATTTATAGGGTTCCGTGTTGATGTTGTTACACGCTATGGTTTTTTTATTGCTATATTAAGTAATAGTGAAGAGCTTGTTTAGAAAAAAAAAATTTGCT
Source organism: Selenia dentaria (assembly GCA_917880725.1). Taxonomy (NCBI): domain Eukaryota; kingdom Metazoa; phylum Arthropoda; class Insecta; order Lepidoptera; family Geometridae; genus Selenia; species Selenia dentaria. Next base: position 11,836,719 of record OU862877.1, on the reverse strand, counting down.
TCATTGAATAGTAAAAATTGAAAACTGTAAGCGAAATTGTCTGTGAATGTTGTCATGGTTCACTACAGCTGGCAACAATTTGAATGGCAGAACTACACTTTTTGTCTGTCTTAGCAGAAAGAAAACAAAACAAAACATCCTACAACCTTGCCGTAAGGGGGTCCTTAACGCTCTGGGTCGGAAAATGAATAAAATTAGAATCCCCGCCGGTAATAAGAATTGAACGTGGTTCAGTAGTCTAGATGCCCTGATAACAAGTACATACAGCACCTTACCTTAGCTATCCAGCTGCCAAACGTGCCTCCCAAGCTTTAGCGAAGTTTTGTTACTCGTCGTTACTGTTATGGTATGTATATCCTCGGATTGGTTCTTCACTTGTTAAACTGATTATGGGTTTTATATAGTTCGCACCACATTACACACAGTTATCCACTTAAAGCGTTAGTTTTTGGTTTTACGATTGAAAGTGAAAAATTAGACGTGTTTTAACTTTTGTTGACATCGAATGGGTCGGCTGCTCTTCACTTCACTCAACCATCAAGCACTGTTGCCGGAGCCAATCAGAAACCAGAAAGGTGCGTACGCTCCGGGATCAAGAGCCTTGTTATTGGCTAACCACTAGACCAACGAGCAAAGCGAGCGAATTTAAATTTATTATATAGAAACTAAAACGAATAGTGAACATACCGCCCACCAAAATATAGCTGATAATTTCATATTAGAAATTTAACATGATAATGAAACAAGTACATAACTACATATATTTTAAACTAACCAGTAATAAAATGTTATCAATAAGACAACATAATAATATAAGGTTACGATTATATAGGAAGAGGGCACAATTTTACCAGAGGACACTTGATCATTGTCTTTTGTTTTAATAGTTGCCACGCGAACAATGCCGTCGAGACCCGGATGTAATTCGGTTACTCTTCCTAAAGTCCAATGCAAAGGGGCTCTATTATCGTCTTTTATTACTACCATAGAACTTATAGATAACGGTTTTGACGATCTAGTCCACTATGCAAGTTGTGTAAGAATGTAGATATTCATTTTTCCAACGTAGCCAGAAGTTTTGAATAAACTATTGGCTAAGCTGCCAACGATTTAATCTGTTTTATATTTTAAAGTTAGTATGAGAATAATCTTCGTCTGGGACGGTAGTTAGCGGTTCTAAAGTCAGAAAATGGCCAGGGGTCAAAACGTTTAAGTCATTCGGATCAGAACTTAATGGATACAATGGCCGTGAATTTAGAACAGCCTCGATCTGAATGAACAAGGTTGAAAGTTCTTCAAAAGTCAACACTTGATGGCCGATACGATATAAAAGCACCTTTGCAGCTTTAATCTGTATCTCCCAAATACCGCCAAAATGAGGTGCTGAAGGCGGATTAAAAAAGAGTTTAATAATTTGAGTCTGCGACGCCTGCTCGAGTTACGATAAGTAATTGCAAGCACCTATAAAATTGGTCCCACAATCTGCATGGATGACGCTACAACGCCCCGATGACCCACAAATCTAGGCAGTGCAGCAACAAAGCCCTCAGTTGAAAAAGAAGATACAACTTCAAGATGAACCGCCTTAGTTACAAGGCAGACAAATAAGCAGAGATAAGCCTTGTCCATCTAGGCACCTCGGTGATTTGCGAGTTTGATGCAGAATGGTCCGCCGAAATCTACACTAGCTACAGAAAATGGTTTAAGTTGGTTTATACGAAATATAACGCAATGACGCGGTGAGATATTCTTAGCTCCAGAACAAAAGAAAACTGATCCCCAAAAAATTTCCATACGTTAGCAATCTCCTCAGGAATTCCAATAACCCATAGTTCGTGCAATAAGCATTTAGCTTGGATAGTTAGAGGCGATAAGAACCCCAGAGGATCAAACATTTTTGCAATCTCACTGAGAATAATTCGCTTCGTACATGGTCTGTTTGATGGTTTAACAACAAACAAAAAAGAGTCAGATACGGGATCCCATTTAAGCCCCAGAACCTTCAAATAGGATTGACCATCAGAAAACGTTATATGATCTAGAAGACAGTCTTCTTTAAGAGTATCTGCCAATAACTGAGGGTCATTACTGGCCCATTTTCTTAATTCAAAAAGGCCTAGCTTAAAAAGTTTAACGATTTGTGACTTAGCTTCTAGCGCATCATCTAGATGATTACAACCAGAGACTATGCCATCTACGTATATGTCGGTACTTAGTATCTGTTTCGCCTGAGGAAAGGCAGCGCCTTCATCCTCAGCTAATTTTTTAATTGTCCTACAAGCGAGGAAAGGTGCAGAGGAAACACCGTATGTAACAGTATTTAATATTCTGTACTCGTGCAAAATTTGATTTGGTCCGCTTCGCCATAAGATCCGCTGATAATCTCTCTGATCATTAGAGACCAAAATTAAATTAGATTAAAACTGTTTTCCGATTATACCAGCTTTTAATTCTATTATTAGATGTAACAATCATAATGTCTAATTGTTGATTAAGTGATTAGGAAAATAAGGAAAAGAAATATGTATAATACTTTAGATAGCTATCCAGTTAAATAACAAGACCTAGTTAACTGGATGAACATATATTGTCTCTTCTTAATTTTATTTTTTCTTGTTTTCTTCTTACTTAGTTAAAAAGTTATTTGATTATGGCAGTAGAATATATTTGCAACTTTTTTGCTGTTTCTATTTACACTTGTAATGAGTGTTTGAGTATGAAACATGGCCATCTTCAAATATTTCAAAATGATAGCATGAACTGATATATTTAAGGTTATTACTGTATCACAACCTATATTCATTTAGGTGTCGGTATCGCAATAACCATTAATATAAATAAAAATATTCATAAGTACAGTGAAGAGGGAACCTCGTTAAATTTCGCACCAAAATTAGTTTCGCTGGGCACAAACGGGGGTCGCTACTGTGCTACTTGTATGCATTTTATTTTCACGGAGTTGAGTTTCTTTCCGTTAGGTAATTATATTTCTATGATGTCAAAATCACAGACCATTGTTATGTACTACTACGTACAAAAGCTAATCCCTTTTTCGAAGGAATACACTTTGCCGGCGATATAATATGCTCATTGTAACACGCGCATGTTCCAGAAAGTTTTCGTAGAGACAGAAATCAGCCATTATTCAACTATTATTCCTCCAAAAATAACAAAATAATAAAATAAAAAAAAAAAACCAAAAAAAATTTCTCTGGAGTAATTTATAACTTCTTATTAATCTTCTATTTGACACAAAGCTTCACAAAAGCATTTCTTATGTAGTTAGCCATTTTACGAATCTTCATAGAAAACTATCAAATATGTAGATGAATTGCCAATATGAAGCGAATCATAATACGAGTATGAATTCTCTTTAAGTGGCCATTTTGTCATTTTTATTATGATTCCTGTAAGAATCATAATATGATTCGTGTAAAGTTGCCTTTTTAAGCTTGCCAATTATTTTACCAAAACATTTTCGGTTGGTGTATTAGACGAATATTGACGGCAAAGGTACAGAAGCTAGCATTTTAACAGGTGTGACTACGGGATATCCACGTAATATGTTTGATGGAGAAGAGACCTCCATGATGTTTATTAAATTCTTGTATCCACGCCGATATGTATTTCATATTAGTGGCCGTGGATACATACACAGAGATATAAACATAATAGTGATTTGCAGTCTCGGCTACAAAACCCGGGGCATTACGTGGCGCGTATAGAATCTTAGAACTGTGCGCCTAGCGTAATAACTGCGCAAGTATAACGTAACGTGTCGTTCACGTAAATCTTAACAAACTGTCATTTATGTAAGGAAACTGTGACACAGATAACTCATAGTTTGTACGCCGAAGCATGACAAGTTGACGCTTACAATACGAATACTTTTTCGCAAATTGTTTGTGCTACGACCTCTGTCATCGTTCCCTGCGATGACGAGCATACCAATTGCATATTAAGCAATACGATAGGTTCTCTAATGACTCGCCGAAATACTTTTGACGCAATATTACATTGCAATAAACCTTTTGTATACAGTTCATTTCTTAAACATGTTTATCAAAAATGATTCATTTTACAAACAACGTTTCGAATACAACTTGTTTCAAAAACCTCTTATTTAATAAATGTTTCGTTTCACAAACATACACATTACAAGCATCTATTTCGCAAACGTAGGTCTTGTAAAATGTAACGAATTATATTTTGTTCCGGTTTTATTTTTTAAATATTAACAAGTACGTAAATCTAATAAGTATGAATGATTTGCGGGGCTATAAATATTGGTTTATTTGAAGCAACGAATAATAATAAGCCAGGAAGCATAATTCAGAACAAATTCCACACAAAAAGTGGTCCTTTAAACCAAAGCGACGTATGATTCCATATACGAATTACTTCCGAGGTTACAAATAGACATGTTCGGTTATTGGTTTAAATTCAGAAGGAAAGCAGGGATTGGTTCACGCGCGTGCAGCAACGTCTACTATGACAACTGAGTCGTAGCGGCGTGGACGATGTAATGCAACAAGTAGATTGGACCAAGTCATTAATATAAACAATGTTTTTTATTAGATTTTTTTAATATCGGTTACTTTTTAAAATTCAATGAACTTTATGTCCCGTCAAATATGATTAATTTATTAAGTTTTCGTCTAGAAGTAATAAGAAGAGACTCTTTCTTCGCAAGGTGGTGAAGTGAGATTAAAAAAATCGCATATTCATTTTACCAAAAATATATTTAACTAGCTGGTGCCCGCGACTACGTGTGCGCAGAGTTAGTACTTCGAGGAGCTCACCCTGACCAGGCCTCTATCTATCATCATACCAAAATGTCATAAAATATGTACATGGTCAAACGCAATTGCTATAATAGAAATCCAAGAGAAAATATGAGAAAATTTAAATACTTAGTGTATCAATCAGTAAACACTAATAATAAAAGACAGGACTTACGAGTACATACAAATATAAAAATTATCACCATTGAAAAAACTGTCATTGCATTTCATCACCCTTGACGGTATTTGTGTTACATTTTCATCCCCCTTGACGGTCGCCGAGCACGTCTAGTGTATCGAGCTGTCAAAATAATAGCGAGCGACACAAGCTTAAGGCACAAACAAAATAACAAACAACTTAAATGTAGGCGTTGAAAACACCGCTGCTTCGAGGATATATACGCGAAACCATTTGTTATGTTGTGTTTAAAAATAACATGTAAGTATCGCGGGCGATTCACTCAAGACCGCTAGATTGATGTTTCACTCAAAATCGTTATTTTTGCCGCTATTCCCACACTCTACTCGAACGCTAAACCGTGCATAAGACCTAAAATCGACACACACGATTGTGCTGTCAAATAGATAGTTGTCAAAAAACGATCAAAAACAACCGCAGCTACGGACGTGGGTTAATAATTGTACTTTTCGGTGGCATAAATAACTATTTTTTAGCTTTGCGAACGGTGAACAACAAGAGCCGTAAACGACATTTTCACCCACAAATTCGAACGCCATTGTGAGCGTTTTTAGCGTTTTTTTCGCCAACTTGGGGCTATTCGAACGCACAATATAATCTATCAGAAACTGACACAATTTTGACAGAACTCTATTAACAGAAAGTAAGTCATCATTACGATCTTGGCGTCGGCGGAGATCTTGTTTTTTTGTCGTCGCCGTTTCACCCGCGTGGTGATAGATGATAATGATGATGAAAATTAGCTTATGTGCTATTCCAGACTATAATCTATCTCTGTGACAAATTTCAATTAGACCCGTTCAGCCGTTCTGCCGTTATTGAGTAACAAACATTCATTAAAATCATCCATCCATCCATCCAAACTTTCACATTTATGATATTAGTTATATTAGATATAAGTAGGAAGTAGGATAGGATATTCGTTATTTGCCTGGTGGACTAATACCTTCATTGTCAATTATTTTAGAAAAGCATTGTGTTGAATTTAAGTTTTTGATTTTGATATTACTGACAGATTTATGAGCAACTCAAGTAAATCACTTCAAAATTTGGAGAGGGTGAATTTTCATTAGCTTGAAAAATTGAACGTACTTACGTAATTCAACCAAACAATGAACTATTTTTTTAATACAACTGCAATGCGAAATTTATGCAACTGTAGGTAATCGGTTACTACTGTTAATTGTTCATTTTCTGGTGTATTTTTCAGTGATGTTGATGTTTTTTTCGAGACGAATCATCAGCGTAAAAATGCTTAATATAAGATTTGATATACATAATAATATAACTAAAAATCAGTAGGTACTTACTGTACAACCTGGGAGGATCTGCAGTTTTGTGTAACATGGTACATATACAATTTCTTTCAATTTATGTATACGAGTATAATGCTGGTTTTCACAGGCATCTAGTCATACTCTTGTCTTTCTAGCTTAAGTGTAGTGAGGCATTTATTTTACTACGTTGGATCGGCAAGAAAATAAAAATAAAACAAAATAAGCAAAATACATTGCTGTTACATTTCAATATTCAGTTCTGTAAAAAATATACATTAAATTAAAATAGACTGACTTTATTTTGGATAGTATTGACCATCTCGGTTTGTTTACGTATTTGAACATCTTTGAATATAATTATAATTTTGCTACTACTTACTAATAAAAATGATTCCTGGACATTTTAATCTTGTATGGATCCTGCACTTCTTCACAACACATGCTGGCATGATGATTTACAGCTGTAGTTTACAATGATAAAAATTAAAATGTATGCGAAGATTTCACGTGTGCTCGCTTGCAAGAAAAATGTCCGACTGATGACGTACTGAACACGACTTTAAGCCTCGCCTACTTGAACACGACTTTTGTTGGGTCATTTTTTTAACGCAGTTACTGTTCCTGACTTATTATTATTCGTAGATTTGAAGTGAGAAAGATTCAAACATTTGGTAAGTAATGTAAATACAAAATGATTGCTTGTCAAGCGATAAATTATAAAATATAAAGTTTGTGAAGATTTTATTTATAAAACATTTTATAAATGATATAAATATAAAATGAACCGTTTGTCAGATGTCACGTTGTAAAATGTGAAATTGTCGAATTATGGGTTTAATTAATTAACCGTTGGTTAATATTTTGTTGTCAATTGATGATTCAGGATACCAATATGAAAGCATATTGCTTGATATACAGGTTCATTACTTTGGTGGTGAAAGTTGTTCTCATTTACTATTTAATTTATATTATATACATATACAGTTTGAATGAAAACTGTTAAACTTGAGCAAAGGTCAGAGGAAAAGCTAAGCTATGTACTTACAACTTCCCGACTGGTTAAAAATCCCAAAGCTTCTGAAGCTTCACTTATGGCGACCTTCATAGCTTTCTTTCCTTCCTCAGATATAGCTGTAGTGACAGCAACTTTACTTTTTGGTCTGAAATTGTAATAATTGTAACTATAATGACTTCTTAGGATTTAGGAAGTATTAAACTTAAATTAAATTAACTGAAACGGATAACTGTTAACGGATAATTATTTTAGTCCCGACGTTTTGAACACATTTGAGTAGTCATAGCCATGGGTAGACTAGATGACAGTAATTGTCTGCTATAGAGAGCCTGCTTAGATATAATATTATTTTTTGAGATAAACTATTACGTACTAGCGACTGCCTGCGACTTCGTTTGTCGTTCGTCTTTGTTTGATTTTTCTTTCATAAGAACCTTTTCCTGACAATAATTGACACAACAAAAAGAATTAGCAAATTCTTTCATTCTTTCATTCGTTCACGCGTGATGCGATGAATAAGGGAAATAAAGATTAATTTTAATATTTGTTTCTATATATTATTTGCAATAGCCAAAACTCGCACTAGATACAATATATTAATATATTATAGTTTATACACAACAATATAAATTATTAAAATAATTACCTGAACAACCCAAAATACATGATCGCTATATAAAGGTAGACGAAAGTTTCTAATACAATCATATTTGGCATGCGAAATGCGCTGAACTTCAAATATGTTACGTATTCTTCATTGTAGGGGTAGATTCTGAAATGCATTTTTTTTTCGATTTAACTGTAGAGGTTCTTTATACAAATAAATCATACTTACTATAAATGTTAAATAATATAAAAACGCTTACACTGTGCCCACACAATAATGCATTACAAGGATCACTAATAATTTACGATTAAACGAACTTACCTGTACGTGAAGTTCTATCCAAATTATACTAGCGCCGAGTCCGAAGAGAATTGTACTTGCAGTTATACATACACATGTAGTATCGCATAGGTACTACCACTCTTGCACTTAGTTGGGAGGTAGAATCAATTTTTTTTGTGGGTACTTCGTATTCCTTGCTGCGTCTCATCCGTTGCTTGTCATAAAGTTTAGGGTTAATAGTTCAACACACAGAGTTCATTGATGTATAACCGGTATAAAGCATGGGAGGTGAACAATATTGGCAGAGCGGGATGTACTATTCTGTTCGGACTCGGCGGTAGTATAATTTTGATAGAACTTCACGTACAGGTAAGTACATTTAATCATAAATTATACAAGATCGAGTCCTTCAGAGAATAGTACTTGCAATAATGTATACACACGTAGACTTTGAGAGTACATACGTCAAGTAAAAAAAAATATTACATCAGATAGAAATGCATTTAAGAGCAAAAAAAAAATCCATAAAAATCTAATTGGGTTTACAAGGAATCGCTCTACTATAAACGCAGGTATAGAACTTATATGAGATGTTTTTGAAGCCTTGGAGAACTCTCAGGGTGCTTTAAGTGTTTTTTGTGACTTATCTAAGGCATTTGACTGCATCCGACTATATAATTACTTGTTACCGACATATAATTTATACTTGTCAGGAAATTACAACGCTACGGTATTAGGAACATGGCTCTCAACCTTTTGACTTCATATTTAAACGATAGAATTTAAAGGGTTGACATAAATAGTAAAAAAATGCTCGGTTCTCTAATCTCAATGGGCGTTCCACAAGGTTCAATACTAGGTCCATTCTTGTTTTTATTCTATATTAATGACTTACCTTATTATGTAGAGAAGAATCACGACATTGTATTGTTTGCAAATGACATTTTACTGTTATTTAAAATTAAAAGGCAGTTATTAAACTACGAAGATGTTAACAATGCACTAGCTAAAGTTGTGAATTGGTTCAACCCAAAAAATCTTCTCCTCAATGAGAAGAAAACTAATTCTATAAAGTTCTCGACACCAAAGCTGAGACAAGTAGAAACCAATATACAATTGAATGTCAGGGTTGGACCTTGTGGAGTCAACGGTCTTTTTAGGAATTACTAAAGACGCTGAATTGCAATGCGGTGGGTGTCCACATTAAAAAATGTCTAGTAGACTCAGTTCAGCGGCTTATGCTGTTAAAAAAATTAGACTTTTAACTGATGTAGACACAGCAATAGTTTATTTTAGTTATTTCCATAGCGTTATGACTTATGGCATACTGCTATGGGGATGCAAAGATTCTGCAGATCTTAATTCTATTTTACTGCAAAACAGGGATCTACAGTTTAGCTCCCAGAGGATCCCTAAGACAGTAAACATTCTGTTGTCTCTCAGTTTATCTATGAAAATCTAATGTATGTAAAGAAAAACATTAACAGTTTTGACTGAACACACCAGGATCTACCTACTCGTGTATTAAGATGTCAAAGTGTAGCGTGTCTTGCCCTACTGATACAATTATTATGTTTTCTTTTGTAAGGCAACACACTGGAGCTAAAAATAAGCGAACATTTGTTATATCATTTAAGAAACTAGCGATACAAAATATGTAAAAAGACAAGCCCGCTGAGTTTCATGCCTTCTTCTCATGTCATGGTCGCGTTCCGATTCGGTTGTAGATTTAAGAAAAAAAAACGTAAAATGACAAATATAGAAACATGAGAAGGACGCTACAAAATACCAGCAAGCTGCAAGGGGCTGAGTCATACGAGTATATTTACCTCTCTCGTTTGCATAAAAGTAACCTAATAGAAAATCGGACTATCCTTTGAAGTTTTCTAATTCCAAACCAAGTACGAGCTACTCCGATCTACCTGTGGGCCATTTCAAAGGCTATGTAAACTCATCCATTCATTACTTACACATATTTATGTACGTTATGTAATTTTACAATACAGAATTTACGTGTTTCTCATGAAGAGTCTCACAACCTTTTAATACTGATTTTAACCAATTACTATATTTGTCTATAAAGAACGGCCCTATTGTTGTCGTTGACATTGCAGTACCTAGGTGTTCCTACTGGAACAACGCCCAGTATTCTGACGGTCCAGAATCAATTTATGACTGTGACGTGGATGTACAAGTATATGTTGCCTCCACCGCCGCGGCCTTGAAAGTGAGCCGCTGCTTGAAGCCGCCACCGAACGCCGCTTCTATAGTTCCGTCCGTATCGACTTTACTGATGACCGGAATGGATAAGTCGACTTTAGAACCAGTTATTGAATTGGATGCCGACTTGGTGGAAATATTTTCATCCGAGTAAAAATCAGAGAAATGGATTATGCAACCTACAAAATGCATTATGTATGTAGGTATACCGACAAAATGTTTCTTACATCCTTACCTACTTATAAAACTCCATAGGTACCATGTATAAAGATACAATGTGATACTAGTAATCTGTATGGTGTTTCACAGCTATCTATAAACCAATACTGTTAAAAGACTAGGACAATAATAACTACTTGAGCTACTTCGCTTTGACAAGAAATTGGACAAAACACCATTTCCATTTATTGAAGAAGAACATGCTAGACAGCAATGCAACACATTACTAGAATTGCTGCTGTCTTAACTGATGAATTTTTGTGTAATGAATTACTGCTGCACTCACTGTGTATACATATTCATATATATTCATCGAACCTGGCTCAATGATAACAACATTTTTCTTACAAGATTAGTGATTTACTAACAATAATTCCATACCATGTTTATCACATTATTTTGATTTCAGATACAATGTGATACTAGAATCTGTATGGTATTATGCAGCTATCTATAAATAATTACTGCAAAAAGACTATGGAACAATAATAGAAGGTTTCATTAAGACTTGGGCTACTTCGCTATGACAAGAAATTTGGAGAAAGATACCATTTTGTGAAGAAAAAAGTGGTAGAAAACAATTGAACACATGAATGTGTTTATTAGTATATTATATGACAGTAATTGTTGCTGTCATACAGGATGAATTAACATGTTATGTACTGCTGCTGCACTGTATTAATCTTTATCGAACCTGGCTCAATAATCATTGAGACAGATTATAGGAGAGCCCAATTCCAATTCTGTAAATGTATTAAAAGTTCCAGTGACTTTGGGAGATGTGTTTATGCCTACGAGAAGACTAAGTTGAGAAATAATTAATTACTTACTCAGGTTCTTTTGGTTCAGTTCGAAATAAATAAATTAAGACATGACTGTTTTCTTGTGTTTACTCATTTGTGAAGGTTACAAAACCCAGTTCTCATCTTTATTAGTTCATAAATAATTAATAATATTAATTAGTATAGTTAACTTAACATTTAGGATCTTATAAATCTTTTTAGGAGCAACTGAAGTTTACACACAATTATTATTTGTTTCATCTATCTACATACTCTAAACCTAATTACAAGCCAGTTTGAATATGAAATATGAACAGGGAACTGTAGTGATACCCGTAAGTTAGGCCTCAAATGCCTAAGTTAGGTGCCTATAATAGCTTAATAAGCGTTGATTAAATCTGAATATTTGACAGGTGAAAGGGCATCTGCACATGTAATAAATCATGTTTGCATCATAATAGAAGAGCATAAGAAATGAATGAAAACTTTATGTTTAATAATAAACATGTAGCATCAATTGAACAAGACATATTTTAATATTTATAGTTGTGAGCTTAGCCAAAACAAATTATATGGTAAATAACAGAAACAAAATACACTTTTAATAATTGTTTATTGTTATAAACACTGGTCTCAAAATTAGTAAACATAATAAATATTTAAGTGAAAATTTGTACACAAATAAAGTATCATTGTCTTCATAAACAGATACTCTTCTTCTACATAAGTCAAAGTAGGTACTTTGGCCGCTTCAATCACACTTTAGGTGGCCTCATTGAGGTCAACCTTTCCTATATAGTACCCATACTGTAGTGTTCTGGACTAGGTAGGAGCACTGAAATCACAATCAATGAGATTAGGATCTTAGACACCCATATATACACAGGTTTGATCTGCAGCAACCAACTGTAGGTAAGTGAGAAGCTGGAACATCCATGCATGTGCCCTGTTGACATATTATTCCAATATGATGACATATTCATCTTTTACTATTTCAACTAGTATTATATGCTCTTTGATTTCAACTTCGGAAACGCTTCATGCCTGTTGTAATTTTCCAAGTTATAAGAGAAAGTCTGCCATCTCATTTCACTATGTAGTTCTGGTTTTATTATTTCTGCCCGAGTTGAGCTTTCATCTTGTTCTCAATAGAACTCAACTCTCAACAGAAAAGATAAGTCTGTCCTTCGTCCTCTAATTAGTGATATGAATTAGACTGCGCTGCTAGCATTACAAGTTGTCGCATATGATCCTGACGTAAAATATGAATCGAGTGGATTACAGCAGACATTTTACTTTCGTCAATGTTAAACGATGTGTTTATTGACTCACTTTTTCTTCCTCTCAATTCTAGCACCTTTTCTTTTTTACATTTCTTTGCAGAATTTGAAAACTCAACAAACCAAGAGATATTTGTATGCCGATAGAAAAGTTGTATACATAACTTCATATATAATTCAAAAAAAATGTTAAGGAAAACGTATACGTTCCGTTACATTTACTTCGTAGCTAAGCGTAAGATACTAGTTTAGGTATATCACTTAAATTTCCTTGATATATTAAGGTATTTATAGCCTGCTACTAAGCTAGAATTCATTTGCGATTATTTATCCGGATTGTTGTTTAGGAATTATGTATTGTTTCATACTTTTTCTTTATTTGTTTTTTTAACTTTAAGTACATGTAAAAAGTATGGATGAGTAAATAGGATCGTTTTGAATGAATAGTAATAAAAATGAATGAACAAAATATCTTATCTGTGGGAAAACTTGAGACTATGCGATCCTTCGATAGTTCGGCGACCATAATACGGATGTTTCTCAGACCGAGTCTAAACCAAAAGATTCTATAGATCGAGACTTAGTAAACTGAGGTTTAAACCTTCAACCATAATAAGACGGTATAGGTTTTTTTACAGTTTAAATTAGATTAAAATTAATTACGTATACATGAAGAGTTTTTGCCGCTCTAGATTACTTTTATTTTATTAAACGTGAACTCCTTTTTGTTGTCCATACAAAAAATTACCAGATTTCAGAGGATAACATTCATTTTTTTTGTGCAAATATGTCATTGAATTTTTCTACTTAAATTAAATTAAAATTAATTTTGTATACATGAAGAGTTTTAGCCGCTCTAGATTTCGTTTTATTTCATTGAACGTAAACTGCTTTATGTTGTTCATATAAAAAAAATGCCAGATTTCGAGGGATAACTTGCATTTTTTTCTTTGAAATAAATGTCATAGAGTTTTTCGGCTTCAATTAGATTAAAATTAATTAAGTATACATGAAGAGTTTTAGCCACTCTAGATTTAGTTTTATTTTATTAAACGTGAACTCCTTTTTGTTGTCCTTACAAAAAATTACCAGATTTCAGAGGATAACATTCATTTTTTTTGTGCAAATATGTCATTGAATTTTTCTACTTAAATTAAATTAAGATTAATTTTGTATTAATAAAGAGTTTTAGCCGCTCTAAATTTTGTTTAATTTCATTGCACTTGAACTGACTTATGTTGTGCGTACAAAAAAATTACAGATTTCAGGGGATATCATGCAAAATTTTCTTTTTCTGTGAAAAACATCATAGGTTTTTCGGTTTTAATTAGATTAAAATTAATTAAGTATACATGAAGAGTTTTAGCCGCTCTAGATTTAGTTTTATTTCATTGCACGTGAACTGATTTATGTTCTTCACACAAAAAATTACAGATTTCAGGGGTAATCATGCAAAATTTTCTTTGTCTGTGTAAAACTTCATAGATTTTTTTCGGTTTAAATTAGATTAAAATTAATTAAGTATACATGAAGAGTTTTAGCCGCTCTAGATTTAGTTTCATTTCATTGAACGTAAACTGCTTTATGTTGTTCATATAAAAAAATGCCAGATTTCGAGGGATAACTTGCATTTTTTTCTTTGAAATAAATGTCATAGAGTTTTTCGGCTTCAATTAGATTAAAATTAATTAAGTATACATGAAGAGTTTTAGCCGCTCTAGATTTAGTTTTATTTTATTAAACGTGAACTCCTTTTTGTTGTCCATACAAAAAATTACCAGATTTCAGAGGATAACATTCATTTTTTTTGTGCAAATATGTCATTGAATTTTTCTACTTAAATTAAATTAAAATTAATTTTGTATACATGAAGAGTTTTAGCCGCTCTAGATTTAGTTTAATTTCATTGCACGTGAACTGATTTATGTTGTGCGTACAAAAAAATCACAGATTTCAGGAGATATCATGCAAAATTTTCTTTTTCTGTGAAAAACGTCATAGATTTTTTTCAATTTATTTTGCAAATGACTAAATGCAAAGAGCTGTAGGGATGTTGCAAGCGGGATGAAATCAATCTCAGGTATCTCGGCATTTTGGTATTCATTAAAGCGTTATTTGTTGTCTTTGGCAGCGCTACAATAATTCAGGAGACCCCGCTGAACAGCATCCAGGCCGTGGAAGGAGAACAACCACTCGGCAAGACCGGTACATACAACTGACTGCAAGACGCCAGGCGATGTTAACCGCTCAAGAGATAAGTTTGAGGCTACAGAATTCAACTGGTGTTGTAAGTCCCCAACTGTGCGAAATCGACTGCATGAGTACGGCCTACGAACTTGACGTCCAATCAGGTGCCCGCCGATACGTCACGGGAATCGCGCTCGTCGAATTGAATGGTGTAGAAAACACAGAACATGGACCCAGGAGCAATGGGATGAAATTATGTTTTCCGATAAGTCGCGATTCGGGTTTAGGCCTGATACAAGAAGGGTGAGAGTGTACCGTCGGCCCGGAAATACTAAAAGGCTCAGGTGAGCTCAGGAACTTCATCCCTACAGCGGCTCAACAGTTATGGTATAGGCGGGTATTATGAAGAACAGGTGAACTGAGCTCGTTTTTATAAATGGAAACATGAACGCTGAAAACAACGTTGAAGATATTCTTAGGCTTTTTGTCCATCCATTTGCACAAACTTTTGGCTCCGATATTACGTTAATGCATGACAATATGCGTTCACATACAGCTCGGCGAACCAGTGAATACTTGGCAACGTAGAACATCCGGGTATTGCCCTGGCTTGCACCATCGCCAGACCTCACCCAAATCGAGCACGCATGGGACGTGCTCCAGAGAAGTGTTTTGAAGGACTTGGACGGAGTGACAACATCCCAACAGCTGAAGGATTTGCTACAATTCTATTGAGAGCGATTGCTGCAAGATGACATAAACAATCAAATTAATTCTATGAATAGTCGTTGCCGACAAGTTCTGAATATCAGAGGAGGCCAAATCTTGTATTAAATTATCCAATTCTTTCACAATACATTATTTTCTCTAGAAATTTCATTTTGTTAAAAATGTTTAGTGTCTTATGTAGGTACCTTAGGTTGTACAGTGAATTATAATTATTGTTGATGTGTGTTATTAAAATAACTATTGAAGATAAGTGTTGTTATTTTAAAATTATTAAGACCCTAAAAAATATTTAAATATAAAAATACAAACGTTATAAAGTGAAGAACCATCCTAAAATTTAAATTAGTATATGTAGCTTAGACTTTTTGATGTATACCTACATACATTAGACATTATGGTAATGTGGACTTCTTTGTAGATATTGACGTCTTCTATATAAAACTGTAGTATAGTTTGAGGCACGTCAGTTGAACCAAAAGGGTTTTCGTCCGCACCGGTACAGTTATGGACGAATATGATAGATAAATAATTACTCTGCAGTTAAAAATATAACGCAAGTTAAACCAAATATCAAAAGGCATAAAAATAATCTCGGATTTCTTTTCGATTCATTGTATTTCTCGAACAAAGTATTGTGGGAAGTAATTGTTAGGTATTATTAAATATTACAATTATAGAAATACTTATCTTAATCACTATTATTCATGGGCATAACCTTCTACATAATGTATAAGTGATAATCTAGAACTTTTACAAAGAGTTGCGATTTTATCTTCTGTGTCAAATGAAGAATCCAATTCATAATCACTGCTATCAGAATTTCAGATTGGGTTATAAATTCTTCCGTCACATTACTGATGACGTCTCTTTTGACGTAAGCTTCTTCGATCGTATTGATGCTTTAAATAGTTAGTATTATCATTTATGATGTTTTCTCTTATAAAATAATGATATACGTCAAAAAAAATTTCACTCGCCTGTCTCCTTAAAGCTGGTTGTGGCCTTGTAATTTTCTTGAAATTTAATTTAATTATTCGATCACACATTTGACCGATATATAAATGTCGAAAAACTAAAACTTTTCGGCCCGATTGTACACCAGGATCATGCGGACCGTGCGCGGGTAGCAAGAGGCGGAGTGTGATTGTTTAACAGCAAGCACCGCCGCAATTCTGTAGTTACGCACGGGTCCTTGCCTCGCACCGCATACCGAACTTCAATTGAACCCGAAAATGTGTTCTGCGCATAGTTTAACTTTCGTGCCGCGATCTAAACGTCAATTCGCTTTATTGTCAATAGCATAGACTAATATTATATGGTCAATAGTTTCCGCAACGTACGCAATATCAGGACGTTTTTGGTACTTTTTCCACATTTGATCATATGGACCCCTAACTTTTTTTAAAATGTTATATGGTCTATGTTCATCAGGGAAAATGTTGGATTGTAACGGTGAAAGAATGTTTCTAATTGGTTCAGTGGTTTTGGAGCCTATTCAAGACAAACAAACATACAAACAAACCAACAAGCAAATCTTGCCTCTTTTTAATATATAAATAAATATTGCCCATAGGCCGGGCCGTGAAAATATACTCTTTTCGATAAGTCCGTGCCTGTCCACCGACTTACTGTTGAAGGAATTTTGAATGCAAAACGAAAGTATTGTTTACGCGAAATGCCGGGCCCGTCACGAAACTTAAATATTAAAAAAATCCTATTAAATATAAAAGACCTATTATCACAATATTGTGCGCATGGTATCGATTTCGACAAATTATTTCATACTTTTGAAGTCGGTAAATTTTTTGTAAATTTTTTTTTTTCATTTATTTTAGTGGCACTTGCTACTTACGGGGTCGATTGTCATTCAGCGTCAATTATGATATCATCGAGGTAGAAGAAGCACTTTTCATTTATTGTTGTAACTCAAAAACTGCTAGTCAGAATTTGATGAAATTTAAATGAGGCCACCTCGAAACTATACTCAACCAAAAAAAAAACAGATTACTCTGCAAATAGTTATGCGTCATAATACATTAAAAATGTACGTGTCGAGAACTTCCTTTTTTTTGAAAGACGATTGAAAAGTGAATCTTTGAACGAACTCAATTGTATTAAATGGTTCTGAAAGGGATATATATATATATATATATAAGGAAAAATAAGAATAAAAATATGATATATAAGTAAATTTGCAATTACACGAGAAACAATTGCTTGACCCGCCTATTGCCATCCGTGCCAAATATTGTGCTAATCCCGCCTGAAACATTTTCAATGTAATTACACACTTTACACGGGATACTTGACAACTTTGAGTTTTAAATCTGAAATCACAAATTCGTAATTTTAAATTAATTAATTCGTAATTTAATTCGTAATTTCAATTTACTAAAATGAAATTTTGTGGAATTATGACCATTATATTATTACATATATGCACATAGCATCATAAAATAGGTCGTGATAATTAAAGCTTGTTTGTTTTCAATACTTAAAAAGTTTTGATTTCAATATTACCAGTGTACATCATTAGTAGGTAAAATTAAACATAATACAACAGTTTAACACTCTATTTCAGACTTTCACGGTTGTTCACCGAATTATTATTAGTACTCACGGGATATACCATTAGGCAGGTTTATATAGGGAACTCCAAAATCTGCCTAATCGTGGTGTATATCCCGTGAGTACTAATTATAAATTAATTTAACACTCGTATTTATAAACAAGTACCGTAAGACGGTTCGTCAGATAGATAGTTAAAATTCGATGCTCGCACCCGAACCTTGGTGGTCTAGTTGGTCATTGGCGTCTGACACGGAGAGTCAGAAGACGCGGGTTCAAATCCCGTCCGAAGATGTGCATTTTTACCTCAATAAATTTCAATGTTTGATATCGCTAAAGCAAGTGTTAGTGCTTCAAAAAGTAATACTGTAAAAATACAAGGGTTGCGATGTCTATACGAAAGTTTAAGTATTTCTAAATAATGCTTCTTTCGGTTGGATAATACTGTCAAAGCTGTTCAATAGATATCGCTTCGTCCCCGTAAGACGGTTAGTCTGATGGAGAGTTAAAATTCGATGCTCGGACCCGAACCTCGGTGGCCTAGTTAGTCAATAGCGTCTGACACGGAGAGTCAGAAGACGCGGGTTCTAATCGCGTCCGAGGATGTGAATTTTTCTCTCTATAAATTTCAAAGTAATTACTTGTTCATAAGTAATTTCTGAATGAAGTAATTATTTGACGATAGAATACTTCAACATATTTTATATTATTCTATAGTCGAGTAATGAACGTTATTAATAAAGTAAATGCTTAAGTATGTAATGACACAACCCTATCAAAATTGGATGTGTGGGTGGTTTGGGCGATGGGTGTTGATAATCAAAGTCCCAGGTGCACAACACAGTCAGACGTATATTGTTCCAGTCCACACACAGATTTAAATAAATAATAGAAGGCGAGTAAGCGAACACAAATGAAAACAAACAAAGATGACAGCGATAGTATTAGATTTGGCGCGGAGGTAAACAAAGCTAAGCATCGATCGCGCGGGAGAAAATTACGTAAAGCGGCGAGGGCTTCGCGTCGCATGAGCGTCTGTCACGGACTGACTGGCTGGCTGCGGCGAGCTGCGCATGTGGCTGTGCGTACGTCTGTCTCTTTCTCGCGCCGCACCTGTGGCGATGTGACATTACGTCTACACATACGATGCGCGGCTCCAATGCACTTAATGTTGACACGGCATTCGTCGTCGGTATAATATATTATAATGTGTTAATATAAAATGTATAATGTAAATACATATTAGACATGTAAATAAATATTTGTGTAGTTATGAATTGATGTTGTAAATATATATGTTATTATGTACTGTGTGTGGTGTATTGTAGACGTGTATGAATGAGGTAGGTAGGTATTTAGTACTGTATGTGAAGAACTAAAATACCGCTTTCGGAACGCTGGCGTAATGGTGGGAGTAGCCCACATCACTCCCCCCCAGAGACCTGGTTAGGGGCGATAAAAATCCGGGAATCGGACGTGTCGACCTGAACGTGTAGTTTTAGGTACTGGTAAACTGACAGGTGGACTGTTAGGTTGACCTGTTACACTGGCCAGTGGTACCGCTACGATGTTCTTGGGAGGCGTGATAGGCGGAGGTGTATGATCTACTGACTCGTCTGTGTCAGAAAGTATGAACGCGAGTTTCAAGCGGTCTATAGAGACAGTAACCGGTTTTCCTTTTATAAGAAGTTTATAAAATTTGTCTTGTTTCTCTAAGACTTTGTGAGGACCGGTATACGCAGGTTGAAAAGGTGCACGCGAAGCGTCTTCGCGCAGGAAAACATGTTCTGCAGTGGCAAGCTCTTTATATACAAAAACCTTATGATTGGTGTGGCGAGATGCTGGAGTGGGTTTAAGTTTTTCAGCAAAGGATCGTAGACGGGCTGTAAAATCTGATACGTCAGATGTACCGGGTGCACTTGGATCGAAAAACTCGCCAGGGAGTCTCAGGGGCTCACCATAAAGCAATTCAGCTGATGAGGTTTGCAAATCTTCCTTGAACGAACTACGAATCCCAAGTAGTACTAAAGGCAAAACCTCAGTCCAGTTTTGATCAGCGTGGCAAGTGATTGAGCTTTTAAGCTGGCGGTGAAATCTTTCCACCATACCATTACATGCCGAGTGGTAGGCGGTAGTGCGCTTGTGCTGGAATCCAGTGGTATTTGCCAGATACTGAAACAGCGCGGACTCAAATTGTCGGCCGCGATCTGTAACAATATCTGTAGGGCAACCGAATCTGGATATCCAGCCTGACAGCAAGGCCTTGGCAACTGTTTCCGCAGTGATGTCGGGTATAGGTATGACCTCGGGCCACCGAGTAAACCGGTCGATGGCCGTCAGGCAATACCTGTAACCCTGGGAAATGGGAAGAGGACCGATCAAGTCTATATGAACTTTTTTTAAACCGTGCACGAGGTAAGTCGAAGGTGCCTAATGGTGCAGACACATGTCGGCTAACCTTCGCACGCTGACATACTAGACAACTTCGTGCCCAGTCACGGCAGTCTTTTCTCATCCCGGGCCAAACAAATCTTTCAGCGACCAATTTGGCCGTTGCGGAAGCACCGGGATGGCTGAGCGAATGCATGTTTTTAAATACCTGCTTTCGGAACTCTCTTGTGACGAATGGCCTGGAAGTCGATGTGCTGATATCACAGTACAAAGGTAAGCGACTTCCAGGGTAATACATCTTTTGTAGACGAAGAGAGGAACCGTCAGCCAGATATTGACTAAGCTCAAAGTCACCTTCTTGGCTATTCGCGAGTTGGGCGAGACATATAGGAGCTTCCAGTTCTTCGACGCGACTTAAAGTGTCGGCTACGACATTGTCTTATATGCCGGAAATATGCTTTAGATCGGTCGTGAACTGGGAGATAAAGTCTAAATGCCTGAACTGTCTTGGCGAACAGTTATGCTTCCTTTCGTGGAAGGCATAACAAAGGGGTTTATGGTCTGTATAGACAGTGAAGTGCCTCGCCTCTACCATGTGCCTAAAGTACTTGATACTTTCATAGATCGCGAGAAGCTTGCGATCGTACGGTGAGTACTTTTGTTGGGATGGGCTAAGTTTCCGGGAGAAAAAGGCCAGTGGCTGCCACACACCTTTCTGAAGCTGTTGTAACACAGCTCCAACGGCCGCGTCTGAAGCATCTGTAACCAATGCCAGCTTGGAATGGCAATCTGGGTGTGCTAGAAGAGTGGCTTTGGAAAGGCTTTCCTTGGTGTCCTGGAAAGCTTTCAGGGCGTCGTCTGTGAGGTTGATAGGCGTGGAACCTTTGAGATCGAGGCGTTAAGAGGCGCTTGGATTTGGGCAGCATTTGGCAAAAACCGCCTATAGAAATTGGCCATTCCCAAGAAGCGTCTCAACGTCCTCACATCTTTAGGGGCTGGGAAGTCGCGAATGGCTAGTACCTTTTCGACCAATGGTTTTGTTCTACTCTCTGAAATACGATAACCAAGGAAGGTTATCTCTGGAGCACCAAACACACATTTGGAAACATTGATCACCATGCCGTAGTTCCGAAGTCTATCGAAGACTTGCCGTAGGTGGTTCTGGTGGTCACTCTCGTTCTTGCTAAACACCAGAAAATCATCTAGATAGCAATAGACGAAGTCTAGCCCACGCATCATCTCGTCCACGAACCTTTGAAATGTTTGGCCTGCATTGCGCAAGCCAAACGTCATATACGGGAACTCAAACATTCCAAATGGCATGGTTATGGAGGTCTTCGGGATATCCGCGTCGCTGACTGGGATCTGGTTGTAGGCCTTCACCAGGTCGATGGTACTGAAGACCTTACAGCCAGAAATGTTCTGCGTGAAGTCATGAATATGTCGAATTGGATATTGGTCCGGAATGGTTCGGGAATTTAGCTGGCGGTAGTCTTCACAAGGACGCCATCCGTTGTCCTTTTTTGGAGCTAAATGCAGGGGCGAAGACCAGGGACTTTCCGATGGACGAGCGGTACCGTTATCCAGCATAAGCTGGAACTCCTCACGCGCGATTTTCAGCTTATCAGGAGCTAACCTACGTGGGGAAGAAGACACTGGAGGACCAGGTGTAGTGCGAATGTGGTGTTTCGTGTTGTGTTTGATGACGCGTGGCGTGCCAGCTGGTCGCAAAATGACAGGATACTCATTTAAAATTGCGTGGTATTGGGTATCACCGGTCAAAACCTTGACAGACAAAACATTGCTTACATTATTGTCGATACAAGCAGCAGCTGACAAAGAAGTGGTATTATCTACAAGGCGGCGGTTACGGATATCGACAGTTAAATTATAAAAAATCTGAAAATCGACGCCAATAATAGCTCTGGTTATATCAGCTACAACAAAATTCCACGGGAAGTTACGCCTGAGGCCGATATTGAGATTAAGCTGTATGTAACCGTAGGTATTAATAGCGCTTCCGTTTGCTGCTGACAGCTGGTAGTCGGTCTTCATCCGGCGTTCACGAAGTGCAGTTCGAGGAAAAACGCAGAGGTCGCTTCCGGTGTCTACGAGGAATTGTGTCTTCGAGCTGCGGTCGGTGACAAATAGGCGACCCGTGGAGACAGGGCAATCAAACGTCGCCATTATTGACCGCCCTGAGCGTTTCCCGACGTTCCGAAGTCACAAGGCTTCTGACATTTGGTCGCGTTAGCGCTGAATCGCGAATGGTACCAGCACAGTGGATATTGGCGGTAACTAGAATTTGAGCGGGTTGACGATCGACTGCGCCTGTCGCTGGAACGGTTCTGTGATCGAGACTGCCTCCCCAGTTGTAAGGTCAGATTTTTCACTGTGCGTTTCAGTTCCGCAATCTCGCTGGCCATAGATTCGATGACCGATCCTGTTGCTGTAGATGAAGTAGCAGCAACTTGCCGTACAGGTAGGATGATATCCTGCACGCGATCTGCCAAATCAGCTGAAGCCTCCAACGTGGTGTTAGGTTGGGATGCCAGAAGTGTCTGGATGTTGCTAGGGAGACGACTGCTCCATATGGTGCGAAGAAAATCTTCGGGCACTTGTGATCCAGCTAGACCTTGAAGATGCCTTAAGAATTGGGAAGGTTTCCTGTCGCCGAGCTCATCATGCATTAGGAGTTGATGCACCTTCTTCTCTTTAGAAATGGAAAGTCGCTTGACAAGTTCTGACTTTAGTTTATCGTACTTGTTGTTCTCCGGCGGCGAGATGATGATGTCTTTAACTTCCTTGGCGTACTGAGGGTCGAGGTGGCCAATGACGTAATTAAATATTGTCACATCAGATGTTATGCCGGTGATGGCAAATTGACCTTCTACTTGCGCGAACCATATTTCTGGCTCCTCTGGCCAAAAGGGTGGCACTCTAATACCGACCCGACAAATCTCGGATGGTGCAGTGGAAACGCGCTCAGCTGATTTACGGCAGCGGCTGGTGGCGGCTTGTGCGCCATCTTGTGAGACCACCGTATGCGTATCGCTTGAATCACTGTTACTCATTTTAATAATAAAAGTGTGTATCCTTACGGCGTTTCAGCAGGGGTCACCAGTTGTGGGTGGTTTGGGCGATGGGTGTTGATAATCAAAGTCCCAGGTGCACAACATAGTCAGACGTATATTGTTCCAGTCCACACACAGATTTAAATAAATAATAGAAGGCGAGTAAGCGAACACAAATGAAAACAAACAAAGATGACAGCGATAGTATTAGATTTGGCGCGGAGGTAAACAAAGCTAAGCATCGATCGCGCGGGAGAAAATTACGCAAAGCGGCGAGGGCTTCGCGTCGCATGAGCGTCTGTCACGGACTGACTGGCTGGCTGCGGCGAGCTGCGCATGCGGCTGTGCGTACGTCCGTCTCTTTCTCGCGCCGCACCTGTGGCGATGTGACATTACGTCTACACATACGATGCGCGGCTCCAATGCACTTAATGTTGACACGGCATTCGTCGTCGGTATAATATATTATAATGTGTTAATATAAAATGTATAATGTAAATACATATTAGACATGTAAATAAATATTTGTGTAGTTATGAATTGATGTTGTAAATATATATGTTATTATGTACTGTGTGTGGTGTAATGTAGACGTGTATGAATGAGGTAGGTAGGTATTTAGTACTGTATGTGAAGTACTAAAATACCGCTTTCGGAACGCTGGCGTAATGGTGGGAGTAGCGCACAGATGTTTCTTTTTAAACCTGTTGTTGTCATGGGAAAGATAAATTCACATGTTCTCATTGCTTAAGGTTAAACGTTAGGTGTAGCTAAGCCACATAATATATCGCTTGATGGCGTTGTTTCTCCGAAAGTTTGTTTTTTATTGATGTTACTTTATTTACAGAATTATAAACTTATTTTAGGCATTTTGCGGATTTAGCAATTTGTTCTAAGCACATATCAAACACAATTAAACCTATTTATACCTACCCTATTAAGAAAACTATAATTAATGTCCAACTCATGTTTAAGTAAACGAACAACACACACATGCAAATGAGAAAACTGTAACATAGAGTATCCTGTGACGTAGTAACTGTATCCAAAAATTAGTTCTTGTCAAAGAGTTTTTAATTAGCGCAGTGGTAATAGCAGTCAACTTGCGATATGTTGAACTAGAGTTAAAGCTTCCAATACTGTTTCTTAATAAAATTTTGTTTAAGATTTTTTTTATATTTTTGCTATCTATTGCGTTACATACTGTAGGTAACATGCATTTTTTTATAAAATACCTAATATCAGCTGTAGAATGACAGGTCAAATTATTCTGCAAATAACTGTGCGCAGTGGAAATCATTGTGGTGATCTACAGGGCTGGCTATCAAAGGTTAACCTGCATTTTGTCGTCGGTTTCAAGGAGGTAAACAAACAAAGTTATTGCCTTCTCTTACAATAGCCCCCAAAAGTCCTCATCACATTACAAATAAGTACAAATAGGGTGACTTACAGTATTCCTGAAGTGGAGCACGTTGCACGATCAACTCTGTTTGTCGGCTCTGTGGACAGTAAAGAGAGGCAGTGGGCAGGAGTCAGGATACGGAAACCAACCACAGCCACATTAGCACGATGCGGTGATCCCGCAGATCCAATCCGATTTGTCTTCGGTCCAATTTCACTGTAGTTCAGGGGTTACACCGGCAGATTCCAAGGGGTTCCAATTATTTAAAACTGGCTAACACTCAATAGTGAACTACACTTACTGTCAACAATCAAATTATCACTTCCAAAATTTACATTTCTTATCAAAAACAAAGCTAGTGAGATGACTCGACACGAAAAACGGTAGCCCAAGAAGCGTTACCAAAAACAAGTGTCAAATTCAAAGTAAAGAGTGACAGTACAAAATTTCAAGTGACGTTATATAGTGTTGCCCTCATAGAACAACATTTGGTTCCAAACGTCTACCCACTCCGGACGGGCATACTCGTACGCTAACTTACTGGTAGTCGTAAAAAAGTTGCTACCGCTCGTTTCAAAATCGATCCGTCCACCAAGACTTCGGCAAATCGCGGAACTTCATCGATGTCCGTTACCAAATAAAGAATGCGCACTCGGCACCAACATAACGATTCAAACTACTATCATTGGACATGGTGGTCCCCAATGGTGGGGACAACAGTTCGACCCCGGTAGGAGCTTCTAAGAAACACCGTGACTGCAACGTTACTTTGCGTCAGAAAGGTGTGCATGTTCACTCGGAAGACGAGGGTAGTGCTGATGATGACAAACAGAGTTTAATAAAAACGGTTCGTCAACTACATCAAGAGACTACGGTGATGAAAGAACAGCTAGCTAATTCATATACTCTAATAACAAAGTACGAAATTATGCTCGGCCAATCTGTTTCCACTATTGCCGATTGCAGTCAGAAACTTTCTCAGTCGTTATCTATCATAGCAAACTGTGAGAAAAAAATGGAGAAGTACGCTACTCAAATAGACAAGCTATTGGATAAATTGAATAACGTTACATACAGTAACACTTTGAAAGATCAAAAGATCAAGAATACCAGTATACAGCCGTCTCATACATCCACTACGGCGCTCCAGGTTCAAACCACTCCGACAGCCAGAACATCAAAATGTGTGTCATCATCATCAGCACTCCCGCCTCAGCGTCAAGGCGCTGTGGCGACCCGTGGTACCGAATCAGATATTATGGCGCAGGCGTCCGTACGAAAGGAATTTAGGATTCAGCAATCCCAGACTATTAAACCGCAAGCGGTCCTTACACAACTAAACCAACCTCCCCGGAAAGGCACTGAAACTGAATCGGTAGTTCCTGAGGGTTATGATACTGAGCAATGGATTGAGGTAAAAAAAAAAACAAAGAACTCGTCGTCTTACCTCAATGTTTGGCGCGGCGGGTCCCTCAGTGACGTCATTGAAAGCTGCAGAGACCCGACAATACATACACTTATGGAATATGGCATCGAACATCGAGGAGGTACTCCAATATATGGATCAACTATGCCCCAATGGATCCAGTACTGTAGAAGAACTCACTGCGAGGGGAGATTATAAATCTTATAAAATCGGAGTACCGGCAGCATATTATGACAAATGTTATTCAATTGAAGTGTGGCCGATAAACGCCCGTATTAAAGCCTGGATTAATTACAGAAGGCCTGCTCATGTTAACTTTGGCTTAGATAATACACATAGTAGCCCTCAGCCATTTCGTAAGCGGCCCTCTAGTGAGGCAAAACCAACAAAACAATAAGTTGAACTTAATTGTGTATTATCAGAATGTTCGTGGGCTTAAAGGAAAACTGAGAGATTGGCGAAATAATTTGCTAACATCAGAAAATCACGTGGTTGCGGCTACAGAGACATATTTGGACCAATCTGTAGCGGATTCTGAAGTTGTGAGTGGAGACTGGAGCGTATTACGACGGGATAGAAACTCGCCATGCGGAGGCGCATTGTTGGCCGCGCGCGCTCCCATCGTGCTGCGCCGGCTTACTGAGTTTGAATCTGTGGACGGAGGCGAGGACTTGTGGGCTAGTTTTGATTGGTGCGGTCATAAGTTCTACATCTGCGTTGTATATATTAAATCTAATGCTACGGACGATTTCTATATGAAGTGGTTTTGTAAAGTGGAAAGTTTCATAAATACTAAAAGGAAGTGTATATATATTCGGTGACTTAAACTTGTACACTGCGCCAAACAATATAAACAATTATTATAATTATTTTTCATCGTTTTGCGATCTTTGTGAAAATAATGATGTGAGAAATGTTAACGGCAGGATGTTGGATGTCGTACTCACACAAAGGCATTCAAATATTCAAGCAACCGTGTCGGCTACGGAGCACATTGTGAGAATAGATCCCCACCATCCTCCTCTTAACATTGATGTTAAATTTATTGGATCCCGTGTTACCGATAGTATTGAACCTAGTAACATTGAATTAGACAAGGATTGGAATTTTAAAAAATGTGACCGGACTATGTTATTTAATATGTTAGCAAATGTATAGTGGGATGAATTTTATGGTATTAACGACATTTATCTGAGCACAAAAAGTTTTTATTCGACTCTTTACTACAATTTTGATGTTTGTGTCCCAAAGAAGTGTCGTAACCAGTCTAGGGGATCGCGGTATCCGGTTTGGTTCACGAAAGACATTATTGAAGACATCAAGCGCAAGCGTGAGCTTCACCGCAAGTGGAAGCGCACGAAATCAACTGAGACTTACGAAATGTTTTCTAACCTCAGGGCGAAACTTAAGGCTCGTGTCTCTGGTGCGTATGACTTGTATATGACCAGCATTGAAGGAAACATTAAAGTAAATCCCCGAGAGTTTTGGCGCCACATTTCAAGTTTGCGGTCAAAGGATGGATTCGAGCCTTCTGTCGTCTACAATGGATATACTCTGAAGGGTAAACAAGCCGCTGAAGGATTCGCTGAGTATTTTTCCAGCGTTTTCTTAGCCGAGATACCAAAATTAGACGCAGCGAGTACTTCATCCCGCGACTCATCAATTTCTTCGGGTAATCTGATTCTTTTGCCAGAGGTATTACCTTGAGATGTGGTTGCTGGAATTCAAAAGCTGAAACCTAGTAGCTCCATTGGACCTGACTGTGTACCTCCGTGGGTTATTAAGGAGGGGAACACTATTTTGACATATCCACTCTGTAATCTATTTAACCTCGCACTACGACAAGGTGCTTACCCTCCAGAGTGGAAGCTGTCTCGAGTAACACCAATTCCGAAAACCTCCAACAAATATTCAGCCGAGGAATATCGCCCTATAGCCATACTGCCAACGGTTGCAAAAGTATTTGAGAATATTCTTTACACAAAAATTAAAAAACAAACTGAGCCATTTCTATGTAACGAGCAGCACGGGTTTAGAAGTAAGAGGTCAGTCGACACTAATCTTTTAACGCTAGTGGACTACATCTCAACTAGGCTCGATCATAAGGTTCAGGTGGATGTGGTGTATTTTGACTTCCAGAAGGCGTTTGATAAGGTTAATAATGACATTTTGCTAGAAAAGCTTAGTGCTCTGGGTTTTGCCCCAAATTATCTGAGTTTTTTAGCTACCCGAAGGTAATCACCTTCGGGATCGTCAGCAATATGTTTGCCATGGGCAGCACGAGTCTAGACCTTATTACACGCCTTCTGGAGTGAGCCAAGGATTAGTGATGGGCCCTTTGCTTTTCAACTTCATGATCAATGATCTTCCTGCAGCTGTAAAACACTCTCTATGCCTTCTCTATGCTGACGATTTGAAATTATTTCGCGAGATAAAAACGGTGGAAGACTGTTTGAAGCTGCAAAATGATATAGATGCTATTCTTAGATGGAGCGCAAAAAACTACATGAAGTTCAACGTCGCAAAGTGCTATGTGATGACTTTCGGTCGAATGCAACGCCCAATCGAGTCTCAATACAAATTAGGTGACCGTGACATAACACGCGCTACCTCGGTTAGAAATTTGGGCGTATCATTTGACCGACAGCTTAATTTTAACGAGCATATTGTGACGGTGGCTAAAGAGTCCTACCAGCGCCTAGGATTTGTGTTGAGGAACTCTAAGGACATGCGCAATACTGACGCCATCAAGCTTGTCTTCAGTGCGTTAGTCCGGAGCAAACTCGAAGCTAGCGCCTGTGTGTGGCATCCGCACGAGGACAAATACAGTCTTCTATTGGAGAAAATACAAAAGGCCTTCCTCAGGTATTTATATAAGCGCATTTATGGATATTACCCCTACATGTATCCAACAAAATTTTTGCTCGGGTTCTTGGGGTATAATTCTCTGGAGGTCAGACGATGTCACGACCAGTTAGCAACTATGTGCAAAATCCTTCGTGAGAAAATAGAAACGCCTGATCTTTGTGAAGAGTTGTGCCGTTTCTATGTACCTGATCAGTACATCCGGGCTAGAAGACATAAACTGTTTGCTGTCCCGTACTGTAGAACAATTGCACACGCGACATCCCCGATACCGCGATCTCTTGCGGCGCTCAACAAACTGCTTGACGCTAAAAGTAATTGTGACGTATTTGCTGACGACTGGAAGGAGTTAATGAAGGAATGTTTGTATTTTTGTGAGAGACTGTAGTAAGGGGATGCACTATTACTATACTTTGAAATTGACATGTGTACTATTGTAAATATCTGTAATTTAAATTTAGTTTATGTTTAGTTAATTTTCTTATTTTTTTTGACATGATTATTACTTTTATTTTTCTTTGAAATTATTAATTTTAATTTTATAATATTTTGTGTAAATATAGTTATAATATATCGTTAGTATAATTGGCCTCAAGCCGTGCTAACTGAATAAAATAAATAAATAAAATAAATAAATAAATAAATAATCATTTATTAACACGAGGTCTCAAATCTTAAGTGGGTCGGTCTTATCAGTCCACTTGACGCGCTGCTGGAGGATGTGCAAATATTCTCAACTTTCAACGCTTCCAAAACTTTGCGCGAGCTGTTGGAATAACCATTTTCTCTAATTACCTTTCGCAAGAGTCCCTTAGCAGATTTCACCACAGCCTCAAACAACCCACCCTAGCGATTACTTTGCACGCGCCACAAAAGTGCAAGGATTTTTGAGGTCCAAATTGTCGGTGCAACAATTGTAGCGAGTAAGTGAATTACGTAGGCCACAGCCGAAGGACTTAAAAAAACCGAAATGAATTTATAAAATATTTAATATAAAAGTTAAAATATTACAATTATATTCCAATAACTAAAATTACGTCTAAGTTCGGACGAAGTAGGTACCGAAGTGCCGTGTCGGAATCGGGGCCACCGGCGACACGAGGCAAGAACTGCTAGTTCTGCATTCGCGCGGTCACGTACGCCCTAGTATATATGTTAGTCTATGCGTACGCCACTCGATTGACGTCAATGGCAATTTCCGTAGAAACTGCATAGGCAGGCAAAACGCGTGGATGTAGGGCGCGTAACACCTCCCCCCGCAGATCAGCAACTATTTGAGCACTTTGAGCGAAAATGTTGCTGATTTTGAGCATTGTTCTTGCAGTTTCTCGGGATCTTCATAAATGTGGTCTTCAGATTGTGTCTTGGTTTCGGATGAAGATTTCTTTTCATTTGGTTTTCTGCATGGATTGTATCTTTGTATTGTGATTACGGATATGAGCAATGTTGCGCCGGATATTAATCCGTAAAATGGTATCGTTGTATGACATATTGTGCTATCTGTATGGGTTATTTCAACTGGATGCTGCATCAGGATCTTGTCTTCGATAGAATGTAGTCCTTTTAGGTTAATAGAGTTGAGTTTTATGTGAGGAATTTCTATGCTTGAGTTAATGTTGTAGCTAGTATGTGGTATTTCGGTTATAAGCAGTGGTTGTCCTTTGATTCGATCGTTAATATTTGTGATCGTGAATTCCTTTGTACGTATGTAGCATTTTTGAGGTATAGTGGCGAGGTAGCTTCCATGTAAAGTGATGAACTTTACATGGAAACTTACTTTAGATTTCCTTTAGATTTGAAGGTCTTTGACGTGCCAACTACCCAGCGACTTACCAGAAGTAAAATCTTGGAGCGCGTCAACAAGTTGACTAAACTTCTACACAATTCAACACTTGTAATACTTGAGAACCGGTATGGCCATAAGTAATTTATTAGCAACGGTAATATGCGTTCAGTCTCCTTCCATGCAAAATTGCAACACTAATGACCTGAAACAATTATCAAGCTTTGGAACCTGCTATAGGAATGCAAGTACCCAACAAATATCAAAAATAAAAACTACTCGATGAGCACAAATATCTCCAGGGTAAGAAAATGTAACTTCTACACCCAAGGAAGAATTGAAATGTTTCAGTTTCATCAAATTCATTGCTAAATCAAAAGGAAACCAACTAACAGTACCATAACCAAAACTAATTAAATTGCAAAGCTAACAGTATAATGCACATTATAAGAACAGTTAAATTGAATAGCTGGTAAACCGGTATTTGTTTTAAAATATTCTTCTGAGGCTGGATTTCACCGTTGATGTAAACACGATGAATTTGAGCTCTAAACTCATTTACGCATCCAAACGAGTACTGTTTGTACGTTTTGGCATTCTTTTTTCAAAACGTCACCTTTCAAGTTTAACCCTGATTAAAGCCAAACCGATTTCACCGGCTTTTTGCAGCTGACTTTTGAATGCGTTCACGTAAACAAAGATGACATAAACTCAGTCAAATGGGAGGCAGTAATGTACGACCACTGGAATGTACAGCCAAGTATTGCACAAGCCGTATTATACAGCCCGTATTCCGTGTACATGGCCTCGGAATATTTGGCTGAGCAATACGGGTCGTACAATCCAGGCTAAGCAAAAAAGGTACGGGGTGACAATGCACAGCCAGGAATGTATTCCATGTATGGCTTCGAAATGATGGGCTGTGCCATACGGGGCGTGCATTATTGGTCGCGTAATACTGGCACGGACCGACTTTGCACAGCCTGGAATGTACGGCCCGGAATTGGAAGCTAACAATAGACAAACATAGAATCTCCACTTGCCATCTTTGCGATGCCTCGTTTTTCTAAGGCGAGTAATCAAGATCGATCGGTACCTACAAAATTATGTTTTGTTAAATGAAGTATTTTTATGACTAGTCTAGGGCAAAGTCATCTATATGTACGACGATGAGCGAAGCGAGGAAGAGTGTTAGGTTACTTGTTATTACAACGCGCAAGCCAAGCGAGCGTAGTGACCGTGCCGCGGTAGTGGCCGGTAGAATCGAATTGCTCGCGCAAAGTAAACGAGTTATCATTTTTGACAGTGAACACGGAATACGGGCTGTACATTCCTGGCTGTTAATTGTCACCTTGTACCGTTTTTGCTCAGGCCGCATTGTACGACCCGTATTCCGTGTACATGGCCTCGGAATATGTATCGGGCTGTGCAATACGGGGCGTACAATACGGGTCGTACATTATTCGGTTGCGCAATCTGGCTGTACAATATAGTGACTCCAGTCAATAACCATTAGGTTAAGATTCTAATTTTTTTTTTCAATTATCTTCATTTTTTTTTAATTGACCTATAATTGAATAATTATAAATAAATATGTTTATCACTTTA
Source organism: Selenia dentaria (assembly GCA_917880725.1). NCBI lineage: Eukaryota > Metazoa > Arthropoda > Insecta > Lepidoptera > Geometridae > Selenia > Selenia dentaria. The sequence goes on along the minus strand of OU862877.1, from coordinate 11,804,021 downwards.
TCTGCTTATCAGAGAGCCTGATCAGTAGGTCAAATCATAGTGCTAGTGAAAGCGAGATAAATATATTCCGCTGCTTTGCTACGATGAATGTAGAGTAATAATAGAACATCACTTGTTAATGGAACAGTTGAGCCATTTAAGAAAAACCTTACACCAGCACACTCACGATCTACTCGTTCATCACTTTATAAGGAGACTATCTTTTCTTTTTAACAATAACAAAACATATTTTTTTAAATGCCTTTTTGGTGTAAATTTTGAAATTTTTTAATCTTTTTTCTATAGCGTTTTGATTTAGTTCGGTTGCACGCATGTATAAACAAACTCAACATGTAATATTGTATCAAGCTTTGTGTGATAGTATAGTAGGACTATGGTAACTTACAAACCATTATCTGTTAGAAACATTATTTGGTGGTAGTTACAACAGTGACATCTATATAGCTAACAAGCTGCGCCCCGCGGTAATGGATGATGATGATGATGAATTAAAATAAATGGCATAGTTCATCAAGGATAATGTAGGATCCTAAAATGATATTTTATTCCAGTATATTCGGAGTCTATTCAATTCAAACAAACAAACGATCAAACAAATGTTTCCTCTTTATAATATTAGTGAGTATAGATAGGTATAACTCCAATAGGATTTGGATATATTATGTGTACGGTGTTATTTTTATGCGCGACATGAAGACGGGCATTGACGGATTTCTCTATAATTGCTTTATATTTAATAAATAAACAACTGATAATTTAAAATTACCACATCTTTTTATATAATATCAATGATTTTATTCTAACATCACCAACATTGACACCAACAGCCACCAGCTCCATGGCACGGTTTCCTCGGCCTTTAGTTGTACGTTTTCTTCGTCGACACGATCGGGAATCCTTCCTAAAAGCAAGTAAGGCCAGACGCAACCTGACTTGCGCTGATATAGATGTGAAGGGCCCCGCAAATAAAATATATATCAACGAGCGACTGACACAGGAAATGCGACATTTATTTCGTTCTGCTAGACAGCAAGCCAAAACAGCAGACTACAAATTCTGCTGGGTCAAAAACGGCACCATCTACATTCGAAGGCGCGAAGGCAACCCAGCTATCTCTATCAAGAGTATGGAGGAACTCCAGCAGCAACTCTCCACATAGTAATTATTCTAAACAGACATACCTCACTCAACAGGCTCCTCCAGAAAAATATGCATTTAATGTAGCTATAGACATATTCTTAAATTTATTATTATTGTATTTTATTTTAATCTCTACAATTAGATATCTGTGTTCTATACAACTTCATTTCAAAATAATACTCTCACACACGCACTTACAATTACACACACTTGACACACAACATTTTGATAGACATATTAACAAAAATAACGAAGCGTCTGCCAGCAATGTTCTTGTTTATAAGGCAAATAAGCCAATTATGTATAATAGAATGACATCCCGGTCCTTGGCGGTATTTTCAGCACAATTTTATTATTATAAAGATGGCTTTAGTTTATGTGGCTGATGATATTGACGAAACCATAGGCATCAAATGTCATTCATTCGAATCTGTTGACCTTTGTAGGAACATTTTTCATAAACTCGATAACAAATTCAAAGTCCTCGCCTTCAACATTAGAAGCTTTCAGTGTAACTTTGACAACTTCTCTGTTATTCTCCAACGTATCGACGCTGACATCGATGTCATAGTTTTATCAGAATGTTGGCTTACTCAAAGCTTAGTAATAGATCCTTTGCCAGGATATACGGTTCATCGTACTACGGTTCAAAAAAACAAAAACGGCGGAGTTATTATATATACTAAGAACTCATATAAAACCTCAATTCATGAATCAAATATAGACGATGCTGATACTCTACTAATCACGATTAACGACAAATTTGCAGTTCTAGGAATTTATAGATCTCCATCTACACAAATAGCAAATCTTGACCCTTTTATTAATTCTCTAGACTCTGTTCTCCATACTCTCGTATCTTACCCGTTTCTCATTATAACTGGTGACATCAATGTAGATATATGTAATAAATCCAACACACATCACTCTGACTACCTATGTCTTATGGCATCTCACGGCCTGCTTCCAGCAATCTCTAAAACTACGAGGAATCAAGCCTGCCTCGATCACATTTTTATAAAATCCAAGTTTGAATCAGTTAGAGTCACTTGCGAGTCTTCAGTCACGGATCATAATGTAGTAATAGCAGGTACATGTTTCTCAAATAAAAGTACTCCCAAGCCAAAAATAATAAACAAATTAGATGTTGATGCAGCTGTAGCAGAAATAAATTGTATTAACTGGACGTTTACCACTAACAACTGCTGTGTGAACTCGGCTGTTTCCGATTTTAATGAAACAATTACAAAAATTCTTGATAAACATACTCGTAAGATCAAAATTGGGCGTAAATGGATAATTATGAAACCCTGGATCACCCCAGGGCTTCTGAGATGTATGCGTCATCGAGACAAATTGCACCTCGACCTGAAAAGCCGTCCAGATGACGTAGTTCGGCGTAAAATATACACCAAGTACCGAAACTTTTGTAATAAACTTTTGTCAAAACTTAAAAATGAGTATAACCGTAGACAGGTAGAAGAAAGTAATAATGATCCGAAGAAGCTTTGGAAAGTAATCAAGAATATATGTTATACGTCAACACGCTGTAATGACTCCTCTGAACTTTTAAATCTTATTAAGGATAATGTAGATATGTCGCTTAATCATTGTAACCAACATTTCGTGTCAGTTGGTGAAACTTTAGCAGGCTCTATACTCAGAAAGCTTGACGTAACCCAGGACTTTCTTATCGCAGCATATAAATATTCGTCATCTGCTCATTCTTTTTTTCTAAGCCCTACTGATCCATTTGAAATTGCTGGGATAATTTCTTCATTTAAAATCGACAGCTCACCTGGCCCCGACAAACTCACGGCCGAACTGCTAAAAAAATCCATCAGCTCAATAGTTATTCCCCTTTCCCACATAATAAACTTAAGTCTTGCATCGGGAATATTTCCGGAATGTTGGAAAGTGGCTGCAATATATCCTATTTATAAAAATGGAACTAAAACCCTTCCTAGCAACTATAGGCCCATTGCTCTGCTGAATGTTGTCTCAAAAGTCCTTGAAAAAGTAGTAAATAGTCGCCTTGTGTCATTCTTAGAAACGTATCACTTGCTGTCAGACAGGCAATTTGGTTTTAGACGTGGCAGGTCAACCGAAGACGCCACGACACTTCTCACCAATTTAGTGTCATCGCACGTCGATAAGGGGGAAAATTGCATAGCAGTATTTCTAGACCTGGCGAAAGCTTTTGACACCGTCTCTGTTGGCCTACTTCTCAAGAAAATGGATATTCAAGGAGTAAGAGGAGTGGCTCTAGATTGGTTCAGAAGTTATCTAAGCGATCGCAGGCAGTTTGTAAAAATAGGTTCTTACTCCAGCAGTACCCTTCCTATTAAATACGGTGTTCCGGAGGGCAGTATTCTTGGCCCTACATTGTTCACAATTTATATTAATGAAATTGTCAGCAGCTCTCTTAAAAATGCAGAAATTATCACGTATGCGGATGACACTGCCATAATTTTCTACCACAACAATTGGGATCAATTATACTCTCTTGCGGAAGAAGGTCATGCGCACATAGCTACCCTACTTGACAAAAACCTTCTAACTCTCAACGTAGATAAATCGAAATATGTTGCTTTTTCAAAAACTAGCGCATGTAGTCCTTCTTACGAGTTATCACTAAGAATTCATTCCTGTTCGCATGGCGTAACTACCACACAACTCAAAACATGCTCTTGTAGTCTCATTGCTCGAACAAGTGCCATTAAATACCTAGGTATGACCATTGATGAAAACCTAAACTACAAGGATCATATAACAGACTTGGCAGGACGTGTGAGAAAACTCATCTTCATAATGAAGAAACTCAGAGATTGTACCTCATTCGATATTATTCGGCAAGTATATCTAGCTTTATGTCAATCAGTATTGCAATACTGTATCTCAATCTGGGGTAGTGCTGGAAAAACGAATTTTATAATCATAGAACGAGCTCAACGAGCACTAATTAAAGTAATTTTAAAGAAGACTTTCCGGCACCCTACCGATAGTCTCTATGAGAAGTTCAAAGTGCTACGTGTTCGCCAACTGTTTATCCTTAATGGTACAGCAATAGCACATAAGTATCATTTGAACAGATCTGACTATAGTGACCTTATGGCTAGGCGTGTATTTCGTATCCCCCTTCCACTTCTTTGTTTGCACGACGTAGTCCTGACTTCGCTCATATCAACACTTATAATAAAGTGTCCAAACTGTGTAATATTAACGACTGTTCAGTTTTCACATGTAAATAGATAGTCAGGGAATTTCTGTTAAAGCTTTCTTATGAGGACACATAAAGTTTAATCTAAAACTAAATTTAGGCTCCATTCTTTTAGACGCACTTGCGAACTGCAACAATCTCCAAATCAAAGTTAAAAAAGCAACATATTACCCACACACACGCACACCACACACAACCCACCCCTTTCACACACACAACCTACATAGTTTTGTTCAAAATGTCCAATTAAAATACTTCACTATTTAGCTTTGATATTATGTAATTAATTATTATATTATGATACATATATATAAATATAAATTGTGTATGTATAAATTTATTAACTAGCTCTTACCTATTACCTTAATTGTATTTTTACTAAGGTAGGAACATGCCTATATGTATTTGTTTTAAATTGCTAACTGTTGAATACTGTATAACTTCATACCCTGTTAAAACTGGCAAACTTCCTAGTAAACCGCACTCAGAGTCTCAAGATACAGGCTCTCCGCCTAGTTTGAGGCTCGACGCCAAATCTGTTTTTATTTGAAATGTTCTACTTGGAAATAAATTATTATTATTATTCCTTTTATTCAAAATAAATCACGGATTTCATCCGGTCCTTTACAAAGGCATAAGTGGGGCTGTAGCCAACACTTAGAGGCCTGTTTGGTATAAAAAATACAAAGTAGTATAAAAAAAACCAGAAACTTTTGGATGGATGGTCACATGGTATATCTATTATAAAAATGGGTAAAATGACAAGGCTATTGAAATGATTTTATTAGTGATAAAAAGATAGTGGGCTATGGAAGAGACTACGGCACCTGCCAAATTCAGTCTCATTTTAAAATTTTATTATTATTATTATTATTATTGACAACTCTTCAAACCCGTTTTGAGACGTAAAACCATCAGAATTGGGCGTTCAGAATGTTAAACGAGTAATAGCGATAACTTCGGTTAGTGTCCGCTGGTGAAATGCAAAATGTACGAACAGTTTTCGTTTGGATGCATTTACGAGTTTAGCTCCAATTAATCATGTGAATTTTAAGGGTGACATCCGTCTTTAAACTGATTTCCCCAGAAACGTGTGTGGTAACACGCGTTTTATGATACGAACGGTGAAATCGGTCCTTAATGATTGCCATCTATCTTTAGATATAGTCTGATTAATTTATGATCTACACGAACAACCTAGTTACGAATATACGAATGGTGAAATCGGCCCTAAGACGCTAAGTTTTACTTTTAAAAAGAAGGCACTTCGGAGCCTACCATAGAAATGCAAGCACCAGAATCCAACAATAATAAAACATAAGATTACTCAATGAGAACAAATATATCCAGGTTTAAAAAATCTATCTTCAACAACCAAAGAAGAATAGAAATGTTTCAGTTTCATCAAATCCATTGCTAAAGTAAAAGGAAACCAATCAATAGTACCATAAGCAAAAACAATTAAATTGTATAGCTGGTAAACCGTCATGTATTGATATTTCATATTCTAACTTGTCTTTCAAAAGCAAGTGATAAGTGATAATCCTATCAATTGTTAAATTAAAAACAAAAACACCAAAACAACCACAGTAAGCAAAAACTGTAAAAGTGAATGGCAGGTACACCGTTGTCTGTTTAAAAATATTATTTTAAAATATTAAGCTTGACTATTAAAAAGTTGGCACATAGAAATTTTACGCAGTAGGTAAGTTTTTCTAAAATAATAAGGATCACTAGTTAAAAGTTGGCACATAGAAATTTTACACAGTAGGTAAGTTTTTCTATAATGATAAAGTTCACTATTAAAAATTAGCACATAGAAATTTACACACTAGGTAATTTATCAAAAATAATAAGGTTCAGTATTTAAAAGTAGGCATATAGTAATGTCACACAGCATACACTTTTACTTGTCACAGCATAAAATGACGGTATATTATTATTATACCTACCTAAGATTATGATAAAAGTAGAATTTATTTGTATTGGTAAAGTGGAATTGCCCAACAGTATACAATATACAACACAACTGAATGTAAAAAGTCACAATTTAACTTCACAGTAGAATTTTAAAGTTGAGTAAAAAGTATTGGTCAGTCAGGCTATTATGTATCTCAGTTGCTAACAAATGTTAATTGAAATCTTGAAAAATGGCGGCCCTGTGTCAGTTTTGGCAACTCCAGTAAGCAAAAATGTTAGTAATTTGATCACTGAAACTGACAAAAGTGACATAGAGCGGCCATTTTTTCAGATTTAAATCCACATTTGTTAGCAACTGAGATACATAATAGCCCAGCAGATTCTCACTTCACTAAATCTACTCATACATATAAAAGTACCCAGTAAACAAAGTCACACTAAAACCTATAAATTGCTATACAAAAGAATTGTTTGTGAAAAACCATTTGCACACACACATCTGCTATCCCCAGCCAGCGGGTATGCGTAAATGCATTTTCTCCACGTAAAAAAAAATAAAGTTTCGGATAATACGGTTTTCTAAGAAGCAACAAAAGACAGTTGTAAGAATGAACTAGCAGACAATGATTATTTAAGTTTAAAATGGTTAGCAGAATTGATCTGCTAATTTAAAATTTTAATAAATTTTTCAGAAGCATCGTTATAAATATCCAGAAGGCAGTCGTAAATATCATGCGACAATCATACCCCGTCTGAACGCACCATAAAATACGAGTAGTAAGCAAGTAATAAAACAGACAAAACTTATCACATAGTATCCATATTCTCTTTATAAAACATACGATGAAAACAATGAGATTTACTGCAAGTAAAATTTTAGTTTTTATGCGCTTAATAGGGTGCATTACTTTGTAACAGTTGTGGCGTTATCGAAGAGAGTATAAATAATATATAAATATGTTTTTGTAGATGGCATCATTAGGTCTAAATAAGTACAAAAAAACAGTTAAAGTGTGGCATAAAGTAAACAAATCTTTTGAGGTACAAAAATATACATTATCACCATACTATAGCAAGCACAAAACAATGTCTGAAAATGTACTAATATAATTAAATAGCTTTTTATTGTAGAGTATTGTTGTGTACATGAGGCATGCTAATAGAAGCATGGTAGTTCGAAATATGTAAGCGTTCATATTATGTAAACATAGCGAAAGGCGCAGGGATATGCAGATATGACGGCTAACGTATTTTGGTTTTATTATTCCAGTATTAGTATTAAGGTCTAATATTTTGTATACAGAAATTAAAAGTAAATAAACAAATACAGTAGGTAATTTTAGAAAGTTCATTTGTATTATTTCGTCGTACAGTGCCACCAACTTATCTGTTCAGGTGGGCAAAATTGGAACTACAGTGTACATACCAACTAACTTTGGCGTTTATAATATTAGTAGGATTCTTTGTAGAATTTGCAAATTAATGAGTGGCTTGAAAGACTGCCCTATGTTTTGTTTCTCTTTTTTCTTGGTGAATTTCTTAGGTTGCAATACCAAAATTCTACACTAGCGACGCTGTCACCTGAACAGATAAGGTGGTGGGACTGTACATAGTGATGTTGGTGATCCCACACGCTGCTCGAGATGACGGATGTGTACAGCAGGAGCTTTGTCGGCTCGACGCACGTAGATAGCGCCGTCACGGGCCCAGCAGTATCGAAACCCATACCTTATTCAGTAATCTGTGCCCATACTCTCTAGAGTGGAGGCGCCATTCACGAAACAAAAGGCGGTTTGTTTTGATCAAACGCTCATTAATATAAAGAGCGCTTGTTGAGCCTGGTACTATGTCTGCTGTTGTCTGATTCCGACGACTTTTGGCAGCCTTGGTAATCTCGACGTGTTTGGCACGGCGTGTGTGAGTCTCATTACGATAAGACGCGCCCTTTCACCTGACTCCATTGAGGGGCGTCACGGGCCGACGCGAGTTATTTAATCCAAGTCACTCTCACCCAAATCAACGCCAATCTTTTTAGCTGTGACGCAAGCGATATGATACAGGTTTTCATTTACAACTTTCGGGATACCGCTTATCTCTAGTTCGTTTTCATGCCGCTTTGTTCGTAGAGGTTCAGTTTAGCCTGTAACTCCTTCAAGGATTCCTTGAGGCCACGAGTTTCATCATCTTCGACCTGTAGTTTTTTTCGTAGTCACTCATTCTTTGTTCAAAAGTAGCTGAAAGAGCGACTAGTTTAGTTCCCAAGTCAGTGTTTTTCAGTGTCATGTCGTGACGGTGTTGTCGAATTCCCAGTAGTACAAGTGCAGTATCTGGCTCGTCTATGGTGTTTTCCTGCTGAGCATAACGGTTGCCTCGGGTCAGCTTGTTAACGTGGGTTACGCTTAAGGTGAAACTGTCATGTAAAATAAAAACGCGTACTAGCGTGTGAGTATTGTCACTTTTAGGGCGAAAGCAGAAATTTGCCGGACAGTTCCAGGTGTTATTGTAGTCCTGCGACAGCTTTGCAAAGTTTGCCTTGGTTATATTTACGCAGGCCAAGTGGAACGTTTTTATGAAACTCGTGCATTCCATGTAATTTATAGACTGGATTTTACTATCACAGCCATTGCAAGTTGTTGACATCTTGAAAGCCAGAAATGTCTCACCGGTGTACTATGAACAAATATTATTAAAAACGATGTAGGTATGCAGCTATCCACTCGTAGCTCAGGTCAGGTTGGAAGCGTGCGACTCGGACAGCGATATCTAGCACTCCCAAAACGCAGCGTTACAGAGCGAGATAGATGATAGACACTGACCGGCTTGCACGTCTAACGTAGCACTCATAAAATTATCAATGATAACTCATATTAATGTTCTAATATCTTCTACAAAAAATGGAGTTTTGTTTTCATTATTTCACTTATGTGAAGACACTGAACTTCCCTTCAAAACTATGTCCACTATATGGTACGTACACAACTTTGACCGTTTTGTTTATTAATGAATTACGGGAGGGCTGTCGATAGCTCCGTCGTCAGTCGCAGTTCACGCGGCACTCCAAACTCCAAACGTACTCGTACTATCACAATATTGTGCGTTATTAGTTATTTCACACTTGTTGGTGTTGAAATCGGTTCCATTGCTCGTAAATAAAATTGCTAATTACGTGATCGATTGTCATTCACCGTCAATGATGATATCATCTAAATAGGCAAAATACTTTTCAATTATTGGAGTCTAACTCAAAAACCAAGGTTGCAAAGTTCTCATTAACGGAACTTGATTAATTATTATCACAAAGTAGCTACTGTAAAACGTTGAGGAGTTCCCTTGACTGTTGTTCGTCTTGATGACAGTCACTACCCACTAGGTGTAAAGTTATCATTAATACAAACTAATCAAGCCCAAACACCAGGTACATGCTGTAAATCGTTGCGGAGTCTTTGGGATCCATTATCACGGTGGCTATTCTCTTAGCTACTATACAATTGCCACACTACTGCAACGCTTCTGCGATTGTACTGCTTCTCATGTCAAATTCGGTATTCTGTTATATGTTGCTCTCAATTGCAATTGCGTCGCTATTGTATGGTGATATCTATGGCCGTGCTACGGCTTGCGAATGTTGCCACAAAATAAGATTGAAAATTTGTAACAATTAAGCATCATTCAAAACATCAACACAGTGGTTTTAAAGCAAAAATACATTAAATAATTATTTTGCTATCAAACACTGTCAAAATATCACTGAAACTGAGTTTTTAATACTTCTTTGTTTACTTTATAATTGAAATCACGTGTTTGTACATTTGCCATTCGTGAAGTTAAATAGTTATAGTAATACCTACATAATGTTGCATCAAGTGACATAATTATTCAAGTCATTATCATTATCATCTCAGCCATAGGACGTCCACTGCTGAACATATGCCTCCCCTAGAAATTTCCAAAAGGACCGGTTGGAAGCGGCTGCATCCAACGTCGTCCTGCTACCTTTGTTAGGTCGTCAGTTCACCTTGTCAGTGGACGACCTACGCTGCGCTTGCCTGTCCGTGGTCTCCACTTCAGAACCTTCCGGCCCCATCGGCCATCTGTTCTGTGTACTATGTGGCCTGCCCGCTGCCACTTTAACTGGCTAATCTTCTGGGCTATGTCGGTGACTTTAGTTCGTCTACGGATCTCCTCATTTCTGATTCGATCACGTAGAGAAACCCCGAGCATAGCTCAATCCATAGTTCGTTGTTCAAGTTGTCAGAGTCAAGTCACAGTTACACAAATAAGTCCTTCGTCAAGTCACTGTCCTCTTTAAGTTACGTTCTAGTAACGAAGTGGTTCCATTACCAAGACCAATTACGAGTACCATCGTATCATGATTCTAGTCACTTTGCCTACATTCGTGCACCATTATGAACATTTGACGGTTAATAATCCATCACTACTACAAGCCAACACCACAAGAACACAAAAGTAGATAAATTAAACAAAATAAACGATAACCATATTTATTGGTCTTTGTCCCGCCATCTTTTTAATACTTTGTGAAGCATCGAATACAGACGAAATAATCCACATCGTCTTTGGCTCAAAAAATAAGTAAACAACTACCAATGTCTCAGAGTAAGTATATACATATATAGAGTTGTCACGGTAGTAATAATACACTTAGCAAGTGTGCCAAACATTTATAAGAGATTTTTGTAATTCTAGTGAAATCAGAGTTTACAATACAACGGTCGGTAAAAAAAACGGTCTTGTATTGTTATCGAATACAAGATTTGTTAAAAACGAAAATATAACCTTTTATTCGTAAATCCAAAATATTGATCTTATTTTTACCTTATTAATAAATATAGATTATATCAAAACTTGATGACTGCAACAATGTAAAAAAAAATACGAAATAATACGTAAATTAACCCAAGAAAAAATAATAAAAAATAATCGAATCTTGTAGCATTAACCACTCAAATTATGTAGGGAAGTAAAATATATTATTATCCTGGTAACGTTTTTCTAGGCATTATGAATACTTCAGAAATAGGGTTGTTGACCTTTCTTTTTATTGTACGTTAAATTAATCAGGACTAGACCGAAATACACACTTGGCATATTTTTTAAAGAACTCTAAACTAAAAAACTATGTTTATATTTCAATCTTTAAAATTGGTGCTTAAACATTATTCAATGGCGGCCAATACGTCGCGTCGTATGACGTCACTAAGGCAAAAACAAACAGAGTTGCGATTATAATTCGTTTTGCTCGTTTGAACATGCAGATGGCGAGAAAATGCTAACAATGACTATTATAATTTATGTTCTTTTGTGTTTATTTTAAAGTTTTGACGAGTAATAGTGGTGGATTATTATTAAATGATGTTCACAATGGCGCAGTTGAGTGTCAGGTGGTAAGTGAAGTGTAATAAGCATTAAGTAATTCATATAACATTTTGTTTTTAGTTTTTGTAATGCATCCACGTTACTCATACAAAACAGCAGTTAAATAACTGACTTCTTTCTTAGAGCAGACTCTAACTACCCACTTCAAAAAAGTTTATATTTCTGAAGCTTCATAAATAAAACTACATTTTAGCCGCATAATTTGTTCTTTGTAGGGTTGTCCACCTCAAAAGGACAAATCAAACCTTATCGAATCACTTTGTTGCCCGTCTGTTCGTCTGTATGTCTGCCAAGATCCTTTTTCATTCATAAAAAGAAAAAATCTTAATTCCATAAATGTGTAACAGTGATAACAAGATTAATTATAATAAACTTGACCTAGTATGTATTTAGTTTTAAAGCAATCCTATTAGATGCTTGCTTTACTTGCATGATTCTCAATCTGTTGATAAGGTACGTCGACACTATGATATTACACTTTTGTTTTTGCCCTTATGACATCACCTGACCTTCGTTTTGGTCACCTGACTTTTAGAATCTTTTGTACACATTTTATTTATTCAAAATAAAGTTAATCCAATGCATTTTTTTTATTAATTGAGTTGTTTGCTCTTACTACTATGACGTTAAAATTATATTGCAATTTATTTTTGATTGTGTCAACTACCCTATTGGTTGGGTTCGTAGCATTTCTGTCTCATACCGGTATACGCTAATGACAACTCTATTTGATACTTACTCTGAGACAGATGTGTACCACTGTAACAACACAGAGGCACAGTAGATATATAGAAAACAGTAAGGAAACTACCTTTAATCGTTCGAAACGGCCCACTGACATAAACATGCGCATCGATGAGACCCCTAAGCGGTTCTCGCGGTGCAGTCAGTAGTGAGTGTTACAAACTATTCCTACATCTTAACCTTTTTCATATAATCTAAATTATGAAATGTCACACTTGAATTACTGCTATGTGTTTTAAAATTGTAATAGTGTTCGTGTATGATCATAAATCATAATAAATTTGTAAAACATAACGCAGAACAAATGACCGGTGGGGCCGAAAGGTTCTGGAATGGAGACCACGGACCGGCAAGCGCAGCGTAGGTCGTCCATCGACACGACGGACAGACGACCTGATGAAGGTCGCAGGACGACGTTGGATGCAGGCCGCTTCCAACCGGTCTTTTTGGAAAATCATGGGGGAGGCCTATGTCAGTAGTGGACGTCCTACGGCTGAGATGATGATGAACACATAATACAAATCTTAGATGGCGGCTGCAAAAGATTATATTATTATTATGAACCATATCGTACTGGGTGTCGTTTTTATGGTTTTCGAAGGTGTCATACATTTTATTTGGTAACTAGAATTAACTAGATTTAATGTCTACAGCAGAAAAACGAATGTTTTATTAAAAAAAAAACAATACCTTAAAACTATATTTATACTGTGACAGAGGTTAGTAGCAATGCAATTACAACTCAATAGTTTACAGAATACCATTTATGTCAAAAACTATCGATCGCAAGCCGCTGGACCGCGATCGAACCCAAATAGCGAGCAGAATTCCAAAACTGTCAAAAACGACAATTTTCCTGCAATTGAGTTATATCGCAGTTCAATAGCTAAGAGAATAGCCCCCCAGATCGGCTCCAGACCTTCATTATAAAGTTATTATTTAGTTAATTATTAATAGTAGTGCTTCAAGGTACTAAATAAAAAAAAAACCAGCAGTCACCACTACGATTTTTGAAGGTACGTCTAAATTTTCCTGGGATGCCGTCACCAGATCCTGGTTTCCTTATCATGTTACCAACCTTGAGATATCTCCTTTCCAATTAACAAAAAAACATCAAAATCGGTTCATAAACGACGAAGTTATCCGCAAACACACATAAAAAAATATATGCTATATAGGCGTAGGTGCAATAAAACGACCTACTCGCTATAATATTATTTTATTTACGACCTGACAAGTTTACTGTATAGGAACTAGTGATAGGTAAATACATTTATACACAAAAAGTTGCCGCGGTAGCGTTGGTGCGCGAGCGATCGACTCATGCGCCTGAGACTGACCTCAATGTCACACTAAACTCGCGTACGATCCTTGAGTTGCTTCGAGCGTTGGCACTCCCGCGGCAGCGGGGGGAGAGGGGTGAGATAAGTAGCGCTGGTTAACGCGGGCGGACTCACTAAAACCTTCCCCTCCAAGTCACAAGGTCGACTCGATCGTGACTTGGCTGGTCGTCAGCGACGGCGCGGATGCTTAACCGTTAAACTATCCCCTTCATAAGGAGTCAAAGCACTGGCATGGTACTTCCCTCGAATCTCCCCGGTAGCATCTATGATCTCAAACGATGTCGGAGAAATGACCTTTGAGACACAATACGGCCCCTTACGCCGCGGAGCAAACTTGCTGGTGAAACCTTTCGCAGCGTTACTCGCCAGGTGCGTCTCCACTAGGACAGGGTCCCCCTCCATATAAGGCTTTACATTTCGGCGGTGCCGATCCCCTGTGATCTTACGCGCGTCTTGTACATGTTCGACTCTTTGCTTGACGTCGAGAAAAATACGGGTAAACTCCTTTGAGTATGGCGTGATTTGCGGAACAAAGTTTTGTTTAGAGACTATTGTACGTAAATTAGTATATCCCCAAATTGTGAGCACTGTTGAGAGCGAATCTTACGGTAGGTAGGACGGTCAGCCAACGCCTATGTTCAGGCCCTACTAATATAGCAAGTAGCTGCTTAAGTTCCCGATTTTTGCGCTCTGCCGGTTTGCCTCGGGATGATACACAGGGATCAATGACTGTTGAACTCCAAGGACGTTCATAGCCTTCTGCCTTCTTCACCGCCAAAACGAACTGACTACCATTATCAGATATAACACGGCTTGGAAGCCCATAGCGCAGAAAAACTTCTTCGATAAGCGCCTTTGCGCAAGTCTCAGCAGTGGAGTCGCAAAGCGCAAATAATTCGACCCTGCGACTCGCGGTGTCTTCCACAAGAAAGATCCATTTTTCCCCTCTATCACCCTCAGGGAGCGGACCAAACAGATCCATTGCCAAGATTTCAAATCTTTGGTGGAGCACAGGTGTCTGGAGTAGACCAGCAGGCTTCAAATTAGTGGCCTTGTACTTTTGACGTTTAAAACAGGACTTTAATTAGTTCGTTACATAAGCCTTCATGCCCTTAAAGTCAAACCTTTCCTTTATCTTCTTCAACGTCATTTCAACTCCTAAATGACCCGCAGTCGGTGCATCATGCAACTGCTGCAATATTTCGGTACGAAGAGATTCTGGTACAACCAGTTGAGGCTCGTCGGATTCTCCGTTCAGATCACAGTGGTATAAAACCCTTTGTGCAAGATAGTATCCTCTCTCAATCCAGCGCAAAGCAGAGTTCGGATTACTTACATCTTCAAAATCGTCTATAATCCTTTTTACCTCAGGATCCTTTTTTGGGCGTCGTGAATATCTTCAGAGCTTCGTCGTGGCAAACCCACGACTACTGGGCAGATATTACACGGCTCAGAGACGAGTTTCTCTTCCTCGTCAGTAACAGGATGACTGAGCGTGTCTGCAACGACATTAACACGGCCTGGTGTGTAACCAATATCTATATCATATGACTGTATTTTCATGGCCCAACTGGCCAATCGGCCACTGGGTGTCTTCAATGACAGCAGCCATTTTAAAGGTTGGTGATCCATTGCTACCTGTACACGGGCTCCTTCTACGTATCCCCGGAACTTTTCCAGTGCCCACACTACTGCCAAAGCTTCCCGCTCAGTAGTGTGGTAATTCCGCTCAGCTGGAGTTAATAATCTGCTGGCATACTCAATGGGTATTTCTTCCGTAGGACTAGGGCCTTGCATTAATACGGCTCCGAGAGCGAATGCACTGGCATCCGTGCGTAAGACAAACGCCTCCTCAAAGTTAGGCTAGCGAAGGACGGGGCTAGTGGACAGACGATGCTTTAACTCTTCGAAGACTCTATTTTCGTCCTGCCCCCACTGCCAGCGTCGATCCTTTTTCGTCAAATCCGTCAGAGAGCGGGCAACTTCGGAAAACTGGGGAATAAACTTACGAAACCATGAGCAGGTCTGGAGGAAAGTCTTAAATACTTTTAGGTTCTTTAGAGGTTTCATCTTAAGTGGGGCCTCAACTTTCCTGGGATCCGGCTCAATGCCTTGAGTAGAAATGACATGTCCCAGATAGGTAAGTTTTTCTCTAGCAAACACACACTTCTCACGGTTTGCTCTTAAGTTAAAAAGTCGAAGTCGGTCAAAGACCTGTTGCAGGTCTTCCAGGTGGCTTTCCAGGTCCTGGGATATAACTTAAATATTATCAAGATAGGCCAGCGCGCATATGTTTTTGAGACCAGTCCTCATCCTATCCATCAACCGCTGGAACGTTGCTGGCGCATTTTTGAGTCCGAAAGGCATCCGGCAATTGGAAGGTTCCAAATGGCGTGGTGAACGCCGTCTTGTAACGGTCCTCCGGCGCCACCTCTTTTTACCAGTATCCAGACATTAAATCGATGGTAGACATCACACAATTGGTCTTAGTGCTCTTCAGCAGCTCGTCGATTACTGGAATAGGATACTGATCCGTTCTAGACACGTGATTCAACTTCCGGTAGTCCACGCATAAGCGAACTTCACCATTCTTTGGTATTAGAACTACAGGTGCAGCCCACTCAGACTCGGCCTCCTCGATGACACCTTCTTCAAACATCTTGTCCAATTTATTTCGGATAATTTCCTTTTTTGCCGGAGAAACGCGATACGGAGGTCCTGCAATCGGTGCAACATTACCAGTATCAATATGGTGCACTGCGAATTTGGTGAGACCTCCCCCTGGAGCAAAAATGTCTTCATCGACATTCAGGAGGCGGGACAGTCTGTCCCGTTCTTCCGGCCTTAGATGGGAACCTTCGTCCTCGCGATGACTCACGGCCGCATAATCAAGCTGCTGGCTAGTCAAAATTTCAAAACAAAGCGGTTGCGGAGTCCTATCGTGCCTCATGTACCACACCCCCAAGTCAAAGTCCAGCACCATACCAGCACTTTGAATGAAATTCATAGCTAGCAATTTTTCAGTCGCATGTGGCAACATTATAAAGGTAACCACCAGCTCTACCTCTTCTACCCTTACATCTACATGTGCTACCTCTACGTTCTGAGCGCATACACGACCGTCTGCATATTTAAGCTCAGTAAAAACATTTTCAAATTTATATCCGTTTACAATGACGTCTTAAACTAACACTACCGACTGAATGATTCGCCCAAATTATTAGTGGACACTGTCCACTAATAATTTGCCCTCTTCACCACAAATACGCCCATAAATGACCGGTCGTACTCGCGAACCCAAAGTGACGACACTCGCGGACACAGATTGAAACGCGGACGTAACAGTTTCCTTCTTTACTTTGCACGTAGCACAGTTTGAACGAATCACACCGGGTGCTCCGCACCCGAAAAATGTAACTGTAGGTTTCACCCCTTCGCCTTCGGCGCTACCATCTTTAGGCTTTCTAACCATAAGCTTTTGACAAACATCTTTCAAATGACCATACTGTTTACAATATGCGCATTGGGGTCGCCTTTTACTCGTTGACGTCGATGATGCGGACCCCGAATGCGTTGACGTTGACCCCGAAAGTGTTGACAATGACCCCGAAGGTCTCGACGAATACGGCGGTGAAACAGTTGATGACGCTTGACTTTCTCTCTAAATATCTTATACTCGTCTTGCACACGTCAACTGTTCAGCAAAAGTATTAAAACTTGACCGAGGTACTCTTTCTCGAATATGGACATGAAGGAGACCATAAATCATATCTAATTGAACATCCACCTGTAATGAATTCAGCGGCAATTGCGCGATCAATGCTCGTAGGTGACAGACAAATAAGTCTGTGGGTTCCTGTTCTTGTCGTTGCTCCCTCTCGAATAGCTTTCTATAAATTTGGTGGGGTGGCAGACGCGAACCAAAAGTACTTTTTAAAGCAGCAATTGCTTCAGACCAATTGTTCGTTGTAGGCTTAACTTCTTGCCACCAGGTTGCAGCCATATCGGTTAAAAGCATTGATAGACCTCTCAGTGCGATATCATCTTCTACATTGGCACACTCTTTATAAGTTTCAATAGCATCGATGAATGCCACTACATCCGATGACTTATCGCCGTTAAAACGTGCAGTACATTTCGAAAAGTTACTAGAACATGGAAGGATGGTGCTTACCGATGGTTCTCTACTTAGCCTGTTTATGAGAAGCATCAGCTGTTCGTTTGTCATTATCACTGCGGCCGCGGCAGGCGCGCCAATAGCTGGCAGCGCACCCACCACCGAACCAACAGCGGCAGGCGGCAGCGCACCGTAAACCGGCGCAGCCGCGGCCGCGCGATCGTTGTGTACTCCAGCACCTGACAATGTGTCCATGAAGACCTCTGCAGGAGGTGGTGAAGGCGCGTCCGTGGACGCAACCCCAACCTGAGACGGGCTGGCAGCGCGCGATCGCGTTAACACTATCGTTATGTTGGTAGGTCGGTATACGTAGCGTGCGATAACGAAAACGATAATCTAGGGAAATACGTTTAGTATATACTTAATACGTCACCACAGTCTATGACACAGAATATATGATGCATAGGTACATAATCGAACGTCTCTCGAACGATGAATGTAGGTACCTATTAATATTACACACTCCATAAAAAGTCCAAATGTTCCAAACACACTCGCGACTATACTGAGTCTATGTACCTAATTCAAGTCAACCGTTCTAATACACAATAACACTTATATTTTGTAATCAAAAGTGCACCTAATAAACAATAGGTAGGTATCTAGTCGGAATTCCGAAAGTCTAGGTCTTACTAAAGTGAGTCCTAAACCAACACACGCGAATACACTGTCCACGGCACCATAAAGGTAAGTAGGTATAGGTACTTTAGGTCCACTAAGAGTCTAGCTCGAACCGAAAAACACATAGATACAAGTTATAACACTGTTCACGGCCATGAGGAATTAAATTTATTCTCTGTTTGATAATGCCAGTACGTATAACACTGTCCGTCTACGGCACAATAGGTACGTAGGTATAACAAGAGTCTAGGTCTTACTGACTGAGCGACACGTACCTAGGTACTTTGCGAGTGTACACTGTTCACGGCACAGGCTAACAAAAGCCAAGTATTAGTATAGATACGTACTGAACACAACACTTTGAATGTTCTCAATCCATCACTTAGTTACTAAGTCGAGTTCAACACTAGACACAAGTCACAACACGATCCGGGAACACGGAAGAAATTGCCCGCGATTTCGTAGGTATACGAATGAAACAACGTCCCGCGTCAATTGCGTGATACACCGATGCTAAGATCACTGTTGAGTATAACTCGATATTTTATTTTACGTGGTTCGCGGCCGCTGCACGTAGGGCGCCAGTTATAGGCGTAGGTGCAATAAAACGACCTACTCGCTATAATATCATTTTATTTACGACCTGACACGTTTACTGTATAGGAACTAGTGATAGGTAAATACATTTATACACGAAAAGTTGCCGCGGTAGCGTCGGTGCGCGAGCGATCGACTCATGCGCCTGAGACTGACCTCAATGTCACACTAAACTCGCGTACGATCCTTGAGTCGCTTCGAGCGTCGGCACTCCCGCGGCAGCGGGGTGAGAGGAGTGAGATAGGTAGCGCTGGTTAACGCGGACGGACTCACTACAATGCGCAGTAAAATTGAGAAATCTCCTCCTTTTTTGAAGTGGGTTGATAAAAAGTTTATACTTGAGTTCTTTGGGCTCTTTTCTATCCATATACCAAGTTTCATCGAAATTTGTGCTGTAGTTTTTAAATTATGCGTGAGCATACAGACAGACAGATTTTTTTTTCAAAAACGTCATATTCTTGTTCAGTAGGTAATTTTACGTCTTCTGGCTTATTTTCTTTAATTTGTCTTTCAAGTACAGACTTTTTGGCCTCTACTCCTTTTTTATAGAAAAGATGAGAAATCCTTAATGTGCAAATAACTAACAATGCCACCTGTGTCAAAGAGACGGATTCCTTGCCGATTCGAAGCTTTAACTTTATCAGATAATGACACATACGACCTGTCTGATTTATAATTTTAGAGAAATGTAGTTTACTAGTTAATTTAACCATTGTTCGATAGACGTTGCTGTTATTCCTTTTCAACATTTAACTCACATCGTAGCGTAGACAACACAGTATAATTAAAGCCGTGTAGGTAAAGCAGCTTTTCTATGAAAATCTAAAGGAGCAAATCTTCAATGACCATTTTAATTGTCTATATAAAATACCTGGCACATCTCTATGTGAAGTGTTAATTAAAACTGCATTTAAATACCTGAAGAGCATTAAATACCGGCTATAAATTACTATGAAAATAGTAGGAGAATAAAATAGACTTAATGCGAGTATATCGTTGACTAATAATTGTAAAAAAAAGTGACACGTGGAGTGCATGTTGCGTCAGAAATGTAGATAATGAAATAATTAAATCTGTTCATTATAAGCCTTCCATGTTAACATCAACATTCACTTTAACATAAATTTGTAAACCATTCAAGCTTCTACTATAGTTTATAACTTCAACCTTTAATTTCAACATTAAACTTCAACATGTGCTTCATATAAAGTTTATAACTCTGCAGCTACAAAGATAAACCTATATTTTAGCCGCATAATTTGTTCTATGTAGGGTTGTTCACCTCAAAAGGACAAATCAACCCTTATCGGATCACTTTGTTGTCTGTCTGTTCGTGTGTCTGTTTGTCAAGATCCTTTTTCATTTATAAAAAGAAAAAATCTGAAATCCATAGTAGCGTAACAGTGATAACAAGAAAAACGAATTTACTATTGAATAATATTATAAACTTAGGTATTTAATTAATATAAAATATGTATAACCAACTTATTATTTGCGGTTGCGGTTATAACCGTGCTTATGGATCGACAGTTTGTCTTGTGACCTAGTATGTATTTAGTTGTAAAGAAATAATATTAGAGAAAACGGCTTGAGTTTACTATGCTTCTCTATCTATTAAGATATGTACATAAATACAAAACTACGCAACGTTATACAAGTACTTTAATAATAATCAACCTTATTTCTGTCTATTATGGTTTCATCATCATCATCATCATCTCAGCCGTAGGCGTCCACTGCTGAAAATAAGTCTCCCCCATGATTTTTAAAAGGACCAGTTGGAAGCGGCCTGCATCCAACGTCATCCTGCGACCTTCATCAGGTCGTCTGTCCACCGTGTCGGTGGACGACCTACGCTGCGCTTGCTGGTCCGTGGTCTCCACTCCAGAACCTTTCGGTCCCATCGGCCATCTGTTCTGCGTGCTATGTGCCCTGCCCACTGCCACATTTTTCGGCAAGCTTTTTTACTTTCCTTCTTATTCCCTCATCATTCTTCTTATTTTGATTTTCATTATTCCTTTTGTTTCCGATGGTGGCTCACTCCGAGCTTTGGAGACGAGCGAATGCTTGAAGCACGGAACACAGAAATGTAAAAAAATATTCTACTGTCAAGTTTAAGGCAAAGGATGGTCACCCTTAGCCTATAGATAAAAGTGATTTTTTTTATAATATGATTTTCAAAGCATTAAATCCTGCTTAGCGATACCAAACTATGCAATTTTTGAGAGAAAAATACACACCTTCGGACGGAATTCAAATCCGCGTCTTCTAACAATCCGTGTCAGACGCCATGACCACTAATCCACCGAGGAACGAGGTCCAAGCATCGAATTAAACTTATCTGTTTGAATTTAACCATCGTATGGGTACTCCAAATCATTATTATATTTTTTATTGTTTGACCATTTTTATGACAGCAATTTAATTACATTTTTTTGCTCACTTGGGTGAGCAAAAAGTTAGAACCCGAGTACTGCTTTAAGTAAAATAAACTATTGACGGCACCTTCAAAAGCTGTCCATAGCTATTTATGCAACTGTTTACTATATAGACAGGGACTCTGGGAGCACACACGACACTATTAATATAAAACTACTAATATAATAAGTGCCGCCAAAGATGAGACTTGAAAGACTACATTGTTTGATTTGCGCAGCAGACGATTTTTGGTCTCTTTAGCGAAATGAAGTTTGAGGTGAGAAGAGAGCGGGTGTCACCAGGGTAATGTTACGAGCAAGGCACTGCCATCATAAGAATAAGAATTTTACTATAGCATTGCTACATTTAATTCCGAACATTATCAAAAAATAATTGAATGGACATACAAAATGATTGGATACCTATTTTGTACACGACTGTACCTGCGCAAGCCCCCCACTGCTGACGCTCGTCAAGTCTCATTTTTCGCGGTACGATATATAGTCGTATTTATTTTGATGTGTGTGACAATAGGTAGTCTAGCTACTTCCCGAATGGGTTATTTCCAAAATTTATTGTGATTTCAAAATTGGAATAATAAACGGCGAAACATTAGTTTTTCTGGATGGTACTATTAAATTGTGCTGTTATCACTGGAATAGAAACATATTAGAAGAAAGTAAAATTATAAGGCTACAAAATAAAATCAGAGAAACGAATAATTGGCCTTACAGCTAATTTGCCTTTATTGTTACGATAGCATACTCTATTTTGCTATCTGGTTGCATAATATTAGGTTGAAATTTTGTGAAGAATGTAATTATGAAGAAGAGTTTAAAAAACATCTAAATTTATCCGTTATTTTTGAGAAACGGTTTGAAACAAGAAATATGTTTGCAATTTTGGGGGTATTTGGAGAGCATCACCAAACAAATATCTATTTGGAACAATGGCATGGAAAGCTCAACAAATTCATCAATAAAAATACGTTTAATTAGTTTCGTTTACTTAGTGTACTGAAAGTAATGGGTTCAAACGCAGAAGTGCATCAAATTAGGACACAACCGCAAAAAAAACTAATATTTAATGATGATCAGATAAGAACTATTGGTGTAACATATAAAAAATTGAAAATTTTATTTGGTCACGGGATTGAATGAAATGAATTACGATAAATATATTTAAGTTCCAAAAAAAGAAAATAAAAGTCCAAATGGCTTAACTTTGTAGGGCCTTGAAGATGAGCCAAGGGTCCGAAATAAACCAACAAGATTTTTCTTCACTTATTTTTTTTCTATACAAGTAGTTGCGACTGCAGGAAAAAAGTTCAAATGGCTCAAACAGTTTTTTTTTTTTTTTTAGGACGGACTAATGCTGTTTGCCTCTACCGGCATAAGGCTCAAACAGTTGAGTCTTGTAGTAGAAGCCTAGGGTTCGAAACGGGTTGACACTATTGCTATAGTTAGCATCATAATGTAACTTACCAATTGTAGCCGAATAAGTGATAGCACAAAAATAAGCCGCAGATACATCAGTCGCACATTTTACCCCATTCGCACCAGTTTCATACATTTGTAGAATTCCTTGCTGAAAATTAATAAAGATATTTAAATTCGTGCATAGGCGTACGTACGTACTTATTATAAAATTATAAAGTTATACTTTATTAACTCTTGATGCAATTTATAGTTATTTATTAGGTTATTAGTAATGTTATATCTTTTCTTTACATATAACTATAGTTAAGGTGAAATTTGTACATAAAAGCTAATTTAAAAAAATTAAATGACTAAATGAAATTAGTAGAATCCAAAAATGTAGTTTTTAGATTTTTTTCTGTCTGTAATTATGTGTGACTTCATTACGCAATAACTGCGGGAGGGATTTTGATGCCGTTTGCTAATTTTGGAGTTAGGCATTTTTATATTTAGTTTTTTTTTCTATCTCATTTAACACCATGACAATATATTACACGAGAAATATTGCGGTTTTCAACACGCACGTCACAGTTAAATTACGGCGCGATACAGTGTTTTCGTCAAAACTTTAATTACTGCGTAAGGCAGCTCTAAAATTGTAAGGTTAATTGTTATGTGTTAACCATGTTTAAAAGTGGCGTTAACGTGGTTTATAACTTAACCGTTATACTTACATACTCCATTAACTATCATACTCAAGGCAGGAAAGCAGCAATAATTGCGCAACCACTTGAAACATTACAATTAAGTACTTCAAATTTACTTATTTATTTTACGTGAAGTAAAATAGTAGATTATGCACCAAGGGAGTCAAGCAGTGTCTTACGACATGGATGGTACCCTGAATACCCTGAGTGTAACGGGGACTCTTGGCGTAATCTCTGAGCGCAGCGAGGGGATTATAATTTAATTGCCGAGCGTAGCGAGGGAGTTATGAAGAGCCCTGAGTGAAGCGAGGGGTTAAAGCCGCTCGAGACGAAGACAGGCTTTATCCTCGAGGTGCATACTCTACTTTTCATACCTACTGCGAGACAATAAAACTCAGAGCTGTAAAATAGCAGTTATATAGTTAAAAGTAAAATACATTAATATAATAGTTAATATTCATATTGGACTCAGTTGTACTGTTATAAAGGGACAGAATAATATAATTGAAAGTAACATTTTATAAAAAACAGTGTTCTAGACTTTTGCGGTTGTTAACAAAGTTATAATAAGTACTCACGAGATGTAGACCACGAGTATAGTAGGTACAGTTACATGCACCACGTTCAAAATTATAACATTTTAAGGACGTTGTTAAAATAACACCAAACACTAGAGGGCACATAACTTGAAGCTATCTATGACTTGAAGTATGACCTTGTAAATTACGCATGCGCGTTTCTATGGGTTACGAAGCGTAACCCATTGCAACGTGGCGCACTATTCTCTATAGCAGTGTTGCCATATCAATTAAACTATAAATGGCCAAACACTTCTAAAAAGGTTAGAATGTTAAAATATTCGTACGCTGAAATGTGGTTAAAGTGTGAAAAACAAACTCAAGTTTACTTTAAAACGTATTGTTTAATTGTTTAATTATCTAAGATTATTTCAACATAATACCCAATTGAGGTTGATGGTTCTGATTCTTTAGGAATAAGGAAAGAATATTTTTCATGCTTTCCGATTTCATCCAACACTTCCATGGGTAAGAAGCGTACGTCTGCATAAATTGATGTATTCCGTAGATAATGTTCGTTCAGAAATAAGTATTATGTAGATGTGTGAAATCAAGTGCTATGAAATGGAAGTAGGTTTAAAAATAATATTAGTTACATATTCATTGGCTGTAATTTTACCTAACCTTGTCAGTAGTAAGCAGTTACTAAATATGTAGCAAGAAAATTTAGCTAATAATATTCAATATTTTTGGCTAAATCAATCCTAAATGTTGCTATTATAGCCTTATACAGCCAAAAAGTGGCTAACTAGGCAACACTGCCCTATTATACAATCGCGTCTTTTTTCTTTTTTTCTGTATGCTGTCTCCGTACTATGAGTTTTCCTACAATTAACGTTCTAAATCCAAATTACTTTTTACTCCCCAGGGAGTATCATGCAATTTAACAGCCCCGCGTGTATAACGCCTTGCTTTACGTAGAGATTGCGTGACATGTAATGAAACATTTTCGATCAGGTGGTATGAAGAGTAATTAGCAGGATAATCTGTATTTTACATTACTATCCTGCGCTATTTGTATGTCTTTGACGTGTTTTTGCGCAAGCTGAAGGCCTTTTTTAAATCATAGCTGAGTCTTAGTATATTTCGATTTAAAAAAAACATTGGCTGATTTACAATAAAAATGGCAATTTTAAAAAGAAAAATAACAAACCAATCTCAAAAAAATTACGTATTAGAGAATATGTATTATATTGTTTGTATTATATATAGTACTAGCAACTGCCCGCGATTTCGTTCGCGTAATAGGCTCAACCTTCGGCCTTGCCAAAACCCCCATCTTTTCTTTGTTTTCCTTTCATAAGAATCTTTTCCTGACAAAATAAAAATATAAACAAGATTATTGCATCTGTTCTCAAGCTATAGCATGACCAGGAGAAATGGGGGTTTATTCGTATGTATAAAGATAAGATATATAGCGTTAAACTAATGCTATCATGCATAATATTTATGAATCAAAGGCTATAAAATAAAATGAAAAATAAAAACATAAAATGCTTCTAGGCAAAGTGAGGCCGAGTTTGAACCCACGAGGAAATAGAAGCCTTTCATGGCGAGGTCGAAAGCCGAGCTTTAAATGTCAAAAAATGCTAACATAGGTAATGTGTATCATCATGAACATTACTATTAGTACGCGTACTACTGATATGACATGCTACAAATAAACGTTTAATTTCCTTCGTAGGCTTGGGTTTGTTATTAGAAACCAAACCACGCAGTGACATAAAAAGGGTGCAGCGTCTTCCAAGATGCGGAAGGTGTCACAGTTAGCTGGAAAACTAATGGCGTCATCTTAAGTCGTTACTTACTTTTGAGCAATGAATATATCTATAATAATAGGGGAAATCAAAGTCAAAATACAAGATTTTAATGTTATGGTAGAGATGGTTACTGCAATGTGATTGATTGACTGACTGACTTGACAGACAACGCGCAGCCTTAACCGCTGGTAGTAAAACCATAAAATTTGAAGGATGTTTTGTCTCGGCACCTTCCAAGAGATATACTGCCTATTACCCGTCAATCACGGGCGCGACCATCCCGCGCGGTGACAGACGGTGGCGGGGACGAGGTAGCGCGTCATTCTAGCACTCGGCTACACACGAAAAGAAATTTATTGTGCCAGGATAAATCTTGCGATAAGTTGTACTTACTTGTGACGTAATATAGAAGTAAATAAAAAGATAGAACTACTTTTATTATTTATAATTTTTTTATTATGCTTGAGGACAAATTATTAGAAAAACTAAAATTATGATAGATTGTTTTATTATAAATCAATTTCCATATTACTTTCATGTTCACTCTCTGTTTGATCTTCTTCATCACTTTCGTCGTTTTCATCATCGTCATATTCATTCAGTTGAATTATGAATCTAAAAGATAAAAATGTACTATAGAAATAACAAACAACTTCACATAGAATGACCTGATTCCGAGAATCATAGCTTAAGCACTGTGCCCAGTTAAAGTAATAATAATCGATTATGTTAATAAACAATAACGTACCTGTCCATTTCATCGTCACATACTCTATTTGAATTATAATATTCGTCCTTGTTTTTTATGACGTGTTATTACAATCGCGCCACTGTTGAACCAAATAATTAGAAAAAAGCAATTGTGAAGCTTTGAACTTATCTAATTTCTTTTTTTATTACCAACCTCAACAGACTCCGCGGTCCGTACCATTTTATGCAAAAGGTTTTTTTGCAACTTTATCAAATCTAAATACAATTAAAAAGAGACAACATTATATACTTAATTAGAAGACATATGATTTCTTATGTTAAACTACTTAAATAAGGGCTATGTCGTTTCTAATATGCGTCGGCATTCAGAGCAAACCGGTATCCGCAGGCAGCACCCGTTCACGAGTTGACGCATGTGGCAGCCATCGCCTTCCTCAACCATATTTAAGGAAAGATGGCGACCCGGCACACGACGCCACTGCTTGCAGACACCTTTTCGTGAGCGTGTCTGCTCTGTATGCTCATACTTATGCTTTGTTAAATACAGCTTAATTTAAATAATTACTAATATTAACTTATTCGCTTAGGTACCCATATTGCATTGATGCAGGGCCTCAATTACTACTCCGTTTCGATCCCTGATGGCCATTTTGAGGTTGTATTCAAATATGGTTTTGGTGTTTGGGCTTTTACTCACGAGTCGTCCAATGGCATCATCATCATCATCACCATCGGTGTATGTATCGTCATCAATTCAAATTTAGTTAGTTAAACGTTTTCAATACGATTTCATTGCGTTTGCGAAGCACTTTGTATTTAAGACATGTAAAGAGAGACAAGCGCGATGATAAGCGCAAGCAGGCTTCCTGGGGCTGCTACAAAAAAGAAGCCCTCCGGAATGTCGACATCACAAGGATATCGGTAAATGGATATGTTCGGTGACGCAGCTAGTCTGTCGGGTACACGCGTCATGGCGTGACGTGCGTCCGCGCAGCTCAAGCAGAACAACTAGATTGCAATATGGCGGTTGTGCTAGTATTCTAAAACGGAAAATAAATGCAATAAATACTGGTGTGAAGTGCTGTGTTGGATTAAAGCGTCAGCTGGAGCTGATGAGAGCCGTGGGGACATCTTTTAGGTAAGCTAATATTGTTTACTTTACAATAAATTAACAGTCGGATGCTCTCTCTCGTCGATAATTAATATTATTTAATTTTCGTTCACTCTTGATTAGCACATTCAAACTTAAGTTCAATCAACAAATAGGGTTGTGCTTTGGTTCCGTCGATAATTAATATTATCTAATTTTCGTTCACTCTTGATTTGCACTTTCAAACTAGAGTTCATGAACAAATAGGGTTGTGCAATTGTTTCCGTCGATAATTAATATTATTTAATCTTCGTTCACTCTTGATTTGCACATTCAAACTAGAGTTCAATCAACAAATAGGGTTGTGCAATTGTTTCCGTCGATAATTAATATTATTTAATTTTCGTTTACACTTGATTTGCATATTCAAACTAGAGTTCCATGAACAATTAATAGGGTTGTGCTTTGGTTGCGTCGATAGTTAATATTATTTAATTTCTGTTCACTCTTGATTTGCACATTCAAACTAGAGTTCAATCAACAAATAGGGTTGTTCTTTGGTTCCGTCGATAATTAATATTATTTAATTTTCGTTCACTCTTGATTTGCACATTCAAACTAGAGTCAATCAGCAATAGGGTTGTGCTTAGGTTCGGTCGATAGTTAATTTTATTTTGATTTCGATTATTCTTATTTCGGAAAGTTTTAAAGTAAGATGTCTTACGTACCTAAGCGCGGTCTTCTTTCAAAGAAGAAGAAATCATTAGAGACTTGTGAGCTGACTAATAGTGACTTACCCGTATTACAACGTAAACGTACATTAGCACTTAGCCGACTACGCAAAACTTTGGAAGTGGCTCATTTAGCAGTATTGGACTCGTCTCGCGTGGATAAATTCATGGCATATTATTCTGCGGTGAAGAAGTATGCTGATAATTTCGAGTAAGCGCATAGCGACATTCTGAGCATTGTTAACGATGCGGAGGCAGAAGAAGAAGACATTATTCGTAGCGTGTTCGATGATTTTTATTTCCAAGTGCTCGCGAATCATCGTCAACTAGTTCCTCATTCTGCCTCTGGGGAGTTGCCCACACAACATTGTTTACCTACGTCCGCTATTCAGCTTCCCAAGATCGATCTTCCACGGTTTCATGGTAACATCAATGAGTGGCCTATGTTTTACGATGCGTTCAATTTGCTCATTCATTCGAATGAATCACTAACAGACTCGGATCGTATGCAGTACCACCGAGCTAGTTTATTCGGGGATGCATTAGGACTTATTCGTACCTTTCCGTTAAAAGGCACTTACTATGCTGAAGCCTACAAAACACTAGTAGTTCTATATCGTGACAAACGTGAACTCGCTTTTACTTGTTGGCGAGAGATGCAAAACATTAACTTGAAGGTAAGCTCACCTACCGAATTAAGACGCGTGTTGAACCTTTTTAATGAAAATTTGATTATTCTAAAAGGTCTTTACTTGCCGACGGATCATTGGGACTTTGTTCTATGTTATCATTTGTTATCGAAGTTGGATTAATTATTAATACATAGATCAGAAGATTAGCCAGTTGAAGTGGCAGTGGGCAGGGTACATAGCACGCAGAACAGATGGCTGATGGGGCCGAAAGGTTCTGGAGTGGAGACCACGGACCGGCAAGCGCAGCGTAGGTCGTCCACCGACACGGTGGACAGATGACCTGAGGAAAGTCGCTGGACGACGTTGGATGCAGGCCGCTTCCAACCGGTCCTTTTGGAAAATCTTGAGGGAGGCCTATGTTCAGCAGTGGACGTCCTACGGCTGAGATGATGATGATGATGGTACAGTACACATCTGCCTATAAAATCCGTGGCGGCCCTACAAGGATTTTTAATGGCATCATGCGCAGTGGCCATTTTCCTAAAAGCTGGAAAATAGAAAAGGTAGTCGTCCTGCCTAAGCCCGGAAAAGACCCCAAGAAACCCTCAAGCTATAGACCAATAACTCTCTTAAGTACCATCTCGAAGCTCTTCGAAAGATTGTTATTGGTCAACTTGTAGCCGCACATTATTCCCAGAGCAGAACAGTACGGGTTTAGGGCGGAACACTCGACTACTCTGCAAGTCACCAAGATGGTTGGTGATATGGCCACTTGCGCAAATAAGAAGGAGTATGTCACAGCAGTCATGTTGGACATGAAGAAGGCGTTCGATAGCGTATGGAATGAGGGTCTCATCTACAAACTATCGACGTACACAGCACCCAAAATAGTGGTTGAAATCATCGCGTCCTTCTTACAAGACAGAAGAATAGTGGTGTCCATTGAAGACGCGATTTCCACGGAGAAACCAGGGAAGGCGGGGGTCCCCCAAGGAAGCTGTATCTCGCTAGTGTGCTACTCGTGGTATACCGAACACATACCGGTCATTGGGCACGCAAAGCTGGCACTATACGCGGATGATGCAGCCTACTACGCAACCTGGTTTAAAAAAGAGAACGCAGTGAACCGCCTACAACCTACTATGGACGCCCTACCGGAATGGTTACGGAAGTGAAGGCTGACGGTGAATGTCGCCAAGACCCAGGCAATTATCACAGGAAGATCCAATCTACCCACTCGGCTGAAACTCATGGGTGAAGACCTTGAGTGGAGGACAGAAGTCCTATACCTCGGAGTGAGCATCGACAGGAACCTCAGCTTCCACCAACACGTATAACGCACAATCGGGAAGGCGACAGCGGCCAGAGTCAAGTTACTGCCAGTCTTTAGCTCAAAGCTATAAAAGGTCAGGCGTAAAACTCACTGCTCGTGACAATCGTTTATTGTAACGTCTACTTCGGCTGATTTACAGGAACAGAATGGCCTGCCTTTCGCTTACTCTTGTCTTTTATAGGCGCTATCGACTCGCCCCCGTCCAAGATGGACGGCGGAAGTACGTCAACAGGTGAAAGGCGAGTCATTTAAATAACTTATATCAATCTTAATACAATATTCTCTTTTAATAACGTATGTCTGTCTTATGTATATCTTAAATAATCATATGACATTTAATTACTTATTTATAAAATGTTATCTATACCAATTGATAAATAGGAATTAAAGTTATAAGCAATTGACTCGCCATCAGTGATGGCGGACCGGATATAGACTGAGGATATTATAAATTAACTAAAATACAGTTCACACATCATTGTTATGATTATTGTTATACATATTTATAAATAAATGCTTTATTGTTATATTTATATCTGCATTATTAAAAGTATCTAATAATGATAAATGCAATCTGCGGACTTTTAACGTCCGGTACGGCATCTTGTAACGGCGGAGCGGTTTCGGAAAATATGCCTAGCGAGTGTTCAAACTACGTTATAAATGTGATTCTAACAAAGCTACCACGCCGGACCATGGTTCTGATATACGGTTCTTGAGGGGTAGGTCTACTACGTCAAATTTACTATTATGTAGTGAGTTCATATCAAAATTCATGGGTGGTGCTTCTGAAGTAGATGTTATTTATACGAACTATACGAAATGTTTTGATCGTATAGATAACTTAATCCTTTTTAAGAAACTTTGTTTAATAGGTATTAGAGGCAACTTATTTAGGTGGTCCTCATCGTACGTTAGTAATCGGTCTCAGACTGTTGTGTTAAGTGGCTATTCCTCCTCGCCAATGAGTATTTCTTCTGGTGTTCCTCAAGGATTCTTGCTGGGTCCTTTACTCCTTTAAAACATTAGTATATTTAAAATAATACATACTAAGAAAATTTATTTATTTATCTTCACACATCAAAAATGCCAGGAAAATCAAAGACATGACACCAGTGCCATATAGTAATGTAACTAATATGACTTATGAGTAGGTATGTACTTACCCGATAATAACTTTCTCGTTTATATCTGTACGTATAGTCATAATTTAAGATTTATATAAAAAACAAAAATTGTATGCTAGTTATTGGTGTCGATTCTGTTACATATCATAATTTAAGATTTATATAAAAAAATGTATGCTAGTTATTGGTGTCGATTTTGTTACTTTTATTGAACAAGTAGATCGATACAGATAGCTATTGTAGAACTAAGTATGCAGTTGTACCCCGAGTGTTCCCGCCTTGCCGTGGCGGGGGGGCTCAGTAGCCGTGGCTTGGGTCACCACGGTGAAGCTAAGAGGAACCAATGGGCCTGCCAGTGATAGCCGATAGCTGGCGGGCCCGAGGTGGGACCGCACCTAGGGGCTTTGCCCTCCAAGTCTACACGGGAGCGGTCACTGTAGGTAGCGGTGGTGTATGGGTGCCACTGCAACTAAGGCGGGCTGCGGTGTCGTATGGGCGGCACCGCGGCTGAGAGTTAGGGGCCGCGGCGGGAGAGGAGTGCCGGTGTTACGGTGAGCCGCTCTCCCTGCCTTCCGCGGCCTTGACGAGGCCGCCACCGTTAGATGGTGGACGCGATGGCGTCAAGGGGAAGAGGACTGTCGGTATTGAGAGGCGCCACTGTCCCTATCCTCTGCGGCCTAAGTAGCAGGCGGTGGGGCTACTCACCTGATCCATCGTAGGGGGGCTTAGGGCGCCCAGACTCGCGGGAGTCTGGGGTCCTATTGCGGGCTAGGTCCCCCGTGGCGGTTGCGGCACGCCAAGTGTTCTGGCGTGCTGCAAGAGAGAAGGGTCCGGCAACGGACAGCCGCGGCGGGTTCGCGGTCGTAAGCGAAATCTGTCCCGCGTTCCCGCCAAAAGCGGCAGTGACGGAATCCGCAGAGGTTTGGTGGGTATGCTGCCCTTCTGGCAGAGACTCCCACATAACCACCGTGCTCCCCCCGGGGCCGGTGGTATCCATAAAGGATTACTCTGCGTCAAAAAAAAAGTATGCAGTTGTACTGTTAATTTGTTTTAATAATTTAAGCTGTTGTAGTATAAATCCACCGTGACGTCACAGACTGGCTCCAACGGAAGACCAGCGCTGGGTTAAACCAGCATTATGCTGAGTTGGGGACCATTTTATGACATAGCATTAAATTGTAATTCTACTTTCTTACTTTTTTCAATCAATGTTATATGCTGCCGTCATAAATAAATTATATTTCATTCATTTATTCTTTACAATCTTCTTAAACGACATTTCGATATGCTTAAAAAATTCAAAGCTAATATTATATGCGAATGACATGAAAATCTTTAATACTATAAACAGTGCTGAGGATGCTGCCCGCCTTCAGAATGCCCTTGAACGGTTTCAAGGCTATTGCACTCTCAACAAACTAGATTTAAACGTTGCTAAGTGCTATGTCTGTTTTTTTACTCGCAAACTTAATACCATAACGTTTAATTACTCATTGCAGAACACTCTCTTATCTAGGGTTAATAATATAAAAGATCTGGGCGTGACCTTTGACAACAAACTCTTTTTTGAAGTTCACATCGATACCATAGTAAAGAAAGCGTCTAGGGCGCTGGGCTTTGTTTTTAGAATGTCCTCAGAATTTTCCTGTGTAAAAACATTTAAAATCCTATACTGTGCCTATGTGCGAAGTCATCTTGAATACGCTTCTTAAGTATGGAATCCCTGCTACGATACCTATATATCTCGTTTAGAAAGCATTCAGAAAAGATTCTTACGTTATTTACAATTCCGTGCAAGGGTGTACCCATCCGATTACCATGCTCGAGGTCGCAAGTTTCATTTTGTACCACTACAGGTACGGAGGAACATAGCCGATCTCTCTTATCTATTTGGCATTGCAAATGGCTCAGTTGACTGCTCAGAGTTGCTTGGAACGTTGGGAGTACGCACTAATTTGAATGCTAACTTGAGAACCAACTGACATCCTAAACTTCTAGATATACCATTGGCGAAAACGAATTATAGGCAGAATACGTTCTTGATTCGGTCGTGCAGATGTTTCAACAAATAGTCTAGTGAATATGACTTAGATATTTTTTCTACTACTTCCACAATGTTAAAACGCTCACTTAGTGATAAATTTTTCGAATGTTAATTTATTTTAAATGTATACATTTTGTCATTTAGACTAATGCATGATATTTACCTATTACTTAAGTAGCTGTAACGTCGCTTGCACCTATATATCAGAAATAGCTCGGTGGCTTTTAGTTACATTCTGGGAACATACGTATTTTGTCAATTTTACGAGTGTTCAGGATCTGAGGCAGAGCAAATACACATGCACTCACGTACCTGGGACTGCTCCGGACCTCCGTTGATGCTTTCACCTATAATTTTCGCGACACGGGATATCACGTACACAAAATGTATGTCCTTGGTTAAATAAGTTTCTTTCACAGCCGCGAGGCACCAGTTCACACGCGAGATATGTTTTTATGATGCGGTGTTAGTTCAGTGCACGCGTTCGATTCAAGATGGCTGGTTCTTCATACTTGGCAAGCCTTACGCTCCCATTGGACGAGTACGCGGTGCATGACAGTTGGTGTCACTGCGTTTCGCTACTGCCCAATATCTGGTCACTCGAATTTAATTGATTAATACGTTGTAAAGAAAGTAGTTCCCAGAAATAGAAGCGTCTCGCTTTTGCGGCAACGGTACATACCGCCCACCAAAATGCCTATGGTATTTTCTGGTCAAAACAAATGAGAACAATTTGGGGGACAAAATCGAAAGATGTGATGCTCTAAATCTAACTAGATTACGTTTAAGATACTAGAGCTGAAGTTTCAGAAAGGTTCGATAAGTTCGAGACGATTCGATAAGAGATTACTTAATAGAATACGCTTAGATCTATAGAATTACTAACTATTGATACGATGAGTTACATTTGATACGGGATAAGCTAGTCCTCTATAGGTAGAGGGCACAACTTAACGAACGGTCGTTTGATCATGTGATTATTCGCTAGTTTCACTACTGCGCTTCGAGCGATCCTATCAGGGCCGACCAGCAGACTTACTACTCTGGCAAGAGACCAGTGCAGAGGTGCGCGATTGTCGTCTGTGATAATCACCAACGAACCGATTGGTAATGGTTTGGAATTCTTGGTCCATTTGGCGCGTTAGGTTAGAGAGTTGAGATATTCGTGTTTCCATCTGGTCCAAAAATTCTGATGAAATGTTTGTATCAGCTGCCACCGACTAAGCCGACGTAGATTCACATTAGAGAGATCTTCATCGGGGACAGCTGTTAAAGGCTCTAAGGTGAGGAAGTGTACTGGCGTTAGAACTGAAAGATCGTTAGGGTCGAAACCTATTGGGCAGAGAGGTCTGGAGTTTAATACAGCTTTGATTTGCGCAAAAAGGGTAGTCAACTCTTCGAAAGTGAGAACTTGGTCACCGACAACGCGAAGCAACAGCGATTTTGCGGCGCGAACCTGTATTTCCCAGACACCTCCAAAATGGGGTCCTGAGGGAACATTTAGCTTCAAGTCGATCTTCTCCGCGTTAGAGGCCTCCTGCATCAGAGACCATAGTTGGTTTTTAGCACCGACAAAGTTAGTTCCGCAATCAGAATGAATAACGTTACAACGTCCCCTGCGAGCCACAAAGCGCCGAAGTGCAGCGATGAAACCTTCACTCGATAGGCTCGAGACCGCCTTCAGATGGCAGCACTTGGTCACGAGACATAAAAAAAGGCATAAGTACGATTTATCGATTTTAGCACCTCTATGTGATCCATGTTTGATACGAAAATATCCTGCAAAGTCCACGGCAACTACTGAAAATGGCTTGACTTGGTTCACGCGGAACGCTGGAGGATCGCTCATGAACGGCTGCAATGGTTGAGGGTGTGTCCGATAGCATTTTATGCATTAAACGAGATGACGAATTGTACGTTTAGCAGCAATGATCCAAAATTGTTGCAATAGCAGAAAATGTGTGGTGTTGACGCCAGGATGCAAGTAGTTGCGATGAATGAAATCAATGATCAAAAATGTGAGCGGGTGATCAGACGGCAGAAATGCGGGATGCTTATGTTCGTATTGTAAACCTGATCGTGAGATTCTGCTGCTCACCCTGAGGACACCCTGGCTGTCGAGAAACGGGTTAAGTTTTCGAAACGGTTTCGATAATAATAAACTCGATGTTTATGAGCGCATCAACTCCTCATGACATTTTATATATTATTAGAGGTCTCAAAAACACGGAGAGTACGGGATATGACGAAATAAGCACCAAAGTAGTAAAATATGTGGCCGTCATAATATCGCCTGTACTTAGCTATCTTGTTAATATAGCCATTGATGGTGGGATGTTTCCAGATAATATGAAGCTAACCATAGTAAAGCCATTATTCAAAAATAAGAAAAGAGAAAACATGAGTGACTACAGACCAATTGCTCTAGTCCCAGTTTTCTCAAAGATATTTGAAAAGTTTATTTATACCAGTTTATATTCATATATGGAAAAATATAACATTCTTGTAGATGAACAAATAGGCTTTCGTAAAACTAAATCAATCAATTCAGCTATTTATCATTTTATAAAAACAGTAATGACTAGTCGCGATAAACGAGTGCCTGTGTGCGCCATGTATATGGACTTAACAAAAGCTTTTGACTGTGTTGATCACAACTTGCTAGTTAAAAAGCTAGAAGTGTATGGAGTTAGAAGCAACGCCCTTATCTAATCTAATAAAATCTTATCTTGAAAATAGGTTACAAGTTACACAAATTACAACCCTCTGCCCTAAAACGAAAATAGAAAAAAAGTATTTGTCAAAAGCTAAGCTCGTCAGCTTTGGGGTACCACAGGGAAGCGTTCTTGGCCCGCTTCTTTTTATAACCTACATTAATGACATGCCTAAAGCTGTTGATCACCCTATGGTTCTTTTCGCTGACGATAGCACCATCATGTTCGTTGGGGACGAGCATAAACCTTTGCATTCAATAATTAATTTGGCTTTAGATAATATAACAAATTGGTTGACATGTAATAATTTAAAATTAAATCTTGACAAAACAAATACCATGACATTTAACAATATAAATTTGACATCCAAAATTAGTTATATGAATAAGGACATTGAAAATGTATCTGCTACAAAATTTTTGGGATTGCACATTGACTCAGATCTTAAATGGAAAGCACACGCGGAATCAGTATGTGCAAAACTTAGCAGTTACTCATATGCACTATATATGCTAGCTAAAGTAGTGGATCAGCCAGCGGTAATAACATCGTATCACGCTTATGTAACATCTACGCTGCGCTATGGGTTAATTTTTTGGGGGAACTGTTCTGAGAGGGAAACAATATTCAAAGCCCAAAAAAAGTGTATAAGGTCTGTTTGCCACTTATATACAACTGATTCCTGTGAGTATTTTTTTAAGAACTTAAATATATTAACATTTCCTTGTCTATACATTTACGAGACAATATTATTTTTAAGAAACAATTTAACTCTTTTTGAAAACTTCAGAAGCAAACGACACAAAAATAAAATCTGTATGCCTGTACATAAAACAGCTGTATTTGATAAGAGTGTTTTTGGAATGGCCCCTAGGTTATACAATCGCCTACCGAAATCAGTACTAGAATTAGAGAGTAATATTAAGTTCAAAAAGGAATTGTATAATTTACTAGTAAATAAATGTTACTATAAGATAAATGATTATTTAAATGACAGGTCCCTATCATTTTGCCAAAAGGTAATCAATCGGACATTAAATCATAATTACTCGTATGTGTAATAGTTATTAATATGCATATTTTCTTGTTGACATTTATTATTGTAATTTTCAGTTATTTTCTTTGTGTAAATTGATAGATATTAAGGCAACCGATTTACTTAAAGTTTACTGAGTTTAGTTTTAAGATTTGTTTATTTTCTGATAATGCGCTATGATGATGCATGTTAACTTCACTATAAAATTATTTTGTATACCTACCATAATGGTGGAATGTGGAGAACTTTAAAGTTATTTGGAACTATCCATATGTGTACCCATATTCATGCAAATAAAATACTTTGACTTTGACTTTGACTTTGATAATGGTTTTTGATATTTCAGGTTAGAGATTTCTGTTGAAAACGCAGTAGCCTGAACGTGTTTGACTAGCTGCAGCAGTGCGTTATGACGTTCAACGTTGTTGAGAAACTTGTTGCGATTAGCTTGAGCCGGATTGCGACTATTATTGATGAAACGATAGAGGTAAGACACTACGTTGACAAGCTTTTGCAGTGACGAAAATCGAGTTAATAAGTGATCGAAAGGAAGGAGTACGATTTCGTCGCTCTCCGTTGTGGCCAGAACCACAGACTTACGCACTTCAGCTTCTAAGATCTCGTTATCCTCCTGAGATAAGTCGATTGAATTGATAGGCCAGGACTCATGATTTTCCGATAGCCATTTCGGTCCCGTCCACCATAGCGCATTATTCAAGAGTTCGTTCGGCATTTGACCACGCGAACAAATATCTGTGGCGTTGTCACTCGAACTGCAATGATGTCACCAGTTGGTGTCTTGTATATGGCTGACACGATTAGCAACAAACGTGGCCCAACGAAAGGAATGAGAGCGTAACCATGAAAGAACTACAGTAGAGTCTGACCAGAGAAAGACAGCATCAAGCTTTATATGAGAAAGGTAAGTGTCGTGTACAAGTTTATAGAGGTCTGCGAACAGCACAGCAGCGCAGAGCTCGAGTTAAAGGAGCGAGACGCGTTGCAGAGGTACAACACGAGCATTGGAGCATATGAAAAAAACGTGGACCTTTTGTTGCATATCAGTGACGCGAAGATAGAAGGCAGCTCCATATGCGATTTCAGAGCTATGACAGAAGCCGATGAGTTCACATGATACTGTGTCCGCAAACGTGAGTTGACGCGGGATTTTGAGATTAGTCAATGACGATAACTGATCACGATATGTATTCCACGTTCGGATGATCTCGTTTGGGGGAGTTTGATCCCAAGTGCAACCGAAGGTCCAGAGAGTTTGGATCAAGCATTTTATTTATTTATTATTTATTTAAAATAGAAACACCAACAGTATACATATTAAATAAAAACTATGAGTTAACACTTACCATTATATAACTGTTCTGATATGTACACCTTTAACAGGCGTTTGCAGCTTTTACAATTTAACAGTGATAGGAGATAAAAAGTTACATTAAAGTTAACTAAAATTTATACATAAAATATTTACAACAAAGACAAAAATGTCGGAAACCGAAAATTCAATTTCATTGCAATTAGTGTTGTGTAATAATTTTGTTATTTTATTTTTAAATGTGTTTAAAGGGTCATGAAAGATATCAAGATCATTTACGGAAGCATTATATTCATTATATGTACGACATATTCTTATTAAAGGAGAGTTATAAGCTAAGTTCGTTCTAGCATGTGTAATATGAAGCATATTTTGGATTCTATGACGGGGATAGTGGCAAAGAACTTTTAAGGAGATGTGATTTAAAAGTGACGGACAATCGATTAAGCTGTGGATTTGTTAATAGAGAAACGATAGGTCACGAATTTTTCTTCTGTCGCGCAAGTTGTTCATTTTGAAGAAAGCCGAGCGATTAGAATACGGACTTCTGTGTGATATTCCAGAGCAAGAAAAAGCCAAGGATCTTGTAAAGGCTCACTGAATACTTTCAATGCGTTGAGAGTGCAGTGCATAAAAAGGGTTCCACGTTACACTTGAAAATTCCAGAAAGCTACGCACCATATTATTGTATAATAATATGGTGTGTTTTTAATAGTTTTAAATCACCATCTTTGTGCCTGGTGATTTAAAACTTTTAGAATTGTGTCTAATGAATCCGAGCTGTTGGGTCGCCTTTTTAACTATTGAGTGAATGAGCTCTAAAAGATAATTTGCTATCAAGCAACACTCCCAAGTCTCTTATTTCCTTCACCTCCTGCAGAATTACATTATTTAATGTGTAGGCCGAAGAAATAAGTTTTTTTTTTGCGCGTGTACTTGATATAAAAACATTTTTGGACATTAAGGTGCATTTGGTTCAAGTCACACCATTCTTTTATATTGTTTATATCGCTCTGGATGAGATTAATATCTGCATCGCTATTTACTAATTTGTAAATTTTAAGGTCATCGGCAAATAATTTATAATTACAATGTTTTATATGCGCAGTAATATCGTTGATAAAAATTCAGAAAAGTATTGGACCAAGATGAGAACCTTGAGGAACACCTGATTTAGCTAAATATTTTTCATATTCGAATCCATTGGCCGAAACTACTTGTTCTCTATTTGAGAGATATGACCGGAACCAATTTAAGAAGGATCCGTGAAAACCGATAAGTTCTAGCTTTTTGATTAACAACAAATGATTAATTTTATCAAAAGCGCTGCTAAAATCGGTATACACGGAATCAATTTGATGCCCTTTATCTACTTCTTGGGTCAACTTGGAAACAAAGTCAACCAAATTAGTTTCTACTGAACGACCTTTCTTAAAACCGTGTTGCTGATCTGACAAAAGGTGACAAGTATGACGAGAGACTATTGGACAGATAAGTGCTTCAAATAATTTAGAGAAGCAAGATAGAATTGAAATAGGTCTGTAATTGTGTGCATCTTGTACGTTGCCTTTTTTATGAAGAGGTATTTTTTTTGTTTTTTTCCATTCATTAGGAAATTCACCCACGGACAATGAACGATTAATTATGAGTGACAATGGCAGCGCCAGTGAACGGCCACAACGCTTGACTAAGATATTTGGGATGCCGTCTGGACCTGGTCCTTTATGAGCATCTACTTTCTTAATACCTTTCAAGACTTCACGTTCAGTAAAACTCACTCTACCAATGCAGTTATTTTGTCTATAATTATCACATGTATATGCAGTAGGTCCGCTAGGAGCATCCGAACTAAAGACGCTCGAAAAATGTGTTGCTAATATATTTGCTATGTCCTTTCCTGTGCTAGCAATGTTCTGCCCCAAGTGCATTTCAGCCGGAAGTGATGATCGTGACTTCCGTTTCTTTTTAACATAGCGCCAAAAGTCTTTAGGATTCTTACAAATACTCTTTTCGGTTTTATTTAAATAGTTTGTATATAGGGTGTTAATCAACTTACGACTACGCTCTCTCAATATATTAAATTCAATTTGATCACGAGGGTTTTTATATCGTCACGCCAACATGTATAAGCTAAGGTGCGCTTGCTTTGATAACGCGTGACGAGAGAGTTGTATGCATCGTGATAATGCTCATGAGTCATAGGACCACCTTTACCACCAATAACGGATCACCACTGAGAGACGAGATCATATTATATTATAATGGAATTTTTCCGTGTCCGTAAGTCTATCTGAATAATGAATTAACGCGTTGAAAATGTCGAAGTACTTAGGCCACTCTTTAATGTCGCCAGAGAATTAAGGCAACTCGATTTTAGGCAACCTTATATTCGATGAAGATGATGATGATTGCCCACTGCGGAGTGGAGACGTTTCTGTTTTTGTAATTATACGATTAATCGATAAAACCTGGAAATATACCATATCAAACTGTTCCTGCATTTTATCATCTTCGTTATCTTTAGTATCGGACGCTTCAGTTTCAGGACTTACAAGTTGAATAATTGCGAAGTGTGCGCTTTCGAAGTTCGATACGATTTGCTTCAGTTCTTGATAATAAGATAAAAACAAGTCGCGCTGTGGTGAGTCACCCATAGATAAATTACCTATTTCTAAAGCCTTAGCGAGCCGTTTATAAGCAATAGTTCGCTTACGGCGTAATGCTGGCAAATCTTTGGCGGTAAATTCATCCTTAGATTTCGATTTCTGTAAAATACCTCTGCGAGTAGACGACCCTTTAGCAAGAAACGACATGATTGAATATATTTTAATTAAGTCAAACTAATAAAAGTATAAAGCAATACAGATCAAAATAAAACCTGTCAATAGATAAGAGGTAAATTCTGTTGATTCCTAGAAACTTTTAAAATTTTAAGTTTATTTCCGACCTTAA
Organism: Selenia dentaria; assembly: GCA_917880725.1. Taxonomy (NCBI): domain Eukaryota; kingdom Metazoa; phylum Arthropoda; class Insecta; order Lepidoptera; family Geometridae; genus Selenia; species Selenia dentaria. The sequence continues at coordinate 11,762,281 of OU862877.1, read as the reverse complement.
CGATAGGGATATAAAGGTTACAATAAAAACGACGAAAATGCACTCTGCACTTACAATCAGTATAATCAGTATAATAATCAGTATAATCAATTTATTAGTAAATACAATTTACAAGTCAAAAATTACAATTAAATTAGATCAAAATATTAATCAAATTTTTAAAATGATAACAAAATTAAATAATATAGTATAAAATAATAACAAAATAATTAAGCAAAATCATAGTCATTATGATACATTTAAATAATCAACTCATTAAAATGTATATCATCATCACAAATTTAAAAGGTTTTGCTGATGTATTCATTAACATCATAGAACGCCGATGAGCCATGATTTTAACATAACTTTAAAGGATCCTATACTAGCCGCTTTGGTAATATGCTCTGGTTAGCGATTATACACGCTTGGTCCTAACACATGTGTCAACTTTTCTGATTTGACAAGCCTGCGTGCCACAGTCGCGAGCTTGTTCGCATCACGGGTGTTGATGTACTGAGCGTGCAGATCATTGCGAGTTTTGTACATCGAGAGGTTTTGTCTCACATACATTGCCACCTGCAATATTACTATTGAAGGCAACGTTAGTATTCGCAACGAAGTAAAATAGGATTTTACCAACGTCACCTGCGATACTTTAATGATTGCTCTCACAGCACGTTTCTGCATGCGGAAGACGCGCTCTGTATCAGCGGCACGGCCCCACAGCTCCGCTCCGTACTGGAGAAGCGAGTGTACGGTCGCAAAGTAACAGGTGCGTACTGCTTCAGGGGACACCACGCGAGATAGCCGTTTTAGAGCGTAACATGCACTGCCCAGTTTTGTGCAAAGGCTGTCAATATGTGCACTCCAGGTCATGGTTCGATCTATTTGGAACCCTAAGAAGGCGATAGAGTGTACCTGATCTATGGGCGTTGTATCGATAGATACTGCGAGATCTCGGCACTGGCGACCGGAGATAGAGAAATGAATGTAGTGTGTTTTTTTAAGATTCAGAGCTAGTCCATTCCACTTAAACCACTGCGCCACCTGTCGAGTAGCTTCGTTTAACCGGTGTTCTAACTGCTCCAGAGACTTTGCACAGACGACGGCTGCCACGTCATCGGCATACATAAAGATTTCACCTGTCGTAACATGCTCGGGCAAATCGTTAAGCAAGAGTGAAAATAAAATATTTGAGACGGAAGAACCTTGTGCCACGGCCAATACTGTATTCAATGGGTCTGACTTTGTTTCGCCTCTGTCGCCGACCACCACCTGAGATCTGTTGCGTAGAATGTCAGTCAAGAGTGAATGCGCTCGGCCTCCAATCCCGTAGTGCTGCAGCTTGGAAGAGAGAACTCTGTGATCTGCGACGTCGAATGCTTTCGACAAGTCGCAGCACAAAACTGCAACCTGCTGTTTCTTCTCACAAGCCAACAGCACGCGGCGAATGACCTCACGGGTGAGAGATGTAGTGGAGCGCCCGGCACGGTACGCGTATTGGCGCTCAGACAGCGCGCCCGTCACCACTAGGTACTCTGTGAGTCGGGTGCTTATGCCGTTTTCCAGAACCTTGGCAACAGCTGGAATTATTGAGACGGGGCAGTAGCTGTCGATATCTTCGCGCTTCCCCTTTCCTTTAAACAGAGGTGAAATTTTACTTATTTTTAGAGTGTTAGGGTACTTTCCTGTTGATAAACAGCGGTTAAAGAGGATGGCCAAACACTGAGCAAGTGTATCCGCAGCGGCAGACAAAAGTTCCATTGATATACCGTATATGTCTCTAGTGGGCTTATTCGGTATTCGGGATGTAATAATTCGAAACACTTCAATAGCAGTAAACCTCACTAGCCTCAGTGAGCAATCTGGCTGAGGGCGCGTGGCCACAAGCGCCGCAACTGCATGCGGTATATCAGCTCGCGGGGCGCCGCATGAGGCCGCAGCGCTTACAAATCTTGCATTCATCGCATCAGCGGCCGCTTTATGGGAGGAAAATTTCAAGCCAGTGATGGGGTCTTTAGCGACATCTGTAAAGCTAGTTGAACTGCGAGTGCTAACACCCCTTTCGGTATTCACGATACGCCATATTGCCTTGTGTGAGTTCGAACTGTTGCGGATTTGATTTTCAAAATAACTAAATTTTTGAGTTTCGATGTGGCTCTCGTACTGTAAAGAAATTTTCTCTATGAATGAATTTAAATCGGAACCTGGATATTTTTCTTGCAGTTGTAAGACCTCAAACAGCACTCTTTTAAGTCTAGCAAATCTTTTGTGACCCAAAATTGTTTTTTTACATGTTTACGTTTAAACGGGAAACATACTCGTATGATAAATTTATTATTTATTATATTTATTATCGACTTCGCTAAGTTCTCCACATGTTGACCATGCGTAGAAAATATTTCCATCCAATCTATACTGCAGGTAGCAGCTCTGAAAGCCAAGCGATTAGCGTGCGAGTAATCTCTGCTGAGTCGAGTAAGCGGAGGCGGTGTCGCGCACACGCACGAGATCGCGACTCGCACCGCGCAGTGGTCGCTGAGATTGGTGACCAGCGGCGCTGTCGTTACAGACCCTCGCCTTAAGTTACTATACACGTGGTCTAGGCATGTAGATGTCGAGTTTGTTATTCGTGTAGGTAAATCAATTTCCATGTGTAGATCGCGTGACGCCAGTATGTCGGTGAGTCCTTTTCTAACAGAGCATAACTTCCCCAACCAATCAATATTAATGTCACCAACAAGCAAAAGTCTTTTACTATTTTCTGAGGCTTTCTCGAGAAGGGGTTCCAGATGAGTCAAGAAACTAGATGAACTAACTAAATTAGTTCGGTAAATACATACAATTAAAATATCATAGTCAATTAGATCAACAGCGGATACCTCACAGTACCTTTCTGTTGACATTTCCGTCAATTGTGCACATTCAATGCATTTCATACTATTTTTAACAAATATACACGACCCACCGTGTTCCGATTGAGTCCTGCAAAATTTTGATACTAAAGTGTATCCGTCTAAACTAACACATTTTATTTTTTCTGCACTTAGCCAATGTTTCGTCAAGGCCAACACATCGCACTTTAACTCGTCGCGTAGAAGTACCTCCAATCGTTGAGTTTTATAGTCGAGAGAACGTATGTTTTGGTGGCATATCACTAAATCGCTGTACGTTGTATACCGTGCAGACTGTTTAAACTTACAACCCTTGTCAAAATTTGTAGACCGGTTTTGTAGAGTTTTTTTTCCGTCGTCGGGTCGATCATCAGACACCAGAGTATCCGCGCGTGCCACCCCGCTGCAGGCGGGGACGCGCAGGAAACCAGTCCGCGAAGCGAACTCCAGGAGGCCACGCAGTTGGTGACGTCACTTTTTCATAAACGCCTTCCGGCATCCCGATGACGAACGACGCATGCAACTCTGATTTTATAATTCTCTTTTCCACACTGTACTGGGATCGAGTTATCTTGTTCAGGAAGCAAAGTATCTGTTCAGTTGTTGTATCAGGCTTGAAAGACCATGCTTGAATAAATTTACTTCTCTCTGCGGCTTGAAGATCGTCTAAGGTACTGATTCGCTTGTGCGTAGACTAAACTAAAATTCTCTAAACTATGGTAGTTCTTATTATGTTAACACTCAAATCTACATTCGAGTAACACTTAGAATGATAATTCTAAACATATGATTATTCTATTCAAATGTGGGTAGTTTTACATCAGTTTAGATTAGTTAAGAGAGCACGAACTTGCATGACGATTAAATTTGCACTAAACATACCCACAATTAAACAGAAAGGCCAAATTGAAGAATTGTCACTTGCATGCATTATACGAATTTGGACTTAAGCATGAACACAATAAGAACTACCACATATTTACTAAAAATAGATTTTAGTTCGCTAGTTTAGTTTGGTGTTCGGAACAAGCGAATTACTACCAATAGCTTTGCCCGTCCCTATAGTAACGGAGCGTTGTTTCTTAATTCTATTACGTCGGCTGACTAATTGCCACTGTTCTCTGCTATTCTCGTCCTCCGGAATACTGATCTTCTTCGACAAAGCCGAAGGTGTTGTCCCAGAGTTCCCGTCATTCGCTTTTTGCTGGCTTGTTTTGGGCCCATTGGTGTTAGCTACCACTTTACTAACTTGATCAACTGTGGTTGACGTTTTTGCATCTGGTGTGTGTACATTGCGCGGTTTCTTCCCAGCGCCGGCCACTGCCGCTATAGACAGCGATGCTTTCACACGCGCAGTCCGCGCGGTTCGTTGAGTCGCTGCTGCCGAGCCTTCTACCGTGGTAGACGGGGCAAGCGAACTAGATTTGAGGGTATGGTTTGGGTCACCTGGTAAAATTAGTTTCGCAATACTGCCGTGTAATTCACTGATCCTCACTTTGTTCACTAAGGTAACTATTGTCTTTTGTAATTCACGCACTAAGGTTTCAAGTGGATTTCCGGGCATTTTCGATTAAAATATATTTTTCGAAAGCGGAGCTAGTTTACGTGTCACTATCACGCGGACGGCCTCAATACGTCATCTTCCTAACCTTCCGCTACGATAGTGTGAGTACTGTGTGCGCCTGTGCGCGTGCCTTGTGATGACGAAAATATTGTAGGTAAACGAAGCGGTCGGAACGAAAATTTGCAGTTTGACGGTCGAGTTGTTATTTCAATTTACCTTCAACTTGCAGAGAGAAAATAAACTACGAAGACGATTTTACAATGAAAGTTTGAGCATGTATTGATGAAGTATTTTGGTAGGTAATCAATGTGTAATAAACGAATAGGTATTTTATGTAAGTTTATTTAACATTAACGATTGTGAAGAATGAATTATAGTAAGCCGATAAGATATTATTGTGTACCGAAAAGTTTGACTGATTGCACAATAGATCTTAAAATAATTCTTAATACCTAATGGTTCATGTTATTGTGCGATTTTGATGTTGGTTTGCGAGTAATTATTAGATAGTTGAACTAATAACGATGAATGAATTATTGTAAGCCGATGAAATATTATTGTGCACCGAGTAAGATTATGTGATTGCACAACAATAAGTAGGTAGATAAATTGTCATAAAAACTTCCGTGAGAACTCATAGTTAAATGGTTAAACCGGCAAACACTCACGTTTATCATCTAGTCGTTATATTCCGACCGGTGTTCGGGCAGTACTGATGCCCATCCTCATGGAGAGCGTGGTCTAGCAGCGAAGGCCGCTAGTCGCTTACAATAGTTCACGGTTTTGTTTTGTGATGTGACTGTTGAATTGGAATAATTACAAGCCGATAGAATTAAGCTTCAATGAGATAGTGATTGCTTAATTAGATCTTGCAATAATTCTCGATTGTCGATGGAAAGAAATATTTTCGATAATGAAATTTTGTGAACGTAAAAATATGACGCGTAAGGTAGAAAATGGCGGTATGATGAGATAGCTTATAACGCAGTAGATAACGGTTTATTGATTTTGATTGATGTAGATATTAGTTCTAAGCTACGTTATTACGATTTATGATCAGAAATACCAAACGCGTCCGATGATTGGGATTATTTTAAGTGAAAACGTCCAGAGTTTCGGCACCAAAAAGAAATATGTAACGTCGCTTGCACCTATATATCAGAAATAGCTCGGTGGCTTTTAGTTACATTCTGGGAACATACGTATTTTGTCAATTTTACGAGTGTTCAGGATCTGAGGCAGAGCAAATACACATGCACTCACGTACCTGGGACTGCTCCGGACCTCCGTTGATGCTTTCACCTATAATTTTCGCGACACGGGATATCACGTTCACAAAATGTATGTCCTTGGTTAAATAAGTTTCTTTCACAGCTGCGAGGCACCAGTTCACACGCGAGATATGTTTTTATTTGCCCTTTTTATGATGCGGTGTTAGTTCAGTGCACGCGTTCGATTCAAGATGGCTGGTTCTTCATACTTGGCAAGCCTTACGCTCCCATTGGACAAGTACGCGGTGCATGACAGTTGGTGTCACTGCGTTTCGCTACTGCCCAATATCTGGCCATTCGAATTTAATTGATTAATACGTTGTACAGAAAGTAGTTCCCAGAAATAGAAGCGTTTCGCTTTTGCGGCAACGGTACAGTAGCAGATGTCCATCAACTTGTGTTGTTCACGAGTAGTAAACTACTCGTTCATTCGTATTCAGTTCCTATATGTGGAATTTTTTAACTTGCCTTCAGTTGTACAACCTGTTCTGTGTTTTTAATTATAGCTGGCCGTTAATTTCCCAAAAATTATTAAAATAAAAAAAAAAAAAAAACTTTCCACTGAGTAAACCGATTTTCAAAATCGTTTTTTTGTTTGAATGCTGGTGCTTCCCGTGTGTGTAGCTCGGTTTCTGCTAACGAATCTTATATGGCAAGTATTGGCCTCTCTGTCAACCTGGACTTAAGATCTTCGAAAACTTGATTCCGACTCTCACGCCAGTCCCACACAGCACCCTTTTTAAGCAGCTTGCTGAGCGGGAAGGCTAATAATGCAAAGTCCTTGATAAATTATCGAAAATAACTTGCAAGCCCAAGAAATTGCCGAACATGGACTAAGTTCTCAGGCCGTGGGAAGTGCTGTACGCTCTTAATCTTACCTTCGCCTGGCTTTATACCAGCAGCGCTTATCTCGTAACCAAGATAATTGATCTTGTCACGGAGAAAATCACATTTGGCCACGTGTGAGGTTGGCCTTCTCTATCATTTGCAAAATTTCCACCAGACCTTCAAGTTTCAGCAGGATGACTGCCAAAGATGAGGATATTATCGATATACGCATTTGCCTTCCCGAAACGAACGGATCTCAAGTGAGTGTATTTATCATACGTTGAAATACAGCTGGTGCGTTCTCTAAGCCGAACGACATTCTGTTGAATTCGTTCTGGCCGTCCGGAGTGACGAACGCCGTAAGACGCTTACTCTGCTTGCCAACACTAACCTGACTTTCATCAAACCTTTCTCCAACAACTGTAGATCCTATCTTCGATGGCTCTTCAATAATTCTATTCACAAAATCTACACTATAAACACGACAGAATATGGAACCTTTTGGTTAGGCAAAAATCTAAACATGGGGTGACTACTATGTCGATACCACCATATTTAGCAGCATAAATGCCTCCAAATATAAAGTACTGCCTATTGGGGTTCCCAGCTATGCTGTTTGTTACCAAAACGCTTCCTGTAAGAGATGGATCTACCTGTAATCGAACGGTAGCTGCACCGTAAAGCTTTAGGTTAACAGCAGATTTAGCCTTTATTGAATGCTCTATATTATCGTCAATATCTGGTTGCAACAATTCATTACCTATGCTATAATATGAGGCTGCTCTGTATATGACTGGCATATTAACAATGGTTTGTCTAGTTATTCTATGCTGCTGAGCAAAAACCTTATCTGTACTTATATTACGTACACATTGGTACTACAGCTGATCAAGTAACGGCCCATCTGAATAACATCTGTCCGGGTAATAAATGCTATACTGAGGCTTTGAAATCCCGCGGCGACTACGCCTCATTCAAGTTGACAGTGCTGACGTTGAGAAGTAACTCTTGCCTGAGCACTGGCCTGAAGATGTCCATATTAAACCCTGGCGTAGTGGATTTCGCAACTCACAAACTGCCGAAAAAAAATCTGAAATATAAGTACTACTCGCTATATTATCAGAACGTTAGAGGCCTCCGTACTAAGCTCAATGAAGCTAAGACGGGAATCTTGGCGTCTTCGGCCGATATATAGGCATTCACGGAGACATTCCTTGTATCTGGCGTATACGACGGAGGGTACACGATCCTGCGACACGACCGCGCCTGCGACCACGGCTGGGAAGGAGTTTTTCTGGCGACAAAGGAATCGCTTAACTTGCAACGAGTAGTCGACATGGAAGCCTATTCTGACGATGTTGAAGTAGTGGTCGGGTTATTCACCTTACAATATAAAAATTTATTGTGCTGTGTTGTGTATGTGGCTCCGTATTCGAGTGAAGAAAAATATTTAAATAATTTTAGTGTGCTAGAGAATGTGTAAGCCAAGTTTCCAAAATTAGATACTATAATTTTAGGCGATTTTAATTTGAATTTGTGTAGTCAGGATATTTGGATGCACTATGACAGTATAGACAATAAACAATAGACAGTATTTTATTTGTAGCAAAAAACATTCAAAGATACACACATTAACAAGATATAAAATGAACGAAGTAAAATTTGTTTTTTGCCACAAACCGGTCCCTACTCAGCAGATGCTGGTCTAAAACCAGCGCTGGTCTTCCGTGGAACCGGCAGGTGACGTCACGCACGGGTGGAATACACGGTGCACGTACGAGGTAACAAACAAAGACAGTCACAATAACAGAAAACATCAAACAAGTTATGCACCACTAACCAATGTAATACAATGGTTATAATATAAAAACAATACCTACCCAATAATAAATCTATAAAATATATAACGAGTAAGATATACGTACTTATAACATTACATAAAACCTTTAACTAAGCCTACATACCATAGAACGTAAATCAGTTACAGATTTATTTGTACTCCTTTTTATCACTTTATATGCACTTAATTAGATAGCACTGGTGTCGTTTCGTAGCTCTTCCTCTTTTTGGTGAGAGCAAAATAATATTTTCAATTTAGCTCTGAAAGTGTTTATACTCTGCAGGTTCCTTATCGGCGGCGGAATATTGTTCCAACACTTAGTCGCTGCATAACGGAAACTACCACGGATTGGCGACTAGTGTTGCGACTAGACTTCCATGACAACTTTTCGTACAGATAACTCGGAGATTTTTATTTTATGACACCAAACATAAGGCAAGCCAGGTGTAACTTGCGACGATGCATCATCTTTAAAAGCTTATGCTCATTTAAATATGGGGACACATGAGATCTCGGTGGAATATCGAAACAAAACCGGGCACAAGCGTTCTGAACACGTTGTACCAGCTTTTTAGTTTTGGTTAATAATCGAGGACCAAAAACTATGTCTAAGTAATTTAATTTTGATAGGACTAAAGACTCCACCAGTTTGATACGCAAATCTTCTTTTAAAAATGTTCTAATCTTATATAAAATGTTTAGTCTGTAAAAGCAATTTTGAACACAGTTTGCTATATGTTTTTCGTAACGCAGTCCATAATCCATAACTAAACCTAGGTTTTGGGCTTCATATACCTGTTGAATGGGCTCCCTTATGAGCATGATTCTAGTGAATGAACTGAGACTGTCAAGCTGATGTTTAGTACCAAAGATCAAGTATTTTGTTTTAACAGGGTCGAGCAGCAGGCAGTTATCACTAGACTACGCTGCTATTCTCGCGAGATCACTATTAATTTTACTAATAGCTACATTAATATCCTGAGGTTTGCATGATATGTAGATCTGAATGTCATCTGCATATAAGTGGAATTTGCAGTCTATGATATATGTTCCTACGTCTGCTGAGTACAAGCTAAATAAACCAGGCCCCAAAACGTAACCTTGTGGTACCCCTCTATTTACACTACATTTATTTGATAACAAAGAGGAGCCATCAGTGCAGGTTAGTTTTACAGATTGGTAACGTTTACTTAGGTAACTGTCAAACAACCGTATAGCTTCCTGATCGAAACCGTAGTAATTTAATTTAGAGAGGAGAAGATTAACATTAAAGAATCGAACGCCTTCGAAAAATCTAATAGAACTAAAATTGTACACATGCCTTTATCTTGTGCGTCAAGTATGTCGTCAGTGACATCAAGCAAAGCTGTTGTTGTACTGCGACCCTTTCTAAATCCTGATTGAACTTCAGGCAAAATATTATTTTTTTCAAGGTAATTTTTCAATTGCGAACATACTGCCTTCTCCAAGATTTTAGACATACACGGTAAAATACTTATAGGTCTAAGATCTTTTACGTCAACTGGGTTTGCAATTTTTGCTAACGGTCGAACAATTGCATGCTTCCATACATCTGGGACCGTTTCAGTAGTAATAGAAGTATTAACAAGCGCCAGTATGGTATCTATTGAGTACGGGAACGTCATAATCAGCATGTCTAGATAAATAGCGTCACATCCTTGAGCATTAGATTTGAGACTTCGAATTATTTTAATCAACTGGTCAAGACTTACTAGCTCGTTGTGAAACACTGCATCGCTAAACCTGTGTTGCTAAAAATATGTCAGGCATGAAATTATAGTCAAAGGGTTACCAGGTATATTTAGAAAATAGAGATTTATAACGTTAGGGTCATTAAAAGAAGTTGGTAGTTCCGTGTTTTTGTTAGGTAATAAATTGTTTTTAAGGTTTTTCCAAAGAAGTTTAGGGTTAAGCAAGTTATTATGTATTATTTGTTTAAAATAGGCTGATTTCTCGTAAAAAAGAGCTTTGTTAACTGTGGATTTTGTAGTATTTTTTTTTTGATTCAGATTTAGTGCTATAGAAATCTGTTGCAGCCTCATCACGCAGCCTCATCATAATTTTTATTGTATCTGTAATCGAAGGATAGGATCGATCGTTAACATTTGTAGTAGACTTAGGATAAATATAACAGTCAGTGAAAAACTGACTTTGCAGCAGGCAGTTCGCTGCCAAAAATCTTTTTTAGGTCTAATTGTGACCGCACCCAAAAAGCTGATTTGCCTGTCTCTTGACGCACGAATATACGCCCGTCCCTGGTCCAAGCATATTTCCAACAGTGGGTACGGGCTTTCTCGCGCGCCTCGAAAAAAAGCATTTTATTATGCTTGGAGAGCCGCTCGTTGACGTAGAACGTAGTTGGCGAAGCTTTGAGTCCCATGCCCGCAGTGGTGGCCCCGCGTCGCACGCGTGCGGCTTGCAGGAACGCGTCGCGCAGCTGGTGGCGCGCGATAAGAATAAGAATAAGAATAAGAATCATTTATTTGCTCAAAATACGAGTATACATACAACACAATAATATGTGCAGGTTGTATTAGATCAGGTGAATATAATATAGACTTACATCGTATTTTGCCCACAGGCGTGCGAATTAGGCGAGCGATGGCATGCATAAAAGGAACATTATTTTTATAATCAAATTAAATATAAACCTCATACAATAAGTCAGTATAATAATAATAATTTGAATATCAATTATGTTATGTAATGTATATTTAAACAATAAATTTGAAGCGATGTCATAAAACAATAACAACAATAATATGTCAACTTAAACTAAAGTCAAAAGCAAAAAAGTCATTAAAGTTATATGATTATTAACGGGATATTTACCGTGGTAAGGTTGTGGAATGAGCTCCCGATATTTCGGCGCAGTTACATGCACCATGTTCACGGGAAGACTGGCAATTGAAAAAGACATTGATTTTATAATAACACTTCTCAATTAGAAATTTTTTTAGAGCCTTTTTGAACAAATTAATTCTTAAGTCTCTTATTTCATTGGGCAACTTGTTATATACAAGGGGACCCATACACACTAAACCATTATTCATACGGGTTGTCTTAGCTCTATGTTTACTGCATTTATTTTGGTCTCGCCTATTTCTTTTTACATATTCTGAGAGTGATGGAAACCGTTCAGGATTACATTTAACAAATAGAGCGACTTCAAATATGTACAATGATGGAAGTGTAAGAATTTTATATTTTTTGAAATAAGGTATGCAGCTATCAGTCTGTTTTAACCTAAACATCGCTCTGATGCAAAGTTTTTGCCTCTTAAAGATTATCTCATTATTGGTAGAGTTACCCCAAAATATATCCCGTATCTTAAAATGGATTCAGCTAGTCCATAGTAAGCGGAAAGTAATGTATCAATGTTCAGAGTAGCCGAAAGTTTACTCAAAGCATGTGCAGCGCTATTGATTCTTTTTGACAGACACTCTATCTGAGGCTTCCAGTTTAGTTTCCTATCTACAACTAATCCTAAAAATGTTGCCTGATCCACTTCGTTAACAATGTTACCATCATATTTTGCAGTAATATTGGATTTCTGTGGGCCTCTTTACTTGAAAAGTATTATATTGGTTATACTAATGTTAATTTTTAAGTTATTATTATCAAGCCACGCAATTACAGAACTCAAAGCATTATTAATGTCAGTTTCATAGGAGTCAATATTTTTTTTCGCGGTATCGTTATTGTGCTATCATCTGCAAATAATGACATTTGCTGGGTTGTGGCACTAGGTAAATCATTAATATAAATTGTAAATAAAAGTGGACCCAGGACGCTGTCTTGTGGAACCCCGTAAGTTACAATTCATACATCTGATCGTGATACCACTTCTCATGTTGTTTTAAAATTTATTCTGTTTATTTCAGTGATTTGTGTTCTATTAGATAAGTAGGACTTTATTAAATCTAAAATATTGCCACGTATTCCGTACGTTTCCAGTTTATTTTTCAAAATTTCTTGATCAACGTAGTCAAAGGCTTGCGTCATATCACATAGAATCGTGCATACTGGTGAAGTTTTATCGACGCATTGTAAAACTGGTTTTATGAAATCATAGATGGCCATTATGATTTTTACGAAGTTTTATTATTACGAAATCCTTTTTGCTCATGATTAAATATGTTGTTGATCTCTAAATATGTATTTAGTTCGTTGTAAATATACTTATCAAAAATTTTTGAAAATATTGATGTAAGTGCGATTGGTCTGTAACAGTCCAGTCGATCCTTGTTTCCCTTTTTAAATAATAGTTTAATATTAATAAATTTAAGAGATTCAGGAAATGTGCCTGTAGTAATACACAGGTTCATTATGTAGCTTAAAGGTGTACAAAGATGTTCTTTCACAGCCTTTATTATTTTGGTTGATACCTCGTCATGACCTACACTATTAGTGTTTTTTAAGTTTTCTATAATGTTTCCAATATCCGATGGTATACTTGGAGCCATGAACATTAAATTTTTTTGAGTTCTAATATTTGAAGTCACGCAATGTCCACAATTTGCAATTGGTTTGATTTTGTCTATGTAATAGTTATTAAATAAGTTTGCTATTTGTAAAGGATAAGTCACATATTTATCTTCAATATTAATTTGAGAGATAGGCTCTTTTGGTAAATGTAATCTTATTGAATTGATAATTTTCCATGCCGCTTTAGATTTATTGGCTGAAGTTTGTATTTTAAAGTTATTCTGTGCACGTTTAGTCAATCTTATTATTTTCTTAAACAATTTAGAATAATTATGAAATTTACTTTCATTTGTTTTACTGGGGTTTAGTCTAAACTTCCATAAAAGTTTTCTCTTGTTTTCACTACACATTTTTATACCACGTGATAGCCATTTTGTTGGTTTGTTTACTCTTATGCAAACATATGTGAAAAGCAAAGGTCATAGTACAATTTAAAACACTGCATAAAATGGTCAAAAGCAGAGTTAGCGTCTGATAAGTTATATAGTACGTCAGACGGAATATTTTCCAGACACATCCTAAATTTCTCTATAATTTCAAGAGAGTAATCACGCTGTTTTCTACGCCAAGATTTTATTAATAAATTTTTGCTAACTGAAAGCTTCACAATTACGGCACAGTGGTCTGTTATTATTAATTCATGCACGTCCGTTTCACAATTCTTTTGAAAATTATACGCCATGTTATCAAGACACGTTTTCTTGGCTAACCGGGTAGGTTGTTTAGTTGCTAGTCTTAAGTAGTATTTACTAAGAAGGCACTCAAAATCTCGTGTATGTTGGGTGTTATTTAGTATATTAATGTTGAAATCGCCAGCTATGACGACTTGATCGTATTTTTTTAAAGTAATTAAACCTAACAATTTCTCAAACTTGCAATGAAACGTACTGAAGTATTTAAATATTGGTACTCTATACACACATATTATTATTACTTTTTGACCAGTAAGTTCAACTGCACAACACTCAAATGTACTTGTCAAAGAAAGTTTTTTAAATTCTGGTATTTCTCTCCATGCATGTTCGCTTTTCACTAAAATACATGATCCTTCTTTATTAACATTAGCTCTACAAAATGACGCAGCCAGTTTGTAGTTAGGGACGTTGAGATACCACTCATTACTCGACATAATGTTATGCTCAGTTATACATAATACATCTGCCGTTATCTCTTTTTTCTAAGTTCATCTAGGGCTACTACTAATCTGTCTGTCTTGTTGATTAGACCGGCTATGTTTTGGTGTAGAATATGGAGATGTTGATTCATGAAAAAAAGGTGACTGACGTTTAGAGTCACGGGTATTTGTTTCGTCCCTTTCTTTCTCGCTACAACACATCTGTATGCCATTTATATAGTTTTTAAGAGTTCTGAAGATTTTCCTAAGTCCATCGTTATTAACTGTGCCATAGTAAATGTTGAACATGGTATGGTCGTATTTCAATTTTTTGTTCGTGTCAAACACATATGCATATTCATGCGTCAATACGTCCAAATAGAGCATGTTGTTAAAATTTTCTACTCTTTTATTATGTAATATAAATTGTTTCATATCTCCGCACTTATAAGTTGGTAGACATATAATAATATTTGTATTCTGTAAAGCCTGTAGTGTAGCTCTAATGTCAATTACCAGATCGAAATAATTGCGGGTATTAATGAACTCTTCTTCTCCTATAAATATTAAACAGTAGTCATTCATAGTAAACTCTGTCAATTTTACATCTAATCCTTTAATGGACTCTCTAACATTTCCATTAGGTGTCAGATAATGACAAATATTTGAGCAATTGTCCAGAGTATCTTGGGCAATACTTAAAATTTTATTGCGTTTATTGCAGCTTAGAATGCATATTTTCCTAGAAACCTGTAGCTGGACCGGTTGTTTGGGTTTCTTTGATTCTTGTAGTGTTTGATATGAGTTATGCTGTGGTATTGTTGGTTCTGCGGTCGTCATGGTCTGTGGGATACATGGTTTGTGGGATACATTTTGTACGGCCTTTTTTCTTGGCGTCACTTTAATTTTTGCTGGACTGCTTGTAATTTTTTTTTTGTATATCATATTTTTTCATCAATTCTTCGTTCATGCGTTTTAAATTTATGTTCTCTAATGATACTGTGTCAATCTCTTTATGCGCGCTTGTTAGTTCCGATTCCAAGATTTTCTGTCATTTATGAATTGCACTTAGTTCTTAGAAATAAACTTAGATTTAACTTGAAATTCGTTATATGGAAATATTGGCAAATAGATTTACGTGGAGTAAATGTTAACTAGACAGCAGCGCCATCTTGACAGCAGCAGCACGAGTCGTATGACCGACGGCCTCGGCCGTAGTGGCGCTGCCTCGGCGCCAGACAGCGCACGGCGCACCCCGGCTCGCTCCACCGAGACTAGATCACGCTCCTCGCAGGACACGCCTAGTTTTCCGCGACGGTAGTGGCCAGGTGTAGCACGTTCTCGCATTGCTCCTCCGGGATTCCGCTGATCTCCACATCGTTATAGAACGACTCTTGATCCCGCTCGTGTATTTGTGACACCAGCTGTTCGATGGTCTCGAGCAGGGTGATTGTATCCGGGTTACATTGTGAATGTTTGCTTTCAAGAGCGTCCAGACGCGCTTCAATACCGCCCAACCGTCCGCCTAACCCCTCAACGGCGCTCCGTACCGCGCTGAGACCATCTCGCAGTGAGTTAAAATCACTGCGAAACGCTTGCATGTCTCGACGCATCAATTTAATTTCATTTAATAATTCCGTGGACTCGAAATGCGACGGATCTACCTGCACCGAGGAGTATTCCGCCCGCTCCCCCCGGGGGTTTCAGTGTTGTTCTTACGGGGAGTCTGCGCCTTACATTCGGGACATACCCAATTCGATACAGCCTTGGCCTCATTTGGGATTTTAACGCACGCTTTGTGGTACAAGTTCCCACACTGAGTACATTTAGCGCCCTCTGCCGCATTCGTGAAGCGACCGCACCCGTTGCATTTTTATGGCATTATTTTAACAGATAGACCTAGCAAGCAGTGTCTAAGTTAATATAGTGTACACAGTGTGTGCCGTAATGTCGACCGTGACCGCTAGATGGTATGGATCACTTTATATTCCACTCAGAATGATGAGGGTAGGAATCGTTTGCAGTGAATGATACCCACTATATCTAGATAAAAAGATCTTATCTTATAACCTCTGGATTAATCAACAACAACGTGCCGCCACTGTACACCAACACTCTCACTGCTTCCCTGCACGAATCTGAACGCAATCAAATCACTGTCTAAACGAATTGTTATGGTTTTATAAATTTAAACTTAACAAATGTACTCGCACGTAACTATCGTGATACTGTCCGTAACGTCACTCCTGTATGGTTTCTGTTTAATACAACACAACACCATCACCAATAAATGTGATGGGATTTTAGATCTGGTGCTGAACAATCATGGAGGTGAGTGGATCGAAGTGAGTGGTCATACTGCGCCGGTGTGAAGGTGGAAGGTTATCACCCGCTGCTGCTGGTAATCGTCCGAAGCGCGCGCACGCCCCAACCGCGGGACGGAGCCGTGCGACCCCCCCCCCCCGCCCCAAGGCGGTGTTCGTCACCGATACCTCAACTATAACCGCTGATGTAGTCTAGTACGAATCAGACAGTTCGCTATGCTCATCTCGCATTTCAGTAGACATAATTGGTCCACGAGATTTGTTTTTCGCAATAAGGCGACTAAATGCCCATTCTTCGATCGGGCCAGATGGCATACTAGGAGGCCGAGAGGTAAAACCATCTTTTACAAACTTAAGGATATATATAATATCGTTCTTAGAAAATGAAGAGCTAAGTGACTTTTTATATTGTCCCGCGTCGACACGTGGTTCTGGATGGCGTTCTTGCGCACGATCATCCTGCTCCACCCAGCGGTCGCGGCGCCTTTCACGAAGCTCGTTGGCTGGCAGCGACGGCGTCCTTTGACTTTTCAAAAGCTTGATTCGTTCTCGGCCCGTTTGCCCCTGGTCGCAGGCACGTTCAGACTGGCTTGGGGTCAGAGTTCGGATGCGGTTTAGACTTCGAGAAACAGAGCGAAGAATCCTTTCGCCTGGTATATTCGGTTTTTGCAGGGGCAGGAGCACAAAGTTACAGTTTACCACTTTATAAGTCATGTGACTAGCCTAGTTGACAAAAAACAAAAAGTAATTGGTGTTTTCTTATATCTCAAAAAGGCTTTTGACACAGTTTCAGTCCCTATCTTGATTGAAAAGATGGAGCGGTACGGGATACGTGGGCTACCGCTGCATCTTTTTAAAAGTTACCTGCAAGACAGATATCAGTGTGTAAAAATAAACAACTTTGTTAGCAGTGATATTCTTATAACATTCGGTGTCCCGCAGGGTAGTGTGCTCGGTCTCAGTCTCTTCTTGATTTATATATTAACGACTTATGCAACATAGACCTAAGCAACGGCTCTGTCTTCAGCTTTGCGGATGGTAGCGCACTTATATTCCACGAGGAGACTTGGGAGGGAGTGCGTTTACTTGCTGAGCAGGGTATTATGAATGAAATGAAATGAATTATTCGGATATACACAATATTATATAAAACCATAACATAAAAACAAAATACAAAATTTGAATAAAGGTACACATGAGGTTAATGTAAAAAAAATAAAAAAAATAAAACAAAGAAATATATATGTATATATATAAAAAACATAAACATAGGATGGTTAGGTATATATTCTAAATAAAACAATCCTTGCTTTTGGCAACGTGGATCTAATTCGTTGTATATTGGCTTTTGTACACGACATAGATAATTAGACGGCGGCCATCAGGGCCATAGATATACTCTATACGCACCGTGTTGCCACATTGAATACATCATACAACATCTTCCCCTTAAAATAAAGCAGCTATAGTCACATCTCTAGTGCTCTGTATATTGGTCGAGTCGCAATCCTAGATACGTCACTACGCTGTCTACTCAAGATCGACGATTGACATTTGACATATCAACTTAGAAGTAGGTACCTCATGTAACAGATATTGGCAAATTTATTAAATAATATTCCTCCCGCATACAAGTATGGGTTTTACTCTTCACGATACCTCAGTGGCTTTCGTAGGGGACGACCAAAGGATGAATATCTTTCGTGTGGTTGTGGCGAAGACACAGGAGGAGTATTGTTTACATTTGGACTATCATTTCTGCGAACTAAAACAGGGTCTGGCAAATGGTATTTCGGTTTAACGATATGTTCTCTATTACGGCGGAATGCCCCTTCGGGTGTAGTGATTGTGAATGACCTTGATTCGGGCCCCGACTCTGATATAATACCTGGTGTCCATACACCGCCGTTTGGTTGTTTTTTAAAGTATACTTGATCACCGTTATTTAGTGGAGTCAGTTTCTTTGTATGTTTATTAAAATAAAGTTGTGTTTTCTGACATTTCGTTTTAATATATTCCTTTAGACTTTTGCATAGTTTAGGCTTGAGTGTTTTTTCAGAGGTAGGTATTTTAGATCTTAGAGTTCTAGACATGCTAAGTTGGGCTGGTGAACACATACTATCTTTAGGGGTGTTTCTATATTGTAGAATAGCTAGATAGGGGTCTGAATTATCAGCGAAACATTTCCTCAAAATGTTTTTTATTGTGTAAATTGAGCGTTCGATTAGGCCGTTAGACTGGCTATGGTAGGGACTGGATGTAATATGTTGGATGTCCCATTCAAGATTAAACTTTTGAAACTCTTTTGAATTTAATGGTGGCCCATTATCTGAAATCAAGATATTGGGTATCTCATGTCTGGCAAATATTCATTATCAGTACCGTGCGAACACTCGTTCTGCTAACGCGTCCCGGCCGCTACACCTACGGCAGAAATACATCACCAGATTGCTTTAATTATTATTTTTCGTTTTGGTTATTTAAATTTATTGATTTGAACCTACCTACCTAGTTTGATACCTTATATAATGAAGTGCGCTGCCTGTAACGGTAACTTCAATGATGGTGTTCAGTGTTCTAACTGCAAGAGTCATTTGGACTTTGGGTGTGCCAACATATCTGAGACCACCTGGAGAAAATATGGTGCGGACAGAAGAACTCAGTGGAGATGTCCGACGTGTAGGGCACCATCCCCAGCCCCCTCCAGCACCCCTATTGAATCTGCGTCTCTTGATTCAATTTTGAAAGAGATCCAGGACATGAAACGCCATCTGACCAGCATATCTGGACTTAAGGAGGATGTGCAGTCAATTAAACATGACTTGGCTGAACTCAAAATTACCTGTGTCTATTCAAGTGACAAGTTGGACGAGCTTAGTGGCCGCCTCACGGGTGTGGAGTCAAGGGTGACTAACCTTGAGAAGCTGCAAGATACTGTCCATAGCCTGCAGATGGAATCAGCGAAGATAAAGCTCGAGTTGTCCGCTCAGGAACAGAGAACGAGACTGAACAATGTTGAGATTAAGGGAGTGCCCGTCAAAAACGATGAGAACCTGTTTTCAATCGTTGATCTTATTAGTCGGAAAGTAAATTACCCTGTTCCTAAAACCCAGATCAACTATATATCTAGGGTACCTATGCACAATTCGAAAGAAAAGCTAATCATAGTCAGCTTTATTAATAGATATATAAAGGAAGATTTTATAGCTGCTGTACGAAGTGACAAAAATTTGTCTACGGCGGATATTGGCATTCAAGGGACTTCTAGAAGAATCTATGTAAACGACCACCTGAGCATCGATCACAAAAAACTGCTTACTTTAACAAAATCCGCTGCCCGCGACAAAAATTATAGTTTTGTAAGGGTAAAACATGGTAAAATCCATGTACGCCGAGATGATTCATCCAGAGTGATTGTAATTAGACAAGAGAATGATTTAAACAAAATTGTTTAAAATGTTGGCAACCTCTTTGCCTCTTAAGTGAATAATAATATTAATCCTAAGTTATTTAACTAATTGTGATAATATTGCTTTGTTTTTCCTATGTTTCACATGGTTATTCACCCCTGCCTCGCTAGAATCTTGCTTTATTCTTCACCGCGTCTTACTATCTAATACATATACGTCAATCTCGCTTGCTCGTATTCAACTTGCACACTGTTGCTACATGACTCGCTTGCTGCCGATAGCTAGCTCTTTGGGTAATGTTTACAATGTTTATTACCCTCTCACAATGAATACAATTGCACGGACTCGCTCATATAATTACAACTTTTGTAAATATTATTTAATATATTGTTTCGTATGTTGTGACTATATTAATACTTGTAAGTAATGGCATCGTTTGATAAAAATATTAATTGTCTGAACATTTACTATCAGAACGTTTGCGGACTGAGAACTAAAACTGAGACGGTATATCGTAATTGTTGTCTATATTCATACGATATTATAATATTTACTGAGACATGGCTATTAGATAGTATATCAAACTCTGAGTTCTTGGATGATCGGTATTTAGTTTGGCGTCGCGACCGTGACTATGCCTTAACTGGACAAACAAAGGGTGGTGGTGTGTATTGCCACACGTAAGGACTTGCAAGTCAGGTTACTGCCCCATTTTAACTCCACGGCTGAAGATCTTTGGATCTGTGTGCGTTTAAAGCAATTTAATACACAAAAGTGGATAAACTTATATTTGTGTGTAATTTATTTGTGTGAGCAGAATAACGGCTTTTCATTTAGTTCTCAACTCGCAAATTTTCTTAATAAACTTAATCATGTAGTCTCAGTTAACCCTTCTGATGCATTCTTAGTGGTCGGTGACTTTAATTTGAGCGGAATTTTGTGGATTTTAACTGATAGTTCAATTTATTCCCCAAGTAAGATAGATGGCACCGAGGAATATTATGTTAACCGATGAAATGAGTGCTTTGTGTCTGGACCAGTGTAATGGTATAGTTAATAAGCACGGTAGAATATTGGACTTAGTATTCTCAAACCAATCTGTCGCAATATCTAATTGTATGGATGCTTTAACTCCGAAAGTCGACGATTACCACCCAGTCTTATTGATCAATGTGAAGTCATTCGGAGTCCCCTTATTAAACTACGCTCCACGAACACGTTACTTATTTGATAAGGGTGACTTTGATTCCATCAATAACGAGATTGATAATATCGATTGGACTAGTGAGTTTTCGTCTCGCTCACTAGATGATTCTGTTAGTTTCTTCAATCAAACTATATGGGACCTTCATAAGAAATATATACCTATTAAAAAAGTGTATAATAATGCATATCCCGTGTGGTATATATCGGCACTGAAAAAAGCTATTAAGGAAAAGCATAAATACTGGAACAAGTATAAAATATATAAAAATAAATCTGATGAATTAACTTATAAATTATTGCGTGACAGAGTGAATAAATTAGAATCCATATGTTACATAAATTATATAAATAGGACTGAGGAGTCAATTAAAATAAACCGAAAACATTTCTGGACTTTTGTTAAAAATAGATCTCAATCACATTCTATGCCTAGCTCATTGAACTATAATAACACAACCGTTTCTTGTGGTGATGCTATTTGTAATGCCTTTTCATCCTATTTCCAATCTACTTTTCAAACATCTACAATATGTAATACTTCTACCACGCACATGGACTCGCTGGATAATTTTCCGTCTAGTTCTAACACAAGTTCAGATATTAGTCATATTGAAATTAATTCTGATGAAATTGAAATCATGTTGAAGAAGTTAGACCCATCTAAAATGCCCGGTCCTGATAATATTTCGTCTAAATTTCTCATTAGATGTGCCTCGGCTCTTGCTTACCCTATAGCAGTCTTATTTGTTAAATCTCTTTCCTCTAATACTGTTCCTAAAATATGGAAATCTGCCTTTATCACCCCTGTGCACAAGAAAGGTTCAAAAACAGAAGTTACTAACTATAGGCCATATCAAAACTTTGCATCATTGCTAAAATTTCTGAGAGGATAATATATAATAAAATGTATTCTATACCTTAAAGAACACATTTAGTCCTTTTCAACATGGGTTCTTGAAAGGTAGATCTACTGTTTCTAACCTTATTATTCTTAATGAGTATTTAACTGAAGCTATGGAGAATGGACAACAAATCGATGTAGTATATACTGATTACAGTAAAGCTTTTGATAAAATTGACCATTCTACCCTAATACATAAGCTTATTCAGTCAGGAATACGTGGTGATTTGTTACGGTGGTTCTCATCCTACATTGAGAATAGATCTCAGGCAGTAGTTATCAACAATTATATATCAAGCTGGGTTCCTGTACCCAGCGTGGTTCCTCAGGGATCACTGCTTGGACCTCTGCTTTTTATCATTTATATGGGTGACATTGATTCATGTTTCAAGTCCTCTAATCTACTGTCTTTTGCAGATGATATGAAAATATTTTCTGCAATATCATCGAAACATGACATGAATGCTCTTCAAGCTGATCTAACTCGTTTAGAAGACTATTGTCGTAAAAACAAACTGAAACTAAATCCCTCTAAATGCTCTGTTGTTACCTTCACACGAAAGCATAATATCGTTTATACAAGCTATACCTTACAAGGCCAAGTTTTATTAAAAAGTGATAGTATGCGGGATCTTGGAGTGTACCATGACTCCAAATTATTGTTTGACATTCGTGTTGATAAAATAGTTAGTAAGGCTTCAAAATCACTGGGATTTATCATGCGTCTTTCCAAGAGCTTTACTGATATCAAAACCATCAAAATACTTTATTGTACTTTTGTTAGGAGTCACCTTGAGTACGCATCCCAAATTTGGAACCCGTGCTATATTTAAATACATTGACCGCATTGAAGGTATTCAAAAACGGTTCTTGAGATACCTATGTTTTAAACTTAAGTTATCCTATACTTCTACTGAATACATTGACCTCTGTTAAAAATTCCACTTTTTACCCCTTGAAAATAGACGTGCTATTGCTGATTATTTATATATTTTAAAAATTATTTCTAATGACATCGATTGCCCATATTTACTTAGCAAACTATCCTTTAATATTCCACGTAAATTTCGTAGGTTTCATGACACACTTAAGGTTCATTTTGCCGCCACCAACTATAGACAAAATTCATTTATTGTGCGAGTGAGTAAAACTTTTAATACATTCTCTAAATTAATGGACATTGATCCATTCGTTATGAGTATTCCAAGGGCAAGGCGGTGCTTAACCGTTAACTTCTTTGTTACTTAGGTAGGTTTAATTTAATTTAATGTAATGTTTTTAATAATCTTAAAATTGTATTAACTTGTTGTTGGTATTGTAAAAACTTGGTTAGTTATTCAGTGTTCGCATAATTATAAATGTATTAAGTCTCTACCTGTGAAAACCTATAATTGGCTTTCTGTTTTGTTTCTAGTTGTTAAAGAAATTTGTATAGCTGTTGGTTTTCCAAATATAAATAAATAAATAAATATTGATTTAAGGTGAGTTATAACTATATCACTTTTAGACCCAGTAGGCAGATATGCTAACTCAACATATTTGGAAAAGTAGTCTACGACAATTAAGTACTTTTTACCATTTAAGTTAAATAGGTCTATGCCAACTTTATTCCAAGGAAGGAGTTTATAATCATGTGGCATCAATGGCTGTTTAGAATTGCTACGACGATATTTAAGCAAATTTGATACATTTTTACATATTTCTCAATATCACTATTTAGATTAGGCCAGTACACGCTACCTCTTGCCAGGCGCTGACAACTTTGAATGCCCTGGTGACCTTCATGAATAAGGTTTGAACATAATTTCTCAGTGAAACAGGAATGATGATGCTATTTAATTTAAAAACAACATCTTGTATAATATGAATTACATCTTTTAGAGCAAAGTATGGCTTTACTGACTCTGGCAATGATTTCCTATGTTCTGGCCAGTCTTTTTGGCAATAACCTTTTATTAGACATAGTATTTAATCTTTTTTTGTATGTTCCTGTATCTCTTTGAATTTCTTGGGACTGACTGTGAGAGAGTTGACTATAAGATTAATGTGTAAGTCGATATCTGTATCTAGGTCTGTCAGGGTATGTTTAGGCAAAGCAGATCGAGACAATGTGTCAGCCACATATAGGTATTTCCCCGGTTTGTAAGTAACTGTTAGGCTATATGGCTGTAATCTAAGCATGATTCTCTGTAATCTTGGAGGGATGGCATACAAAGGTCTTTTGAACAAAGGTACTATGGGTTTGTGGTCTGTTTCCACAAAAGTCTGTCGTCCATATATGTATTGGTGAAATTTTGTGCATCCAAATAATATGGCTAAGAGCTCCTTTTCTATTTGTGAATATGATTGCTGGGAAGGAGTGAGAGATGCGGAAGCATATGCAATGGGTTGTTTGTCATGCAAGACAACCGCACCCATGGAGTCTATTGAAGAGTCAACTGATAGTGTGATATCCTTGTCAGGGTCATACCTAGTAGGTAAGTACAGAGCAATGTGTGATTGCATCTTTTAGGTTTTTATATTCCATGTCATGTTTGTCTGTCCAGTTCCAACTAAAGCTTTTTGATAAAAGACTTCTTAAGTGTGAGGTCCTTAGAGACAGGTTTTCTATGTAAGAATCTAAGTAGGTGATCATGCCCAAAAAGCGTTGTAATTCGGTAACATTTTTAGGAGTTGACATATTGACTATTGCTTTCACTTTGGACTCATCAACTCGCACACCATTTCTACCAAAAATATGACCCAAGTACTTGACCTCCCTTTGACAGATAACCGATTTTGAATTGTTGAACCGCAGATTAATATCT
This sequence comes from Selenia dentaria, assembly GCA_917880725.1. Classification (NCBI taxonomy): domain Eukaryota; kingdom Metazoa; phylum Arthropoda; class Insecta; order Lepidoptera; family Geometridae; genus Selenia; species Selenia dentaria. The sequence continues at coordinate 11,737,631 of OU862877.1, read as the reverse complement.
CTGGCTCTTTGAAGGACCTTTTCGAGACGAATATTATGTTCTATTTTTGTTGGTGCATATATAAGTAGATCGTCCATTAGGATCTTGACCCCTTCAATGTCACCAAACCTTTTTACCATTTCGCGGTGGAAAATTTCTGGAGCAGCATTAATTCCAAAAGGTAAGCGGAGGAATCTGTACCGACCTTGCGGTGTAATAAAGGTACACAGCTTAGATGAGGCTTCATCCAGTTTTTACATCCAAAAACCTTTATAGGCATCTAATGTTGAAAAGTATTGAGCTCCAGCTAAGGAATATTTTATTTCATCTATAGTGGGAAATTGGCAGTGTGACCTCATTATTGCTTCATTGAGTTTACGAGGGTCTATGCATAGTCTTAATTTGCCATCTTTTTTGGAAGTCAAGACTATGGAACTGACCCACTCAGTGGGATCCTCAACTTTGACAATAATTCCATTTTGTTCTAACTGTTTTAGTTCTTTTTCTAAATCTTTAACAAGGCCAAAAGGGACTCTACAACATGCGTCTACTGATGGAACAGCATCTGGTTTGAGGGTTAAGTGGCATTCAAAATCCGTTAGGCACCCTATACCATCGAAAAGGTCGGAATACTTTGATAATAAGTTTGTATCACCCAGTTTATGGTTGAGTTTGACATTGTGTACTCTTTTAACAAGGTTGAGGTCATGATAACTTGACCTACCAATTATATTCTGACATGACAAATCAACAATATGAAAATTGACATGGTATGTATTACCATTGTGGTTTACCTTTTTTTTTTTTTTTGCGTGGGGAAAATGCTTTACGCATACCCGCACGCTGGAGAAAGCGCGCGGGTTATGTCGGACTCTCACTACCAACTAAAAACCCCACGATGTCCTTCGTCAACGACTGCAAACAAGGCAACGGGTCCGTTTGCGCACTCTCCGCAGCCCTGTCTTGCCAACGTCCGCCCATCGATGTTTCAGGGCAGACACACCTCGGAGGAGGGACAGAACGCCCTCCTCATACGGCTCCAGCGACGCACTGGGACATCCAGCGCGTCGCCGCCTCGGAAGGATCTCATGGTTGAGGGGTGCCAGACGTCCCCACGTCCGACGCCTCAGGCCCTCCTAGCGGAGACGGTTTGCGAGCTCTAATAGCTCACCTCCGTGTCCGCGCCCTCTGGAGCGGGAGAGAAAGAGGATTAATCTCTCTTTCGCGCTCTTCGGTCTCCCTCTGCGACATCACGTCCTCGCAGCAAGAGACCATCGCCTCCCATGACCTCTCGTCATCGACCATCCTGGCTAATATGGTCGGTAAGGAGCGGTCTACCCCCACCACTGCGATCAAGGATCGCCTTGATTCCGCCGCCCCCGGGCACGCCTCCAGTACGTGTTACGCGGTTTCTTCCACGCAGCCGCACTGGTGGCACACTGGGGTATTGTGGTTTACCTTAAGTGTACACTGGCCAACACTTGGTAAAACTTCTTCACTAAAAGTAGAAAGCTTGTGTTGGCTTTTCTGTATCACTACCTTCTCTGTCGCTTGCAGCTTCTGAAAAGTTGAATTTGACAAGATATTTGTGTCGGCCCCTGTATCCAAAAGGAAGTAAACCTTGACATAATTTACACATGTAAATAATGTCAAGGTTTACTTCCTACTAATCATGGGTTACTAGTTGTGTCTTAAAAGGATTATTATCATTATTTCCGGTTTGTAGAATATATAAGGTCCCTAAAAACAAATTCTGATGCTGACCTTACTCCTGCGAGTCTCCTGCCTGCTGAATATTATGGACAGCTTGAGAGAATGTAGACCTGCAGACTACAGTAAAGTGGTTAGGTTTCTTGATTTTTTTGCATATGGCTCCCATGGCTGGACAGCGCACCCTATGAACTTGTCCACATCTTGAGCAGGTAGTATTTGAAAGGGTTCCTTGATTTACAGTCCTACTAGATGTCTGCTGCTTTGATGAGCCTCTTGACTTCATTCTATATCTTTCTCTTGACTCAATAGCACCCACAAACTGCTGATATGTACTGTTCAGTATCTGTGCCTGTTTTTTTTGTGTATTCTATGTTCTTAGCCAGTTCAACTGCATCTTCAAAGTTCTTAGGCTTCTGGTTCAGAATATGCTTACGTATGTAGGCATTTTTGGCATTCAGATTCCAGGAGAATATGTTTCTTATAAGGCTATCCCTGACTTGGCCGAAGTCACATTGGAAGCTTATGTTCTGTAGGTCTGTAGCGTATGTTGAGATGTCCTCATCATCTTGTTGTCATCTGTTAAATAACTTGTGCCGTTCCATTGAAATATTGACCTTTGGCATGAAGTATGCTTCAAATTTATTAATTAATTCATCGTATTGTGCCGTGTCCATGTCGGTGTTAAATTAATAAAATATATTCAGAGCATCCGTGCCTATACTTTGAAGAGGATGGCGACTTTCCTGGCGTTGGCTTCCTCTTCGAGCCCATTGGCTCTCATGTATATTTTCATTCTTGTGACAAAATTCTTCCACATGAGTGGCAGGTTGGTAGCATTGAGGTCCAACGGGACAATGTTATTCAATGATGGCAATGGCATGATTTTTTGTTGGTTATGCGTCGTGTTGTCGGCTTGAACTTCACCATCACCGCCTTTCCCCATTTTCTTTAAGTGTCGAGGCGTCGGATGGCTGGATAATAGATAGACCCGATTTCTGACACCATGTTATGCGATAGGATGGTTAGGTATATATTCTAAATAAAACAATCCTTGCTTTTGGCAACGTGGATCTAATCCGTTGTATATTGGCTTTTTAACACGACATAGATAATGAGACGGCGGCCATCAGGGCCAAAGAGTATATACTCTATACGCACCGTGTTGCCACAATGAATACATCATACAACAGTTACTGATTTTCAGCCGGAACCCTTATCCATGACATCACGAACATCAGCAGCTTTTATTACAACATTCTTTTTTTTGTTTTTGTTTTTATTACTTATAGTTAAAAACTAGATTTATAATAATATAATATAATTATTATATACTACATATAATTGCTATGAAATAATTTACACGCCATTTAAAACTTAAAACAATGAGCAATAACTAACATATAAAATAATGTTACACATTTTAGCGGTAACATGTACTGATTTGGAAGAAAATTAAAAACTATGACCTTTTAGTCTCTCTGTGTGCCAGCTCACCTATGTAGTTTGTGAAACAATGGTGTCTCTAGATAGTCTGTCTGTGGTGAATTGCCACATACTCCGATTTATCTATGACCGCCACGTAAATGCGTGTCGTGTCTGTAGACTCTGTGGCCAGACCACGTATTGCCTTGCCACGTCATTTCACTGCACGTGCAATTAAAGGTTAAATATTATTTATATAAAAATGACCGATAGATATATTAAGGAACTATATACAAGTATATACAAAAAATGAAAGCAAAGAAATCAAAAAACGCTCAGTGCCAGCTCATGAAGTAATTTGCGCCTACCACTTCGGTAAGTAAAAACAAACTGGATAAATTGGGTAAACAAGGAACAATGTCAATAATATTTGTAATTGATTTAAAAGTTATTTGTTTATATAATTTATAACATTGACATGCAGGGGGAATTATAGTGGATGTAATGTTTCTATCTTTGCAATACACAACCCTGCATGTAGGTGAAAAAAAAAGTACTTGGCATGTAATGAAACCTCAGAAGGTTTGTTGCTTGATAAGGTGCATCCTTAGATGTTTTCTTAAAGTGTACACTGTTTTCAGAGTTCTCAATTTTTCTGCCAAGTACTCAGGTTTACCGCTCTAAATAATGCCAAAAAGCATAGTGGCAAAGTGCAACTTTGTACGTGCTGCCATTTTCATTAGATGTACACGGTTTAAAAATGGAGTGACATGTGCACGAGCAGGAATGCTGAAGCAGAAACGTGCACATGGATTCTGGACTCTCTGAATTAATCTCTCAGTTCGAGATAATATGCAATGGCCATAAACAACACCGGCATAGTTGAGTTTAGATAGAATGAGGGATTCACAGAGCTTTATTCTAATATCTTCATTAAGATATGTTCTGACTCTATACAATACCTTAAGTATAAATAGGAAGTTGCGAACGGCCTCTTGCACATGGCGCTCAAAGCGGAGATTGTTATCCATTAGTAAGCCCAGGTTACGTGCTTCTGTTACACATATAGGTTAATTATGAATGACAACACAGGGCTTATGGCACATTATATCTGCAACTTGTTTTTTTGATCCCATTATCAAAAATCTAGATTTAGTAGGGTTCAAGACCATACAATTTGATTCTGACCACATTTCTATGTGATCTAAATCCTTATATATATTATATTATTCCCAATCTTTACAGGATGAAAGTGAAGATAAATTTCCAAATCATCCGCATACATATGATATTGGCAGTGACTAATTCTGTCTACTATGTCTGCACTATACAAAATGAAAAGGATTGGACCGAGAATTGATCCTTGCGGGATGCCTCGGAGGTTATATTTTCGTGATGAAAAAGTAGATTTTTGAATTAGAAAAATGTCGTGCATATTGCTTTAAAATCATGTTAGAAACAATCTGACACATGTAAAATATCTTCTAAGTAGACGTGATTCATCAAACACCACATCATCCTTTTACATCAGGCGAGTTAGTGGCCAATAAATGGCCATTTACAATAACAATTTGTCCCTTCACTCACGCTACGTTAGGTGTAGACATTATTTTGATTTACCAACTTCTCGCCAAAAACCATAATTAAGCCCTATTTTAAATTCAGAAAAATTATATTCATTACTTACTTTCTGGAAGACGTCTAGCATTGCGAAAACGATCCGTACCACCACAGTAACCGTAGCCATATTCGAAATCCACATTGAAATAAAAGTTGTTATCATGCACACGGCCAGTAGTAATCTAAAAAAGATTATTATATTATCACATGAATTTCCACAATATCATATAACATCAGTTGATATGTCGTAGGTAGGGCTGGGTACACCAAAAAAGGGTTGCTTTTAAAATCAAGTGTTTTAACTATGCCGTGCTGAAACTCATGTAGTGGAGCTTAGTATGTCTTTGCCCAGCCCCACGGGAGGTGGCACAGTGGCGCACGGATGTGAGGGAGGTTGCGTTTGCCTCCTGGAGTAGAACGCTGGCCGTGGGTTTACGGAGGGGAGATGGTGCTACGAGATTTCTCGAGGCAGCCCGGCCCGTACTCAAACCGTGGCTCCATCGACATCATGGGTCCCTCACCTTCCGGCTTACACAGGTCCTCTCGGGGAATGGATGCTTTGGGAGGTACTTGTGCAACGTCGCCCGGAGGGACCCTAGTGTGCCACCAGTGCGGCTGCGTGGAAGAAACCACGCAGGACGTACTGGAGGCGTGCCTGCGGGCGGCAGACTCACTGGCACGAGGTCACTGAAGGTGATGGTCTCATTCTGCAACGACGTGATGTCGCAGAGGGAGACCAAAGAGCGAGAGAGAGAGATAAATACTTTTTCTCTCCCGCTCCGGAGAGCGCGGACACGGTGGCGAGCTATTAGAGCTCGCACACCATCTCTGCTAGAAGGTCATGGGGCATCGGACGTGGGGACGTCTGTCATTTTCAACCATAAAACCCTTCTGAGGCGGCGATGCGCTGTATGTCCCACAGCATCGTTGAAGCTGTACGGAGAGGGCGTTCTGTCCCTCCTCCGAGGCAGGTCTGCCCTGAAACATCGATGGGCGGACGTTAGCAAGACAGGGCTGCGGAGAGTGGGCAAATGGCCCCGTGGCCTGGTTTACAGTCGTTGCCAAAGGACATCGTGGGGTTTTTAGTCGGTAGTGAGAGTCTGACGTAACCCACGCGCTTTCCCCAGCGAGCGGGTATACGTATACGCATTTTCCCCAAGCAAACATAAGATATAGTTAGTAAACTAATTGTCCTAGGTAGATATATTCATCAACAACTTCAAGAACTGAGTTCCCAAATGATACTGGGGTAGGCAGAACAAGGATATTGGGCAAATTCTTTGTCTTATCAAGCCCTGACCACTGCCACTTCAACAAACTAATCTTCTGAGCTATGTCGGTGACTTTCGTTCTTCTACGGATCTCCTTATTTCTGATTCGATCACGTAGAGAAACCCCGAGCACAGCCCTCTCTATAGCTCGTTGTGCGACTTTGAGCTTATCTGTTAGGCCCACAGTAAAATACCACGTTTCAGTGCCATTACATTAGTCGAAGACTCTTCTCTTGAGGCACTGAGGTATTTTTGACGAGAAGACTTCGCGAAGTTTCCGGAACACTGCCCAGCCGAGTTGGATTTGACGATTGACCTCTTTCTCGAAGTTGGACCTGCCTAGTTTGACTGCCCGTCCCAGGTACGAGTAGATGTACTCGTCGACAACTTCGAGAACTGAGCTCCCAACTGATATTGGGGTAGGTACAACATGGGCATTAGACATAATTTTCGTCTTATCCATGTTAATCTTAATACCGTTGGGAAACTCGATGGAGTCCTTCCAGCATTGTACTAAGGTCTTCCATGGATTCTGCCATGACTACAATATCGTCGGCAAATCGAAGGTGAGTGATGTATTCGCCGTTAATATTGTTGCCAAGTCCTTGCCATTCCAGAAGCTTGAAGGCGTCTTCCAATGTGAACATTTTCGGAGATATAACGTCTCCCTGTCTCAAGCCTCTTTGCAATAGAATTACCTTTGAACTCTGCTTCTGTTCTCGGACTGACATGTAGGCGTTTTTGTACAAACACTTCAGCACTTCAATATACCGATAGTCAATACGGCACCGCTGGAGAGACTCAAGCACTGCCCACGTCTCGATCAAATCAAAGGCTTTCTCATAGTCCACAAACGCTAAACAAAGAAGCAAGATATACTCTCTGGTCTTTTTTATAACTTGCCGTAGCGTGTGGATGTGGTCTATGGTACTATAGCCTTTTAAGAAACCGGCTTGTTCCGGAGGCTTGAATTAATCAAACCTGCGACTGAGACGGTTCGTTGTGACTTTCGAAAACAGCTCATAAACATGGCTCAAAAGCGAGATGGGTCTGTAATTTTTAAGAAAAGTGTTTTCACCTTTCTTGAAGAACAGCACCACGATGTTTTTGTTCCATGCTTCTGGCGTTAACTTAACTTAACTTACGTAAACTTCTAAACCTTCGAGTAAGACGGTATTAAAGAGCTTCTGAAGGTCTTTAAAAACCAGTGTTCCACCCGCTTTCAGAAGCTCAGATGTGATACCGTCGTCACCAAGAGCCTTGTTGTTCTTAAGCTGTTTTAAGGCCATTCTAATCTCGTACAGGCTGATGTCCGGAATATCTTCTATATCTTTGGTATAATGTCAAGTCAGCTTAGCTCTTGGGTCTTTAACCGAGCTGCTAAGAGGTTTAGCGACCGAGGTGTATAGCTGTCCGTAGAAACGCTCTACCTCTCCTAATACTTCTGCTTTGGTCGACGCTACACTGCCGTCTTCTCTCATTAGCTTTGTCAACTGGCTTTGCCCAATAGACAAGCCTTTTGCAAACACTTTGGAGCCTTTTTTCCGCTTTATCGTCTCTTTAATACGGTTTGTATTAAAGATCCGGATGTCGTGTCGCAAGGACTTCCATATTCGTCTATTGAGCAGCCTATATGCTTCAGCATCATCCGAAGACTGCAGTTTCAGTGAGCGTCGTTCAGCCATGAGGTTGAGGATATTGTTGGAGAGTTTATGTGGCTTATCTGTACGGTGGGGTTTAAAGTATTTGGAACCCACTGTATGGACAGTTTCTACTAATCTGTTATTGATCTCGTCCACTGAAGCGATGTTGTCAAGGCAATCGAAGTGATTGGATAGCTCAAGTTAAAAGCTCTCAGGGTCTTGAATATGGGCACCAGTTAGTCGGAGCGTAGACTTCATCAGACGAGACCTCTCCAGTTTGACATTAATATATACCGTGCCTCTTACCATTCGGTGATCACTACCGGTTTTAACCCTGTTGATCACGGAGATATCAGTGAATATTTGCCTTTTGGTGGTCATAATGAAGTCAATCTCATTTCTCGTGGAACCATCGGAACTCAGCCAGGTCCATTTCCTGTGAGGTAGCTTCTGAAAGAAAGATTTTATCATAAAGAGTCCCTCTTTCTCCAGGAAGTCGGCCAACCTCTGTCCCCTACGGTTCCGTTGTCCATATCCAAATTGCCCAACTTTCAACTCATCCTAGCTTCTCTTACCTAACTTCGCGTTGAAGTCCCCCATAACTACGAGAAAGTGCGTTTCATAGGTATGTATGGCCCGACTAATGTCTTCATACATATCCTCCATCTTATCATCTGGGTGCGACTTCGTCGGTGCGTATACCTGAATGACCTACAGCGAATATCGTTTGGATAGTCTGAGTATTAGGTATACGGCCCTATTCGAAACGCTATCGATCGTTACTATGTTGTTAGTAAGGGACTTGTGGACGAGAAAACCGACACCACATCGGGACTGTTGGTCGCCCTCCCAGTAGTAGAGTAGGTTACCTGATTTTAGGGTTATCGTGTCCTCACCCGCTCTACGGACTTCAGATAACCCCACAATGTTCCAGTGTTACTTACTCATTTCTTCTTCCGGCTCATATATCTTGTCGTCTGTCCTTATCGTGCGTATGTTGATAGCCAGAAGATTAGCCAGTTAAAGTCGCAGTGGGCAGGGCACATAGAACGCAGAACAGATGGCCGATGGGGCTGAAAGTTTCTGGAGTGGAGACCACGGACCAGCAAGCACAGCGTAGGTCGTCCACCGACACGGCGCACAGACGACCTGATGAAGGTCGCAGGATGACGTTGGATGCAGGCCGCTTCCAACCGGTCCTTTTGGAAAATCATGGGGGAGGCATATGTGCAGCAGTGGACGTCCTACGGCTGAGATGATGATGATGACTATCCATGTTCATTTTAAGGTTTAGAAACTCAATTGAGGCCTTTGATTCGAGTATTGTGCTGAGGTCTTACATCGATTCTGCCACGACTACAATATCATCGGCAAATCGAAAGTGAGTGATGTACTCGCTGTTTATGTTGATGCCAAGTCCTTGCCAGTCCAGGAGCTTAAAGGTGTCTTCCAATACAGCAGTGCAGCAAACATTTTCGGAGATATTACGTTTTCCTGCCTTGTGCCTCTTTGGATTGGAATTGCCTTCGAACACTGGTCCTCCTGGACTAACATGTTGGCATTATTGTTCAAACACCGATAGGTAGTCAATATGCCACTGTGTTAATCAAGCACTGCCCACGTTTCGATCGAATCAAAGACCGTCTCATAGTCCACAAATGCTAAGCATAGAGACAAGTTATACTCTTCGGTCTTCTGTATAACTTACCGTAGCATGTGGATGAGGTTATGGTTTTTGGACTTTTCAGGAACTGTTTTTTTTTCGGAGGCTGGAATTTACCAAAACTGCAACTAAGACAGTTCGTGATGGCCTTCCAAAAACAATTCTAATCAAAAATGTTGTCACCTTTAAATAAGAATAACACCACCGCAATTGTCTTCCCCGCCTTTGGCTATAAACCTTCGAGTAAGAGCTTCTGGAGGACTTTAAGTACCTACCGGTGTTCCACCCGCTTTGAGAGTTTTTATGTCTAATGCTCGTACTAAATGCCCAATAATACTCACCTTTGTTTGCAATATACTATTCAAGACAAAACGAAACATTAAAAACCGGGCCAGTTGATGTCAGGCTAGAAAGAGAAAATGATAAAGATTTTCCTGATCAAACAAGTGCCTACTGTCTCATCATCAACGATCGCACTATATGTATATATAAAAGAAGATGTCATGACTGACTGACAGACAACGCACAGCCTATACCACTGATTGTAGAGACTGGAAATTTGGAGGGTGTATTGTCCTTGAAGCGTAGAAGTTTACTAAGAATGGGTTAAACTTTTGTATGAAACTCCTTTGTTTTTGAACTTATAGTTGTTAAAATTTGTATTTGGATAGGTTATTCAAAATAAAAAATGTTGTACTAATTTTTTTCGGATAGTGGTGGTTTAAGAGGGTGAAAAGGAAGGGGGGAAAGTTTTTTTGTTTTCGAACATACAGTGGTGAAAATTTACATTTGGACAGTTTAAAGTGATAATTTCAATATTTATTGACAGGGGTCATCCCTGGGGATCCATCCTTAAGGGAGTGAAATGGGGGATATTTTTTTTTTCAAAAGTTCTTTGTTTTCGTAGCGACAGTGATGAAAATTGATAACTGGATAGGTAATTTAAATTAAATAGTGATGCTTTCAATATTTTTGTCAGAGATGACTTAAGGGGGTGACACGGGGGATAATTTTTTTTCAAAAGTTCTTTGTTTTTGGAGCTATAGTGATGAAAATTAAGAAATAGATAGGTAATTTAAAATTAATAATGATGCTTTCAATATTTTTGTCAGGGATGACTTAAGGGGGTAAAACGAGGGTTGTAAAAACTACTACATATTATAAACTGTTGAGGTCAAACTTCTGTACAATGGAAAATATGCTAAAAACCGAGTCAGGGGATGTAAGGAGGGGAAAATAAGTTCAAATTTTTTTTTTTGATTCTCTGTCTGTTTGTATGGGCAAATCTCCGAAACGACTTGACCGATTTAAATGAAATTTCGTATGGTAGTAGCTTGTATCTCTTATCAACATATAGGATACTTTTGATCTCGGTAAATTAAAGATAAAAGTGGGATAATTAAAAATCTGTAATTGCCGTATCCCGCGAGGCCACGCGAGCGCAGCCGCTGGCGGGTCAGCTAGTAGAATATAAACCTATCATCAGTACGGTTCGCAAGATATCATAAAATAAATAGTTGATGTTCAAGGTTTTATAACTGAATCAAATCAGATTATACCTTAAGAGATAATTATTTTGGATAATAAAGGGGTACACACCTTTTAAATATGAGCGCCATTTCCATTATAATTATGATTTATCTACGAAAGAAAAAAGACAGGTTGACTGGATAGAGAGAAATAGAAATATTTATTGGAAGGAGGAATTTATTTCTTATTAAAATTATAAAAACCTGCTTTCGCCTCTACTTTAGAATAAGCGTATTTATGTTAAAGGTAAAGAAAAAGCAAAGTGGGTTAAAGAAATGTTTGTAAATAGTAATGTGGTAAACTTACAACGAATGTAATGATGTTTACAGATGTATACATAAGAATATTTATGCTATAAAAAATGTAATTTGTTTCAATAAACGGTTTAATGATAATAATGATTATGTTAACTGAATTAATGTATCTAGCGTGAGCTTGTTTGATTAAGTGATCTATCTATTGTTAATTATTTTTTATATAAAATGAATTATTTTAACTAAATAATAGCTTTATACTAAGGAAATACTTCATCTGAAAACCATAATACTGCCGTAATAAAAAATATAACTTTAATAAATATATGTAACTTTAATAAATTTTCCTTTAACTTTATATGTAAATTTATATGTATACATACCCTAAAATTGGATTTAGGTAAATAACGGATCTATAATGCCGTTATTTACCTAAATCCAATTTTAGGTTATGAGCAAAAAAATAATACGCGGGTAAAATTTATTAAAGTTACATATAAAGTTAAAAAAAATACATATAAAGTTAAAGGAAAATTTATTAAAGTTACATATATTTATTAAAGTTATATTTTTTAAAGTTACATAGGTAACTTAATCGAAAAGTTACCTATGTAACTTTTCGATTATAACACCATTTTGTAAGCACCAAAAATACCTCAAGTAAAATACTTTTTAATTATTCATCTGCCATATTGTAAATATTATTATTATATATAGTATTAATTATATTAATAAACTAATTTTTAATGAATAATGGACTTAAATGCCGTTAAGTATACCTTAACGGAATTTCAGTGTTTCTTTTTATAATAAATATATCGCCTCTTTACAATGACAATGTGACATCTCATGAAAATCGTTTTTTTTATTATTGATAATTTGAAATCGCCATGTCGAAGTTTAATATCCACAAAAACGTGGTATTTTTTATGTGAATGGTTGCTGAAGCACGACAAAAAGAGACAACAACTCCGTGTCAATCGGCAATATCACGTTGTCTCTGTCAGTGAAACGGTTAACTTTGTTTGACAACGCGACGGGTTAGAATGGCTCGCGCGCGTACAAGGTGAAGCGCTCCCCCTTTTCACAAAAAAAGGTGAGATCACAATTATATCATATTTTTATCGCAAATGTATGTTTCTCCTTGTTATTAATAATAACGTGAAATAATTATTAACTCGTTTTTATTTTAAAATGTGAGTTTACATTGGATGAGATAAATTATTTTCACACGTTATTCGTGGAAATGTAACTCCTTTTCTTTGTATCATTTTATAGTAAAACGATGTTGTTGATAAATGATTTAAGAATGTTTAGTAATATTTTCTTTTAATTCCCATTTTTTAGAAATCCTCTCATTTTGTACGTTAAATAAGCCGAACTGTTACATTGTAAATGATAAAATATAATTACTATACGCACTTATTTATCGACTCTCTGAGGTGGCATCACAATCTAAGAAACTTATCAAATTAGCAACTGAATAAATTACTAATTTAAATGTACCGCAAGGTCATAACTGCACTCAAACAGAAGCCTCAACAAGTGAATAATTTTTTTTATTATTATTTTATCTAATTACTATAACGATAGGTATAACAATTCAAAGAACTCTTACTTAGCTATTTATTATGGATCAGTTGAATTTTCGATGAATATTATCTACTTTTGTAATTAAATAGGTATGTACTTGTGTTTTTGTGATGTGTTTGTCCTGTGCATTGAATATTTAGTTTTATGTTAATTCCCTATATTTGTAGATCTATCTATCTATCTATATTTGTAGATGAATAACCGGACTGTACACAAGGCACACAGTATTGATACTTGGGTAGAGGAGAGAAAAGAGATCTAAAATGCTGATACTTCTAGCACTCCATGAATAGAAAATACTAATCACAACAATTATATTACATAGAAAGCACCAGCAGAAGGTAGGTTAAATTTTTCCAAAAAACCTAAACCGTTTTTGTTTGTTGTAGTATTAATATAATAATAATAATAATATTTATTATACCACAGAGGCGCCTTTGTGGCAAGCCGTCGGTGAGTGGCGACACCGCGGACCCTGATTCTCCCTGGGGCTAAATGAGACCCCTGACCCCCGGCTTGCCTTAATTGGTCATCTGGGGATGGAGACGTAAGAGCAAGTAACAAAAAGCTCCAAGGGTGGAAGTGTTAAAGGACATTACGCCGGTAGTAGCGCTCTAGTGAAACAGCAGTACCTACACCTCACGGTACCTTTAAGCCATCCACACCAACGTTGCCCCTTTTGTCATCTTTGATGGTGGTTCTTATGGGGGGCCCGTTTAGTGGATGGCAAGTCACCACCTGCCTAAATATTTTAAAATGAGACTGAAATGAGATGCCTTAATCTCGTCCACATCCTACTATCGCCCTTATCACTAACAAGTTCATACCAATAGCCTGGCCATTTTACCCATTTTTAATAGTGATAAGTACCATGTTACCCTTCATCCAACATTTTTTCTGTTTTTATACTCCTTTGTATTTGTATACCAAACAGGCCTCTAAGTGTAGACTACAGCCCCACTTATGCCTTTGTAAAGGACCGGTTGAAATCCGTGAACATAATTAAATAAATGAAATAATTATTATTTAGCTATTTTTATATAGACAAAGATAATGCATTACATTCAATTTGACCTCATTGTGATTCAACTATTCTTTCTTGTTCTTCTGATCTGATGAAGAACTAAACGGCACCGCCAACTGAGTAATATCCCAGTTGATAAAGGTAACGTTACTTCAATAAATTCAAGAAACCACAATTCAGTTTTTTTTAAAGAAACGAAGTTAAGACTGCAAATGACAATGAAATTGTCGTCGCAATCTGAGCGTGACAGCAGCTCCTCTTGTGATATACAGTGAATTTGCTGCCATTGAAAGTCCTAGCAGTGACCCAGCAGTTCCAGCAACACCTACAAATAGCCGAAATAAAACTAGTAAAAAAAACTAAAAAAACTAGAATAAGAACGAATAAAGCAAACTGGAAAGTAAATATTGCAAAACGCCTGAGAAATACTTAGCTGAAAGTGCTATGAATCTTATAAAATCCAAAAATTATACCAGATCGTAATTTAAATTCTGCTTGAAAATCTTATTGTAATTTCCAATGTGGGTCAATGTTTTGAAGAGAACAGAGACTTATTTTTTTAATAACCACTGGAGCTTAGTTGAAATATAGAAACAATTGCCCTATAAAGCCAATGAAACACATAGGTTCAGTTACCCCAAAATATTGTTTCGTCAAAGTTGATTTAACTGGAATTATTACAACCACTCGGAATAACAATAACGCTTTCTTCTTGACTATTCCCGGTGTTAAAAATAGAGTATAAAAACTGTTTTTTAACAACACTTTGGAAATCAATGATCATGAAAAAGATAAATAGCGATACTACCATTTATACAATCAAAAATAACCGAGGTAGTCTTGGAAATCATAACAAATGATATGCTCTAAAATGGCATAAAATTATTTATTGAGTCTATACCAAACATTGAGTCACATTATATTAGGGATTGGCAGAGGATTGGCTCGCGGGTTAGGTCCCCGTAATTAGTCCCGTAAAGAATAAATATATAAATAACAATACTACTTACAGTGCGCTTCGGTAGAACGAAAAGTTATATACGTGTTAAAAGTTAATTAAATTTCTTCATATTTAAATATTGATCTCGTGTTGATTATAAGTGTAGATATGTCACACTATAATAATAATCATGGCAAGATTTTAATTTTCAAATACAGAATTTTTAGTTTGGAAAATGTGTTTTAATAACTTATCACATTGCCTGAAAGGAAAATATTACATCTTCAACGTGATAACTCAATATATAACAAGTATTTTGATATATATTCAAAGAAAACGTGACATATGTTCCTCTTTTTGTACAATAACCAAATGTATGCTGAAAACCTATTGAAATTTGTTTTCTGTGTATTTATTAAAAAGCTATATAGTTAGACTAACAAATTAATTGTACACCACGGTAAAATATCAATATTTTAGATTTTATCTAAATTGAAAAGATACAAAGTGGCCTCCTGTTAAATCATGGTTTTTGATAAGTTACATTATCATTGTAAAGAGGCGATATTGTCTTTAAAAACACTTAAAAAATCTTATAAATGTTTAGCTAAATAGTCGTTATAGTACACAACGTTGGTTTAGCTTATCATTAGGTTATGGACAAAGGACTCATATGTTAGACTTTATTGCCGTTGTTGCATTTTACCGCATTAATATATATAAGTCTAGTAAACTACAAATGTATATTAATTTCAAGGAAAAATTGATTCATTGTTACGCTAAAACGTAGTTAAACTAAGAACATTTTACTCATACGATAACGGCATTATAATGTAACAACAACAAAAAATATTGGAATTTAATATTCAACCAACGGAAGGAAGACAAAAGTCATGCATGTGCATTCGAGCCATAATCCCAATCCTTGTAAAGAAGGGGTAAAGATTGTAGCCCACAGCCATGACTGTTATGTAAGCAGTCATGACTGTGGGCTACAATCTTTGTTTTGTCCCATGTGCTGCTACCTGTGAAATTATAAAACAGGTAACGGAATTTACGTACTTGTCATTGATGATAGGTTCAACTGGGCAAAACACATTGATAGGACTTGTCTTGTGGAATTGCGAGCGGTCTTGGCCAAATTGTATGTCTTAAAAAACAGAGTTCCGTTTGACATTTTACTAACAATATACAAAGCCTTAGTTGAAAATATTATTTCTTACGGTTTAAGTAGTTATGGACGTACACACAAAACCTATCTCGATGAAATCTATAAATTACAATATAGACTCTTAAAACGAATAGTACCTGCAAAAATTAAGGACAAATATAAAGTCGCTTCTGAGGAACTTCTTAAGTATTGTGGTATATTACCCATTTATAAAAAGGTTGAATTTGTATTAATTTTAGAACAATACTTTAGGTGTGAACTTCAGATACCTAAAACACATAGAATAGTTACCAGAAGCATTACAAACAATATCCTACAAATACCCATTTTCAAAAACTTTTATGGCAAACGTACTACTCAATATATCATTCCTAAACTCTTAAACAAACTTCCTTCTGAATTAAAAAATGAAATAACAAATAAAAATATTAATCACGTGTTAAAAAAATATTATTTCTAATGTCAAACAAAAAACTCGTACGATTGTAAAAAGCAGGTGCGTCCTGTATCTGTTGCCAATGCACGACGAACACTAGTGACACTGCTGAACGCTAGTAAACATGGGAGGGGATGGTACGCTCGGCAACAGAGCGGAATCGAAATATTTCGGCGCAGTTACATGCACCATGTTCACGGGAAAACTCAATGGAATGTAACTGCGCCAAAATATCGGGAGCTTATTCCACAACCTTACCACGGTAAATATCCCGTTAATAATCATATAACTTTAGAGTAGTATGTTATTATAAGTTGTTATACGCATTACTCAAGCTATGAAGTGAGCGCGCGACGCAATGTTACTCGTATTTGTTTTGTGTAATGACTATATTTACTTGCTATATTTATGTATTCGAGAACACTACTGTCTAGACAAATCTTACATAGATTTTAAGACTGTATCATTCAAACTGATGTGTATTTCTTCGTGATGTATAAAAAATAAATAAATAAAATAAGTTAAAACACTAAATAAATTAATTTAAATAATTAAAAGCCAACGTTTTGCAAATTATTACAATATTTATTTAAACTTTTATACATAATTGAGCATTTTATTTGTTTTGGCAGAATTTCACTATATTTGTAAATTGAAATGTCATTAAACGTGGGTTTTTTAATTAATTAAATATTTATCATTCGTGAAACGAAGAGAAATATGCATAGAATCTTCGAAATTGGTCTACATGAGGTAATAACTACCAGGGAAAAACATGCCTCAAATTATATTTTTTTAAATAAGCCCTTGCATATGCGGTATTTTTTGTGACACGTAATTCGAAATATTAAAAAAAATCTGGTAACGTAGACTGTACAGTTCTCTCTACAAAACTCTTGATTTATCAATTCAAGATACGCGTTACACTCTTTAAAATGAAGGAAATTGTAGAGTTAACCTTTTTTTCATGCCAAATCTACCTAGTGGTTCACTTTTAGTCACTGCTCATAAATGCATGGCCGGGTTCAAAGTAATGGAGAATATTTGGTTTTTATAGCAATGTCTTCATCACTGTTAATTATATAAACAAGCGATGCAATTATCTAGTCTGATATGTACGTGCTAAAAGTCTCTAGTACGCAAAAGAAGGCAGACATTATGTCTTCTCGTTTTCTGCCTGTAATATCAGTCAGTCGGTAGTCGTCTATCCACGCGCACGCACCGGAACTAGTTTTACGCTGTCGCTCGCAATTTCAACTCTTCTCAACCTTTTTTTCTCAAGGGCCGTAATTCAGATTACTCGTGTATTCATATATACTAATATACTCTCACTCGTTCACAATGTTTACATGCAAAAGCTGCAATACCGAGTTCCGCGACGGAGCACTCTGTTCCGTATGTCAAGGCCATTTTGATTTCTCCTGTGCTGGAGTCTCTGAAGCGGGGTACCGTAGACTGGGGGACAGAAAAGCTAATTGGAAGTGCTCCACCTGTAAGAACTCCAGATCGGGGAGTCCACTTCCACATTCCTTAAAGTCGCCTGTCCCTGCCGATATGGATTTTTTTTTTTTTTTTTTTTTTATGTACAATAGGTTAGCGCTTGACCACAACTCGCCTGATGTTAAGCGTAGTTGTGATCTACGATGGAGCGCGCTTACCTAGAAGATACCGATTCACTCTCGACTTAAAGACTCGTAGATTATATTTATCAGGAAACAGAGACATCGGCAGTAAGTTCCACAGTTTGGCAGTTCGCACAATGTAAGAGCCAGAAAACCGCTTAGTGCGAGTCCCTGGAACTTCAACCATGTAGCGGTGACGCCTTGAGGTGTCTCTGCTCGTCCGGTGATAAAATGGGGATGGGGGAATAAGATCGTGTAATTCCGAAGCACACTCTCCGAAGTGCAACCGATAAAAAACCGAAAGGCAAGCAACTTTGCGACGATGTTCTAAACTTTGCAGCTTAGATTTGCAAAGGGATTCACTGCCTATGAGCTTCCTGGCTCTCTTCTCAATCGATTCCAGCGCCTGAAGCTGACATTTAGCCGATCCATCCCAAAGGTGCGAACAGTACTCCATGCACGACCGAACTTGTGCTTGATACAAGGTAAGCAACTGTTCCGGCTTAAAGTACTGTCGCACCTTTGCGAGAACACCCAGCTTTTTGGCAGCCAATTGAGCCTTCGACTCAATATAGGAACCGAAGTTGAGAGTTGGGTTCAGAGTAATGCCAAGAAGCTCCAGGTGGTCAGTGATCGGCAAAGTTGTACCACGGAAAGTCGGAGCCAGATCAAATGGCCTCCTCTTGGCAGAGAACAGACACGCCTGGGTCTTTGCTGCATTGAACTTCACCAGGTTGGCATCGCCCCAGTCGGAGACTGCCTTAAGGGAGAGGTTCAAGCGCTCAACCATGGTCTCTCTTAGTGACTGAATTTCGGCCGCACTGGCACGCGCGTTGGATATATAGCTCTCCACAACAGTGCTGTCGTCTGCATACCCAAAGATACCGGGTTTTAGCAGATCGTTGATATGGAGCAAGAAGAGTGTTGCAGAGAGCACCGACCCTTGAGGAACACCGGCATTAATCGCCCTTGGATCGGACGAGCGGCCATCGATGACCACTCGTATAGATCGATTCCTCAGAAAGTCCGATATCCACGCAATGAAACCAATGGGCAAGCCGAAAGAGGAAAGCTTGCTAATAAGGCAATCGTGCCAGACCCTGTCGAAGGCCTTAGATATATCTAGGGAAACCGCAAGTGCTTCCCCGTATTTCTCTATGGCTTCACTCCAGATGTGTGTGGCGTATACTAGAAGATCCCCAGTGGAACGATTCCGGCGGAAGCCATATTGTCGATCACTGAGGAGGTCATTAGATTCTAGATACGCCAGGAGCCTGCTGTTCAAGACACGTTCCATGCTCTTACAGAGAATGGACGTGACTGAAATGGGTCTGTAGTTAGCAGGGTCAGCACGACTACCTTTTTTGGGCACGGGCTGCACGTTAGCAAGCTTCCAAGAACTCGGTACTTTGCCAGTCTTAAGAGAAAGCCGAAAGAGACGTGTCAGTACAGGAGCCAACTCAGGTGCACATGTCCTCAAAACTATGGCCGGAATACCATCAGGACCACTGGCTTTATTAACAACAAGATTGCGTAACGTTCTGCGAACCTCAGCTTGGCGAATGTTAATTTCCGACATAAATGTCGAGCAGCCAGAAGGAGTTGGAGGTATCGCGCTACCAGCATCAAGACGCGAATTTTCCGCAAATAGAGAAGCAAACAAGTTTGCTTTCTCTTCAGCGGTGTGTGCCAGCGTCCCATCAGGTTTCAGCAATGGAGGCAGAGAGGGGCGGCAGAAGTTCCCTTCGACCGACTTAGCCAGGGACCAAAAAGCTTTACTACCCGCAGGGTACGAAGCTAATTTATCACCTACTCGGCCGATGTGGTCAAAGCGAGCCCTCCGAAGCACCTTTTTGCAGGACTTAGCAGCCTTGTTAAACGCTATCTTCTTCTGACGTATGTCCCTTGCCTTGCGGTGTCGAGCGTCAACCCAGGAGAGGTACGCTTCATGCTTCAGCGCTTCTGCGCGTTCACATTCAGGTCCAAACCATGGGCGAGCTTTGCCGGACAGCGTTTAATCCGAGTATGGAATAAAATACTCCATACCCAGACGCAGTACCTCCGTCACGGCATCCGCACAGGTTGAAGGATCATCGGAAGAGAAGCACACAGGCTGCCAAGGATAAGATGCAAAGAAAGACCGCACCTCGTCCCAGTCTGCTGACTTGTATCGCCACAGCCGCCGGGTGCCACAAGGGCTGGGATCAGGCGGGGAGTAGACTGATACAGATTTCACCAGACAGTGGTCAGAACTACCCAAGAGTGATGATACTGACACTGAGTAGCGGTCTGGATCTGTTGTCAGCAGAAGGTCCAAGCAATAGGGTGTGTGGGAATCAACGTCAGGTACCCGGGTAGCATCTCGGACCAGCTGGGTGAGATCTAAAGCTAAGGCTAGGTTTCGCGTCTCTCGCCCAGCATGGTCAGTGTCCTAGTATGGGTACAGCCACTCCTTGTGGTGGGCGTTAAAATCCCCCAGAAACACTAACTGAGCCGACGGATACCTTAGTTGAGCCACATCCGCTGCCTCACTAAGGTATTCAGTGAGCCTGGAAGTCTCCTGATCTCCGCTGTGCGAACGGTAGACACAAGCGTAGAGAATCTTCTCAATACCAGTGTCCACTAGGACCCACAAAACGGTAAATCTATGATTCTATGAGTCTTCAAGAATACGGAGACGCTGACAGCAGATGTCATCCCGGGCGTACAAGCATACACCAGCCCGAGCTTTGAAATTGTGCTCAAGGGTGTACCCTGGGTACAACAAGTACGCCAAGTCTGACGGACATCCGATCTGCGTCTCCGTTAGAAACAAGAGTGACGGTTTTTCGGTTTCTAGATGGTAGTGGACCGCCGCGAGATTGGAGTAAAAACCTCGGATATTAGTGAGGTGCACTTTTAGAGAAAGGGCGTGCAACCGCTGTTTTACCGTTTTCCTCTTATTTCGTGTCATGTCATCGAGTGAATTTTGTCGGTGAGAAGGTAGCAGTGGAATAAGGCTTCACGATACTGATCAGTAGACATACATACAAAGCAACACCTGTGGGGAACTAGTCTGGAGACTGCGGGGACGCCCGAGCCCCCCCGGGGATGTCCATCGGGCCCTTTCTTCCGGTCGCCGACCGGCACGATGGCGCATCCCGGGATTTTTCGCTAGTTGGCGGGGCAGCCTTTCGTGAGTGGCTAGTTCACTACTTGGGCCCCCTACTAACTGCGGTCGGCCAGCGGTGCACCGTGCCTCGGATCCCGCTACCCTCCGCGACTAGTTACCCGATGAAGCATTAGTATGTATGTCAAAAACGATCTTGTATCTATGAAGCAGCCATTCCGACCCACCTCCTCGAACGGCGACACCGGACATCGCTCCGGAACACGGCTAGGCCGCTTGGCGGCGCGGCTTTGTCCGGTGGGTGGTCACTAGCCACGGCCAAAGCCTACCACCAGTGTTTTGTTGCCTGTTTAGCACCACCCGGGAACCACGTGTGGGGTTTCAGATTTGGGGTATACTCCCACGGACGGGGGCAACTCAGTTCCCAAAAACTCTGTGATGAAGGAGCAAAAGAAATTATCTACCCAGGTTGCCGTACTTCCGAGACTTAATGCAAGTATCCAAACTATTAAGGCGGAACTATCCATGCTGAAAACAATCAAATCAGAACTATCGGATATAAAATCTTCGATTGACTTTATGGACAAAAAGTTTGGGGTTCTATCAGATAAGATTGTGGAAATAGAAAAAGACATTCAGGGCTTGCAGAAAACTAAAAACGAGGTTGATAACTTGCATTTGAGAATGGAGAAGATTGAGTTGCAACTTAAGGAGAATGAGCAAAGATCACGCCTTGACGTGGAAATAAAGGGAGTCCCAGTTTCAAACTCTGAAAACTTGTTTGATATCGTCGTTAAGATCGGAGCTCACATCAAATACACAATACCGAAAGAGCAGATTAACTACATTGCCAGAGTGCCCATGCGCAACGATAAGCTAAATAAATCAATTATTGTAGCCGTTCACAGCAGGTACGTCAAGGAGGAATTTATTGCTGTGGCTAAGAAGCTCACTACTACCTCAGCTGATCTAGGGTTCAAGGGGACCAGCCGTATCTATGTCAACGATCATCTGACATTGGACAATAAGATACTGCTTAATAGGACCAAATCAATAGCCAAAGAACGTAGATTGGCTTTCACCTGGGTAAAGGGATGCAGGATCTTCGTAAGGAAAAATACAACCTCTCCCGTGATCTCGGTAAAAGCGGAATCGGACCTAAAAAAGTTTTAGTTTATGTTATGTTGATAGTTTGTATAACTTTTCTATACCGTGCGGGCCGTGATAGTCAATGGTTGACGAGTGCTGACTCGCTATCTGTTTACGGTAGTGTTTTTCTTGGTGTGGTGTATTTAGTTCGCTTATCGCTACCCACACAAACAAATGTGAGTCAATTGGTTATTTTCTTTCGTTCCTTTTACTATTTTAACTATATTATCACCATCTTGATAAAAACTGTGTCGTTTAAGCCTCTATGTTATGAGTCTGATGAGTATCTATTACTTGCCTTCAACTTTAATTTAATTGTGTTTATGATGCACATTCGGCCTATCTTTAACCTAAAAAATGATTATTTTAAAATTCAATCCATTTAGAATTTATTACCAAAATGTTCGGGGTCTTCGAACTAAAACTGCCAGATTTTATAGAAATATTTCCCTAAACGCGTACGATATAATTTGTATTACGGAAACCTGGTTGAATGACAGTTTCTTTAACAACGAACTTTTCGATGACCGATACATAGTCTGGAGACGTGACCGAAACTATTACCAAGTTGGTCAGGAGAAAGGGGGAGGGGTTCTAATAGCTGTACGCCGGGAGCTGGAATGGTGTTCTAGCGCTGAGGATTTATGGGTCACATTATCACTAAAAAAACGTTATTCTACCTACAAGATGCACATTGGGGTAAAATATATTTGTGAGGAAAATTTAGGTAATTCAATGTCTACCCAATTATCTAATTTTGTTGAGAAATTTACTAAAATAACATTGAGTAACCCGCTAGACAAAATAATTGTGTTAGGAGATTTTAATATGCCCCTTGTGACATGGAAGATGGATAGTGATGAAATTTCTCTGACCCCTAATTACCTCCAAGGCTCACATCAGCTTGATTTTATTGATAATATTAACACTTGTAATTTACTACAGTATAATTCTTTTGTTAACACTAGCCTTGGTCGGTTGTTGGATTTAATATTTTCAAATAACGATGTAAAATGTTGTGATAGTCCTCTTGTCGAAGAAGACCCTCACCACAAGCCTCTTATTACTACTGTGGAATTTGTTCAGCTTCATAATCTCAAACCGCGCCCTTACACTAGGTACTTGTATAAAAACGGTGACTTTGATTCAATTTGTAGTAATTTAGATACCATTAACT
The DNA here is from genome assembly GCA_917880725.1 of Selenia dentaria. NCBI lineage: Eukaryota > Metazoa > Arthropoda > Insecta > Lepidoptera > Geometridae > Selenia > Selenia dentaria. The sequence continues at coordinate 11,714,315 of OU862877.1, read as the reverse complement.
GGCATTCTGAGTTCATTAGCAGAAATATCGAAGAAGCTGTATCTTTTCTTTATAGCATGCTTTATAGCTTGCGTGATATTTTCATTCCTACTAGGCTAGTGACTCCATCCCATTAGTATCCACTATGGTATAAGCGACCTTTAATTAAATTACTCCGCGAAAAAGCTAAATTTCACAAGAAATACAAAACGTATAGTAACTCTTCTGACCGTGACACATTTATGTTACTACGACAAAGAGCACATACTATGGAGAAAAACATGTATGATGCGCACATAGCTAACATCGAACATTGTATCAAGGCTAATCCGCGCGCCTTTTGGTCATTTATTAAAAGTAAAAATCAGGCAAACACCTATCCTTCTGTACTAGAATATGATAACCGTTCCTCGAACTGTGGAGATGAGATCTGTAATTTTTTTGGAGATTTTTTTCACTCTACGTTTTTGAATAATTCCCAGACTAAAATACAGGTGGATTCAATATCTTCACTGAATCTTGAGCCTACTGCGGACATCAATTTAGTTGAAGTTCTAGAGGAAAACGTCTTTATACTACTTAAACACCTAAAACTTACTAAATCTGCAGGTCCTGATAACATCCCTGCTATTCTTATTGTTAAATGTGCCAAGAGCCTTGTCTTTCCTCTCTCGCTGCTTTACCGCCGCTCCCTTACCGAGGGCGTCGTTCCGCGTATTTGGAAGACAGCTTTTATTACTCCCATCCATAAAAAGGTCCGAAAAACAAAGTCGAAAACTACCGACCCATTTCGAAACTATGCTTGTTTGCTAAGGTACTAGAAAAAATTGTCCATACACAACTTTACTCAGTACTCAAGCATAGTATCTCAATTCATCAACACGGTTTCTTAAAGGGTAGGTCTACCACATCTAATCTTCTTCTTTGCACGGACTTTTAGACACGGTGTATGTCAGAACCTTCGCAAGTAGACATCATTTACACCGTCTACTCCAAATGTTTCGACCGAATTGACCACTTTCTTCTGCTTGATAAACTTCAGAGGATAAGTATTCGGGGAAACCTGTTCAGGTGGTTTTCATCTTATGTTCAGAACAGGTGTCAAACTGTGGTCTTAGGTGGCTACTCCTCATGTCCTATGACCATACCTTCAGGTATTCCCCAAGGTTCCTTATTGGCTCCTCTGCTTTTCACAATTTTTGTTAATGATATTTCATCTTGCTTTATGTATTCTAAAATATTACTGTACGCGGACGATATGCAAATTTTATACCAAATTAAAACCCAAGAAGATAATTACCGACTTCAAGATGACCTTTATAAGTTCGAACATTATTGTAAACGAAACAAATTAGATCTTAACGTTTCCAAGTGCTTTGTCTGCTCCTTTACCCGTAAACCACTGGTATACAATTATACTTTTTATAACATACCACTGAATAGAGTCCATTCATTTGATGAACATATCAACACCATTGTTAAAAAGGCATCTCGCGCGCTAGGGTGTTTAAGTATCAAAACGTTTAAAATACTTTACTGCGCATACGTACGTAGTCAGTTGGAATACGCTTCGCAAGTGTGGAACCCGTGTTACGAAGTTTAGTTAAGTTTTTTTACGTTTGGAATCCATACAAAAAAGGTTTCTTCGATATATCCAATATCGAGCCCAAACATTTCTATCTGATTACGAAACGAGGTGTCGTAAATTGCACTTCCTTCCGCTTTCTAAGCGAAGAGAAATAGCCGATTTGACTTATTTTTTTAACATAGCAAATGGAGGTGTGGATTGCCCGGATCTTCTGGAGCAAATAGGACTGCGAGCTAATTATACTGCACTTATAAATCCAAACATTATATACATTCCGGTAGTAAGTACATATTATCGGCAAAATTCATTTTTAGTTAGAGCTAGTAAATCATTCAACTCGTTGGCTAGGTCTAATAAAGAGGTTGACCTGTTTTACACAAAAATATGTTAGCTGAAGTGCTTACTCAGTGAACATTTTTTTTATATTTAAATGTTATGACTTAATAATATAATATACTTATAACTTATATTGTGTAAGTATTTTGGTGTGCATTGCGATTTATGTTTCTTTCTATGTTATTTATCTCTAAGTGTCGTATATCTTAACTGTTTAATTATTTCTATTTAAATCTCTTATTGTATGTGGAAACTTTTAATTGGCCTTCTCATATTATGTAACATTTATGGTTGTATAAAATATATCGAATTGTATTTATCTGTAAGCTAGCTGTAAGTTTTCCAAAGATTATAAAAAAAAAATTAAAAAAATAATGCCAGATAACAGTAAGTTGTTTACATTTTGTGTTAATTTTGCCAAGTGTTGCGAAGGTTTGGTTGTGTGGAAGAGATCGCTCAACTGTGACAGTTAATTTTAAGTTTTCATTTGTTTTTTGTACTTTCTAATGTGGTGTTGCAATAAAGAATGTATCTATTTATCTATGCTATAAGGTGCTGACAGAAAATTACTGCTTTAAATATTTCCAATCTGGGCAAGATGATCACTTTTTCCAGATCAGAATTATTATAGAATACCTGTGAACTATTTTGAGGTTTCACTTCGTGTGATGTTTAAAGATCTCGTGCCTTCATGAACCCAATTCACACAAACTGTATACTCTGTCTATTAGTTTGATAGTGGCATCATGTCGGCAGTGCAATATCAAAACATAGTAAAAGACACGAAACAAATTTTACAGGAGAGCGAAAAAATTGCCACTTTGAAAGCGTGTCCCAACTAAACTATGATACTAAGCAAACTTTATTTAATGATACTTAACGAGGCTAAGGTCACAATTTGCGGTATATTCTTGGTAGGTGATAGGTTGCATATATTTTCGTTTTGCATTAATATTACACGTAAAATCAATTACTAATTAGTATATGGTTCAAAAAACGATATTAAAAAAAAATTGACACTTCCGCTGAAAAGAAAACAGTCATTTTGGCCTATTTGGGGGCGTGCACCACCCTCCCTCCCGCATAAAATGCTAATAGGAAAAATACAAAATAAAAAACACAAGAAACCTCAAATCAACCAAAATCGATTCGACACGACACCGACTGCATCGGTCTAGCGCTCGACGAGTCAACATCTCCTGAGGATGCCTCGTGTAGAGGCGAAACACGTAGGTAGTATTTAAGTATTTTTTTATTTAAGTATTTCTAAATAATGCTTCTTTCGGTTGGATGGTACTGTTAAACTGTCCAATGGATGTCGCTCCGTCCCCGCAAGACGGTTAGTCAAATAGAGAGTTAAAATTCTATGCTCGGACCAGAACCTCGGGGGTCTAGTTGGACAATGGCGTCTGAAACGGAGAGTCAGAAGACGCGGGTTCGAATCCCGTCCGAGGATGGAATTTTTCTCTCTATAAATATTAATATTTATATATCTTAACTAATAATAATGTAAATAAACACGCGAAAAAAACTCGAGTGTAATATGAAACATTTATTTATTTATTTATTTATTTATTATTATAATTTGCTTACACACTAACAGCTACGCCAAGGCGTGTGACAAGCCAGTATATTACCTAATAAACTAAATAACTAATATAAAAAATATAACATGATAATTATGGTCTAAAAAAGGAAGTACTATGGACATATACTTAATATATTTTAAAATAAAATCACTATAACTAGCACCTACTCTGTTTGTGCCTCTTTAAGTGACTATTTAGTTTGACTAATTGGATAATTCTACTACTTCTTCTCTGCCCAGCTGGCATCTTTTTATATGATTTAGATATACACACATAGTTATTTTTAACAATAACATGGAACCGGCTTCTAAAAGTAAAAAGTGCGAGTCGGTCAAAAATATATAATTATAATTTGTAGGTCTCGTCCTTACATTGACAAATTTTACGGTAGTACAAATCCAGTATTGTATAGAATGAGGTGTTGTATCCTTGTATCCTAATGACTGTATAATATACAGTGCCGAAAAAGTACATAAATTATAATCTAATTGTTTGTTTAAAATCATTACTTAATCACATTTTGTGTAAAGGCTTTGGATACTTTCTACAATTAAAACTTTTTTTAAATTATAACGATGTTGTTTTACTGTAGTAAAAAATATATAATTATTTGATGGTGGTATTAAGTAAGTACTTACATACTGAATAATCAGTAAGAATACGATAAACAGACAGTGATAACTATTTTTAAAACGCAAAATATACATACTCAGATCAATGTGTTCTGTTTCACCGTGAAACATCGAATGAATTATTAAGATAATTTCATTAAAAGAAGTTTTTTTTTTACATAACCTTATTTGCTTAATACTTTTTTTTTTTTTTTTTTTTTTTTTTCTTAATTAAATTTGTTACATTTGCAGCACTAGATATTGCGGTAGGATACCCTGTGTTTACAATATCTAGGTCTCCTCCGGGATACATAAACGTTACAGATGCAGTTATTGTGATTAATTCAAATAAATATTCAAATGTAAACTTGACACACTCTTCTATAAAATAATAAATTCATTACAATAAAATTATACATACATTTAAATTATACATGAATTAAATTGTTTATTGACCGACCTATTGTTGGCGAATGCTAAAATAAAATTTAAAATTAAAATGCAACAAACGATTTTGAAAACTGATGTATAAAACTGAATGTTGATTTTACTAATGATACTTAAGGATTTTCTCATTTTATTACGCGTAGCAAGTCCTCTGTGCTTTGATAACCTAATGTATACAAATATTCCTTTAATTTCTTTTTGCATTTAAATTTAGTGTCCTGTATAATATCGAGTTTCTTATTAATTTTTTTGTATATATAACATCCCATAAAACTAGAGCTTCTTTTTCCTATAGCAGTGCTAAATGTTGTAGTTTCCCATGTGGGATAACGCCTAGGTCTTGAATCCTTTCTAAGATCAGCAGCACACAAAGCTGTTCTATGGAATCGAAGTGTCGACGCTAGGATATATATTTGCCTGACTCTGAGGTGGTTGGTATCCTGATAAAGCAAGTCCGTTGGATAACTGAATGGTTTACTATACGCTACCTTCAGTACTGCACGCTGTGCACGTTCAAGCTTCATTAAGTTACCACTTCCAGCGGAACCCCATGCAATAATACAGTAGCTGAGGATTGAATGGCAAAGAGCTATATAGACCATAGATATTACTTTCCGGTCCGCTTTTGACTTTAATCTTTTGAAAACATGAAGTAATTTTCTCACGCGGCCGCTTAGCACTTGAATTTGTTTAGTCCAAGAAAGCAATTCGTCTATATATATGCCAAGATATTTGAATTCTTGCACTTGTCCTAATTTAAGACAGGTACACTTGGCTAAATCCGTAGTCTTGCATTGGTGTAGCTTTATGCAGACATCTCCAGTAGTGGCACTACGATCTGAGACTCGGAAGGCTACTATTTTGGTCTTGCTCGCATTAAGCGTTAAGAGGTTATTTTGAAGCCACCTCACTACAGTACGCAATCCATTGTTAGTGTTCTGAGTCACTTCTTCCCAAGTACAATCGTCAAAAATGATGGCGGTATCATCGGCAAATGCAAACAGTCTTGCATGGCTCAAGTTAAGGTTACATAGGTCGTTTATATATGCCAAAAACAGTGTTGGACCGATCACGCTACCTTGAGGAATGCCGAAACGCACCTCCTTAGGCCTGCTGTAGCTATCCTGCTGTACTTACATACATATTTCAGATCTTTGTACAGTTAAGGTAAACAATAATTTGTAGTGAACTTTATCGACAACTAAGGTGATTACATAATGCTGTACCACAACACTATTTAGGTATAGGGGCTATGGGTAGAGCTACATTTTGAGCCGGCCAATCAAAATCCTTTTTTGTACGTAGCCCCCCGACCCGCAGTGGTGACTTGTGTTCTTAGAAGAAATTGAACTACACGCAGTCAAGTGGTTATATGGTCTGTGGTCGTGCACTATACTTGCCGGTCGCGCTACGTAATAATCTCGAATATTTTTTACTCTCATTACTTACCACAGACAAAAATATATGTTTTGTTTCACAAAGAATCACCTCATATGATATAATTGATTTTACTATAATGAAATAGTTTGTTGAAGTAAATAGAAAAATAACCGAACTTTAGAAACCATAAATGGATTTGTATGCGGATCCCCTTACAAGATGCAGGTGTTTACAAGCTTGATTGCGAGTATGGTTTATCATACATTGGCAAAGGAAGAGAAGTATTAGTGTCCGCATTAATGAACATATAGTTGACATGAAGAACAGACGCTCGACCAAGCCTGCAGTACATGAGCTTTTTCTGGATAAGGCCAACCACTACATCCGGTTCGATAAACCACAAATTCTAGCTAGGGACAACCGCTATGTGCCAAGAATGTTAATAGAGACCACAGAAATTAAAAAACACCCTAATATCAATAGAAATGATGGTTGGTAAGAACCACCTGCTTGAGATGCAGTGATCAAGGTGAGATAAAAATATATTGCCACTGTCGCCAATACAATACCATATGCATTTCAGTATATAACAATACCGAGACCCTTGGTATCCGTGCTCGCGCTTAGAAAATAAAAGTTAATAATAGTTTAATTGCTCGTATAGAGGTGTTTCTGTGTACTCGGCTCGTCGAGGCCTAAAGTTAAGATGCAGCGTTGTGACTGAGGGAATCATTTTTGAACAGGTTACAGTGAAAAACGGATTAAAAGTAGGCTTTTAAAACTTTAAGCATTAACGCGGTCGAATACAGAGCTGTGTCCTACAGTTTTATACCGCCAAATTGTGGGCCTCCGGGTTGTCTACTTACCTGGAAAATTTGGGGTTCTTTTGACCACGCATCCCGACTCCAGAACGTGGTCACAATGGTCCCATTTCCAGGGCAATTTCACAAACGATAGGAACCAATCTAGGAGCGCCAGTTCACCTTCTACAAGCTTTTGTTTCATTTCGATTTTTACGTTGTGTACATTTTGTTTTATTTTAATTTTAATTTTCTTTTTCATTGTATTTTTATGTGCGTGTAGATTTTGAACAATTGCAGGGCTTTGTTACGAACCCCTTGAAATAGTTCTTTGTAACAAAAAAATAACAGACGTAATTGTAAGGCGTACTATGAAAGAAAAAAATAAAAACTCCGAGCAAGCAAGCTTTCAAGAAACTTTTTATGTAAATAAACAAACGGTGAAAGCATTCTACCGTCATTGTTACCTCATTCAGAACGTACCCACCGAGATTTGCAACCGCAGTAGGTCTGGTTTCCCACGCACCCGCGTAGGAGATCCTAGTATATTGATTAGTTTGATAGAATACCAGCGCTGATTGTTTACAATCGGCATTATCTGAGTTGGGATCGATTTAGTGACAAAATTATAGGTGTGTTGCTGTCGTTAGTTTTAATTACCTACTGTCCTGATTTTATTCATTTGTACACCTGTATTTTGCCACAAATAAAAATTGCTGTATTTCTGATAGAGTTGGTTGAGTCGTTATAGTAAACAGAGATAGACTCAAATACGGGGCCCGCTGTTAGAATAAATACAATCAGACCCTCGATATCTGATAGCTCGGTGGTGTCCGTACCCGTCTATGAATCTGAACCTCGACCGGCTCCATAGCAGAAATCTGAGACGCCGGGTCCACTTTCTTCTTACCCCTCGCTGTCATCCTTGGTAAGCTTAGACGATGATACATCGGCCAGTCAACAACCAGTGAGGCAGCGAGAGGCAAGGCCTGCCTTGGAGAGCCAATCCACGGGGGACCTTAAAAAAAAGTTCAAAGAGCTTGTAACCTCCAAGCTATATAGCAAGCACGAAGTAGTCTTGGGGCACGCGGAGACCAACACGAAGCTCCGCAGCTTTGAGCAGATTTCCAATCTTGAGAAGGAAAAGATAAGTCTTTTACGGGAATTAGAGTTAGAGGCAAGGACGTAGACACACGCACTTTAGACCATCGGCAATAACAAGAAAAAACCAAACCACTAAACCTTCGAAACTGCCCAAAACAAGGTGAACAATAGGTTGCAGGTTCTGTGTCGCCAGGCAGAGTTGACTGAAGGCACTGTAGCTAGGCAGGTGATGGAGCCACTGGCTAAAATAGGTAAAATGGTGGAGAGTGTAGCAAAGGATGTCATGAAGATTGCAAATGCTCCACCTGGTGACATAGGTCCTGAACTGGCCGAAATGGCCAAAATGTTGTAAACATTCAAAATTACATAAAATATCTAATTACATAACATACACATTAACCTACATTATACAACATAAATATGTATCTACTTGAGTAAAATAGAGATCATATACATATTCTGTAATAATAAATTAATATAATAACAATAATAAAAGTAATACTATACTATAAATGGTCGTCTCTAGAACAGGAACATATTGACACACATCATATTCGCATACGCACACCTTCACAAACGCACATTCATTATTGATAATTACTTTTATAAATATATTTAATATAATCAATTAAGTAACTTAACTCGTTGCTGAAATGTTACGTAATACTTTGGTAAATTTTAACATCATGATATCTACTCCAGCAAGAGCAAGTGATAATGAAATTGAACAAAATAGAAATGCGGATAATCAGCAAAACCAAGAGCCAACTAACAACAATGAAAAAGCAGAGGTACAAAGTACTGATAAAAATATACTTGAAGACAGTACTGAACAATATTCTTTGATGAATAATAAGGCCTGTGTAACAAAAGCACAAATTGAGGTAACCGATGAAAACAGAGAGTCAATGAAGAACAATGGTGAAGCAGAGATAAATAAAAGCAAATGAAAAATTATAATTTTGACTGACCAATGGGGAATCGGACTGAGATAATCACTACAATATTTAATAGGCTCAGACTTTTAAGTCATAGCTTTTTAAAAACCAAACGCTAGCTTAGGAGATGTTTTAAATTCATATAAGAAGGAACTGATGACCTTAACTACAGAAGACTACATAGTTATACTGATTGCAATGTATGATTTGTAACCCTGAATATTTTAAATTTGTATTGAATAGTTTTATATGTTACTTTAAAAACAGGAAAAAAAGAGGGTAGCCTCGGTGAAGAGTGAACGTATTTTACGCACTTCGAAATTGAATTAAAATATATTAGTTTTACTCAGTTATTTTGTGATAAATTTGGATACTTGCAATGATTTTGGAATAATAAACAGTGAGTATGAATTGTTCAGCGTGTAATTGCACTATAAACCATACCACAGAAATATTAAAATGCACTGGCTGCTCCACAAATTACCTCTATGCGTGTTTAAACATCAATTCAGCTTATTATCTCAACAATATGTTTGAGCTTGAGAAATCCTGGCGCTGCCATATTCCTGTGACATTGTAACCAGGCGTCACAGGAATGACAATACACCCGTAAGAAGGCAGCTACCTTGAATGAGACTACAGTGTTGACGACTCCGTATGTGATGATCAAAACATTACAGAATGCGCCCAAATACGTTTAGAACTGAATTCTACAAAAAATCCCCAAGCATGAACGATTCAATAACTGAACAAATAAGCTTTCTGTTAAATAAAAAATTAAACGTAAATAAGATATCTATAATAAACGAAATAAAAATTATCATATACGATGAAATTAAAAAAAAACTACTGATAAATATTGCAAGATATCATAAAAAACCGATGATATAATCAGCTATAAATCGGAAATGAGTCCCATATCATTGTAACAAATAACATAGAAACTTTAAACTTAGAAAAGAGTATATTACAAGATGAAATGAAACAAATGCAGGACAAAATAAGTAAAATTTATATTCTGAATAACAATGTAGATATAAATTTAAAAAAAATTTGTATTATACGGCTTTACAGAAAGAACAGAACAAAAAACAGAAAATGAGTTAATATGTAGAATAAGACATATCTTCCAGGATATTCTAAATGTAGACATTACTGGATACATCGAAGAAATAAAAAGAATCGGCTTAAAAAAATTGCGACGTCCGATTGTCAAAGAACTTCTTAACAAAATCTGACAAAATATCTTTTGCAAAATGGTCGTTTCTTCAAAAATACTGGATTATTTTTATGCGAATATCTTGACAATAAAGCCCTACAACAAGGAAAAATCCTCCAAGATGAATTACGTTTAGCTAGAAAAACTGGTAAACATGCCATTATAAGAAATAATAAGCTTATCATAGACGGAAAAGTAGCTAAATCTTACCCACACAATCACGAAATGTCATCAATCCAGCATTCGCAGAGGAAAAATTTCATTGACTCCAATACTCACAGTCACAGCACTAATAGGAGCACTTTTAATATTGCAAACACTAAACCAGTTATATATTTCACCATAATACAAGTTCCTGCTCAAAACCAGCGTACATTTCGTCGCTAAAGATGATGTAAATATCCAAAACATGCAAAGTTTATGGAATAAACTGTCCTTGTTCGAGGCTTTGTTGAAAGACACGCCTATCTATGATGCCCTATGCTTAACTGGAACTTGGTTATCTCCTGAAAAGCTAGAACTAATTAACTACAGAGGCTACAATGTCGCGTCGTCCTTCTGCAGAGTGAACCGCACAGGAGGCGGAACATGTATACTACTGAGAGAGGATATTGAATATACAGAGCGAAAGGACAATTTAGATATGTCAATTGAACATGTAATAGAAATATGCTCAATTTTAATCACAAATATTAATTTAATACTAATTGTTATCTATTGTAATAGTAGAGAGACCGAATTATTTTATTGTCAATAAAAAAAAAGCTAGAACTAATCAGTAAAAAATACCATTCAATGAACGTAGTTATTGGCGGTGACTTTAACATAAACATATTAATAAACAATAAGAAATCTCGTACGCTGTTAAATACTATGCTCGAATACAATTTCGAACAATATATTACTAACCCTACACGTATTACAGCTACTACCGCAACATGCATAGACTTATTATTTGGTAATTTAAATAAAACTACAATTTGCCCTAGTGTTTATAATTATGGGCTTTCAGTTTACAACAGTGTACTTCTGAAAATAACAAACTGCTCAAATTTAAAACCATCCCCTGTTGTATGGGAAACAGAAAAAAGACTGTTCAACACACAAAACATAAATTTATTCAAAAACCAGCTAAAACCATTTTAATTAGGCTTGTGTAATTAATCCTGAAAAATCAATTAACGAAAACTACAATAACTTCTTTAAAACACTTTTAGAACTTCTCAATAGACTTTTACCTAAAAAAACTATATAATTAAAATCTTGGTTAACCAAGAATATTTTTTGTAGTGGAGGTATAAAAATATCATCTAAAAATAACCGACCACTAAAATATTTGGTTACATACTTTAAAACCCCAAACATTATTAAACATTATAAGCAAAACACAAAATTTTAAAAAGTAGTAACTACATCAAAACGAAATCAATATACTCGTATCAGTGAAATGAAAAATTCAGAAAATACAACAAAAGAATGTGGAAAACTATTAAACAGTGCACTAATAAAAATGTCAGAAAAACAAAAAATAATATTCAGTTGGAGGTCCATGATAAATTAACGTCGAACCCAAGTGAAGTAGCAACGTGTTCAACGAGTTCTTCGCGTCAGTCGGCGGAGTGAGCACGAGCAGTGTGGACGGGGCGCTCGGACGGGTGCCCGCGCCTACGCCACCGCCACTCGCACGCACCCTTTATACTATGTTTCTAAGCCCAGTAGAACCCCGCGAAATTTACAAAGTAATCAAAAGTTTAAAAAGTAAATTTAGCCACGGCGTCAATGACATTATATATATAAAGAGATATGTTATATCGCGCACTAAAATGGCCCCGTCTAAATGACCCCCGGGACAGTCTCGTATCTGACCGCACTCATTCGGCGAGAGACTGTCCGACGTGCGCGCGTTACATTAAGACGCAACTAATGTTTTAAAAATGCCATGTTGCGCATACAAGAGCTGTAGTAATAATTATAGGACAGTAAACAAAACAAAAGGAATTACGTATCACCTGTAAGTCCTCATAAATTGTCATTTTCTTTTGTAATTTATATATTTTTTTGAATTGCTTGAAAAGAAGTGCTTGAAATCATAGAAAAGGATAATGAAACGTATGCTGTAGTGCGCAGGACAAGGATGGAGAGCGCGGTTATCAGACATGATGTGTTCCGTGTCATAGATGAACAGAGTAGATGTGACATTGCATCTATGATTTAGTACCTACTTTACTAAATTAATATTCTGTAAGATTGAGGATAATCTTTTGAAACAAATTAATTGATACTTTCTTTTGAATTCAAATGTACTAAACAGGTTAACTGTCCAGGTTTCGGAATGGAAATGTCCCGTACGTCCCGTCGTGATTTAGGTAAAATTCGGTATATAGGGTTCAAATTCAAATTCAAATTCAAAAATTATTTATTCAGTTTAGGCATCATAGACACTCTTATGAACGTCAAAAATTTTTAAATGATTCTACCGCTGTCTTCGGAAAAGAACCACCGCCGAGAAGAAGCAGCAAGAAACTCGTGGGCCATTATTTTTTCAAGTCTTTGTACATTGAGGTTACATATGAGTAGTATTAAAATAACAAATTTATTCAATATTTGGCTATTAGGCAGAAGTGGAAAGCTTCCAGGCATCTTTGTCTTCTAAGTAGTGACTCAATTTATAATAGGCTTTTTTCATTAGTATATTTTTGACACGTAACTTGAATTTCCCTTCAGTGAGCTCAGTAATGTCTTTCGGGATTTTATTATAGAAACGTACACAATTGCCTAAGAAGGACTTATTTTTAGTTTTCGTGAGTCTACATTTAGATACAGCTATCCTATCCTTATTTCTAGTATTAATATTATGCATATCACTATTTATTCTAAACTACTTTATATTTTTACGAACGTACATTATATTTTCTAGGATATACAAAGATGGAAGAGTTAATATATTAATTTCTTTGAACATTTGTCTTAAGGATTCGCGGGGACCCATTTCGTAGATGGCTCGAACTGCCCGCTTTTGCAATATAAAAACTGTCTCTATGTCCGCCGCTGACCCCCACAGCAGGATACCATATGACATTATGCTGTGGAAGTAAGCAAAGTAGACCAGTCGAGCAGTAGCTATATCTGTCAATTGCCTAATTTTATGAACCGCATATGCAGCTGAGCTCAGTCTTCCAGATAGTGCATCAATATGAGGACCCCATTGTAATTTAGAGTCTATGCTAATACCTAGAAAGACTATTGCCTTGTCAATTTATATGTATACTGTAATTATGTGGTTATAATGTATACTAATGTGTTTATAAAATATTTATACTCTACTGAATGTGTTTTTTTTTTATGCAGACCACATATGGTCTGTGGACTCGTAGGGCTTCCAGGATGATAAAAATCACCTCGTGAGTTCAGAGACCATATATGGTCCGTGCATTTATCTGTTTTATTTCATATATTTTTTTCCTGTTGGCAACACAAAATATCAAGTGACATTGACAGATTATATTTGACGTAATATTATTGACATTTGAGACGATCATTCACTCGTGTCGACAGGAAGTGGCGCTCTAAAGGTTGAATTTGGCTTTTGTTAGTAAAATGAGTCGTGAAAAACCGTATACAGACGATCAGTTGAGGAGATTATTAGAAGAAAGTGACTATGAAGTGGAAACTAATTCAAATTCGTCGAATGATGAGGAAAGTTTGTATGATGACGACGACAGTGTGGCAGATCCTGATTTTTTGCCTAGTGAGATCGATTTGCCATCTGCGGAAGGCATCAGATTGCTGGGTACCCAGGTAAATATGAATGCTCTTTTTGATGATGATAATGAAGATTTACTACAACCACAACCAAGTACCTACAACCAAGTAACCTCACAAAGTTCCAGTACACTTACTAGTGATGTACCCGCATTGCCTAATTCCGATTCTAACGACGAAACAAACACGACTGTTCAAGTACGAAGAAATGAAGCTAGTGATGTAACCGCACTGTCAAATTCCAATTCCGACGACCGAACTAGTAGCGTTGAAACAAACTCAACTGCTCGAGCACCAAGAAATTCAGCTCCAAGACCAACTACAGATTATCATATGAAACGACATGACGAGAATCAAGGTTGGAACTACGACATCAGCCATTACAACGTGAAAATTTTACTTGTGAAAACTTTATTCATATTGATCACATTCCCGAAAATGCTGATGTCTTTACGATATTTCGCTTATTAGTTGATGACGAAGTCTTAGACTTGATGGTGCAACAGACAAACCTGTATGCTGAACAATCTGTTGCTGCTAATCCTGGCGGTCGTTTGACTCGCTGGAAACCAGTTACCAAAGAGGATATGGAGACATTTTTGGGCATTTACTTGGTGACTGGCATAATAAGATTTCCATCATTAGAATCTTATTGGAAACGAGACCCTATTTTTTACCATCCACTGATGCATATGATCAAAATGTCATACAACCGTTTTATTTCAATATTGCGTTGCTGGCATTTCGTAGACAACACGGCGGAAACAGACGCAAACAATCGCTTGTATAAAGTCAAACCAATTGTAGACATTATAATGCGGAACTGCAGAAAACTATTAACACCAAAAGACTGCATTGTCGTAGATGAATCGATGGTCCCTTTCCAAGGGAGACTTCTGATCCGCCAATATAATCCAAACAAAACGCACAAGTACGGCCTCAAGATTTACAAGGCTACAACTGATGATGGATATGTATGGCAATACAAAGTGTATACTGGCCAGGATCCGCAAATTTCCAATTTGGATAAACCTGGAAGCGTTGTGGTTGAGCTTTGTGAAGAGCTTTTGGACGAAGGAAGAATTATAATAGCAGATAATTGGTATACAAGTATACCACTAGCTGAATACTTGCTAAGTCGCAAAACTGATCTCTGTGGCACTTTGCGGAAAAACCGTAAACAGTTGCCGTTATTAGTAAAAAACAAGAAACTCCGTAGAGGAGAGCATATCGCCGCTCAGCGGAACAATAAAACAATTATGAAATGGAAGGATAAACGAGATGTTCTTATGATCTCAACTTGCCACGCTGATGAAGTGACCATGACTACTGGGAGAATTGAACGCCTGAAGCCAAATATGATTTTAGAATACAACAATCGAAAAAAAGGTATCGATCTGTCTGATGAGTTAGCGAGTTATTATTCTCCAATTCGTAAAAGTCTTACGTGGTACAAAAAGATTGCCGTTGATGTGATTTTTGGGGTAGCCGTAATAAATGCACTGTATCTGTACAAGAAACTGAACCCTCAAAATAAACTTTCGCTTCTACAAGCACAAACAGATATCGTGAGAAAACTTATGGGTGTAAACATAGCACAGTTACCGGCCCAGGCTGTTACACCACAACAAAATTCAGCTGCAGGTTCGTCACAACGTCAAAATGTCCCGCCATCGCCAGCACAGCATTTCCTCCAACCACTGGATAAGAAAGATGGAAAACCACAAAGAAGAAGGTGTACAGGGTGCTACGAACAACATAGATTGTCAGGCGAAACATCACAAGATGCCACTAATAAGGCAAAAAGAGTTTCGCAAATATGCAATATTTGCACAAAACCTTATTGCTTGCAATGCTTTCGCAACGTTCATTTGTAATTTTTTTTAAATAAAACTTTATCATTATTTCTTGTGTTTTTGTTACTTACCTACCCATTATTTCGCTAACTAATTATAAGTAATAAAACAATAAAACTCGAGAAAATAATAAATAGTCCATAATTGACACTATGTTTTTTATACCCCTATTTAAAATAAAAATATCGATTATTACCCTTTGTCCCAGCACTTTTTGTGATCCTTATAAAATTTCCTGCCAAGTCCACGATAAATGAGAGACTTTCTCCGCACGTCCACAGCTAAAGATGGCTTAGAAATTGTATGGGCGAACAGACCACATACGGTCTGTGGACTGGTAGTCAAGTCTGACCACAGACCATATATGGTCTTTGGACAGTTAACCTGTATAAAGTATTATATAAAATATTATACCTGTATTGTATAAAGTCAGTCAAACTTATGTGCTAAACTATCCCTGGCTGGAATAAGGTGTAAAGTACTTTTTAGGTAGTAATTTTGTACTTTCATTGCAAACTTAACTACAAAAATCGGCACTCACTTTGATTTCAATAATATTTTACTACAGCTGAGTTGATATGACTGGGTCTAATGTTATCACACAATATGTATTGGTCCTAATCGTAAATTAAAAGTAAAATGATATATATACATGTAAACAACTGATTGTAGCTATAAATATGTGTTTTAGTCATATGTTTCTATCCTTATTATTTTTTCATTTATCAATAAGTTTACACTTGATGTATAGGTACATATAAATAATGATTATAACTGAAAGTTGTGTTTTTTTACTAAAATATATAATTTTAATTACATGTATAAAATATTATAAGTATGCATTAATCCTCCGAATCACTTTGTCCTGTCGCATCTATAGAAATACTAATCTTTGTTCCGACATCGTTGCGCGCTATCCGCATCGTCGAAACATAATCTATCTATACAAGTATATACACTAATTGACGGCACGGGCGTCGTTTATAAACGTGGTTTTAATACGTATAAAACGTATATTTTGTCATCTTTGCACGGCGTAAATGAATTACCACCAATTCTAATTAAAAAGTGTGCTGAGGAACTGACGTTACCTTACTACTTACTGATCAATCAATCTTTTGAAGATGGCATTTTTCCGGATCATAAGGATAAGTTATTATTTAATAAATGATATGACACAGGAGTACGCGAAATTCCATTCAAATCGTTTCTTTAAAACCGCGAACAAATAGTAGAAATCGAATACTCAAAAACTAGTAAAATAAATTTAGTAATATCAAAAAAATATACAAATAAATAATATAATCCCGCAGGATAGCGTTATTAGGTGTATCCTGTTTTTACTTTATATAAACGAAAAATAATAAATGACTCATGCTTGTTATTTGCAGATGACATCCCTCTCTTGACTTCGTGTAAAAATAATGTTAATTTAAATCAATACCTTACTGACATGCTTAATAGAATATTTGAATGGATGAATAATCATAACCTGGATATTAATTATTCGAAATCAAAAATTATTCTATTTGGACCGTATTAAAAGGCTCCCCTAGATATAATTTTTGTGTATAAAAACATCAAACTATAGACACATGTTAATTGGAAAAGCCATATACAAAAGATCAAAACAAAACTTTGTAGCTTCACATATGCCAAGAAATAAAAAAAACTACCGATCAAAAAACAGCTATATCCATGTACTACGCGTATGCCTTTTCTTGTATATAAAGTATGGCATTTTACTCTGGGGCAATAGCGTTACAGCAGATAATATCTTTGTATGGCAAAAAAAAATGTGTCAGAATAATTGTAAATATTCAAAAACCTGAAAGCTGCAGGCACGGCACACACTTCAAACATTTGAAGATTTTAACTTTAACTTCAATATATATATATTAGAGATAGCTAAATTTGTAGGAAAATATGCACATTTATATAGAAAAGAGGGTGATCAAATACGTAGGTACCCGACTCGATACCCACATACGTTAATAGCACCACCGTGGAAACTGACTATGTACAAAACGGGACCTTTTCATATGTCGATAAAAAAGTAAATTAAAACGCCAGAGACATAAAATCTATTCAAAATAATATTATATTCTTTGACAAATTGAATTCTTAATGGAAAAATGTTTTTATGATTGAGACGATTATTTGTCAATATTTTTTAGGAGACATTCATCTGTAAAAAAAATATCAAAAGTCTGCGCTATGTATTTAGGGTCAGTTATGAATTTAGTATCATGATTGATTTCATTTATTTCATCAAGTGGAGCGTTATTTTTGTATTTATTTATTATTATTACATAGCTTTGGACTTGTTTGTAGCTGTTTATATAAGGTAGTTATTTTGGGCTTTCTGTGTAAGTTTAATAACTCTTTTAAATCTTTTTGAATATTCTCTAAACCTGTTTCTATCCATGTCGGACCTAGTAAGTCTATATTTCCAAAGAAGTCTTCTTTTTTTGAGCCGAGGATCCTTTTATACCTTTAATTATCCACTTTGTGTTTTTCATTATTGGAATCTTAATTTTTATTAATGGAAAGCACAGATCATAAAAGAGCTTAAATATGGTGTGAAATCATTAAACGACCCCTCTGAATCACCATCATTATTATATATTTCATCTAATGACATACTTTGCAAGCAGTGCTCGAATTTTTTAATGTATTCTTCACTATAGTCCCTTGCAACTTTTAACCAGTATTTTAATAAGTAGCTTTTTTTTACAGGACAGTGGAGGACCTGAGCTGTATGGTCAGATAATGCTTGCTCTAAAATATTGGCTTTAGCGCCTCTAATATTATGAGCATAATTATCAAGGCATGTTTTGCTTTGCAATTGTGTTGGTTCATTAAGGGATAATTTTAGATTGTTGCTAGCCAATACCTGCTCAAAACCCCTAGATGCTGTAGTATTTCTCAATCTATTTATATTAAAATCTCCGCACATCACTAACTTCTTACCTTTAAAGCACAGTTATAAATATGGGTATTTACCAATTTCTGTATAAAATCCTATCGGGATTAGAAAAAAAATAGTAACGGCGATATCGTATAACGTATCATGTTTAACATGATATACGCTCCTTCAAAAACTTAATACCTATAGAGTACGAGGGAAGGCTTTAGATGTCTTTAAATCGTACCTTACTGATAGACAACAATATATAGAGATCAAATAACTATGCTATAAAACTAAAACAAAAAAAAAACCTTTCAGACCCTAGAATTATAAAGTGCCTCAAGAGAGTATATTGGGGCCCTTTTTATTTCTGGTATCGACCTCCCTAATGCTATATCACATCCTATGGTTTTATTTGCAGATGACAGTACAGCACTATTTACAAACAATTGTGATAGTCATGAAAATCTAATTAATCAATCTTTCTCGGACATAGTTAAGTAGCTAACCAATAACAACCTCAAAAATAATCTTGAAAAAAAACTGTACACATGACTTTTAAACTAAAAAAATTCAAAGTCAACGCCTGTAAACATGCAATATAATGGTAAAAACATTACAGAAACGGTTTGCAATAAATTTTTAGGTATTTATATTGATTCTGGTTTGACATGGAGGCCGCATATCGAGCAAATTTGCATTAAAATGAATCAGTACGCCTTTGCACTATACATGCAAAAAGTGTAGAAAGAAAAGTAACGAATTAAGAAACATTGTTGACTGCTTACCATTCTTATGTCGGATCCACATTAAGATTTGGTGTTTTTTTCTGGGCTAATGCCACCGACAAAGAAAGGGCCTTCAGGGCACAGAAGAAATGTATAAGGTCCATATGTGGCCTACACCGGACTGATTCTTGTAAATCATATTTTATAACGTTATTTATAATTATTTTATTATTATTATTATTCACATTATTTATTTATTTTTCTTAAAATTACATTTTTTACAATATTTCTATATAAAATAAAAACATTATAAAAAACCTAATCCTAGATTGCCATCGGCAGTGGAGCATGACCCAAACTACCGGTGGTTAGGGCTGCAGACTGAGGAACCTCCTGACAATACGTGCCGTGTCAAGGAGTACTGCCTTCTGTATCTGGCTCTTGATCCAACCGTCTAGCGAGAGCCTCTTAAGATGTTGGTCGAGGCTTTTTGCTATAAGGCCGTTTGCTGAAACCACTATCGGAACAATGATCGTCTCGTCAACATCCCACATGGCGGTCACCTCGTGAGCTAAGTCAAGGTACTTCCTGAGCTTGTCCTTCTCGGCCTTCACGAGATTCTCATCATGAGGAATGGTGACGTCAACAAGCATTACCCATTATTATTATTATTATTATTATTATTATTATTATTATTATTATTATTTTATAACATTCTAAGTTTACCGTCTCTGTATATCTACGAGGCAGCTCTGTTGGTTATATCAGATCTCAATAAATATGTGACATTGAAGATATAATTTTAATGACATCCTATGATGATTTAATGTAAATGGTACGATCTCAATATAAAAAGATTACTTGACTATGTTTAATATAATTGAATGATCCAAATTTTGTAATTAATAAATGTTGTAATTAGCTCTATTTGTAATTTGCACACCCAAACAGGGGTTGAGTATATTGAACAATATCAACACTGTAACACCACATTACTGTATTACCTGTTCTCTGCAAATAAATGATTTGATTTTGATTTTGAAGAGCAGAAGACGCTCTTGATGACGCGCTAACTTTAGTCAAGCAGGGCCCTGCTCACTTCACGAGAAGAAGATAGTCATCATGTTGTCCCTTGACATACAGGGGGCCTTCGATGGCACTTGGTGGCCAGCTATCTTAAACTAACTCCATGAGAAGGGAGTCGCAAACTCGAGCATAAGGCTCGTCCACAGCTATCTAGAAGATCGAAGGGTATCCCTCCGTTATGCTGGCGTGGAACTGGAGAGATACACTTACAGGGGATGTATCCAAGGATCGACCTGCGGACCAATTCTCTGGAATATCCAGCAAGATCAACTCCTCCAGACGGTTGCAAAAATGGGAGTTCACCCTCAAGATGCTGATTATTGCCTCGGATCACTTGGAGACGGTAGTATAGTAGTCTTGAAATGGGGAATAAATAACAAAATGGGATATGCGGCAGAAAAGACGGAATCCATTTTGGTAACAAATAAGAATGAATGCACCCAATTAAGACTTAAAATGGGAGAGGTGGTCATCAACTTAGCAGAACACCTAGAACAACTCGGAGTCATCAATGACGACAACCTAAACTAATCAAGAGGCAATACACTTAAGGACATGTAATATCTACAAGAACATTGCGAAACCAGCAAGAGCACAGTGGGGAATAATTTCCAAAATAGTTCGCATTATCTATTTTGCGGTACTAGAGCCAACTGAGCTCTATACGGCAGGAGCATATGGATCAATAACTAAGAGGAGATACGCCCGTAAAAGACTGGAACGTATTACTTGACGGTTCTCAATCCAAATAGCGAAGGGCCATATAACCATCTCCCTTACATCAGGACTCACGCTTGCTAGAATCCTTCATTTGATCTCAGGCGTCAGAACAGTGCGAGATATATAGCATTAAGTGAACCAAGGCGATGCCTCAGCTCCCGGGATGACCACTGCAGATAAACGTTAGCCCGTTCAGCCTACTCAACCCTGCAAAAAGAGTGCGTATCAGCTTCAGAATGTTAGAAACCGAACTTGAGGTGCAGGGCATCGAAAACGCCCACCCTAGGATATTTATGAATGGAAGTAAAATAGAAGGACGCGTCGGAGGAGCACTGACAATTTGGAAAGGACATACTGAGAATAGAAGAGCTAGCTTCCGGCTCAAAAACTAGGCTAGCGTATTTCAGGCAGAGCTGTGCGCCATTGTAAGAGCGCTCGAGGTCATGATTAAATCTCCAAGATATGAAAAAGCGAACATCTTGAGCGACTCGCGTTCTGATCTGGAGAGTATCTCGAACCCTGGAAACCTACACCCTCTGGCGGACAAAGTGTGACATTTACTAAGGCATATTGAAGATAGTGGAGGATCAATAGAATGGTTCTGGGTCAGAGCACACCACGGAATACTGGGCAACGAACAATTGAATGAGCTCGCCAGGAAAGAAGTACTTCACAATCGGTCAGCTACTATCTATGAAGCCTTCCCCCTGTCTTTCGCCAAACATCTCATCGGGGACTCATAATTAATAAATTCATCATTGGTAAGCCGTAAATTGGTAAATAAGCCGGAACGCAAAAGATGAGAAAGGAAGAGGGTAGACCGTTTCGTCTGCTCATAACAACACCTACCCGCAGATACTTCAGTTTACTCGTGAACATGGCGCATGCAACTGTGCCGAAATATCGAGAGCTCATTATAAATACAAAACATGGTAATTATCCCGTTTCTAACGTTAATTCTTGCAGGTGAACTAAGTCTACTTATTAGTATTGTTAATGCACCTAGGTGAATTACCACAGGTGAACTAAGTCTACAGCACTGATTTATCGCAGCCAGAGTGGGACACGCGTTGGTCGTGGGGGTCTATCACTCCCGTAACAGACCCCTGCACAAGTTCGAGACCCTCCTTCGGCATGGTAGGGGCCATAATTGCTCAGCCCCGCCCCTGCCCCGTAGATCGTCCTTGGGATCTTCAACGCCAAATCTACGGCGTGGGGTTCCCCGACGCCGGATCCGCGGCGCCGCACGCTACTAAAGTGGCTAACTGAGGTTGTTCTATGCATTTTAAACCGCGGGACAGAGAACACTTGTGTCCGTCAACGGAGTGGCTCAATCGTAGACTTGACGTATACCACCCAAGCCGTCGCCTACTGTGTACGTGACTGGCAGGTGCTTGTGGACGAGAAGACGCTTTCCGACCACCGTTATATCGGGTTCAGCATCTTCTCGTCCGTGACGGGCACAGTGAGGATCGCGCGAGATAGGCGCGCGATGGGCCCTGGCGAATGGGAACAGCTGGCGCATTGAGTCGCCGATTCCCGAACACCTGAGGAGGAGGAGGGATTGGCAGCTCCCTGCTCAAGTGTTCGCTTTTATACAGCGGTGTTAAGTTCCAAGGTCCGCTATATGGCACCCCCATATGGGCGGGATCCCTTCGGCACAATGGGATAGCCGTCTTGCTGGCGGCCCAGAGAGTTATGGTGGTGAGGGTGTGTTGGGGATACCGAACGCTCTCACATGAGGTGGCATGTGTCCTCGCCGGACTGCTTCCATGAGACCTTGAGGTGGAAGTCCTGGCTTCGGTCTACCAGCGCAGAGAGCAGCGGAGCGCAGCGGAGCGAGACGAGTTGCCGGCACCGCGAGAGGTGAAGCATTGGCGTGATCAGGCTAGAGCGTCAGCTCTCGCTACGTGGAACGTTGAAGCGATCCGGCATGTACTTAAATAGTGGGTGCGAAGAAATCATGGTGGACTCTCTTTTCGGCTGACACAGGTTCTCTCAGGACATGGTTGTTTTGGGAGATACCTCTCTATAACGTCGCACGTAGAGAGCCCACTCTGACATGCCACCAGTGCAGCTTTGTCGAAGACAACGCCTAACACGCGCTGGAGTCAAGCCCAGAAGGATCGGGACTGCGGCGATCTCTGATCGCGGTTGTAGGGTCCATCTCTTCTTATCGGCCATTATTCATAAGATGGTTGGTGACGAGAGGTCGTGGGAAGCAGTGACAGCAGAGGGAGAGAAACACTCTCTCTCATCCGGTCCAAAGAGCGCGAACACGGAGGCAAGCCAATCGAGCTGGCACTCCAAAGTCTCCACTCCAAAGACCAGGGGCATCGGCTGGGAGGCGGCCTTGTCCCGGGGATCCTTTATGGATACCACGAGGAGGTAGGTGGTTATGTTGGATTCCGTATACCCATCAAAACCCCGGGGTGTTCCGTCACAGCCGCTTTTGGCAGAAACGCGGTACAGATTTCACGCACGACTGCAAACTCGCCGCGGCTGTCCGTTGCCGGACCCGTCTCTTCGCGGCACGCCAGAATACATAGCGCTCCGCAACTGCCTCGGAGACTAAAGCCGCCAACAATGGGTGCCAAACTGCCCCGCGTCTGGACGCCCGTGGTCCCCCTGCGGTGGGTCGAATATGTAAACCGACCGACTCTCCCTCGCCTCATAAGTGGGGCTATAAACAACACTAAGAGGGCTGTTTGGTGAAAATCATACAAAAGTGTATAAGAACAGTATTTGGGATGACGGTGACATAGATTATTTATTACAAAAATAAGTAAAACGACGAAGCTATCGTTTTTTTTTTTTTATTAATTATTTTATTTTACGTTATGAACTTATAAATGATAAGGGAGATATAAGACTATGGAAGAGGCTACGGCACCCGCCAATTTCAGTCTTACATAAACTGTGACTTGCCGACCACTAAACGGGCCCCTCATAAGAGCCACCATCAATGGCGACAAAAGGGGCAACGTTGGTGTGGATAGCTTAAAGGTGTCAAGAGGTGTGCTGCGGTTTCACTAGAGCGCTACTACCGGCGTTATGCCCTTCCACACACACTTCCACCCTTGGATCTTTTACTTGCTAGTGCGTCTCCACCCCCAGACGGCCAATTAAGGCAAGCCAGAGATCAGGGGTCTCATTTAGCCCCAGGGAGAATCAGGGTCCACGGTGTTGCTACTCACCGACGGCTCGCCACAAAGCTGCCCCTGTGGTATTATTATTATTATTAGGGTTAGGTCCTCACGAGGTGTGGATGTATCCTATGTTCCACGACCATCTCACGAGGCAGAAATGGGGTGGGCTCTTTACACCTACCCCAGAGGCTGGGTCTGCGTATGCGGGCAGCGCGCGCCCCCCGGCACTAGTCGACGACGAAGAAACACTGCAGAGGTTTAGTGGTGGCCCTTTTGGCGGAGACTCCCACACGCGCACCAGCTCTGGCGCGTATGGAACTGGTGATCAGGGTATAAAGTCTTCCGCAGCGTTAAAAAAAACGTTCATCAAGGGAACGATGTCAGGTCAAGATATGGCGGCTTACAGTGCGACAGATGGCTTTGTGCCCCTGGACGAGGGAGAAACGGAGTGTACAGGAAGACCAAAGTTAGTGACACCACAAAACGATACGATTGTAGTCACTATCCAGTGCACCAAAATAATACTCGACGACCGAGTCCTCGAAATGCCGGGAACTATTTCAGGGGACTCGAAAGTCATAGTCATGGCTTCCAGGCTGCCTGGAGCTAGCGAACTTGCCCTCACCAGTTGCCTTATATCGACAGTGAAAACGTGTTCAATTTAAGGTACACGTCTGAACATGGTAATAAACATCAGCCAGGAGTTGTTGTGTATGCACCGAAACCCCATGGATAACGCGTACGCTTTGAGAGAAATATACTCTGGTATATATTCCTCGGCTTCCCGTTTTAAGTCCTTACAGTTGGATAGGTATACCGGTGTGAAAATCCCCAAATCCCAACCCAACACCTTATACCTGGGACACATCCAGAAAGAAAAGGAGACCCATATCAGCCAGGCTATGGGGACGGAACGGGATCGCGTCGGTCATCGGCATTAAGCCCAAGGGTGGTTTAGAGCTGCGCGATAGGGTTCCCCATGCAGTCGTTGTAGTTACGCGACACACCGGGACCTTTATTTACCACGCAGACAACGATAATGATGCCATTGGAAGATTCGTAAGGAAGACGGTGGTTTAAAGACCAGAGACCATCCGTGAATATAATCTGAAGATGGCCATCCAAGATAGAAATGGCGTTGTAATGGAGGCCCTGCCGAAAACGAAATTAAGTTTCCTTATTTCTTTAAGTTAAACTAAAAATGCTGGAAAAAAATTGCTAAAAAAAAATTGGAATGGAATTTGCACCAGTCATGCTCAAGAAGAGGTGTTGACAAGAGGAGGAGTCGTGTGTTGGGTCGCCATCTTCCCTCAAATATGGTTGAGGAAGGAGATGGCTGGAACATACGTCAACTCTCGAACGGGTGCTGCTTGTGGAGACCGGTCTGCTCGGAATTCTAATGGATACCTAATTGAGTTTTGTTTTTCTCTCCGTTGTTTCACTTCTTATATATACATATATGTTAGGTTTAGTCTATGTTCCCTTCTTGTATACAAAGATGTATATTTAAATAGTTGAGTAATTACTCAGTTAAGTTAAGTAAATGTAAAATATGGCACGGACCCTTGAGTCTGTGGATAGAAATATTAAAGTAATAAAACAGCGTTGAAATGATACTGGAGTTTCGTCTTGGGCAAATGTTAAAAGAAAAACTAAACGTATAATAGCGGCAAAATAATTTCGTTACTTACTTGGTGTGAGAGTATCCGATGAGGCGTATAGCACAGTAAGCTAAACGTTTATGCAACCCTGAATGCTCTACAGAACATGCAAGCATTGTGCATCCAATAAGCATCAACGCCGTTTCCTACAAAAAAAGCAAGTTTTGATGAGTTTAAAAATTGTAAAACTTTCTACTCTAAAATTTGTAAAACATACAGCATATTGCAAAAGACACGTTTATTATCATAACAGTTTTGTCCACTTCTACAAAAGCTAAGTCATTTCTGAATAATACCTGTACCTGAAACCTGTCAAACACTACGTTCAACTAGAGAGATGTCTATACTCTATACTAGAGAAAAACACTCCTTATCTTCACTCTATTGTGAGATGATTTTGTCTAATAAACTTAAATCATTTTAAAAAATTCAACGTTTTAAGAGTTCTAGATTCATTATAGCGCCAACAGAACTGGTATTGGGTTCTAGAACTGTACGATTTAAAAAGCCGCAGCACAAACAATTTGCGAATACGTATTCGTATTGTAAATGTCAACGCGTCACGCTTCGGCTTACAAACTAGCTATCTGCGTCACTATTGCCCTAGATAAATGACAGTATGCAGTTATTCGTGCTAGGCCTACTGAACCAGTCAAAGTGACATGTAAGACAAGACAAACATTTTTTCGAACAATATTCATGCTAGTTGGTGGGCAAGCCCGAAAAGTTCTTTCCTATTTAAAAATCGCGAAACCGTTCAGCATGTGACGCTCAAATCCAGCCATTTTTGTTAAGTAGTAAGTTAGTTTATATTGTAACGTAACAGAACTATAAATATAAAACTTATAATAATATTGATTACATCGTGTTCATAAAAGTGTTGTAATACCACAAGAATAGAAAACCAGGCACAATGAAAGCTTCATATAAATACCGCGTTTGAAAACACTACTACACGCATAGCTATATAGGTATTATGTGCGTGACCTTTCAACGATAGGGCGCGGAGGGCGTGCACCGGCGCCCGCTCGGTGTAAAAGGTTCCACAGTTGAAATTGATAGTTTTTGCCACATGATCGTCTATCTAACTATTGCTATAAGTATTACTACTATGATCCTCGGATCGGTAACCTAATTTTAATAACCCTCCCATAAAAGTTCTCTACCTAAACTTTACATTTATTAATCTAATCTAATCTAATTTCTAACCCAGTCATTATCGAAACAAAAAGGCAAACATCGCAAACGCGCATGTATCTACGATTTTTTTATATCTTTTTAGGTCCAATAAGAGTAATTTGTACCGAAAATTGCAACCCTGAAAACCTTGTGCTACTCCCATGGAGCTCGAAAAACTGCAAAAATCTGGCTCTTGTTGCCAGTTTTTTTGATAATATATATATCTTAGTTTCACATTTTTGTCAAGCAAATAAAATTTTCTACTATTTGAGCTCAACTTGAGCACTCTGAGTACATTTGTTAGATGTGACTTTTTTCCAAAATGTGAAAAATTATGGGTAGGGTCATTTGCCAATTTCGAATGGGTGAATGGAAGCTTCACCTAGAATGTGTTAGCAAGACGCTCCCATTCTTTCATTCGGTGGGACATTTTTTTTACGCCAAAAGTGCTCGACTCTACTTTCAAGACTTGCCTTGTACTTGACCTGGAAAAGCACATGAAGCTAGCCGACTATTGTATGTTCACTTGCGGAGCCTTCACAATACGTCGCTCTGATAAGTTCTGGTCGGGTTTGTGGACAGATTTGACAATAGAACAAGTATTGATGAGGTCCATGAAAATTCAGGGGGGGCTGACTCATGGTCGGGGAATATAAAGCAGTGTGCTGGCCCGCTGGACAGTAGGTTTCCATGCTTAATATTTGCGAGAAGGTAGAACAAGTGGCTCAAGTGCTCTATTGTATGCTCCTTTTGTGAACGACAAAATTGCAACAACGTCACTTCTATCGACCTGGATGAGGAGGACGAGGATATGAATAATCCAACACCATATGACGACATGCCTCCACCTACAGAAAACGTTGTCCCTCTTTCCTCTCTCCCCCCTATGGCGCAGACTGGGTGAGACCCAGTCCATCCAAAGGGGTGAAAGTATAAACAGAGTTTTTGCTTAGTATGTTATAGTGTAATTTCTCCATGTTTATTTGTTACGTGTAATTTTGTTTGAAGCCATGTTACATCACATTTCACGATGTTGCATCTTTTTATAAAAAAAAACATAGTCAAGTCAGGTGCGAGCGGGAGGAGCTTTTAAAAATACAATTTATTTTATCAGCCAAGCCTGTTGAGTCAGCGTATCAGTTTCTAGAATATAGAGCGCTGACACGTAAGATTCGTTGAGTCGACAGACTTAACTACATACTGTAACATTTCATTTAACATTATCGCTGTAATAAGCATACTTGATAAGGAATGTATTCCTCAATAAGGTATTGTAAATAAGACAGAGCATTCACTCATTATTTTACACTTTATTTAACAATTTACTAATCACTATACTTCGCATCTAATACCAAAATTTTTATTACTTATTGAAGTCCTTCTCTCACATTCTTTTCGGAGTCTACTACAGCAATTCTCCACACAATAACTACTTCTCTTCTAAAAAAATAAATTTTTCGTTTGTGATGTTGAAAAGAGCATACTTTCCATTACTTCTAATGCCGTTGGAGTGGACGGGATCAGTCGTAACATGCTGATACCTATTCTTGATATAATTATCCCTGTCCTGTGCCATATTTTTAATTTTTCTATTTTTAGTGGCGCTTTTCCTGTTTTGTGGAAGGACGCTCAAATTATCTCTCTCCCTAAAAAAAACTAATCCTAAATGTTTTTCTGAACACCGTCCGATATCTGTCCTTCCTTTCCTATCCAAAGTACTTGAACGGCTAGTTCACAATCAGATGAACACTTTCCTTGCACGAAATAACTTGCAAAACCCTCTTTAATCTGGTTTTCGTCTGGGGCACAGTACGGCTACTGCACTTTTTAAAATAACTGTCGATATTCGTTTAGGTATGGAAAATGGTAAGCTAATTGTGCTGGCTCTCTTAGACTTTAGCAATGCTTTAAACGTTGTGGATTTGGACATCCTCTTAGTAATCCTTCGCTCTAATAATATATCTCGAAAAATTAATGATTGGTTTCAATCTTACCTTTACGGTCGTCGACAGCAGATTTGCCTCAATGAATACTATTCTTCATGGTGTAACACAACAGCTGGTGTGCCTCAGTGTGGTGTTTTATCTCTTTTACTTTTGCTGTTTTTATTAATTCAATTTCCCAAAATATTTCTTGTTCCTACTACCTATATGCGGGTGATTTTCAGTTATACTCACAGGCTCCACTACTTAAACTGAGTGAAGCAGTTAATCATGTAAATGAAAACATGCATCGGGTATTACAATGAAGTAATGCTTATGGCCTGATAGTCAACCCCCTTAAAACCCAAGTAATAGTCGTAGGCAGTTCCCGAATGGTTTGCAGAGTTAACTGGGACACATTGCCGCGAGTGGTTTTTGACGGGGTCACTATTCCTTATAGTCAGACCGCCCATTGTTGCACCTAGTTTTAACCCGTGAGAAGGCGCGCCTAATGTTGTTACACGGATAGGCGCGCGCGAGTAAATAGCTCACACTACTTTAAATGCTTATATTTCTGTAACATTAGTATAATTGGCTATAAATGGATCCATAATAAATAAAACAACATTAATTTAATATAAAACAAGAGTTTTAATTAAAACTATGAAGAATAAAAGGAATTTCTACCTCAAATAACAAAAATAATTAATTTTAGACCTACAATCTTTGGTAGTCTTAAAAAAAACCCGATAAATAAAAAACTGAAAACTAAATTTAATAATTTCACTCTTCCATGAGATCAAGACAAGTGTGCCTCTCAAAACTCATTGAACATATATACGTTATGTGATCGGTGCAGAGTAATTGCTTGCACGAAGTGCATGATTTTTCTAAAGGACCGGATGAAATCCAAGGAAATAATAAAATAATTATAATAATAATAATTTATTTCCAAAATCATACCAGAAACCTATAAAAAAATGTATACAATGTTTACATTTTTGTTGTCTTAAGTAATATAAAAGTTTCCTCTCTTCTCGTTTAGAATCCTCTTTCAACCACGAAGAAATTTCGAAGATTTTGTGCATTATACAGATCGTACATTTTTCACGTGTGTTGTAGCTGATAACATAAAACATTAGCATTCAAATATGACTTTAGAGTTATGTACCCGATAATTTTTTTTTTATACAAATTAACATAATAATATGTACACAAGAAAAACACAATAACATGTTTTATATGAAAAATAAATACTTACGTGAATGGGCGCGCGATGAGCAAATTGCCGCACGACAGTGCAGGCCTTCCACAAGTGCTTCACTGCGCGGAAGCAGCGGGACTGAGCGATGCGTGAATTGCGCGAGGGGAGAGGGGTTGAATAGTTAGGAAGGTACCTAGGAGCTCTGGACGATATGTTGTCAGGAACACCAAAAACTTTCTCAATTAATTTTTGTGTGAGCAAATTGCTCATAGCGCGCCTTCTCACGGGTTAAGCATTGTTTTTTATTTTTTTGTCTAATATTAAGTCATAATGTGGTGTCTCAATAAAGTGTTATCTATCTATCTATCTTGTGCGCCTTATAAATCTTGAAGAGCAGGTGTTTGCATGGACAGATAGCCAAATTTTTCAATGTTGGTTCAGGGCGTATGTCCATACCCTGGAGGTATTTGTGGCAAACCGGGTCTCGCAGATCCAGAAGTCGGACACTGCTTTGGTTTGGCGGCACATCCCCGGCGGATGTTGGATCCAGGGGCTTTCGGGCCCGGGACCTTGTTGCGCACCCCCTCTGGTAGAGGCCTGCCTGGCTTGCCAAGCC
Organism: Selenia dentaria; assembly: GCA_917880725.1. Taxonomy (NCBI): domain Eukaryota; kingdom Metazoa; phylum Arthropoda; class Insecta; order Lepidoptera; family Geometridae; genus Selenia; species Selenia dentaria. The sequence goes on along the minus strand of OU862877.1, from coordinate 11,683,530 downwards.
TGAGGTAAGTTGGCTGGTTTGCCATGGAATGATTGCGACCCCTACCTCAGGTCTACGGGTAAATGCTGTAAAGAACCAGCCAGCGTGGAACGCTGATTGGTTGCTGGGCAAATATAGCTCCCTTGATAAATTGTTGGGAGTGACGGCTTGGATCAAGCGCTTCACTAATAATTGTCGTCACTCAGCGACCAAGGTCGTTAGTCGAGTTCTTGCTCCGGACGAGCGCAAGGCGGCTCTAGATCATTGGATCCAGGTTGTCCAGCAAGACTCATTTGGGGCAGAGATGGATGCCCTTCGTAAGGGCTAACCAAACTTAAAGGGAGCACTCGGTCGTCTTAACCCATTTCTGGACGACTAAGGATTCCTCCGGGTGGGAGGCCAGCTCCGGAATGCCGGTACCGGCCTCTCCCGTCGGGGTATTCCCTGGGTTATTGACTCCGTGAGTTGCCTCTACTGGGGGGGATTATTTGAAGCCGTAGTTAAGTCCGCCAAAACGCATTTGAGAGAGTTATCGGGGAAACTACCTTGACGTTTGAGGAACTGGCGACAGTATTTTGTAAAATTGAGGCTGTCCTCAATTCGCGTCCGTTGTGTCCACTCAGCTCTGACCCAAATGATCTGGAAGTGTTGAGTACAGTCCATTTCTTGATCAGTCTGCCACTTAATGCCTTGCTGGAATACCCCTTCAGGGAAGTAGCTTCGAATCGTTTGTCGCGTTATCAGTTGTTGCAAGAAATGGGTCAGAACTTTTGGAGCCGTTGGTCTCTCGAGTATTTGCATAATCTGGAGCAACGCTTTAAGTAGACTGATAGAACCATTCTCCCCAGTGTTGGAGACCTGGTTCTGGTTAAGGATGTGAACTCATCGCCACTGCGTTGGCGTCGGGGGCGCATTGTTAACTTGTACCCTGAGAAGGATGGAACCCCACGGTTTGCCGAATTCCTATAATATTTGAATTACGCGCGCTGCGCTGTGCTCAATTAAACTTTTATAAAAACGGCGAGCGAGTCCTTAGACCGAGAGTGAAAAAATACGGACCGCTGTCTGTGTGTCTTAAATTTTAACAAAACCGGCAGAAGAAAATGAAGTCCTAAAGTTCTGTTGGCAAGAGTATTTTGGTTTGGTTGGATTGCCTCGCATAAGGTATTTTCCCCGAAAATTACTCCAGGGCTTGCACTGTGAATTCGACATAATTTAGTTAATATAAATAAAGTGGAACATATTTCGAAAGTTCGAATACTCGCGTTTGAGGTGTGTGCCCGCCACGAGGTTGGAATTAAGTTACGGAATAATTGTTTGTATTGTGCGCATATTTTGGCGACCTTGGAGGTCGTTTGTGGTTTTCTCCTTGACCCAGGCAGGAAATACACGAACTCCAGCGCATCGGAGGGCCCTCCGCGCCGGGACAGCTCACTTGGACTCCGCCATCGCGAACATCACTGAGTGTTCAGAAATTTATTTTAGTTGTTAGCAAGTAATTTTGTTCTAACGTTGCGAATTGGAGCTAATTGTTCCGCTCGGTTCTGGAGACGAGACCAGAGTTTGGGGGCGAACATTGACATTAATTATTTTATTAATGTTAGCGTATAATAATTAATAATAATGTTAATAATCATTGTTTTATTCTTTGCTTTAGTACCTATCTACGGCTCGTTGTTTCGAAAAGAAAAAATTGTTTATAATTGAAATAAATTAGTTTTATTGATTTCAAAAGACCAATTTTTAACGACTCGGCATCCTGTTTACGCTTGGAACAAAAGATTTATGTATTAAAACTAACGGCGACGGATGCGTAAGGTTTTTGAAACATTATTTTTGAATGGCGTAAAACGTTATTATTATAATGTTTATAATATCATTAGGAGTCACGATCATGAACAACGACTTGTAAAATAGAATAGAATAGAATACAGTTTATTTGTCACAGAAAACACATTAATACATAATAATTTGACTATACATTAAAAAATACCTACTTAATTAAAAAGTTTTCTGTCATAAACCGGTTCCAATTCATACGTTATTCATAATATCATTTCTATATACAAATGTGAAATTTACGCAGTTGCATATATCGGTCATAAAACATTGAAATAATTACCGTCAAACAGAAATGTACAAATATTTTCTTAGAACTATACGATTTTAAGAGTCTTAAAACAATGCGCCTTGTACAAATTGTTACGAGTATAAACAAGATCCAGTCGAAAGTACACTTCGGTTTCATATAAACAACGTTGAATATCGAGCGACAACGGGAAGTATAATTATGCTACTATAGTATACGAGTATATATATATAGAGTATAACGGCGTGTCCGTTATTGTGGCAACATGGGGCGGGTGGAGGGAACACTGTAACTAATACACGTAAACTCTTTTAGATAAAAAATAATTTAAACACCAAAATCATAATTAGAACTAGGTTAACAATTAGTCACGAAATTTCGCATTTGTACAATAAATTAACATTTATTGATAGTGATGATTTGGTAAATTTCAATCTATTTTAGTGAATTTGTTGCAATGTTAAATTACAGTTTAACTTGATCAAGCTTATTGTATGCTCAACTATGTATATAAGTCACATTAAGTAAATATAAAATTGTAAATATTTTCACTTATCGAATACAATAGTAAATTAAAAGCGTTAAACCATGTTGTTATAATGTTTGGTATAAATTATTTATTTTTAATAAGTAAGCAAGTTCACTATCTTTTTAATGAACTTAAAATCAGACATGTATCAGACACGAATTAATGCGAATAAACAATATTGTAAAACAACAAATATGTATATACAAATTGAAAGAGTTACCCAAACATAGCCCTAGAATACATAAACCTACATACATTTGATACAACACGAATACACACTACTACCTACAGGGTCAAAAGACAAAAAAAATATTAGAGCCTGACCTAATTTTCGGTATGAAAACTTTTGGATTATTTATCTACACAAAGTGCAATGCAGTACATTGCAACTATACATATGTATACAGTACGGCTGTATCGTTTTACTCGAACCAAACATCATTTGCAGTAGCGACGGTTCTTCAAATTACGACTTGAACCTGTCGTCCGCTCGGTTTCTTCGCCATTTCGTACAATATAGTGCGATCCGACGAAACGAGTTTCAGGCAGGTCATGGTTTCTGTTTGAGACTTCCCTCTGTCTACGCACCGGAACTAGGTTTAAATGCCTCTTAATTATTTTGTCGACAAGGTCTAACTTAAAGGCAAGTTGTTTGGCCTCATCCTCGATGACTTATCAACGATAATGCGACTGTTTAATATTGGGGCATTAGGCAGTCTCTTAAACATTTTTTTATACCATTTCTGGCACTTCTTCCGCTCAATTAGATAAGGCTCTAACATTTGGTCCTTTTTGTTAACCGCGCCCATTTTGGAGTTGTAGTCGACGATTACCGCGGGTTTATACAGCGCTGGCCTGCCTGGTTTGGCGGCTACAAAAACAGACTCGGTACCATGACAAGTTGAGACTGTGCAAACCTTCATTTTGTCTTGGTACGCCATCACGACTACATCCCCAAAATGTCAGGAAACGCACGTCCCTTCTGGTAGTGTTGCTAATTTAATCAATTCAGGGACTTCTTTGCGGGATTTCCGCAACGTGCCCACACACTTTTGTGCGTTTCGGCAATTTACTAAGGGGGGTCTGTGTGCGGTCATTGCCTAAATAAATGAAAAACGACTACAGATAACCTGTGGCCGATTCGATAAGACAGGTTCCCTTTCCACAAAGTTAGAGACTCGTCTATTGCTATGCTTTGGTCCGGAGTATAAGCTTCACAAAACTTTTTGTTTAGGTACTCTACTATTGGGCCAAGACAGAACAGTTTGGACGAGCCTGGAGTACGGGTCGCATTATTAACAATGAAGGGCTCAATTTAAAAGCCAGTAACGCTGCTCAACGAGTCGCTTACTGATGATGTGGGTTTTCAAAAGTGGGTTGGTCGAAAAACAAGATTAATAATCAAACACGCGTTCTCCAAATCATGCACCATATTTCTCAAGCTCGGCGGAACGTCTTCATCAGTAAAACACACTTCGATAATACGTTCCCCCCGTTGCCACCCCGCGTTACCACTAACCGCTCTTGTGGTCCCTCCGCGTCCCACGAGTGCGCTCCGTCCTTCGGCCCACTCGCTGCCCTCAGCCACGGGTTGTCTCTAGCAGCTACGGGTCCGAAACCACAAATATTACCCTGAAAAGAAATCATATTTTGAAATACTCAATTTGAATGTATATCTTTTAGAACAAATCAATCATAAAAAAGTTTGGATGCACCTTTCGCTAGGCTCTGGTGAGTGAGATCTGTAATGTGTTTTTAATTATGGGTAAGTTACATTTAAATTAAATTAGGAGCATTCGTATAAGATAAAATTATTCTGAGTTAGTACCTGTCACGACTTAGGCTTGCATCTTCAAAAACATCGCCTCCCACCGCACTAGTACCCGGCGGTGGAGTCTCTGGGCGGAATGACCTAAACATATTTTGTTTATCAGTTTATGGTGCATCCCTTTCAAGATTTTGTTGTTAAATGAGCAGTGTAAATGTCTACCTGTCACGCCTAGGACTATTCCGGTTCCGCAGCTGCACTAGTACTAGGTGGGGGAGTCTCTGAACGTAAATACCTAAAAACATTTGATTTGAATTATCTGATGTTCTCAGTTATTAAGCATGAAAATATTTGTCTTATACATTTTAATGGTTTAGTGTCCTATATAGTAGGAGTGTTCATCGTTTACATTAGCGGAATTTTGGATAAATTAAAAAAAAACAATCAATAAACGGTAACTTTCATGGTCAGGTACTCGTAATGTAGGGTAAGGGTACTGTATTCTTATTTAGTTCGAGGAAGGATATAATCAGGTTCATTAGTAACCATAAATGTAAAAATTATGTTAAAAACTTGACACATTTTTGGCACAATGTCCAAGTGTACACTCAGGTAAGAAAGAAAATACTTACGCAGGGTGCAGCTCACCCGTCACTCCATCCACTTCCATCTGTAAATCAAATAAAAAGAGAACGCAGATTCAGCTTCTTTCCAGAAAGTTATGTTAACCTTACCATAAATTATGTAGTATAATGTTTCAGTCTAAAAGACTGGTGGTAAAAAGCTGAAACATATTTCATAATATTAGTAACAAACAATGTGTTCCAAATAATTTTACAGCTGAAAAAACCTAGAATTAAAAAAAAAAATCTATTAAAATCTCATTACAACAAATATTGCTCACCCATAATATCTTCTTCTTCCGGGAGTGGTTGGGGACCTGACTCTTCCATTTCACGACACTCACTCCCGGAACCCGGACAAGAACTCCGCCGGGGTTTCCACATCTTGGTCGGGGTTTCAGCTGTTATGGTTCTAGATATAATAGACCTTCTTTCAATCCCGATAACGTATGAACAATACGACGAACGTCTATTTTCCTATACTACATCACATGAACAAGTACAATTTGAAAAATTTAATACCAACTTCATTTCTATTATTTTAGTGGAGTGTATCTAAAAAACTACTAAACTGAATTTGATGAAATTTAAATAAAACTACATGAGAAGCACCAGTTTTCATACAAAAAAAAATATTTTGAGAATCGGTTCACCCAGTCGAAAGTTTTGAGGTAACAAACTTAAAAAAAAAAACAATCGAAATGAGTATCTCCTCCTTTTTTGGAAGTCGGTAGAAAAAAAATCTAAATATATATAATAACTACATTTTAAAATTATTTATTGGATACTATAATAACACTTAGGAGTCTGTTGAAAATAACACGTAACCCTAAATTCCAACGGTCGCATTATGCGCACAAAATATGTAACGACACTGCATTTGAGGCACGTGTAACACGTAATAAGCGCTAAAAATAATATTTCCCTATCCGGTGAGTTGATCATAATATCGACTGGACATCGATAAATTTTATCGACAATGCCCAGCATGTGACCAAAAAAAATCAAAAATAAGCCCCGCCCACTTTACAAAATGTAGGATACTCAATCTACGCAATCTGTCTAACATTATAAATATGGAAAATTCGTCAATATTTTAGAAAATTACACATTAAATAAATTATTTTTATGTATCATGATGATTTTCAGAACAGATAATACCTATCTTACATTATATTATTATATTATTCACGAATTGAAAGAGTAATATACGGAAAAACCCACCATTACAGTACAAAACTTCTCGATTCGATGTAATATTATGTGAAAATATATGGCTACATTGCTCAATACAACTAAAACAAACGTAAAATTAACGTAAAAAACAGTTAATTACACATAAATAACTTACTACTTTGCCTTCTTTCACAAAAAAACACTCAAACAAATTGAAACTGAACTTCAGTCACTCAAATATTTTTGCGGGCGTATAAATAAAAATATTTTTTATTTCCAAAGATAACTTGTCAATTTATTGTCCTATTATTTAGTTTAACTCCATCTAGAGTTACGGTTACGCTACAATTGACATATTGATGATAGTCATAGATTAATATCATAAATTAATATAGAACGAATTAAACAGAGGTCACTTTAATATAGGACGCGCGTCCTTTCCTCGAGCTCATCGGCCCCTAAGAGTCGCCTTATTTGCTCTAACTTTATAAATATCTTCGGAATATTCCACCACCCGCTGTAAAACTTAGGTAAGACAGGATAATATTAACTGTTCCATAAAATGATTAAGTCACCTTCGAAATACCTATAACAAATATTGAATACGTCAAACATACACATATTTATAATATTCTGCCACATTAGGTAGTTTTAATTAATCGATGTGACCATCTCTGAAAAACACTGGTTAGACAAAAATTTATTATAATATTCCCTTGGTTAATGATCTGCTCTTGACATGCCTATATAAAGTAGTGTGTTCGGTAAGGAACAAATAAAAGATAGTCATTTAGGATTTGTAAGTATATTGCTTGAGTATTACATTATTTTAATATTAGGTTAATAAAAGTTACACGTAGTTCTAGTCTATATTGTAGAACAAATGAGAATGAATGTCGGAATGAGTGGATAAAATGAATGAGTCCGTGAGTGAAAGAACGGTGCGGCAGATGCCGCGATCTTTTGAACTCTGTATTCATATATGACGAAGACGGCGCAAACATCCTCCCAGGCGTTGAAAGGCAAGAGGCCTTTCAAGACTCTTCTGCTCTTGGAAGTAGACACAGGCAATTCAGGGCTCTGCGTATAGTGGCTCCCTGTGCGGTGATTATGTCTGCTACGGGCGGTAGGCCGTCTGGACCGTGGAACAATTTGGACACCCTTCCTAAGCGCCAGAATAGTGGAGGTGTATCCTCCTTGAAGAGGACCAGGTCATTTAACTGCAGTGCTGCAGATTTGGTGCGCCATTTTGTGCGCTGTTGTAGTTCGGCTATATACTCATTGGACCACCGCTTCCAGAAGTGCTGTCGGGCCTGTTCTAGACGCTGGTTACGATCAAGGCGGTTAGTGTTGGTATCTAGAAGACACGGTGATGGAAGCGAGGTGAGTGGTCTACGGATCAGAAAGTGGCCCGGGGTGAGAGGAGTGAAATCGTTGGGCGAAGAACTGAGACGATATAAGGGCCGGCTGTTTAGATTAGCTTCTACCTGGGCGAATAGGGAAGATAGTTCCTCAAATGTAAGGTGAGTTTTTTAAGGATTCTATGGATATGCCGGTTAGCTGCTGCAACTCCGCTTTCTGCTAGGCCAGAAAAGTGAGGACTGTATGCTGGAGCGAAGCGGAATTCAATGCCCTGATCAGATGCAAAACTTATAATAGAGCTTTTGTACACTTTAAATAATTCCTTAATTTCCTTCGCAGCTGCAACAAAATTTCTACCATTGTCACAACAAATAAGGCTTGGTATACCCCGGCGAGCTATAAACCTCTTAAGGGTTAGTAAAAAGGCTTCTTTCGTAAGGTCGCTTACCGCTTGTAAATCAATGCATTTATAACGGAAACATATAAAGATACACAAGTAACATTTTGTAATTTTACATCCACGTCCCTTGCGATCTGTTATTAAAAAAGGGCCAGCAAAATCCGTGCCCACTGTCCGGAACGGAAAATCTGGCTCTACGCGTTCAGAGGGCAAGTTACCCATTATCTGAGTCATAGTCTTCGCTCTGAAGCGACGACAAATTAAACATTCACGATATACACGTCTGGCCAGGTTGCGACCATCTATCGGCCAGTAGCGCTCTCGTACTGATGCCAGCACCTGTTGTGGACCAGCATGAAAGAGTCTTTTATGTTCGTGTTGAAATATCAGTTTGGTAAGATGATTATCAGATTTTAAAACTATATTTATTTATTTATTTATTGGAAAACCAATAGCTTTTTACACTAAAAATATACAATGGAAAAACGATGGGAAGCCAATTATTGGTTCTCACGAGTAGAAATAGATTATTATAAATTAAACATGTGCAAACACAAAGAAAGGTTTAGGTAACAAAAAATTTAAAGATAAGATAAAATAAGAATAACAAGGTAAGTAGGCAATAATTAAAAATAAAGTACACAAAATATAAAATATTAGCCCGACATCTTACGATTGTTGACCGTCTGCTAGGAAAAACTCACTGCTTAGTTGCCGCCTCGCCGAGGAAGCGCTGGTGCAAAATAAGTCAAGGTCACTGCGTTTGCTCAGTTTGTTAAAGTTGTCGCTTGCTCGCCATAAATACGAGTTCTGTCTATAGTTTGTTGACACTAAAGGAATCTGTAATGGTTTATAGAATCTGGTTGTCTTAAAAGGAACGTTTAGTTTGATTTTACAAAGGGAGGTCTGGGCAATCAATGGTATTATTTGAAATGTTAAGAAGATATACGACGTCTGCGATTTCGCGTCTTTTTGAAAGAGGTAGAAGATGAAATTGTCTACAAAGGTTAAAGTACTTATCGGACGAGTAAGGAATTCGAAGATGATAGCAAAGGTACTTTAAAAATTTGATCTGGATTCGTTCGATTCTTGAGGTGTACTTATCATACCGGGGGTTCCAGATTTGAGATGCGTACTCCAGGTTGCTCCGAACAAAAGTGCAATAAAGGATTTTAAATGTTTTAGCTCGCTTGAAGTCCCCAGAAGTACGCATGATGAACCCTAAAGCTCGTGATGCTTTGGCGACAATAGACTCAATATGAGCATCGAAAAGAAGTTTTGAGTCATGAACCACCCCGAGATCTCTAACTACAGGATCTACTACAGATCTCTAACTATAGGATGTCTCTTGTCATACGGGTAAAATGATGTATCAATTCGGCCGCCTACTCCAAGAATTCCCTTAGCATCTAGAAAGGGGTTGAGAGACGTTAGAGAAACTTGTGATTTTAAAGGTTTGTACTGGCGCAAACACTTTAAAATAAAACAATCTTTAGTAAATGACTCTAGTTGCGAAATCTTGACTAAGTGAGTCAAGGCATGTTGTCTTTCATCAGTTGATAAGGGACTAACGAGTTTGTTTGTAGGATTTTTTTAATTGTTTATAAAACGTAGAATTCTTGCTAGAACATTCTGATCAAAAGGTAGTCTAGAGTAGTTGTCTAGGTTTATTATTTTATTATTGCATGTAATTGCAGTCTCCCCGACGAAAGCTGGCTGAGCTTTCATTTCAGGCAAATCGTTCGCGCATGTCTGCTCTATGGGCCAGAATTCTTCGGGCTGCATGAGAAATGGAGGCCCATGCCACCATAGAGGAGAGTGTACCTGACACGGATCAACACCACGGCTAACTAAATCAGCCGGGTTACAGGCACTACTAATTTTTCTCCAGAACGAAGGTTCAGTGAGATCAATGATAGCTGCTATTCTGTTGGCGACAAAGGTTTTAGCTTTATTTTGGGACCTTATCTATCCTAGGACTACGTTAGAGTCTGTCCAGTAAACTTGCCGCAATATGGGATGTCTCAACGCTTGCAAGACGGTATTGGCAAGTTGAGCTCCTAGTAGAGCAGCGCAAAGTTCCAAACGCGGAATGGTTGTAGGCTTAATAGGTGCCACTTGCGACTTGGCGCATATTAGAGAGACGTTAATGTTACCGTCAGCATCAATAGACTTTAGATAAATTGTAGAGCCATAGGCTACCTGCGATGCGTCATTAATGCAGTGGAGCTCTATAGAAGAGAAGTTGTTAATTAAAACACATCTAGGGATTTTTACGGTAGAGAGCATTGGAAGTTGCTTTGTAAATGTATGCCAACTTTTCTTTACATCTTGTGAAACGGGTGTGTCCCATTCCAATTTTAGGCTCCAGAGTTGCTGAAGTAATATTTAAAGTTTTATTGTGCATAAAGACAGAAGTCCAAGTGGATCGAATATTTTGAAGGTCGATGATAGTATCGATCGTTTGGTCAAAACATCTGGCGCTGTGTATTGAATCTTGAAATGTAGTTCATCAGTCGACGGAGTCCAACCCATACCTAAGGTGCTAGTGGCATTGCTGAGTACAATATTACGATCCTCAAGGTCTATGGAATCCGCGGAGAGCAGATTGGGTAAGTTGGAGCGGTATTTACGGAGATGGAAACCATGTTGGGCTAAGTCAGTAGAGACTGACCGCTGAATATAGCGCAGGTCAGCTTCGGTTTCAGCACCTGTAAGTAGGTCATCACATAGAAAATCTTTTTGAACGATCTCTTTAATGGTAGCGTCGCTACATTTTTCACCGACTTGAAAAATGCAACGTGTTGCAAGAAAGGTAGCACTAGCGAAACCGTAGGTTACTGTGTTTAGCTGTAAAACTTGTATGGGATCTGTCTCAAGTTCTCGCCACAAAACTCGTTGAAGATGACGGTCTGACTCTCTTAAAAAATTGCTCGAAACATCTTCTCTATTTCTGCGCAGAATACATATTTATGTTGTCGGAAACGTACTAGAATATTAAACAGTGGATCCTGTATTGTTGGTCCAACCATTTGTAGGTCATTGACCGCTACGACAGTGACAGAGGATGATTTAGAGTTGGCTTCAAAAACAACGCGTGTTTTTGTAGATTCGCTAGTTTCCTTAATAACAGGATGATGTGGTAAGTAGTATGCACATTTGGATTTATTAAAGTTATCAGGAAAATTACTTAAGTGTCCGAGAGCTTCATTCTCACGCATGAAGTCTGTATATGCTCAGCAACAATCGCTAGAGGTGAATTTGATTACCGGGGGTTAATTATGGCCATATCCTTCCTTCAGGCGAATATCAACCACTGTGCCGACGCTCAGGACCTTTTGCTCCAGAGCGTGGCACAGTGGTTGATACAAATCTCAATTGTCGTCGAACCATACTTTGTGCCCACCCGAGACAATTGGGTTGGGGATCATGCGGATACGGTAGCTATCGTTATCTAATCATCGACAGGCGCTCCACCTTTTGATAGGGTGCTGAGGGGCCAAGGATATGTTATGGTGATTACGGGCGGAATTATGGTCATAGGGTTGTACTTTTCGGTTTAAAGGTGGCGGCAGCTACCTTCTCCACCCCCGAGATTGGGGAGCAAGCGACCCAGTGCAGCCGCCGTACCCACGAGTCTGGGGGACAGCTGCTGAAGATGAGCCCTGAATCTCCATCTGCTGTCAAGCACAACACCGAGATATCTCAGCGTTGACTTGACAGCGATAGAGGTCCCCCCAACAATTATATTGCAGCCTGCGGGCGGCGCTCTCCGACGACCGGGAAAACAGATAGCCTCGGATTTGTGGAGCGCCACCTCCAGGCCCAATTGCCGGATCCGGGCCACTACCGCCGCTACTGCAGTAGTGGCTAGGATAGACGCCTCCCGGATTGTTTTCCCCCGGGCGGTAACCAGGGTGTCGTCGGCGTAACAGATGACATCGACGCCATCCAGGCTAACGCCCCGCAGCACCCAATCATACCCAACGTTCCACAGGAGTGGTCCAAGAACAGACCCCTGTGGAACGCCGCGAGTCACAGGACTTCGGCCTCCGCCCTGAATTGTCGGGTAGACCACCTCTCTTGCTGAGAGGTAGTCCCCAACGATACGGCGTAGGTACTGGGGTACCTCATGATGCCCTAGGGCCCTCAAAATCGTGCTCCACGGCAGGCTATTGAAAGCGTTTGCGATGTCTAGCGACACCGCCAACATGACCTCGCCGTTGGAGCACGCCACCTCGGAGAGATCGTGGACTCAGGATATTGCGTAGGGTCGCTTTTGAGACAAGCTCACCCGACCCCTGTACTGGTCGCAGGCGACCTTAACTCTAAGTCGAGGGCTTGGGGGTGTCCCATAACGGATGCCTGGGGTGAGACGGTAGAAGATTGGGCTGCATCCAATGAGCTGGAGATCCTAAACAGAGGATTGGTGTCTACAAGCGTGCGACCACAAGGCAGCTCCATAGTAGATGTTTCGTTCGCAAGCCATGCCCTTGCAAGCCACGTCCAAAGTTGGAGGGTGAAAACAGATGTGGAAAACCTATCAGACCACCGATACATAAGGTTTAATGTCTCAACTAGGTCATCTAGTGAGGCGGGAACAGTGCGGTCTCCAGTGTGAGGTAACATACGCTGGTCGCTGAAGCAGCTCAACACAGAACTAGCGAAAGAAGCGGCCACCGTTGAGGCATGAAATTATGACTCCAGCCTAACCAAAGCTGGAATGCATGTGGATATTACAGCAGAACAATTGGAAGAGTCTCTGGTTCGCATTTGTGACGCTGCTATGCCCAGAGTCAAACCACTCAGACCACGACGGAATCTGTACTGGTGGACCCCGGAAATCGACGAACTTCGCAGAACATGTGTTGCGGCCCGTCACACTTATCACCGTTACAGACGTAGACGAGCCCGAGATATAAATCCGAGAGCAGGAGCTCTACCAAGAGTACCGTACTGCCTGCACTAATTTAAAGAAAGCCATCCGGAATTCTAAGGAGGCCTCCTGGGAGCAATGGCTTGAGACCCTTAATTTGGATCCATGGGGGAGACCCTATAAAGTGGTGAGTGGAAATCTCCAACCTTGGGCTCCCCCTTTGACCACAATTCTTGAGCCGAAGCTACTCGCTTGAGTCGTAACAACCCTCTTCCCTGAAAGGGAGGAGTGGCAGCCACCTGCTATGACACCGCCGTCCGAGTCTGCCACGTCACAAGAAGACATAACACCTGTCTCTCGGGCAGAGCTTGAAGTGGCTGTGGCAAAAATGAAGAAAAAGAACACTGCCCCAGGGCCGGATGGCATACCTGGGCGAGCGATAGCTGTGGCAATGGAAGATATTGGAGAGAAAGTGAAGCTCTTGTTTACTCAGTGCCTCACTCAAGGCCGATTCCCCCAAAAATGGAAGACAGGTAAACTAGTCCAGCTTCGAAAGAGTGGGCGCCCAGCCGAATCACCATCGGCGTACCGTCCTATCGTGCTGCTTGACGAGACAAGTAAGCTCTTTGAACGAGTGCTCGCTTCACGTCTCGTCAAGCACATGATCAGGGTAGGGCCCGACCTTCACGACGGACAATTTGGCTTCCGCCACGGACGGTCAACCATCGACGCCATAGCTCGAGTACGAGATATAACTGAGGAGGCAGTCTCTAGCGGTGACGTTGTTTTGGCGGTTTCACTAGACATAGCGAACGCATTCAACACCCTGCCCTGGGAGACCATTAAACAGGCTTTGAGGTATTACGGATTTCTCGAGTACTTGCAGCGCATTGTAGCCGACTACTTCTCCGGTCGGGCTGTTATCTACCCGACGAGAACGGAAAGTTTCAGACGAGAGATGAAGTGCGGTGTTCCACAGGGGTCGGTTCTAGGGCCACTCCTGTGGAACATTGGATATGACTGGGTCCTCCGCCAAGAAAACCTACACGGGATCAGCGTGATATGTTACGCTGACGATACCCTTGTGACAGCCCGCGGAAAGACACAAAGGGAAGCAGCTAGGCTTGCCACGGCAGGAGTAGCCCATGTCGTGCGATCGATCCGGGCCCTCGGCCTCGAAGTGGCCATCCAGTATCTATACATATAATAACAATGTAACCGAAGCAGATCTGCACATTATCACAACTAACAAAACTAGAATGTATCGACTTTCGCATTGCTATTTAAGCTCCAACTAAATTTCGATACTCTGGGAGAGATCGCTCTGAGAGATATGATCACCAGTTGTACCTAATTTCTTTTTTTACCACATCTATTCGAAAAGGGCTAGTTTGTTCCTCGTAAACAGGGAACAAAATAACTTTTTAATCCCTAGGGACTGAAACTAATTTGAATTTGGAATATGGTTATTGTAAGTCAATGTTCCAATCACCAATGAAATTAATCACTAACATTGTAGGAACGCAAGTAGGCAAAGTAAGCAAGGTAACAGGCAATAAAGAAAACGCGAGCCGAATAAATATAAAGTTTGTGAAAAAGTAAAAATACGCCCGAAATACATTCCTCCTTCGTTCGTATACTACGAGTATATTTGCTTACTCAAATTCGAATTTTCGTTATATTTAGATTATTATAGTTATAGAAAAATGAGTGTGTCTTCCGCAAGTAATGAGAATGAAATAAAATTGATACGTATTCCTAATTGTTCATATATATAAAGATTAGTCTGTAATTATTTATATTTTATGTCTCATTGTACCTAATTGTAAACTAGGTATATAAATTGACAGGCCGGTTGGTGCAGTTGGTAGCACCCCTGCCTTCTGAGCCGCTGGCCCCGGGTTCGATCCCCGGACAGGTCAAACATTTGTGTGCATGAATATGTCTGTTTGATCTGTGTCTGAGTGTTTATATGTATATAAGTATTTAATATCAGTCATCAGGTTACCATAGTACAGGCTCCGCCTAATTTGGGACCTGAAGACCTTTGTGTGGATGTTGTCCCAGATATTATATTATTATATATTAAATAAATAAACGTGCTATTCATATTAATAAGTTGCATTTAATATCTCATAGAGAAATATAAAAAGTAGAGTTTTCACCTCGGGAGCAACACTATTTTAACCCGTTGTCTCGCGATTCGCCATATTTGGCTAATAATACAACAGATTTCGCAGAAATCTTTGTATATTTCAAGGAACTGCAACTATTTATTACTATATTACTTACGCTAACTAAATTTGACAAAACAACAAAAAAGAAACGTGTTTCGCACAACGTGTGTACTGTACCAATGGTTAAAACAGCATTTGCGCGAAATTTCATAAATTTATAGGGCCAATCCTTTACAACAGTCTCAACACAGACATGAATATTTACTCACTGAGCGCGCAAGAGATTAAAACAGTAATATTTAAAAAACTAATTAACGATTAAAATAGAGACGGCGATGAAGTATTTGGGAATAGTGCTAGACGGTCGTTCGAGGCGGCATGTATACTTGCGGGTACACCACCGTGGGACCTCGACGCCGAGTCTCTAGCAAAGGTGTACTTCAAAACGGCGGAGGCCAAAGCTGAGGGAACATACCCTGTTCCAGAGGAGATCTCTCGCTGGAGACAACAGTCTCGCGAAGATCTAATCCTTAAATGGTTGGATAGGATGGAAAGCCCAGAGGCAAGCCACGAGCTGGTAGCTGCCTTCAAGCCAATACTCAAACAGTGGTTTTAGCTCAAACATGGTGCACTGACGTTCCACTTGGCGCAGATACTGACAGGACACGGATGTTTTGGTCACCATCTGTATCGGGTGGCTCTTCGGGAGCCGTCAATGAGCTGTCACCATTGCACTGGACAAGACGACACGGCGGAACACACACGCGCCGAGTGCCCAGCATAGGCGGAGCCGCGCGCTGTGCTGTGTTCCGCCATTGGAAATGACGTTTCGCTGTCTGCCTTGGTTCACGCCATGGCCAGTAGTGATCAAGGTTTCGACGCTGCAGTCTCTTTCGCAGAGACTGAAACAAAAAGAAGACGCGGAACGAATGAGAGAAAGCCACGCTCTGTCTCATCCACTTCGCCAAAGAAAAACAGGTCGCAAGCGACTGGCTTATGCCCGTCGCATGCCGATATGATAAGGGCTCTCGGGCGGAGGATCGAGGGGTCCTCCGTCCGAATAAAAAATACCCGAGCCGGAAGGCATTTCGAAGTACTCCGGAATGCCTCTCCTGGAATTAAAAGAGAGAACAACTCTCGAGATGAGCCCTAGTGGGCAATTGCACTGAGTGGTCACGAATGCGCGCCGAGTGATCTCGCAACCACTCTGCAAAGGCGCCGAGTAGAGTACCGCAGAGTTTTAGTGGATATGCTGCCCTTATGGTGGAGACTCCCACATAACCACTTAACCACGTGGATTAAATGAATGAGTCCGTGAGTGAAAGAACGGTGCGGCAGATGCCGCGATCTTTTGAACTCTGTATTCATATATGACGAAGATGGCGAACATAGTGTAACAAAAATATAAAGTAATATTAAATAAACAATGACCATCGCTGAAAGAAGATAGTTAAACAAAAGCACATAAATTTCCTTGATATACAAAAGTAGTCCGCTTGATATACCTAGAAAGTAGTTAATCACGTCAACATATACACAACTATAATATACTGCAAGATTCATCATCATCATCATCATCATCATCATCAGCCTGTAGCAGTCCACTGCTGGACATAAGCCTCTCCAATTGCACGCCACTTAGGTCTATCTTGGGCTTCTCGCATCCAGTTTTTGCCAGCCGTCTTGCGCAGATCGTCACTCCACCGTGCCTCCGGACGTCCTACACTACGTTTGCCGAGACGCGGTCTCCACTCTAGAACTCTTTTACCCCAACGGTTGTCGGTTCTACGGCTAATATGGCCAGCCCACTGCCACTTCAGCTTGCTGATCCGGTGGGCTATGTCGATGACCTTGGTTCTTTGACGGATCACTTCATTTCTGATGCGATCCCTCAGAGAAATACCGAGCATAGCCCTTACCATAGCCCGCTGAGCGACCTTGAGCTTGTGGACCATTCGAGCCGTCAGTGTCCACGTTTCGGCTCCGTATGTCATGACGGGTAGGACGCACTGATTGAAGACTTTCGTCTTCAGGCACTGTGGAATCGGCGAAGTAAGGACTCGACGTAGCTTCCTAAACGCTGCCCAACCCAGCCGAATTCTTCTATTCACCTCTTCCTAAAATTTGTTTTTTCCCAACTGCAATGTCTGCCCGAGGTATACATATTTTTGAACAACTTCGAGAACGGCACCGTGTATCGCAATCGGTTCCGCTAGAACTTGTTCGTTGAACATGACCTTGGTTTTGTCCAAGTTCATCCGTAGGCCGATGCGTATAGAAGAGTCAGCCAGGTCAGCATCTGTTGCAGATCCTGCAGCGTCTCTGCCACGATGACGATATCGTCAGCAAATCGCAAGTGAGAGATGTGTCATAGTCCACGAATGCTAGACACAGGGGCTGATTATACTCTTCAGTCTTCTGTATAATCTGCCGCACTGTGCCGCAATGTGGTCTATGGTGCCGTATCCGCTCCGAAACCCAGCCTGTTCCGGTGGTTGGAATTCGTCGAGTCTACGCGCAAGACGGTTCGTGATCACTCTTGAAAACAGCTTATAGACGTGGCTTACGAGGGATATGGGTCGATAATTCTTCAGCTGGGTCTTATCTCCCTTTTTGAAGAACAGGACGACCACACTCCTACTCCACGCCTCTGGAGTTCTCCCTTCGAACAGGACAGCGTTAAAAAGCTTCTGGAGCTCCCTCAGTACGGGTTTACCTCCTGTTTTTAGTAGCTCTGTTGTAACGCCATCCTCTCCAGGGGCTTTTCCATTTTTAAGCTGTCCAAGACCGATCTCGATTTCGCCAATACTGACTTCTGGCAAGTCTTCGGTGAAATGGCGTGTTAACGTGGCTCTAGGATCATTTTCAGGATCAGGTCGAGATGCGTATAATCGGCCATAAAAGTCCTTCACTTCCGAAAGGACTGCCGGCTTCGCAGCAGACTTCTCCACTAGCTGTGGTCAACTTCGTCAGGTGGTTTTTTCCAAGAGATTGTACGAACACCTTTGACCCCCGATTCTGCTCGATCGCTCTTTCGATCGAAAGAGTATTGAAGCACCGGAGGTCGTGTCGTACGTTCTTGTTGATCTCTCGGTTTAGAGTCCGGCAGCGATTTGGTTCTCCAGGTTTAACTGGAATGTTTCAGATCCTGCAATGGTTTGTAGCAGTGTTGGTTGGAGCCTGCACTTCATCAGACGGACACGTTGCGTCTTGAAGTTGATATTCAGAGAGCCTCGGACAAGTCGGTGATCGCTACCGGTATTGAACCTGTTGATCACGGAGACATCTCTAAATATGTGCCTTTTATTCGTCATGATGAAGTCAATCTCATTTTTAGTCCTAGTGTCGGGGCTTAGCCACGTCCACTTCCTTTGGGGCTGTTTCTTAAAGAAGGAGTTCATCAAGAAGAGCCCCTCCCGTTTGAGGAAGTTGACGAGCATTTGCCCCCTATGGTTTCTGCTTCCAAAGCCATGGCATCCTACTACCGATTCGCTGAAATTCTGTACTCCCACTTTAGCGTTAAAGTCCCCCATGACAACGGTGTACTGGGTCTTTGTAGTGAAGTGGAGGGCCCTCGATATGTCATCGAACAAATCCTCCACTTCATCGTCCGAGTGTGTCGAGGTCGGTGCGTACACTTGCACCACCTTGAGGCTATACCTCTCGGTGAGCTTTACAGTAAGGTACGCTACCCTGTTCGACACACTGGACGTTTCCACAACGTTGTCAGAAAGGGACTTGTTTACCAGAAACCCAACGCCACCTTGGGATTGTTGGTCTCCCTCTCGGAAGTACATTAGGTGGCCCGAGGTTAAGGTGTCCTCCCCCTCTCTTCGGACTTCACTAAACCCCAGTATGTGCCACCCAATTTTCCCAAGTTCCACCTCGAGTTGCGCCAGATGCGAGTCAAGCCTTAGCGTCAGTCCGTTATACGTCGCCAGGGTTAGTTGTTTGTGGTGGCCTCCCGTAGCCCGGAGATTCTTAGCACCCCTCGCCCCGCCGTTACCATGGTCGCCACCATGACCAGGAATAGCAAGGCCGCCGGGAACTAGGGGCCGTGGCTTTTTGTTGTCCTGCATTGGAGGAGTTTGCCCGTAATCGCCACGCTGGGCAGGCGGGTTGGCGATCGCAGGGCGTAGCTTCTCGCACCGGTGACGCTGCTGCCCGTCACCGGCCTGTTGCATTTAGCGACGCCTGTTGGGATGGGTATACCGCCATTGGTCGGTTGTCAGAGCCTCGTTCGTCGATCAGCAGAATGCACCGCGTGCAGGTGAGGTTGACTTGGGTCAAAAGATGTTGGCGCGCCCCTTACATCCCTGCGCCCCTTACATCCCTGCAAGATTAGGTAATATAAAACATATTATGTAAACATCTCTGAAAATAAATGGATAGACAAAGTTCATAATATTCCCTTGTTATTATACATAAGTGACATTGTAATTATTTAATCTTTATAAATTAAATGTAGCCAAACTAATCAATCACCTATTGTATTAACTAGGATTTCCCATATCGGTCAAGCATACACAACGTTTTCTCTTGAGAAAAAGACAGTTATATCAGAAATAATGTAATTTTTTTTTTTTTTTTTTTTGGTAAGACAATTATTTTATGTTCTTGGCTTGAAATTTATTACTCTTACAGGAATGTATGAGGAATACTTGGAATAGCCTTGGCTTAATAAATTGATCTTTGATCGATAAGCAATTAAGCGTAAATAGATTCACTTATGAGTTAGAAATGAACAGGGACCGGATGTAATTTTTGTTAAAATTCTGTCATAAGATGGATAATTAAGTTAATGCAGTTAAGGCATATTTGTTCAATAACCATTTATTGAGTGCCAGGTCTCGGAAATCATATATCATAATCAATTTGGTTGTGATAATACTGGTTGCCTTTGACTTAATTAAACTAGATTCTTGTTAATTGAACTTTAACTAAAAAACACTAACTTCTTCTTCGTTAATTAGTTCAATTTCAAAATTGACGTTCATAAGTGCGTCTTTGATGCCTAAATTGAATAAATGATTTTGACTTTGACTTTGACTTTGTATTTAATTTTAGTATATTTAACCTATCAATAATTTGATAAATTCATCAGACTGGAGACTGGATTGCTTTTATAATTATGTGATAAATAAAATAAGATAAGATAATATTTATTCATTTAAAACTTAGATTATGTAACATGTGGTCTATTATTTAGTCAAGCTAAAGTAGGTACACAATTACACATAGTTATAGAATTACCTAATTTATATTACCATCATAGTAATATCGTTAATTTATTAAATAACTGATATCGTTAATTCACTTTAATTAAATTTTGAGTAAATTTAGTTAAATCTAGTGAAAAATTTGACATCACATTAATAATGGACACATGAGTGTAAGTTGGCACTCAAACTAGGTTTCCCCGTGTGATGAGTACCAGCCTTCACCTCCCATATAAATTTCACGGGCTTAAAACAATGATAGTTAATTACTACAAGTTTTGATGTAGCATGTAGGTATAATAGTTAGTAGTGTAGTGACTAATAAAATCTTATCAGATAATTCTAATTAAGTTAATTAATTTAATCTTAATTTAATAGCGAATAAAGAACTGGTGTGTATGCGTATGTGGTGTGTGTGTGTGTGTGTGCATGTGTGTGTGTGCGTTTTTGTGTTTGTATGTATGTGTTGTGTGTGTGTGTGTGTTATGTATTAACACACTCGTCTTGGTATTATGAGCAGATTTTCGATTTCATTGTAATCCTCATAGGTCAGTGAGTAGATTATTTAGATAGATAGATAGATAGATAACGCTTTATTGTACATAAAACAAACGTGGATACATTTAATATACAATTATCAATTCTGTTGTACAATGGGCGGTCTTATTGCTTATAAGCGATCTCTTCCAGACAACCTTTGGATGGAGAGAAATTATGATACACGAATAGACGGCAATGTATTTGACAAATCAACGTCAAAAGTAAACCTTAATAATATTAAAATTACATAAACTACACAAACATAAACTTAAAGAAATATTTATAACAAATAAATATATAAATACATATATATTACTGTTCGGAACGTTCCTTTAGCGGGCATTGTTCGGAACGCATCCCTAGCAGTAGGAGTCTCTTGTCTATGGATTTGCAATAAAAATGGACCTTTTGGATTGAAAGAAAATGTTGCTTTGAGCCTCGTGTAAAATTAATGTTTTGATATAGCCGCCTTTATTGTGATCCGCGCGTGTTGTCTATATATATAAAGGAAATTTGAAAGTTTATATGTGTAATGTTTGAACTATTACCAAATTGGGAACGTTGGAGAGTCCCAAGAACTAGACCCGGCCCCCTCGGCCATACCCCAAGCGTAAGTACTTATCTAATGCTTTGTGTTGGCCAACCGTAACATTAGGTAGAGAATCGCTAGGGTGGAGTCGTCGAAGGAAGAAGACCGAACCATCGTAAGTTTGATTGTATTTACGTTATTATATTATCATTTCAGCCCCGCGTATCGCGGGCAGATTAAGATTCATAACCAGGTTGTCCAGGTGGAAGACTCTGCTAGCCATACCTGCCTAGGCAATCTGGAATCTTAATGCACATCCAGAGCGTGGTTTGATACCTATTTTTGTCATATTCGATGTAAAAATAACCTATCTTTGTTCAATGTCACAATTTGTTTGAGGTTATGAAAATTTTTGCTTTGGTAATTTAGAGCAATTTGTATACACCTAAATACAGTGTATCTTCTAATTTACATAAATTGTTAACAGTTTGTTAAGTTGTTGGGCATTTTTAAGCCACAATTGTAATTTGTTCGACAACTCTTTGAAACAGGTGCACTTATAGTACTTCAAATCATATGATGAACTTGGATAATGTACCATAGCTTGTTATTCATAATATATTTGTTGTTTGAATGAAACAAACCAGTTTCAGTCCTTATTTAGAGAAAATAATTGATAATTTACTCATTGTTGAAGTATAATTCTGCCGTCATAACAAAAAAGGGCATATCTTACATTATGTAAATTTTAAGAAAATCTGGTTTAAATATTTCAATTTCAAATGTCAATAATTACGCAACTAAATAGATATTTCGAAAATTTTTAAATGAAAATTATAGGAGTTTAACTATTACTAATAGATTATAAATATAATATTATGTATTTCATATGTATATAATATATAACTGAAAAAAATATTTTCAACGTAGCATAAAAAATCAAGAATATTATGTAATATTAGGCTTAAAAGGCACAAATAACCAAATATGACCTTATAATGTGATAATATGCGAAAAAAAGTTGAGCATTACATTGAAAAGGCATATTTATTCAATTGTGCCTATGCTTTGTACTAAAGTTGTCAGTATTAATGCACATTTAGTTAGACGGAAATAAATAAAATGTCATGAAAAAACGGTTATTAGGACACAAATTTTTATTATAAAATGTTATCAGAAAAATTCTTCTTAAAACTAAATACACTCGAGAGCAATGAATCCGGGTCACTTAAAGAATCCTAAAAATCTCGGAAACTAAAAATGCTAGGTTAATGCAATAAATTGTATTTAATAGACAATGTAATACTCCTTAAATGAAGGTATTAAAACTTCTTAGTTATTGTAAAGTTATATCATAAAAAAATCAAATTTGAAAAAGGGCCACTTTCGAAGATGGAACTACGAAATTACAGCATTTGGTTTTGCTTTTGTTTGTAATCTGTCATTTATGTGGTTACATAAACCATGTTGATAGTGCTCCATATTCATTATTCAAGCTGAAATTATGTCGCTTACGCCTGAAGAATGCACCAGAATACTTACAATGCTGGAAACCGGCCGGAGTCAGCGCGATACAGCCAGGACTGTCGGTGTGTCGCTGTCAACAGTACAAAGAGTTCTCCGACGTTACGAAGAAACTGGTTCTAACCTACGCAGACCAGGAACGGGCAGAACCAGGCGTACCACAGCACGAGAAGACCGATACTTGGTGAACACCATGCTTCGAAATCGCTTTCTCACAGGAACTGAACTCACAAATCAGTTTCAACGCCTCGGAGGAAGTAACCCAAGTGCATGGACAGTAAGACGTCGGCTTGCTGAATCTAACTTAAAACCCCTTAGACCTGCAAACGGCCCTAAACTGGAGCGTGGGCATCGTATTTTAAGACTAAGATATGCCCAGAGCCACGTAAATTGGAGTATTGAAGATTGGTCAAAAGTTATGTTCTCCGACGAATCAAAATTTATGCTCTACAAGCACGATGGAAGACACAGAGTGTATCGAAGACCAGGGGAAAGATTCAAGCAAGCATGCATCGAAGAAAAAGTAGCCTACGGTGGTGGGTCTGTACTTGTGTGGGCCGGAATTTCTTCTGAAAGTTGCACAGAGCTGGTGATCATAGAAAACGGCTCTTTAACTAGCGAAAGATATATGTGGAAGAAATCCTCAATGATCACGTTGGTCCATTTATGGTCAATTTAGGTGAGGATGCTATATTTATGCATGACAATGCCCGACCTCATACAGGTAGGATTGTGAATGACTACCTTCAAGAGATGAACATTACTCGTATGGAGTGGCCAGCGCGCAGCCCGGATATCAACCCGATCGAGCATGCTTGGGACGAGCTAGGCAGATGCGTAAAACAACGAAACCCAATCACGCTTCGTGAGCTCAAAATTGCTCTCACAGAGGAATGGGAGAATATTCCCCAAAATCGTATAAGGAACTTGGTGTACAGCATGCCAAACCGCGTAAACGCAGTAATGGAAGCATGAGGAGGCAATACGAAGTATTAAAATTCAAGAAAATCGTAATAAAGTTCAAAAATTTCATGTTTCCTATTTTTGTTTTAAGGAGAGATCAGCAGTTTTTTTCTTTATGTAATTTTGTGTTAATAAAATGTATGGTGACTCATATTTTTTTTACTTTCATTTAAGGAGTATTACATTGTCTATTAAATACAATTTATTGCATTAACCTATCATTTTTAGTTTCCGAGATTTTTAACATTCTTTAAGTGACCCGGATTCATTGCTCTCGAGTGTATTTATGTTATTTAACAAGATATTTAAAGGAACTGTCATTCATATCAATTAACTTAGTTTAATTTGTACTTATGTTTTCAGTATCTTAAAATCACAGTATTTATTCAAAAAATCAATATAACTTTTACTAAAATCACACAATTTCAATACCTACTTAAATCATACCTGTTTTTATTAATATCACAAATTCAAAATCAATCAAGAAACAACAATAAACTTAAGGCACTATATATTCTAATTATTCTAATTTTATTTTAAAATAAACTGAGTATCAAAGCAAAGATCAGTCTTGTTATTAGTCTTCATGGTAAAGAGTTAGATCAACTGATTGGTCATTTACAGGTAAAGTCTCCCAAAAAAGCTTTCTGTTAGTAGGCATTAGTGGACCAAGCTTTGTAAGTATGGTAGACTTTCTTTCAGTCGCGATACCCCTCGGAGCAAGCTTTGGACATGGTGGCGGTACACTTTGTAATATTTTTTATCTTTAGAAAATCTAACTCCAGATAATCACCAGTACCATGACTGTTTTTATAAAACAGTGATTTGAATCCTCTTCGAAAATTAGCTTCGGAAATTTTATTCATATAAGCTCGAGGGCTGCAATTTTTTATTTTAAATGTCGAAGAGCAGTCTTCAAAGTCACAAAAATCATGAACAGCCATTTTCTTTACAGAAGTACGAGAACCAGTATCGGATACAGCTTTACAGAAGTCCTCGAAATCGTATACACGCTTTTTTGTTTTCAGAGATTGTTCCACTCTGTGGTGAAATTCGTGAGCAGCCATAAATGTGTGACCGGTCTCGAAATAGCGCAAGGTGATAGTTTCAAAGTTAACTTCTGCAGAGTTTACTAGATATACAAGGTACGAATAAAGTGTCCAATTTTTATTCTGTGCTGCACAGTTATCCAGCCACAAAATAACGTGCTGAAGATCTCGCACTTCCATGAAAAAAGCCCTGAAGCAACTCACAATGTCCTCTTTTTTTCTGCCAGATGTTCCTTCATGCCATAAAACCGCCAAAAAGTTACCCGTTTCGTGTTTCCGTTTATCTCCAATCGGCACAAAACTCTGGTTGAAAACAATAAGCCGCGGGCAAAACATAACAGTTTTAAACTCTTCCATTATGGGTAACATGATGACCTTTTCCAGATCTGCTGCAAAAATAAGCGTGCCAGGGCTATTTTTCTTTTGCGTCTGGTTATCCGCGTCTTCTTCATACTTTTTGCGAGCTAAAATATAATTGTCGTGGTGTTCTTCATACGTTTTACATTCTTTGCACAGTCTGTGCCTAATTTCTTGATTAGGGTTGTGAATTGTGAACTTTTCACATAGCTCACACTCTTCGTGGCCTAATTTCGCGAATGAAATCTTTAGTTCTCTTACAAGTTTCCTATAAAAACCATAGGAAACCTGTGTTTCGGGATTCGTTTCGCGGAAATGGTCGTACATGATACTAATATTAAGGTCTGATGGTAAACACTTCTTGTTAGGCGCGTGCTCCCGTCTGTAATGGGACACAGCAGGTTTGAATGAGAGTATATGCTCCTTAATTTTAGTGTTGTCAATTTTTTAGGATTTGGGTTGTGGCCCCGACCATCAACGAGGGGTGCGGGGTAAACATTTGGGTCACAAGTAATGTTACTGTCAAGTATATTTCTTACTGCCTTACAATTATTTTTGTTATAGCCAAGAGTGGTGAGAAAGAAGGTTTTACAAACAGAAAGTTTGTCACCATTTTCATTTGCCAAAAAATATGAGACAGTTTTAGACCGTACGTAATTACGACCTTCCTTAGCATCATTTTCTGTGGTTTTTTGGTCTTTCTGGTTTTTTTTGAGCTGTGTTACACAAAAAGAAATATTTTTATTCCATCCAAGACATTTTCCAAAAATTACGATTTACTGTTTTGCGATACTCCTCTGAAAAGCGCGTCGAACATTTTTTTTACAGACATTTTCATGGCATCCAGGTTTAACAAAATATTTATTAAATATTTTTTCCTCTCTCTTTTGTCGCTTTCGATCTTTGAGACTAATGTTATATGTTTGTCGCTTTCTTATGTTTCCTTTCTTTGTCAATTGAACGTGGTTTGTTTCTTCATCTGAATGTTCCGGTGATTCTAAAATGATTTTTCCTAGAACTGGCTGTGAACATGGTATATAGTCAGATTCGGAATCAGTATCATCACTGTCCATTTTTTCATGTGTTTTTGGTAGTTCATAATTTTTGTCTAATACTGAATCATCAGAATCAAAATCAGACCAAATATCCTGTGAGCACGATAGTGGCAGTGAGTTTTGAATCCCACTTGATGACGGTGCGGGTGTCCATTCGTCAACTGCATTATTGCCAATTCCTAAAGCAGCACTCACTAATTTTGAGGCTCGTGACTCCATATTGCTGAAAAAAAAACAATACTCTCAATTTAATTAATTGGCGAGGAATTTCGAGAACGCACTGAACACAAACATCATCAAATAGGTATAAATACCCCAACCAAAAAGTGTCACAGACTAGGTAGAGAACGCTACGCAAAGTGCTGAAAATATGGCGGCGCTACATGAGTATACTTGTTTAGTTTATTTGTCCCTTTCCAGATGATTAATAAGTAAAAAGTAATCTATAATAAAGTGAAGAATAACAGTACATTTTGACATCATACATACATTATTTTTTGTGTAGAAAAATTATTAAGAAATGAGTGCCATTTCTAGACATTTTGGTATCACTGTATTTTTAGCTAAATAAAATACTTAGAAAATAAATATATACACTACTTAACACTTGAATCAAAATTCAAACTATTACTTAATAACGCGCAAATAATCTATAAAGTAGGAATGCACAGCATCGCAACGTCACAATGCGCGTCGTACACCAACTTTGTTATTGTGTGACGTGCGGGCGTTTACCGATTCGATGCCATACATACCTAGCCTAGATCATTCGTGCATTACAATTATGAATTAAGCACTGTTAAAAACAAACTAAAATAAACTTACCCGGAGCGGCGCGCTGACAAGCGTGGTCTCGCCGTGATATGTCAGGCACAACTGGCGAAGTTTCCTTCGTATCTCGTCCCCCGCACTTCACCGCCACTCAAACATGTTTAGTTGTAAAGGCATAACAGCCGATGTGACTTTCTTAAAATAAACTATTAAGTTGTAGTTTAGATAGTAAAGGCATACCTGGCAGATGTGCTTTTTCTTTATAAATAAATGCTATGGTAAATTTTAAAACACGACACGTTTGTCACAGTTAAGCCTTAACAATTTTAATGCAAGATAAATGTGCCTTTTCAATTAGTCAGTTTAAAAATATTTTAGTAAAATAAAAGTACCAACTACAAATGTGTGACCTTTTTACGTGTCCTACGTCAGATATGCTCTTTTTACAATCTACAATACAAAAAATGATTCAGTTGTGCCCTTTGAGCTTAACGTTATTTCGTGTATCTTGTTCTTAAAATTTTACAAAAAATTTAGCAGATAAGCCTTTTTAGTTGTGCCCTTCTTTCTTACGACGGCAGAATTGTTGTTCTCATACTGAGAAATTTTATTGTTACAATTCTCATTTAGTTTGTGCCTTATTCACAATATCTAGTCCACATGAACTAGCTTAAATAGTTTCTTGCTGAACTTTGTGTATAAATCTTGAAGAATTAACAAAAAGTTGAAAATTGTATTTGAAACCTGCGTTAAACTATATGAATATTCAGATATTGTGATATTTCATGTAAAGTATAAAAATTCATATTAATTTTCCTTCACAATTGCTTGTACAGTTCCCCAGAAGTTATATCAAGTGAATTCAAACTATTTTGGGTAAAAATATTGTACCATTTTGGGGTTCCATACTATTTTTGTTACGGTCCAATATAAAGAAAATTCATTTTTTGTTGTGCTTGCACTAATTATGTTAAATTGTTTATTTTGATTGTGAATACCCATTCCAGGGCTGCCAATGCATATAGTAAATGTACTGTAGGGTTGTCACCTTTGAAAAATTTGAAATTATTAAACATTTTTTGTTAAAATTGTAAAAGATTGTTGAATAATTGTTTGAATAGTGGTTCATACTCAACATGTCCGCAATAAGGGAGGTACGTGAAGCCGTCGGTGGTATCACCTGACATTTGCGTTGGTTTTCCACCGCAGCTGCCTTGGCTGCCAGAACAGATAGGGACGAGGCACTTTTGGACCGCTTTGGCAAGTTGTGCGAACGTCGTGAATTTGTGGAACAACGCTACACATGTTATAATACTTTTGTTGGAGACTTAACTCTTGATGTCTTCAGTCAGGAACAGAGGGATCATGTTGATAATGATTACCTACAAATCTTTGAGTTCAATGATCAAATTGCACAGCGGGCACGGAAAATAAATAATAAAGGCCAGGTTGGTTCACCATTGTTCAAAACTGAACCTACCTTACCAAGTTTGCTGAGTCGATTGCCTACATTGGATTTGCCTCACTTTGATGGCCGTCTTGAAAATTATTTAGGTTTTATAAATTTGTTTGATAGCTTAGTGGATGCACGCACAGACCTGCGTCCATCACAAAAGTTAGCATATTTGTTATCAGTTTTGGAGGGTCAGGCTAGGGCATTGGTCCAGCATCTCTCAATTGATGACTCAAATTATGAAACCGCCAAAGATTTACTAGTCAGGTGGTTCAATAATGAACGATGCCTTGCTGACACACACATACATGAAATTTTGAATTTGCGTACGGTTAGGCTAGCTGTATTGAGAACAGAATTTTTGAACCCGTTGTTAGTCGCTATTAACGCGTTAAAATGTTTGGACCTGCCAGTTGAACATTGGTCATATTTGTTGGTCCATATTATATTGAAAAAATTACCTGTGGACTTAAGGGCTCGCTTTGAGCAGAAATACGGTGGCGATTGTGCGACCTATCTGCCCCCCTTTGGGGACCTGGAGAAGTTTTTGGAAGATGAGAGCCGTATGGTGGACACAGCTGGTGACGCGGCGGCTGCGCATCGGCCGCCCAGGGCCAAGGAGCAGGGCCGCACTAAGACCGTTGGCCAGGGCCGTACCCTGGCCCATGGCGATTTTGATCGGCGCCCCTCCCCCCGATTTGCCGTCGCACAGAGCCCATCTGAGTGCGCTTATTGCCGGGTCCCGGGACATAATATTGTGAAATGTGGGTCGTTCTTGGACCTACACATCTCATCACGCCGCAGAATCGCGAATGAGCGCCGGCTTTGTTTTAATTGTTTAGGCAAGCACTTTCAACGTGACTGTCCTGACCCGCACCCGTGCGCTTATTGTTCAGGGCAGCACTTTGGCATGTTGTGCCTAAATAGAAACGGGGTAGGCCATGTGACTGGCCAGGTTGAACCGCGCGTGGGCGGGTACCCCCGTGGCGACCGGCATTCCCCCTCTCCGGTTTACTCTCCGGAAGAGAGCCGCTATATTGCACGTCACTCCCCGCCTGTTGTTAGGGACCGACAGAACACGCGTTCGTCTCCTCCCGCACTGATTGTACGGCTGCTGAGCGCCGACAACCGCCTGGACGGCACCGTAGGCCTTCGCCCCCTTTGGCGGAGCGTCCCCGACTTGAGTCGCGCCCACCTCGCTTTGGGCGGGTAGGTCGCTATGACCCCCCACAGATGGCGCGTGGCACGGGACACCGCGCATTTGAGGAGTTTGTAAGCTACCCCAGATTTGAAGGTCAGAGGCCTGGCTGCGGCAACCGCTTGCCGCCCAGGCAATAGGAAGTTGGCCCCTGCCCAGTAGATACAATCGCCCCGATTGAGACCGTTCTCCTACCAACGGCCTCCGTTAAAGCCTGGAGCCCAACGGGAGCCACCTTTGTGGTCCGTGCTATTCTGGACACTGGCTCTCAAGGTTGCATAATTTCTACTAGATTGGTAGGGCAGGTAGGCCTAAACTTGAGAAAATATTCTGATGTTATCCGGGGAGTAGGTAACTCAGCTGTAAATAATGTTGAGGGGCAAGTGAAGTTATTGTTCACCCCTGTTGATTCTCCATCCCCGAGGATATGTACTTCGGCTATTGTTATGGAGAATATTTTGGGTAGGCATCCACAGAAGCAATTGTCCACTTCTGTGGTAAATTTGACCCCAAGTTTGACTTACCGGGACATGTTGATTTGCTGATAGGTTCAGATGTCCTTGGTAAGGTTTTATTAGGTAATAAACGGATCATACAGCCAGGTGGCTTGGTCGCTATCCCGACCATCTTTGGTTTTGCCTTGATGGGACCTGTTTTGAAGGAACTTGATATTTTGACAGTGGGCTCGGCTCTCTCTGATGCAATTCAGAGGTTTTGGGAAGTCGAAGAGCCCCCTCAAGCTTCTCGTTTGGACCCAGTTCATGAAGAGTGCAAGTTGTTCTATCAGAACAACACAGGCCGCCTTCATTCTGGCCAGATCATTACAAGACTACCTTTTCTGTCGCTACGTCCTCCTTTTGGTGAGTCCAGACCCGTGGCAGAAAAGAGATTGTTGGCTATGGAGCGTCGTATGAGTCGAGATCCGGAGCTCCGACAGAAGTATATAGAGTTCATGAGAGAGTATGAACAGTTGGGACATATGTCTGTGTCCGATTTGGATTGGCGTTCAGTGGAGCATTACTTCCTTCCGCATCATGCGGTACTCAAGCCATCAACTGGCAAGCTGCGCACGGTATTTGATGGTTCTGCGCAGACTTCCACTGGCATATCTTTGAACCAATGTTTGCATTCCGGTCCCAAATTGTTGAAACACCTTGGTGACGTCATCACAAATTTCCGACGTCATCAATTTGTTTTCGTGGCCGATATTAAAATGATGTTTCGGCAAACTATCATACATCCCGATAACAGGCGTTTTCAATTAATCCTGTGGCGCGAAGACCCACGGGATCCTATTGTTGTTTATGAGCTCAATACGAATACTTATGGACTCCGTTCTTCTCCGTTTTTGGCTATTCATTCTCTTTGGGAGCTCGCGGACCGAGAGAGTTTGAAATTCCCTCGGGCGTCCGCCATTTTGAAAGGCGACCTGTATGTCGATGACATTTGTACCGGGGCGTCAACGGAGAAGGAAGCGATCCTTCTTCGTGACGAATTGATTGGAATATTGGCCTCCGCTGGGTAAGAGTTGCGCAAATGAATCTCCAACTCACCAGCACCGCTTGAGGGCCTACCAGAAGACCATCAACAGGACCCTCATTTGTTTGAGAATGTTGACAATCCTGCGATGATAGCTGTCCTCGGCATTCAGTACAAACCAGTCCAGGACATCTTTACATATGGTGTTGACTTGGAATTACATCTTGTCTGGACAAAACGACTGGTGCTGTCCACTGTCGCGAGGACTTTTGATCCAAACGGTTGGATATGTCCTGTCATATTTTGCGCAAAATGTTTCTTACAGAAACTTTGGATGGCAGGACTTGGATGGGATGAACCTCTCCGCGGAACTCTTGTTGAGGATTGGCTATCCTTTGTATCCTCTCTTCCGGCGGTCAATGAGGTCTCATTGCCTCGTGCCATGCTCCCTCCAGGGAAGTATAAGGCCACCCTACACGGGTTTTGTGACGCTTCGGAGCGCGGCCATGCCGCTGTAGTTTACCTCCGTACCGTCAGTACCTCGGGCCAGGTGACGGTTTCTCTAGTCATGGCTAAGAGCAAGGTGGCCCCTCTTCGGGCTTCGCTTACCATTCCGAAATTGGAGCTATCGGGGGCAGCTCTTCTTATGCACTTATTGAATCACGTGTCTAGTACGCTTGGTAAATCCGTACACATTAACGCGACCTACGCCTGGACAGATAGCCAAATTGTTCTTTGTTGGTTGCGGGCGCATGTTCACACTTTTGAGGTCTTTGTGGCTAATCGCGTATCCCAGATTCAGAAATCTGAGATACAGCTCACTTGGAGACACATGCCAGGTGAGGTTAACCCAGCTGATTGCGCTTCACGCGGATGTGTGGCTCCTCAGCTAATTGGGCATCCACTATGGTGGGGACCGCAATGGTTGACTCGTCCTGAGGTTGATTGGCCTCGGACACCAGCTTTGGACACTTCTTCCTTGCCGGGCTTACGTACGCTCGCTGTTGAGAAGGAAGAAGTTCCCTCTGACCCTGAATTCTTGTTGAACCGTTACAGCTCCCTTGACAAATTGATTGGTGTCACCGCTTGGATTAAGCGCTTCGCGTATAATTGTAGGCACCCAACTCAGAAACGTTCATCACCGATTCTCTCACCTGATGAGAGGCAAGAAGCCTTACTTTTTTGGGTTCGTTCTGTGCAATCGGTGTACTTTGAAAAGGAAATTGACACTTTGAAACGGGCGAAATCTAAATTGACGAGAGCTATTAGCAAACTGAGCCTCTTTTTGGACAGTTCGGGCCTTTTGCGTGTTGGAGGGCGTCTTCGCAACGACAACCTCCCCTACGGGGCTCGCCACCCCCTCTTGTTGCCCAAGGAGGGCCATTTTGTTAAATTGTTGGTGGCTGATCGTCACATCAAAAACTCGCACGCCGGCTGTAATGCCCTGTTGGTCATCTCGCAGCGAGAATTTTGGATTTTGTCGGCCCGAAGAACGATTCGCAGTATAGTCTTCCGCTGCATGCCTTGTTATCTGGTCAAGGCCGCTACCATGTAGCCCTTGATGGGAGACCTACCTGCGGATCGCGTCACAGAGACTAGGACGTTTGCAGGAGTTGGTACGGACTTTGCGGGTCCCTTTTTGATCAAAACGTCAACTCTTCGCAACAGTAAAACCGTCAAAGCGTACTTGTGCGTCCTGGTTTGCCTCGCGACCAAGGCAGTCCATCTGGAGGTGGTATCCTCGCTCACAACGGAGGCTTTTGTGGCCACACTAGACAGATTTGTTTCACGGCGCGGACTGCCTTTTATAATTCGGTCAGATTGCGGCACTAAATTTAAGGGTACGAACCACTATTTAAACAACGTTAACGCCTTCCTGGCTGATAAGCATATTGAAATTGGACGTAAACTCTCGCAACGGGGCATAACTTGGTTGTTCTCGCCCCCGATTTGTCCCCATTGGGGCGGTATATTTGAAGCTGCTGTAAAATCTGCCAAAAGACACTTGCGACGAGTTATTGGAGATACTATTCTCACATTTGAAGAGCTAGCTACTTTGTTTTGTAAAATTGAAGCTATGTTAAACTCTAGACCGTTGTGCCCAATCTCTTCAGACCCTAATGACTTAGAAGCCCTTACGCCGGGCCATTTTTTGATTGGTCAGCCACTTGTTGCCTTGCCTGAGTACCCTTATGTTGATGTGAGACCTAATCGTCTCTCGCGGTTTGAATTGGTTCGCCAATTGACTCAGAGCTTTTGCAAACGCTGGAACTTGGAATATTTGCACATTTTTTAGCAACGCGTCAAGTGGACTGACAAAACCGATCCACACAAAATTGGAGACCTCGTTTTGATTAAGGATCCTAACCTTCCGTCACTCATGTGGCGCAGGGGGCGCATCCTCAATCTTGTATCCGGTAGTGATGGTGTCCCCCGATTTGCTGAGGTCTTGGTGGACGGTTCGGTGCTGAAGAGAACGGTGGCAACTTTGGCACGATTGCCAATAGATTAGCGGACCGGTATCCCGGTCCGTGGCGGGTAGATGTTCGGAACGTTCCTTTAGCGGGCATTGTTCGGAACGCATCCCTAGCAGTAGGAGTCTCTTGTCTAAGAAGTGTTTGAACTATTCCCAAATTGGGAACGTTGGAGAGTCCCAAGAACTAGACCCGACCCCTCGGCCATACCCCAAGCGTAAGTACTTATCTAATGCTTTGTGTTGGCCAACCGTAACATTAGGTAGGGAATCGCTAGGGTGGAGTCGTCGAAGGAAGAAGACCGAACCATCGTAAGTTTGATTGTATTTACGTTATTATATTATCATTTCAGCCCCGCGTATCGCGGGCAGATTAAGATTCATAACCAGGTTGTCCAGGTGGAAGACTCTGCTAACCATACCTGCCTAGGCAATCTGGAATATTAATGCACAATTACATATATAAATACATACACATCATATACACATTCCAAAACATATTTAAAGAAACGTATTCATATAATATTATATAAATTTTTAAATGCAAGCGACTAACAAAAATACCATTGAATCAACTAGAGAGGTAAAGCCTCTTTACTTGGTCTTTAAAGGCAGGAAGTGTCTCCGCTTGTCTAATTGAGACCGGCAACGTATTCTACAAACGAACAGCTTGGATGGACGGTGAACAATTTAGCATAAAAAGAGCTTGAATGTGGAGGCACCTTGAGAGAGAGATTTTCTGATGACCAAAGTGTGTGTGTACCCGAAGAGTTAAAAAAGGAAAAGCGTTCTTTAAAGTAATGCGGGGATGAAGGATTGAATAAAATAGTGTACAAAAGAGAAAGAATATGATATTCTGACGAAGACGTATGGGAAGCCACCTGAGCTTAGTACGAAATTGTGAAACGTGATCATATTTGCGCAAACCAAATATGAATCTGATACAAAAGTTCTGGAGACGCTCTAGTTTGTTTAGCTGGTCCTCTGTGAGGTCGAGATAGCAGGCATCGGCATAATCTAAGACAGGGATCAATAGAGACTGCACAAGCGACACTTTAGTGGCTATTGGTAAAAAAAAATTACGGAGTCTTCTCAAGGAACCCGCAGAAGCAAATAACTTACGACTTGCAGCCTCAACTTGGGGACCCCATGTTAGAGATTGGTCTAGAATCAGACCTGACAGATGACAGATTTTTTACACTATTGCTAAAGGGTATAGCCACTCCATCAAACATGACCATAGGTAATGTGGACCAATTTACTTTAGAAATCATGCGAGGACTGCCAAGAACCATCACTTGTGTTTTAACAGGATTCACCTTTAACCCATAAGATTTACTCCATTCCGCATTTTGGCTCAAATTGTGGTTGGTAACGTCTATGGCACCCCTGAGATCGCTTAGTGGAGCTTGAGAATAAATCTGGAGATCATAAATATTGCGAACAAGAGAGGAGATAACACACCACCTTGAGGCACTCCAGCTGAAGTGTCACACAAAGACGAAAAAGATTCTTCGAACCGCACACATTGCCGACGACCACCTAAGTAACTGCGGAACCAATCAACCACTGTTGGAGATGTGTTAAGAGACTGAAGTATTGCGAGAAGAATGTCGAAGTTGACGGTATTGAATGCATTGCTGAAATCTAACAGTGTTAGAACAGTCAGATGACCGTTATCCATGCCAAAGCGTATATCTTCCGTAATTTTAAGGAGAGCAGTAACCGTACTGTGTCCGGAACGGAAACCAGACTGAAAAGGATTTAACAAGATATGCATGGAAAGAAAGTTACTAAGTTGATTATGAATAAGGCGTTCCAAGACTTTAGATAGAAAAGGGAGTATGGAAATTGGACGATAATCAGAATATAATTTAGGATTATTTCATCATAATGATCTTATTCTAGAGATATGAGCTTAAATACGAGGCATATCGTTTCGCGAACACTGAGTTTGTACTCTTTGTTTCTTAAAGTAGATGCGTCGCGACGCGGAATTATGTTGTCTTAGGCCGCGCGCTATGAATGACTCATGCAATGCACAAACTCGATTGCATCATCGAGTGGACGTGGGGCGCGGGGAGCTCGGCTCGTCAGGCGGCCGGCGGGATACGCGGCCAGTTCAGTCGGTTTTTC
The DNA here is from genome assembly GCA_917880725.1 of Selenia dentaria. Lineage (NCBI taxonomy): Eukaryota > Metazoa > Arthropoda > Insecta > Lepidoptera > Geometridae > Selenia > Selenia dentaria. The sequence goes on along the minus strand of OU862877.1, from coordinate 11,647,805 downwards.
AAACGTGCGGAATTGTATGGTGCTGACGCAAGCAAATACGGGTTTCGGAAACGGTTAAAATCGGGAAAGTTTTCTAGTGTGCTTAAAAGGCAGTCGATGTGCGTGAGAGCGTCGCGTCGTGGGAATCGGCGCGCGCGCAAGTACTATATAGAACAATTTAACGGTGGTGAAATTTGTATTGGAAGTACGACGGATCGGCTTATGCACTGATAGGGTGCACCCCTTAGTCGGCACGTGAGTATTTGGTTAGTCTTCTTTTCTTGATATTGCGCAATGTTAGGGAATCTAGCTAACTAGGTACAAGTGTCCGATTGAGGCATCACTTGGAGAGCAAGACTTGGAGCTGGTGGTAAGCTCACCTAAATTATTTAGTTTTAAACGCCCCGACGTACGTGGTAAGCTAACGATAGATGGGGTAACTTATACCCTCCACATATTCGTTAACACTCTTCACTTGGCAGATTTTATCTTTTCTTAGTTTAGACGTTATATTGATATCATTCAAAGAAAGGGTAACGTGTCTATCAAGCAAAGTTTGGAGAATACACAGTTTGCGTACATTTAAGAGTTTACAATCTTTATATAATTGAGTAGTAGAATATAGAAAGGCTTTATGTAAAGCTACTTTCAATATTACCCTTTGTGCTTTTTCCAGAGGAAGAAAAGTAGTTTTGCAGATTCCTCCCCAGTTTGAAATACAGTACGTTAGTAGTGATAGACAAAGTGAAAAATAAATTAGCTTAATTGCGTCCATTTCGGCAACATGTCTTAAGATTTACAAAATGGGAATTAGTTTCCTTATACGTGCGACAAGTGCAGTAATATGTTGTTTAAAAGAGAGGTTCTTATCTATCGTGATGCCCAAATATTGAATTGAGTCTACACGTGACAGTTTTAGACATGAACAGTTAGTATGCGGGCAATAACGGTTGCTAACATATATATTTAGTGTAGCCAATTGTGAAGTTTGAGTACCTAAGTTAAGTATAGAAAAAGTGATACCTATATTTTGTTTTATCAATATTAAGACTTAATGTGTTAGCATACAACCACTTATTTACGACATCAAAACCTTGCTGTGCAGAAAACTTCGACTGCAAGCACAAATACTAAACATGCAGCTGAGAAATGTACGCACACTGAACACCGGTCCGATAAAGGATGCTCTTTGGCCAAAGAGTTATTTATTTGTTAGTCCACTTACAAACATTATACTCGAACATTGTCGAATTATTGTTGGGTTAATATTAGTTAATCGCGGGAGGTAAAATTCCTTTTTTTTTCGCAGAGAAAAATTTTGTACTCTGATCACCAGCAACAAGGATTGTGTGTGGGAGTCTATGCCAGGGAGGGCGGCATACCCACCAAAACTCTACGGTGTTCCATCATCATCGACTATTGGCGGGGGGCGTAGGACCACTTGCGTTATTCAGCCACAGTCCCCACTGACGTCGCTGCCCATTTAGGCAGGCACAGCCTCTGGGGAGGGTGTAAAGAGCCCTTCCTATTACCACCTCGTGGGAAGCCCCGAAACACGCAGACTATCCACACCTAGTAAGGACCTAACCCTAATTTGGGGCACCGGCCGTCCCCACAGCCGACGTCCCAGGTCCTTTAAGCGGAGTTTATAATCGTATTGAGTATTGATTGCTAGGTGACAATTGTGTGCCAATTCACAAACCTAGGGCATTTAGTCCTTTTACTACAATACTAGTCAAGGCTAGAGCAACAGAATTTAGGTTCCATCAAGCAGGGTTGAATGGTTATTGTTTTACACTAAGTGAACCATTCCTTGTATATAATCGATTGAAGATAATTTACGAATCAGTTCAGACATAATATTATATAGACTCGGCTCAGTGTGCCCTTACAAAGTTTCAAGAAAGCGTTTAAACCTAAGTGAATTAGAACCAATTGGATTCAAACTGAAGAGTGCTAATCAGCGATTTGTCTCAGAGATTCATAATTATGGCAAATTAACTACATTACCTACCGTAGATGAAATAAGTCAATACACTGCGACTCAAATTCAAGCCGAAGATCTAATCTCAGAAATTGATGTAAGCGTCAAACAGCATGAAAGAAACTACAGAATATCTTCTGCGAGTAGTGAAAACAGTAGCATTTCTAGCAAATTGCCTAGGATGGAACTGGCTAAATTTAATGGAGATGTACTCAATATTATGTATTATATTTATTTTATATATTAATTATTATATGAGTATGGCGGCTGCCTTTATCAAATTACCGGAATTGCTTACAAAACCATAATATAAGAGGATTATAAGCTTTTTCTTAGGTTTTTACCTCGAAATGCTTACTGCTACTTATTCACGAAAACAATACACTAGCACATGCAATGCTGCGAAAGTTTAAGAGATATGGTATCGACACCCATTGTTTTTTTTACTAGCCTACTGATAAGCAAAATAATTTACATTTCTATGTAAAAATGATTTCTAGATGCTTATTAGTATTAAAAAAACATCTAATAAACCGAAACATATTATATGTTTGACGTTTATGTTCAGTCCTGATATGGGTTTTGACTGCGGTACACCGGTGTGCCAGCGCGTGTTTATAGGTTAACAAACGTGTTTATAGTCAGTTAAACTAACTATTTAATAAACAAGACAAGGCATATTTAGTTAGCTAGGTGAACCCGCTGTCGCTTATGTTCTTGCACCACTCAAAAACAGTAGGTACGTATTATAATTTATACGAACATACTATTATACTGGCGATAACAAATCCAGTCGCATAGTGCTGGGGCAAGATTGACGATATTTATACGTTACTTGTCATTTTCTTGAACCTATAAGGGGTCGTATTTATTGGGTTTTTTCCTCTGTCTTTTTTATGTTATTATTAACAGAATACTTATTTTAATGGTCTGTCGTGTCCATTTTACTCCTCTTAATTGTTTCATTATCTTACATTTAATTTATTATTAAGTATTGTTTATTTATTTTTTATTATTTCTCTCAGAACAGCCCAACAGAGCAATTAAGAGATATTTTATGTGTATAGAATAACAAAGTCCCATAATATTATTTACTTTGTCTACAATATTATAATATTTTAGTTTAACCTCATCCCTTTTTTTTTTTTCACGCAGAGGAAGATTTTATACCCTGTTCACCAGCTCTTACACGTAACAATAATTTCGCAGTATGAGGCCACTGCTTCCCACGACCTCTCGTCACCGACCATCTTAGTAATGATGGCCGACAAGGAGAGGTCGGATCCTACGACCGCGATCAGGGATTGCCGCGGTCCCGCTCCTCCAGGGCATGACTCCAGCGCGTACTGAGCGGTGTCTTCGACATAGCCGCACTGGTGGCATGCCGGTGTGAGCTCTCTTCGTGCGACGTTACAGAGATATCACCCAGAACAGCCATGTCATGAGAGAACCTGTGTCAGTTGAAAAGAGAGACCACCATGCCTTCTTCGCACCCACTCTTCAAATACAGGCCGGATCGCTTCAAGGAGTGGTTGAGCGCCGGCCCCCCTTTGTGTGGGCCCTGCTAGGAGCCTATCCCTCCATGTAGCGAGAGCTGACGCCCTGGCTCGATCACGCCAATGTGCCACCTCCCGCGGTGCCGGTCGCTCGTCCCGCTTTCGCGCTCGCGCTCTGCGCTGGTAGACCAAGGCCAGGACATCCGCCTCAAGGTCCCATGGGAGCAGTCTGGCGAGGACACATGCTACCTCGTGTGAGAGTGTTCGGTATCCTCGACACACTCTCACCGCCATAACTCTCTGCGCCGCCAGTAAGACGGCTATGCTTTTGCGCCGCAGGGATCCCGCCCATATGGGGGCGCCATAGAGCGCCATGGAGCTTACCACCGCGGTATAGAGGCGGCGGCAGCTACCTCCTCCCCTCTGATGTTCGGGAAAAGGCGACTCAATGCGCCAGCTGTCCCTAAAAGTTTGGGGGACAGCTGCCGCATATGCGCCTCGAACCTCCACTTACTATCAAGGACGACGCCGAGATATTTCAGCGTCGTCTTGACTGGAATGGAGGTTCCGCCCACTACTATGGTAGAGTTTGCCGGTGGCGCCATTGGGGGCCGTAAAAACATATGGCCTCGGACTTATGGAGCGCCACCACCAAACCCAGCCTTCGGATTCTAGCCACGACTGTCGCGACAGCAGCGGTGGCCAGAATCGACGCCTCCGTATACGTCTTTCCCCGGGCAGTAACCAATGTGTCGTCGGCATAACAAACGATGCCGACGCCACGGAGGTTAGTGCCACGAAGCACCCAGTCTTATCCGACGTTCCATAAAAGAGGGCCTAAAACGGACCCCTGTGGAACGCCGCACGACATGAGGCTTCGTCCCTCTCCGTTCGTCGTCGAGAAGACTACCTCTCTGTCGGAGAGATAGTCTCCGACGAGACTTTGGAGGTATTGGGGCTCTCGATGGTGTTCCAGTCCCCCGAGTATTGTGCTCCAAGGCAGCGAGTTAAAAGCGCTGGCTATGTCCAACGACACGGCAAGTAACACGACACCACTAGAGCACGCCTCCTCGGAGAGGGCGCGGACGCAGGATATGGCGTCCAGCGTCGAGCGAACTCTCCGAAACCCGAACTGACTAGGAGCTAGGTCGGGCCCTGTCGTCTCAAGGTGCTTAACGAGTCGGGCAGCGACAACACGCTCCAACTGTTTGCCCGCCTCGTCGAGCAGCACAATCGGACGCTAGCCCGAGGGTTCATCCGCGGGACGGGTTTCCTTCCTTAGGAGGACGAGCTTGCCCCTCTTCCATCGTTTGGGGAACTTTCCTTCCCTTAAGCACCTGTCAAACAGGGCCTTCAGGTGGGGTCCTAGGTGCTCCAAGGCGAGGGCCCAAGCACAACCTGGAATGCCGTCAGGCCCAGATGCCGTGTTCTTGGCCCTCATCCTGAGTATTGCAGCATCCATCTCTCCTTCTGAGATGGGGCAAGCTCGTCCTCAATCTCATTGAGATTCCTCGACGAGGCCAGTGTCGCGGTGGGAGGCGTGAAATCGGTCCCCAGCGCCCCGGGGAACAAGCCCTCAATCACCCTTTGGAGTACAACTGGCTGGAGCGTGGCAGTGGTGGGGGGGGCCCAAGGGCGGAGCTTTTGCCTCGCCCAGTAATATGGGCGACTCCGATACCGCTGGTATCGGCGGCGCCTCGCCACGCAGTGTCGGCGTAGTTCAGTGATCTCCTCCGAGCACCAGTAGACTTGTCGTCTGGGCTGAGGGGCTCGTGCGCGCGGCATTGCAGCATCACATACGCCCGACATGGCCTTGCACAGCCCGTCCGCCTCGAAGTCCACGTCCACTGGGACCTGCCCTGGAGGAGAGCAACTCCACGCAAAGACGAGGGCCGCCTCCTGCAGCACTTTGGCGTTAAGGCGCTTCAGGGCCCATGGCGGACCGATCTCGCGCGATTCTTCTCTCACTGTGTCTGTCAGGGATGGGGAGACGCTGAACCAGATATACCGGTGATCGGAAAGCATTTCCTTGTCCACCAGAACCTGCCAGTCGCGTATGCAGCAGGCGAGGTCTGGAGTGGTAAACGTCAAGTCGACGATTGAGCCACCCCTCCTTGGTCTCGAACTCGTGCAGGGGTCTGTTACGGGAGTGATAGACCCCACGACCAATGCGTGTACCACTCTGGCTGCGAGAAATCCCTTGCCTTTCGTCACTCCTTCGAGTGGGGGGGAGTGGGCTGGTGATTGGGTTGTGATTGCTACCAGGCCATCAAGGTCCCCTAACCAGTCAGATCTGGGTGAGACTGAGTATGGTTCGGAAATCATCGCCACCTTAATCAAACGCTGCGCCAATGTCTGCAGCAGAAAAGACTGAGCATTGGCACAGTAGTTAATGTTAGCCTGGTAAAAAGTCAGGGCCATAACTAACTTTCCTCCATGCGTACCACCTGCCCTGTATTAGGGCCGGGCGGTTGCGTCTTGGCCTTAGCCTCAGACGCAGCAGCCTTGCGCTTTCTTCTTGGTTTTGCCGGGGGCTTGGCGCAGGCCTTGCCCCCGGAAAGGTGGTCAGCCAACTTACCCGCAGCAGCACAGAGGGTGCAGTGGGGAGCGGCAGAGCACTCATAGGCTTTATGGCCATTTTGACCGCACCGATATCAACCTCGGACTTGCACTGGGCCACAACATGGCCAAGCGCAAGGCAGCGGTAGCAGCGGCGGGGTCGAGCTTCGAGAACCCTGACTTGTGCTGCCACCAAGCCAATCAAAAGCCGGCCTCCAGTTTCCCGTATTTTTGAGGCTGCCGTCATGGGGCACCGCTCAAATGCAGCTCCCATTCCACCGGCACCTCTCCTGATCCTACCAGCTTTGACAGCCGACGGGTCACAGTCGCCAGTACTGGCTATGACCTCCACCAGCTCTTCAGGGGTGATTGAATCATCAAGGCCACTCACACGCAGATCTGCGGTGGCTACTGGCCTCAAAACTCAGTTATTGAAAAAAATAATCTCAGTCCCCTGGAACACCTCCTCAAGCTTATGAGCTAGGGAGTCCGCCTTTGCGCCCATGTCTGTACCCGGAATCTCGAGGATTCGGGCGCCGGTGGCCGCAGTCCTGATTTTAAGGGGTGGCACACCTAAGACCCCAAGGTTGATGCGGCTTTTCGCCTCCGCCAGCACCTTAGCGTAAGTGATGCCTTTCTCCGCCGCCCCTGGTTGCAGTGTAATCACCACGGCTGCAGTACGTGGGGGACGGAGTTTGAGTGCCCTCACTTTTGCGGGCTTAGGCGCCAGTTTTTGTGTCTGCGCTCGCACCGATGAAGTGGGCCTCGACTCTTGAGTTCATGCCACCCTCTTGCGTTGCCTTCTGGAGCCCTTCTTTACTACAGTTGTCCACTCCAGCTCTGCAATAGCAGGTAATGAATGGGACTCTGATTTGCCAGCTGACGGGTCCGGTGTGGCACTCACTTTCCCTTTTCCTCGGGGCTTGGGCGTAGGTGCAGCGGTTTCTGCCATAACACTTGCCTTCGTCACGGCAGACGCTTTTCCTCGGGGCTTTGGAGTGGGCGCAGTGCTTGTTGTCACAGAGCTCAGTGCCTTCTTTCGCTTGTCAGCTGCTAGGGGTGGTCTCACCCGTGTTTCGGGGAGAAGCCTGTCCTCTAAGTTTTCGAGGCGGGCGGTTAACATAGTGCCATCCTGTTCCATGACTGCTCGCGTCAGCTCCTCTGTAGTGGGCCCCTGTCTGACCGCCGGCTCATTATTGGCAGCCCGCAAGTGCTCCATTTCACGACGGAGGACATTAACCTCCGTCACAAGCCTTTCGTTGGCTTTTACAAGAAGCGCTACTTCCTCGGGCATCGAACGGGCCCTTGACTCCTGGAAGGACGCCTTTATCGTTGCCGCGGCGTCCTTCAAGGCCTTAACGTTGGTGCCCTTGAGGTTTTTAGATGTGGTGGCTACCGTCACAATCGTGTCAACTGAGGCCATCACCAGTGCCTCCAGCTGAGCAGTATCCTGCTCACCGAGGGGGACAGGTGTAGCTTCAGATGGGCGCACCTTTCTGAATTGGGCGGCTGTTTTTGCCAACTTGAGCGTTTTTGCCAACACAACATACGATCACGATACGCGATTCTCCATTTGTAGCCCCATAGTAGGCGCGTATGCAGTTCTCATTTATTGACGGAGTCCATCGCATGCGGTGCACTACACCACCGGTAGCGGGAGCCGGGCGCAGAACAGGTTGTCCCGCAGGCCCCAAGCGTGCCAGCAGCGGTGGTCGCCCTCGTCGCGCAGTTGGTGGTGGCGGCGATGGTGACTGAGGCCCGCTCGATGCACTCGTGTCACGGGGGGTTCCATACTCCTCATCTGACGACGAGCACGATGTTGACGGGGCAGGCGGTGGTGGTGGTCGTGCGCAATTCGATTCCAGTATACCGATAATTCCAGTCTTAAAAAATCTTATTCTTCGGTAAAAGAGGTGAGCAACATAAACCCACTATGTGTCATAAAGTTTTATATTTTTTTTATATTTGACGGAGAAGAGACCTTCTCCGTCAAATATATTTATAATAATAACGTCAAATATACATTAATAATAATAATAATAATGTTAACCTTCATCCAATATGTTTTCTTTTTTTTATACTCCTTTGTATTTTTATACCAAACAGGCCTCTAAGTGTTGGCTACAGCCCCACTTATGCCTTTGTAAAGGACCGGATAAAATCCGAGATTTTGTTTTGAATTAAAGAAATAATAATAATATTTTTTTCAACAAATAACAGTGGAATAAGAATTTTCCTAAGTATTACGTGGAAGTTATTAAGCTCCATGATGTTTTTTTAAAAACTTATATTCTGTTCCAAATAAAACTTTACAAATCACTGATAGGTTTCGTACATTCGACCGGTAGCGTAACGACGTCCCAGAGAGGTCCGTACAGTGCGGCAGCTCGAACAAGAATGCCCTCCATATTTTTTTTTTTTAGAACGGAGTAATGCTGTTTGCCTCTACCGGCATTTACAGCGTCACCGGACGGTTGGCGAGCGCAGATGGCACTCAGCCAGATGCGGGCACAGAGGGCGCACCAATAATGCCCTCCCGTCGCCAGTGCGACCGCTTTTATAGGTTACGGTCATCATCATCATCATCATCATCTCAGCCGTAGGACGTCAACTGCTGAACATATGCCTCCCCCATGATTTTCCAAAAGGACCGGTTGGAAGCGGCCTGCATCCAACGTCGTCCTGCGACCTTCCTTAGGTCGTCTGTCCACCGTGTCGGTGGACGACCTACGCTGCGCTTGCCGGTCCGTGGTCTCCACTCCAGAACCTTTCGGCCCCATCGGCCATCTGTTCTGCGTGCTATGTGCCCTGCCCACTGCCACTTCAACTGGCTAATCTTCTGGGCTGTAATGTCGGTGACTTTCGTTCTTCTACGGATCTCCTCATTTCTGATTCGATCACGTAGAGAAACCCCGAGCATAGCCCTCTCCATAGCTCGTTGTGCGACTTTGAGCTTTTCTATGAGGCCCATAGTAAGAGACCACGTTTCAGTGCCATAAGTCATCACTGGTAACACACATTCGTCGAAGACTCTTGCCTTGAGGCACTGAGGTATTTTTGACGAGAAGACTTACGTTACGTACGGTACTTAGGTTACGGTGTACCTAATTAATTGTACATCGTAATAAACTTAAATCATTTTGAGAATAATAAATTATTAATTTTAATTGGAATAATTTACTGTAAACAATTTCAAAAGTATGAATCTATGTTTTACAAATCAATTTAAATAATCAATTTAACAAATGTAATAGTTATAGACTAATTATTATTGGCTATATATTGTATCCGCGCCGAATTATTGTATATGGCCGATGGCCATACTGACAGGCGGTGCGCGCTCTGCACCAGCCCTGTGGTTTCGTTAACTCTCACAGACTGCTGTTAATTATCGCTGGCTTTTCAGTTTGGTTAATCTTCATTCCGTGGGTCACACCTTGGTTCTTCCCGTGAGGTTGACGGAATGTAAAGTTTATGCTAACAAGTCGTCAATTTGTAATTGTACTCAAAGTACAGTACTGTAAAGCTCAAATGCAAAGGATCTATTACTATTCATGAAGTGAGTAAATCGTTTATCTTAATCCTAATAATAGGAATTAAGGATATATGATATATTATATTAGTGTAGCGTTTATAATATTAGTAGCATATATATTCTACTAATATTATAAACGCGAAAGTTTGTGAGTATGGATGTGTGGATCTTTGTTACTCTTTCACGCTCAAACGGCCGGGCAAATTTTCATGAAATTTAGTATCGAGGTTTATATTTAGTATGAGGCGCTGGATTAACACATAGAATACTTTTTATCATCCATCACCACGTGGGTGAAAAAGCGTATCATGCTTGGGCACAGCATAGACGACGTGAAGATCGTAATGATGACAGTTCTGTCAAAGTTCCTGTTGTCTTTGTGTTGTGTTTGTGTGTGTTGTGTGTTTCTGATAGCTTAGTCAAAAGCAAAGTCAATTTGACAGCTAAATACTCTAAACGTGCTCGGCGACCGTTAATGGTAGATATGCCCTTGGAGAAGATAATAAGCTACTCGAAGTACTAATCCTGCGTAGACGAAGTTGCGTAGGGCACTAAGGGTATATATTATATGTATATATGTTTTGGGTTTTATATATATAATTATATATATATATATATATAATAATATATTTATATTTATAAATATAATATATAATAATATATTTATATATATAATATTAATATATTTATATTTAATAAACAAGTCCCTTTTTCTGTTTAACATTATGGACAAAATGAATGGGTACACGGAAAAACAGCATCCCTATCTGTTTTAGCTTTATTAAGCGTCACTTTTTCATTTTAACATTATTGACAAAATGCATCAATTATTTTATAATTAATTCCAACCTTGACACAATGGGTACACGGGTAAACAGTATCCCTATCTGCCGACTGAAGGCGGTTGCACCACTAATTAAACACCAGTTAAATTACAATCTTCTGTTCTATAAATTGGTTTATTCGACCAGCCTGTCTGAAGCCATCTTTCATAATAAGTATAATTTATGATACAGCCGCTGTTAATTGATAGGGATCCATCTTGACAATACGAAATGGAGAACATTTTGTACAAGCCCTGCATAGCAAGCATAACGGTAAAGCATAAACTCACATTCATCATGGCTCCAGTTACGACTCTAGTTGATGCCACGCCGGTCAACGGAAATATGACACATGGTATGAACCCAGTTACCGCTAAAGGCAACGCTTGCGTTGTCCAAAACATTGTCATATTCAAGACTGCATAAGTAATCCATTGCCAGTTCTGAAACAAAATCACACCACAAATAAAATATATGTGAAAATGTGAGTAAGTGGAGAATTTGGGAGGTACTATATTATTTTAATAGCCACGATTAACACTGTAACGTTGGGCCTAGGTCCGTTACTTTTATTTACTTTTATTTTAATATCTATAACATAAATCTAAAAATCTATACAATAATTATATTCGGAACCCCAGTCTTTCGTGCATTCATAAAGTAGGTACGCACTTGCATCGAGTAGCAGCGAAGGAACGCTAATTGTTGTTATCGCTCCGAACGCGGCGGGCTCGACTACTACAAGCTAATCTGTGGCGTTGCCAAGCAGACAGACCTACGACTTCAGTGAGGACGTTTGAGCTCCAAATAATGTCTAAACACATACAAATCATTTAAAAATATATTATTAGTGAAGTGCTTGAACCCCTCTAGGGTGAGTTCCTATATATTATTATTTACCTGCACTGCTTAGCGTCATTGTTATTGTTTTGACAAATAGCTGTTCTGCCTTGCCGCGCTAGCTAACTGCCGCCGTTATTATTTTAAATTGTGAGTCGCTGAACTTGAAACGCGACGGGGTCACGGCTCGGCTTGGCAGACGGAAGACTGGAGGGTGGTTAACTAATACAGCGTTCTTCTCTCCAGGGTTCCAATTCTCTAAAAAAAGTATCCTGCCCTGACCGGGGACAGGCACACCACGCGAAGACGCACACTGCTCGGGTCCATCTGGCAAGCGTAGTCGACTCACCTACCGGAATCACGGAGTCCTGCATTCTCCAAGAGCTCAGCTGTTACGCGCGGTGCCCTATATCGCCAGTGTTCAGGCCAGTGACCTTGCAATACCTACAGAACTCTAAGTGCGGCTGTGCAACGTTTTGTTAATTGTACTGTTCTAATTATATAGTTATCTCTTAGAAGGCCTATGTTACTGCCCACCCTGAGACCTACCTACCTGCGAGCTGTGGGGTGTTAAAAACCACCCTTACGCCGCAGTGGCGCCCTTAAACGTGGTTAGTTGCACAGCCAAACATTTTAGAATTCTTCAATAACGTGTTGCAGTCTAGCAGTTAGAAGTCTATTAGTTAATAAGTGTACGTGTAAACGGAGCGGTGATTCCTGCCACAGCGAACTGGTACGTACCTACGTACTTGCCTATTGTATTTAATTCTGCCGTAGTTTGGTGGGTAGTTGTGATTATAGTAATTGTGATTAATCAATATCAAATTACTGTAAACCTTTACGTACTGTATGCAGTAAACCGCAAATATTTTGAGCCGCTATTTTTGTATTTACGACATACTTTAGTACCTACCTATCAAAATTTGCAACCTATCATATTTTACGTAACGGTTCGCATATTATTTTCTACGTTGCTGATTTTGCACATAAGTAAATATAATTATAGTTTAGTTATCATAAATCACCATTTCGTAGCTAGAATAAATGTTTTTGTAACAGAACAGCTGATTTTTATATAGTGCTCCGCTGTGGTTCCAGACAGCGTTTTAGTCACAAGTTGGTAATTGAATTGTGTTATTGTTTTGTACCATACTTATTTACTTTTATTATTACTCATACTGCTTATTTAGTACTTTTAATCTGTCTGGTCATTTCATCATCAATATGGGAACTCACCCTATAAAATTCTTACTTCTAAATATCGCGTATAAAATCTCTGCAAGAAAAATACGATACGAATCTTTTTGAGCGTACGAAAGCCTTGGCAAATCATATATACTACCGGTTACAAAGGTTAGACAAAACCGGCATTTTAGATAAAATAACTAAATTACAGAAAGAATTTACCTCCCAGTATTAAATTCTTACTCAACTCGCTCAGTCGACCTCAAATGTGATTTCGAATGTTGATCAGTCTAACACTGTTCAACCCTCAGTCGACAGAGATTATATTACCTGTGATAAGAATCACATCACTGACCTTCAAAAATTAAAATACGATGGTAAGTCGTGTGCACATGTCTTCATCCAAAGAGTAAATGAATTTTGCACGTCTAGAAGTATTCCCCCCAAAAATTTTTTAATCTACGCAATAGAAATTTTTACTGGTAACGCGTTACACTGGTACCGCAGTATAAAAAACGAAGTTGATAGTTGGGAAGGCTTAACTAAACTTTTGATTGCTGATTTTGGCCAATTTGATTTTGACTATCGATTAATGTCGGAAATAAGAAACCGCACTCAGGGTAATTCGGAGAACATTGTTATATATCTGGCTATAATGTCAGAACTTTTCTCGAGATTGTCAAAACCTATTTCGGAGGCTGACAAACTAGAAATTCTACTACATAACATTAGGCCATGTTATGCCAATGTATTAGCTGCCCATGGTAGTAAAATAGATACCATAGCTACCCTTCGGAATCTATGCCGAAACTATGAGAATATCCAGGCTTTGACTGCGCAGTTTCGTGAACCTCCTAAGGCGACTATCGCGACTCTGGCTCCAGACCTTGCTTTCTCGAGCCTACACGAACCTACGTATGACAGGCAATATTATAATAGGGACGTTAAAAATAATAACCAATTCTACTCTAATGCTCGTTCATCTCCATCCTACAGCAAGTAAATGATTAACAAACCTGCGAACCAGCAGACTAGTGGGTACTCGTACTCGGTACCGGTTTCCGCGATAATTGCTGATCCACAGAGTGATGACAAGCGCTATTGTCCTCGTTGTCGTTCAGACACTCATAACTTACAGCAGTGCCACCAGTGGCACAAGAGATGTAAAGTACCCCGATTGTGCGAAATGCAATCCTAAAAGCTCAAACTCAAAAAACTAGGTAGTTCAGATTGTTGCAAAGAGAGTACCAATAATTCGAAAAGTACTACAACAGATTGGAAAGAATGGTTAAATATCATTAAAATTTTCACATCCAGCTACTCCATTGCATCAATCTTGGACCGTAAACCTGCCAATGATGTACGCCCTTATGTAACTGTCCAAGTAGGTAATCTATCAATATGTGGCTTGCTTGACTCAGGATCTGCAGTAACTATACTGGGAAACAACTCACACTTGCAACTACTAGCTTCGGGACATACTCTAACAGATAACCAGATTCCTAAATCTTTTGTAGCTGCTGGCGGGCAAGTTTTGACTCCTATAGGCTACATTGAATTGCCAATTTCTTTTGAAAATAATTTTCATACCCTCCAAGCTTATGTCATACCGTCAGTTAAGTCATCATTGATACTGGGTGTTGACTTTTGGCGAAAATTTGAAATATGCCCTAAATTTTTAAGTTCAATAACCTTATCTAGTAACACGATGAGCAATATTTCAGATATTACTGAATCACCGAATATTATTTACTCTTACTCCGAACTCTCCGACTCTGAACGAATTACTGCTGATAACATAGTGGAACGGTTCAAAGATATTTCGGCTGAAAGGTGCGGACTAGGTCGTACCCATCTAGTAAACCATTGTATTAATACGGGTGATTCACCACCTATTCGGCAACGATATTACCGGCTCTCACCAGAAAAGCAACGTACTTTGTGCAAAGAGTTAGATGAAATGATTCGTTTGGGCGTTGTTGAACCATGCGAAAGTCCTTGGTCCTCTCCAGTATTACTTACCCTAAAAAAGATGGTTCTTTACGGTTCTGCTTAGACAGCCGTAAGCTGAATGCTGTCACTAAGAAGGACGCTTACAAACTTCCGTACGTATCTGAAATTTTAGATAACCTCAAAAACTCGCGCTTCCTGTCTAGCATTGACCTATCCCGGGCCTATTGGCAGTAACCGATCCTGGAATCTGACAGGGATAAAACGGGATTTTATGTACCTACCCGCGGTACTTACCGTTTTGTCACAGTTCCATTTGGTTTAACCAACGGTCCTGCTACCCAGCAGAGACTAATGGATTTATTGTTCTATGGTCCAGAATTCGAGAATTCAGTGTTTGTTTTCTTGGATGATATCGTGGTAGCAACCTCCGATTTCCATACGCACATTGCTCTTCTTGAGAAAGTTCATAAGAAACTAAAAACGGCAAACCTCACAATAAATTTTGAAAAGTCGCAGTTCTTTAGAAATGAAATGAAGTACCTAGGCTATGTTGTCAATTCCAAAGGACTACACGTCGACCCCAGCAAGGTCGAGGCTATCATGAATTTTCCCGTACCTAAAAATAGAAGGGAAGTAAAGAGATTTCTCGGTACCGCTTTGTGGTATCGAAGATTCGTTCCAAACTTTAGTGATATTGCCGCCCCTTTAAATACCCTAACTTCGACTAGCAAAAAGGCTAAACCTTTTGCTTGGACCAAAGAAGCGGACGATTCTTTTTCCAAACTAAAAGAATGTCTCGTCTCAGCCCCTATTCTAGCATGCCCTAACTTTAATTTACCTTTTGAGGTTCACGCAGACGCCAGTAATTACGGAGTAGGTGGTGTACTTACACAAACTATCGATGGTATAGAACACCCTATTGCTTTTATGAGTAAATCACTTTCCAATCAAGAGCGTAATTACAGCATTACTGAACGGGAGGCATTGGCGGTCCTCACAGCTCTTGAACACTGGAGGTGTTATTTAGACAATGGCCAAAAATTCATTGTCTATACTGATCACTCTGCCCTCAAATGGTTCCTGAACCTGAACAACCCGACTGGTCGTTTAGCACGCTGGGGAGTTCGGCTATCTTCATTTAATTTTGAAATAAGACACCGTCGAGGACAAGATCAAGTTGTGGCTGACGCGCTCTCACGAGCTTGTCCTATCTCTTCTATAGACACGTCCATTAATATTACTAATACTCAAGATCAGTGGTACCTTAATATTTTCCATGGGTGTCAAAACTCGCCTACATCGTTCCCAAATTACTTCGTAAATAATGAAAAACTTTACCGGCTTATGAAGAGCAAATGCTCACTTACAGCCGAGTTCGATTGGAAAGAAGTCGTACCATTTGAAGCTAGAGAACCTATTATACTCGAAAATCATTCTGAGCAGATTGCGGGACACCTAGGTATCTTCAAGACATATAAACGATTAGCACTTAAATACTACTGGCCTGGGATGCATGCTGACGTGGTGCGAGTCATAACATCATGTGATAATTGTATCGCTCACAAACATCAGAACCATGCCACGCTCGGTAAAATGGGTAGACCGAAGTCATGTTCTAGGCCATTCCAAGTCCTTAGTATGGATTTAGTTGGTCCTCTCCCAGTTTCGAGAAAACAAAACAGTCATCTACTCGTTGTTACTTGCTGTTTTAGCAAATATTGTTTATTATTCCCTATTAAACGCGCTACCGCGGAACTTATAACCAAAATATTAGAGGAAAACGTATTTCTGATCCATGGAATTCCGTCCACTGTAATCATGGACAATGGTAAGCAGTTTATCAGTAGTACCCTGAAACAAATGCTCAGTAAATATAAAATACCCCACTTGCACTACACTCCTAAGTATACTCCACACGTGAACACCGTAGAGAGATACAATAAAACAATAATGACTGCAGTATCTACATTCATTACTAATGATCAACGTATTTGGGATACACTTATACCTAAAATTCAATTTGCTATTAACAATTCTGTTAACGAGGTGACTGGGTATACCCCATCATTTCTAGTATATGGCCGAGAATTAGTCAGTTGTGGTACTCACTATACTAATACTGAACCAGCAGATTTGGAAAACTTAATATTTCAACCTCGCGATACGTACGCTGAAAATTTAGGAACTTTATCTTCCATTTTCAACAAAGTACAATTAGCTCTGTTTCAGGCCCATAGTAGAAATGCCAAATCTTATAATCTGCGAAAAAAACCCATGGAATTTAATGTTGGAGATGTAGTCTGGAGAAAAACTTTTTATCAAAGTGACAAGGACAAATATTTTAATAAAAAACTCGCTCCAAAATATGTAAAATGCAAGATACTAAATAAAAAGTCACCACTTGTGTACGAATTGACTGACATGAATAATAATCCTCTAGGTGAATGGCATATCAAAGATATAAAGCTAATTAACTATAAGGAATAATTGAATTTATGAATAGAAGATTTAGATTCTGTTCGTGGATAGTCGAATTTTCCATAGTCAAAAAATTCTACGTTTTCCGGGGGGGGTACTGTAACGTTGGGCCTAGCTCCGTTACTTTTATTTACTTATAATCTATAACATAAATCTAAAAATCTATACAATAATTATATTCGGAACCCCAGTCTTTCGTGCATTCATAAAGTAGGTACGCACTTGCATCGAGTAGCAGCGAAGGAACGCTAATTCTTGTTATCGCTCCGAACGCGGCGGGCTCGACTACTACAAGCTAATCTGTGGCGTTGCCAAGCAGACAGACCTACGACTTCAGTGAGGACGTTTGTGCTCCAAATAGTGTCTAAACACATACAAATCATTTAAAAATATATTATTAGTGAAGTGCTTGAACCCCTCTAGGGTGAGTTCCTATATATTATTATTTACCTGCACTGCTTAGCGTCATTGTTATTGTTTTGACAAATAGCTGTTCTGCCTTGCCGCGCTAGCTAACTGCCGCCGTTATTATTTTAAATTGTGAGTCGCTGAACTTGAAACGCGACGGGGTCACGGCTCGGCTTGGCAGACGGAAGACTGGAGGGTGGTTAACTAATACAGCGTTCTTCTCTCCAGGGTTCCAATTCTCTAAGAAAAGTATCCTGCCCTGACCGGGGACAGGCACACCACGCGAAGACGCACACTGCTCGGGTCCATCTGGCAAGCGTAGTCGACTCACCTACCGGAATCACGGAGTCCTGCATTCTCCAAGAGCTCAGCTGTTACGCGCGGTGCCCTATATCGCGAGTGTTCAGGCCAGTGACCTTGCAATACCTACAGAACTCTAAGTGCGGCTGTGCAACGTTTTGTTAATTGTACTGTTCTAATTATATAGTTATCTCTTAGAAGGCCTATGTTACTGCCCACCCTGAGACCTACCTACCTGCGAGCTGTGGGGTGTTAAAAACCACCCTTACGCCGCAACACATAGGCTGTTTATCTCGGGTAAATGTTTCAATTAGGATAGTTTTTAACACGTATGTGGAAAGACATAAGGCAAGCAAGTATTGCATAACTTGGAAATACATTAAACAAGTCGGAGTAGCAATGTACCTACCGCGCTTGTCACTAGGGCATGGATTCCGGAATTCCGAGATTTTGTAACTCTGGAATTTTGGAAGATTTTTTACAATATTACGATTCCAGAACTAAAGTAAATATCGCAATCCGATACTGATATAATTATTTGTAAGATAAGTTACAACAATAATAAAATTTGCATATTTGTACTCTCTTGCGAAATGTACGTACCGCGCGCGAAGTTTGAATTCAAATCGCCGCCATCGAGACGCTTGCGTTTTGTTCGTTCGGCATTTCGCCAACCAGTCAGCGCCGTTCTCGCTCGGGACTACTCGGGTGTGCATTGCTGGAGCTGGAGTTTTGCACTATTTGCAAGATTCAGACGATTTCTTCAAACAAACCGATGATGACACTTTACGTAAACCAAATAGTGTGGAGATTGAAGAGATGATTATTACTTTGCTGCAACTATGTACAAAGATAATGCCGTTTCAAGTGAGATCAACGATGAAGGTGATGCCAAAGTCTGTGATATAGTCTCAATATCCAAAAAATACGACAACGTAAGTTTAGAGTTTTTTAGTTTAATTTTTGTTCTTTAAACCTATATTCATGATTTCAGAAGAGGAGAACTTGTTGATTTTGTTCATTGTGAGTTGTTGAACTTATATTCATCATAATTTTATAAGATAGTTATTTAATAAGCTACATTGCAATTGCAAATAGCTAGACACGTTGATTTTGCTATAATGTATATTATTAAAAAGTTGATTATTTTTTGTTATATTTACTAAGAAAAACCTAATAGAAGGCTGTTTAATTGATCTCAATCAAGAATTTTGTCGATTTATTAAGTTTTTATAAGGATTTGATTTAACACAACAATTTAATACCTATTTATTTAATTTTAAATTCCTATACTTTTTATTACTTTCTTTTCCTTTTAACCGGTTCCGGAGTGGGTGAGGACACAATAACCCTGAAATCAGATAACCTACTCTATCAGCGGGAGGGCGACCAACAGTCCCAAGGTGATGCCGGGTTTCTTGTCCACAAGTCCCTCAGTAACAACATAATGACAATCAATAGCGTTTCCAACAGGGTCGTATACCTAATACTCAGAATATCTAGAAGATATTTGCTCAAGGTCATTCAGGTGTACGCACCGGCAAAGTCGCACCCGGATGTGTTATTTATATATTCTGGCTTATATACATGATACAGACAGTTCTTATAAAATGTCATTTAGTCTATTATATGTACCCTGTAAGGGCGTTGCAAGGATATTTACATTATTAAATATGCATGTAGGTTAGTGTAGGTACTTTCTAGTCAATTATCAACAGAGCTCATCAGTAAAATACTTGTCAGATAAGGTGATAAGGTGGATAATGTATGAGTACATTAGTCGGTCCATACATGCCTCTGAAACGCACTTCTGTTCTGTTATGGGGGACTTCAATGCGAAGTTGGGTAAGAGAAGTAGTGATGAGTTGAAAGTGGGGCAATTTGGCTATGGGCAACGAAAGCGTAGAGGACCAACCAAAACCAACGCACACCGAAACGTGGACACTGACGGCTCGAATGGTCCACAAGCTTAAGCTCTGTAAGCTTAAGCTTTCTCTGAGGGATTGCATCAGAAAGAAGTGATCTGTCAGAGAACCAAGGTCATCGACATAGCCCATATCAGCAAGCTGAAGTGGCAGTGGGCTGGCCATATTAGCCGTAGAACTGACAACTGTTGGGGTAAACGAGTTCTAGAGTGGAGACCGCGTCTCGGCAAACGTAGTGTAGGACGTCCTGAGGCACGGTGGAGTGACGATCTGCGCAATACGGCTGGCAAAAACTGGATGCGAGAAGCCCAAGATAGACCTAAGTGGCGTGCAATTGGAGAGGCCTATGTCCAGCAGTGGACTGCTACAGGCTGATGATGATGATGATGAGGTTTAAATGAAACATCCCTAGACCATGTTGATGTGTGTATATTGGCAAACAACAAAAGTGCATATTAATTGATAATCTTTAACAAAGTAAGACTTTATTAAAGGTATTTAGTAGAATAAAAATAGAAATTTAGCACAATATTATCGCTTATTATTCTGTAAAGTTTTAGACAGAAGTTAAGAAAGAGTAATTCTTATTCAAAGAATTATATCAATATAAAAAGGAACATACGCATAAATTTAATATTCAATCTTGTCATTATAACAACTACGTAGGTATATGAGTAAAAGTACAAAATTGATTTTTGAAGAAATGCATATAACCCGGACAAGATTGGTACTTAGGATTGTTGAATTATCGGGCTACGCCACCAAACAGTCAAGATTTACCGGCTCAAATTTTAATGAGTAGACGGTTAAATACCAAATTGCCGATTAATAAAAAAAATTTAGGTGAAACGGTAGATAATGAGCGTAATTATCGAGCATTCATGGCAAATAGAGAAAAGGTTAAATGTCATTATGATAGATCAGCACGACCGCTAGTGCGATTGTCGGTAGATGATAAGGCAACTTTAATATGTAACGGTTCTAGGAAACCAGTTTCTGTAGTAGGTCGTGCGCTTGAGCCTCGGTCTTACGTGGTGGAGGACAATCGTGGATTCAAGCGAAATCGCAGTCACTTGGTATCGCGCTCCAGTAAAACTCAATCTGATGAATCACTAAACTACCCGGATGTGACTTCATCACCTCACAGTACACAGGCGGAGAACTTAAAAGAAACCACAAAACGGGCTGAGAACTCTGATATCTTAAACGAAAGTGGTTTGGATGAGTATCGCTCACCATTACCAGCTGTTCCGATAGTGAGGTCGAGAGTTAAAGTATAACGAAAAAAATTTGTTTCTAACAACATAAAGTACCTACTTACTGTATTTAATAAAACATGATAATTCATAGATTGTATTGTATGTTATAAGAGATACATATTTAGTAAGATATACTTAGTATAAATGATACCTACTTATTATACCTGCTCGTAAAATAGAATAACTACTTATAAAAATGCATAATTTGTTTTTGTAAAAAGGAAAAGATGTAGTATACTTACGAAGGTAGTTACCAAATTGGTAACAAAACTTAATGTAGGTATCTCTGAAATAAATCAGTGTTCAACTAACGACGTGTGTTTCACTACAATAATTAAATCTTAAAAAGAGCACAATGCTTTGAAAGTTAATATGGATTTTTTGTCGTATTATTTACCAAAAAATAATAAAAAAATTTTGAAGTTATTCAACTAACAATTTACTACAATATTTTATAACTAGCTGACCCGCCAGCGGCTTCGTTCGCGTGGCCTCGCGGGATACGGTAAATACAGATTTAATTATTCCACTATTATCTTTAATTTACCGGGATCAAAAGTATCCTATATGTTGATCAGGGATATAAGCTACCACCATAAGACATTTCATTTAAATTGGTCCAGTCGTTTCAGAGATTAGCCGTATAAACAGACTGACAGACATACAGAGAAACAATTTGAACTTATTATTCACCCCTTACATCCCCTGACTCGGTTTAAGCATATTTTTCATTGTACTGAAATTTGACCTCTACAGTTTATAATATGTAGTTGTTTTTACATCCCTCGTTTAACCCCCTTAAGTCATCCTTGATAAAAATATTAAAAGCATTACTATTTATTTTTCTCTATCTATTTGCTCTTTGGAGCAAAGAACAAAGTATATTTAAAAAAAAACATTCCCCCGTTTCACCCCCTTAAGTCATCCATGTCAATAATTATTGAAATCATGACTTAAAACTGTCCAAATGCTAATTTTCACCATTGTATATTCGAAAACAAAAAAAAAACATAGAAACTTTCACCCCTCCATTTTACCCTCTTAAACCACCACTATCCAAAAAAAAATTCTTACATTTTTTATTTTGTATCGCCTATCCAAATACAAATGTTCACAACTATAAGTTCAAAAACAAAGGAGTTTCATACAAACATTTTTACCTCTTTTGACCCCCTTATGGGTAGAAATTCCCATTATTGTAAATAATGTCATAATCATATTCTTGCAGTCGTAAACCCCATCGTGTCAGCTTACTGTTTGGTTCTTTAAGATTTTAAATCCAAATTAATGGTGCGTGATCTGTGTATATTGTGAACATTTGTCCATAGAGGTAAGGCCTAAAGTGTTTTACGGCCCAAACTATGGCCAAAAGTTTGCATTCTATTGTGCTATATCTGCTCTCAGTTTCACTCAACTTCCGACTAGCGTACGCTACTGGCTTGTCATTTCCAACGTTACCCTGGGACAATACCGCCCCAATGGCCACATTAGATGCGTCAGTTGTCAGAATAAAAGGTTTTTCGTAGTCGAGGTATTGAAGTAAAGGAGCGCTAATGAGAAGCTCTTTACATTTCTCAAAGGCGTCAATATACTTTTGATCAATAACAATTTTATTGCGCTTTTTCAAACATGCTGTCAATTGTTGTGTCACTTTAGAAAAGTCTTCAATAAAACGTCTGTAGTACCCTACTAGTCCAAGAAAGCTTCGTATGTCAGTTGTCGTCTTTGCCAAAGGGTAATTCAACACTACGTCAATTTTATCACTGTTGGGCTTCAAGCCGTCTTTGGTTATAGTGTGCCCTAAGTACAGTACTTCTTTTCTCAAAAATTCCGATTTATCTAGTTGTATTTTTAGGTTTGTTTGTCGGAGTCTGTCAAATACAGTCCTCAATTTTTGTTTATTTCTTGGAGACTGCTCGAGAATATAATTATGTCATCAAGATATACGAGGCAATGTTTACCTTGGAGTCATCTCAGAATGTTGTCCATTGCCCGTTGGAAGGTGGCGGACGCGGTCTTAAAGCCAAATGGCATTCTGAGAAATTCATAGTGTCCGTATTGCGTGCTGAAGGCTGCCTTTTGTCTGTCGTCCTTATTCACTTCAATTTGGTGGTAGCCAGAGGCTAGATCAATTGTACTTAAGTAGTTACTCTTTCCTAGTTTGTCAAAGATGTCAGTTATATTAGGTAATGGGTATTTGTCATTAAGTCGTCTATAGTCAATAACCATCCTGTATTTGGTCTCACGTGATGCATCTTTCTTCTTAGGGACAAGGTGAACAGGAGCACTCCATGGAGAATACGATTCCTGTATCACATTGTGCTTCAAAAGCTTATCGACCTGTTGTTTGATTTCCATTGCTTGGGTAGGAGGTTGTCGGTATGGTTTTAAGTAAATAGGGTCTTCATGCTTCGTTCGAATGAAATGTTTGACTTCATTTGTAAATGTCAAAGGAAGGTTTTCACAATAAAATATATCCTTATACTCTTTGCACAATTTGTATATTATAACCTTTCGTTCTTCTTCATATGCTCTAACCGCAACTTTTCCAAGTTTTCTTCTAATAATTCATCTATCTCTATATTTGTCTTTTCTTCTATAAAATTCATCTCGCGTTCATTCTTCTCAAATACATTAATTTTAAAGGGTTTTGTAACGGTCAAGACTGCTTCCGCATCTAAACAATTCTGTATTACGGTGGTTGCATAACCATTCTCACACTTAATTATAGCACTCGGCATTCTCACACCTTTATGCAACTCTTTATACTCTAGAATTCCTTCACCAGTATGCAGATCTGTTGGTAATTTGACACGTTGTTCCATGCGTGGTGCTATTCGAACTTCGTAGCTAGTTCCATTGTGTATAATAGGGATCATCGTGGTGTTCATCTTTGAAATGTTACGTTTTAAATCTATCAAAGCGCCTATTTGCCTCAGTAGATTATCTTCTACAACACCATTGTACCGCCAATGTACATCATACAAATAGAACTTGTGATGTTCACTGCTATTAAACGTTGGAAGTAGTGCTATGTCTATTACTTCCGAATGTGAGCTAGACGCATGTATGCTGATTACCTGAAATAGTTCATGACGTATAGCATGTGAAAAATACTCATAAGCTTTCCGTGGGCTAATAAACGATCTCATACTACCAGTAACAATCATTAACTTGGAATCTATCTCAGGGATGTATATATATGGAAGTTTAAGATTTGGATCGCAGTTAAGCTCTATCACTTCCGAGGGTCGGTTATTAAACGCATGTGAAATTTTTAAACTTTATTAGACGTATCGGGGGCCATTTTGTTTTCTTCCTCAATATTTTGTTCATCCGACAAAGAATGTTGAACTGACTGTGGGTCATGTGCGTTATCCACAAAATAATCATCGTATGGATTTTCAAACTCAATTTGATCGTTATTGTAACATAAGTCAGTGGGTTCGTAAAACTCTAACTCGTTTAGTCTAAACCCTTGCTGCATTTTTAAGGGGGCGCAGTGCGCATAGACACATCTTGATTATTTGGTGGTTGGAAAGGCCTGTACCCAAATTGTGTGTTGTCGGGATTTTGAGGACGCATGCCAAATTGATGAGGGCGCATTCCGAATTGTTGCGGGTGTGCACCAAACTGTTGAGGGCGCATACCTGCCTGAAATCCGAATGGAGGCCTATAGCCGAGCTGAGGTCTAAAACCCATTGGTTGCTGCAGTCTAAATCCTATTGGTTGTGCTACTGGTGGTCTATAGCTCATTTATTGTTGTCGGTGGTATGGAAGCAGTTGTTGATTTCGTGGTATGCCAAATTTAAAGGTAGGCTGTGTCGGAGGTTGCACGTTATTTCCAAACTTAAACGTTGGTGAGTTAACGGAGGGCTGGTTGACCGGGAATTGTAGTTTACCATTAGTATTAATAATTTTATTACGCATATTAAACTGGTCGTGAAAATTGACCTTTTCCATAACAACATTTAGAGCCTCTTCAAGAGTCTTCGGGGATTTCAACCGGACTATTCTCACCATGCTTTCCGGCAAATTGTATAGGAAAATATTGAGAGAAATTATTGCTATAGATGGTAATTTTACTACTTTTAAGGGTTATGTCGTATGTAAGTTTACTTTTGATATAAGTATAGAGCGTACTGACTGTATTCTGTTACAAAAATCTAAATACGATTCACCGTGTCAAATTTTAATTGACTCTAATTCTATAGCGATACAGTCTTCGCTCCGTGGATCCCCAAAGTGTTGCGCTAGTAATTCTTTGAAATCGTCCCACGTTAAAAATATCCTCGCGTTTACTGATAAGAGCGGCCGCATTATCAACAAGTCTGCTCATTATCGAGTGCATAACGTATGAATTATGAGCTAGGTTATCGGCATAGCGAGAAATAACATATTCACATTGTCTGATAAATAAGCTGAGCTGTCGTTTATCACCACCAAAAAACGGGATAAGTTTTAACATTTCGTTTGGTATTAAGGTAATTGTTTGAATGGAGCCGTTCCTTTCAGTTGTCATTTTACACGATTTATTATACAGTTTATAAAAAATCCTTACACTTAAGTATATCAAATATTATATAAGTACCTACCTAATTCTAATCGCTTATAATATATTATATTTATTCACGATCCAAAGTGATAGTTTAAGTAGTAACAAATGTACTTATATACTATACTTACGTACACATAATACACAAATTTACGATACGCAAAATCAAATCAACACAATAATGTATCAGTATAGACTTATTATGTTCTGATGTCACTTAGTTTACTGTTTTATTTTATTAGTTACCACACTTATTCCGATTCCACAGATTTCATATAAAAACCAGATAACGTTAAAAAGATAAAATTCTGATCTCTAGGTAACAAAACTCTACAATTAAAAGCGTTATGGAAAGGTAAGGACGTGAAAAAGCTTACTCACCAACCAGCCAACGCAATCACCATCGCTCCAACACTTTGACAAATTTATTTGTTCACGGATTGCCGTGCGCGCCGGGTAATCGCGGAAATCGGTAAAACTTGATAGGTACAGTTATTTCTACGAGATGAACCAACGCTACGTTGCGGCGATCCTGTCCGCAGCGCCAGTCAAGTTTAGGGAGACTTTAGTTAACTTTTTAAAAAATAAATTAAAATAAACAAACAGAAAATACGTCCGAGCAGAATGACATGCCCCGTCTAATTAAAATCTTTCACAAACAATATGTGGTACTTACTAAATACTAACTAATAAGAAATTGTTATGCCACCTGCATTCCAGACGCTGTGTCAGCGGTATGCTTCTAGCAAATTGCGATAACTCGCGGTGCAGGGTGCATAACTAGGTACTTACAGTAGTTTATAGGTAAAGCCATTTGACATTATCAAAATATGTCTAAGTGGAAATTGGTTACTGCAAAGTCTTCTTGGTTTTGTTTGTTATATTTATATAGGTGTGTAGACAGGTAAATTGAGGAAATTAGCACAAAAACATTTAAATAGTAATATTTAAAGTACTTTTTTGCTTTATGATATTACTAACGTACCTATCTGTATTATGAGAGTACGGTTGTACATAGGTGTATGATATAATTGTTTTCGAGTTAAGGGACTTCGTAAGTACCTATGTAGTGTTGAGGAAATGAATATTTGCGTTGAAACGGTAATAGCAATGAGAGGTTATTTTACAAAAATGAACATGTAAAAAAAATGTACTTATCTTATTAGTCTAATTATGGATTGACTTATGGTTACTTAATATTTAAAAGAAGCGATTCTGTTGAATCATAAGACTGTTTTTATTATTTTATTTATTTTATATCTGTTTAGTCTATGAATTTGTAAGGTTTTATTTATTTTGTTATAAATAAATGGTTTAAGATAGTGGGGATGGCGTCTAGCAAACATTGTATTTATCTTTGGTGTTGGACAAACTATGTCCTTAACTATGTATTAATAAACTTGGCTTACATCCGGAGTAGTTAATGAAATGAAATGAAATGTTTATTAGCCAGATTTTCATCCATTATTACACATTGTTAAAATTCATATATAAAATTCAAAAATTACAGAAAATTAAAAATTGAAACTTTGCATAAATACAAAATAAAAAAATTAAAAAATTAAAACATCTATCTGTCAATTTTTCGTTTGCACTAAATGTCAAGCGTGAAAGCAAGACAAAGCATGTTACGCCTAATATAGGTTTCCGCAACGTTTATTAATAAAGGCCTAAAACTTTAAAAGTGTAGTACTTATTTTTGCAGGCCAGTGTATAGTACATTCCAAACCTCCGGCAAAATTCGGACATTGACGCCCCCTTATGTTAGTAAAAAAACAATACGATATTGTCGTTGCCCATTCATAATTTATAGTATTTATTCATAAATTATCATATTCTCTGTCGTTAAGATTTCGTGGTACGGGATTGCGCACGACCCGCTGCCAGCCAGAGGCCGCAAACTAGTTTCAACAAGTTCCGCTGCGGACTTCATTCCGCTGTAGAATGCAAACGAAAGTGGATTTTTGCAAATTGTTATTGAGTTGTTTCGTGGTTACGTTTTTTTCTATAGTAGCATACTTATTATGACTTATAATAGGTAAACTTATTGTTTACCTATTATAAGTCATAATAAGTAAAAGTAAAGGATACAATTTTTTTTAAATTGATTAGTACGCCGTAAAATTGAAATTATTATAGCAATAATTATAATTTTTATTTATAAAATTTCGATTACAATTTACTAAATCTTTTTCAAACCTTTCTATAAAATGTTGGTTATACCTGCACCATGCTCTTAGGCCAATGTCCGAATTTTGCCGGAGGTTTGGAACATACTATAGATGATAATATGTAGCGTCCAAAATACATCGGCATTTCTTGCTGTAAGCTTCATTTATTTAAATAATGGTTGTTAATATAATTATTATTAATATATTAATTATTAATATGATTGTTGTTAACAAAAAGGAACTTAAATGGCAGAATATTATTTATACAGTCATGAGTACAACCCTTTGCTTGAGTTCCTACTTGTTTCCACCAATAGCAAAGCGACAGCCGATGATAAAAATAAAATAAAATTGGCCTAACTTGATGTCATTCAATTTATCAGAGGTAAATCTAAAGTGAAACCATGCTCCGTTGGAAACCACGTTTATGCTTGAAGTAAAGAACGACATGAAATAAAATTAAACTAAAAGTTCTTAAAAAGGGTCCTTTTCAAATTGCTGCTGTCTTGGCCAATGATAGGTATTGGTTGTAACAAATTAATGGCTCTAATAGAATCTGCAAGTACTCGTATGCCTATGAAAGTACTTTGGGGACCTTTTGGTCCGTTAGATATTTCGTGTGATGGCGTGACGGCAGATAGCGATGAAAAACCTTGTTCATAAAACTGATCACAATACTTTCAACTTAGCTTATGACACCATGTACTTGAATAGCAACACCATATCTGTGATTAATAGCGAAAAATGTCTGTGAGCAATAGCAATATCATATGTAAGTGGAAATAACTCTCTGAAGAATCTGCAAAATGTACCACGTTCAATAGTTATTACCACCAATTCCACTGTACATAGACCTAAAGATGACTAAAAAATACAATAAAACAATAAGAAAAGGAAATGTCTGAAATGTATAAATGAAAAAAGATGAGATAAAAAGTAATGATAAAAAATATATGAAAAAAGATGTCTCTGATAGCGTTATAGGGTTGATCCGGTCCAACGCCAACGTCCAACGGACTAGCATAGCTATAGGGATTACTATCCGGACTAGCTTAAAACCGGTCCAGTTTTAAAACTGAAGGGACCCTGAAGGACCACCACGTAGTCGGCCCCCAAATATATACCGACGGCAGCAAGATTGAGGAGAAAGTAGGTGCTGCCCTTACGTGGTGGGACGAAGGCAGGGAGACCAAGTACTCCACCTTTCGCCTCGAGCCCCATAACACCGTTTTCCAGTCGGAAATGTACGCACTCTTTAGAGCCATTAAGATGGCGAGAGATTCGAGAAGGGACTGTGTCAACATTTTGAGCGATTCAAGATCGTCGCTCGATTTGTTGACGAGTCCTGTTGCCATCCACCCTCTAGCTCTCGCGCTCAAGAGTTGCGTGCGTGACATCCAAGATGCTGGAAAAACCGTGAGACTCTTCTGGCTGAGGGCCCATGTAGGTATCCCGGGGAACGAAAGAGCAGACGAGCTTGCTAAGAAAGCAGCACTCACTAAGAAGACGGCCGCTGACTATGACGAGGTGCCGTTATCGTTCGTCAGGAAACAGATTCGGGAGGAGACTGTCAGAAGGTGGCAGGGGCGCTACGAATCCTCTAGTACAGGTTCGGTCACGAAGGCTTTCCTTCCTACCGTCTTCTTCGCAAGACGAGTACTTAAGGACATGGTGCTAACAACTATCCATGTCCAAATATTGACCGGCCACGGAGGATTCGCAGCGTACCTACATCGGTTCCATGTAAAAGACAGTCCCTCTTGCGTCTGCGATCCAGCTTGTGACGAAACGATATGGCACATACTGTTCGAATGTCCAAGATTTGGCCTGGAAAGGATGGATCTGGAATCTAGAATCCAGATCATGCTAGATCAATCCTCTCTCCCGACCATCATGGAGAGCCAGGCCTCTAGAGCACCCTTCTTAGCATTTGCGAGCAAGGCTGCCAGAATCGCAGCGGCGAGGAATAAGTAAGGCTGATTTGTGCTAAGTAGATTAGAGCTGCTGGACGACTCCGTATTGGATTTGTTTTGTAAATTTATTTAATTAGAGATAAGATAAATTGTAAAAAACAGGAAAAAAAAAATGTAAAGGACAAAAAACATAACAAAAGAGCAATAGAAGAAAATAAAAAAATAAAAAAGACCTTTTACTGTTAATTATAAGATTTAGTATTAGATATGTTTAGATATTAAGTATTTGTAAGAAGTTAATAAGGAGCCGTCCATATATAAAAAAAATTAAAAAAAACCATCAAAATCTTACTGACACTTCGACAGCTAGCTTGTATATTAATGCATCATTATAAATGTATATTTTGGCAAATGTATAAGTCATAAACAATGTACTTTCAGGCTATTTAATTATTTATCATTAATTTTGCGGCTATACAAACCTAAATTGGATAAGTTTAAAATTACAGCAGGAAACGTAAAGAAGTCAAGCAAAGTTTATATGGAAAACGTTTAACCTTAAACAACTTATAGTAAAAAAAAAAGAATATGGAAAATTTGCGCAATTGTAAAATTATGCTAAATGCTAATTTGAGCTCTCGCTATTTCGCCACTGTTGCATGCGCCATGTTAACGAGTAATTAAATACAAAACATGGTAAATATCCCGTTTCTAAAGTGAATTATTGCATTAGTGACCATGTCAGTTTAAAAACTGATAATTCTATGTTTTTTTTCCTTCGCTATATCAAACATTGACGGATGTTTGAGGTAATATTTAACGATATAGGGGTAAGTGTTGTTTGTTTTTGTAGCACCCACGATGATGGTTGATCTTCAAGTAAAAATATAACTTTGCCATAATAATATGTATACTCATACATACCATAAGTAATCACAGAACCGCTAGCTAAGGAATTAATATTGAAACTGCTTACCTTTGCTGGTAGTGGAAGAATTATAGGCAGCCCAATTATCGGCACGATTAACAAAATAGCACCTCGCCAGTGAGCAACTAAAAATAGCTTCACTTTGATCGTAAATGTTAAATCAGGCTCTTCTTTTTGCCTAGAGCTGTGAACAATAAAATTAACCAGTCCATTCGCAGTTCCATGACCATGGTTTTTCGGGTCACCCATAAACAATACATTTCATGAAAATGGTGGTAAAGACGAAGAAAATGAATCTGTGAATATACGATAGCAGTGTAATGCCATAACAGCTGCGTGTATCTGTCAACTGCTTCTTTTGGAAATTTATGGGAGAGGCTTGTGCCAAACAGTGGAGATTCTACAGCTGAGATACCGATGATAATGCAACTATTATCCCATTGGCACATTTTATTGATTGGAAACCCTGAAGTGCTTAAGATAAAAACACATAAATTACAATGTAATCGTTAATGTACAGGTATATTGATGTAAGATAAACAAGCATTCCGCCATAAAGTTGATGTTTATCCTTCAGATTTGTTGTTGATGAGAGATTGCAAGTTTATCCCCGGAAGATCTATCATATAAAAGTGTTTGAAATTAGGCATGTAGACTTTCTTATGTCTTGGTAACACAGAAATTGTAAAAGGGCTACTTACGAAACTAGGGAGGGTTCGGGTAGTGCCCCCCCGCAAACCCCACCCGCCGGAGATCATTAGTTTTCGAGTTATGTTTGTTTAAGTATTTTGAGGTTAAGTACTGCATTTCGATCTACTACCACCCCCGCGTCGGCTCTGCAATCCGACAAGACTGCTTGAAATCGGGGTGCTATGAGTCGGTTCTGTCACTGACTTCGACCTATTTTAACTAAGTATAACTAACCTATAGGTATGTCACAGACAAGTGACTTTGCCAATTCATTAGATAGCTACTAATATACTATTGTGCACAAATTTGGAACAAAAGTAGTTTGATGAAGCGCTCGGCTCGCGCCTGGTGGGTCGCAGTTCAAACCTAACCTAACCTATAGGTTTGTCACAGACAAGTGACATTGCCAATTCATTAGGTACTAATATACTATTGTGCACACATTCCTACTAATATGGGTCTGATAATTAAATAGCAAAGTCGTTGAGATATCAAAAGAAAGCGCAGAAAAACAGGAGAAAACATTCACGTACACTCGGAAGTAACGGAATGACGCGAGTATTCCGACAGTGACATTACGCTATCTTCGATGTTTGCGTTCCGTTTCAAGAACTTACATACAACGTACATGTTAAAAAAGGCTAAAAGTTACCTAGAAACGTTTCGTTTTACGCATTAATGTCATTTATGTCACCTGTCACTATCAAAATTAAGGGTGTTTTATTGAAACAATAGTTTGTGGGTCGCTGTAAAAAACAGTTAAATTTCTAATTTAGAGATCATTAACTCTCTTATAAAATTCATAACCCATGGTTTATGTATTTAATCTATTAGTCTATTTAATCACGCGTACTACTTAAAAACATTATATAATAACGAGCTTCACCTGCGTGATGATGGATGATGATGAGGATGAATCAAATATAGCGTATGTTATTCGGGCATAATATAGCTTTATACTCCACAAATATTTGTTATAATCGGTTGAGTAGTTTTATGTGTATCTCTCTATTACAACCAAACAAACAATAATTTAACGTTTACTCTTTATTACAGTACATGTTGTACATGTTGTATAGTCTTTCAATTCTAATAGATACCGTTTGACATACATACACGTTTCATACTCTTCAAGACCAAATGACTTTGTAAAGGCGTAACTCACACAATATCAATAACCTTCACCGTAAAAGCATGGTGGTTGAGCAGGTTCTGCAACCATACGATAGTTAGGGAATATTTAATGGGGAATATTTGGGTTTAGGTAAGAATGTCGGGACGGGATGTCGGGTGACTCTGGATCTGATGGGACCTGATGACCTTAAGAGTCCTCGGGGTAGGCGTCCTGCTGTGGACGTTGACGTGCTGAAGAACTGTTGTTCACTTGTATAAAGTCTATTTAGTTTTATTGTTTGTGCACTGGTTTACGCGTAAACACGGACTGATTAGCGGTCACTCGCGTAGAAGTTAGGCGCGGTGACTCGGGCTGATTTGTGGTGATGGTGTGTGGCCGTGCCGAACACACCCTAAAGGTCACTCTGGACTGACGCGTAACGCGAAGGTTTGTGCTGATGCGTAAGAGCGGAGGAATTGTTGTGGTCGCGGCGCGAAGGTAGAGCGGTATACGTCCTCTGGCGGCGACTCTAATCTCGTGACTGTTTCCGCTGCCCAGTTCAGCCGCCTGCTCGTAGTTTGACAGCTGCAGGACAGCAGTGGCGGGACGCGCGGGCGGGGGGCATTCTTTGAGGTGACGTCGCGCCTTTTGGCGCGATCACATGGAATTATGACCTCGTTTCAAAGTTACGTAGTCTGGGGTTTATTTTTTTTATTGCGTAGTGTTGCGACTCTATCATTTCACTTGTATAAATTTACGTATAATCGTAGTTATTGATAACTATTGTGAAAGCCTAAGAAATCATTAGTGACAACTAACTGCGCTCCGCGGTTTCGCCCGCGTGGCCATGGATGATGATGATAAATCAAATATTATAGCGTACGTTACTCAGTCTTAATGTAGCTTTCTATGCGTGAAAAACATTTTTGAATCGGTTAAGCACTTTATCGATTACTTTGCTCGCGCCACAATAATGCAAGTATTTTTGAGGTCCAAATTGTCGGCGCAACAATTGTTGCGAGTGTTTTTCACGCGCGTTTTTTATTTCTTTAATTATTGAACGCGCCCCAAGAGTGAACTTAAGTGTGTAATCCTATAGTAGAATATATTTTCTTCATATTGCAACACCAAAAAGAACATAATTTGTCTGTTGACAAGGTAAAAGTTCAAAGTGTAAAATTTTCTGTGTTTGGCGGTAAAAAAGTGCTGAAGTAAGTAATGATTTATTTATGTTTAAATTAATGCTTTTGATACAAATTATACATTAATTTAATTTTAAATGTGTAGGGAATGTTGTGTAAATGTGATTTAAGTCTGGAATCAATGATAACATGAAGTAATAAGTAATGAACTTCCCATGTGCGCAATTGTGATCGGTTTTATTTTGTAAGAATTACAATTTTTTTAAACGGATTCTACTTTTCCATTGTAAAATAACATAAAGTTAATATCTTGAAGTAAATATAACAATTAACCATATGATAAATACGCCATACCATGTCAGAATTGTTAAAAACCGAAGTTGATGAATTGAAAAAATCATGGTGAATACTAACGGCCGTCGCCGTACCTACTTTGTATTTGAAATGTATGTTACGATATAGAAACGCACAAAACATGGTTTGTTCACACGACAATGATCATTTTTTAATTCAATATATCATAAATCTATGATCCCTGTCCTGGTACAATGAATTCCACCAGAGTTTATTTCTGATCATCACTCGCCATCATCTGTCCATCTTATAAACATAGTGAACTTCATCACCATTATCACCTCATTATAAGCAAGACTGACTAAGTGGGTACCACCAGAGTTCATTTCTGATCACTACTCGACATCACTCATCACAAGCATGATTAGCAGAAATATAGAAAGACAAGACATCGATTTAAAATATAAAAAATTAAGAGTCGAAAAAATACGTGGAAAAAGTACAGCAACTTGATTCAAACAGAAAGCGAAACTGCAAGACTGAGAATGCTTGGAGCATTTAAAAAGGCCGATGGAACATACACGGCTTCGGACCAAGAACAATTTGAGCTTCTTCTTCAAACACACTTTCCAGACTGCCACATAGAAGAGAACGGAGACTGGGAAATGGAAGCAACGCACGAGCCTGGAAATGAAGACTGGGCTTTTGCAAATACTATAGTAACGGAAGAAAATCTTCTATGGGCAGTAAGTACATTCCAGCTGTACAAAGCTGCAGGGATTGATAATATATTCCCAGCACTAGCCAGCACTTCAAGGGAGCCTGCATATGATAAAAGAAAACCTCTTGGCGCTTTTTAGGGCATGACTAGCATAAAAGTACATACCCAAACTATGGAGGGATGTTAAAGTAGTTTTTTAACCTAACCCTGGAAAAACATACTACACAAATCCAAAGTCTTACAGGCCTATAAGCCTGAGCTCCTTTCTCTTAAAAACACTGGAGAGACTATGTGACATAAGAAGTGGACCACAGACGGATAATCCCAGCATACCTATCAATCAGGCAAATCTACAGAGACTGCACTTTACCATGTGGTTCATAAGATTGAATCCGCAATGAAGAACAAGCAATCCTGCCCTGCCACTTTCATTGATATTGAGGGTGATTTTGATCAAACGACGTTTTCCAGTATCGAGACTGGGCTGGCAAATCAGGGTGCGGACAGCAATATGTATATGTGGATTACTAACTGTTATATTATATATGGTAACGTCATATTGTAACCAGTCGGGTAATAAACGGTGTACCGCACGCACGTCTTTGATTTAACAGTGGCGAACGAGGATCAAAAAAGCATATTTTCGCCGATTAAAGAAGTACAGTTCGGTCAGTGTAGTCAGTGTCGGACTAATAGTAAGTTAGCATTATGTTTGGACAAATGCGTGAATTTGTGCTTGCGACCGGGAATTGGTCGGCATACGTGGGAAGAATTGAAATGTACTTTTTAGTTAACAAAGTCACAGATGAACTAAAACTATTTACATTAATTTCTGTGATGGGTGAAGAAGCTTATGAATTACTTTCTACTTTGGCCAGCCCTTCGAAACCATCCACACTAACTTATAACAGTGCCGTCGACTGGCTGAGAACTCATCTGCAGCCGAAACCTTCAGTGTTGGCGGAAAGATACAAGTTTCGCCAACGGCGACAAAGCAATGAATCAATAGCCGAGTATGTGACTGAGTTGAAAAAGTTATCGAAAAACTGCGAGTTTGGATCGTCGTTGGACGAGAATCTGCGCGATCAACTGGTCTGTGGGCTTAAAAGTAAGTAATAAGACAAAGATTATTTGCAGAAGAGAAGTTGGAATACAGGCGCGCTGTTAGCCTAGCACTCTCGCTGGAAGCGGCTAAGCGGGACGCGATTGCGGTTGAGCGTAGAAATATGTAATACACAGAGATACATAAACTTAACTTCAGTGAATGTCCAAGATGCGGGGACAAGAAACATCAAGCTATGGATTGTTTATATAAATATTACGTGTGCAGCTGATGCCACAAAATCGGCCATTTGAGGAGAATGTGTCAAAAAAAGGAATTCAGAGGTCCAGAGTCTTCGGCGGCGCAGAAACAGGCAACGACGATGGCATACGCCAGCGGTAATTACCAGGCCAAAGGATTTTCATCATTATCATCACGCGGAGGGCGTGGAATCAAACGCGGTGCGGACGGCCGCGGCAGGCGTGCGGGGCGCGGGCAGCGCGGTGCGGGACGAGGGAGCCTGCTTTACCAGATCGGCGAGCAACATCATATCGGCGATAACGAACACAAAGGGAGCGAAATCGAGTGTGAGATTGATGAAGAGCCTATGTACCAGATGTCATTAAGAGATTATAAACCGGTGTGTATTAAAGTTAAAGTTCAAAATATTATGCTCGATATGGAGGTTGACACGGGATCAGCAATGTCTTGTGTTAGTAAAAATGTTTATGATAAATATTTTAGCCATTTGAACATGCAGCCATGCCATTTAATTTTAAAGCTCTACGATGGCTCAACTATGCAGTCTTTAGGATTAATAGAAACTAAGGTGGAATATCAAAATGTATGTAAAACTTTGGATTTGTATGTTGTAGATAGAGGAACGACAAATTTGTTAGGTCGACATTGGTTAGCGGAATTGAAAATACCTCTACAAGTATACAAAGCTGGATTGCTGGATAACTATTTGTCTAATAATAATAACGAACCGGACAAAAGCACACTAATTGATAAAATTGTTTCTAGGCATGAGTCCTTATTCGACGACACGTTGGGTAAATATACAGGGGGCACTGCCGAGCTATGCATGCGCGAGGGGGCGACGCCGATATTCTGCCGCGCGCGACCGATGCCGTATGCGCTGCGCGAGCGCGTCGATGCGGAGCTCGACGCCATGCTGCGCGCCGGCGTCATCAAGCCCGTTGACCACTCCGGCTGGGCCACACCGCTGGTCGTAGTACGCAAAGCCAACGGCGGTCTGAGAATATGTGCAGTTTATAAGGTAACCCTTAACCGAGTCTCAGCTGTCGACAGATTTCCGGTTCCAAAAATGGATGACCTATTTTGGAATTTGAGCGGTAACATTTTTTTTACAAAATTAGATCTATCACAAGCCTATAATCAGGTCATTTTATCGGAAAACTCTAGAAAATTTACCGTGATCAATACGCATAGCGCTTTTTAAATACTCTCGTTTAGCGTACGGGCTATCCTCGAGTCTCGAAACATTTCAAAATTTAATGGTTACTATGTTGAAAGACGTCCCAGAAGCAATTGTGTTTTATGATGACATTTTAATAAAAAGTAAGGATTTGAAAAGCCATTTACAGTCAATAGAAAAGGTGTCAGGTATATTAGGAGAAAATGGCTTGAAAATAAAAAAATACAAATGTGATTTTTTAGCTAAAGAAGTAAAATATCTCGGTTTTATAATTGATAGAAGCGGTGTTCGAGTTGACCCTGACAAGGTTAAGGCAATCACAACCATGCCTCACCCTAATAACGTCACGAAATTAAAATCTTTTATTGGAATGGTGAATTTTTATGGTATTTAATGTAAACTTAAATTTTTAATAAACTTTATTAATAATTTAAGTTTACATTTAGCGCCTCTCTATGATCTTTTGAAAAAGGGCAGACATTGGTCTTGGGATATTGAATAAAATACTGCATTTATTAAAGTTAAGAGATTTTGGAGCAGTACCAAGGCATTAGTTCATTTTGATATGAAACGCGAAACAGTGGTGACAGTAGACGCCAACTCGCGCAGGCTGGGCGTGGTGCTGGGGCAGCGCGCTCCTGACGCTGACGGTGACAAGCGCGTCGTCGCGTACGCATCGCGATCGCTTACCGCTCACGAGTTACACTATAGCCAAATTCATAAGGAAGCCTTTGCTATCGTATTTGCTGTTGAAAAATTTCACTAATACTTGTATGGTAGGAAATTCGTTCTCCTCACGGATCATAAACCTCTCGTGAGCATTTTTGGGCCAAACGTTGGCATACCTAGCGCAGCAGCGAGTCGCTTGCAACGCTGGGCTATTAAATTATCGGCATATGATTTTGATATACAGTATATAAAAATTTACAAAAATACCGCAGACGTACTTTCGCGTTTAATAGAATCGCAGAAGAGCGAGGTAGTATCTGAAGAAGAGGACTTACCAGAACAAACTTATTTACATTTTTCAAACGAAGCGCTGTTAATAGATTACAATGTGCTTAAAAAATAAAACAAGTTCTGACCCAATTTTAAGTCGCGTGTAAAGTTACATCAGAGATGGTTGGCCATAAGATATACCAATCCAAAGGTTAAAACCGTATTATAATAGAAAACAGGAACTATACAGTGAGCTAGGCTGTATTATGTGGGGTCATCGGGTAGTTATACCCCCCTGTTCGAACTAGAGATAACGCAAAGGGTAAAATAAAACACCTTGTATACGTATCTTGAGCTGGTTATAATATATATATATAATATATTATATTGAATTTCCCACCAATATGTATTACAATGTCTTGTAACCAAACG
The DNA here is from genome assembly GCA_917880725.1 of Selenia dentaria. Lineage (NCBI taxonomy): Eukaryota > Metazoa > Arthropoda > Insecta > Lepidoptera > Geometridae > Selenia > Selenia dentaria. The sequence continues at coordinate 11,609,698 of OU862877.1, read as the reverse complement.
CTTGCGCGTGTTAACTTTTCTACTGGCGCCATCTATTGTCGAGTTTAAACATTAGCAATAGATGGCGTTAGTTTGTACATAGTTTGGCTCGAACATACCGCCCACCAAGGACATTATTGAAGAATGTCATTTAAAATATAACCGAGGTGTGCCACATAACGTGGTCAGAGTTATTTCCATAAAATGTCATTAGTGGTTGGTTTTGAAGTACAATCAAATCCTACTTAATGAGCCTTCTGTAGATAAATGAACTTATCAAAACGCTAGTAAACTTAAAAGAATTATTGTTACACAAACTGTTTTACATAGAGCTTCCAGAACATTTTGATATATAATCATTGATTAACCGGAAGAATACACAATTTAGAAGTTGGTCGTTTCAAAATAGACGATTTGGTGCGCAATGTGACTACCCGAGTTATTTGATCGGATCCATGATGCTTTTCAATAACACGACCGAGCAGCCATTGACCTGGGGGGAGATCATTTTCTTTTATCAAAACAATGTCTCCTATTTTCGGCTCTGGAGTTTGTCGCGACCATTTATACCGATGCATTAACATTACCAAATACTCTTCAGACCAACGTTTCCAAAATGTTTGCAGTGTCTTCTGTATAAGCTGCCATCTCGACAATAGATTCAAATTACTTGAACAATAATTCATGTCAGGTGCGTTTAACAATGGTTCGCCTACTAAAAAGTGAGCAGGGGTTAACGGCAGAGATTCATTAGGATCTGCACTATTTGCGATAGTCATAGGTCTGGAATTCAGGCAGGCCTCGACTTGAGTAAGAAGAGTGCTCATCTCTTCGTAAGTAAGAGTCAATTTTCCGATTGCCCTTTTAAGGTGAAACTTAGTGGCCTTTATTCCGGCTTCCCAGAGGCCTCCAAAGTTTGGCGCTCGAGGCGGGATGAAGTGCCACTCTGTCCCATTTGACTCAAGATGTTCAGCGATTTCTGGTTGAATGGAACTCAAATCCCGCAATTCCTTGGCAGCTCCAACGAATGTGGTTCCGTTATCAGACCACAGTTTAGTGCATTTACCACGTCGAGCAACAAATCTCCTAAAGGCTGCTAAAAAGGCTTGGCTCGTCATGTCGCTCACCACTTCTAAGTGTACAGCTCTGGTGGACATGCATATAAATAGGCATATATAGCCCTTGTATGATCGTTGGCCACGTCCTTTAGTGGTCCTAATATTAATTGGGCCTGCATAGTCTACGCCACTATTAATAAATGGCCGAGCTGGGGTACATCTTACAGATGGCAATGATCCCATAAACTGATTATGTGTTGAAGCGCTGTTTTTGACGCATGTAACACATTTGTGGATGTGTTGTTTAACTAAACGTTTCGCTCCAATTATCCAATATGCTGTCCTTAAGTAATTTAGCATTAGCTGTTGTCCACCATGCAACGTCCTTTCATGAGCTTCAGCCACTAACAGTTTAGTTAATGGTGAGTCATAGGGCAACAATATGGGTGTCTTGGTTTTGTCTTCTAAATCAGAGTTCTTCAAACGACCTGTTATCCTCATTATACCTTTATCATCTAAATAAGGGCATAATATTTTTAACTTGCTTCCTTTTCTCGTACCGGATCGTCCTTGTTTTAAGTCCTTGTACTCTTCTGTAAATTCATCTCTTTGTACTATACTTATGCAACATTGCAAAGCTTCATCTATTTCAACCTTGCATAGGTATGGAGACCTTCGAGTTGTCTTCTTTAACCACCTTCTACAATATGCGATGACTCTCAACAGCTTCTGAAGCGATGAATATCTCAGGAACAAGGTATTGTCCGACACTTCTCCCAAGTAAGTTCGAATAAATGCTTCTTCGTTGGTGCGTAAGTCATTCGATTTATTGTATATCACCTTTCGTGCTCTCAAAAAACTGGGCCTTGAAAACCACAACTTGTTTTCGGCTAATAAGGCGGGTGACACACCTCTCGAAGAACAATCCGCGGGGTTTTGCTTACTTGCGACATGACACCACTGAGATGGTTCTAGAGTACTTAGAATCTCGGATACCCGATTGCCAACGAACGTTTTCCAGCGACTCGGATGACTGTTTAGCCAAGCCAAAACAATTGTGGAATCTGTCCAAGCATGCACCTTGTCTTTCGGAATCTTTAAAACATCGGCCGTTTCAGCTAACAATCGTGTCAACAAGACTGCACCGCACAATTCCAATCGAGGGATGCTAACCTGTTTAACAGGTGCTACTCTCGTTTTTGCTGCCACAAGAGATGTTTTGACATTATTCGTGCTATCCATGATACGAATGTAGACTGTGGCTGCGTACGCACTGCGGGATGCGTCACTGAACCCGTGCAGTTCTACCGTTTGATCGTGGTTCATAGTGCCTTGCCAACGTGGGATCTGTATCTTAGAAAGATCTGAAAACTCCGCACGGTAATTATTTCACTCTTCTTCTAATTCCTGAGATATTGGGTCATCCCAACCTATACCTGTTAACCACAGCTTTTGATTAAAAATCTTTGCTAGGACCACGCTAGGTGCTACCCATCCTAGCGGATCAAAGAGTTTTGCAATTTCCGATATTATTTTTCTTTTTGTTTCAGGTCCAGACACTGGAGAGAGATGCACTGCGTACTTGAACATGTCTTCACTTCTATTCCAGGTAAGTCCCAGAACTTTAATAGTACTGTCTAATTTTATTTCTACTTCTTCTCTATCCTTGTCTCCTTCGGTTTCGGTATTTTTCTTAGTTTGGTTTTCCCTTTCCATATCTAATGTGATTTGCTTAAGAAGATCTTTGTCATTACTATTCCATTTCTGTAGCTTGAATCCACCTTGATCTAATAAATCTCGAATTTCTTTGAATATTTCATAGCCTTCTTGTACTGTGTCACAGCCAGTCATTAGGTCATCCATATAGAAGCAATTCAACACTCGTTCCCTTGAGAGAGTATATTGATCTCCGAAATCATAAGCAACCTGATGCAGCGTTCTAACAGCCAAATATGGAGCGGCTGCTGTTCCGAAAGTGACGGTAAGAAGTTCATAATCCTTGATTTCCTCTGCAGGATCGTCTCTCCACACAATGCGTTGATACATGTTGGCATGAGATTCCTTTACCAGTACTTGGCGATACATTTTTACAATGTCGGCGACCAAAGCAATTGGATAGGTTCTCCAATGCAACACGATGTGCCGCAGATCAACTTGTAAAGTTGGTCCAACCATTAGCGCATCGTTTAAGGATACTCCCATCCTGTTTGGTTCTGATGCGTTGAAGACGACTCTAACTCGCGTTGTGGCCTTGTCTTCTCTCACGACTGCATGATGTGGTAAGTAGACAGCTTCTTGTTTCTTAGTGTCTCTGTCACTGACGGGTCTCATGTGTCCTAACTGTAAGTATTCATTTAGAACATCTTTATAAACTTTCTGGAGATCGGAATCCTTGCCTAATCTTTTCTCTAATGCAAATAATCGTTTCACCGATATACCTCTGGAGTCACCATTTTTGCAGAGTGGGATTTCATCGCGAAATGGTAAATTCACTTTATATCGTCCTTCTCTTGTTCTTTGAGTAGTAGTCTCATAAATTTTTTCACACTTTTGTTCTTCTTCACTTAACATTTTCTTCGCAGTATAGAATGTACTCTCTTCTACTTCCCAAAACTTTTTCAGGTATTCATTTTCATCGACTTTTGCATGCATATCTCGTACTCTCATTGAAGCATCACCTATTTTGCATTGTCCTTTGTTTATTGCTCCTGAAAGCACCCATCCTAACGTTGTGCTCTGTGCAATAAGTGATCCATTAGGACACTTTTTGATTCCTTCTTTCATGATGGTGTCGTAAACATCAGCACCTAACAGGATATCAATTTTGTTAGGCACACTGTACTGTGGGTCTGCCAACTGCAGATGATCTAATTCCATCCAATCTATTACATCTATCTTCTCTTCCGGAAGGTACGCCGTGATCTTGTTTAAAACGTAAGCCTCTATTTGCATCTTGAAATTTGGATCAACACGTGACTGAACTTGGACTTGAACTTTGTATCGAGCTCGCATTGTTTTATCATTCGACAGACCAGAAATAATTCCATTGGCTGGTATCTTCTTAAGACGAAGATGCTGAACTATGGCTTCGGTAATAAAACAAGCCTGCGACCCCTGATCTAACAACGCACGTACTAGCAAAGGCATACCATTTTTAGCTTCCGCATTGATTAGTGCCGTTGCTAATAAAACATGTTTCGGTTTGGTAACCTGACCTGTAGAGAGACAGGCAACTATCGTTTCAAGTTCTGACTCCGTACTTTTATTACTTCCAATCTGCTGATTGGAACTAGCACTTTTTTGCTGGTTATCCTGCTCATTGCTAAGATGAAGCATGGTATGATGCCTTTTGTGACATATTCTACAAGTTGCTGACTTCTTGCAATCATAAGAAATATGATTGCTTCCGAGACAATTAAAACATATATTATTATTCGCTACGAACTCTCGCCTGTGACTGACAGATTGCTCAGCAAACTTTTTGCAAAAACACATTTTGTGAGTTTCCGAACAATACTCGCACGAGATCTTCGAAGATTTGGTAGCAAGCAAAACCTTTGCATTTTGAAACTGAGTGTTGTGGGTGTATTTGCGTGGTTCAATAAACTCCAAAGCTCTAAAGCGTTTTTCAATGAAGATTTTAAATTGATCAATGGTTGGTAAGCCGTCATCTCCTGAAATATACAACTCCCACTGTTTACGGGTTTCCGAATCTAACTTGTCAGTAACGACATGGATTACTATTATGTCCCAGGTACTCACATTGATGCCTAAATTTTTCAGTGCGTTTAAACAATCTAGAGTAGTATCTAACAATTCTTTTAAACCGGATGCAGATTCAGAATTCATACGTCGTTGGCCAAACATTCGTTTCAAAATACAATTGGATAAATATTTTTTATTATCATACCTTTTTTCTAATAAAGACCAACATTCATTATAATTAGCTTCAGTCACTGGTGTATGTCTAATCAGCTGAGCAGCCTCACCACTGAGATGACTCTTCAGGTAATGTAGTTTCTGTACATTGTCAAGAGATTCATTTCTATGCACTAATGATATAAATAAATCTCGGAACGATGTCCACTCTGAACATTTGCCTGAAAAGGTAGGTATTGAAATTCTGGGTAACTTTACTACTGACTGTTTATCGGCTGATGACGTCGAAGGGTTATGCTGCGGTTTCTCAGAATTAGAAGACAACTTATTTTTTACAGTCTTTAACAAACATTTATAAGTAACATAAGTATCTTCAGTCTTATCATAAACCTCTGAAGTTACATAACTCGACAATTTTATTTCTTCCGATTTATTACTTTCATACAGCTTTTTATGATTTTCAAGAAATGATTGCCAGTTGCTCTCCAACAATTCCAATTTTGTCTCTACATATTCAATTGTTATTCGTTCTTTAGGACTTTTTTTATAATTAATGAGAGCTTTCTCTATTACACTTTGAATTTCCTTTTGCCAGTTAATAATTATATCCATTTTTAATAAAACTTAAATTTACCAAAAACAAAATATAACATTTACAATATTTTTCAATGTTCAAAACTCAATTTATCAAAAACAAAATATAACACTTACAATATTTTTCAATGTTCAAAACTCGAAAATTTTACAAGTGTTTGAACCTCGTACTAAAATTGGGCATAGGTTCCCCGTATATTTCGTAAATTATTCTAAGTCCTTAACTAATGCATGCAAACTTTTTTAAGTGTTAAATCACAAGATGAATTCCAGTTTCTTCAACAAATTCTTCTAACACGCTAAAGTTGAATATTGCTTGATAATAATGAGAAAAAACTCACAGTTTGTGTGCAGTCACTGTATTATAATTTGATTCACTGTCACCTTAGAACGCTGCTTGGCAATTCATGTAGAGTGCAGGCTGGCCATAATTCCCGTCGTCCCACCTGACACTGGATCCCCGCTGAGGTGTTTTGAAATTGGCGCGCTTTCTGAGCTCGCCAGCTGGCTATAGTGAGCTGGTTTGAGCTGTTCTGCTTCCCTCCCCACTGCTTAAGTGCTACCTCCGCGTAGCGGATGTAGTCCCAAAAGCAAGTGCCGCGTACTCCTGTTGCAGCAATCCACTGTGAGTACGGGGGTTACCGTAGACCAAAAATTATCTACCTGACCTAATTTCCGAACTATGTTTGAACATTCGGATCGTAAGGACCATGTTCGAACTAGAGATAACGCAAAGGGTAAAATAAAACACCTTGTATACGTACCTTGAGCTGGTTATATTTGAATTTCCCACCAATATGTATTACAATGTCTTGTAACCAAACGCTTGCGCGTGTTAACTTTTCTACTGACGCCATCTATTGTCGAGTTTAAACATTAGCAATAGATGGCGTTAGTTTGTACATAGTTTGGCTCATGTAGAAAGAAAATTCTTGTAGAGCTCCATGACCCACACATGGGAATAGTTAAGGCCAAATCACTAGCTCGTAGTTATGTATGGTGGCCGAGGATCGACGAAGCCGTGGAAGCGGAATGCCGTGCGTGCACTGTTTGTGCTGCTGTGGCGGACGCGCCGCCGGCACAGCTCCTCGTCCGTGGCCCTGGCCATCGCGTCCTTGGTCCAGGCTGAGAAACTGAGAGTGTAAACGATTTATCTGGGTTTGATAATATTATTCTGTTGGGGGATTTCAATGTGGACTTATTGATGGTAGAAAATTGTAGTGGTAAAAAGTTGACCAGTGTACTAAGTTGTCTTAATCTAACACAGTTAGTGAACGAGCCGACTCATTTTACCGACCATAGTCAAACACTGATCTTATTTGTACTGACCTTAAAGCCAGGCGTGTTTCGGTAGAGTCCATAGGTAGTCTTAAGGGATATGCTTTAATTACCTGTGAATTTTATGTGACTAGAGTCAAACACGTGCCTTATACCATTTCTTACAGACCACTAAAACTCATTGAAAAGGAAACATTTAATAATGACATGAATTTATTCGCTGGGATCTAATCTGTAAGATTAGTGATGTTAACGAAATGGTTGATTGTTTTAATGCTAGCATCTTATGTATATTTGATGTTCATGACCCAAAAAAAATGTATATTATAAAAGAACGTAGCTATCCCTGGGTGACAGACAATGTTAAGCTTATGATGAAGTTGCGAGATAACGCGCTGAGTGCTTATCGCATATCAAAATTAGATAATAAAAAAAGTATTACAAAAGCCTGAAACCGTTAGTCTCACAGTCCTTGTTTTATAAAAAGGTCGCATATTACAAACATAACGTTAATAATTATAAGCTTATATATATATAATTATATATATATAAGCTTTTTGGAAAATTTAAAATCGACGGTCTTACCGCCTAAAAATTATATCACATTGCCATCGCATTTTGACGATGCAGATGCGATTAATGTCCATTTCTTGAATGTTCCGGGCACGTTAACCATTTGTATTTCCCTTCTTATTTTCTTTGAATTTCATAGGTTTAGTGACGAAGATTTTTCATTAGAGATGGATTAGGGAGAGGATTTTATCATTAAGATAATTATTAATCTTAAATCGAACGCTGAAGGGTTCGATGATATAACTCTTGACATGCTGTTGTAGACGCTTCCTCTATCGCTAGTAACAGCTATTGTAAATCGGTTAATCTCCACGTCAACCTTCCCAGACGTTTGCAAAGTTGCCATTGTGCGACCACTGCCTAAGATTAAAAACCCTTCTGCTTTTAAGGAATTAAGGCCTATCAGTATACTGCCATGCCTGTCAAAACATTATAGAAAAAGCTGTTAGCCACCAGTTAACAAATTTTATCGAAAAGCACAATATTTTGCCTGGCGCTCAATCTGGCTTTTGAAAGCGCCAAAGTACGGCTACAGCTCTTTTGGACCTCACTGATAATATACTGATAGCTCAAGACCAGAGTATGTGTACTCTGTTAGTGCTTCTTGACTTTTCTAGGGCATTTGATGCAATTAATACTTCGTTGCTGTTGTCAAAGCTTCGCTATTATGGTTTTGACCAAAATACTTTAAAATGGTTTGACAGCTATTTCAAGGACCGTTACCATATGTTGAGTTTAAGAATAATAACAGTTTCTCACTCTGCTCTCAATTATCTCACATAAACCGGGGGTACCCCAAGGCTCCATTCTTGGTCCTACTTTATTTGTTTTTGTATAGTGCGGATATCAAGAATCAAATTAAAAATTGTAAATATCATATATATGCAGATGACGTTCAGATTTACATTTGCCTTTAAGCCACAAGAACTTAACAGCGCTATTACCGCTATAAATGATGATTTAATCAGGATCACGTACTGGTCCAAAGCAAACAGTCTAGTCCTCAATCTACTCTCAACCAGCCTCTTTAAACTTTGATACGAGTCTGTTCATTGCGGGCGAAGCAGTTGAGCGTGTTTTTGAAGCTCAAAACTTGGGCGTCATTATGGATTCAAATTTACGTTTCGAAAAACGTATCGCTGATTGTGTACGGAATTGCTTTTACAGGCTAAAAGTCTAAACACTACATTCTCAAAATAACATCTCGCCGCAAACTACATTTAGCATGTCTCCTCTTTGGGGTTATTCGTTACGATACTCCTAAGTACTTGTACGATAAACTTTGTTGGATGTCTAGCAATAGAGTCTGTGAAAGAAGGCAATGTTCCACTCAATTGTCCACACAACATCTGTTAACAACCAAACTTGGCCCAACCGTGGGCCAATAGGTTTTGTCGAAGAGCCTACTCGGGTCTTCGGGAGGCGGGGCCCATAAGCGCCTCCAGCGAACATCGGCTACGATACGTAGCGCTAATTAATTAAAAGTAACAAACAATACAGCACATAGACAATTAAATCTAGGGTAAAATTTACAATCCCTGGAACATCCAGGCGGCTCTTCGGTCCGTCAAGGCGGGGAAGCAGTGTTTGCTCCAGCGACCTTCCCGATCCATCCGTGGGTCGTGTCGTAGTTGCAAATACCTAGCTAATCTATCTAACCGTAGAATTATCCTACCCCAGACGGCCGTCCTTAACCTAAACACAGAAATAAGTAGCCCTCTGATATTGTATCACAATGTTTCACAATAAGAACACAAATAAATAAGCGCACGCGCATATATACAGCACTCGACCGCGATGCACTTAATAAATAAATTTAATATATATATGACGGAGAAAGCACCTCCGGAGTGATTTTAAAAAGTGTGACGTCAGCATTGCTGACGTCACAATTGTTGTTTTGTTGTTGGTGGATATTTGCAGATAATTTAAGTCATAATTAGAATAAGAAAAATAAGCAAGACTATTATTGGTTCAATTAATATACTTGGAAGGTACTCGCTAAACAGCCACTTATATACAAGTACATTTTATAAATATTTTAAGGTACACGTAGTAATCATAATTTTATAGGTAGTTCTATGATAATTATTTTATATTGAAACATTACATAGACTGAACATGAAAGGCAGAAAGCTTCTTAAAATTGGCTTTATAAATGCTGGTTCATTAGGTACAAATCATGACGACTTTATTGTTGCCATGGATAGACATGACGTTGACATAATGGCCATTAACGAGACTTGGCTCCGAGCTGGTGAGGAGGGGCGAGCGCCCCGGGTTCCTGGTTACCGTTTGCGACATGTACCACGGCCTGCAAACGTATGTTGTGGTCGGGGGGGTGGTGTCGGCTATTACATTAAGCGTGGAATGAATGCTCGAACTCGGGCTCATCCCGTTGATCCTAGGCACAGTTGCGTTGAACAAATTTGGCTCTCACTCACTATCAATGGCAAGAGTATAGCAGTCGGTACTGCTTATCGACCCCCCTGGCAAAATGTGGAAATGTTCATGGATGCTTTGTCAGACTCCATTAATTTTTTTTCTAGTTGTGATAACATAATAGTTCTCGGCGATTTTAATATAAACATGTTAGACATAAATGACAATAAAGCGAAGCATTTCAATACAATTATACAATGTTTAAATTTAAACCAAATAGTCACAGCTCCAACACATTTTACTGCAAATAGTGAGTCCCTCATTGATCTGGTGTGTACAGACCTACAAGCAAAGATGGTTACAGTTGAACCCATGGGAGCCATTGGTCATTCGTTTGTCATATGTGAGTTAAATATAAAAAGAGAGAAGTTTGTTCCTCATACAATAACCCACAGACCTCTTAAAAATATCTCTCTTGAGTTATTTTCTAATGACTTGAATATGACTGACTGGAACTCAATATCTGTTTCAACGGATATCAATGAAATGGTTAGTCTATTTAATAAAGTTATATTAAATTTATTTAATGCACATGCGCCAATCAAAACATTCACTTTAAAAGACCAAAGTTATCCCTGGATCACAGATAACATAAAGCTAATGATGCGTTTACGCAATGACGCCCTCGTTGAATACAAACAGACTAAAGTAGATACAAAACTAAAAATATTACAAAGAATTCAAATCATTAGTTAATAAATCCATGTTTTTTGAAAAAACTTCTTATTTTAAATTCAATATAAACAATAAAATAAATCAACCAAAAACCTTGTGGAAAAATCTTAAATCACATATCCTAGCATCCTCAACTGAAAAAGAACTTCCAACGCATTTGACCGATGTAAATGCAATAAACGATCACTTCCTAAATGTCCCTGGTAATACTGAGGTTTCTATCTCACACTTAACTTTCTTCGAATTTTCTCGTTATAATACAGAAAACTCATTCTCAATCAAAACTATAACTACCGATACCATATATAAAATTCTAAAAAATCTTAAATCTAATGCTGAGGGTTGTGACCTTATTACTTTAAATATGTTACTCTTAACTCTTCCAAACTCTATCGAAACAATTACCACACTGATAAATTCCTCTATAAATAACTGTTCATTCCCAGACATTTGGAAAACGGCAATAGTGCGACCATTACCAAAAATAAACAACCCTAACGAGTTAAAGGATCTTAGGCCTATTAGCATTTTGCCCTGCATGTCCAAAATCATGGAGAAAGTGGTATGTCAGCAACTGGCTACCTACCTAGAGAAAAATGGAATTCTTCCAGAGGTACAATCAGGGTTCAGAAGAGGTAGAAGTACATCCACAGCGCTCATAGATGTCACAGATAATATTCTGAACTCACAAGATCAGGGCAAGTGCACCTTATTAGTGTTGTTAGATTTTTCCCGCGCTTTTGATGCAATAAATATCCCTCTTATGCTAGCTAAATTAAGTTACTATGGTTTTGACTCGGCAGCTGTAAAATGGTTCGATAGTTACCTTAGTAACCGAAATCAATATATTGAGCTGAGGCAACTATCTGGACAAACTTTACAATCTAATCTGACAGAAATTAAAAGGGGCGTGCCTCAAGGATCAATTTTGGGTCCAATCCTATTCATACTTTACAGTACTGACATAATTAAATGTATCAAAAATTCCAAATTTCATATTTATGCAGATGACATACAAATTTACATAGATTTTGAACCTAAACATTTAGATCTTGCAATAGATAGAATAAATGAAGACTTAAAAAGTATTGTAGAATGGTCTCACAATAATTGTCTATTGTTAAATCCCACCAAAACTAAATTCATGATCTTAGGTAGTAAGCATCAGCTCTCTTTGATCCCTGACGTTATTGATTTAGCACTCATGGATGAAAAAATTGAGAGAGTGTATGTAATACGTAATCTTGGTTTAAAGATGGATGCGTTACTGAGATTTGAAGAGCATGTAGCTGAATCAGTGAGAAATTGTTTCTATAGACTAAAGATGCTCTACAAACTCAGACCATTTTTAAGCGAAGAGCTCCGAATACAATTAGTGGAAACACTTGTTCTCTCTAAACTGAATTATGCTGACACAGTATATGGCTCTCGGCTATTGTCTAGGACGCAACACTTAATACAAAGGGTACAAAATGCTTGTGCTAGATTTTGCTTCCATATTCCTGCTAGATGTCATGTAACTCCCTTCCTTAATAAGCACTATGTTCTGAAAATGAAGTCTAGACGCAAACTTCACCTTGCATCTATGCTATTTGGCGTAACACATTTTAAAAATCCATCTTATCTATATAACAAGCTCAGTTGGATTGCCGAGGGTAGATCTTCTTCAGCTCGCCATGTTTCTCAACAACTGTCTACACAGAAACATCGTACAGTTGGTTTCAGAGATTCCTTTCGCTACTCAGCCACCAAGTGTTGGAACAATATTCCACCTCCAATTAGGAGCCTGAAAACATTGGGATCCTTTAAGTTTAAGTTAAAGCAATACCTAGTGGTGGCTCAAAGGAACTATGGTAACATAAATATTGATGTATCAATCATTTAAATTTAATCATTGTCTGAATATAAACTATATACATACTTACTCTAATGTTTGTTTCTAAAAAGATTTATTTATTATTAAAACTCATTCATAAAATAATAAAAAATGTAGATTGAGATGTTTTGCAGTGTAATGTTTTAGTAGTGTGCCCTTTTAATTATTATTTTATTTTATTTTATTGACCCAGACTATTTGTGTATGGGATCGTTGTTTGTTTACGTGCTTTTTAAATTAATTGTCAACCATCAACCAATAATATACCTTGTGTAATTTTTCGTTTTAGTCCAATACCCGCTTTAGGCCTATCTGAAAATCAGCGTTCAGATCTGCTGAACATTTTGTGCTGAGATAGGCCTTTTCAGCAACTACTTACTATTAGATTAGAAATAAGTACTCTCAGATTTAATGTTTTATTTTAATTTTAGTTCCTATTTTAAGTATTTTTTAATTTATTATATATTTTTAATGTGTAGTTATTAAGCTGAATAAATGTATTTTCTTTCTTTCTTTCTTTCTTTTCATGATGATCACTCATTTTTGGGTCCTCGAAGTAAAACTTCACAAGTACTTTTATAAGCTACGTATATTCAACGAGCAGCGTAACAACGTCACAAAGAGGTCCGTACTGTACGGCGACTCGAGAGCGACTGAGACGAGCGCCTACAGTGCGGCCGTATTTATAGGACTCGGCGCACGTGCACGAGTTTACAAGTTTGTTGGTAAAGTATTGAAATTACAATCATAACATTAATTTTACATCGCAATCAACTCAAAAATAATCAACTGATGATTTATAAACTATTTTTAGGGCAATCAAATGATTAAACTTAATTATTCTCGACGAACTGTTGTAGTTGCGCCGATACGGCCATACTGACAGGCGGTGTGCGCTCTGCACCAGCCTCGTTGGTTCTCGTAGATTGTTATGGATTCTCGTAGATTATTTGGATTCTCGTAGACCTGAAAGAAATGAAATAACTTTCTCTGAGTAGTGCGTCTGTAAACAACTTACGTTGCTTTATCTTGTTTGTTACATTAACACAACTGTTATGTAACCTTAGGAGTCTTTTGATTAGTAAACAGTACACAAAGACATCGTGCACTGCCTTATTAATTTAGAATCTGTGGTGTATGCGTGTCTACCCATAGTTCCACAAGGCGTCCCCACGGTATCTCATGGTTCACTTGTGGATGCATCAAGGATCCGTGGCTAGCTCAAGGGTAACACATGGTTAGCTCAGAGGTATCACTCTCCAGACATTTTTGTAGATTACTACAGTACACTAAGACATCTTAAGTGCACTGCCTTATTAATTTAGAATCTGTGGTGTATACGTGTCTACCCATAGTTCCACAAGGCGTCCCCACGGCATCTCAGGGTTCACTTGTGGATGCATCAAGGATCCGTGGTTAGCTCAAGGGTAACACATGGTTTAGCTCAGAGGTATCACTCTTCAGACATTTTATTCTTGTAGATTCTAGTTGAAAATATCGTGAAACATAATGAATTTTATACTCGCCGGTTTTAATCCGATGATGCGTGTTCGTCGTCGTGAGTTATCTGGACTGACTGGCCAGCTTGAGATGTGGATCACACTGAATCAGGGGCGGTTGCAGCGTTGTTTTGCAGTGTATCGAGATCATATCCATCATTTGCATCATAAACTGGGGAGGGCATCCGACTATATGAGTAGTTGGATGCATATTCGTGTTGAACGATCCAGCAGCGATGGGTACCCCTGGAAGGTATACTTCTTGATTGTAAGATGTGGGTCCCATTGACATGAATGGTATCCCGACGGAAGCTGGTATTCCCGCAGCGATTGGTGTAGACGTCATGTCTGTGGTAATTCCCGTTGTGATGGGCTGCACGGTATTAAAGTTGTTTGCTGGTACTCCTGAAGTGTTCAATGAGGCAGGGCCTATCAGTCTGGTACTGCCCTGCGCTGTTCCAGTCGTGACAGGTTGAACCGAAGTCGATGAGTATGTGGTTGGGACCAGAGCTTGTTCTGATCCCACTTCTGATGACGGAGAAAGCACCTCCGGAGTGATTTTAAAAAGTGTGACGTCAGCATTGCTGACGTCACAATTGTTGTTTTCATGATGATCACTCATTTTTGGGTCCTCGAAGTAAAACTTCACAAGTACTTTTATAAGCTACGTATATTTAACGAGCAGCGTAACAACGTCACAAAGAGGTCCGTACTGTACGGCGACTCGAGAGCGACTGAGACGAGCGCCTTTTTTTTTTTTTTTTTTTTTTTTTTTTTTTTTTTTTTTTTTTTTTTTTAGAACGGACTAATGCTGTTTGCCTCTACCGGCATTTACAGCGTCACCGGACGGTTGGCGAGCGCAGATGGCACTCAGCCAGATGCGGGCGCAGAGGGCGCACCGCCTAAGGCGAGCGTTGAAGACGCTTCGCCGCAAGGAGAGGAGTAGGCGACTTGCTCAAGGGCACCACTAGGGTACGGACCTCGGCTTGGGCCGTCGCCAGGAGAGAGGGGAGTAGGAGAGAATCGCCCCGGTACATAAGTGTACCGTTGAAAGTGGGCCCTATGAATTTTAACTCTACGACTATTTGGAGAGAATCTAACCAAGACATAACTTTTGCCTCGAGCTCGCCGGCGAGCTCGGTGTTTGACTGTGTTTACCACTAAATCATAACCTTGTGTACCTCGCCTCCTCCCATTTCCGCGACATGGGTCCACACCGCGACCAGGATCGTCGCGTTGTGCACTCATGACTGTACTTTGGGTGGGGCTACAATAAGAAAGTGTAATACCTCGCCCACAGCCATGGTGGCTGGGACTACTTAGAAAACCAGTGTTACCTCGTCCGCAGCCATTTGCTGGGCCGGAGGATACATCGCGACCGGGGCCGCGGTGTATACTCCCACCCGCACCGTGGCTGGGACTACAATCGTGTGAGTGTGAATTACCTCGACTGCGACTGGGGCTGCGAAGAAGATCTCGGCCGGAGCCTACAATGCGATCGGGATCACAGCCCTGGTCGGGTCTACAACCATTACCGGGGTTCCCTTGGGACGACGCTAAAGCTGCCGAAGTAACGGCTGCGATGGGGTCGTCCGGGTCACCCAAAATATGCCTTGGACGGCGACGGGGGGGAAGGAAGTGGGGATCGGTTATGTCAGTGGAGTAGTTCGCCGCTTCGACCACGAGGGGATTCGAGTGGTGGGGAGCTTTGTCGAAGTGGGACGAGCGCCTACAGTGCGGCCGTATTTATAGGACTCGGCGCACGTGCACGAGTTTACAAGTTTGTTGGTAAAGTATTGAAATTACAATCATAACATTAATTTTACATCGTAATCAACTCAAAAATAATCAACTGATGATTTATAAACTATTTTTAGGGCAATCAAATGATTAAACTTAATTATTCTCGACGAACTGTTGTAGTTGCGCCGATATATATATATAAAAATAAAAACATAAAACTTAAACATCAACTTATTTTTATAAATATATAATCGTATAATGTTCTCACTTTATATTTACATAATTACTGATTTAATGATCTATAAATTATTTACCTAAAACAATAATTATTTTACCTATGTATATAAAATTATTTTAATTTAGTAATAAATACCAGCCAATAAAATCTATTTCTATTTAATTAATAAGACGATTATATGTATACTCAAGATAATACTAAAACATTAACTGGTATTTAATCGTCATTCAAAACTCTTATAATAATTGCAATTTTAATATAATAATCAAAACCAAAATAAATAATTAAATTATTTACTGATATTTCTAAATTAATTTAAAAATATCAACATTCAATCAAATCATAATAATTGCAATTATTATATTATATATTATAAAATAAACAGTATCTACTTAGCTTTTATCGAACAGCAACTTGTTCAACACAATTTTTCCTTTCAAACGGGAGCTCTGCTCAGTACGGCTCTCGGACAACGACTGTGTCTGCGCCTTGGTCGGCAGCGCTTTTATAGTGCGGCGTAAACAAGGCAGACGGCCAGGTGTTTTTGCAAAAATGAAACTAAACGGATTTAAGTGACGATTTTTGCTAATATTGTTTTTAAAATGTCTACTTTTTCATTTTTGCAAATAATTGTACATAATATTTAACCATATACCAAATTATACACCATAACCTTGTTGCTACAAAGAATCAAGTGATTGTAAGTTCAATATTGCTTTAATCCTATGTAATACCAACCAAAATACATAAAATAACCTTCTACCCAATGTTTGACATGGTCATCTTAACAACGTATAATCTGGCCAAAATCATTATTAGGTGATGTCATACACATATTTATTTTATCACTTGGAGTATTTACAAAAATAATCTATCACACTCGTATTCAGCACAGATATACAGTTATATACAGAAATAAACGTTTTAACTCTCTAGCAGTCGATCGCGATGTACTCGTCTCGTTTCTTAACACACATAAATGTTTTTTCACCCTCAACTTAGGAAAAAACCATCCGTACCGGTCATTGCACATCACAGCGTCACGTGACCACACACAGCTGACGGCACCTAGGCGACCAGTACCAGTGAAGCGAGACCCGCGACAAATACAGTCGCGAGTTTACAAAACAACCCCCCGCCCCGGGCTGAGAAGCAGCCCGCTAGCTTAGTCAACCGGGAGGCGAGAGAGCGTCGCTAGAGCTCGCTGTAAAATCGACCCTCCGACCAGCACCTCAGCAACGCGCGGAGTCCCATCCGCCCCAAGGAATAGCTTTATAATGCGCCCCCTGCGCCATAGTAAAGAAGGCGAGTTCGCCTCCTTAAGCAATACCAAGTCTCCCTCCTTGGGAGGATCCGTCCGGTCTGTCCATTTAACCCGTTGTTGTAAAAGATGCAAGTATTCCAATGACCAACGACGCCAAAAGTCTTGGCTCATTTGCTGTAACATTTTAAAACGCGACAACCGTGCCGTGCGTTCTTCCCTCCAAGGGTACTCGGGCAAGGCAGTGAGTGGCTGCCCGACCAAAAAATGACCCGGGGTGAGGACTTCCAAGTCGTTAGGGTCGGGTGACAATGGACAGAGAGGACGGGAATTCAGAACAGCTTCCACTTTACAAAAAACAGTGGCAAGCTCTTCGAATGTTAGAGTCGTCTCTCCGATTACGCGGCGGAGGTGGGTCTTGGCCGATTTTACCGCCGCTTCAAAGATACCACCCCAGTGGGGGCAATTTGGCGGGCTCATCCGCCCTTCTGTGCGAGGGTATGACTTAAATCACTACAACTACTTTCTAAAAAGTTAACAACCTCTTTCAAATAATTCGCCGTACCCTTGTAGTTTGTACCATTATCGGAACGAATCAATGAGGGTAAGCCTCTACGCGACACGAAACGATCCAATGTGGCAACGAAGGCCTCTGTTGTCAAGGCTGACACCACCTCCAGGTGAACAGCTTTAGTGGCTAAACAGACAAATACGCACAAATAAGCTTTCGTAACCTTGGCGTTACGAAGAGTTGTTGCTTTGACATAGAATGGCCCTGCAAAATCCGTAGCGACCCCGTTGAACGGCCTTGATTGATTGACCCTGTCCGATGGCAGATCCCCCATTTGCGGCTGCATTGTAGAAGCCTTGGCCCGGTAGCATGGTACGCAGTGAAACAACACACTGCGAACCAACCTTCTCGCCGACAAAATCCAAAATTCCCGTTGTAGAATGGCGAGTAACGCATTGCATTCTGCATGTGCGTTTCGAATATGCCGATCCGATACCAAGAGCTCCACGAAGGTCCCAGACTTAGGCAACAAAAGTGGATGGCGACTTCCGTATGGTAAGCTAGCCTTCCTAAGACGCCCACCAACACGCAGTAGTCCCTCCGAATCAACGAAAGGATTCAGCCGGGCTACCGCTCCTTTCAACTTGACACGACCCTGTCGCAATACTATCAGCTCAGACTGAAAGCGGTCGGCTTGAGTAACGCGGACCCAGTGTGATAAAGACCTTCGCCTCTCCTCTGGCGTTGTTACAGGCGCTAGCTGTTTTTGATGTGGGTGTTGGCAGTTGTGAATGAAGCGTTTGATCCAGCTGGTTACCCCCAGAAGTTTCTCTAAACTGCTGTAACGATCAACCAACCAGTTCGGGTTCAGTTCCAACTTGGCCGTTACGGCGTTCACACGCAACCCGGGCAGCACTTGTCCTGTCCAGTCAACTCCCTGAACAGGCCAGGATGACTCTGGTTCGAGCAGCCATGCTGGACCCCACCAGAGGGTATGCTGTACAAGCTCCGGAGCGATGCAGCCCCGAGACGCCACGTCTGCCGGGTTCAATTCGCCTGGGACGTGTCTCTAATTGATATGAACCCCAATGTTCTGTATTTGGGAAACCCGGTTTCCCACAAATGTGTCTAAGGTATGCGGGGCTGCTCGAATCCACGCGAGAGTAACTTGGCTGTCTGACCACGCGTAGACATGCTTTATATCTACGGTAGACGCCAATTCCCGTACGACGTGGCTTAGTAGCCGCGCCAAAAGATGAGCTCCACTCAGTTCTAACTTGGGTATTGTCACTTTTGTTCGGATGGGAGCGACTTTGCTCTTGGCTACTAAAAGTACGAGGGAGACCCGGCCCTCAGAATCAACCGTACGTAAGTAGGTAGATGCGGCATACCCTCGCCCAGATGCATCAGAGTAGCCATGTAGGGTAGCTTGATATTTACCTGGTGGCAATATCCGCCGAGGCAAGGCAATCTTATTGACTTCCTCAATGGACGAGATTAACTCGAGCCAAGTGTCCAACGGAGCTCCGATTATCGGCTCGTCCCATGTGACACCTAAGATCCAAAGTTGCTGCAGAAGGCACTTGGCTGAGAAGATGACTGGACTGATCCATCCATTCGGATCAAACATTCGAGCTATGGTGGACAAGACAGTTCTCTTGGTCCATACCCGCGGTGATTCCAATTCCACTTGGAATGTGAAGATATCGGCAACAGGCTGATACTGCATCCCCAACACAGCGATCATATTAGGGTCCTCTCCGTCCACGAAGAGGTGGGGATTCTGTTGGTGATCCTCCAAGATACCGTCCAGAAGCCGAGGCTCATTTGACAACCACTTACGCAATTCATAGCCACCAGCCGCTAGAATTGCTATCAGCTCGTCCCGCAAAATGAGAGCCTCCTCAACTGTCTGCGCACCCGTACATACATCATCGACGTACAGGTCTCGTGCCAAGACCGCGGCAGCATGGGGAAAGCGTGCCCGTACACGCTCTGCCAACTCCAGCAGTGAGCGGATGGCTATGAAGGGGCTGGACTTTCACCCGTAAGTACTTGTATTGAGCTCATACACGATCATCGGATCGTCAGGGTTTTCACGCCAAAGAATTAGCTGAAAACGTCTATCCTGTGGGTGAATAAGGGTCTGCCGGAACATCATCCTAATGTCCGCTCCTATTACCACCTGATGTCTTCGAAAATTCAGGATGATATCAATAATGTCCCTGTGTAGCTTGGGACCGGAGTGTAGACACTGATTGAGTGATACTCCTGTAGTGGTGGGGGCCGAGCCATCGAATACGGTTCTCAGTTTACCTGTAGAAGTTTTCAGTACAGCATGGTGAGGCAAGAAGAAATGCTCGGTAGAATGCCAATCGACACGAGCGGGGGACATGTGGCCCAGTGCCTCGTACTCGCGCATAAATTCAATATACTTCTCTCGAAGTATGGTATTACGCTGCATGCGCCTTTCCATGGAAAGCAGCCTTTTCTCTGCCAGTGCTCTAGATTCACCTAACAATGGCGGTGAAGCAATAAAGGGCAGTCTCGTCATGAACCTACCAGATTGCAGTCGACCCGTATTGTCTCGGAAAAAGGCTTCACACTCTTCATGCTCTGGATCCACTCGACATACCATGGGAGGCTCCTCAATCTCCCAGAACCTCTGCATTGTTCTGGCAAGGGCACTACTGGCAATCGTCAAAGACTCATCCACGTTTTCTTCGAATATCGGACCCATAACCGCATATCCAAAAATAGTGGAGACAGCCACCAGCGACGAGGAGCACAGAGCCTTCTGTGTTCCTGTTAAAATCCACCCCAGTACATCAGAACCCAGCAACAGATCTACGGGTGCTGTCTGATAAAAGAGCGGATCGGCTAAATTCAAACCAGACGTACGTGAAACAACGCCAGGAGGTATGTCCATAGAGGGATGCCAGCCTACCACGGTATCCATTACCATGGCGGACACTGAAATCCTTAGCGTGGAGGAACAGTCCGAGGAAAAGGAAAAATGTGTCTGGCCCGCCAGACTCCGAACTTTCAAACCTCCAACCCCTAAAATCGGAACCGATGCTGGTTCCAACACCAAACCTAACTTATGTGCCACTCGCGTGCTAAGTATACATCCTTGGGCTCCTGATGTATACTTAGCACGCGAGTACCATACGTAGTCTCCTTTTGGACCCATGACGCGGACCACCACAGTAGGCAGGAGAACCGTCCGTGGCTCTACTGTCTTCGGTGGGCAGGCTAGCTATGGGCTCGCTGGCCCGTATTGACCCGGGAGAGCCCACTGTCCCGGCAAGTGCGGTAGGCGAGTACAGGTAGCTGATGTTGATGGTGCGTGATCCATCGCCCTGCCGTACCTGAAAGATGGTGGATGGTATTCCAGCCGTGGATACTCATGGTATGGCGACGAAACCCGTCCATATTGCTGACTGAGCAGGTTCCGAACCTGCGGACGAGCTTGAGCCCCCTCACTGCCCACTGATCGCTGACCCCCATCCATGGGAGATGGCGTCATGTTAGGTCGGGCATGAAAGTGGCCAGCAGGAGGTGCGTAAACACCTGCGGTCTCGTGTACTGGATCCCCCGGAAGCTTCGGTGATGCTGCTCACCAAGCGCTGGACTCCCTTCTTCGTCCTTTGGTGATGAGCTTCGGGCGGGAGCACCCCCGCCCGTAAGACTCCTCCCCTGGGGGCCCTGAGGTCCCGTGCCACTCCGGTTCATGCACAGGAGCGGATGGTGCGGACCTCCACAACCAGAGCAAGGCTTAGACTTAGGGCAATCCCTATGAAAATGATCGCCTAGACACGAAAAGCACAACCTGTTGTGCTTAGCGATCCGTCGCCGGTCCTGCACGGGTAGTTCTTGAAATAGCCTGCACTGCAACAGACCATGATCTTGAAGACCGCACTGCAGGCAGCCACGGTCGTTGGCGACAGAAACTAGTGTCGCTACTCTATTTGCCCCTCTCCACTGTGGCTGGGTTCGGTTTCCACCTCCGAGGGTTCCTCGACTTACTGGTCCGCTGGAAGCACGTACCTGCGTGACTGGAGCGGTGACTTCGTGAACAGACGTCTCCCTTACAGTGGCCTCCCATTCCAAGAACTTCATCAGGTCCGAGAATTTTGGGAAGACCGGATTTTCCCCCTGGACATCGTCACCGTGGCGGTCCTTACCAAACTCGCGCTCAAACCCCGAACGTAGCTCTGCAGGCAGTTTACCTAAAATAATGTGCACTAGCAGGAAAGACCACTCTTCCACAGGCAATCCCAAAGTGCGTAGCGAGTTGCACGCCACTGTGACCGGTGTCAGCAGCTGGTCTCGCAAGTGTGCCCAGTTCGTAATCTTGGGCAAAGCCAATATCTGTGCAACGTGAGCATCAGCTAAACGACGGACGTTTTGAAACCTAGAGTTGAGTAGATCCCACGCCGTTTTATATTGGTCGTGCTCCACCGGTAAGTGCCGAACAATCGACCGAGCTTCACCCTCTAAGGTGGTGATAAGATATGCCATTTTTTGACCTGCCGTCAGGTCCCTCCTAGAGTCTACTAGGGAAGTGAACATATTTTTAAACGACACCCACTCCTCTAACTTACCATTGAAGCGAGGCAACTCTAGAGTGGGTAGTCTTCCGATGACCGATGGTTCAACGGTACCAGATGTGGCGCCAGCCTCGGGTGCCCCCGCCCGTCTTGCCTTGATAGACGCAGCGATTTGGATAACCTCATCGTAGATTTCCATAATCTGATACAGGTCCTGCTCGAAGCCTACCAAAGCCTCCTTAGTCGGTGCAGGTTCTGCGTCGGTTAAAGCCATCATGGCTTCTTCCGCCAATTTAAGGCGTCCTGGCGCTTGCTCTGCGCGCTCTATTAAAGCCGATTCCCGGTCCTTTCGGGTGAGCAAACCCCCAGCGCACAAGAACCAACGTAGTTCATTGGCGAGTGCGGCCCTAGGGCTAGGTGAAGGCGGTGCCATCTTGACGACTCAAAATATAAATAAAATAAACAAAAAAAGATTAAAAACCGACAATGGCCAACTATAGGGACGTTTACCCTATGGTATAAGGCAATACAAACAAACAAAAATAAAACAATAATAAATTGACGAGTATGGTGGCAATTACCTTACCACAGATATTACAAAATGCCAATTTGAGTTAAACGTTTAATTATTGTTTTACACAAAACACCTTATAAAAGAAACCACACTAATTAACTAATATAATAAATTACACAGTTAATTTATATAGACAGTTTTGTATGAGCCGCGCTCTGCTACCAGAAAATGTTAACAACCAAACTTGGCCCAACCGTGGGCCAATAGGTTTTGTCGAAGAGCCTACTCGGGTCTTCGGGAGGCGGGGCCCATAAGCGCCTCCAGCGAACATCGGCTACGATACGTAGCGCTAATTAATTAAAAGTAACAAACAATACAGCACATAGACAATTAAATCTAGGGTAAAATTTACAATCCCTGGAACATCCAGGCGGCTCTTCGGTCCGTCAAGGCGGGGAAGCAGTGTTTGCTCCAGCGACCTTCCCGATCCATCCGTGGGTCGTGTCGTAGTTGCAAATACCTAGCTAATCTATCTAACCGTAGAATTATCCTACCCCAGACGGCCGTCCTTAACCTAAACACAGAAATAAGTAGCCCTCTGATATTGTATCACAATGTTTCACAATAAGAACACAAATAAATAAGCGCACGCGCATATATACAGCACTCGACCGCGATGCACTCGTATTCAGCACAGATATACAGTTATATAGAGAAATAAACGTTTTAACATTAACTCTCTAGCAGTCGATCGCGATGTACTCGTCTCGTTTCTTAACACACATAAATGTTTTTTCACCCTCAACTTAGGAAAAAACCATCCGTACCGGTCATTGCACATCACAGCGTCACGTGACCACACACAGCTGACGGCACCTAGGCGACCAGTACCAGTGAAGCGAGACCCGCGACAAATACAGTCGCGAGTTTACAAATCAACATCACAGATCTGAAAGTTTTAGAGGTAGTTTTAGGTATGCGGCTTCCAGGTGTTGGAATAATTTGCCACCGCCAATAAGAAATTCAAAAAGCGTCTACAGTTTTAGCCACAAACTAAAAAAGTTTCTTATTGAAGGCCAAATACGCCATGGTGTTATAAATGTGGACATTTCGCTTATTTAGCCAATATATCTGCACCTCACTATTTTATGTCATGGTATAAAATATAGCTATTATAATTTAATTTAATTTAATAATTTATACTAATTAAAATATAGTTTAAATCTGTCTCAACCAACCATTGCTATAGCATAAACATGCAATGAATACGTATTTTTTGCGACCTCACACAAATTCATATATGTAACTTCACTATCCCTACTCTTGTTTATACTATTTATGATACAGTATTATATTTATCATACCTTATGTTTGATTATGATATATGAGTATGTACTCTACAACCTTTTTATGTTATTTTAATTGTCACTGCTGCGCTTTCTTCTCCACTTTTTTGGTCACAGTTGAAAATTGGTAACACACCCAAGACATGCTGAGCTGAATACCAGTTAGGTACTTGCCTTCAGAAGTATTCAGACAAATGATACGAGCGTAGTGTACGTAAGCCCGTAATCTCTGCCTGCCTTCCCCTCCAGGGTTCAGGCGGTGATTTATGTAAGTGTCTTTATGTTTCATGTTTGTTCCACCTTCTTTATTCATTTGTTATATGTCAGCTCTGTGTTCTGTATATGTTTAAGTACCTAATAAAAATGTTTCTTTATTGCTTTCTTATCTACGCGGATAACCGATTAATACAGCCTGCTTTCTATTAGATACATATTATGATGTAAGTCCACCTAAGTAAGTGTCCTCTTATTCCTAATGCTTGAAGCTTATGAAGCAAGATGATGTGGTCCACTCTATCAGAAACACACTATCAAAGACATAGGTTTTAAAACATTAGGAAAAGTAACACAAAAGACGAAAGAAATGGTGGAACCTAGAATGTGAAAGCCTTAAAAGACAGAAGTTGATATAAGAACACAAAAGAACAAGAAGGCAGAACAATACGGTCGTTGGAGTTCCAAATACCTACTTTAGTGTAAATCAAGAAACTAATAAACTGCCGTGTTGTTTTCTCAAAAGTAGGCTAAGTGTGAAATCAAAATCACAAAATACGTCATCAACTGTCACAGTTAAGACATATATCGCTGTTATTTTCAAGTCTAATGTAGTCTCAGTGTGAAATCAAAATCACAAAATACGTCAACTGTCACTTTGACAGCTGTCACAGCTAAAACATTTATCGATGTTATTTTCAAGCTAAATGTAGCCTAAAGCTTGTCTCAGACAGCTGGAATGGCTCTCTGGATTCATAATTTGAAGTTCACAATCTTAATTACGGCATTTTGCCTCACACATATCTTAAAAAATTAGTCTCGTGATTCCCGGCACATGCACACGTCTTTGTGGAAGAGGAAATAAGACTAATCGCATTACTTTTTGCTTTACATGATAAAAAAAAGAAATGAAAACGCAAATACTGGATTCATCCTATAAATGTGAACAGACTAAAGGAGAGTCAGTATCACATTACAGGGAGAAAATTACATCAGTACACGCGCTATGAAATCATAATCTTAAATATTCCAATCCGGAATTCAAATCGCTCATCAGTATCATTCTTGCAGATCGATCTGTGAAATTCATTATCGGAAAAATCTAATTGTGTGTGGAGCATACTGATTTATATGATATTCCGGAATTTCTGAATTATTAATATGAATCCAGAAAGCCATTCCAGCTGTCTGAGGCCAGCTTACGTGTGAAATCAAAATAATGAAATACGTCTTCAACTTTTACTTTGAAAGCTGTCATATATCGGTGCTATTTTCAAGCCAAATGCAGTCTAAGTATATAATCAAAATCATAAAATACGTCATCAACTTTCGCTTGGATAACTTTGACAGCTAAGACATTTATATTGGTTTTAATTTCAAGCCAAATGAACTCAAGTGTGAAATCAAAATCATAAAAAGCGCCATAAACGGTCAAAGCTAAGGTATTATTTTCAGGACCAATTTAGTCTAAGTATGAAATTATAATCATAAAATACGTCATCAACTGTCACCTGTGAAGTAAAGACATATATTGGTGTTATTTTCTAGCCGAATGTAGTTTAAGTGTGAAATCAAAATCATATAATACGTCATCAACTGTGCCTTTGATAGTTGTCACAGGTAAAACCTACGTTCATGTTATTTTCAAGCTTAACCCGTAGAATGGTAATTGGCCAAATTTGGCCAATCTTTCACTAGCCTACACATTTTGAACGAAATATTGAAAGTCCTTGTCTTTCTTATGGATGTTTAGTAATGTATGAAAAGGATAAACTATAATCTATATGTAATGTGTACATGTTTAGATTTCTCGTCTATTTCACCATTGACATGAATCGAGCGCCATTTTATGACGACAGTCTTTTTTTTTCGATGACGTTCGCGATTCAAAGGGTTAAGGCCCGAAACGAGTAGTGCCGTGGATGAATATATTTATCTTAGTCCTACTCTACCAGTAGATCTAGTATCAATACAAATTGATGTCTATAAAACGATGGTTTGATTGATAGAACCACAGGCAAAATAAATTGCCCATGTATCGACCAGCAGACCTCCGCCGTCCAACCATGAGCAATAAAAAAATCTTAGAAAAAAGAACGTACATAAATCAATATGATCAAATTGTATTATCTACTAGCAACTGCCCGGTTACAACAATTATTACAACAGTTATTACAACAACTAGTTACTCTAACAACGGCATCCTTATGAGAGACATCGAATACGACGCGTAGTTTTGTACTGACGCTGTCAGGGCGAAGAACACAATGATGTGGAATGTAGTACTTTCCTTGTTGCAAATCTTCTACAAGCACAGGACTCATGTGACCACACTGAATATACTCAGCTATAAAGCTCGAGTATTGTTCTTTAAGAACCGACTCATTGAAAAGTTTAGCTCCAGCGAATAAAAGCGACGTAATGCTGAAGATCGTGATCCGGGAAACGAGGGCTCCGCATCTTCATTGAAAGGCAAAGAAACACTGGAACATCCTGTCGCATTACCAGTTGTTATATCACGATAGATATGTTCACATCGTTGATCTGCTGCAGTCATCTTTTTGACGCACGGAAGATCGTGAGCTCCCAAAGCTTCTTGACTTCCTGGAGCATCTGGTCATCCGACACGAAGAACGAATTCGTGTTGTTTTCTGATTGATTATCGCCAACGCTTCCTAGTGGAAGCCAGCCGAACACAGAATTCAACGCAGATGGTTGCTTTGGCCCTCCACTCACGCTTCCGGGTAGAATTAGAGAGGGGAAGATTTCTGCACCAAGAAGAATATCGATCGGACCAGGTTTGTCACAATCTGGATCAGCCAAATTGAGACCACGAATATGAAGCCAAGATGATTAATAAAGTCTGACACTTGGCATATTTCCACATATATTAGGTATTGTCAGCGCCTCAACGTTAAAAGTCACCCGACCGTTTATACCTATCTGAAGTTGAACAGCTCCGGAAATTGAGGCTGATGATTGACCTAAGCCACGAACTTGGCGTGAGGTCATACGTTTTACCAATTCCTAAAAGGTTCACTGCTCGTTCTGAAATGAAATGGGTTTGACTACCACTGTCGATGACAGCGCGAAAGGATTAATAGTTGCCCGAGAAGTCACGAATATTTATAAAGGCAGTGGATAGAAAACAACCGAACCGTCACGTAGTAGTAGTAGTAGTGGTAGTGGTAGTCAGTACACGAACGGATTCACTGGTTAGAGGTTTCTGTTCAGAAAGAGGTTCCGAGTTATCCTGATGTAGAAGCGTATGATGCCTTTGACGGCATTTCTGGCACGTGAAAGGTGTTTTGCAATCGCGAATGATGTGTGAAGGTTTTAAGCAGTTAAACACCAACGGTTTCTCCTAGCCAAGTCGTGCCGTTCTAGAACCGACAGGGCCGCGAATGACTTACAATGAAAGATAGAATGATGTTCTGAACAGAAAGAGCACTTTAAAGTCACCCCTGACACAGCAGTTGAAGTGGGGCTAGATTGCTTCACTTCTGGTTGAATGGTTGTCTTATCTGAATTTGACAGTAATGACGATGTCATTTTCTTGTTCCTATTGTTATTTGTTGACTTGACACATGTCTTGTTACTACTACTCGTAGACTGTTGACTCTCACGATTACCCAAAAAGTGGGTATCTCGCACGAGCGCGTCGCATCGCGATTTGAGAAAATCTTTTAGAGCACTACAGGATGGTAGTTCTGACGAGGGATGCGCTTGTTCGAAAGCGCAGCGCGTCTATGAATCCAACTTCGATAACAAATGATAACATAGAACAAAGTCCCAATGTTCCGTCGGCAAGTTAAGACCTTTTTGAATAATCAAGTTTTCATTAAAAAGGTCCAACACGCATCTTAATTCGGTAGGTGAGCTTACCTTCAAGTTAATGCTTTGCATTTCTCGCCAACAAGTGAAAGCTAGTTCACGTTTGTCACGATATCGAGTTACTAGTGTTTTGTAGGCTTCAGCATAGTAGGTGCCTTGTAACGGAAAGGTACGAATAAGTCCTAATGCGTCCCCGAAAAAACTAGCACGGAGGTACTGCATACGATCCGAGTCTGTTAGTGATTCATTCGAATGAATGAGCGAATTGAACGCATCGTAAAATATAGGTCACTCTTTGATGTTACCATGAAACCGTGGAAAATCGATCTTGGGAAGCCTCATAGCGGACGTAGGTTAACAATGTTGTATGGGCGACTCCCCAGAGGCAGAAAGAGTAATTAGTTTACGATGAGTCGCGAGCACTTGGAAATAAAAATCATCGAACACGCTACAAATATTTTTTTCTTCTTCTGCCTCCGCATCGTTAACAATGCTCAGAATGTCGCTATGCGCTTCCTCGAAATTATCAGAATGTTTCTTCGCCGTAGAATTATACGCCATGAATTCATCTACGCGAAACAAATCCGATACTGCTAAATGAGCCACTTCCAAAGTTTTTCGTAGTTGGTTAAGTGCTTATATACGCTTACGCCGTAATACAGGTAAGTCACTATTAGTCAGCCCACAAGTCTCAAATGATGTCTTCTTCTTTAAAAGAAGAGCGCATTTGGGTACGTAAGACATCTTACTTTAAAACTTTCCGAAATGAGAATAATCGAAATAAAATAAAATTAACTATCGACCGATCCAAAGCACAACCCTATTTATTGATTGAACTCTAGTTTAAATGTGCAAATCAAAAGTGAATGAAAATTAAATAAGATTTATTAGCGACGGAACCAAAACACTTATTTTTAAGACACCATAAAGTTTGAAGTAACAACAATAACTTAGTAATTATTGTTGTACATATTAGATAAACCGAATATTTTGTGTATTGAAGTTTTCATTATCGAAATAAAAAACTGGAATTACCAATCGTATTGCTTTAGACGGTTTGACTTTGTTTGTATTGAACCCTAACTCGAATTTTGAAACGAAACACAAAATAATCGAGCTAGAAATTGTATTACTTTCTATGGAACAAACTCATTTTATTTAATGAACCATAAAGATATTGTACAAATCACGATTACTATAAAACATAAATAAATGTTGTCATCTTAGACGGTCTCTAATATTTCACAACAACGATGACGGTTAGATTGATTTGTACCTACGATACGAATAGCACGGTAACAGCTGATTTACCAATTTAATTATTGTGACTTAATAATGTACGAGATTAATACATGTAGGTACTGAATAATATTTACGAATAGGTTTACATGTACTAAATAACAAAACGCACGAAACAATAATTCTGAATTCGATAGATACTAATCGTTGAACTTATGCGTGAGTCATTGTGACGGAATGCCCAGATGGAAAAATAAACACACAACGAATAGATACCTACCTACTTAAGTAATGGACGGTTAACAATGAAGTGACAAAAATAGATTGCAATGTTTGTTATTTTCTTCATCGAGTTACTATATGGAATGAAAATAAATACGAAAATAAATACAAGATATTGAAAGCTAACGTGTTGTTCATATACTTAAAAGAAATATTCATGATTTAACGAGATTTGAAGCGATTAGATATGGTCTCCGCATGGACGGCCATTTGAGCAAATTACGTAAACAATGAAAATTCTTGCTAATTAAGTTGGATTACTTTTATAAAAGTATTCCCGGGTTTCGGCACGAAAAACAATTTTGCGTTATCATAATATCACAACATATGGGGATGGAATTCTACGAACTCCAAAGTGATTGCAGAGCATCCGCCTGTTGATCCTTGTTAAATTGAACAATATCAGCAGACTTACCTAAAGATCCCCACGGCTATCATCAGCTCCAGCTGACGCTCGCTTTCAACACAGCACTTCACACCAGCATTTATTGCATTTATTTTACGCTTGAGAATACTAGCAGATCCGTCATATTGCGATCTAGTTGTTCTACTTGAGCTGCGTGGGCGCACGTCACGCCGTACCGAGTGCGCCCGACAGACTGTCTGCGTAACCGAACATATCCGATTACCAATATGCTTGTGATGTTGACGTTCCCGAAGGCTTCTTCCTTTTAAGCAACCCCAGGAAGCCTGCTTGCGCTTTTAATCGCGCTTGTCTTTCTTTACATCTTTACACTTTTTCATTCATCTTTCTTTGTCTTAACATACAAAGTGCTTCGCAAACGCAATGAAATCACATTGAAAACGATTAACTAACTACATTTTAATTGATGACGATACAATATTTTTCCTATTAGTTTGGAAAATAAAAAGCTTTTAAAGAACAAGTTATAATGTAGATTGTTAACTCATAGAGTCAATTAATAATAATTCTTATCTATTAATAAAAATTAATAAAATAATTAATATTAATAATATCCTAGAATGCCGTATTTTTGGCTTATCTATTATTTGGTTCAACTAGTTTTTATTTTCACGTATGCACAATATATAGATATTTTTTCGGATTATATATATATATATAATTATATATACAGATTATGTAAATATATATAGTTTCCACTAGCATTTTTTTGCTACGGGAATAAAAAATATATTAATTTCAGCACTGTGATATTGTATAGTCTGTTGTATATCATTAAACTAGCTCAGATTCGATCAGAAAATATCGAATATCCTTAACTTAGCCGCGATAATTTATCTCAGCACCCACTCGGCCAAGTTTCCACTCGACCCGAAGAAAGTACACTCTGTTAATAAAATAATGAATTAATATTGTTACTTATACAGGCTTATTATTATAAATATTATCATTCATTATTGCTTATTCATTTATAAATATCGGGAGCTCATTATAATTGAATACCACGGTTTTCATCCTGTAAGTAACAATATGTTAATTAAAAGTAAAAGTAAAAGTTTGATAAGTTCACTAAGTAAAGGCTCGATAAGTTTGTAAAAGTTTGGTTTGCAATGTGAAAAATGAGCACTATGTATTTGGACATCATCAATATTATGAATCTATTTAACTTGACTACTGCATTTCAATTAAGTTTTCTTATTTACACATGTCCACAATGTGGAATATTTATTTTCCTGATGCCGACTATTTCATATTTAATACGAATTCTGCCCTTAGAGCAACCTTCACCCGATATTTTGATATACAATACAGGTATGTCATAGCGTACTATGACATACCTTTATATATATGTCATAGTACATATATGTATAACATTGAAAGGACATATTCATGCAGTGGTTTGAAAACCTAGCACTAAATACAGCATCAGTCAATCCGCGACACTGGTGGCGGTATGTAGACGATATATTCACGGCTATAGCCAAGGATGGTTTGGTAGAGTTCACGGATCATCTAAACGGTATAAACTTTAAGATACGTCACAGTGGAAGAGGAGAGGGACGGGGCGCTACCGTTCTTGGATGTCCAGGTTATTCGGAGACAGAATAGCAGCCTAGCGCATACTGTGTATCGAAAACCATTGCACAGAGATTGATACATCTAGGCTGACTCCCACCATCATCCAGCACATTTGTCCTCAGTAACTAGATCATTAATCAACCGATCTCTGCAATTGTGTGACTTCCAATATAAAGAAAAGGAGCTTGAGCAGGTGGGAGGGGTGTATTTGAGGACAATGGCTTCGATTGGTGATGGTGTGGCCGAGTACTTGACCATAGGGAAACAAAGTAGCCGACGACGGTGGAATGATCACCGATGTATCTGCCATTCGTAAGAGGAGTAACGGATAATCTCGGTTATTTCTTACCTCTCTCTCTTCGGTTGTTTCTTCATGACTGAGGATCGTGATCATCATGGCAGCACTTTGGTTCTAACGAACTGTCTCCATCGGCTCCGGTCTGTGGCCATCTCCACCGCGGTGTAAAAGCGGGACGTTGGTGCTTCTTTAAGTTGATCAGACCACCTGGTCGGAGGCCGGCCTCGTGAACGTTTCCCTTTCACGTTTCCCACCACAATGAGCTTTTCCAAGCTGCTGTCGCCATGTCTGGCGATGTAGCCAAAATAGCTCATTATACGACGATGATATACGGTAGATAATCGGTTCTTAATTTTTAATTGTGACAGAATTGAGACGTTAGTGCGTTTGGCTGTCCATGGTATTCACAGCATTCTTCACCAGCACCATATCTCAAATGCGTCAATTCTCTGCCTTTCTCGAGCTAGAATGGTCCATGTCTCCACTCCTTAAAGGAAAATAGGGAAGACCAACGACCTAACGAGGCGCATCTTGGTGTTGTTTGTAATACCTCGGTTTCGCCAGATATTTTTGAGACGAGACATTCCGTCCTTAGCTATTGCAATCCTTCTCTTTATCTCCGGCACACAACTTCTGTCATTACAGATAAGAGATCCGAGGTAGTTAAATTGCTCTACAACTTCCATGTTAAGGATTATGCTCGTATCCGAAAGGTCTCCAGCTCTGTCCACTATCATTAGTTTGGTTTTACTCCTGTTGATAGAGAGACCCATGCATTCGCTTTCGAATCCCACTTTTTGCAATAGTTGCTGCATTTCTTCCACAGAAGTAGCTAGGAGCGTTGTGTCGTCAGCATATCTAAGGTTGCAAAGTTTCTTTCCTCCCACAGCAAAGCCCCTCTCTCAGTTCTCTGTTGCTTTACGGATGATGAACTCTCCGTAAATGTTAAAAAGCATGGGCGATAAAATGCAGCCTTGTCTAACACCTTTTTTTGTTTCGAACACATCAGAACAATCGGTGTCGATCCTAACATAGGAGCTGTTGCCTGCATAGAGGGAGCTGTTGAGACCTACGAGATGTTTCGGTACCCCCATCTCTATGAGCACGTCCCACAAACTGTTCCATCTCATGCAGTCAAAAGCCTTAGCGTAATCAATGAAGCACATCATGACTGGGGTATTAAACTCACGACTCTTCACAATGATTTGGCGGATATTGAGAATCTGTTCTCGAGTAACCTTCCCTTTCACAAAACCAGCCTGCTCGTCGGGAATTTGGCGGTCTAGGTAGTTTTTGAGTCGTGCGCTAAGAATATGCAGAAATATTTTGCTGGCGTGTGAGATGAGGGCAATGGTCCTGTAGTTGCTGCATTTGTTAGTGGATCCTTTTTTGTGCAGTGGGACAAAGATAGAATCCGTCCAGTCATTGGGCCAGTGACAGTGTAAATACCGCTCCAGATCACCGGGTGTTCTTAAACCTCTTTCCTTTAGCTCTCTCCGCTCCACAATAACGTTGATTGTTTCAGGTGTTAAGAACTCTTTCATCAATGTCCGTGGCAAAGTATTTTCGGAAGCTGCCTGAACTATTGCTTCTTTAGGGCTCTAAAGACACACATGGACCACCGACATGGACGGCTGTCCATGTCGTTACCTCTTCTGGTCTCCCATTGGAATCTAACATGTTGGAAAGCCTTCTCTCACTCGCGCATCTGTATCCCTGGAGGTTTGTCTTAGTGAGAGCTTTTGATGTTTTTGCTCTCTGTATTTTTTTTAACCTGATTTTAAGAGTCGCTAACAGAAGCTGATGATTGCTTCCACAGTTAGCCCCAGGGTGTGTAACTGCATTTAAAACCGACGACCTCCACCGTGTCTGGATCATAACAAAATCTTTTTGGTTTCTACATCTGTCTCCTGGTGCTATCCATGTATAGAGTCTGCGAATATGCTTCTTATAGCAGGTATTCATAATTGTTAGGGTTTCTTCGCTACAGAATTGTAGGGGTCGTTCGCCTCTTTCATTTCTGACACCAATGCTATATCCACCAACCAGCCGACGCAGGTTGAAATCGTCTTTGGTTGCCCCGATCTTTGCGTTAAAATCACCAATTACCATAGTGATCTCGCGTTTTGGGATTTCTTTAATAGTCTGAGATATGGTCCCGTAGAATTCTTCAATTTCATCCTCCGTCGAATTTGTTTGTTGAACAGTTGGAGCGTAAACTTGAATGATATTCAGTTTGCAAGGTATAGCGTTCAACTTGATTGCAATTACCCTGTCACTAACTGGTCTGTATTCCAGGACAGATCGATCGAGTACTGGTGGAACTATAAACGCTACTCCTTTGCTGCTCTCATCTTTAGGTCCAAAAAGTAGATCTTGTTCCCGGAGTCTGAGGTGAAATGCCCGGAGTTCCTCCAGTGTGTATGACTAAGTCCCAAGATGTCGATTTTTTTCCTAAGCATTTCGTTTTCCACGATTTCCAGCTTCCCGTGCATATTCAGTCCCTGCACCATCCAGGTCCCAATGCAATGAGGATGTCGCACTGATACTGTCTCAGTGTTCGCTCCATCTGCACCAGTAGCATATTTTCCATGCGGTGCCTGGTAATTAACGCTCGCATGGCCGGTTGCACATTTCACACCACCTCTCCAGGGTAGGTGTCGCCGGGCGTTAGCCGGATCGCATGACATTCCGTTATTTCCTTTTATGTATGTATCCATGCTAACTTTCTTGGGAATATAATGCAGTGGTTTCCCGTTGCCTTCTGCATCAGAATTATTGGGGCCATTTAGAGCCAGAATGGCGTGTCATCATCATCATCATCTCAGCCGTAGAACGTCCACTGCTGAACATACGCCTCCCCCATGATTTTCCAAAAGGACCGGTTGGAAGTGGCCTGCATCCAACGTCGTCCTGCGACCTTCATCAGGTCGTCTGTCCACCGTGTCGGTGGACGACCTACGCTGCGCTTGCCGGTCCGTGGTCTCTACTCCAGAACCTTTCGGCCCCATCGGCCATCTGTTCTGCGTGCTATGTGCCCTGCCCACTACCACTTCAACTGGCTAATTTTGTGAGCTTTGTCGGTGACTTTCGTTCTTCTACGGATCTCCTCATTTCTGATTCAATCACGTAGAGAAACCCCGAGCATAGCCCTCTCCATAGCTCGTTGTGCGACTTCGAGCTTATCTATGAGGCCCATAGTAAGAGACCACGTTTCAGTGCCATAAGTCATCACTGGTAACACTTATTGGTCGAAGACTCTTGTCTTGAGGCACTGAGGTATTTTTGACGAGAAGTTTTGACTTCGTGAAGTTTCCGGAACGCTGCCCAGCCGAGTTGGATTCGACGATTGACCTCTTTCTCAAAGTTCGACCCGCCTAGTTTGACTGTCTGTCCCAGGTAGATGTACTCGTCAACATCTTCGAGAACTGAGTTCCCAACTGATATTGGGGTAGGTACAACATGGGCATTAGACATAATTTTCGTCTTATCCATGTTCATCTTAAGACCTACCCGTTGGCAAACTCGATAGAGGCCTTTGAGCATTGTACTGAGGTCTTCAATGGATTCTGACATGACTATAATATCGTCGGCAAATTGAAGGTGAGTGATGTATTCGCCGTTAATATTGCCAAGTCCTTGACATTCCAGAAGCTTGAAGGCGTCTTCCAATGTAGCGGTGAATAGTTTCGGAGACATAACCTCTCCCTGTCTCACGCCTCTAGGCAATGGAATTTGAACTCTGCTCCTGTACTCGTACTGATATGTAGGCGTTTTTGTACAAACACGTCAGCACTTCAATATACCGATAGTCAATACGGCAGCGCTGGAGAGACTCAAGCAAATCAAAGATCAATCGAATCAAAGGCTTTCTCATAGTCCACAAACGCTAAACAAAGAGGCAAGTTATAGTCTTTGGTCTTCTGTATAACTTGCCGTAGCGTGTGGAAGTGGTCAATGGTACTATGGCCTTTTCGGAAACCGGCTTATTCCGGAGGCTGGAATTCATCAAACCTGCGACTGAGACGGTTCGTTATGACCTTCGAAAACAGCTTATAAACATGGCTCAAAAGCGAGATGGGTCTGTAATTTTTAAGTAAAGTGTTGTCACCTTTCTTGAAGAACAGCACCACCACGCTTTTGTTCCATGCTTCTGGCGTTGAACCTTCGAGTAAGACGGTATTAAAGAGTTTCTGAAGGACTTTAAGTACCGGTGTTCCACCCGCTTTCAGAAGCTCAGATGTGATACCGTCGTCATCAGGCGCCTTGTTGTTCTTAAGCTGTTTCAAAGCCATTCTTACCTCGTACAGGCTGTTCTCCGGGATATCTTCGGTATAATGTCGGGTCAGCTTGGCTCTTGGGTCTTTGACCGAGCTGCTAACAGGTTTAGCGACCGAGGTGTATAGCTGTCCATAGAAACTCTCTACCTCTCCTAATACTTCTGCTTTGGTCGACGCTACACTGCCGTATTCTCTCTTTAGCTTTATCAATTGACTATGCCCAATAGACATGTCTCTTGCAAACACTTTGGAGCCCTTGTTCCGCTCTATCTTCTCTTTAATACGGTTTGTATTAAAGATCCGGATGTCGTGTCGCAAGAACTTCCATATTTGTCTATTGAGCAGCCTATATGCTTCAGCATCATCCGAAGACTGCAGTTTCAGTGAGCGTCGTTTAGCCATGAGGTTAAGGGTATAGTTGGAGAGTTTCTGTGGCCTAACTCTACCGTTTGGGTTAAAGTATTTGGAACCTACTGCATGGACAGTTTCTACTAACCTGTTATTGATCTCGTCCACTGAAGCGATGTTCTCAAGGCAATTGAAGCGATTGGATAGCTCAAGTTGAAAGCTCTCGGGGTCTTGAATACGGGCACGAGTGGGTTGGAGCGTAGACTTCATCAGACGAGACCTCTCCAGTTTGACTATAATATTCACCGTGCCTCTTACCATTCGGTGATCACTACTGGTTTTAACCCTGTTGATCACGGAGACATCAGTGAAGTATTTGCCTTTTGGTGGTCATAATGAAGTCAATCTTATTTCTCGTGGAACCATCGGGACTCAGCCAGGTCCATTTCCTGTGATGTGGCTTCTGGAAGAAAGAGTTCATCATAAAGAGTCCCTCTTTATCCAGGAAGTCGGCTTACCTCTGTCCCCTACGGTTCCGTTGTCCATAGCCAAATTGCTCCACTTTCAACTCATCCTCGCTTCTCTGACCCAACTTCGCGTTGAAGTCCCCCATAACGACTAGAAAGTGCATTTCAGAGGTATGTATGGCCCGACTTATGTCGTCATACATATCCTCCACCTCATCATCCTCCTCTACGGACTTCAGATAACCCCACAATGTCCCAGTGTAACTTACTCATTTATTTTTCCAGCTCATATATCTTCTCGTCTGTCCTCATCGTGCGTATGTTGTGTGTCACCAGGGCCAGTCGTCGTCGTTGGGGGTGGTAGCCGTTCTATTACTATTCTAAGCTGGTACCCCACGGCTAGTGGCGACTAGTAGCACGAATACCGTGTAATTGTGGTAAAAGCTACGCGTGAGAGACTCGACGCAATATCGCAACTACACTGAGTTCACATTAGGAGCATTAAGAATATGGATATAACGAGATCCGCCATCGCAGAATATGCACATCTCTCGGACTCAAAACATTTTATTATATTCGTCAAAGCCTCCGTACTAGCAAGAGAGAAGTTTGTTGTGCCTCGTAACGTGAGGCCATCAAGATCAACCGTCACCCGAATTTCAACCGAGATCGTGGATGAATGCTACCTCAATTCTGAACATGCTAGGGAGTATGGAGTGTGACACAATCCGTCAAACATCACATCACATCTCCGTCTATACGCGAGATGACGCAGCGCACTACCAGTACCGAACGCTCTTCCTCACCACATATACCATGCCCGCGCCCGCACTCGCATTGCAGCTTTCGCGCCAGGCCAAGCGCGCTGTAGCACTCTTTTGATATTAAATAAATATAAGTCAAACTCACGAGAATTTTCAAACTAAAATAGTCATTATAATTATTTGGTCATAGAGCAGATCATGAATCCTCTTTCGATTGTAGTATCCTAGTATCACGGAGCTACCTTAATTAAAACCTACGACTGTTTTTTGAAATCAGTCAGCTATGATATTATGAAGAACCTTAATTTTCTGTCTGACTGTACAAATTGTACTTAATCAGTAGTGGAGTATTTGATATTATTCTTCGGGCCGATTGGAAACTGGGCCGAGTAGGGACTGAGCCAATAAATTTTCGACTCTAAATTGGATTTAATTAGACTTTTGACTGAGTCAACCAAACCAAAACTGGGATAAGAGTTTGTCTGCAGGTGAATGTAAAACCAACTTTTTACCACTCAGTTCATCAATGAGTTGGCAAGATCAAGTCAAATACAAAACAAGACTAAGATTAAAGCTTGTGAGTATCACATGAAATTTGGTATGGAGGTAGATGAGGCGCTAGATTAGCACTTTGGATACTTTTCATCATCATCATCCATCACTATGTAGGTGTAACCGCGGGGCACAACTAGTGCATAATAAAGGGGTTTTAATAGAATAAATTATATAATATTTAATGAGTGGTAATGATAACAATGGTGAAAAAAGAAGCTTAAGTGTTTTCCATGGCATCGGCAAATATTGTTCAAAATGTGCTAATCCCTCCAACGTGAAGGAATAACAAACACACAGGCATACCAACACACATACGAGATTTCGCATTAATGATACAGGAACTACAGCTTTGCAATGTTAATGTTCACTAGCGCCACACAACACTCAATTTTATTAACATTAAATTCGATAATTTAGTTGAGAAAACGTGTTTTCCTATCACTCAATCCGTTCTTATTTTAGTTATCCGATAATTCGTGTAAAAGATTTTCTAAGGCAAGATAGAAAAAACCATAAGAATTGTTTTGCAATATTATCAGATCTGGCAGGGTGTTGGCCACCAAAAAAAAAAGACTTCACTTTTAAATATCATTTGTATGAAAACTATCCTTCTAGACCTATGTAAATAGGGCGCATTCTGTGCATAGGTGTTTATCTAGGGTATTAAAGTATATTTTTCAAAATATGAAAATCCCTTCAGCGTTAAAGTGTAACAAACACAGATACATACCAACACACAGACCAAATTTTGCATCACTGCGATGATTTACGGGCTAGAGTTTACCTATTAACTACCTACTCGTTAATAAAATATTGGCAGATCTGGGTGGATGGCTAACCCCAAAGAAATATATCAATTTACTTTGAAGTTTGACGTAGTAAATAGAGTCAATTCTTAATAAGTACCTACGTAAGAAAGTGATGAGTTTGTAACAACGAACTTGTACTTACAACATATTAACTGATTTTACTTTCAAACTTCTATTTGGGCAATGATGATACACTCGTGTGTTACTGTATCAGCTCACTCTATTTGTAGAATAAAAAGTAGTTTATTTGTTTTGTAAATGTTTTTGGTAATATTCTTGAACGTTTATGTTAGCATGACATTCGAAGACGACAATACAAAATGACGTTAGCAATAAGATTAGCTTTTGTTTATAAAAATGCAAAGATTTTATTAAGAAGGTAGAGACTCTGGGCAAATGAGTCCCTTACTCGGCAATTAAGCTTCATATCCTTTGTCACATAATAATAATAACAACTGTAATATTTGATTCTTGCAATGGTGCAATGTCATAGGTGGTTAAGAACATCTATAAAAAACGTGTTAAAGTGTTTTAGAGCATCCAAACCTCACTAATTGAAACATTTAAGGCTTATTCAGACCTGAGCGTTATTCGGCACTGTTGCCGGTAGCAAAAAATACCACGCGGAATTCGATGGGTAAATAGTATGAAGTTCCGTAACTGCAACTGCGATAAGGGCGGGCTCGTGCCCATAAACGGGTTTCGGGCGCGATGGAAAATCAACATAAGTATGTCATAGGAGATGAGGTCGTATCTCAAGTAATACTTAAGGGGGCTATTCTCTTAGCTATTGAACCGCGATATCGAAACTCAATTGCACAAAAATTTTCGTTTTTGACATTATTCGTATTCTGCTCGCTATTTAGGTTCGATCGCAGTCCAGCGGCTTGCGATCGATAGTTTTTGACATAAATGGTATTCTGTAAACTATTGAGTTGCGATTGCGTCCTACCAACCTCTGTGTTGCTACAGTGGTATACATCTGTCTCAGAGTAAGTATCAAATAAAGTTGTCATTAGCGTATACCGGTAAGAGACAGAAATGCTACGAACCCAACCCGTAAGGTAGTCGACACAGTCATAAATAAATTGCAATGTAATGTTAACTTAATAGTAGTTAGAGCAAACAACTCAAAAAATTTAAAAAAAATGCATTGGATTAACTTTATTTGAATAAAAAAAATGTGTAGGTACTAAAGTTTCTTAAAGTTAGGTGACTTGATAAACTGAAGTAGTAAGTATGATGTCATAAGGGCAAAATCAAACGTGTGGTATGATAGTGGTAGTAATTCGCTTGTTCCGAACACCAAACTAAACTAGCGAACTAAAATCTATTTTTAGTAAATATGTGATAGTTCTTAATCTGTTCATGCTTAAGTCCAAATTCGTATAATGCTTGCAAGTGACAATTCTTAAATTTGCCGTTTCTGTTCAATTGTGGGTATGTTTAGTGCAAATTTAATCGTCATGTAAGTTCGTGCTCCCTAAACTAGTATAAACTGATGTAAAACTACCCACATTACAATAGAATAATCATAATAATATATGTTTAGAATTATCATTCTAAGTGTTACTCGAATG
Organism: Selenia dentaria; assembly: GCA_917880725.1. NCBI lineage: Eukaryota > Metazoa > Arthropoda > Insecta > Lepidoptera > Geometridae > Selenia > Selenia dentaria. The sequence goes on along the minus strand of OU862877.1, from coordinate 11,569,008 downwards.
TAGATTTTAGTATTAACATAATAAGAACTACCATACTTTAGAGAATTTTGGTTTAGTGTACGCACAAGCGAATCAGTACCAGTGTCTTACCTTATCAACAGATTGAGAATCCAGCAAGTGAAGCAAGCATCTAATATTATTGCTTTTTACCTCGCAAAAGTGCCAAACAGTTGTAATATACTTTTGTAATTCTAGTGAAATCTGACTTTACAATGAAAAAACGGTGTTGTATTAATATATTTTTTAAATTTGAACTGTTTATTTCTTAAATACTTTACCAATGAAATCGAAGAGACTAACCAAAAATCTTATAATTAAAGATTGTAATGTAAACCTCTATTATTTAACTTGGTACATTCCAACTAACATAAGTGCTAAAAAGTAAGAAAATAATCCAGACCTGCAAAACACATAGATTAAATTACTTGTATTTTTGGAGTATGAAAAATCTTTTCAATGTGTTTTTGACTATTTTAGATTTTTTATATTTTATTTTTCTGTTATTGTTCTTGGTAAGGTATTTAATAGTATAGGTTAAAAGCATGTCTGAACCCTTCTCCCATAATTATTGTTATATTTAGGTATAGTGAACAATGGAGTATTAGGTAAGTAACTTAGATTGCATGGTCTTCTTTACGTTTCCAAATTTCTTATATTTATATAATTTTCAGTTACAAAAGTGAGTTTTAATTTGTCAAATACACTCATTACTTTACAATATTAAAATAACTTATCATAATTATCTTTGTCTCTTCTATCTTGTTTAACAGTTTTAATTGCAAATTGTAAATATTTAAAAGGTAAGTTTTATATGTGCGTCCGTAGCTAGTGATACCATAGTTTATTATCGAGTCAGCCATAGATGTGTACAAAAGTCTTAGCGTGTTATAAGGCAACTTATGTTTTAAAACACGTATTTTTGCTAATATTGATCTAAGTCTGCTACACACCTGTTCTATATGCGCCCCAGTTGAATTTGTCGTCAATTTTCAAACCAAGGTAAGTGTGCTGTTTTACTACATTAAGTGGCTTGTAGCTACAAGATAGATGTGGTGCATGCATGCAGCTGTGTTCGTGGGCTATAATGTAAGGCATTGATTGACTTGTTATGTAAGGCGAGTGGATATGTAATAACTTTGTTTTTTCAATATTTATAGATAATCCGACGTCATGCGCCCATTTACACAATAAATCAATCTCATGCTGCATCATGCGTTGCGCGACATCAATCTCTCGGTGCGCGGTTATAAGACAGGTATCGTCAGCGAATTGGTACACAGAGCCGAGACGAAACAGGTTGCACATGTCATTAACATAGATTAAGTACTCAGTTGGGCCTATTATTGAGCCTTGTGCTGTTCCGTGTAGGGTAGGTTTTGGATCGCTATGTTCTCCGGCTATGCAAACCGTGTTATATCGGTTTGTATGATAGTTTTTGAACCAGTCAAGTGCTGGGCCCTGTATTCCATTCTGCTGCAATTTTTTATACAATAGTTTTTTAATTTAAACAATCAAATGCTTTGCTAAAATCAGTCATTACTGTTAAAACATGTTTTCTATCATTTAAGTATCCATTTATTTCGTCTGTAAACAATGACATTAGTTGAGTGGTGCTCTTATTTTTTTGAAATCCAAACTGTTTAGTGTGAATGATTCCGTTTATTGATAAAAAATCATTAACATTTTGGCCTATATACTTTTCAATGATTTTGTCTATACAAGATAAAATTGTAATAGGCCTATAGTTATTGGTATCAGTATATTTACCTTTTTTATGAATAGGCGGTTCCAATTTTTAACTTATCTGGATATGTTCGATGGTATATACAAATATTTATTAAGTGGGTCAATACTGGTGCTATATATGATGCAATATATTTAATATCTCTGGCCCTTATTTGATCGTATCCTGGTACTTATTTTTTGCTAATACTGTTTAATATTTTATTTAATGATTCTTCGTATTGTTATGGTGATATGTGTTACTGTGTATAGAACATATAAACAATGACTCATTGTTATGTTTTAGGCTGCAAAAGCCAATGTGTACGTAATAACGAAAACATAACCTTTCATTCGTAAGTCCACAATTTTACTTTGTTGATACAAATAAATATAGATTATATCTTATAAGACTTGCATGACTGCAACAACGTATAGAAAATACGAAATAATACGTAAACTGGCCTAAGAAAATTATTAAATCTTGTAGCATTTTTATTTTTTATTTAATTATTTATTTCAACCACCAATAATGACTACAACATTCTTAAAACTAGTAAATTTACATAATATGATACAGTTTCAGTTATTTATTTTTTTGTAAGCCCTGGTCTCCACACTAGGATTCCCTGTGTTGTGGAGATCAGTTCCTCACAAATTGGTTTTAAATCTAATTGCGTTACAAGTATGTGCTTTAATTTTTTGTTAAGGTTACAGATAGAAATTACTTAAGTTATTCTGTAAAAGTCCGACATTCTAAACAGTGTAGTCGCAACTTCATATAACTATCTACGCAGTTGATACTTATAGCAACAAGATTTTTAAAAAAACAATACAAAATGAATAGAGGTTTCCATTTTGAACTGTAATTAAATTTATATTATATACTATTGTAAATATCTAAGTTGTTATTCTGTTATTATATCCTCGCACATATGTTTTTCATTTTAGTAATCAATAAATCTTAAATAGTCTGTATAGTGTTTAAACAACTATAAGTGTTTTAATTACTATATATTTTATCTGTGTTGTTATTTATCAATTTGGATTATCTGTTCATTTTGTTCATAGCTTAGATTCAATAGCAAAAGCTTTACTGTTTGTTTACATTTATATCGGGTAAGGGGTAATATATTAAGAAGTCTGTTAAGCTTAGTGTATATGTACGGTGCTGTCCAAGAGTAAGTCCGTCGGTAGAACTCAGAATGTCTAGTTGGAACTTTCCATCGAATGTGTCTGCGGCAGATAATAACCTTGTTTGGAGCAATTTTATGGTACCTATCTTAAATTATGTAAAGCTGCTGTCCTGATAGAGATCATCAGTAGAGTAGAGGCGTGGTGTCTTGTGTGCTATTTTAATAATAGCACGTTGAGCACGTTCAAGCGGTAACAAATATGATTTGAACGCGCCACCCCATGCCACCACACAATAGCAAAGAATTGATTGGCATAAAGAAGAGTAAACTTGCCGTATTACTTCATCATCTGCTACAGACCTCAATCTTTTAAAAATAAACATAAGTTTTCTCAACCTGCCTGAGACAGTAACAATGTGTTGCTTCCAGCAGAGATTTTGGTCTATGATAACTCCGAGGTATTTCAGAGAGTATACTGACTCGAGTGTGATACAGTCACACGCATTGCTAGAAATATTTCTGCAATTATGTATTTTCACCACAAGAGGTTGGAATGGTGCTGTTCTCACGGATATACTAAATGCTATCAGTTTAGTTTTAGATGCATTAAGTGTCAAAAGGTAGCTGTTAAGCCAGTTTCCAACTATGTCAATCCCTTGCTGGCATTTTTTGTTGACAGAATTCCAGTTGTGACCATGGAAAACAATCGCAGTGTCGTCGATTAACCACCCAAATTATGTAGGTAAGTAAAATGAATCCAGGAGACATTTTTCCTAAGCGTCATGAGTACTTCTGAAATTGGTTGGGTGCGATGCGTTTCTGACCCTTACCGGCATAGGGAAACTAGTGCACCTAGCACTAGTTTCCCGGCCTGCATGTATTTTTGGCCTTTTGAGGGTCATGTCCCACAAAAACAATATATTTATTTAGAGAGCGTATATTGCTCTAACTTACACAATCATGCACTTACCATTTCATTAAAGTTCCCTTACACTCGTAAATAAATTTTAGCTTGCCAACCTAAGCAAGTACTTCTTAGCAAATAATTAATTTTGCAGCTCGCCTCGGAGGTGTCATTACGTGCGTAAATACACAAATAAATAACGGCGCAAGTGCATTTTTAGGATAAGTTTTTAAACCATTGTCTAAGTAAATTAGATGAATTATAAGTATGAGAAATTACTGAATATTGTTTTCATATAGTTGTTTTAGCAATAATTGGTAAAAATACCATAATATTAGGCGGCTAGAAATTAATACCAGAAAAACTTCAAACGTTGAGTTTTTGCCCATGTGGCCGAAATGTGCCTCAAACAGTGTTAGATAGTTTTGCCTCTTTTGTTAGTTTGTTTGCATCATTATGATTTTATTGCTTGGTTTTCGGACGCCAATACATGTTACTGTAAATTAATAAAAATATTCACTTAACGAGAGTGGCCGAAAATAAAAACACTATATTTATATACATTCGCTTTTCGGCCACTTTGAAGCTAGGTTAGACTAATATAACACGATTTACGATTAACGATTTTAAATTAATTTAAATAATATCTCAGTTTTGGTATTTTAAATCATAACTTGATTATGTAGACTACAATTAAACATAAACACTATAGGTAAAAACTTATTTCAACTATCTGTTCTGATGGCTTTAAGTTTAAAGGACCACTAAAAGGCCGCAAACTAGTGCTTTGACCCTAAGCCAATGACAACTCTATTTGATATTTACTCTCAGGTGCACAATGTGACAGCCACCAGCCAGATGTCTAATCGGACGTCTGAATGCTCAATGACGGCTCAAGATCGCGTCCGCGGACGCGACCGATAGTGTGCGCAGCTTATTGTATTATGTACTGGGCCCTTATTCGCTAGAAGTAACGCGGTCGGTACGGTGTGGTGCGTTCGTGGAATTTTCGCTAAATGGAATTCTGTCTGTATGTAATGCAACTATCGGTGCGATTGGACACAACTAGTTGCGTTCGGTTTTTTTTTATTAATAGGTTCGCAAACTGGACGTTTCAACAACATAAGAGACAGAGATTAACATTATATAAACAAGAATTTCTGAACGCCCTACTTGGTGCAAACACAGCATGCGTATAAATAGTCCATACCCAAATATACAATAATTTTGTGTTATTACTATAGTTCCCATAAACATCGCAAAGAGAAGAAAAAAAATTGACTATAACATTTTTTGATACATTTGACCGATGCATTGAAAATATCGAGCTTGTGGCATATGCTGTTGTAGCATGAGCATAACCAGTTCAATGGCGAGTGCTGACCATAATTCGTTCGACATACAGGAACTGAGAATGTTTTACGATTTGTTAGACGGCTGCCAATTCGTGGGATGGTAAAATTTATTTTTTGAAGTAATTCTGGACAATCTATTTTTCCGCTAGTAATTTTTTGTAGGCACAGTATATCAGCAATCTTACGTCTGATTTCGAGTGCTGTTACTTTGTAGTGGTCTAGTTTTGAGTCATATGATTTAAGGCTATGGCAGAGATTATTAGCGTAGGCAAGATTGTACAAAAACTTCTTTTGAAGTTTTTCTAATCTTTCAATGTAAACGGCGTACGTCAGGCTCCACACCGGACTTCAATATTCGAGTAAGCTACGTATATAGCTGTTGAAAAGTATGATAGGAATTTCAGGTTGTTTGAATGTTTTGGTTTGCCTCATAACAAACCCTGCTAATCTGGCTCTTTTTTTGGTAATATGATCTATGTGATCTCTAAAATCTAGCTTTCGGTCCACGATAACGCCCAAGTCACGAATGCTTGAGACCTCTTTTACCGTTACACTGTTAATATAATAAGTAACTCTATCTGAGCTCAATTTGCGGGTAAAGTTCATAAAGAGACATTTCGAAGAGTTGAGGATCATGAGGTTTTTACTACACCAGGTGTTAATAATGTTAAGATCGTTTTGTAGATATTCAATGTCTTCCACTGAGTCTATTACTCTGTAAATTTTCAAGTCATCTGCAATTTTTTGTATTTAGACGTCATCGTGGAGCAGAGATTGTTGACAAACAGCAAGAAAAACAGGGGTCCGAGATGCGAGCCTTGAGGAACGCCTGAGGGCACTGCTTTGGTTAAAGACTTAAAACCGCGGATTACGACCAGCTGAGAGCGATTCTGAAGATATGATTCACACCACCTCAACAAGGAGCCACATATTCCAGCATGTCCAAGCTTTTGGATGAGGGTATGGTGATCTACCACGTCAAACGCCTTCGAAAAATCGGTATATATTGCGTGGACTTCTTTTTTGTTTTCGAGTGCCTCATTTATTTCATTGACGTAACCAATAAGATTCGAGGCGGCTGACCTACCTGGCAGAAAAGCATGTTGTTGCGTATCAATTATAGGTTTGACGTGGAAATATAATACTTTTTTGATTATGGATTCAAATAACTTACCTACTGCGGACAAGATAGAAATGGGTCTATAATTTGCTATGTCACCTTGGTCACCTTTCTTGTGTATTGGGATAATATGGGTCATTTTCCATTTTGTGGGAAACATGCCAGATGCAAGAGATTTATTAAAAATAATATGTAGTGGATCAATTAACTGTGAAGCACAGATTTTCAGAAAGATTGGTGGTATAGCGTTAGGGCCTGGACCTTTGTCCGTTCGGTTGTCGTTATGAACTGTCAAAATATCGTGCTCTACGTTCCCACGATAACCACGATTAAAAAACGATGGTGTGAAATCTACAAATATATTATTATTATATTGGCTTCTTCGATCACAATGAATACATAATTGATTTATTTTAGTGGACTATTCTTTATTTAGTCGGATATCTATTAAGTAGGTACCTACATGATATAATCGAAAGTGATTGCCTTTAAACATTAGATTCGGACGAACCTCATATATACTTCATCGTACAAACAATACAATTATATATACCATCGTTAAGTGAAGCAAAAGATCCGATCTACTCAGCAAGCTGTGGAAAGGAGCATAGGAGCATAGGCTCAGGAAGAAACACAAAGACACACAAAGTTTGAAGATACTTACTGAGACAAAAACAAAGCTAACGGATGCACTCCACAAGCTTTAAGCGTTTCACGTCTTACAGACGTGAAACTGTCTGTGAAAAAAAAAAATGTGGTGTACCACAAGATAGAAAGTAACAGCTTGAAAATAGAATATTGACGGACCTCATAGACAGTGGGCTGATAATATACTCACCTAATCCAAATTGCTTAGAGAAATTGTATGAAAGCAGCATTAAATATATCTGGGAAGAAATTGGAGGAAACCTTTACCAAAGGATCCAACAACCATAAGAAAGTAACAGATCATTCATTATATGTACATAGTGAATGTTTATACCTTTATACCTTTTTTTGACGTCACTTCGAGAACTCCCCCCCCCCCGCGCGTCCCGCCGCCGCTGTCCTGCAGCTGTTAAACTACGAGCAGGCAGCTGAAGAGCAGCGGAAACAGTCACCATTTTAGAGTCGAAGCTAGCGGACGTATACCGCTCCGCCTTCGTGCCGCGGCCGCAACAATTCCTCCGCGCTTACGCATCAGCACAAACTCTCGCAAATCAGCCCGAGTCACCGCGCCTAACTTCGCCGCGAGTGACCGCTAATCAGCCCGTGTTTACGCGTAAACCAGTGCACAAACAATAAAACAATACAAGGACTTTATACCTACAAGTGAACAACAGTTCTTCAGCACGACGTCCACAGCAGGACGCCTCCGACTCCGAGGACTCTCAAAGTCGTCAGCTCCCATCAGATCCAGAGTCACCCCGACATCCGTTAGTACCCACATTCTTACATAAACCCACCTATTCCCTCCTTTTAATGTTCCCTACCGATGTATGGTGCGCCCCACCAATACCAGTTTTAGTAGTTTTTAAGCAATGTGTTATTACACTACTAGGTATTAACTTACCTATTGAAATCTCTATCATTTGTTTCCTACTTCATCCCACACAAGCCATATAAATATAAATGTGAAGTGAAATATGGGTTATTATTACTGACAATAATGATACTTGCAAGCATCAAACTTGTGGTGATTATAATGCAACCTATAAAAACAAATAGAAAAAAGAGGTAGAGTGAGAGTTTGTCCACTTTAATATTTGCTATTTTAGGCTATCAAGTGATGATATGAGATGTGCGCCGAGAAAAGGCACTATGCTGGCCCATGGCAGTTCTTGTATATATGCTTGTGCATTATTGCTTTGTAGCAGTATATCTGACACTGCGGTGCCAACAAAGGCTGCAACTTGCACAAGAGTCCGCCCACCTAATAATAACCCCAAAAGATTTGCATCTCAGTGGCGGAAGGGAATATTCTTGTACTCTGTCTCCTCATGGAGTTAAAATAGATAGCTCATGTATTGTGTCACGGTTAAACTCTTTGGTGCAAAAGGTGTATGCTCAATATGTATTTTAATACCATCTGATTACCTGATCAGTCTAGTTCATAGTGCCCTTTTTCTTTAGGAATCTCTGGCCAGGACAAATATTTGTGCATTGAGCAGAAATCTTTGTACTCAGGTCTTGGATGTTTTTGGGTGGGTGTCTTTTCTTCTTCTAGTCTAGTATCTTTTGTTTTCTAGTGTGTGGGTATGGATGTGTGAATTTTAGAACATATTAAATTTTATTATTGCTTTTGGTCACAGACTCAATGGGTCCGTGGCATTGTTTACATTTATATTTTAAACTTATAATTTTTTTTTTTTTATAATTACTAATGAAATACAGGAGGATTTTTTTTTCTTAACTAAACTAATATGATACATTTGTTTTGTATACAAATATACTTTTAACTAATTTCTAAATATCGTACATACCGAGAGCATACCGGCTCCCGCAAGCAGCGCCCTTTCACGAGTTTGAGACGTGTGCCAACCATCGCCCTCCTCAACCATATTTGAGGAAAGAGGACGACCCGCCACACGACGCCGCCGCGAGAAGAAGCCTTTTAGTGAGCGTGAATGCTCAAGGTATACACGCATACATAATACACAAGCCTAAGCTTGTCTAATTTTTTTTTAACCCTAATTTTTATATAAGTCGGCTTTCTCCACCCGGCCCAGGGCCTCCGTCACATCCACATTCCGATCTTTTATGGCCATCTGCAAGTTGTAGTCGCGAATAGCATTTGGTGACGCAGACACCGCACGTCACACGAAACGGCTGATGGCGTCTTCTTCGTCGTCGGTGTAGTAGGTGAAGGTCCTGGTGTGTCGCGAGACTGCAACCACTGCGTGCGGGACGCTCTCGTGCATACTCATGTTGCCCTTGGGTTTAATGGCGATGACCGACTCGTATGTCAGTCCCTGTGCTTCATGGATGGTAAGGATGCGCGACCCCGTGCCTCCACTATAACCCTGGTTGGTCAGGGTCTCCTTTTCTTCCTGAGTGTGTACTAGGAAGAGGGTGTTGGAAAGGGTGCTGGGTATATGCGCTTCTCTGTACCTTCTCTGCTCCAGGGACTTAATAGGTGGGGCTGAGTAATATATACCTGAATATATTTCCCTCAACGCGTACGCGACATCCATGGGATTCCGGTGTGTGCACAACAACTCCTGATTGATGGTAGCTATCAGGTTCGGGCGACAGTACCTTAGCTCGAAGAGGTTCTCTCTATCGATATAAGGCAGTTGGTTGAAGTCTCCGATGAGGACAATTTCGCGAGAACCTGCCAGCCGCGCTGCCATGACAATGGCTCCGAAGTGGTTCATGAGAGCTTCATCTACCATAAGGCGAACGACGCTCCTACCACTTCAGATGCCATTCACGAGTACAGAAGCCATGGTGCGCACTTTGGTTTTCACCAAGTCGCCTATGCGGTGCGCTAGCTTCTCCGTCAGGTCTTTTGCTGCTTCGGTTGTCGTGGTGATAACCATGTACTTGTCCACATTAAAGCTTCTAACCACCCATGTTGTTTTACCACACCCCGGAATCCCGTTGACCTATCGGATCTCCGGTACCTCCCAGCTTTCCTAGGACTTTACCCCGACTCCAGGGCTCCCTTCCATGGTTTTAGCCATTTCTAGGATCCTATCGTCTAGCATTATCCTGGTACAGCGGGTGATAACCACGATGGGGTCGTTCGGTGGTGTTTCGTACTTAGGTTTTCTGAGCCGCTCCGTCTCATCTTCGTCTAGGGCCACGAAACTACGCTCAGAACTGTATGCTGCCATATACCGACCTTTCATTGTTCCCTTGATGACCAGAGAGGTGTCGTTATTGTATATGGCTGCATCAGCCTCCTCGAGTCTCACCTTAAGAGGCCTTCGTTTTCTAACATGAAGCACTGCAGGATATTTTCGCAGTTCCTGAGATTGACTACTTTAGTCGCTCTCGTGATGGCGAGAAATTCGAGAAGTGCGTTTCTGGCGTGGTCTCGCGGCCCCAGGGCCGGGATATAACGAGGCGGACTAACCTGTCCCATATCGGCTCTCGTCCGAGCAATCTATTTTGGCGGCTGTTGTGTCCTATGGAGCGACTTTTGTGGGGAGAGCTCCTTTCGAGGCAGGATCCGTAACACGCTTTGCGCCATGGTGTTAAACGCCGTCATAAAGGTGAAGATAGAGCCTTGGCCTTTCTCACGACCTCCTTTCTGACGTGCCGTGGCTTTTTCGGCAGCTGCTTAACGCTGGACTCTCTCCGAGCTGATGTTTGCTGAATGCTGATGGTGGTCGAACTAGGGACAGGATTCCCCGAGCTGTCGGTTGCATTTGTTCGGTCGTGTGTGGGAGTCCTAAGATAACTTAGATTTTCTCCTCTGTTTTCATACACGACCACCTCATGATGTTCAGAGGCATTTATGCATCCGAGCCGGTCTACGGTTTCGCACGTCGTATATTCGATCACCATCGCGTCTATGCTTATCACCCGGGGGTTGCCGTCTTCTTTGTCACTCATTTTTGTAAGCAGCGAGCTTACCTGCGCGAAAGGTGTCTGAGCCGACCATTTGAACAGAGCGATCGTTTTGTTTTTCGATCGCACTAAACGGCATCTATGGCCTAGGACCTCTAGCACAGGCATCGCATCGTATGCTTTCCGCTTCATTGTGACTTTGGAAGTGCTTCCATTGAGCAGACATGCTAGGCCGGGGGACAAACGAGCTCGTTTTTTGTCCAGGGCTAAGCAAAAGCTCATCCCGAATCTTTCCTTGTCCCCTTCCATAAAGAGAGCTACACCGTGGATCCTGATCCCTAGCACACCTCTTTCTGCGTAGGCTAGCAGGTGTTCGGCCTCTACGTTCTTTGAGGTTGTGTGCCGGTGCTGGGGAATTTCGTCGTGTGCGGCGTCAATGGAGAGAGAAGTTGTGTTTGTTTGTGCGTGTGTCTGCATTTGGGTGTTCGTGTTTTTCGTTGGATATTAGAGTTTCTTTTTGCCGCAATGCGGAAAGATCTTTCAGTGAAAGACAGAAAGTGTGGTCTACAATCGGGGTCTGCTAAGATATTGGGGAGATCCGATTCCTCAAGCTTTCTGTCCATCAGGCATTCAAGTTCCCTCCTTGCGGCAAGGAAGCAGGGGCATTTGAGAAGCACATGCCATACCGTCTCAGAGACTTCCGGGTCGCACTCGCATCCAGGGGTTTTCTTGAGCTTGAATCTGTACAGGTATTCGGCTATTCCTCCATGTCCCGTCAATGCTTGCACTTGGTACGGAGTCAACTTCGTCGTTCGTGTTAGCCTATAAGCCTTTGCGATATCGGGCAGGAACTTATGTGTGACTCTACCAGTGACAGAGGTATCATGCCGGTCTTGCCATTTCCGGATTGATTCTTCGCGGATCTTCTTTTTGACGGAACTGAGAGGGATCCCCTCGTAGTCCTGAGAGGTGGCACTGAGAGCTGCTGATTTGACGAGCTCAATCAGAACAGACGGATGGATCTTCCTTCTGCACTGATCCTGCCAACATTTTCTTTTACACCCTTCGCCAAAGGGTGACTCGTCTTGGGACTCCGTAGGAGTTCGAGCGAGGATCTTGAGTCGCTCAGAACACTGACCTGAGGGTCTTTTCTAGTCATCACAAGCTGAGTCGCCCAGTAGAGAGCGTAAAGCTCCGATTGGAAAACCTTGCATTCAGGATGAAGCCCGAAAGTTGAGTATCTGACCTCTCTCCCATTCTCCCACTAGCTGAGGGCTGCGCCCACCCGACCATCGATCTTACTGCCGTCTGTGTAGATCTGGGGTCCATCCAACTGGGTTTGCAGGTCTTCTAGGAACTCGAAATCCACTGATGTTTGTGTGGACGGACGTGATTGGTCCAAGGGGCTGACCTGTTTTTCGAGTTCCGCGTTTGGAGGGAGGTTGTGTAGTGAGACACTCTTCTTTGCCTTGTACAGACTCGCCGCTTTCTGGATTCTTAGGTTAAGGGGGATCAGACCTGAGAGGGCGAGTACTGACACGAGTGAAGCAGTGCGATACGATTTGCAAATTTTTTGGGCGAATCCTCTTTGAAGCGCGTATAGATAGGACCTGTTCACTTCAACGTCAATCGCTGGTGCCCACACATGTGAGGCGTACATAATGATGGGTTCCACCACTGCGACGTATATTGTTCTCGTGATTTCGCTGTAAGACCCGAGGTCACCTTCGCTGCTCGTGCCATTTGCTTGTATATCTCCGCAGCCTTCTTTAACTGCGAACGATTCTTTAAATGTTCAGACGGACGCCTGACATGATTAGGTTTGTGGTTTCGTACTTCAACTTTTTTGTAAGCAACATAGCGCTGCTCTTGTGCGCTGCGAAGTTGAGTTTGTTTTGATTGCCCCATTCCACTACCATGTCTAGCGTTTGGTTGGCTTGCTGCTCTATGATATTGGATTGGCCTGTGAACACGAGAGCTACGTCATCGGCGAAGGCTTGGCAGTAAACTTCCTCAGCTTCTATTTTTAGAAGCAACGAGTCTAGGAAGACGTTCCAGAAGGTTGGTCCACCGATGGATCCTTATACATACTTTTAGTTGTCTCCTTCTCGTATGCTGTTCTGGCATAACAAACCTTAATCTTCCGGTTGCTGAGGTATGAGTTAACCATCTCATGGAGGTTTGTTGGGCACCTCTTCTTCGCTAACTGATGTTTTAGGGCGGGGCAATGTTCTTGCTTTGTATTCCTTCTTTGATATGCTCTACCAGGTCATAAAGGGCGTCTTCGGTTACTCGTTGGGGCATAAAATCGTACTGTTTCGAGCTCAGGGTTGGGAGGAGATGCCATTGCAGGCGACCTACTAAGAGCTTTTCTACGATTTTCCCGAGGACAGACAGCAGACCTATCGGACGGTAGGATTTCGGATGTGTGTAATCCTCTTTGCCGGGTTTCCAAAGGATGACCACGTAAGCCTCTTTCCAATGCTTTGGAAAGTATCCTAACGATAAGCATTTGTTTGCTATCGCCATGAATAAATCCCGATCGCTTTGGATAGCAGCGGCGCAGATGTCAGCTGTAACCCCGTCTGGTCCCGGAGCTTTTTTAGGATTCAGTTTCCGCAACACTGAATCTAGTTCAGCTGACATGAATGGTGGATCATCCTCTGGCAGGTCCGTCGGTATTTGCGCTGTCTGTTCTCGCAGAGCTGTGTGGTACCGTTGGTTTGTGCCTACATCATCGTCGGGGTAGAAGGTTTTGGCTAGAAGTTGTGAGGAGAGCTGTGGGGTGAGAGTATGGCCCTCAAAGTTCCTGAGAAGAGTATCGTCCTGTCTTACCGAGGTTTTCCTGATTACTCTGTAGATCTTATCCCACATGCTTTCTTTCTCCTGATTTGTTCAAAACTGCTTCCATCCTTCCGTTTGGGCTCTTTCAACTATTTCCTTGTATTCTCTCCCCGCATCTTGGTACAAAGAAATAACAGACTCGATTCGGTCAGGGGCTGCGCTCCTTATCCTTCTCTTTCTTCTAAGGACCTCTCTTTTCAGATCGTCAAGCTGTTTAGAGTACTACGGGGGGATTGGGTCTCCTTTCCGCTGGCCTGTTTCGGGATGTTTTTTCTGCAGGCTTCATGGATGCACTCTGTGTAGCTTGAGATCACGCTGTCGAGATCATCTGAGGTTATAATTTCTCTGACCACGGCAGACGATATGTTTCTCTCCTTGAGGAGATTCTTCAGGTCTAACTTGAAGTCTGACCACTTTGCCTTCCTGGTGTTGTATCTGCGAGTTGTTATTGGCTTCAAAGGCTGTAGGGCTTTGCCTATTTGCAGAGTGAAGGTGATCGCATTGTGGTCTGATGTAGTGAGACTTCTATTCACCCGCCAATCCTCAATTTTCCCCAGGAGTGACCTGCTGCACGTTGTCACGTCTACGACGCTCGTGCAAAGCCTGCCTTCCCTGAGGACTTCGAAAGTCGGTATGTTCCCCGTGTTCAGGATATGAAAACTCATTTCGTTGAAGAAAGAGTGGACTGCCTCTCCTCTCTGATTTTCGGAAGTGCTTCCCCACCAATGGCTCCAGGCATTCACATCACCAGCAACTATGATTTCTTTAGTCGCTAGCCTTTCACTGAATGACTTGATCCTGACGAGGTACGGATTTATGTCTTGGTCTCCTTTAAGATTTTGTTGTCTAATGAAAAGACCAGCTTTTCATTAGCCAACAAAACCGTCGCTTTGGTCTCGGTGACAAGCTGTGGGTCATGAATGACCTCCAGCTTGTCACCGAATACAATTACGGCTGCTTTGACTGGCTTTTGTTGGTTGAGGCTGCATTGTATGATGCGTGTACCCGGGTATTGCTTCATAACGCCCTTGTTTCCAAGGTAGGGGTCCTGAACTAGGGCAACCGAAATTCCCAGGTCCACTGCATCCTTCATGAATTCCGCTGTAGCTTCCTTGGAGCGCCTCAGGTTTGCTTGGATGAAATGCAAACCTGGACCGCCTTTTCTTTGGGAGACCAAGTTCAAGCTTTCCGTCTCGGTGATGGTGCCCTCAGCAATAACATATCCTGGACCGTGCTATACTATCCCATTTTGCTCTCACTGGGCATTCGCTACTGAAAGCATTGTGCGCCAGACCAGCGTGTGGGTTGTTCGGGTGCAGTTTTTGCATTTGGGTTGAGTTCCCTCCTTCCTTCTTTTACACTGCTCCCAGGAGTGCGACCTTCCACAATGACTGCAAATTTCTTCGCTCTCCTGACAGACAGCTCCAAGTGGAGACTGTGGCCGAATCCAAGGCACTTAATGCACTGCACCAGAAGCGAGTGGTCATATACGGGTCTTCGCTGGACGCCTATATATACCTTTCCGGCTCCCACGAGCTTTTTGTGTATCGGCGGAGAGACCTCAAGTACGGGTGGCACGTGAGCGGGTTCCTTGCCCTTTTCCTATATCGTACTCTGATAGTGCTCTCTTCTAGGTCGATATCCCCTATCGTGTGCTTGTTCTGTGACAGCAGCTGCTCCACGATATCCAAGTCTAAATGTTGCGAAATAACGTCCCTCAGAATGACCAATGGGTTGAACGCTTTCGCGAGCTCCACTTTAAGAGCTTTGTCCTTCTGGACTTGGTTCCGGACCAATTCAAGTTCTCTTTGTGCCGCAGCTCAGGATAACTTTCCTGTTTCTAGCTTTTCGCACGCGATCGACTTTTGCTCCAGTCCGTTTCACATCCAGGGCCACACTTATCTTGTCGATCAGGTTCTCAGATGTCTTGGGTAGCAGGGTTTGAAGAGGACACTATCAAAGTGTGGTTCGGCTTTAACATAGGAGGTTTTGCGGCTACTTTCGCATACGTTGGCTTTGTTTGCTCCTGTGCTTGGGCGAAATCTGTTCCAATGCTGAGGGCGGGGAAAGGAAGCTTAAGCCTGTCTTGCCGCATTGTACGAAGCTCCTACGAGACAGCTTCCAGGCGTTCATTGATGGGCTTCCAGGTGTTCCTCGATTTTTATTTTGATGGGGGGGGGGGGGGTTAATTGGTTCTTTTTTTGGATGAGAGATTCTATTGTGTCTATTTTCGTCTGGATTTTTGTAAGTTCGTCTGTGTTGTGCGGTGGAGGAGGGTTTGAGATGAGGTGCGCCAGTGTCTGTTTGTTGGAACTTAAAATCTCGGCAGACACTTCCTGCTCTCCCTTGAGTTCTCTTCTCATTTCGTCCAGTTGCCTCTGGAGTGAGTCAACTCCAATTTTTAAGTCGAAGTATTCCCTCTTCAGAGGCCCCAGGTCGATAGTTTGGCCGGTCAGGGAGCTTTTTAGGGCTTGGGTACGTTCGCCGAGATTTTTTACGCCGTCAGAGATGTCGCTTATTTGCTTATGTGGCTCTCTCGTCTCGTAGCTTTGCCAGTCGCGAATGGCCTTCGTCTCTGTCAGGGTTGTTGTTATATTATTTCTGGCTAGAGCTACTTGTTTGGTCAGTGTGTCTGTTATTTTTGTGAGTTATTTTGTATGGGCTCTCTCCGCTGACAGCAGCTCCCTGGCATGGCATGGCGGGAGTCGGATAGGGAGAGGGTGATTTTGTAAAGAGTCATTAGGCTTTCTATGGCGGTAGTCTTAATCTCGCGCTTTATTTTACCCGATGACTCCAACGCCTCTTTCCCTCGCTGGAGCGCTTCATTGGCCGTCTTTGTGGCTTGGTCCATTTCGACCCCTAACCTTCTGTTGCCCTGCCCGGCCGTGATCAGCATGCTAATCCGGCCTTTGTTGAATGGAGGGGTTGGGATGGACAGAGCTGACGCGCTGTCCGACTCTGCGTCATCGATATCAAAAGCTTTGGGAGGGGATATGCCGCACTGCTCCCATTCCCTGATCTTGTCCACAGCGCATACGTAAGCTGTGTCCGTGTCTAGGACCGACGTTGTATGGCCACTGGCTAACTGTTGCGGCTGTTGCGGATGCGAACAAGGGAGGGGAGAGGAGCAGCGTCCGGCGATCTCTGCTACAGTCGGCAACACATTCGAACCTGCCTCGCTCGCGGCTGTGATCGCTGTTTTCCGTGCGGGTTGCTTTGAACTGCTTGTTTCTGATTTGCTGGTCTTCGCCACTGTTGACATCTTTTTTACTATTTTATTATGCAGCGAACGTACAACCGTCCTTACGTTCCGCGATCTGGTCGGGGACGGTGCGGTGGCTGAGGCTGGGGTGGATGTAGAAGGGGCGGACTTTTTAGGGCTAGACATTTTATGCAACAATTAGAACGGATCAATTTAATACTTGTTTCAAAACTTCTTCTAAACTTAACTTAATCGCTGATGTTTTGCGAGAAGTGGTCCTCCTATACTCGTCGCGTAGTGCCTGGTCTTGCTCGGCGTTAGGGGATTAGCGGGGCAAAGGCGTAGGGCTGGTCTCCCGATTTCAGCGACACGAAACACGGTCTTCTTGTCTCTTCTACCGGAGTTATGCAGCGGGGGGCGTGAGGAGCACCTCTGGGGGGAAATCTGGTGGGGTCAATTTGCTGCGCTCGTCCTTCCGAGCTTTACGACACCAAACTCGATATCTCTAGCTTGTCTGGTTTCGGAGATATCTTGCGGAGAGGTGAGGTGAAGTCCTGCGTGGGAAAGCTGCCGGAGCTGATTTGTAGCGCTCGTTTTCCCGAATTCAACGATTCCAAGCTCGATGGGTCTATATTGTCTGGTTCCGGAATTATAATTGCGGGGGATGAGGTAAAATTGGGGGGGTTAGAAGGTTGCTGGCTACGAAAGTCCTGCTATCCCGTTTCCAGGAAGTCCAAACACGGGTGTACTGAGATTACTGGTTCTGGAGATCCCTCGAGTCTTTCTGGCGCTGGTGGTAGGCTGCTAAGGCTGGTCTGCAACGCGCTGCTGCGGAGCCTCTAGGGTCAGCTTTGGCCTATTACATAATAAACATTTAACATGTAAAACTTTCCAATATCGCATTATATTGTGTTCCATGCCTTGTACCTACCTAATTTTTTAATAATTATGATTTTGTTACATCATAAATGTAAATAAGAAGAATATTCCTTTTAATTTACTTTAAGTATTATTGGACATGATAACACAAATATTTGTAAAGAACAAGCTGGAAATAAGAAACCGGTATTCTCCGATAAAAAAAGAATGTCGGTTATGAACGAAACGTGTGAAATCTTTCAAATGGGCATAGACAACTTGTCTTGTGGTATGCTGAATACCATTTTTAGATAACGTATCTTCCAATGGTAGAAAGGTGCGTTAGCGTTTAGAATGTGGTATTACGTAACACGTTATTTCGAAGTTACTGCGTTGGTCATAGCGAATCAGGGCCCTATCCAGATACCAATAAGCCGCGATCGACGGACATCGTCCGCGGATGATGTCCGATAGTACAACCCGGTCACAATATCTGTGCACCTGACCTCATGACGTCATATCGGCGGTCTGGGTACGGTGTGAAAAAAAGTTTTTTCAAGAAATGTGGAGGTAAAAAAATAATACTTACCTTTTCAAATCAATTTATTATTGATGAAGGGTTTGTTATTAAAAAACAATAATTTTGATTACAAAAACATTTATTATTAAACTCAGTCACTATAAATTATTGACTCTATGCCTGACATTGTATCTTCCTCACTCTCACTTTCTGAACTCTCCGAACTATCTTCCCCTAGTGATATTAAAAGTTGTGTGATGTTGTCATCTGCTAGATGATCCTGTTCTCAGTATTCTCGCTGTAGTCTCTCCACGTGATTCACTTCTTTTTTCCAGTCAGCTGGCGTAATTGACTTAATCGCATTTTTTTAAGTTGTTCTATTTTCTTTTCCTATAGGTCAATGTTTTTATCTGCCACCCTTTGCTTTACCAAGTTCCATATATATTCGATAGGGATTAGGTCACAATGATAAGGTGGCAGACGCACAACTTCTTGGCCATGCTCTCGCATCAAATCGTCGACGACATATTTTTTCGGCGGCTTTGTTCTCAGTATAATGGGACACAATTCCCTCTTTGTCATTTTGTCATTAAATGGAATATTGTGTTCACGTAGCCAATTTTGCATGTCAGCTTTAAGAGCAGCACTAATGGGCGCTTTCACTGACTGCGTCGAATGGTAGGGTGCATTGTCTATGACAACTATACCGTTCGGCGGTAAATTTGGTATAAGCTTTTCACGGAGCCATTTTAGAAAATTGTTTGTGTCCATCTCTTTACTTTGACATTTATAAAGTAATTCTGCACCTTCAATGAATCCATTTTTTCCTCCAGCGTGTACAAGAATCCAACGTTGACCCGGATTTAAATTTTTCTTCACATTGCTGTCGGTATTATTTTGCCAGCATTTACTGACCGTATAGTGGGAATGGATCCACGTCTCGTTCAGGTAGGTAACCGGTTTTTATCAGCGCCAAGGTCATTATTCTCTTTCAAACGTAGCGAGCCCTCCATGCGGCGATGTCCGGCTTTTGTATCAATACACAACGGATATTATTACACTTTTTGAACTTGTAGTCCAATTTGTTAGTTAAAATATTTCTTAAATATGTTCTCCCACCTTAAAAATTTAGGTCTCTCTTAACTGCTGCCAGAATTTTCTTCAAAGTTGGGATTTCTGTTTTTACAGCATAAAAACTGATGATGATATTTCGTATTGCGCAAATGTCAAAATCATCTACTTCGATGCGTTTTTTGTACTGTTTACGCTTCTTACCCGGTGTCGATAATTTTGGTTCTGGGTGGGTTTCTAAATTATTACTAGTACTTGGAGTCGGACTAGCGCCCGGCGAAGTAGGTGGTTGTACTTTGGCTTCATTTTTAATTTTCATTAGAGTCCTCTTTGATATCCCAATTGCAGCACAGGTTCGTTTCACCACTTGGTCTACAGGTATGATGTACTGTTTATTTACTTTCTCAGATTCAAAAAACTTGAGCACTTTCAAGATTTAATTTCTTGTTTCGCTGTGTATTGTTTTTGCCCATGACTTCAGTTTAACAGCCACAACAATTTTAATAACAACCAAACCAGTCCAAACTTAACAGTAAACAGTCTAAACTTAACAATAAATATTAAAAAACAAAACAACAACAAAGCGAAAATATCAAAATTATCGGGACGTGTATCGGCAACGAAGATGCTAACCGTACTGTCGCACCGGGGAGTGCGCGGAGAGGTGACAGGGGAAGCGGGAGAGGCGCTGCATTCCAGCGAGGTGCACAAATGTTCTGACCGGGTTGTATGTTGGCAGCTTAAGTCACGTTCTAGTAAAGCGGTGGATTCGTCACTAAAACTTTCTAAGGCGATTGACGACCGACAAAGACGCACCCGGATGATGAGATGGAGGATATGTATGAGGGTTATAGACGGGCCATACATACCTACCTCCGAAATACACTTCCTTGTGGTCATTTATTTATTAATATGAACGCATTTGCAACATCTTAGATTATATATACACCTCCAGATTCCGTATTCAACTACAAAACGCAGCGCTAAATAAGCAGCCAAACTTTGAGCTAGTGTGGGTGAGCGCTGTCAGTCGTAGGTGTAATTACGTTCCACGTCTACGTCTGTGTAAGCGATGCGTCAAATACCATTGCATACAGCTGCCCCAAAATACTCGTAGGAGGAGTTATAAAGTATTTGATAATAAATATTTTCAAACATTTCATATAAAACGGTAATATTTGTTTATATGTGAATTTAAATAGATGAATTTACAAACACGAATATATTTTAATACATACTCGTAAGTTATATTATAAAATAACTAGCTGCTTCGCCCAGATCTACCTCATGCTATCGTAATATATATTATAGAGCTAATGACATATATATAGTATATACGTATTCTAGATACATATGTATATATTATATGTAAATAAAATTAATTAAAATAATAAAATAAAAATATTTATATTTTTAAAGATTTTTCCTTATTCAAATTGGCGTTTAGAAGGTAAATTGTTAAAAATATTATTAGTTTTCGCCACACAAAAGTCTATTTTTTACATATAGCTCTACTATCAGTTTGCCAATATTATTTTTGTAATAGCGGCGGTATGCATTGCTCAGGGTGATCGAAGTTGAAAAACTCAAATGAAGATGAAACTTCTTTTCTGACTACCAGCACACTGTAAGTATACACATTTTCTGAGCTATTATTCAGAAAATGTGTATACGTACAGTGTGATGTGCGTGTGCATTAATTCCTCTTTGTTTCGAAGTCTAATTTTTCTCCACTGCATAGGCTTTCTGTACAAGGTGTGCATTTGATATATAATACGATACGATTTGACTATAATACTCTTGAGAGGCTGATTGCTCAAATAAGTTACATAAATCTTTATCATTTTCGTCATTGTGATCTTCACTTGAACTTCGAAGAGCATTGATCTCTTCATCTTTTTCGTCAAATCTTCGTGATTTTGCGTAAAGTTTATTGCAATTATCGCTGAGGAACAATTAAGTAGATACTGCAATATCCTCCAGTAGCACACATTTACCAGTTTCAGTAATTTTCATATCCATGTAAGGGTGCAACCCAGATATTATCGATGGCTCGAGTTGGAGACTGAATCGACTCTCCTGTAGTTTTAAAGTCTAGCAACACTGAAGTCATAGACAAAATAATGCAGAGTCTGTGGTAAGTTTGGCTGTTGGCGGGAAAGCGAGCGTATCGAGCCATCGTGGGAACAAACGCTCGGTGGAGAGGGTCATTCGATCGCCAGCGCCTGAGCTGGATGAGCGGGTACAAGAGCAAAGTGTATATTGTGAAATTAGTGTAAGAAAAGTCAGTAAAATACAGTGCATGTAACCAAGTGGAGTTTCATTGGAGGGAAGTTTACATCTCAGAAGTGGGATTGAACCAAGGTACGTTTAGTGTAACTTTGAAAAACGCCCGCTTATACATAGGTACTTACATTATTATCATCTTCCTGCATGTTCTTGGTTAAGTATGGTTTATTATTCGAATGGATGAAATGGTAACGATTTTGCTAAAATGATTCGGTCGGGACTACCCCGAGACTATCCGATCGTTATAGCTTAATTGTTTACCGTATTGTTTCCGTGTTCAGATTCGTTAGATCGGGGCTACCCTCCGATAATGATATTTGAAACCGCGGACACGATATAAAACTTCGTTCAATTTGGATTGAATCTGTAGGACATTGACTACTTTGATTCGGTGATATAAAAAGATTTTGCTAGTGTGATTCGGTCGGGACTACACCGAGATTATCCGATCGTACTAGCTTAATCGGATAATAAATGTATTTTGTGGGTGTTGCGAGTTCGTTTGATCGGGGCTACCCTCCGATAACGATATTCGTAACTACCGACATAATGTTGAATTCCATATGGCCTGAATTGAATATAGGGTTCGAATATTAATACGGTTAGTTTAGAGTGTAGATTCAATAACATTTACCAATCAGAAGTTCCGTGATTCCCCTATATCTGTTGCTTCATTACGACAGCTACATAAAACGTAGTACAGTATGTCTGTAAACGAATTCATTTGATCGGAGCTACCCTCCGATAAAGTTATTCGGTACTACACGACTCTGTATCGTGTTTAATATTATTGAAATTTATGAAGTTTAAAAGATTGTGTTGCACGAGCTTGTCGGGATCACCCCGAGACTATCCGGTCGCGTCAACATAATTTGACAAAGTACAGTGACGATGTTTGAACTTGTTAGATCGGGGCTATTCTCCGAAAATTAATAGATTAAATGTCACCGTACACTAAAAAAAAATATACAATAATATCGGCACACGAATAAGCTGTTCAGTAAAAAGTCAAGACATTCCCGACAATTAAGTGACAAGGTAATATCCATTTTAGTTATTATCATTAATTACACAATTACCTTTTTAACTTCTGAAACAATATTTATTTTAAATGGCGTGTTTATTAATACTAGAAATTGTTTTCGAGTCTTAGAAAAATGTACGGTGAAGAGAGACTATTGGCGACACCTCATCGCGGAAAGGGCTCTGCGAGACACAGCCGTTCGCGCCGGCGGCGGCGGCGCTACATCTTACGCAGTCGCGGCTATTGCAGAGGGCGTAGCAGCAGTCGCGTTCGGGGCCTGCGCGAAAGGAAGCAAGTGTTGGAGCAACGCAGACGCAGCGTGGACGTTGGGCAGCGGGAGACCTGCAACGGGTCGACACAGGAGCCTTGGCGGATGGACGGGATCTTGGGGACAGCGGTTCCAGCTGCGATCATATGCACCTTCAAGGTTATGTATTACATCTTTTTCCGTTAAAGATCTCTTTAAGTTAATGCAGTCATAAGTCTGCGTCTCAACCGAAACCGGAGGCATAATCTAGTAACAAACTTGATTTCAAAATATCTTACCAGAATCTGATCCGTCCAGCAAGAATCCACGCATTGACTTTTGTCTCGGGAAGGTGAATGAATGTGCCTCTGTTTACGGTTCCGACGGAAATACAATACATTTCTCGATGTTTTTGCATGCTGGACGGACTGGCACAATACTTGGTATCAAAGTTAAACGCCATTCGTTTCTTCATAGACAGATTGGCAGGAAAAGCTAAGTAAATCTTTTCCGTGCGAACGAAGTTACGGTCAATCCTTAGAGAGAGTGCTGAGGCGGAAAGTCGGCTTTAACATGGTTCTAATGGTTTCTACGAGAAGCTTTCTCTACTAAATCAATGCGAAATTTTGGGTAAACGAGCCGTTAACTGTATCATTCATGGGTTGAATAATAAAAACTATTAAATCCAGCGCCTTAGTACTGCGCTGCACTAGGCCTGACCTTTTGTAGTTCTTAGTTAATAATATAATAATAAAACCTCTTTATTTCCTATAAACCTTAAAGTATGTAGTTACATTTTTTTTTTTTTTTTTATAATTTTATGTAGCTGTATATTTTTTTTTTAATGTCTAATATTACTTTATTATATTATAGGAACCCCTTAATAGGGTATAGGCCTCCTCCAATTTCTTCCATTTTTCTCTGTCCTGTGCTGTCTGTGTCCAGTTTTTCCCTGCCACGAATACTATGTCGTCCGCCCATCGTTTTTGTGGCCTACCCACGTTTCTTTTTCCCAGTGGACCGGTCCATTTCGTGCTTTTGAGAGTCCATCGCTGGTCTGTGCATCTCGCAACATGGCCAGCCCAGTTCCATTTTAGCTTTAGTGACTGTTGAACTGCATCTGTCAGTTTTATCTTGTTCCTTATTTCTTGACTTCTCGTTTTTTGAATTTTCCTTAGGCGTAGCATGCTTCTCTCCATTGCTCGTTGACAAGTTCTTATTTTGTTAATAATTTTGTTTGTAAACGTCCACGTCTGGGAGCCATAGGTCAAGCAGGGCAGAATACAAGTGTCCATGATGGTCTTTTTCAAATTAAGGTCGTAGTTACCTTTTAGTATTTCTTTGTGGGCCCAGTACTTGTTCCAGCTGCACGTTACTCGTCTGTTGACCTCGTCTTCGTTATTTGTTTTACGAAACGATATTTGCTTTCCTAAGTATACGTACTGCTCTACATACTCAAGTTCAACCCCGCTTAGCGTTATTTTTCCTTTTTTGCTGTTTGTCATTATTTTTGTTTTGCTTAGGTTCATATGTAAGCCTACATGTTTACTTTCTGTATTTAGTTGGGATATCATGTATTCTAACTTCTTATGAGTTTCAGCAAAGACTACGATATCGTCAGCAAATCTTAGATGTGTGAGACGTTCGTTGTTGATTGGGATGCCTTCACAGATCCAGTTCAATTTGGAAAATATGCACTGCAAGACAGCTATAAACAATTTTGGAGATAATGGGTCTCCCTGCCTGACACCTCGTGCTATTTTGATCTCATCGCCTCGAGATTCTAGCTTGACTCTGCTCACGCTATTCTGATATATGTTTTTCAGAGCTCTAATGATTATTGGATCTACGTTGCAGTTGTGTAGAGCTTGTAGTTCTTAGTTAGGAATAAAGAATTCTATCAGACCTCGTTTAGACACAAGAATATAGAACAGTTTTTATATATGGAAAATTCACTTAGGACAAACTCTAAATTCAGTTACATGAATTTGTCGTTGCTTTGCTTTAATCGTAGGGAAAGAGGGCACCGTTATCATAAATGTACCAAACCGTTAGTGAAGTTTTGATACTGTCACTAAATTGGACACAAAACCGAATATTGCAAATTTAAAAGTAGATGACCAATCTACGAATTGTAATACAGTGACGAAAATAAAGTCTATTTCAAATGCTAATCTAAACGATTCATTTATTATATGTATTGCAGTAAATGGTGCCTCTGGAAGCGTTCATAGGTTTAGGCAGTGAAGTAACGTTAGTAGAAAAATGTAGGGTCGCAATAATGAAGGTCTCTTGTGATGGTATACCGTCCACAATGAAAGGTTTTGGTAGTAAATTAGTCCAGTCCAAAGTATTGGTCTTGTTGAATCTGACAGGATTGCTTACTTGATAAAGCGATGCTTCTTGGTCAAACATATTCTGTACGATCACATATCGAGAGATTCCTACTCAATATTGTACCGATGAATCAATACGTGTTAGAATGATGAACACAGACTGTGAACGGTTAGTGTTAGGGCTGAAACCGAAACTAGTCTGAGCAGATATGTCCTGCTAGGTACTAAGATGGTAGGTAAGCCCAACTAGTACATAGTGCTCGGAGGTGTACATAATGCAAGAAATGGCCTTTTAAACGTTACCGTAACGTCTCGTGTCATTCCGTGCCGGCTCGAGGAAATCGAGCATTCTTGCCTCAAACTGGTTGATGTGTGCTTAATAAAAATCGGTGACACTGTGTCCGAAAATGACAAGTCAGGTTTTTCAAGACTATGAAAAGTGCTTCGTTTTCAATTTCAAGGACCTGAGATGCGCTGACTTTACAGAAATGAGCATCGAACCAAAAGATCGTTCTATTGTATATAGACCATACCGTCTTTCACGTCATGAAAAAGACAAAGTATGATAAGTGAAATGCTTGAAGCTGGAATTGTGAGGTAGCATTATGTACCCTAAAATCTACGCTGTGACAGAATTACAATTACTGAGAAACGTGCATGCCATTCGACAATTTTGAGGGCTGGTGAGCTATTTTATAAAATTTATTCACAATTTTGCCGAGCTGGCTTCACCACTCACAAAATTGAAAAAAAAATGACAAAGCAGGGATGGTTGCACGATCAAAACCAAGCATTTGATGCGGTAAGACCAGCTCTTGCTAATTACGATCATTTGGCAGAGACGGAGCTCCTTACGGACGGCAGTAGATTTGGTATAGGGGTATCTTAATGCAACGTTTGAAGTGTTCAAAGTCTCTACATCCTGTGGCATACTATAGTAGCCATACTAGCCCGAAAGAGAAAAACTTTCATTCTTCCGGGCTTGAGACTCTGGCAGTGGTGTGTGCTCTGAGTATATCTGGCTAGAAAAAGAGTTTAAAGTCGTAACTGACTCTAGTGCTCTTCGTTACACTTGGCAAAAACGTGACTCCGTAAAGCACGTTAGTACGTCACATTACAAAAATATATAGAACAGGTGCTAAAATTGTTAGTGCTGATGCGCTGTCGAGGAATCCAGTGGTTGAGATGGCCACTATAGATCAGTAATGATGATTGGTTACTTACTCTCCACTTAGATGATACAGAACTGGCTAGAATTCGTGACATAGTTAATAGTGACCTAAACTTTAAGGGCCTTGAATACATAAGAGAAAATTTTGTAGTATGAGATAATAAACTATACAAATGTCTCGAAGAAGGCAAGACTAATGTCAGATGGATAGTGCATAAAGAAGAGGTGGCAGGTGTGCAAGATGCAAGATTCAAGATTCAAGATTTATTTGCATAAAATAAAGGTACAAAACAGATATTAATAAAAATGAAGACCTTAACTGTACTTTGCCTTATCTAGGCGTGCAAATGTTATTGCATACATTATTCGAATTTAAATAATAACAAAATAAATTTAAAAATTTAATTAAAATTGCTAGTTATACATGCATGTGTCATATTAGTATTATATATCATTTCATTATACAAATATTAAAAATAATTATGGCCTATAATTATGGATATACAAACAAGATATAATTAAAAATTTCAAGTGTCAAAATTAACAATTAAGTCAGTTGCGGTTTAAATAAATCGGAGACAGAGTAGAAACATTTTTCTGAAAGCCAGATTATGAGGCTTCGCTTAAATCTACTAACCGGCAATTGTGTGATACGAGTATCTTCCGGGATCGCATTATATATCCATACGCACATTGCATAACAATTCTTGGAATAGATTGTAGTTTTCAGTACATGTGGTAAAACATGTGAAACATCCTATTAGGATTCCTTGTAATCCGAGGATAAATATCTCGGGCAGTTTTAAAATCTTATGGATGATATCTTACATAATTTGCTGCTTCCAGTATATAAATGCAAGGCAAAGTTAAGATTTTAAGATTTTTAAACAGGGGTTTACATGATTCCCAAGGCAGTAATGAATACAATTACTATAAATGTGATTAGGGTAATCTTTTCTGTACTTTTAGGACTCCTAACCGATTAGTAAGTGATATGGTACTTGTTTCACCTCGCATGCCTTCAAAAGGTTAGATAGAAGAATCAATTATATTTTAAACGCTGTTTAGAGCCCAAGATCTTATTGACAGGTGGAAATATACAATAGGACTATTTTGGACTCTCTGACGGCACAGGATTCGAAGGGCGATGAAAAGGACTAGGACAATAAACTAGGAAAAATACAACAGGGTCTTAATAATGTGCGAAATAAATAGGTAGGGCACCGGCCGGGGCATAGAAATAATGTATCCTGGCCTGGGAGATGTTTGGCACAATGATGAATAGCGAGCCTAAAACATCACCAACACGAGTTTATAGTCGATATTTGATCAAAACAGCAAAAAGGTTTTCAAAATGATGGTAAAAGTACCAAGCTCCTAACAACATGTGAGAGGCCATTTCGAGTCATGAAGATGTTAGGGAGGATCACTATAAAAAGGTCCCTATCTGGAAATCGAGGGATTACAAAGTAAGCGCAATACTACAATAGCATTGGATCGGATGCATCCATGAACACACAAATCATCCTTAGAATTGGGTACAGTTGACTTTTTGGTTGAGTTGTATTTTTGTTTTTGACATTGAATTAATCTTATTTATATTGTTTTTAATTAATTTTAGGGTAGGTTAACTGGCTACTTGGTTGACTATGACTATACCAAAATTATTATGGTATTAGACATTAAGTGCCGGTTAATTGTATTTTAATATAATTTAATTTTATAATGTGTTCTAATTATTTTTTTTTATTTTTTTTGCTAGGCTAAGTTGAATTAATTGTATTGACAATAAGTGATAATTTTAAATTTTTATTGCATTGTTATTTTATATCATTATTTCTTTCTGTACAACTTTAATTTTTAATTTTTGATTGACTGATGTAATTGGCGTTGTGTGCCGTTTTAGTTAATAAATAAATAAAAAAAAAAAATAAAAAAAAAAAAAAAATTGACGATTGTGAGGAGATAGCAACTTGGGAGCATAACAGTAATAATTAATAAAATGTTTCGTTTTTAATTGTACCTTAACTACGTTATTTGACGAGTTTGTTTAAATGAGTTTTCGGCATAATGATTTAGTAACTTGGGAGGATACACACATAGATTTATTATATTTTTACGCAGTACAGTTTTAAAGGACGTCGTCGATGAACGTCAAACTTGTTGAGTTAGAATTGTATACATCTGATGTTTATAAAAATTCGTAAATTGTGTAAATTAGCTGAATTACTACTTATTAATAATATTATATCTAAATGTTAAGGGAACTGTAATTAATATATTTTTTAGCAAATGCGACACTAAAATACTACCTCGTTTAATTTGTAGCGAGAGGCGTAGCATCCTCTTGATTTCTGATAGGCTATTTTGAAGTGACGGGTAGTATCTTGTTTCTGACTGGTTATGAAGTTTGGTGGGAGCAGTAATAGTAGTGGAACAGTCTCTTGGCGGCCGACATTGCTTTATAAGCCAATATCTGAGATTGCCGAGCCCACATTCTGGTCGAGGACCTAGTTCGACGTGTAATTGTTTCCATACGATAACACTCAGGTTCCTCAGGATAATCTCCTGAGTTCAGTGCGCGCGACAGGTGTTCGGTTGGGTGGGAGATCGTTCTCCGCGGTAGCCTTGAGACTCCACCCACACTTCGCTCACCCCTCAAATCGGAGGTTTTCCATGAAACCGTTGTCTCGCTCTCGTACGGTTGCATAGTGGTCGTAGGTCCACTCCGGCGTGATCCTCCCACCGTGCCTCACCCCCGCACATCGAGACTACGTGCTCGGAAATCAGCGCTTACCATCCTACGTAAGCACAGTGCTAGATCGTAGAGCAGATTCTGGCTAGGGGTTTTGTCATAAAACCTCAGCCCAGAATCATTTTTGACTTTGTATTTCGAAATAATCGTTGCTAGTCCACGTGTACGCTGGTTGCGAGGCTTCCGTGTGCGGTCACCCTGCTGGGCTTTCATAAAAAGATTCCACCTGGTTGGGGACGCACCGCCTCTACGGAGTCTGTAACTAGTATTACGGAAAACACTACACTAAATTTCATCAACATCGTTTATCTTCACAACCACTCTTATAGTGAAAGTGAATTACTATGGCTAATGTGGATAGAAGGCTGCCTCGTAAGGGGCCCGACTCTTCCAAAAGCTTACGCCGCGCGTTTGCATCTTCAATAGATACGAGTAGTATTACAGCAGCAGACAGGACAAACATTAGTCAAACTACTTGCGCGGACGTGAAAGATTCGAGTATTAGGGCGAATCCGACCACGCGTTAGTACATTGATAAAGCTGAGACGAAAGGTCAAGGACTCGCTTCGATGGGGGATGTACCTCCCATTCGAAGGGATACCGATGCCACGGATCAGAGTACCTCATTAGTTAGGCCAGGTAGTACTGACACTACTACTGCTAGTTACCTAGGCCCCAAACCACATCAGTATCATTAAGCCAATCGAATCTTCCAACCTAGGGCTCGCGATTGGCGGACTTGAGTGTCCGACGCAACGCGAAACCACACGGAGGCATCCGGGCAGAGGCGCCCAAAAGAAGAGGCGCAACTCCTCTGATGAGGATCAGGGAGGTGACGAGTAGAGGCTGAAGCAAAAGACCTCCATCACCCCTGAAATGTCATCATCATCATATTACGCCCTTCTCGAAAGATTCAACGATGAGGAAAAAAAGGAGCTCTACTCAATAAACGAACTCCTATACATACCGAATGTGCGAATTGAGGGCTGGGCACCGAGATCTGGTACAGTACCGCAATGCCACCGCTGCCAGATGTTTGAACACACATCTGGTGGGTGTCACCTTGTGTGTTAAGTGTTAATGTCACTCTCGCTGTGTTAAGTGTGCTGAAGAGCACTTCGCAGCAGATTGCAACAAAGACCCCAATGCCCCACCGAAATGCACTAACTGCAAAGGTTAACACGTGGCCAGCAGCAGGAAATGCCCCCACTACTTGCGCGAGGCCAGAAGATAGATAGATAGATAGATAAATAGATAAACTCTTTATTGAACACCTTAAACTAAAACAAAAATTTAAAAATATTTAGCTTATATTGGTGAACAATAGGCGGCCTTATCGCTCAAAGCGATCTCTTCCAGACAACCTTTGGATGGAGAGGAGCAAGTTTTGACAAGGGATGGCGGTGTACAATATAGTTCATAGTAATTATATTTAAAAATATCTACAATATTATATACAATATAGCTATTAAATATGTTCTTACACAATACAGAAGAAGGGGGATAAGGGTACAGAGACCCTTTCCAAGAGCTGACCTACGTGTTAACCAACAACAACAACAACAATAACCACAACATCAAATACAGGCGGACCAACATCACGCTATCAGTGTGCCCCTCCAGCATTAGAAAGAAAGGAACATTCCCGCATACCGCAAAATATTATGTGGCCTGCCTTGCTGGTGCAGCCCTCAATACTAACTCCTGATGCCAACATGTCAATCAATAGAGGCGAACCGCTACCTCAAAAAAAGAGGAACAGAAGGCGAAGGAATAAGCGCGCTAGAACTCAATCTGCCAACGGCAGCGTCCACACCCATAGCACCAGTAGAACCACAAACAGCAACAACCCACCTAAGGAGGGAAGATCTCCGGCACCCCTTGCCCGCGTTTGTACCCATCCAGGTAGAGCGCAGAGGTGGGTTTGCGGGTACTGGCACCCCGGTGTGCCCTGAACCGCTGAGAGCTGTCAGTGCCCCAGCAATATCAACACGTCAACAGATGGTGATTGATGAACAGCCAAGACAAGCAGCGCAACATCACCAGCAAAAACAACAACAGAGACAGCAACAACATCCAAGAGGTGGGACCTACTAACCCCTCCTCAATGTTCAAGAAGGACAAATGCCTCCTTCGCAATCATACTTACCAGCAGGCAGCGGTGGGAACCCCATGTTTTTAATATTGGGGATCCTGACGGAAATGCTCGTCTCCAAGGCCGCAGGGGAGACCTCCAAGAAGCGGTTAGGAAAGGTTGAGTATTTTTTACCCGGGTTCAGTATGGATGTTAATCTTCGCATTCTATATTGGAACCCAGGCGGAATCACCGGGAAAATCAAAGAACTTCGTACACTCGTCCAGTCGCAGGACATTCACATAATCCTACTGGGCGAGACGAAATTAAGACCAGAAAAAGATCTTAAGATCGCCAATTACTTAGCTCCGTCCTATGTTTGTGTACAAAACATTTTTGAAAATAAAAATTAATAACTTAATATTTTTAAGCAGGAAATTTCAATCTGTAGCTTGGTTTAGATATTTGTCTAAACTTACTTCAAAAATATCTATGAGTGGATATTTTTTTCATGATAATATATAACAAATGCCGTGACTAATTTATTTAATTAATCATCAATGCTTAAGAAAAGTCACCTTAACCTTTTAGCCTAGCCTTTTATTCATAAAAGTAAGGTTTAAGTCAAAAGTCCCCAGGGAGTTATATATTCTTACTGCTAAACAATGCTAAAAATCAATGTATTAGATCTATTAAAGTATTAAAACTCCATACGCCTATTGTTTACTATTAAGGTATCAAGAAATTAAGTAATAAACTACCTATATACTAATGTTGTTATACCTAGACATTAATCCGTATTAAACGTTTCTAAAAATATTTATGTTTTATTTCCTTACCAATGCCATCTAGAGGCGAGTTGCTGAACTAAAGAGACAAGCGTGATATTTCAAAAAGTCAATAAAAGTTCTGCTATTCATCCATAGATGCCAAATCAACTTATGCAATTATAATTATTTAACCAATGCCATCTACAGGCGAGTTGCAGACCTAAAGAGACAAGCGTGATATTTCAGTCATTAAAAGTTCTGCTATTCATCGAAAGATGGAGTCGGAGTGGTGGGTGTTAGGTTATTTTTGTTACGGAATTTCTGGATTCGGTCTCCACGCTCAAGGCACGCGATAGAAGCTACGCAATAGCTTAAAAACTCTCCTACTTAATACTTCAATATACACAAATGTATTTATCTGGCAGTACTATTTAAGTATCAGTGCCTTTAGAAAAAAATATTAGTACAATCATCCCTATAAAACTCCTTTTTCATAGTAAGTGTATTATTTTATGTGTGAACCGTATCGGTTTCATACCTAAAACAACTTTATAGATTCTTTTTCAGTAATAACACGTCAGTTTGTATTATACTGGTAAGAAATATATACATTTTTCGTGTATTCATCCATAAACAAGAATATAACAGATGAAAAAAAAAATTCATAAAAACAAATGATAATAATGGCAATTAAAGCGAGTACAAACACTCTTTTAATATATTATTCCTTGTGGGACACTCACGGTCTCGCACGTTGAAAAGAACTATAGTTCTTAAGAAATAACTAATTTATGTAAATGATACTTTGTATAATATTTCATAAACATTACGCCTTGTAGGTAGTCTGTGGCATCGTCAGATTATTCATTTTCCGTGACGTAGACTAAACTGTGTAATATGCGTCGAAGAACGCATCCTTTGTGTCAGTTTGACAGTTGTTAACAGTGACAGTTCTGGTGTCAATTGTTAAACGAACTTCTTCATTGAAGAAAGAATAAGAAGAAGCAAGCTCATCGAGATGCTTGTAAATAACACCAAGATTTTATAAATTTGCTTATATGCTTATAAATAGCAGGAAAGCATTACCTAAAATGACCCGAGACGCGGGTCAGGATACAAAGTACTTAATTCGTTTTTTGGTGAGCTATCCTTCAGCAGTGACATTGACATAAAAAAAATCATACATCTCCCTCGCCAGCTGCTGAGAGTGCTGCCTAGTTATCAAAATAACTTAATCTAGAAATAACAAATATGTGATTTCTACTTAACTATTGTGAGTTTATATGCACCTTCCCCACGAAATTATGTAACTAAAGTTTATGTGTAACTGCCTAATTTACAGTAATTATGCTGTTATTTTCCAGATGTTCTGGGCTTCTTTGACATCATCACAGGAATCAAAAATACCGGGTTATAACTATTCAATAACAAGAAAAGTATATTTATTTATGGACTTTCTCAATAATGCAATTATTTAGACAATTTGCGTTTACTATGTTGCTAGAATTAAAGGATTTTTTGTGTTTGTTTCTTGACATAACCCTTTGGTTAAGCTATTTGCAACCATACGATTGTTGTGAAGGTGTTAGGAGAGATATGTTAAGGAAAGAATGGTATGTACTTACAGGAAGTCGGGTGACTCTGGATCTAATGGGGGCTGATGACTTTAAGAGTCCTCTGTATATAGCGTCCGGCTGTGGACTGCGTGCTGAGCGGTTCTGGGTCACTTGTAGGTGTAATGTTTGTGAATTTAGTTTATCGCGCACTCGCGTACACGGGGCTGACGCGTAAACAAGGGCTGATTAGCGGTCACTCGCGGCGACGTTAACTTGGTGACTTGGGCTGATTTGAGCTGATGATGTGTGCGGCCGTGCCTGCACATACTAGAGGTCACTCTGGGCTGACGCGTAACGCGAAGGTTTGAGCTGATCACGGGTGCCGATAAAGTGGCGGCGTTTCCCATGCGGCGCGGGGGGCGCGGAGCGGTAAGCGTTCGCTCGCAGCGACGGTAAATTCGTGACTGGCGCTGGCCCGTTTAGCCGCTTGCTCGGAGTTTAGACAGCTGCCGGACAGCGGCGGCGGGACGCGCGGGGGGGGGGTCCTCGAAGTGACGTCGCGTTGGCGCGAACACCCTTCTAGGCAAATACAGTGATAAAAGTTCTAGAAATATTAAAAATATATATTATCATTTCAGTGTTACCATCACGTCAGTCGCTTGCTCTTTCTAGTATAATGTCATAGATAATGTGTTTTTTATAAGTATATTGTTAACCTGACAACCTTGTCGAGTGTGTGTCAAAAAAGTCTACTACATATAATGTATGCATGCAAGTACACTGTAAGTATTTTGAGCGCTTGTGTAGTAGTGCTTTCAACATGCTGGTAGAGTTTTTATCTATTGTTTTACAAATTGAGTTTATTTTAGCATGAATAATATGAGATAGTGCGTAAAACTCTCAATTGTTCTTGTTATTCTGCTAATACTAAACCTATGCAAAAAATTTAGATTAGCCAAGACTTATCTAGTTTTATATTTTATCATAGTTTTGAGTTTATTTCAAAATCTTGAGTTTGAATTTTTTCTTACAATATTTCAAATATTTTGTACCTATAAAAAATATTGAATTTTTTAAATTTCTTCATTAGTATAAGTGTCAGAAAAAAACTTTAAATTACTTGATGGAAAAGGTACATATTTTCCATTAATATTTGAAATATTCAGAGTTAAAAAATTTTCTATGTGAACGCTAATCTTTGTAGGTAACTTCTTAATATTGTATGAAAAATATTCAATATACAGATTTCTGGAAACAGTACTGAGTTTCTATAAGAAAATTAATTCTACATGCTATGATATAGTAATATAGGTTCTAAAAAAGTTAGTTTGCTTTATATATTTTTTTTTTTTTTTGTTCTGTGTTTATCTGCGACCAGTCTTTTAACTTTTAACAGGTGATTTGCTGGCAAGTAGTCATGTAGGAGTAGTACTCCACCGAGTGTCTCTCCTTTTCGTCAATTTCAATCATTTACCTTTGATAGGTCTATGATGTGTCGTCTTTTTAGCCTCTTAGGATAATTTATAATGGTCAATTGTAATGCCAGGTGGTTGGGGTGTTTACTAAGCCGTTTCTTGTACTTTGTCGAATATTTTTTTTATTTTGTCATTCACCGTGTTGGCTCATAGTTCACTGTGCAACTCAAGGGTTTTTAAAAACCATGGAGCATTTGATTAAGTTCTCAGGATGCCATTTTGAGCCCTCTGTATCATTTGGACATTGGAGTTGCATGCTGAGCCCCAGAGTTGTTGTCCGTAAGTCCAGATAGGTTTTAGTACAACATTGTATATGAGGAACTTGTTATCTGTGCTTAGCACCGAGTTCCTTCCAAGCAACCAATGTAGATTTCGGTATCAGAGGTTAAGTTCATCTTCTGTAGGTGTTTTCTCCGGGTGAGTCTACGATCCAGATGCATTCCCAAATATTTCAGTGTCGTGTGGTAATATGTTTTCACCTAGTTTAACGGACGGACAGTTTCCCTGGCGAAGAGTGAATATGGTTTGGGTAGATTTGGAGGCACTGGCTTTGATTCTCCATTTCTGTAGCTACATTGCTATTTTATATTGTCCATCTTGGAGGAGCTGGGATGCTTTTAGTGGATCCTTACTGATGGCAAGGATGGCAGTATCATCTGCAAATGTTGCAGTTACTACTCCAGAAGTTTCAGGTAGGTCTGATGTAAAGATGGTGTATAGAACTGGACCTAACACCGATCCCTGAGGCACACCCGCTTGTTTGTCGTAGAAGCTTGATGTGTACTCGCCATCCTTGACATATAGAATATTCTCTCCGATATGTACGACTTTAATATACCAAAGTAAGAGTGTGATAGTAGGCTCCTGATTTTACAAATCAAACCTTGATGCCAAACTCTATCGAAAGCTTTTTCTATATCAAGGAAAGCTGATGAGCAGTATTCCTTGAGTTCTAGGGATCTTCTTATTTGATCGACGACTCTGTGTACTTGTTCGACAGTGCCATGTTCTTGTCGGAACCCAAATTGATGCTCAGGAATTATCGTTTGTTCAGATAGAGTTACAAGTATGCGCGAGAGCAGTATTTTTTCGAACAATTTTGAGAGGACTGGTAAGCTGATGGTTTTCCAACCTTGTGGATCATTATGATTTCAGAGATCTTCCAAATGCTCGGATAACGGCCAACCCTCAGTATGCCGTTAAATAGTATTGTAAGAAAAACTATTACTTTTTTAGGCAGTTGGACAAGAATTTCTTTGGTAATTTCGTCAAACCCAGGTGCTTTTTTGCTATCTAGTTTCTTTAGGTATTTACCGATTTATTTGGGATTTGTGGGCTTTAGAGGAAGATGCAGTTGAAGTTCTTGGTTTAGGATAGCATCAATTTCCGAGTCATCATTATTTATACCTTCATTAGTCTTGAAAACGATGGCTAAGTGATTCGTTATGCTGTTCTAGCCCATTTGCTATTTTGCAATCTGAGGGGTGGTCGGGTTCTTTAAGGTTGGTTTAATTTAGAAGTTGCCTTCCATAGGGAGTAGTTAGTTGATCTTGCCGCTGTCAGTGATTCCAATTTCAGAGCAAGTGTCGTATTTTTAGCATTGTGAATGAGTTTTCGGAGTTCCACTATCGCTTTGTTGAAAGCTTTTTTGTCTTCTTTATGTCTGCTGCAATGCCAAACTCTCCGAAGTCTTCTTTTTACCAGAGTTTTAGATCGTATTTCCAGCGATATACAGTTATGTATGGTTGGGCAGGCTTGCATATATGGAGTGGTAGACCAGCAAGAAACTTGAATTAGGTTTGTGAGCTGAGTGGCAGCAGCCTCAATGCCTTCTGGGGTTTTAAGAGCGATCTATAGTTCCAGTTTCTTATCAATTATTTCTCAAAATGCATCATAATCAGCGTTTTTGTTGTATAATCTCTGAGGTGTCCCATATTCAAGTAGTGCTGTGCTCATATTCAACAGTACTGGAGTATAGTTTGACGATCCATCAAAACATGGTTTAGTTATGGCATCATATTGTGACATTCCTTTACATATGAAAAAGTCTATTACGTCAGGTAGTTTGTTCATATCAGCAGGCCAGTGTGTAGGTTCTTTAGTAGATTGTGTTATTAGTCTGTTGTTGTCAATGGCTAGCTTAAGGTGTCTACCTCTCGTGGTTATTAGCCTTGATTCCCAGTGAGGATGTTTGCAATGCCAATCGCCTCCAGCAACAAATCTAGGGCCGAATGTTCTGAAATAGTGTGTCAATTTTGTTTCTTTTATTTTATGGTGGGCAGTAAACTGAGGACACACTAAGGGTTCCCGTTTCCTCAACCTTCAAAGTCCTTCAACCGCAACTGTCGTCGCCTGTATATGCTCAGTTTGATATTGAGCTAGTTCACAATGTTATATTGATGACCTTATAATTACGGCTGACCCACCATAACCATAGTCGGATGTGAGATAGAACGTGTCTGTGAGGTAACTTGTGTAGAGGTGGAAAAACATCTAGTTTTGTGTGTATATCGACAACCATATGGTAAAGAGAATAAATAAAATTTTAAAAATTTTATGGATACAATGGAATCAATTTTAAAGAAAATCTCTAAATGTAACAAACAAATCTATATCTGTGGTGACTTCAACATCAATCTGTTAACAGATTCATCAGATAAAACAAACCTAATTGCACTGTTTAAATCATTCCATTTGAATTATTTATTCTTTGAGCCCACTAGAATAACTGACCATTCAGCTACCTTCATAGACAATATTTATTCAAATTGTAAGGCTAAGGAAACTATAATTATGACTGGTGTTAGGTCTGATCACAAGGGCCTTGCGATAAAATTTAATGGCAATAAAAACATTAAAAAGATGATAATCGAAATAGGCCGTTAACAACTAGTAGGCTCGGAAAGCTTCAGCAAAATATTGAAGTTAAACTTTGCATCGCGAATCTTTCGGAAGATAACCCTAACGATTATTATTATAGTTTTATCAACCAGAAACGGGTAAAGTAAAAAAATATAACAAATGCACAAATTAATTATTAACAATCAAATTATTAAAGTTAACAAATTTACATACTGACAAAACACTAATTTACATAACACCAAATAATGCAACTGAGAGATCACTGAATGTCTGTCGCCTCCGACCATCGATGGAAAAGTGACGAGGCCCGCCGCTCTTCACCTTCAGCTCTGGTCATCCCCTCCAACTCAGGCGATGTGGCGCGAAGTGCTGTGATTGGCTGGCCCTGTCACGCGATTGGCTAGCCCCGCCCCCTTGTTGTTCAAATGTCTTCTAACACGGCCGTTCCTGACCGCGAGACGTCCTCGTCCGCCGTAATATGGTTGGTCGAGAGCGCATGATTCTCGTTGGCCAAGTGTTCATCGGTGGTGTTCTCATCGAGATTTTGAGTAGGTTCGTCGGCTTCCTGGTCACCTGAGGGTTTGTAAAATAAAAGATATAACAAAATGTATACGCACAGGACGCACTTTTAACACTCTACTAAAGCTCCACAAGAGCACAGACAAGACTTATGTCCTCAATCCAAAAGTACGCTCAGTTGCCAACATAGGCAAATAGTTTAGATCGGAGCAGATTTTGTATGGCATTTACAGTGAAATATTCACTCAAACTATTATCTACAACTGAGCACCTTTCGAATATGGGCGGATTCGGTAGATTTACCTGCGCTGTAAGCGTGCTGTTCTGGGTGAAGTGGCGCGGTAATGAGAACTGTGTCTCTGATGTACCTATCACAGAGCCTCTCCAGGGTTTTCAGGAGAAAAGACGTAAGACTTATCGGTCTATAAGCCTTTGCTTCTGTGTAGTCACTCTTACCCGGCTTTGGTATAAACAAGACCTTAACCTCTCTCCACCCTTTGGGCATGAATCTGTGCGCCAGACATGCCTTGAAGATAGCACTCAATGTCTCGTTTATATGATATTCACTCCATTGTAGGAGTCCTGGGAATATCCCGTCCAAACCTGGCGTTTTGTACGGTGTGAATGTGTTGATTGCCCAGTTTAGTCTCTCTCCTGTAACAACAGTCTGTGCAACAGCCCAGTCTGTCGCTGTAGGTGGTGCCATGGGGTGTTCTGTCCAAACATTTGAGTCTGATATTAGACACCCAGGAAAGTGTGTTTTCAGAAGTATTGTATAGGTTTCTGTTATAGTTTTAGTAAACGTATTGTCGCTTTTCTTTATGGAGCCGATGTCGCGGTTCGGGTTACTAGCGAGTATTTTCCTAACCCTATTCGCTTGTCCATTCGACTTGATGCTGGTGTTGTAGTTTTTCCATGACCTGCGTGACCTGGACCGTATATTTTTCTTATATTTAGCCTTGGCTATTCTATAGTTGTCCCAGTCCTCGTCCATGCATGTATTCATGGCTCTATTGAACAGCTTGCGTACCTTCCGCCTCTGTCGTTCCAGTGCTTTGGTCCACCCCTGATTGCCTCCCCCAGCGTTTGGCAAAGAGAGGGGGCATGCGCTTTCAAAACTCATAGTGAGACTGTACGTGAGTTGTTCAACAGTTTTCTCTATTTCTTCTATGTTTACTAGTTGCGTGTTCGCACTTACTGTGTTCATGTTTTGTTCAAGGGACCTAGTGAAGATCGTCTTGTCGGTCCTGCGGGGGGTGCGGATTGGTGTTAGTATCTGTTTGCTTATTTTTAGTTCATACCTGATCCACCTGTGGTCGGAGCCGGAGTATTCGCCTGATACTTCCCAGTTCTCTATGAGGTTTGTATTACCTGAGACCAAGGTGAGGTTGATGATAGTACGGCTGCGTTGTCTAACAAAAGTTGGTTCCGCGCCTGTATTTGCTATAAGGAGATTTGTAGTAAATAAAAAGTTTACCAGGTCCTCCCCTCTGCTGTTTGACGTGGGCATACCCCATATAGGGTGATGGGCGTTTGTGTCTGCTGATATTACTAGTTTGAAGTCATTGAGCTCGCAGTATCTTACCAGGTCCGCAACGTCTTTCGATGTGATCTCCTCGTCGCCGGGCATGTAGGCTGACGCGACGATCACGTCCCCAGCTTCCTCCCCGAGAACACCCCGGAGCCTGGCAGTAGCCAAGTCTCTGGAACAGAACTCGGTTAGAGGCAATGAAGCAATGTTGCTTGGTACATATATACATGCTCGAATGTTGTTTTTGGAGGTGTTGTCATATATTAACTTACCCCTCAGATTATTGAGACCACACACACGCCCCGCCCTGATCCACGGCTCCTGGATCAAGGCCATGGTCTCCTCGCTGTCATCCCCCAGCACTCTGCGCAGGTTAGCCGTTGCAGTGAGGCTGTGCTGGAGGTTTGTCTGGATGACCTTACAAATCATGGAGGATTGGGTCGCCATCATTCAAGCTACCCTCCTCTTCTGACTCAGCCGTGTTGGCCCCGTTTGGATCCCTCCACTCTCCTCTGGTAGGGGGGTCAGGATCCACACTCATATCCTCCGTCGTCTTTGAGGACGATGGTTTGGGCGATGAGTGTGACAGCTCGTCTGGAGTTTCCCCCGTCTTGCCGTCTGGAGCCAGCATGGTATCCAGCTTGTCTGCCGGTGTGGGCTTGCTTGCTGGTGCAGGTGGTTCGTCCTGAAGAGACCCGTTCGCTACATAGAATCGAACGTAGACATTCCCCAGGTTGAAGGCTAGCCTCCGTCCTTTCTCTACGAGTGTAGGTATAAGGGGTTCGGGAATCCCCAACGTGAGGAACATCGTGTCGTCTCCGTGTATGCTATGCGCGAACAGTCTCCAGGTGTTCACCTGGGCCCACTTGTTCTGATCCGCCAGAATCAAGCTCGTGTCTTCGACAGAGCTATCACATTCCGGGATGAACAGTGCTGCTCTTACTACTCGGGTTAAATCTCCCTGTCGTTTGACAGTGAGTTTAACCCCTGAGTCAGCTGAAAGACTGCTAACTGCCTTGTTGAGCCACCGTAGTGAAGCATCATCCTCACACCACAGCTTCAGGGCTCCATCTGCAATGATGGGCTTCCCTCTGAAGCAGGGGGAGAATGTGATGTTAGGATCTTTAACATCAGCTAGAATCCTGTTGACCAGGTACTTCTTCACTTTGGTGGCTTGCTCTTCTTTCAGCTCTTGGCTTTCCCCCGTCACCGCTACGCATAGCTCATTCTGAGCAATGTCTGCGTAGATGGTCAGGGTGCGCCGTGAGCTGTCCAGT
Source organism: Selenia dentaria (assembly GCA_917880725.1). Classification (NCBI taxonomy): domain Eukaryota; kingdom Metazoa; phylum Arthropoda; class Insecta; order Lepidoptera; family Geometridae; genus Selenia; species Selenia dentaria. Next base: position 11,527,893 of record OU862877.1, on the reverse strand, counting down.
TTCGGTCTTTTGTGTTCACCTCTAGGTGACACCGTGTCATCCAACCGGGTAGGCTTGCCGGGCTCAGTGCGGGGAGGGGCCTGTGCAGATTTCGAAATGGCCACTGCCCCACGCCTCTGGCGATTGTACCGGTTGCTGTGTTTAGGGTGCGACCACTTGCTCTGGACCCCTGAAGGTCCTGGTTCTGCCGTAAGTGGTGCTCCAGTCTTCAGTGGTTTGGCAGGTGGTGCGGTGCTGTGTCCTGCTTTTTTAAAGAAGTAGCTCGGGCCAGGTGCGCCGTTACTGGCATCTCCAGTCGTCTGCTTCTGTCCTTCCGGATGGTCTCCTGCCTTGGGGACTCCAGCCTGAGGCTTAAGTCCCGTTAGGCTAGATCCCGTACCGGTGTTTTCAGCTTCTGACCTTTGACTAGCCAGTCGCGCTTCGGCCTTTTGCTGCTTCTTTAGCTTCTGCCTCAGTCGGTTTCTTTGGTTTTTGCTTAGAGTCTCTGGGAATCCAGCCTCTGGCTTAAGTCCCTTAGCGTTAGCGTGGGGGAATCCAGCTTCTGGCTTAAGTCCCTTAGCGTTAGCATGGGTGAATCCAGCCTTCGGCTTAAGTCCCTTGGCGTCAGCATGGGGGAATCCAGCCTTCGGCTTAAGTCCCTGTTGCTTGTCTCTTGCTTTTTTGCCCTTCGGTCCAACAACCGTCCAGGCAGAGGTGCAGGGCTCCGGGGCCGACATGGCCGCAACGAGCTCCTTCACCGCTTCACCTAAACCCGTGGGGGTTTGCTCACCTCTCTCTACTTCCACATCGTGCAATACTTTGCCCCCCCCAGAAAACGTGGGGCAGCCCGAGCTATGCTCAGGGAGGGATTCTCCGGGTAAACCGGTACCCTCCTGGGGTAGTTCACTGTTTGAGTTTGCAGCCATAGTGTGGTCGGATTTTTATACAGGGGTTTCCTTCCCCCGGCCAGTTTATCGGTTTTGTGTATGTTCCCTCGCCCATTCCGCCCATGATCCGGGTCTAGCTACGAAAGTAGCCCGTCCCATTTCACAGGCGGCGCAGGAGCTGGATATATCACTTGGGCGCCGATGATTCGCCTTCGCACTGCATACTTGGCTATTATGGTCACGAGGTAGATGTTATAGGCGGGCTCGTTGGGGACCATAACATTGCCCGGGGAGGACGACCCACAAAGATGTTAGTATGTGGGCCCAGCCCTAGACCACGGCGGCAGTCTAAAGATGGCGTGGACGTGTATGAAGCACTTGTTGGTGCGCGCCTGTAGTCTAGATCCGCACTTCTAGACGTACGCAGCTGGCATTACTTAGCATTTTATAGAGGCATGTTCTTTGGCCTTGAACATACCCCACTAAGACCAAAACCAACCCGTTCCTCCCCAACCAATACTCACTAGCAAAGAAAGCAGCACACGTGTCCGGTGTCCACTCTCCTCGCCATGGTACCATGTATTCAGAGGCAGCCTTCGTACGTTTTCCATAAGAACCAGATTGTAGCTCTAGCTCATACCGATGATGCGGTAGAGTTTTCACCACCCTATATGTGCCACGCATGCCAGAGTCTAATTTTCCTGTGCTATGTGAACTTTTGATTACAAAAGCTAAATCCCCCTCTTTGAACAATCGTGGTTCATGTCGTCCCACGTTAACATGCGCGTCTTGACTTTGTTGGTTAGCAGTTAAAAGTTCAGAACATCGCTGTCTTTTCAATGCAAGCAAGGCTTCTCTGTTCGGGGAGGAGTTATCTGCGGCCACATCACGCACTAGCGATCGAATAATTGGCGTCGAAGCCTCAATACCGACGAAAAGCTGAAGAGGGGACGTTTGTGTAGTTTTATGTTTAATGGTGTTAAGTATAAGCTGAATTTTCCACAAGACATCAGACCAGTTACATATGTTGTTATTTACTTCAATGCGCAACATATTTAGCACCGTCTGGCAGTAACGTTCGGCCCGACCATTTTCATGATGCATTTCTGGTGTTATAAAATGAGTGGTACACCCAAGGTTTGTAACAAGACTTTGAAAACTTGAGCTTTCAAACATTCTACTAATACTAGTAGCAACCAGTTTAAGGGTGCCAAATAGCCAAATGAAATTTAGAAGATACAGTTTTCAGCCTCAGTGAATCTAGTCTTATCAGCACGAATATGAGACTAAATTTCAAGAACACGACTATAAAATTAGCAATGAGGATATATTTGAATATTCTGGATTCATACCGTGAGCCAAGCACACCAATGTGTATTGTGGAGAAAGGGACAGATGTGACATTGAGGTACATATTTCATTACAAATTGTTGCTAAGCCGGAAAGCCAAAAATGGCGAAGAATGATATCTATTGTGTTGTCTATACCGATACCATAATTTTAGTCATGGAAGATACGAAGGAAGCTTAATAAGTGACCTTTTATTTAGCACATAGCATAGCAACTGCGCCTATTGACGTATAGGCATTACCTACTTATAGTATTTTGTAGTTAGACGAATACAGTTCAACTTCTCAATTCTTTTTTTTCTTCTTGGGCTCGGCCTCACCTGACCCTGACTTATAAAGTGACTGACATATTTTACTTCCGTGGTAAGGAAATTATAATTATTCAGGTTAATCGAAAATCCCGCAATTGTAAGAGTCTTGTTTCGACGGTAGTTTACAGGTTTTATGTTATTTAATCGGATTTTAATGCTACCCGTATTTAATGCAGACGTGAAGGTAAGTTCTAGTGATAAAAGATTCCGAAAATCTAGTTATGGTTTAGATTTTTATTTTTTTCATAACCTACTAATTACGTGTTTAGATTGATGAATATAATAACCGCTGGGTGTTCTCGTAAAAACAACCCCTTCGCTTTTCAACACGTCTGTACGGACTAGGAGTGGTGTATCAATACATTACTACATACTCGTACACAACTACATACGAATGTACTTCCAAATAAATTTCGAGAAACAAGACCACTAACGTGACATAAGCCGTATATTATATTACTTGGTCACCCTAGCAGTTGATGATAGGCAGGTAGGTACATGATTGTGAACAAAGTGCTAAGTGCATATTACGACACCACCAAGGACAGATGAGCTCCTGTGTCTATGAACATAACACTAATTTCGTTTGATCGTACGTTGTGACATAGATTCACTACTTTCGGAGAGCCCTTGTGAACTATTTTCCATCCGCTGTTTTACAAAACACGTCTCAACCACGTGGCCTGGTTTTTTACAAAGTGTGCAATATTTTGATGGTATATCACTGTGCAAAGCGGGACCAGGGCTCGAACGTTCTACATTAGGCTTTTTGAAACAATTAAAGCGCTTATGGCCAAATTTACCGCAATTTATTCATTTGATGTCAGACCTAACCGCTTCCCGCTTACGAGTATGTAGATTTCCCCCTACTGATGTGCGGACAGGATTGTGATTGCTTCGACATTCATTCTTCGGTTGTGTATAATGTGACAAAAATTCCACCAGATCTTTAGACAATAGTTTAGCATTCGATGATGCCGCCTTAATTTGAGGATCCACTATGCCTCGAATAACTATTGCCGTTTTCAGTTCATCAGATAACCCTTTGATAATATTTAGGCGCAATAAAGAGTGCCGCGCATATTCCGCAAAAGTAGTATAATTATTCGAGTTAGTGGACATAACCTCAAATAAAATATTAGCTACATCGATGCTTCGCAGACAGAGTGATCTGAACTCCGATTTAAAATTGGACCATGTGCGATCACTCGCCACCCAATCATTAAGCCATGATCGCGCATCTCCCCGTAAGAAACTACCAACACGCGAAAGGCATTCGTTGTCACTCCAACGGTTCGCCTCGCGTGCACGGTCTACCTCTGTACACCAAACATCGAAGTCATGCACAGACGGATCAAAATTGGAAATATAATAATGGTTGGATCTTACTTGAACAAAGGATGATAAGGCTCCCACAATCCTGTCCGCTACGTCGCTGACATTAGGTTCTCCACGTGAGGTGCACGATTGAGAGCGGCGAGACGTTTCGCACTCTGTGGATGCAACGCTGGCAGCACCGTCCGGGCCCGTTTGAACCTGCACTTGAATAGGCAAAGCAGTTAATATAGGTGAAGATGGTCCGGACATCGATGCTGACGTAAGCGAGGCAGACATTCTACTCTCAATCGCATTAAGACGACCTAAAATGGCCTCCAAGGCATCGGCGTTGGTGGTGCGAGACCTTGTCGATTTAGACGGACCACCAGACATGCTTTAAATTCGTTGCAATAATATGATTAACTCAAAAACCAAATTAAATGCCAGGAGGGTACTCTTGAAGATAGTTATTTCTTAAAAGATATCTTTGCGGGCAATAAGTTCTATCCCACTTCTGATTTTATCAACCAGAAGCGGGTAAAGTAAAAAAATATAACAAATGCACAAATTAATTATTAACAATCAAATTATTAAAGTTAACAAATTTACATACTGACAAAACACTAATTTACATAACACCAAATAATGCAACTGAGAGATCACTGAATGTCTGTCGCCTCCGACCGTCGATGGAAAAGTGACGAGGCCCGCCGCTCTTCACCTTCAGCTCTGGTCATCCCCTCCAACTCAGGCGATGTGGCGCGAAGTGCTGTGATTGGCTGGCCCTGTCACGCGATTGGCTAGCCCCGCCCCCTTGTTGTTCAAATGTCTTCTAACAATAGATTATTATGTTTAGTTAGTACCGAGATCAATGAAGTTTGTCCAAAGGTTAAAATGTGTACAAGTGTGAAGTTAGTTTTTGGTGACTGAGCTACTCGAGGTATTCGAAAAAGTAGAGATACCATGTATGAGTTATATCATAAAAAAACTATGACATCTGATTAAGTTTTCTATAACTATGTCAAAACTTATTCAAAATTATTTAAGACTGTTTGTATGCGTGCTAAAGCTTTGTTTATTAGAGATAAAATTCGGAAATCGAATATAAAAAAAAAAACAATTTGGAAGACTATAAATACTGAGACCGGCAAAAATAAACCAAAAAACACTGCATGTGTCCTTGTAACTAACAATCAGACTGTCTCAGAACCAATAAATGTTGCAAATACTTTTGATAATTTCTTCTATAATTTACCTCTTGAAGTCACCAAGTCACTGAATTCTTGCCCCAATGCAGCAGAAGCTATTCTGAAAGCTAATACTTCAATTGTCGAAATTATAAAAACATTTAAAACTTAAATATAAAGAATACTGAAGACTTATGGGGAATGTCAGTAAAAATTGTAGAACTTTTTATTAGTTTTATGGGTCCTATTTTGGCCCGCTTATTTAATCTTTGTATAGATAGAGGTACATTTCCTAATTTAATGAAATATAATAGAATCACTCCAATTTTTAAGGCTGGAGATAAAACAGACCCTTCAAATTATAGACCAGTATCTATGCTACCAATTTTGAGTAAGATCTTTGAAAATATTATGCTCAAACAACTTTTGGCGCACTTCAACGAGCATTCAATACTGCACGAAAATCAGTTCGGCTTCACGAAAACAAGATCAACTAAGGATGCCGGTGTGAAGTTAATGACGTATGTCTTAAAGGCTTCGGAGAGCTCACATGATGATATTGGTTTTTTTTTGTGATCTCTCTAAAGCATTTGATTGTGTGGAACACCGTATGCTGATTCGAAAGCTTTTCCATTATGGTATTCGTGGAGCTGCGCTTGATGTCATCGAGTCATATTTATCTGACAGGTTGCAAAAGGTTGGCATAAATGGTGTTACATCTTGAGGATCTATAATTAAAATGGGTGTTTCACAAGGGTCCATTTTAGGGCCTTTTTTGTTCCTAGTTTACATTAACGACTTGCCACTTATGGCCAAGGATCTTTGAGATATTGTTTTATTTGCGGATGACACATCTCTTATTTTTAAAGTAGATAGGAAAGCTAGCACACTAATTCAAGTAAACAACGCTCTATCTAGTATCTCTAAATGGTTCTCAACTAATAATTTACTTCTGAATTCAAAAAAGACAAAAGGTTTGAAGTTTTTTTTGCCTACTGTTCCATATTTGGAGTCCAACGTTACGCTTGATGGAGTTAAAATCGTAATGGACAAGGCAACAGTCTTCCTAGGCATTAAAATTGACGCAAAATTACAATGGGGTCCTCATATAAATGCCCTGTCTGGGAGACTCAGTTCTGCTGCATATGCAGTACGTAAAATAAGAGAGCTAACAGATGCTTCTACGGCGCGGTTAGTGTATTTTGCATATTTCCACAGCGTAATGTCATATGGGATATTGCTATGGGGTTCAGCTGCTGATATAGAGACCATCTTTATCCTACAGAAACGTGCTATTCGAGCTATATACAAAATGGGTCCCCGTGAATCTTTGAGAGGTTTATTTAAAGAAATCAATATATTAACGTTGCCTTCCTTATATGTATTTGAAAATATAATGTATGTTCGTAAAAATTATACTAGATATACTAGAAATACAAATAGGATATCTGTACCTAGTTTTAGACTTGCAAGACTAATAAGTAATTCCTAGGAAATTGTGTGCGTTTTACAATAAAATACTAAAGCACATAACTGAGCTCACATAGGGCAAATTCAAGTTGACTGTAAAAAACGTTTTAATAAAAAAAACTTACTAAAAAGTTCGACATTATATAGAAGATAAAGATGCTTGTTTTGATTCCACTTCTGGCAAGCTGTTGTAACGGAACAGGCTCTAAATGAGAATTCCGTCACGATTCACAAATATAGAGACATAAAAAGTATCTTGGTATGAACAAATATTGATGAAATTTAGACAATCAAAAGTAGAAGAAACCGTTAATGTGTGATATTGAGATTAAGATGTTTAGTCGGGTATTTCTTATAGCAAGATTATACTTATTGAAAATGATAAGCAGCATAGAATATTTAAGCTATCAAGATATTGCCACTATAAAAGAGCAAATCACACAAATTAAATTGTCCACTGATAACTTGGCCATTGAACAAAATGTTATAAAATCCGATATTGTTAACATACGTCAAGGCAATACTAAAACGGAGGAAAAACTTGAAACTTTACAATACGCTGTTGAACTACTTAAAAACAGTACCAATAATACATCTTCGTCATCACAAGTGTTCAATAAAACACAAGAAGATATTATAGCTGAAGTAAATGAACGTGAAGTTAGAAGCAGAAACATCATTATTATTGGCTTATCGGAGCCGGTATCGTCTATCAAAGAAGAACGTATTGACTTAGACAAAAATGAAGTATCTCGTATAATGAAAAATATTGACAGTAGTGTTCCCGAGCCTCAGTACATTATGAGACTAGGGAAATACAACGCGCATAAAATACGCCCAGTAAAAGTCTGCTTTAAGTCCCAAGATATTGCAAAATCAATATTACGCCACAGACACGAAACAAAATACGATAACATCAAAATTTACTCAGATCAGACACCCGAACAGCAGCGTTTCCTGAAACATATAAAAGAAGAACTTCAGCGCAGACTTGAAAATGAAAATAAAAATCTGACAATAAAATACATCAAAGGAATACCCAGAATCGTAGAATTAATTTCAAAAAACTACAAACAATAGATACACTTAAAAACAGCTACAGTAATTTAACATGTCAAGAAACTGACATAACACATCAATTAATTCATAGCTTTGATAATATCCAGAGCAGTAAAAAATCGCTGAAATTCCTTTATGCAAATATACGCAGTGTCGTTAAGCCTGGAAAATTTGATGATCTACAGTGCGTGATTAAAGCCTTTCAAATTTGTCTACATGTGGTGATCCTTACAGAAACGTGGATAAAATCAGACGAAGAAGCGAAAAGATTTCAAGTTCCAGGATATACACACTACTACCATTTTAGACCTAACTCGAGAGGTGGTGGGGTATCAATTTTTATCAACAACACCCTTAAACATAGCCCGATTGCAGAAGTATACCAAAATTTTAATCATTATTTGTGGATCCATATTGAAAACTATTCTTTAGATATTGGTGCAATATATAGACAGTCAAACAATTCAAAAATCGATGAGTTTTTAGACACATACGCTAATCAACTGTATCAACGAAAAAGAGCATTAGTTTTTGGCGACTTCAACTTTAATCTACTAACCTCAGACAATACAACCAATAGATACAGAGAACTCATCAAAGAAAGTGGATATAGAATACTGAATAAAATAGACGTGAGTCATAGCACCCGAAAAACAGCAGCAACTGCAAGTATTCTTGATCACGTATGTACAAACCTTAACCAAAATAAGTTTCATCTTGCTATTATTGATACGCCACTATCAGATCATAACCTAATATATTTTGAAGTTAAACGTTATCACCAAGAATCTTTAAAGAAAACGATATATGAAGCGGTTGATTATGTAAAACTGTATAAAACAATTTTAGAATATGAAGAATACAATGAAAACTATTTATTTACTACATTAGAAGACAAAATAATGTCAAGTGTTAGAGCAAGCATAGTCACTAAAACTAAAATAATGAATCCACCTAGACAAAACTGGATAAACAAAGAAATCATAAATGAAATAAACAGCAGAAATGTGTTATGGAATCTATACAAAAAACACCCAAAAGATAAAAACAAAGAAGAGCAGTTTGTAAGTGAGAGAAATAAAGTTTCTAATCACATACGGGAAACCAAGACTAAATACTACAAAAAAGCATTTGCTGATACTAAAAAACAACCATCAAAAATGTGGAAACTTATTAACAGTCTTTCGATTAATAGAAATATAGATAAAACCGTGCCAAAGAAATTGAAAACACAGAAAGGTATTATAACAGACGGGAAGGAGATCTGTGAACATTTTAATGATTTTTTTTGTAAATGTTGGTTCGATATTGGCTAAACAGATACCTAAAACTCATGATTTAACTAGTACAATAAAAAAACCTGTATCTGGAACCGGCTTATCCACCTTTACACCAACTACCACGGATGAGGTCTTAAAAATAATTAACAACCTAAATACTAATACTAGCTCTGGCTTGGATAAAATAAATACAAAAACAATAAAATGTATAAAAGATTTAATACTTCATGAACTTACCTGTTGCATAAACCAATGTCTAAAACAAGGCATCTTCCCTGATAGTTTGAAAATTGCAAAAGTCACTCCAATTTATAAATCCGGACCTAAAGATGAGCCTGGTAATTACCGTCCTATCTCAGTACTCCCTTTGTTGTCTAAAATATTTGAAAGGGTACTGTACAATCGACTCGATACCTATTTAGCTTCTTTAAACTTTATTTATTCTAAACAATACGGATTCCGTACTAAATCTAATACGCTCTCAGCTACAGTAGATCTTGTAACAAAAATTAAACTAAATATTGATAAAAAACAGATTGCTCTTGGGGTATTTATAGATCTCAAAAAAGCATTTAACACTGTCAGTCACAAATTGTTGCTAAACAAACTAAATGACATTGGTATAACTGGGACAGCACATGAAATTTTTAGATCCTATCTTACAAATCGTTCCCAGGTAGTTAAAATCGGGGAATATCAAAGTGAACCCAAAACTATCACCTTCGGCGTACCACAAGGCTCAATTTTAGGACCGTTATTATTTATTTTTTATATCAATAACGTCCATCAGATAGGGTTAAAAGGTGATCTAACGTTGTATGCCGACGACACATGTATGTTCTACTTTGACCACTCTATTGAATCTATTATATCTGAAGCACAAAACGATCTGAACCTTATAAATGAATGGTTTCAGCAAAATATTCTTACCATAAATGCAACAAAAACAAACTACACAATATTTGCAGCTAAAAATAAAAAAAATGGCGATCATATGCCGCTTAAGATAAATGATCAAATTATTAAAAAAGTTGAACAAGAAAAATATCTTGGACTTATCTTAGACAGCAAAATGACATGGCTTCCCCATATAAATAAGATAAAATCAAAAGTAACAGCACTTACAGGAGCTCTAAAGAGTTGTGTGCACTGTTTCCCTCATCAAGTAAAATATACAATCTATAATTCATTGGTAAAACCACACCTTCATTACTTAATTGAAGTATGGGGTACGGCTGCAAAAACCAATTTGGGATTAATACAAACTGCACAAAATAAATTGATAAAAGTTTTATTCCACTATGATTATCTAACACCTTCAGAAAAGCTTTACAAAGAAACAAAACTAATGAATATCTGTCAATTATACATATACTATAATTGCATACTTATACGTAAGATTCTACACAAGGATATACATACAAATACGGCCTTCTCTAAAACACAAAAAACCCATACAATGACATTAAGACGTGTAAATGATATCGCTCTTTACAAACCGCGTACAAAGTATGCTTTGAAAAGTATTGTCTACGAAGGGGCTAAATTGTACAATAAATTACCGAGAGATATAAAACAGTCCAAATCTCTACCTACTTTTAAAAAACTATTAAAATTTTACATAATGAAAAATAAAAATTCATTATTATAGATACAGTTTTTAATCAATATATTTATTAATTGCTAATCTATTATAAAATATATATATATATATATATATATATATATATATATATATGTCTATTACCTCATCGATATTAATACATAAAATTCATAATTTTTTTAACACCAGAACTATTTCTAAAATTTCTATAATAAAACTGCTTATGGCTTCGTCGATATTAATATATAAAATGCACAATTCATTAACACAGGTATTAAGTTATTGCAATAAATTCTATAATATTACTATATAAAATTCCTATAATATGAAAATCGGCCTACGGCCTCATTGATATTAACTTAAAAATAAAAAGATATTTACCTAAAAAAATACTTACAATTTTAATGTAGGTGCGCTTGAGCCACTTCCAGGTACGCTTGATCTTCGTCTGTAACTTGTTAGTAACCAGTTGTGGCTAAACCTCGCTCGTATCGAACCAAACAATATAGATGACTGATTTTATCTATTTGTAACTACCCTACAATAAAAAAAAATATATCTTTGCTTTGTACGACATCGATAATTATTAGTTATGCTTATGTTAACATTATTCTCATGTAAGTGAAATATTTTCTTATGAGAAATAAAATATCTCAAACCTCAGTTACTTCAAGGAAAAGGAAATGTTGAGTAATCCTTTAAATACATAAAAGTTATAAGTAAAATTAATAAAATTACCATGAAAATAAGCAGCATTGATATTTCTAACCATACAAAGGTAATGTGAGGAACAGATTTTCGTTATGTGTCCGTGTATTTGAGTTTGTTTAATCAAAATGAACCCTAAAACAAATGAGTATTGACGCCGATCTGACGCCGATAGAAAGGGCTTTGATTGGATCTACGTACCTCTGATCGGCGTCATTCAAAATTCAAAATATGTGTTGTCATGAGCGGATTTTGATGAGAATTTGAAATTAGAATAGGAATGCGCTGGAGGGCAGAGATTGACTGAGGTGGATCTGAAGTCGTTTTGACGCCGATAGAAAGGGCATTGATTGGATACCTATCGGCCTCAAACCGGCGTCACTGTCAAGTTTGAGAAAGTATATAAGCAGTAGAAAGACCGAAAAAATGCTTATTAAATTCTTGAACTTCCGTGAGGTAATATATTCTGCTACGGACATGGTTCCGGACGTGGGTTGGATACCTCACGGTGACAACTAAGATCCACCTGGATAGTGAACGCCCAATCCTTAGAGTTGGAAACTTATGAGAGCGAGCCAATAATCGCTTTAACCTATTGCAATGGGTACGATTAACTGCTCCTCACTTCGATCGGAAAGAATACTCCAATGGAAGTGTCTTCTATGTATTATATGTATTTATTTTTCTCTCATACTAGAACGTCGCTCTGCAGCCTTCCATAGCTTCGGCTATAGCGGTATAGTCGCGCGACTATTTCCGTGCGTGGAGTTGGACACCCTAGGGGCCATAGGTTCGATTCTCGGCTTGGCACCGAACTTTAGAGGCTAGTTAGGGATCAAACTTTAGCCATCCTATCAGGGGGATGAAAGCTCATGCGCAATTAACTTTGGGGGGTTTGTTGGGGACTTACACACACTTTTTACCGGGTTATACATTAACTTCGTGATAGTTCAATCGAGGGCAAATAAGTAAATTCACGCGCTAGTGGCGTCTACCACAAGAGACGTAGGTTTCAATAATGAATTCGTCATATCAATACAATCTGTTGGTATGCTAGACTTAGAAACTAAAGACTAACTACGAAATAAAAAGGACAAAATAAATGTATTTTTAATCAGTATAAAGTAAGGAATACAGAAATATTTGCCTGCAAAGGAATATAGAAACATTAGTTCGAATGAAATGTAATGTATTTGTTGCAATAATATATTATATATTTTCTAATGAATCGAGTTTCGTCTAGATTGTCTACTCTGATCGTAGCATGAGAATGCGGTACTAAATTATAGCAATTGATTTATTTGCTGAAAGCATCAAATGTAATATTTAGAATCAAATGATAATTCGTAATGATAAATAAAAATGTTAAGAAGAGATAAGTAAGATTATAATCGCAGACGCAAACTCTACATTTAGAAAACTACCAAACGGACTTATTAAGGCCTTACTAATTTTGGGGAAATAGAAGAGGTTCTTGGCATGATGGAGAACATTCGTGTCACAGTAAAGAGTACTCTTATTCCAGCATTCGAGTTGTAAGCCTTGATTATGCCAAGAATCCTACTATCTAAATCATAATAAATCTAGAATTCTACGGCAAATCTAAAGAAATCAAACTAATTACTTACAATATGAAAATTAATGAAATATATTATATCTTTAAATTGTACAGGTATCTATCATTAATTTGCTCGGCAAAATAAAGCTAACTATTATAATAATCATCATAATCAATATGCCTGCTAGTATTGAGCTAACCAATACAACAAAGATTCTGCTAATACTTAAGTATTTTAAATAATTGCTTTTCCTACAATGGTTCAATAGATGACATGTCATGTAAAACACTAGTAATCTAAGTATCGCAATCTCGTATAAAAAGGAGATTTATGTATGTGGTAAATCTTATTAAACTTGGTCAAGCAATGCAGCACTTTGAGAATTCTTGTAAACCACAAACAAGTGTCTAGAGATTTCTCTAAGTCACTGATATTATTTCCCATATATTGCTTTCAGTAAACAAGTAAATGATTAAACTTGAACAATTGAACTATTCAGGGAAAAGGAAGTGGCTGATAATATTTATCTAAAGGAATTGGATAATCAGCGTAGTAGTTACTGATCACAAGAGATTTCGAAAGCGCATATAAAGTGTATTTTTACTTTAATTTCATACTTATTTCCGAGCAGTTTTCATAAACGAAACAAATAGTACATATTATAGAGACACTTAGTCTGCAAGAGATTATTTTAATCTTATCAACAGCTAAATTCTCATAGCAACAAACATAGGAAACAGCATAAGAACATAAAGGAAGCTAGATATATAATTAACAGGTTTATAACTGTTATTAACAATAACGAATACCATGCGAATATCTGATATTATTTAATGGAGTTGTTTATATATTATTTCACTAATCAAAACTGATTTATCATATTTAACAGATAGTTTTGCAAGCTAATAATTATATAGTTAAACTTGCAAATAACCTACTATTTCTATGTTCTATGGTCAAATAACATAGACCTTAAATTCAGAAACTTATATTGATGATTAATATCTTCCACGATTAGAAGTCAAATCAAGTACATAAGCTAGAAATCTAGGATCAGCTCAGTCAGCCAGTCTGTAGGAACTAAGTATTTGGAATCTAGTATGTTCATCGCAATTTATCGTTATCAGCTAGCAATTCAGTTATTGTAATGTGTGGGCTTATAAATGAAAGCCGCTACATCATCATCATCATCATCATCATCATCATCAGCCTGTAGCAGTCCACTGCTGGACATAGGCCTCTCCAATTGCACGCCACTTAGGTCTACATGGGTAAATTTAATTATTTTTTATTATATTGAAAGAACGTACATATTTCCCACAAAGTGGTTAGAGCTCTCTGTGTTGCCAGTAGACAAAAAAAAATGTATTTTATGTACTGTGTCGTACATAAACTGCGGGTCAGGCCAAGAGTAACTTAAGACAGTTTCAATAGAAATCTTACTAACTAAATAACACTTTATATGTAGGTACACTCAGACACCGATCTTAAGTGAAACATTATATTATGAAGCCATTAATAAACTACCATTAATTATTTCTGAGTATAACTACAGAAACAAGTTGTTTTACATATTCTTAGCGAAAACACTAACAATTAATAAGCACAAAATTCACATCAAATTCTCTATACAATGTGGAATGAGTGCTACCTTTTTTTTTTTTTTTACAATTGAAAAGAAAATAATGTGTTTATTTATTGTGTCTAAACACATATCTAAGACTTATACTAATTGTAGCTAAGCTACGCCGAGATTGTATTTTCTTGTAATACAAACACATTCCCCGCCAGAAAAACTATATTATAACCTTAATCGTTAATTGGTAGAGGACAAACCTTCATGACACTTGTACGCATGGTATAACCAGCTGCAGTTTTTACATCAAGTGCCCTTACCATATTGTCCAAGGACAATAAATATGATAATATAAAAATAATAATAATATATAATAAATAATATATAATAAATAATAATATATAATATATAACAGACAATACATATCCAGGTAAGGTTACCTGGATATGCTTTTACAATCCTGGCCATTGGCCATTTTAAAGGCGTTATATTATCAGCTCTCAAAATAACGAGCTCTCCAACATTTAAGTTTGGCTTTTCGCTTTTCCATTTGGGGCGATTTTGCAGCATAGTTAGGTATTGCTTCGACCATTGCTTGAAAAAGTTCTGCTGAATGTATGTACATTGCTTCCAAAAGGATAAGCGATTAACCGGTTTATCGGATACATCAGGTTCTGGATAAGATGTTAATGGAGCTCCTGTCAAAAAGTGGCCAGGAGATAAGTATGATAGATCATTAGGATCAGATGACAATTTTGTAAGAGGGCTTGAATTTAAAATTCCCTCAATTTGAATTAGAACAGTATTAAATTCCTCATACGTCAACACGCTGTTACCAACCACCCTCTTAAGGTGGTACTTAATTGATTTTACCCCTGCTTCCCAGAGGCCAGCGAATACAGGGCTGTAAGCAGGCACAAACTTGAACTCGATACCCTGATCAGCAGTGTATCTGTGCACAGAGGATCTGTGACTAGTAGATTCTTGTAATTTGTACAGCTCTTGTAATTGCGTGTTGGCGCATTTAAAGATGCATTATCGCAAAAAATCTGAGAGGGTTTATTTCTACGTGCTATGAAACGCTTTAAGCAGCTTAAGAAGTTCTCAGTAGTCATATCTGAGGCCAGTTCAGCGTGAGTCGCCTTTGTTACAAAACAAATAAATATTAGGACATAGCCTTTATATAGTACTGGCTTCCTGACACGAGCAAATTTTAAATTAAACGGGCCTGCAAAGTCGATTCCTACTCTCTCAAATATCCTTGCGACGTGCACTCTTTCTTTTGGCAATGAGCCCATTAATTGAGTTGCATTTTTTGCTTTGAGTTTAAAACATGTCATACATCTGTAAATTACTTTCTTAATTTCTCTAAGAGCATCTATCAGCCACTATTTTTCATTTAAATAGCACAAAATTCCTTTTTGGCTGGTATGTTACAATTGCTTATGAGCCTTAAGTATCAATAGGGTGGTAATATTAGAACCCTTAACCAATATAATCGGGTGCATTGCAGAAAAAGGCATAGCAGAATTCTGCAAGCGACCTCCAACTCTTAACATTTGATGCTTGTCTAAAAACAGTTTAATGAGCTTAATCTTCCTTTAATTGGTCGGCCTGCCTTAAGATCATTTATTTCAGCTGCATAATTCTGATGCTGGTCAATTTTAATAACCATGTTCAGGCCATCTTCAATTTCAGTAGGTAAAAGCTCATCAAACATTCGCAATGTCTTTTCACATTTACAGTTTTTATAAAATCTCAGGACATAAGCCATTATCCTTTTTATCTTATCAATGCTTGAATATTTTGTCATGAACTCAAAATTATTTTTAACATGAACAGCGTTACAAATTTTATTTGTTTTATTTTTTAATTCTGGTAAATTGAGTGGTACTTTCACATTTGTGACATTATTGTTTGAATGAATAAACTTCTTATCTTGTAAACAAGTTGGGCCATGCCACCATAAAGGATGACACTGCAATAAATGCGGATGCACACCCCTAGAAATACAATCGCATGGGTTTTGATCAGTTGGCACATAGAACCAAGGAAAGTTACAGGTCAGTTCTTTAATTTTCTTAACTCTATTGGCAACATATGCCTGCAATTTGATTAGTTCAATGTCCAGCCAACTGAGTACAATCATCGAATCAAGATACAAATATACGTCTATATCATATTCTGCTTTGAGCAGGTTATAAAGTCTGTTGACAAGCATAGCAAGCAACAGTGCACTATTTAATTCAAGACGAGGTGTGGTCAGATCCTTATTAATTGGACATATCCTTGATTTGGAACATAGCAAGTTTACAGTAACACTGCCATCAATGTGAACGACTCTTAAATATGCTGCACAGCCATATGCCTTATTAGAGGCATCTGCATATCCAATTAATTCGGTCTTTTTTACCTTTTGCACATTAATGTATCTTTTAATTTCAATTTTTGACATTTCAATTAAGCTTTTAGCAAAGGCCCTCCACTCTTCATTTAACAGCGAAGGGAGCTCATCGTCCCACGATAGTTGTAATTTTCAAATTTTTTGTAAAATTACTTTTGAAAACACAAACAGCGAGCCCACTAGACCTAATGGTTCATAACATTTGCTTATGAATGACAAAACTTGTCTACGAGTATATTTTTCTTGTATTTCAGCTTGAGGACATTTTATAAATAATTTGTCTGATTTGACGTTATATCGCAAGCCGAGGGTTTTTACATACAAATCGTCTTTGTCTAAATCAATATCATCACCAAAACCGAGCTTATTCCGTGGGATGTCGTTTAGCAGACGTTTATCATTTGCACACCATTTATGCAGCTCAAAACCGCCTAATCGAAGCAATTGTATCAATTGATTTTTTATGTCCAACAACCTTTGAATATTGTAACTTCCGGTAAGTATATCATCGATATATGTTTGCTGACACAAAACATCCGCGGCCAAGGGAAATTCATCCTTAAACCTCAGCGCTTACTCAAATAAACATCTTATAGCTAAAAAGCAGGAACTTTTTTGCCCATATGTGACTGTTTTTAACTGCAAACATAGGATGGGAGAATTTACATCGCTTCTCCAAAGGATATTTTGTAAAGACCTATATTGAGGGTTTACTAAAATCATTCTGAACATCTGCTTTATGTCAGCAATCAATATGTATTTATGAAACCTGAACCTCAAAATTATGTCAAAGAGTTCCTTTTGCGCAATGGTGCCATTTAATAAGACATCATTCAATGAAATGCCACTTTTTGTTAACATTCCTCCGTCAAACACACAACGTATTTTTGTTGTGATACTCTGGCTGTTAAAAACGGGGTGATGAGGCAAAAAATACACAGCATCATCGATGCGATCATACTTTGAGATGTCATACACTTCAGCATGTCCTAACTGGATATATTCTTCTATGAAATCTCGATATTTATCATAGAGATTTGTCTTTCATGAAACGCTTTTCAAGGTTTAAAAACCTTTGCGAAGCGCGGTTAAATGAATCTCCTAACTCAAGTTCTGTGATTGTTTGCTTTAGGGGCAAGGCAACTTGAAATTTATTGTCAACCAATGTAACAGATTGTTTAAAACTAGCTTCTGCTAGCTCATGCTCAGTATTATTCTCCGGAAAACATTCAGGAACCTTTTCAGCTTCCCAGAACTTTTTTAAACTCCGTTCAAGTTGTCTTGATTCCAAATCAAAGTTGGATAAAGGATGACTAACCTCTTTTGTTATAAACAAACTTGTTTTATTGCATGATGTGTGGTGAGTGGGCACTGCCTCTGCAACCACATGACCAAACTGTGTCTTTATGAGGAATAACCCATTATGAGGCTAAGCGGCCGGACTTGATGCAGAAAGGTCTGAAAAAAGATGTCACAACCCAATAACATTGTGATCGGTTCCGATTTATCAAAGTTTTTATCAGCAAGTGTGATATGATCAGGAATAGTATTTAAGATTTCCTTTGAAATAGAAAATTGGGGCATATCATCAGTTATTTTGCTTACTAGGCAGCAATCTACACTTACATTGAATTTATTTACACAAGAATTGATAGTAACCCCTAGCCATTTCAGTGCTTTTGGCCTTGCTTTTACAAATACCTACAATAGTATTGTTTTCCTGATATTTTTTGCAATCAATTTTATCAGCAAGGTCTGAAAGCATGAATGAAAGCTGACTACCCGAATCTAAAAGACAGCGAGTTTGTAAATAAGTTCCATCTTTTGCCTTTAATTGGACTTTAATCGTAGGCAAAATCACTTCCCTTTTGTTACTACACAACAATCCTACCTTGCTACCCGAAGGTTTACTTTCAGCTTCTAGTCCTTGCCCATTGTCATCTGAATGATGCTGCTTATTTATATGCAAAAGGGTATTGTGCGGTTCCCTGCATAATGCACATTTAAAATTCAACTTGCATCTACCACTGTGCTCATTCAAGCATACAATACAAAAACTTGTATTCTGCTTCATGAACCTGTTGCGCTCTTCTGCAGTAGCCAACTTAAACTTTGGGCAAATATAAAGTCTATGTATATTAGATAGACAGTATTTACATTTAATCTTCTTTAATTTCTCCTCTTTTGCCATTGCAATGCTCGAGGCGAGCGAGCTCCTTCTGGCCCGTTCATACCTAGGATGGCTTTCCGTTGAGACCTGAGACAAGGTCTCCAGGGCGGCAGCCTTTCTTTCTATAAAATCAAAGAACGACTCTAATGAAGGCATTTCTTTAGAAGCTAATTCTAAATAAAAAGTCCTAACTGTGTCATAATCAAGTTTTTTTTGAAAAATGCATATCAACAAACTATCCCACTTTTCTGTGAGCTGCTGCAGATTTTTTAACGCTCCTATGTGCTGTCTAACTACACTCAGCATATTATGCAGTGAAGTACTTGTGCATTTATTTAATTGTGGCAAGTCTAAAATACAATTAATATGGTGTGTAACCACTCTCGACCTATTATCATATCTTTGCTTGAGTAACTCAAGAGCAACCTTGTAGTTTTCTTCCTCAAGAGGCAAATGTTTGATGATAGCTAACGCTTCACCCACTAAAAATGAGTTTAGGTAGGTAGTATAACTTGTCACATTGTGAAAGCTTAGTGTTTTTGTCCACGATTGACATAAACAAATTTATAAATTGGTGGTAATCACCGAGGTTTCCATTAAAAGACTTGATGACAATTTGCGGCAGCTTTTGGAACTGCTTTCCCACCTTGCTGGTGTTTTCATGTTGTCCGATAATTTCTTTATCAAGGTATTTATTTTCGCTAAAACCCGCCAGAATCTTTCTTCTATGCCGTCGAACTCATCGAGACCCTTAGGGTCTAACAGGCCAATTTCCACCGAGAGCTCAGAATACTGATTAAATGCAGATATTAACCTATCTTTTTTAATCTGCAATAACTCGATGTCATCCAAATTTGCATTCGTAAGATACTGCTCAGTTTTGGTGATGATACTCTTATGGTGCCCCCGGCTTGCAACCAACCTCTTTAGATCTTCAGACATAATAACAAATTACGATAACAATCGCAATACGTGCTAAATATAATGTACAAACACTTTTACTTTAAAGTAACTTTATCAACCACAAAACACAAGTTTTTTCTCAATTCAACTTGGAATAGCGTTAAACTAACGCAGTACGCAATAATGTAACACATTATTACGTTTATAATGTCAATTATTAGCCACCAAGTCTGTTAAAACCACAATTCCTCTTGCAATGCAAAGACACAAACGAAATATTGCAATCAACTGAATCAACAACCTGCCAATAACAAATGCAAATGGCGATGCATAACCGTATAAATTAAAACACAGACACTGAATACGCAATAGCACCCGAACCAATGCTTCTTGAACTCGGTCGGGTTATACGACGCGCCCGCTGCTTGTGCTCGTCGACTCGGTCACTCGAATATCGCGGCACGCTTAACACTGTGTCGAACTCCGTGTAAGACTTGTTTACACGGGGTGCATTCCGCAGCGCAGCAGGTAACACGGTGTGTACCGTGTCAAATTCCGACGTTGTTGGAAACACTGTGCCGGCTTGTTGTAACGGTATCACCGGCAATTTTTACTTGACGAAATTATAGATTCTTCAAGCTCTAGTATTGGAGAAAGTGTGACTTACTTGAAATATCACTTGTATTAATCTTGTAAATAGTGGAGAATGTCCTGGCAGACCTTATGGGTTGATACTATAGGATCAACGTGGCCGCCGCTCCAAGTAATACTTTACGTGATTTCATGGAAATCCTCTTCTTAATCGGTCTGTTTCTTCATTAGTTTACCATATCGAAGGACCATTTCATGTGGGCTTATAAATGAAAGCCGCTACATGGGTAAATTTAATTATTTTTTATTATATTGAAAGAACGTACATAGTTCCCACAAAGTGGTTAGAGCTCTCTATGTAGTGCCAGTAGACAAAAAAAAAATTATTATGTACTGTGTCGTACATAATGTAGTAGTAGGTTATCCATTTTAATATCAGAATACCTAGGCGTTGCTTTTGGTTTCTTTTTAAATTTTCATACAACAAAACTAAAAAATACAGTATAATTATTGTAGTAGATTGCAATTCAGAATGCTCAGGTCATGTCATTTTGAATTTTAGCAATGTCTTAGTATTGAGTCAGTTTTACGACCTGATGGTCAGCGCAGTTTTGACGACTGTTCAATAACACACCCAGAATTTGGTTATAGTGCTATTGAACGATATAATATATTTGCCATGTAGGTACCTTTGCAAAGTTGTGATCCTTCTAGAATGTACTCAATTACGTTTCAATGCAATTTTTATATACCAACTTATTTTGTGAAAAATTAACTAGCGATTATATTTCAACAGTGGTCTCTAACTATCGTTTAGCGATCGCTAATAATGACGTTGGTACGGTAAAAAAAAAATATTTTATTTATTTATTTATTTACTTCACAGCATATACTAAGCATACTATACATATATTATTACTGTAAATATTTAAAACACTTTACAATCATAGAAAAGAAACAATAGCTTCTTATTACATATTACATTACAACATAATTATAAAGAGTTGCTTAATTTTAACAGTTTTAACAGCGTACTAGGTCAGCCTGTGTTACGCTGTTAAAGACCTTCCTATAAGGCAATTATTTATACTAAATCATTATTACTATTACTTAATTATATAAAATATTAAATACTTACGAAACATATTAGAATTTTATAAACTTACTTTCCTAACTTACTACTACATAAAACAATAATAAATCTAAACAATAATAAAAAACCCCACAGCCCTTGCTGCAAGGAACAAAATTATTACAAGTGAAATACCTATACAGTTTCAATAACATAGTTTAAAAATACTACTAATAGCTTACCGTACACAAAGTGGAGGTAGCATACAAAATGGTTGCAAATAAAGAGTTCGGATTACATTCATAAACAAACGTGAAGCTAGCAGCATTTGTGTCATAATGTTCTGTGTAGTGTGACGATGCGCTAGTGATGCGTCTACTACTGTCAAAGCATATTGCTATCGATGCAGATGAAACTATCGATTAGGAGTGGGTATACTATAATAATTGGTATATGTAATAAAGTAGGTACCAATTAAATATATATTATAGTCTCATACCAGAACACTGTACCTATGAAGTCTACAAATATAATATCTTATCATATTAGAAAATTGGTTGCGCCTTAGGTAGATAATCACTTCAGATGAAAAACATATAACTGCATAGCAAAGCATAAAAAAAGAAAAGAAAAGAAAAAATAAACTAATTATTAGTCTATAATATACAGTTTTGGATAAATAACAACCACTTATCAACATAAAATTTAATACAACTAAATATTTATGGCATGCTTTTATATGGTAGTGCTGTTGTTATTTTAGTCATGACATGTATTATTTATTCGCAGCCATTAAAGAGTTTCGATTGATAAGAATATATTTATCTTGGCACATGTAAAGGTCGGCTATCGATAACTACCACAAAGCATGCTTTTTTTCCGCACTATGAGCCGTGGCTTGCATTGTAATAATTCACAGAACACAGACTCGAGGAGTAGCATTAGTCCTAAAAGAATGTTATTTATTAAAAATTAAAAATAAACTCAATTATATTTTCACGTTCAATTTAGTTGATGGTCAACAATATAGTAGTAGTTTCTTATGTAGTGATTAACAACGAAATATGTAAAATATAATAAAAAATTAAAATGCGGAATAGTGTATGTGTGTATGTGTGTGTGTGTGTGTGTGAGTGTGTGTGTGTGTGTGTGTGTGTGTGTGTGTGTGTGTAGACACGACATACGTTCATGTATATATTTAGTTATATAGTTAGGCAAAGTATTTTTTCAGTATCATCATAGTCAAGACCAGAAAGGTAACAATTGACCGCAAGTTTACATTTTGCTAAGGTGAGTGGATATAAATTTAGCCGAGCATTAATTTTTTTATATATTAATGTGCCTAAAAAGCAGAATTGTCTACGAGCAAATGCCGAAAAGAACATTGCAGATGGCACTAAACCATCATTTCGTCTTTTATTGAGATGATCACATATATTGTAGGATGTACAAGAATGGATTTTGAGCGTGGATTTTAAAAGTAAGAGCCTTCTTACTGATAATATTTTGGTTTCTGCATAGAGGTCTTTGGTTGAAAATCTAAATGGTTTAGAGAATAATACTTTTAATACCACTCTTTGGGATCTTTCCAGTCTCATCATGCACGTTTTGTAAGTGCCACCCCAGACAGTTATGCAATAACTCAGTATTTAATGACAGAGTGCATAATATACTGTTTTTAATACTTTGTTGTCGGTTAAGTGTCTAACACGCTTAAATACTTTTATCAGTATTCTTACTCTTCCCGTTAGTTTTCTGACATGCTCTTGCCAGTCCAAAAATTGGTCAACAATGACTCCCAAGTACTTTATATTACTGACTTTTTGTAATGAGATAAAACTACATGTTTTATCAAAGCTAGCGTATGGGCATGTGTGAACCTTGACTTGAGGAGCATCTGGTTGAGGTTGACCAGTCACTGTTTTACTGAAACTTATGTACTTGGTCTTTGTGACATTTAACGTCAGTAAATTATATCGTAGCCATGACATTACTTCTTTTAAACCAATCTCAGCACGTTTAGCAGTTTCATTCCAAGAAGGTGCAGAAAAAATTAAAACAGTGTCATCAGCAAAGGCAATTATTTTACCATCGCCAGAAATAGGATAATTGCAAAGATCATTCACATATAACAAGAAAAGAGTAGGACCGAGAACACTTCCTTGAGGAACACCGTACGTTATAGTTGTCTCATCGCTCTCGAACTCCCCGATCCTAATTTTTTGTATTCTATTAGTAAGGTAGTTACTGAAAAGACGAAGTGGAACATCACGCACACCCAATCTCTCCATTTTTATAAGGAGTAAAGAGACAGAAACAGTATCGAAGGCTTTAGCCAGGTCTAAAAAAATACCTATACATTTTTTTTTGCTATCAACTTTTCGAGCAATGTAGTGTGAAAGTTCAGACAGCGCATGCTCAGTAGATTTTCCTGCAATAAAACCTATAAATAAAACTGATGACTCGAAATCAATTCATATTTTTTTAAATACAAAACTAAACGTTTATTGAGCAATCGTTCGAGAATTTTGGATAGAGATCAGAGAATTGATATAGGTCGATAACTATTAATACTACCTCTGTCTCCACTCTTATGGATTGGTTTGATTAAAGCCATTTTAAATAAGTGGAAATACGCCAGTTGTAAAGCTTAAATTAGAAATGTAAGCTATATGTGGAGCAATCAACTCTTTGGTAAGCTTTAAAACCGTTGTTGGAATGCCGTCACACCCAGTAGCACAACTAGATTTCATGTTTGCTATAGTAGACTGAACCTCTGAGGTATCAGTTGGCAAAAGAACAAATGAGTTAGGGACATCGTTCATATGATATACCTGAGAAGCAGGTTTACTTGAATCATAGTTAAGTTGAATATTGTTGGCTAGGTTTCTACCAATATTAGCAAAATAACTATTTATATAATTAATGGATTCTGTAGCATTATCTTTTATTTTCAGTAGCTCATGATTATCATCTTTTTCTTTATTATTTAAGTTAAATTTTCCTACTTTTTTAATTATGGTTCAAGTTTTTTTGATATCATTACCAGCTTTAGCGACCTCTGCCTTTTCAAATTCAGATTTGAGCTTCTTCAAAATTTCACAACAAAAGTTTCTGTACCTTTTATATGTTATCGCCAGGTTCTTGTTATTTGGGTCTTTTCTACACTCAATGTGAAGCTTGTCTCGGTGTCTGACACATCGTAAGAGTCCCGGAGTCATCCACGGCTCATTTAATCTTTTACGGCACGAAACAAGTTTGGTTATGGTATTTTTGTCGATAACCCTCTTTAGTTCGTCAACCAAAATACCAGTGGCTTTATTTACTTCGTTAGTGTCGAATATAGTGGACAAAATATCGGAGTTCAGATCGGCCGCAATATTATCATATTAAATAACTTTATATGAGTTACGTCTGTTTTTAGACAGGTGAATATCATCGAGAGCTAAAATTAATGCGTTGTGATCTGTCACTGTAGATGTTAAAACTAAAGCTGTTGCATTTAACCGCGTTTTAATAAAAATATGGTCCAGACAACTGTTTTCCCTAGTGGGAAATTGATGGCCCGGTAATAATTCATGAAATGCCATAGCATCAAGGTATTGGTCGACATCTTTTAAGATTCGCGGTTCATTAGATATAATATTAATATTTATGTCACCCGTCAATACAATACTATTAAATATCTCAATTGAATTTAATATATTCCCCATACCGTATAAAAAATTATCAAGTACCTTATATGCCGGAGGCCGATAGACCGCAACAATAGCTATTTCGTTTCCAAGTTTTATGACTAAACAATTGGCATCAAAAATCAGAGGCTCGCTTACTTGAGCAGATAAGTCACTTCGTATAAACACAACAACGCCTTCGTTTTGTGATCTATTATTTTTTGTGAAATGAGTCGTGAAATTCTGAATCCTAGGAACATAGTCAATAGAGTTGAGCCAACATTCGGTTAGGATAATTATGTCTACGTTAAGTCCAATTCTGGTAAGCAAAACCTGCATTTTCGTGAGGTTACAATCAATACTGCGAATATTTTGGCATACGATGGTCAGCCGCTTTTTTTTAATTTGAGGAAATCGTAATAAAACTTCTTCTGGGCTGCATTGAAATGATTTCGCTACTAGGAAATTATCCAGTTCTTTTCATAAGTCGTCAATAATCATAATTTTTGAAAAAAGATAGAGACGTGAACAAATAGACTTAATCTATGTCTTTCATGGGAAATTACCATAATATAGCATTTTGGTACCGCATCAGATATTAAAAAAAGGACCAAAGAAAACCGAGTTGGAACTAAATCAATATACACTAGAATGCATGTGTGGGTTGTGTCAAATGGTAAGTTTTGTGTATGTTGAGTGTTGTGTTTGACTTTGTATTTTAAGCTAAGACGCATACAGAGCGATGCTGGGCCATAAATAATAATAAGGAAACTAAATATGCGTACCGTTAGTACTGTAGAACATTGCGCATATGATTGATCAATGACGAGTCTTAAGCTCAGCCAGTTGAGTCTCATCCTTAATAAGTAGCTGAGGGGCACCTTCTTTTTTCCGGAGAATGTCGATATAGATGGAGTTCGGTCATCGGATCCTAATGATTACACAATATAGACACATGCATAATTGTTCAGAAATGATATGAACTAACTCGTATCACAAAGCTGGTTGTACAAACGGGAACAAATAGAACGAAATACAAACATATAAGTAAAAATCAAAGTCAAAATCATTTATTCAATTTAGGCATCAAAGACGCACTTATGAAAATGAAATAAAAATGAATATAAAAAAGTTTTCATATATCAACACAATGTAAAATGTAATATGAACGCAATAATAAGTACACCAAAAAAAGATACAGAGTACAAGAGCTCTGTATAAATGTAGTATAGATGACTACCCAAAAAATAACACAATAAAACTATTCCCGTTGTACACCTATTTGCCATTGTCGTGGGTACTATTAAAATGTTGAATTATGATGAAATTTGGATTAAAATGAAATTTGATGCGTTGTGCTTGCAAGTAGTGTTATATATGGACTTTGCAAGACTATTGCCGGATAGGTATCTCAGCCGAGAGGGCACCGGGCTTTGTGACCAGGCCGTCATAGGTAGGTACGCATGGGAGCGTGCGTCGGGAGAAGAAATCATAATCGAGACATATGAGGAATTACACAGTTTTATTCGTAGTAGGCATTGTTTTCTTAAATCATAAATTTAGTGTCTGTAATTTTGGAAGTTCTACTGATTTTACACTTAGGAATGTACGCGCGAGCAAGGAAGCGAGATTTGCGCGCACAGGTTTGATATATAATACTGACTCAGACAAAATAAAAAAGTCAAGACAGAATGTTGTGAACAGAGAAGTGAGGCTGGGTGAAACTTCGCCTCGTCATGTCTATACGTATTTACATACAAAACCTACAACGAAACTACGCCTTGGCTCGCCAGTCGAACTATCGCGACGCGTGGAAGCAATTATTACTTATTATTTAATTTAAATGTATTAATTATTAATATTTTTTTAATAACTTTAATATAATTTGAACTACCATGACAGTACCAAGTCACGCACATGTAGTTTAGAAAACTGGCCTCACTTGTCTGTTCACAACATTTTGTCTTGACTTTTTATTTTGTCTGAGTATACTGATTAGCGAGAGGTAACTTGCCAGTCGAAGTTGATCTCCTGGTGTTGTGGCTTACGGTTTAGCTATCCGTTTTATTCATCGTCCTCCATCGGTTCATCTCTCCATTTGTGTTAGGGCCTTGGTTTATGGTCTTGCCTCAAGTCCACATCATGTTGTCAGCCATTTGCTGAAAATCAAAATGCGCTACGCGCGACGACTGGCCTCCTCGACAGTCACTCAAGAGTTCTTTTTCTTTCTTTTTTTTTTTTTTAGGAAGGACATAGAGCTTTTTGCCACTACGGGCATTAAAAGCGACACAGGACTGTTCTTTTTCTTTCAGGCCGGGGCATATTATAGAAGAGAGGCGCGGGTGTGGGGGGCAGGTCCGCCGCTGATCACGCCATGTTCGCATCTCGCTCATCCTGCTGAATCTCTCTCGCATTTCGTGCTCATATGTTTACCGCGAGGGGTTATAAATAATAATTTTCACAATATAAATTTCGAATACTTAAAACTATTAAGGATGCTATATAATACAAAAGGGTTTATTTAGATTTGGCCATAATTTCGTGTGTCGGCTCGAAATTTAACAAATGTGTATTTTTTGTTGACATCTTATCATGCAAAATTTGGTTGGTCTTCCTTGTTTACATGACCAAGGTTTTTGGCGGCTGGACGACAAGGAAGGTTTTCTTAATTCTAGTTACAAATTTGGGTCTAAAAGGAACCGTGAACTCCTTAATACGTCCTTAGGTATTTACAAAATATCAGACCTTATATTCACATTTTTAAGGCTGATCTTTATTTGAATTGACTGAACTCCATCGTTCTGATATTGGCTGGACGATAAGGCAGCGTTTGGATAACGGCTGAGGAGTCCGTGCTTCTCTCGTTTCTAAAAAATCTAGTTTTACGCAATTTTAGACAGGTCGTAACAATTTGCATAGGGATCATTTTATAACGCTACATCCTGAATGCACGGTCTTCCAATCGGAACTTTAAGCTCTCTAAAGGGCGAATCAGATTGTCATGACTAGAAAAGACCCTCAGGTCAGTGTTCTGAGCGACTCGAGATCCTCGCTCGAACTCCTACGGAGTCCCAAGACGAGTCACCCTTTGGCAAAAAGTATAAAGGAAAATATTGGCAGGATCAGTGCAAAAGGAAGATCCATCCGTCTGTTCTGGTTGAGAGCGCATGTAGGGACTGCTGGCAATAAAAGAGCCGACGAGCTCGCCAAATCAGCAGCTCTCACTGCCACCTCCCGGGACTAGGAGGGGATCCTTCTCAGTTCCGTCAAAAAGAAGATCTGCGAAAAATCAATCCGGAAATGGCAAGACTGGTATGATACCTCCGTCACTGGTAGAGTCACACATAAGTTCCTGCCCGATATCGCAAAGGCCTATAGGCTAGCACGAATGACGAAGTTGACTCCGTACCAATTACAAGCATTTATTTATTTATTTATTAAGCACATGTAACTTACAGACTAATCAAAATCGTTACAAGGCAGAACTAAGGTAAGCAATAATTTTCGCTCGAAATTTGCCTACCCTATCACAATATATATCTAAATAAGGCTTTTGAGTGATCATGTCGTTGAGCAGCGTTATCACCCTAGCATTACATTTACAGTCTTTAACAAGATAAGAAGGAATCCCATCAGGACCAGATCGAGTTCGTACTTGCTTAACCCTAGAAAGATAACCATATTCTATCTTACATAAAAGATAACCATGCGCTTCGGAGGCGCCACGGTATTCAAATGCTTATATTTAAATTATTAAGCAAGATTTGTGTGATTTGATTTTACAATTTAAATGGTATTATAGGTGACACATTTTTATAAACGAAAAATATTGTACTTTATATTTGTTTATTATTAATAATTGAAACCAAATGAGTAGACCTTTAAAAAACTAACAAAAATCACGAATATCGCTTAACTATCATAAAATATTGTATTTTACTATTAATACGTATAGTATAAGTCAAATATAAGTATAAAGTCTAGGAAAGCTAATCAGTAGGTACCTTATAAATTTTTTTTAGACAGACATACATACGTCGATCTTGAAGATAACCATACGCCTCAGGAGCGCATCAACTCGTTCAACTCGTCATAACTCCAAAACAATAATACTTACCGCACAAAAACAGCTGGCCCTCGACGCGGTTGACCGACGACTGAGTTGGCTGAGAAGCACAGATATACACGGGTTTCGTATTAAAAGATATAGTACTATTTAATTCGTGCGGGCGCCTGTGAAGCGTAGGTTATCTTTCTAGGGTGGTTTCTCTTCTAATGGCCTTGAGTAGTTCACCTTTGGATATACTATCAATGGTTATATGAGAGGCTGAGTTAGGTGCACCGCGGGTCTGTGCCTCCGCTACATTTAGTCTTGGTATGTCATTCAGAAATACGGAACTTAAATATTTAGCAAATGCGTCTGCTGCTTCCTGTCCGGTGACATATTATTGTCCCTCATATGTAAGCTCGTCACAATGATGCTGGTTTGCACGTCGCTGTTTCACATACGTCCAAAATTTTCTGGGATCCTTAGACAACTTATTTTCAACACGTTCCATATATCCATGGAATGCATCGTCAATGAGCTGCTTTACTAGCCATCTATAGTACTTGGACATTTCTAGATTGAACACTTTATGTTCTTGCTTGTAACGAGTTAAATGGAAGTATTTATTTTTTATGTTATGAATAATATATCCCGTAAACCACGTAGGATATGAATACTTTTGTGTCTGATGCGTTGGTATTGTTTGTGGTACACATGTGTCGAGACATTTATTTAATTCATAGTAAAATATATCAACAGCCAAATTAACATCATTAATATTAAATAGTCCGTTCCAGTTTATATTAGCTATAGACAAATAAAGGGCATTAAAATCGGCCTTGCGAAAGTTCCAATTAGCTAGTGTTTCGTTATCTGTTACCTGAGAGTGGGGCGCGTGCGATAAAGAGCGGTCGCTGCAGCTGCACCTCGCGTTCTAGTGTGTCCTCTTAGCTTCTAAAAAGGCAAAAATAGTTCACTTTATGATACCAGCGCCAACTTTTAGTATGTTAATAAGCATAGTATTCTCTCTCAAAAAACATCGGGACACAAGCTGTAAGGTGCTTCGATCCGAAGTTATGACGTCATCAAAACTGCTTATTATATTAAAACTATGAGTCTTACATATATGTGTGGGGTGTCAAATTAAAGGTAGTTATATGTTCTAAAATATTTAAAATATATATGATCATGTGACTAGTAGAGTTACAAAAATATTTGAAATTTAATAAAAAAAAATATTTTGATAATTCCTGTTTTTTTATTTAGTTTATAAAGTATTTATTTTCAGCCAGTATTATTTTTACAGAAATGCCAAAGAGTTCATTGACTTTCAATTAAAAAAGCAGCATTAAGCATACTGATAGAAGAAGCTTTTAATGCATCAGATGAAATGAATAATGAATCCTTTGTGCAGTGGGTGGATCGCAAGAAAATTTAATAAGCACAATTTAAGTTTTGGTATACTACCACGGAGTTAGAAGCAATCATGCTTTTGCTCGTGCAAAGCATTCGCCAAGGTGATATTGCAGATTTTATAACTTCTCTACACCGCGTTTGCCCATGGATGTTTAACCTTGATCATACAAATTATTGGTTACCTATATTTGCCAATGATCTTGAAAAACTGCCAACTTCTCATCCCATGATTTACCAGGAGTTTCAAAAAGGAAATTTTACTAGTTTAAAAACAAACAAAATTTCTCGCGCCTTGGTCATGACCAAATTCACGAACCGCACCGTCTCCCTAAACTCGGCACTACTATTGGCCGGGATACTGCCTCTCGACCTCAGAGTTCAAGAAGCAGCCGCATTGTACGAGGCAAAGAGAGGAGT
Organism: Selenia dentaria; assembly: GCA_917880725.1. NCBI lineage: Eukaryota > Metazoa > Arthropoda > Insecta > Lepidoptera > Geometridae > Selenia > Selenia dentaria. Next base: position 11,496,913 of record OU862877.1, on the reverse strand, counting down.
CCCCCGGTCAATATTAGGAGACAGGGAGATGGAACGCTTGGAGCCCTACGCTAATGTACCTACCCCATCCCGCCAAACATATGTGCCTGGAGTTCATGTGCCTGTCTAGTGAGACGGAAATAGACGCACATAAATCGCAGGATGTGCGGATATTCACGGACGGCAGCAAAATTGAAGGTAAAGTCGGAGCGGCTCTATCACTCTGGAGTGAAGATGCCGAAACCAAAAACCGGAAATTTATGCAGAGCAGTCCTAGTGCACATGCTTTGCCCCAAACCAAATCAAACATTTCAGCAATATACCAAAGACGTTGTTGTATCGTATATGTGTATATCGTATCGTAGGATGTGGTGTTTGATCAGTACATAGAAGGGAGTTTGAAAGCCCACACACGAGAGTTAAGAGGTACAGGAAACCATGTTGCAGTCACAGAAAGAGAGAAAATCCCTAAAAACTTTCAAAAGTTTTTAGCCCATGGTAAAAATAAAGAACGATTATTTATAGTACTTGCAAAAATCCTGGTCAAAATACAGGTTGCTGGAAAGACGGTTATCTGTACATCCAAAGAAAAAGGGCTGGCTTCGTCAACATCAGCTGTTGAAATGACATTCTCGTCCCATGAAGAAGCAGATGCCAGATTATTATTACATGCTGCGAACGCTGCCCGAAATAACCATAATATCGTTATGATTAAAACGGTGGACTCTGACGTGCTCATCATAGCACTTTTTGCTTTTCCGAACATACCCGAACTGAAAAAGCTGTGGATAGAGTATGGAACGGGGAAAATTTTTAAATACCTGCCTGTTCATGTCTTCTGTGCTTTCCTACCAAGTGGTATAACAAATTTAATGCCGTTTTTTCACACATTCACCGGGTGCGATACGGTGTCAGCCTTTTGCGGAATTGGCAAAAAAAGTGCCTGGAAAAGATGGATGTCTTTAAGAGATGTAGACGCCGCTTTTGAAGCATATTCTCATAACACAGTACTCAGTAGAAAAGTTTGTAGTTCACATGTACCACCCTGCAAGTGGAACTACCAGCGTGGACACTGCAAGAAGAGTCCTTTTCACAAAAAGGAACAGGTCTATCGAACATATACCACCGACTCAAGATACACTACTGCAACATCTTAAGCGAGCAATATTGCAAACTAATGCATAGATAAATTGTCTTAACTCCAACCCCGAGAAGTTAGACCCGTGCAACTGGGGTTGGGAAAGTAAAAATAACGGGCTGCTGTACACTCCTGTATGGAAAACTATTCCTGACGCCAGCAGCAGTTGCAAGGAACTCCTGTCTTGTAAATGAAAAGAACGGTGTGTGTGATGTAGGTGTGTACGGAATGAATTGAAATGCACTCTCCTATGTGCATGCGAAGGAGCATGCTCCAGAGAAGTATGTAATGTAGACATCTGATAATATTTTTTTAATAAACAGGCTATCCTTTATGCTAACTTGTATTTTGGTATGCCTCATTAACTTTCCAGGCCATAGTATTTTCGTAGTTCTCCAAATTATTTTTTATCAAACATCAACGCGCGACACCCGCAATCGCAAGCGGGAGTGCCTTGCTTAAAGCGGTATAACAAAAGTATTTTCCATCCAATCAATCAACATTTTTTTTAATAGAAAGGTGATATAATTTTTTAATATTCCTATTATACATAGTGTTTGTCTAAAATAAATACTTTAGAACTTATTTTAAAAAAAAACGGGACTATTAATTGTAAAATTTTCATTATATTCAAAATAGTTTTGTAACTCTACCATTCACGTGGACTTATATATTTACAACATTCTAGAACATTTAATTACCTTTAATTTGACACCCCACACATATATATTCGAGTGCTAGTTTTTATATAATAAGCAGTTTTCAAAATGCGGCGGCCGCCATTTTGATGACGTCATAGCTTCGGATCCAAGCACCTTACAGCTTGTGTCCCGATGTTTTTTTAGAGAAAATACTATGCTTATTAACATACTAAAAGTTTGCGCTGGTATCACAAAGTGAACTATTTTTATGCTAAGAGAAGGGACTATTCCGCATCAGTTTAACCGTGACCTCTAGACATGGATGATATCTGTCTATTTTTACGTGAGCATCCTCCTCCTCAGATATACATACGCGGTTCTCAGACAAGTCACTCAAAACCAAATCTAGAATACCACCATAAACATTATTTACTTTATTATGTTGCTTTAATTTACAAAAGTCAAGAAACATGTTGAAACGTTCGGAAACCGCAGAACTAAATGAGTTTAAATTAAAATCCCCTAAGATAATAATGTCTAAGGTAGAATATTTACAGACGGCATTTTCTAAAACATTGAGTACACTTAAATATTGATCATTATTGTATGCTGGGGGAATATAAACAATACAGAGTAATAATTTGTAATTTTTTTGTGAGAGCTGTGCTACTATTATCTCGTGATCTTTTGTGAGACCATCAATTTCAGTGACGTGTTTTACAGTGAAGTGACTACGCACGGCGAACATAACTCCTCCCCAGCCAGCTTCACCACTCCTGTCTTTCCTCAAGACTTTATATCCAGGTGGGAATAATTCAGCATCATACACCGAACTATTCAAAAATGTCTCAGTCACCGTAATGATGTCATAATTGTTAGCGATAATAGATCTCTTAAATGGTTCAACTTTTGAGCGCAGACCGCGGACGTTTTGGTAGACAATATGTAGTAACCTTTGGTTATTATGTAGTTTCTTTAGTGGTACCACGAAAATTATGGCGCCACGGATTTAAGCATATATCTAAGGCCCAATTATGGACATCTAGTAGCTGCTCACATAACTTAGCAGGCATGCCAATTTTGAATGACGAGTAGATTTTAACGACCCTTAGATTTTAAAACTTCTACTGAGCACACATCTATCTTGTAGCTAGCAGCTAGATGATTGGTTATCATTGTATCAGTAGTGCCCTGCTTAACATAGTACAAGTGATAGTACTTCCATCGCTCAGAAGATTCCAGTGTAGTTTTACCCGGGGCAGCGGCATTATTAAGCATTGATGGCACATAGCCGAATACCTGTACAGATTCAAGCTCAAAGAAACCCCTGGATGCAAGTGCGACCCGGAAGTCTCTGAGACGGTAGAGACGGTATGGCATGTGCTCCTCAAATGCCCCCGTTTCCGTGCCGCAAGGAGGGAACTTGAATACCTGATGCACAGAGAGCTTGAGGAATCGGATCTCCCCAACATCTTAGCAGACCCCGGTTGTATACCACACTTTCTATCTTTCACCGAAAAATCCCTCCGCATTCCGACAAAAAGAAACTCTACTATTAACCCCCCCCCCCCCAACACAAACACACAAATGCACACACACAAACACAAACAAACACTACTTTTCTCTCCACAGACGACACGACGGCACACGACTTAACTCCCCAGTACCAGCACACAACCTCAAAGAACGTAGAGGCCGAACACCTGCTAGCCTACGCATAAAGGGGTGTGCCAGGGATTAGGATCCACGGTGTGGCTCTCTTACGACGTGCAAAACCGTAGACCTTAAGGTAGCATAAATAACTCGTGAACATCTTGAGGTGGTCGTGTACGAAAAGAGAGGAGAAGTTATCTTAGGACTCTCACACACGACCGAACAAATGCAACCGACAGCTGGGGGAATCCCGTCCCTAGTTCGACCTGCATCAGCGGCTTGGAGAGAGTCCAGTGTACAGCAGCTGCCAAAAAAGCCGCGGCACGTCAGAAAGGATGTCATGAGAAAGGCCAAGGTTCCATCTCCACCTTTATGACGGCGTTTAACACCATCGCGCAAAGCGTGTTTAGGATCGCGCCTTGAAAGGAGCTCTCCCCACAAAAGCCGCTCCATAGGACAGAAGAGCCACCATAGCAGGTTGCATGGACGAGACGAGAGAGGACGAGAGTTGATATGGGATAGGTTAGTCTGCTTCGTTATATCCCGGCCCTGGGACCGCGAGACCACGCTAGAAACGCACTTCTCGAATTTGTTGCCATCACGAGAGTGACTAGAGTAGTTAATCTCAGGCAATTTTAACTGCGACAAAATCCTGCAGTCCTTCAGGTTAGAAGCCTCTTAAAGGTGAGGCTCGAGGAGGCTGATGCAGCCATATACAATAACGACACCTCCCTGGTCATCAAAGGAACGATGAAAAGTCGGTATATAGCAGCATACAGTTCTGAGCGTGGTTTCGTGGCCCTAGACGAAGATAAGACGGAGCAGAAGTTTTCTTTGCCTACTGTTCCATATTTAAAGTCCAACGTTACGCTTGATGGAGTTAAACTCGGAATGGACAAGGAAACAGTCTTCCTAGGCATTAAAATTGACGCAAAATTAGAATGGGGTCCTCATATAAATGCCCTGTCTGGGAGACTCAGTTCTGCTGCATATGCAGTACGTAAAATAAGAGAGCTAACAGATGCTTATACGGCGCGGTTAGTGTATTTTGCATATTTCCACAGCGTAATGTCATATGGGATATTGCTATGGGGTTCAGCGGCTGATATAGAGACCATATTTATCCTTCAGAAACGTGCTATTAGAGCTATATACGAAATGGGTCCCCGTGAATCTTTGAGAGATTTATTCAAAGAAATCAATATATTAACGTTGCCTTCCTTATATGTATTTGAAAATATAATGTATGTTCGTAAAAATTTACATAAATATAAGATAAATAGTGATCACCACACTTTTAATACTAGAAATACAATTAGGATAGCAGTACCTAGTTTTAGACTTGCGAAGACATAAGTCATTCCTAGGAAATTGTGTGCGTTTTAACAATAAAATCCCAAAGCACATAACTAAGCTCATAGAGGGCAAATTCAAGTTGACTGTAAAAAACGTATTAATAAAAAAAGCTTACTATAAAGTTCGACATTATATAGAAGATAAAGATGCTTGGCATACTCCACTTCTGGCAAGCTGTCTCTCTGCCACCCATAAAATGTAATATTTGTAGTACCTAAGTAGAAACATTGTAAACATCCATATAAAAAGAATGGCCCCGAGTTTCTTGCCGCTTCTTCTCGGTAGGTTCTATATATTGTGGAACGCGGCGGTAGAGTCTTTAAAGTACATTATAATGAAAAGTTGACGTTCATAAGTGCGTCATTGATGCCTAAATTGAATAAATGATTTTGACTTTGACTTTGACTTTGACTTTGAGCGGCTCGGAAAGCCTGTAACGAAACAGGCTCTGGATAAGGATTCCGTCACGATTCACAAATAAAGAGATATATAAAAAGTATCTTGGTTTGAACAAATATTGATGAAATTTAGACAATCAAAAGTAGAAGAAAGCGTTAATGTGTGATATTGAGATTTAGATGTTAGGTTGGGTATTTCTTATAGCAAGACTATACTTATTAAAAATGATAAGCAGCATAGAATATTTAAGCTATCAAGATATTCAATGTAGTAAACATTTAAATCAATTGTTCAAACAGAACTGATAAGTTACTTCAAGGAAAGGAAATGTTGAGTAATCCTTTAAATACATAAAAGTTACATGCAAAATTAATAAAATTACTATGAAGATATGCAGCATTGATATTTCTAGCCATACAAAGGTAATGTGAGGAACACATTTTTGTTACACGTCCGTATATTTGAGTTTGCTTCGTCAAAATGAACCCTAAAACAAATGAGTTCTGACGCCAATCTAACGCCAATAGAAAGGCCATTGATTGGATCTACGTGCCTCGGATCAGCGTCATTTGAGATTCAAAATATGTGTTGTCATGAGCGGATTTTGATAAGAATTTAAAATTAGAATAGGGGTTTGCTGGAAGGCAGAGATTGGCTGAAGTGGATCTGAAGCAGTTTTAACGCCGATAGGAAGGGCATTGATTGGATACCTATCGGCCTCGAATCGGCGTCACTGTCAAGTTTGAGAAAGTATATAAGCAGTAGAGAGACCGAGAAAATGCTTATTAAATTCCCGAACTTCCGTGAGATAATATATTTTGCTACGGACATGGTTCCGGACGTAGGTGGGATAACTCACGGTGACAACTAAGATCCACCTCGATAGGGAATGCCCAATCCTTAGAGTTGGAAACTTTTGGGAGCGAGCCAACAATCGCTTTAACGTATTGCAATGGGTACAATTAGCTGCTCCTCACTTCGATTTGAAAGAATACTCCAGTGCAAGTGTCTTCTATGTATTATATGTATTTACTAATTATATGTATTACTTGCTAATGAATCGAGTTTGGGCTAGATTTTCTACTCTGATCCTAGCATGAGAATGCGGTAATAAATTATAGCAATTGAATTATTTGCTGAGAGTTTCAAATGTAATATCAAATAGTAATTCGTAATTTCATTAAATCATTTCTTTATGATAAATATTAATATTAAGAAGAGATAAAAAAGATTATAATCGCTTATAGATGCAAACTCTATATTTGGAAAACTACCAAATGGACTTAGTAAGGCCTTACTAATTTTTGGGGGTAAATAGAAGAGGTTCTTGGCATGATGGAGAACATTTGTGCCACAGTAAAGAGCTCTTAATCCAGCGTTCATGTTGTTAGCCTCGAATATGCCAAGAATCCTACTTTCTAAATCAAAATAAATCTGGAATTCTACGACAAATCTAAAGAAAACAAACTAATTACTTACATTAAGTATTTAAAATAACTGCTTTTCCTACAATGGTTCAATAGATGACATGGCATGTAAAACACTAGTAATTTAAGTATGGCAATCTCGTATAAAAAGGAGATTTATAAATGTGGTAAGTCTTATCAAACTTGGTCAAGCAATGCAGTTCCTTGAGAATTCTTGTAAACCACAAACAAGGGTCTAGAGTTTTCTCTGAGTCACTGATATTATTTCCCATATATTGCTATCAGTAAACAAGTAAATAGTTAAACTTGAAACATTGAACTATTCGGGAAGTAGTGGCTGATAATATTTATTTAAAGGAATTGTATCATCAAAGTAGTAGCTACTGATCACCAAAGATTAGTAAGCGCATTTAAAGTGAATTTTACTTTGATTTCATATTTATCTTCTAGCAGTTTTCATAAACGAAACAAACAGTACCTATTATGAAGAATACACTTAGTCTACAAGAGATTATAATAATTTAAAACCTATAAAGAAAGCTTGATATCGAATTAGCAGGTTTATAGCTGCGAATGATAATAACGAAGATCTGTCATTATTTTAAAGAGTTGTTTATTTATTATCTCACTAATCAAACTGTATTATCAGATATAACAGGTAGTTTTGCAAGCTAATAATAAAATTATAGTTTATATAAGTTTGCGACCTTCTATTTCTATGTTCTAAAGTTGTGGAGTTTAGTCCTTAAATTCAAGAACTTATATTGGAGAATAATATCCTTCACGATTGGAACTCAAATTAAGTACATAAGCATCTACGATCAGTTCAGTCAGTCATTCTGTAGAAATAACTTGAATACAAAAAAAAAACATTTATCATCGGGTACCAAAGACCCTAAGATTTACACGTACACAAAACATAAACTAAAAATTTAATAAAACACAAAAAAATATCTAAAATCTATTCGACATTACCGTGACAAGTCTGTCGCAGCAATGCCGAATGAAGGGGCAGTCCAACCTCCCCGCAATCATTACTAGGACGGAGTTAGAGCTGGTCCGCACTCTGCGCACCAAGGACGCTTGCTCATGTTCGCATTAAAGCATCTGCGAACATGCCCGAAGCACTGTAAAAGCGCGGCAGCCCCAGCACCGCCCTGAACGCATTATTGAACTGGATACGGAGTGCGTTGTAGGCTTTTTGGGTATAGTTTACCCATAAGTTGCACGTGTACAGCGACGAGCAATACGCTCTAAAAAGCGTTACTTTTACCTCCGCCGTACAGCGTGCGAACCTATGTGCATGTATTCTAGTATGTTCATCATGACTTATCGTTTGCAGCTAGCAATTCAGTTATTGTAATGTAGTAGTAGGATATCCAACGTAATATCGGAATACCTAGGCTTTGCTTTCGTTTACTCTAGGCATCTATAGATCTGAATAGTTTTCTCTGTTTTAAATCTTACCGAAAAGAGCTAAGGTTACAGCAGCGGTTCACAGTGTTAGGGTCCTCCTAGGCCCTTAGGGTGTAGGGGTCTCCTAGACTAGACGATCATTGGCCAATACTAATTATAGGATAAAATTATAATATATGGGGGGGGGTTGTTGTAACAAGCCTAAATGGCTTCCCCCCCCGAAGGGTTCTCGCATTGACGTGGCGGGGGGGCTCAGTAGCCGTGGCTTGGATCACCACGGTGAAGCCAAGTGGAACCCAGGGGCCGCGTCGGCGTTGGGGTGCGCTGGCCGGCTCAAGCGGGGCCGTTCCTATGGGCTTTGGCCGCCAAGTCCACATAGGAGTGGCGGGGTCCGGGCGCTTTGGCGCAGACTCGAAGAGATGGGGCCCGGGCGTTTTGGCGCAGGCTCGAGGAGGGGGGCCCGGGCACTTTGGTGCAGGCTCGAGGAGGTGGGGTCCGGGCGCTCGGCGCAGACTCGAGGAGGTGGGGTCGCAGGGGGGCTATCGTAGTGTATCCTGTGGCTGACGTAGCAGGCGGTTGGGCTACGTATCTGACCCACCGCAGGGAGACCACGGACGTCCAGACACGGGGAAGTCTGGCGCCCATTGTTGGCGGGTTCGGTCTCCGAGGCGGTTGCGGTGCGCCATGTGTTCTGGCCCGCCGCGAAGAGAAGGGTCCGGCAACGGACAGCCGCGGCGGGTTCGCGGTCGTGTGCAAAAGCCTTCTCGCGTTCCCGCCAAAAGCGACACTGACGGAACACCCCGGGGTTTTGGTGGGGTATACGGACTCCTACATAAGCACTTACCTCCCCCTGGTAGGTGGTATCCATAAATTACCACGGGACAAATAAAAAAAATGAAAAGCCTAAATGGCTTCCATGACCCTTCCATGGATTTAGCCATGGAAGGGTCATGGAAGGTTTTGGTGGGGTATACGGACTCCCACATAACCACCTACCTCCCCGTGGTAGGTGGTATCCATAAATTTCCACAGGACAAATAAAAAAAAAAAGCCTAAATGGCTTTCATGACCCTTCCATGGCTAAAACCATGGAAGGGAGCCCTGAAGTCGAGGTAAAGTCCTAGGAAAGCTGGGAGGTACCGGAGATCCGATGGGTCAACGGGGTTCCGGGGTGTGGTAAAACAACATGGGTGGTTAGAAATTTCAATGTGAACCTGGACGTGGTTATCACCACGACAACCAAAGCAGCAAAACGCCGACTGAAAATCAGTGCTTGGGTTTACCCTACCGTATGCTGAGTTGGGGCTCTTTCATGGCATTACGCAACATAATTATGATGGTTGTTTTATTTTGTCAGCATGTGTGTATGTTATGTTGTGTAATATCCTGAATAAAATTATTTTCTTTCTTTCTTTCAAAAGACCCGAGGGAGAAGCTAGCGCACCGCATAGGCGACTTGGGGAAAACCAAAGTGCGCACCATGGCTTCTGTACTCGTAAATGACATCCGAAGTGGTAGGAGCATCGTTCGCCTTATGGTAGACGAAGCTCTTATGAACCACTTTGGCGCCATTGTCATGGCAGCGCGGCTGGCAGGTGCTCGCAAAATTGTCCTCATGAGAGACGTCAACTAATTGCCTTATATCGATGGAGAGAACCTGTTTGAGCTAAGGTACAATCGCCCGAACCTGATAGCTACCATCAATCAGTAGTTGTAGTGCACACACCGGAACCCCATGGATGTCGCGTACGCGTTGAGGGAAAAATATTCAGGTATATATTCCTCAGCCCAACGTATTAGGTCCCTGGAGCAGAGACGGTACAGAGATGCGCATATACCCAGCACTCTCCCCAGCACCCTCTTCCTAGTACACACTCAGGAAGAAAAGGAGACCCTTACCAACCAGAATTATGGTGGAGGCACGGGGTCGCGCATCCTTACCATCCGTGAAGCACAGGGACTGACATACGAGACAGTCATCGCCATTAAGACCAAGGGCAACATGAATCTGCACGAGAGCTACCCGCACGCGGTGGTTGCAGTCTCGCGGCACACCAGGACCTTCACCTATTACGAGTATGGCCAACGACAAGAAATCTATGAGTAATATCGACTTCTAATTTCCAAGCACAGTACATATACTGCCTGCAAGATCAAGTAGGCCTGGTAATGCAGCAACAGGATGCTATGGAGATGCGAGGGCGACGAAAGATTCTTCTCCTTCATGGTGTCCCAGAAACCAGAGATGAAGATACTACCTCTGTAGTGGTGAAGTTGGTAACTAGTCAGATGAAAATTCCTGATTTTTCCAGCAAAGACATCAGTCGCTCACATCGGATGGGCCGTGCTTCAGTACCTGACAAACCCAGACCTATTCTATTCAAAATACGTGATCTTGATGCCAAAAATAGGATTTGGAGCGGTAAAACCGGTCTGAAAGGGTCCAATATCACGCTGTCAGAGTTCTTGACAAAACCGCGTCACGACACTTTCATGGCTGCCCGCCAGAAATTTTGCATTCAAAAGTGTTGGACAAGGAATGGCTTCGTTTTTGTACTGGGCACCGATGGTGTGCGGCATCGGATTAGCAATCTCAAAAAGCTCGATAAGATTAAATATCTTGTATCTTGAAGCTTCTTCTATTTTTTCAAAACACTTTCTTGGACAGTAAGCAGATTTCATATCTTTCTGTTTACGGATTTTACCGGACTGACTCTTATATTCTAAACCACTATTCAAGTTGTACTTTCGTTGTTCATCTATCCACAACTTTTGGTACCTTTCTCGCATTCTGCCGTTATCTTTCTTTTTCTGGCTTCTTTTCTTACACTTACAGGACTACTTAATGGTGTATCTGTGTAATTAGATTTTAAATTTGGATCTATCTCATCTTAAATTTGTTGGTTGGCTGGTGAAAAGGATACTGGTGGTAAAGGCATGGGCGTGAGGCACTCAATTTCATTTAGTGAAAAGTTATTTGGTATTGAAACATATAATTCAGAATGAGAGTTGACATGTTAAGACTTATTTTCTTATCCTGGTATAGTATGTACAGTAGCAGTTATAGTTTGTATGTTGAAACAATCCTTAGAACTTCAGAATCTTACGACATGATGACAAATTGTTATATAAATTATAAACTGTTGATGTTTCGTCGAATATGTCTTCTGGATTGCTAAAGTTAATCACATGATTGATAAATGACATTTCTTTAGCTACAACTTCTGCATTTGGGGGCAAGGGTGAATATAAAATAAAAAACCATACAAATATTTTAATAATAATTATTATAATGCTCCTTTTATCTAAACTAGTTGTTTCCCGCGGTTAAACTGTTTATAATATTACTAGCTGTCTACTCTGGCCAAATTAGACCAATAGTTCCTGTAATATCTTTAAAAATGAGTAATTATATTTTCATTATTGTCTCATGTCCCGAGATTTTAACTGTTTTCTCAAATTGGACTAAATCGTGATACGTTTGTGTTGTTGTACTACACTGAAAAAACGTATCGGTTAAAAATAAATAAATACTGCTAAAAATAACTATGAGTGTTTGTTAATATAGCACCTGCAAAGTTGACAGTTAAAAATTAATAAGCCAACTTTGCAATTATTACTAATTATAAAAATTAACCATATAAGTTTTTTTATAATTACTTGTTTATTAATAACCGGCAAAGTTGGCTATTCTTAGCCAATTTTATTTTGTACCTACAACCAGTCTATTAAGTATTCGCAGCAATCATACTGGGTATTCTTAACCAATGTATACGGTACATGCAGCCTGTTTAAACGGTAGTTTCAGCAGAGTTAGTTGGTATTCCTGATTAGTGTATACAGTAAATGCAGCCAGTTTACGCGGTACTTTCAGCAACGTTAGTTGGTATTTTTAACCAATGTATACGGTACATGCAGCCTGTTTAATCGGTAGTTTCAGCAGAGTTAGTTGGTATTCCTAATTAGTGTATACGGTAAATGAAGCCGGTTTACGCGGTACTTTCAGCAACGTTAGTTGGTATTCTTAACCAACGTATACGATACAATAATATATAATTATACAACAATTACACTGAACTTGGACAAAATTTATGACACAGATGATATTTTTTTTTGCAATTTCAGTGTTGGCATTGTTCTAAAAGTTGTTCATAATAAAGAGTACAATGACCTTTTGAAGTGTTTTGCGTTATTTCGAAGACACGTTTTATATTCAAATATTACTGACTGCAGCCCGCTCTCCTAAAAGACCCGCTCATCTTTCTGGGATAAAACGTAGGATAATTATGTGTCAATACAGGATATATCCCTAAGCTAACTTCTCTCTAAATGTCATACTGACTTGATCTCCATTACTGAGGTACATAACGTGGCTGACGAGCGAAAGAAGTGCGCGCGGCGCATCGCGCACAACTTCTGTGTCGCGTAAATGAAGACGTCGCGCTCCCGAAAAGTGCAGCCTGAAGTAGCGTAAAATACCTAAAGTTCTGGGAAAGCCTCGCCTTAACGAGTATTTGGGTGTTGGTAAAATTGCGATGCATTCGGATTTTTCCGCTTTGTTGGTATTCCTTCCGACGTCAAGCGAGTGGTAGACAAGCCATCACCCCCGCACCGTTCTCGCCCGTCCCTCATCCGCTCGCGTCCGTACTGTATGTTTTACAAAACGCCGTAGACGATTGGCATAATGTGTCGTCAGTAATTCAAATAGCATTGCAGGCGTAATCATGCCGAATTTCGATAGCGCACCTAGTGTGTTTAGACACTAAGCGTCGTGTCTGCGTTCTATATATTATTATGTTTTCGTTGCGACGCTTCTATATATCCTGATCCGCGAGATGGCGCTGCTAGTGTAAACATCGGCTCCGTATTAAATTATTTCTTAAAATTGTATCGTTGCATAATTTATATCACAAAGTGTTTACGTGTATTCAGGACATCATACTCCCTAAATATAATGTTTTCTTACAGTGCAAAATCAATTTAAAAGTGATATTTAACGAGTGACAAATTATGAAGGAGTTTAGGTAATTAAAACAAAAAATTACATAAATACACGCATACAACCTAAAGTGTTTACGAAATATACAAGTGCTTATAAATTTTCGTGTGATTGTGATCAGCAGTCTAAAATATATTAACAAATAACCACAAAAATCATACGTTACACGGTTTAAAATTTGTTGAACTTTGGACCTAAACAAATACTCGTTACTTGGTGAACATAATGCAATAATTTGCTGCAAAATGCGGTCGTAAATTTCGCGCTTGAAGTGAACGCAAGCTTGGCCTGGTGGCTACTGAGTGACGAAAGAAAAGCAAGCGATTTACAAGCCAAGGTTCGAATCTTGTCAGTATCATTCTGTTTTTGCCACTATAATAAGCATTGGTTGTTGTTATAAATTGTGGGGAACAGGTATTTTCAACGATGGAAGCCATGGATACCGATAATGTGACTTTTAAATTTCATCAGCGGCAGAGAGGTAACAGCTTAGGAAATCTTACAGACTATTCCTTGTTTGAATCGACTAGAATAAGCCTGCCTCATTCAAATCTACACCAAAGCTATTCAGAGCTGCACATTAAAATTAATGGTTTAGAAAGTCTTTCCGCAAACAATGAATTAGATAACTTGCTACTAGAGATCGAACAGCTCAAAAAAGAGCTAGAAAAGTCCCTTAAAGTTATATATATGTATAAAAAGATTGAATTCAACGATATTCACAACACACCCTCAATCGGAAGGAAAAGAAAACGACGAGTCTTCGCAGAGGCCTTAAAATCAACTGATGAACCATCGAAGCCTACAAAAAAATTAGAGCACAGTAACCAAATTTAAACAATAAAATCAATAAATGCACAAATAAAACAGCTGCAGCAATGGATTGGTGAAGAAAAGGAAAAAGGTATAAAAGACAAAAAACATATACAAGGTTTTCAAAAACCATCAGAAAAACTATCACTATAAACACGGAGCTGATACAAAGAGGAGCGGGGCTAAGTAACTGTGCACTGTGATTTTCAACTAGGTCCTGACGTCATCATGGTGGGCGGGGCCTAAGTTAGTATGCTATCAGCGTTCGTCAGGTGCACATGTGACGAGACTCGCATTATAAGTGTGATTTTTTGAGTTTTTAACAAGAAAAAGATGAAGTGTTGTGTTTTACTATGTCAAAGTTACTCAGACAGACGTTCTGATAATATGGATGGCATCACATTTCATTTGTAAGTAATTTTATACGTAATTAAATATAAAAGTTCTAGAACATTCTCAGCTTTCCGTGTTAAAATTCTACTACTTGACACTAGATGGCGACACTTTTGGGAAGAAAATACATAAGTTTACGTATAATTTTGCAGTATTATATTGTAATAACAATACGTAAATACTAAAAAACTGTTATACACTTAGTCTTAAATACCTTTTAGTGGCTAAAACTGTACTTAAATAGCTTTTATTATTATATTATGAACGGGCCGCCACCTATCGTCAAGTAGAATAACTATTTTAAACGTAACAAATATCCAGGGCCGTATTCAGAATTAAATTATTTTACCAACTAATTTAATCAAAAGTAATTTTAATTATTTTTATATGTTCGTTTTAGATTTCCATCCGATAATAATTTAAAACAGCAATGGATTACAAAACTTAATAGACCAGATTGGACACCAACAAAATACACAAAGATTTGTTCTTGCCATTTCAATGATGCGGACTTCACAGTGACAAAAAAAGGCCTTAAAAAATTAAAGAAGGGCACTTTACCTAGTTTAAAACTGGATTTATCGGTTTGTTTGGATGTTATTTGCGTAACCGAGTTTTAGTTATTCTGGAAATGACTTGTTTGATATTATTTTAATATTATAGCTTAAAAGAAAATTACCAGAGCCTGTAAAATCATCTGTAGACACTACCACAAGTGATTTAAATGTATTTCTGATACTAAATGTTTCGCCTAGAAAAAAGAAGCTTAAGCAAGAAATAGAACAACTTCGATATAAAGAAAAAAAATCCGGATTAAAAATCAGAAGACTACAAATGAAAGTTAAGCGCTTGAAAAAGAAGGTCATTACTTAGTTAATCCCACTACTTTTACTTTACATACCACCAAAGATTGTTTTCCAAATCATGACCTAACTTCGTTTTCGCTTTTGTTTCAGGTTCCAAATTTAACTGCAATAATTAAAGAATTAGAAAGCAAACACCTTCTGCACCTTCTTCACCTTCTGCGTCGTCAGCATGTTATCCCTTATTATATAATTATCATTTATCATTCACTTATCAATGGCTCTTATATTATTACAAGCTTTTATTTAGTTTCACCTGTCCCGATGTTTGTGTGTAATCAAATCTTTCAAGTTAAATTTGATCCACTTCCCGGTTACCGATTGAGCTGAAATTTGAAACACATCTTTGCTTCTGATGACAATGCAATTACATGTAGGCGGTATTGTTATTCATACAAAATGGCCGCCGTAACAAAATGTCGGTGTATATTTTTTTGATTATTTATATTCGCGATCGCGATTGCAAACAAAAATGTAACACGCTTTTATTTATAAAAAAATGGATCTGTGATAAAAACGCAAAGATTTAATACAAGGTGTAAAAGATTTGGGGTTTGATAATAAATATATATGTATAATTAGGTATCTACGATATATGATTATTGTGACGTAGACGAAGAAGCATAATTTATCGTTAAAGATTGCAATGTAAGTGCCTATACATTTATTATCATGTTTAAATTATTTTAAAATTTTTAGTTCATTTTATTAACAAGTAATAAAAGCATGTTTTTTTAAATGTCTTTTAATTTTATTTATTTACCTATAAAAATTTTTTGAAGATATAAGTTCTCAATACGTCCCATCTCATTAAAACTTTTGACATCTAGTGTAAGGTAGCTGAACTATGTAATAACATCAACATCAACCTAAGCAAGTAGTTTTGCTATTGGCCGATAGATGGAATATTGAGAAGTGGGCGGAGCTTAACACACCCTCAGTGCCCCCTCATCCCGCAAATTATCACGCGTCGTTTCATATGGAAATGTAATTACCACACCTCCTCTTTGTATCAGCTCCGTGGCTATAAAAGGGCAATGTAAAGTAAGATTAAATATTTTGAGAAAAATTAAAAAAATATAAAAAAAATTTAATAACACCCAGAACTTATATACTAAAATTAAACTAGAAAATTAACAGCTTAGTCATAGAATCTTGGAACTACAGACTAAGCAAGAATTTCAGAAGGAGCTTAATGTTCAGTATGATCATGTTATCTACAACAATGTTAGAAACATTCCACAACATACACCAACCGCAGAACGTAACAACGCGGAGATAGAATGGGGGAAATGTTCCCAAAAAACACAGAAACATTATTCTATTTTCAGATAGTATAGGACGGGGCTTGGCGTCTAAAATAGAGTGTCAAATAGATGACAGCATCAAAGTAATAAACTATTGTAAGCCAGGAGCAAGTGTCCATAAAATATTAGATAACTTCTACGAAAAAACCAAACTACTGACAAATGAAGATACAGTGGCCATATTAATAAGCAGCTATGAGGCAACAGGGCAAGAGATGACAAAGAAACTTAATCAAGTCTATGTCGAGTTACTAAATAAGATAATTGATAATGAAAATAGAGCATTTAATGTGAAAGTCAGTGGTATTCGCTATAATGGTAGACAAAATTGTGAAATATATGACATAAATACAAGAATAGCATATCTGGCAAACATGACACAAAATGTAAAATACCTAGATCCCAATACATTAGATGACAACGGTAATACCCGCAGTTTTAATAGAATTAAGCATCTTATGACCCAAACAATCGTATCAACGACTGCACAAAAGTTTCGAGGCTCATCTACATTGAAATTCATCCAGAACTCTTCAGACAGAAATTCCCTACCTAAGCATAATTCAAATTTTCAAAAGAAGTGCTACCCGACAAGAAAGGATACTATTGCATTCCAGTATCCAAAGCATACATAACAAATACTTAGAGATTGAAGACTTTCTCAATGACTACAAATGTGACGTTCTATGCATGTCTGAGACTTGGGGAAAGGACCATCAAGCACAAGCCATGAACATTGAAAACTTTGTATTAGCAACTTATTTTAACAGAAAATTGTCAAATAATGGTGGCACAGCTATTTTTGTTAGAGATAATTTAGAATTCAAGATAAGGAACGATATTAATAAGTTATCTTTCGAGATGAACTTTGAAATATCAGCCATTGAACTAAGATCTGATAAACTCGTTATTATAGCCGCATATAGAACTGATAAAGACATATATATTCTTTGATTTATTGACAAGGGTGCTACACAAATTATGCCGAGAGGGAAAAAATATGGTAATTGCTGGAGACTTTAATTTAAATGTTTTGAATCAGAATAAAATTGTTACAAAGTTCAAGTCAATTTTAAATAATTTCAACTGTAAATGGGTACTTAATGAACCTACGAGAGAACAAAAAACAAGCGCAACTTGTATTGATAATTGTATTGTTAATTTTGAAGGCCAGGTGTTAAATAGGCAACTTTCTGATCATAAAGTAATTAAGTTGATTATAAATCGTGACATTATCGATGAGCCCACTAACCTTAAGTTTGGTTGTTATAATAGAATAAAGTCTTTCAATAACTGCAATTACTTTTACTATTTGCTACAAAAAGATTATGTCAACTTAAAATTTCAAATAACGATGTGTAAGGATCCAAATACAAAAATGAAGATATTACAGGACGCTATTAAGTTTTATTATAACATAGCATTTCCAAAAAAAAACACGCCTGTATGTAATTTTTAAAAAAGTTTTCGACACAAGGTATTCAAATTTCTAAAAAAACATTAGAACGAATGGAACTTGAGCAACAACTAGTATCTAGTGATCAAAGAAGTAAACAAATCAAGGCATATAAAAAAGTTCTTAGAAAAATTTTGATATCAGCTAAGAAAATACAAAGAATAAATGTGTCAAAGAATAAGATAAAAGAAACATGGAAAATTATATATGAACAAATTAAGCATAACAAACATAAAAGTAAGAATAACATAGAAACAATTTTGAACAACGACGGTAACGTAGTAATGGATTCAAAAACTATTGCTGACTTATTCAATATGTTTTTCAAAAACATAGCCCATCAACTGACATGCAAAAATAAGTTTAAATTTGACAATTGTATTAAATATTTAGTAACCGAAAAAAAACCTCGAACATCAATAAAATTTGACCCAGTAAATTATAAAGAACTATAGACGACTGTCAGAAACATGAAACAAAAGACTACTCCGGACATTAATGACATGAACATTATGACATTAAAGAAATTGATTTTAACCCTAGAAAGATAACCATATTCTATCTTACATAAAAGATAACCATGCGCTTTGGAGGCGCCACGGTATTCAAATGCTTATATTTAAATTATTTAGCAAGATTTGTGTGATTTGATTTTACAATTTAAATGGTGTTATAGGTGACACATTTTTATAAACGAAAAATATTGTACTTTATATTTGTTTATTATTAATAATTGAAACCAAATGAGTAGACCTTTAAAAAACTAACAAAAATCACGAATATCGCTTAACTATCATAAAATATTGTATTTTACTATTAATATGTATAGTATAAGTCAAATATAAGTATAAAGTCTAGGAAAGCTAATCAGTACCTTATAAATTTTTTTTAGACAGACATACATACGTCGATCTTGAAGATAACCATACGCCTCAGGAGCGCATCAACTCGATCAACTCGTCATAACTCCAAAACAATAATACTTACCGCACAAAAACAGCTGGCCCTCGACGCGGTTGACCGACGACTGAGTTGGCTGAGAAGCACAGATATACACGGGTTTCGTATTAAAAGATATAGTACTATTTAATTCGTGCGGGCGCCTCTGAAGCGTAGGTTATCTTTCTAGGGTTAAAAAATGCACAACTAATGGAATTGCTGCATGTGGTGATAAATGATTGTTATAGCAAGGAATATTCCCAGACTGGCTCAAAGAAGGCCGATTAATACCGTTGTATAAAAAAGGGGATCTAACTGAACTTGGTAACTACCGCCCCGTTTGCATACTACCAAAGTTATCAAAAATAATGGAAACGATCTTAAAAAACAGAATAGTTTGTTACTTTGAAAAGTACTACCTTTTCACTAGTTCACAGTTTGGATTCCGGAGAGGTCGATGTACTGAAATGGCAATTCGAAAAGTAATTAACTACATTTTAGAGTCCTTTGACAAATCACAAAAATGCGCCAGCATTTATTGTGATTTGTCAAAAGCGTTCGATTGCTTAAGGCACGATGTATTGATTTTAAAATTACAATATTATGGTTTTGATGGACCGAAACTAAATATGATGCGCACTTATTTAAATAATAGAAGCCAAATGGTCTCTGTAAACGGTGTCAATTCTGATATCAGCTTGGTTGATATCGGGGTACCTCAGGGTTCAATACTGGGTCCTGTCTTATTTTTGATATTTGTTAATGACATTGTTAATGCTTTACCAGAATGGACATATACTAGCTTATTTGCTGACGATAGCCACGTGGGAGTAAGTGACAAATGTGAAAACAAGCTGCAGGAAAAAATAGATGAGACCATGGGCATCCTAAAAGACTGGTTTGATGCAAATGGAATAACTCTTAATGCTGATAAGAGCGTTATTATGAAATATCAGACACAAAAACGCATTAAAACTAATATAACTTTAAAAGAAAATGTGTTTCTTGGTTATACAATAGATCATACAATAACTCATGCTGCTCACATAAATAAACTTTGCAAAAACCTTGCGAGTGCGAATTATGCTCTTCTCAAACTCAAGCCTCTTGTAGACCAAAATACCCTTAAATTAATATATAACGCTTATATTCACTCATCACTTAGATATGCAATAACTGTTTGGGGAAATGGTACAGACATAGACAAGGTCCTAAAAGCTCAGAAAAGAGCAATTAGAATAATGTTTGGACTAAGAAAACGTACTTCAGTCAGACAACATTTTAAACTAAATGAAATAATGTCAGTGGTTTCGTTGTATATATACTGTAGTTTATTAGAAGTAAATGAAGAAAAGGATAACCTACCAAAAAAACAAAGACGTACACAGTTATAATCTGAGAAATAATAACAAATTGTTCAAACCTAAAATAAGACTAAAAAAAGTACAAAAACAAGGAATATTGAATAAAATATGTATGTTTAATAAGCTACCAGTAGCTATAACAAAATTACATACAGGTGATTTTAATAGGAAAATAATACACGTCTTTCAATCTCATCCGCTTTATTCAGTTATTGAATTTATGGGCATGCGTCTTACAGAATCCTTATTTTTGTAAAATAGTATAGTTAGAATCAACTCCTTTGATTTACTGTTTATTTATTATATTGTTAGATATTTAGTTTCTTTGACTGTACTGTGATGAATCCCGAGACATTTATATAAATAGTCCAATCTAATTTTAATTATAATAATCATCATAATTACTTATTTTTAATTTCGAATTTTAATCTTTGTAGTCTTGACATTTATTGTATATAGCTTCTATTAATAAGCATATAACACGTTAGATGTTTAATTGCATTGAGATTCTCAATACAATTAAATCAATTATTATTGAGAGTGGACGGTATAAATGTCATGGGTGAGATTTACATTCACATACATACTGATTTAAGATATCGTTTAAGAAATGTAATTTTATATGACGTGCCTAGTATAACGAACACTGTTATAAGGTCAATAAATAATTCTAATTCTATATTTTGTATGAAAGGAACACGGAAGAGACTTAAATAGCCCACGCGCCGTCTGCATCTTGCGTCTTTTCTGTATATCCAGCGCCTTATTTTGCTTTGTTGTCAATAGTTTCCGCTACTTTCGCGGTATTAGTATGTTTTTTTGTATATTTTCAACACCTTGGATTATATTATCGAAGTTTTCATACGGATCCCTAACCTTTTAATAGTATTATATAGCGTATGTTACGCTTTATAATATTATATACACTGTCAGTGATGATTAAGCTTTCTAGCGGTTTAAGAATTTTTGAAATATGTTCAGTAGTTTTAAAGTTTATTTGTTACATACCAAATTACAAAAGTACAAATTTTTCCTCTTTATTTTATAAGTGTAGATCACTATATCAAGTTTTATCAAAATCTGTCTAGTAGTTTCAGAGTGATGCACGTACATTAGACAGACAGATATGCAGACAAAAATTGTAAATAATATATTTTTGTCTGTATATCGCTAACGAAATACACCTCGATTAATTTCAAAAAAATATTTAATGTGAAGATTTGGCTTAGTTACAGTTTTATTATATACTAGCGACTGCCCGCTACTTCCTTTACGTAGTAGGCTCGGCATTTGGCCTCGCGAAAACTTACCATCTATTCTTAATTTTTTTTATAGTACATATGTATATCTTCTAAAAAGTATTAGAGAATATTTTATAAAAAAGATGAATTAAATCGGTGAAGCCGTTCTCAAGTTATAGCGTGACCAGGAGAAATAGGGGTTAATTGTTATATAATATATATATATATATATATACAAGCGACTGCCCGTGACTTCGTTCGCGTAGTAGGCTCGGCTTTCGGCCTCGCCCTAACCTCCACACTTTTCTTCTTTTTTTAATGTAAGAACCTTCTCAAAGTAATAAAAAACATTTAAAAAAGCTAAATTAAATCGGTAAAGCCGTTCTCAAATAAAAGCGTGACCAGGAGTAACAGCGGTTCATTTTTATCGCGTCATGAACTTCTTTGATGGCGCTATTTATATTAATATACTAATATGCATTAATATATTTATATTAATTATAATTATAATATTTATATAATATAAATAATTAATATATTTATATTAATATACAATTGATAAGACAACAGATAACAACTAAGACCCAGATCACATTGCTATAGTCCTTCTAATCTATTGATTGAAAGAAAACAGGTAGGTACATACTACTACTAAAAATAATTAAGTATTTCATCGAAGTGTATGAAGATTTAGAAATTGATTATAATTTTACTCGATTCGGGATTATAGCTCTCAATCCTTGAGGGGTAAAATACATCCGCAACATCAAATCACCCGCATTATTTATTATATCACCGCCACCTATATTCACCAATAAATTCACGAGCCTGGCCGTTTAAAGTACGTCCTCTTTTCGACATTATAATCACTTGCTTAGTATCGGAGTCCAGAATAAAGATTGCCAAAGTAAACGAATTAAAACACAACAAAACACACAAACGAAAAAAAGTACAACACACAATCAATTTTTTTATAATAGCGCGAGACTGCAAAGATCATATATATAGTTGGCAGTGTT
Organism: Selenia dentaria; assembly: GCA_917880725.1. Classification (NCBI taxonomy): domain Eukaryota; kingdom Metazoa; phylum Arthropoda; class Insecta; order Lepidoptera; family Geometridae; genus Selenia; species Selenia dentaria. The sequence continues at coordinate 11,474,510 of OU862877.1, read as the reverse complement.
GCCAGATTTAAAATATCTGCATATTTTCAAGGATATTTAAGGACACGAAAAATTTTGCCTACAAGTATTTATTTAAAAATACATCACCTTAGAAAAATAATTTTAATATGTTAATTACTCCAATACTTTAAATTTTAATTGATAGTTTGAATTGAATAGCCTCCGAAAAAACTAGACCGATTTGATAAATTCTTACACCATTAGAATCCTCCTTATCCCTGCTGAACATAGGCTATAGAACCCGTATGAAAACTTCGATAAAGTAAACTATTGCGTAAAAAAATATCCAAACAATCCTTATATCATGCATGCTGCAGAAATTATTGACAATAGAGCAAAGTGATGTACAGTTTTTTAGAAGATATTAAAATCTACAAAAAGTTAGTGATCGCATATGTATAACGATTACAATTATGTCACCATATTATGTATTATTTTTTGTCTGATAAAATATGCAATAGTAACGCTGGTACAAATTAGGCCAGATTACTCGTATCTTGATATTAATCCTTATCTACTCGAAGAATAAAGAGGTAAGATTTGATTGTGTGCTTGTTTGTAATGTATAAACGCATAAAGTACTTAACCAATTAAAATATTATTACGAATAGAAAGCTACATTATGTCTAAGTAACGTACGCGTGAGTAAAGAATATTTGATTCATCATCATCATCCATCACCACGCGGGTGAAACTGATTCAATAATGATTTATTTTAGGCTTTCACAATAGTTATTAATAAGTTCGATCATTCGTAATTTTTTACCGATTATTCATATAAAATTGAATATGAAGAGTCGCAACACTATGTAAAAACGTAAAAACACCAAACTTTGTAGCTTTGAAAGGAGGTCATAATTCCATGGTTTTACGGTGAAGGTTATTGAAATTGTGTGAGTTACGCCTGTACAAAGTCATTTGGTCTTGAAGAGTATGAAACGTCAAACGGTAATTAGATTAGAAGGACTATAATGGAGGATCTCAATAATCTATCTATGCACGGTTTTCCTTACTACCGATAGAAATTTGACATAACTTCCATACAAATAGTGTCAAATATCTAACTCTAGTAAGGTAAACCGGCGATAGATAGATTATTGGGACCGGCCGATAAGTGTACACATACTTTTTGTGTGTCGCAGGCTATAGCAAGGCGCAAATTGATAGCGAAAATTAAATAATGCAAATATTTTTATATTGTAAAATTTATTGATTAATTATTGTCTATAATCTACTTTTAATAATTATAATATAATAAAAATATGTTACGCTTTTGGAAACCATAAAATGCTAGCTTTAAAACATATCAAAGAATAACTCATTATATTAAAGACGTAGAATAAGTTGTTTTCATCTCCGTATGTAGACCGATAGTGGAACGTCATGTTTGCCATACATCTTTTAATTTTATTATAGTGATTTAATTTTGCACAGAAGATGAGTAACATGTTTTTGAAGGTAAATCAAAAGTTACAATGTTTTATCGATGCTGGAGAAAATTATATGGTACTCGCTTAAAATACTTGAAACATACATAATTATGGTTAAAAATGCTGCTGATATATGACTAAGAATTTTAATATCTTGTGCACATCAAATTATCCGAATTTTTTTATACCAACATTGAATATAGACAAAAAAAACAATTTAAAAAGCACTCTCGATACATTTGAGTGCCTGAAAATATAAGGATTTTATGAATAAGTAAAATATTTTTTTACTTACAAAATTATTACAAAATTATATATTAGACTTTCCGAAATATTCGATTTAGTTTTTCTTCGTAGCCTGTATAATACAAAATTAGATTTCAGATAGATACACTCAAGATCCTGAAGGCCTTCTTCAGGACTTCCGGACTGAGCCGAAACAATTATTGTCGATCGTGATATCGACAACGCGTAAGTCTCACGTTAATCCCGTTTTTATTATTACAAAATTACTGATGTAGTTGGCTCGTGCTTGTTGCAAGAATTGCATAAGAATCCTTGCACATATTGATTTCACGGATACGAGTAGCTGCAAACCACACTTTATTTAGTATCATATATTAAACCTACACTCCATCGACATACATTTTACAAATTCATAAGTTTGTAAGAAAACGTTTATTTCCAACATTAGTGTACACAAATAAACGTAACTCTTGACAAAATAATAGGTTGACGCTAGCACCTACGCAATGTGTATAAAAATTCAACAATTTATTACAACATATAAACAATTTTGAAAAATATTGCTTTCTTAAACAACCTTAATATTTTAAAAGTAATTACTCATTAGTCACTTCAAATTTTTTTAACAACAAACATTTAAACAAATTTCATTCGGTGTCTCATAAAGAAAGTTATAAAAAATAAAACAATTTCATAACACAACAACAAACATTAAAATGAATTATAATATGATCTATTATGTAGCGCCCAACAGGGTATGTGTTACCTACTAATACTATTATCAATATAAGAATCGAAGTCCTAATAGACTGACAGACAACGCACAGCATAACCGCTGGTCGTAGAGACTTGGAATTGGGAGGGTTTTTTTGTCTTCGTGGACTAAGAAACGGTTTTCAAAATTTTTTAAAAACCCATAAGAGGGGTATAATGGGTGTAAAGGTTTGCATGAAAGTTTTTTTTTTAACTTATAGGTTGATAGTTAATTTATGACTTAGGAGTGTGAGAAGAAGGATTACACTTAATACCTGCCTATATAGAAAATTTTAAGACAATTAATGACTTTTGAGAAAATTTTTAGACAATTTGAAAGTGTTGTTTTTTATACATGTTGTAATTCGATCTGACGATATGTGGTAGTAAGGTTATTTATACGTAGTTAATAAATGCGGACTAAACCATCTTAAACGTTAACAGGCAACCCAGTTAAAAGGTACAATTTTACTAATAATAAAACACAACAGATAGTTATGTTGTATTAAATACATACAAGTAATTAATTACATTTATTTATTGATATCTGTGCATATCAGTAGCTGTAATTGTTGACAACATATTAGTTTAACAAAATATTTATTAGTATGAAAATAGATGATTGATAGAATGAAGTTCTTATGGATACAACCATATGAACCAATTTTCTTGTTTACGTGTTTTCTTGATTAACTGGTAAATTCAAATTCTAAATTGAATTACGTAATTCAATTCTAAATTCAACTTGTTACAAGCGACCGGGAGCGCACGGCTGCGGGGCGTGGCGTGCGGGACTTGATTTGACTCCCTGCGCCTCGTGCGACCCCTTGAAACGTTTTCGAATAACAAACTAACAACTTTTATGTTTTCTGAAAATGCCTTGTATATATTTTTCTAATCTTTTGTAGTTTAATAACGTATATTATTAGTGTCCAAGCGAGACAGGTTTTCGTGCCAAAACTGAAACCGAACTTTGGACCTTGCTCTCAGTTTCAGCCAAACCGAAACTTACTTAAACATATTTAAAACTTCTTTTGTATACTGAAATATACTGTATTTTTACACATTTATTTGCATACACATACATACAGATATAGTGATGAAATAAATAAAGACAAACAATAAAGTACGTAACGATTTTTTAAAGTCATACCTGTAAACACGCAAATCCAGGGAAAAGCAATATAATTTACGAACATTTGAGTTTCGGGGCTACAGTAAGTTTCGGCTGTTTTTGGCTGAAACCGAAACTAACGCCGACACTAGATATTTTGGCTAAAACTGGCCGAAACCAAAACCTCAGCCGAACTTACAGTCGCACATTAAATCTTATTATAGGTTAGTAGCCGCTAACTTTTAAACTTTGTATCACTAAGGCTATGAAGGAAAGAAATAATTTAACCTAATATTTCGGAAAGCTTAAAATATTATGTAGAAGAACGAAAGTCACTGGCATAGTTCAGAAGATCAGTCAGTTGAGGTGAGCGGCGACATACGCAGAACAGATGGCTGATGAGAGCGAAAGGTTTTGGAGTGGAGACCACGGAAAAGCGTAGCGTATGTCGTCCACTGACAAGGACGACAAAGGATCTCGTAAAGGTCGTGGAATGACGTTGGATGCAGGCGGCTGCCAAGCAGTATTAGATTTCTATATAAGAAATTATAAGAAAATTATATCTTTTCTAATAGTTTTACCGTATGAAACATACAGAAGGAATCCCAAAAATATTTGAACTCAAATGTCAAAATGTTTGTTTATATTCCGTGCATTATTAAGTTAATATTCCATACCTATTAATTAGTATGAGCAAGATATCCATATATTACATACCACTTTAAAGTGTACCATAAAACACCAAAGTGTAAACATACCTATTTTTTGACCTAAACTATACCATAAGCGTCGGTCAAAAATGTATAACTTAAATTTACCTTTTAAAACATGTAACTTATCTCCTGTGCAATAAAAAATAACTTAAATAAAATGAAGTTACAATCGTACTGCTGCTAGACTGTTATTTTGGCCTTATTTCGTATCCCTGGAATAAAAAAAAGCGTTTTAGTTTCAATCTGAAACATTAAATAAAAGTGTGTTTTCATGACGTGTCTTTTTGTTTTTTTTTATCATTGCATAACATCATCACGAATATAAACTGGTCAAGATAAAATATTGAGAAAAAGGAAGAGGCGAAGAATATTCTATAATATAAAAACGAATCGCAAAATGTGTTGGTAAGCGCATAACTCAACAACGCCTTGACCAATTTGGCCAATTTCTTTTTTCTACATGTTCGTTGAAGTCCAAGGTTGGTTTGTATGGCGAGAAAAATTAAATGATTGCCGGAAAAACCCCAAAAACAGCCATTTTCTTTTTCCCATACAAACGTTTTCTAACTAAAATGTAGAGTAAATTTGAACTTTATTGCTATTCCATAAAGTTCATATTAAATTACAAGCACTCACTGTTGTCTAAGCAATGTAGATGTGTACCTAACGCCAAAAAGTCAATTTGCACTTTATTACCGCTGCACAAAGTTCAATTCAATAATATCTATCAAAGCGCGACATAATAGATCCTCCAATGTACACTACGTTGGAGGATCTATTATATCGTGCTCCGAAACTCAACAAAAGTGATAATATCGCGATCCCGACCTAATTGAATGGTCCCAAAATGGATAAGCTATAGATGATGAGTACTGATTTTCAATTTAGTTGGCTTCGCGATATTATTTCTTTTGTTTTAGTTTCAGCATAGACAAAATAACAAGATCTCCGCCTACGTCTAGATCGTAATGATGGCTCATTTTCTGTCAATATATTTATGTCAAAAATGTGTCATATTCTGATAGTTAAGAGCACGCAATTATATATTTAAGAAGGGGAGAATTGATTGAAGCAGAACGGGAATGTTTTTGCAAGATTCGGAAAAGAATGGTCACTACCATGAGTAGACGGGAGAACACACCAAGACATCAGTGACGCGAGCTCAGGAGAACATAAAGAAAGATCCACTGCACTAGTAAACTCATTAGGCCGAGTTCTTCTCGTAGCGGAGCCATCGTTAAGGATGCAGAGATTAAGACTATCTAATGAATATAATAAAAAAAAAATTAGCATCCGACAAACCGCACCGTCATACCGTATGATGACAATTCATATCACCTAGAATAAGAAGGGGCTTAGGAAGTGACATTATTACTGAACTTAAATTTCGAATAATAGATTTAGAAGGATGAGGAATGTATACGGAGGCAATTGTAAAATCGTTGATGCGTGCGTCTCATCAAAGCCATCATTATGAAAAGGGATAGAAATACTTGAAAAGTTAATATTATTTTTCATAAATAGTGCAATACCACCAAAGCCATCTTGGCGGTCACTTCGAACGTCAACATAGCCTGACAACCTAAAAAAGGAATCAGGTCCAAGCCAAGCATCTGAGACGGGCAAGACGCTTGGTTCATGTTTATTTATTAAAAATATCAAATCAGACTTTTTGTTGCAAATACTATGACTATTCCATTGAAGGATCCTGTCAAAGGCACCCATTTTGAAGTAGGGAAATAAGCAAATTTAAGTTGAAAGCAGTGTTGGACGGTGAATTACTTGAAGATGAGGAACTAGACATGAGAGAGGATAATAGATTTAAGAGCTGAAGGAGTTCAGCTATTATAGCTTGAACAGAAGGAGTCTCATTTTATTGGGCCAGAGGATTTAATAAAGCACAACCGTTTTGCGATGTTCCAGAGGATTCTTCTCGAATGATACTCGTGTGCGCTTCACGATGAAGATATATCATAACCAACACTAGATGAAGGCAATATATGGGATTTCATAGATTTTCTTCCTCCCCTGTAATGAACTTTGGACGGTTCAGTAGTTAAATACCTGGATGGACTAGGTAAAGGAGCTGCAACAGAGGTGGAAGTAACTTCAGCAAAGGACTTTTTATATGCAGGAAAAAACTGAGATGCTTAAGCATATGAAATAGATAATTCTGACATACGGGATTTAATTATTTTTTAATTATTTTGCCTTTGCATTTCAGGGCAGCACTTGCTATTAGCAAAGTGATTGCCACCACAACACAAACATTTCGCATCAATTTCATCCACGTTGCATAACTTTCCTAAGTGGTTAGAACCGCATTTAAAACAAGCAGGTTTTGACCGACACTGCGTCATGGTGTGTCCGTATTTACAGCAATGGAAGCACTGAATAGTCGGGAAGGCATAAGCCGCAACAGGAAAAGAGTTGTAACATAGATAGACTCTAGAGGGCAAAGTTTGACCATCAAAAGTCAAAACAACTGTTTGCGACGGTTGCCAGGTCACAACTTCGTCAATGGAAACTTTAAAATTGAGCCGGTGAACTTTTAAAATTGGACCACACTCTTTAGGAACTTTAATCTCGCTCATAACATCCTCTGGAGTCATATCCACTGGGATTCCGCAAATTATACCCATCCGAGTAATATTAAACGACGGAATGAAAGCTCTGAGTTTGTTGTTTGGCAATGAAGGGGACTGGATGAATTTATTGGCTGAAATGGCGGAATGAAAGTTTATTTTTAGAGCTATACGATTGCGACCAACATTCTTTATTGAGCCATCGATGATTCCTTGAAATTCCCGGGCACGGCTAAAGAGGAATCTCCCAAATGTCACCGAGTGAAGGGATGTCCCAGCGGTAGGTGAAGTCTCTTCCCTCTGAACATGGACCGTAAAAGGGCTATGATCTGTTGAGTCGTATAATTGCTGACCGATAGGTGTAAATGAAGACTTCTGGGAAGCTGCAGTGGATCCGCTAGGAAGGGGGCTAGAAGAACTAGGGGAGAAGAAGTTGGGAGGGTACATTGTTCAGCCTGAAGAACAACGTCAGACGCATCTGTAAATTTACATCTTCTGTTTCATCGTAAACCATTAATTTTGTACGTGATCGTGAACGGTCACTACAGGAATCTTTAGTCACCTTACGCTTTTCCGACCGTCGTTTTCTGTTGACTATTTCAAAAGCGTTTTCGTCAACAGATTATGAAATTGATGTAAACGCCGCAAGGGAAGGCGGCTGGACAAAGTCCATGCCTCCATCAGGATCAGGGGGATCATTCATAACGCAATAATATACTAAAAACGCTAATGAAATGAACCTACTTACAAATGTTGTCTATAAACTAATGAAATGGAAAACAAAAACATATTCTGGGTGAGATTAATTAACTAAAATAAAAAAAATATCAAAATACCAGAAAATTCGCGTGTTTACGATTTGACGTTCCACCTCGAATCCTGTAATTCAACTACTACATGTACTAATTCACCTCAGGTCTGAATACGATAGGTACGATTTTTCTGAGTAAACAGAAACAGAAAAAACCACGTCAAAGTCGATCAAAAGTCAATGTCATGCTGACTGTTTTATTTGACTATCGCGGTTTTGTGCCCTAAAGAACTCTTGCCAGAAGATCAAATGGCAAGTAAATATTTATATGCGATGAAGAGAGCAAATTTGACGAAAATGTTCTGATTTGAGGATACAACAACTACAAGTACAATTAGAAAAAAAATTTACCGCCTTCCATTCTATTCACTTATTGGAATATAGGTAACTCAAAAACTATTTGACCCATTTTTCAAATGAATTGAATTGAATTTGGATGAAAATGAAAAAATGAAAAATACTTTTATTTGCAGCATTAGATGTAAGGCAATGTAAATTACCATCACTTAGTTACTAAATGTTACTTACATGTACGTAACACACACGTTACATGTACGTAAGATTACCTAATGCTGAGAAAGCTTAAAAAACTTCTAACGGTAAATTGTGATCGTCACACTAGGCAAGCCTGTATCGTAAAGATCCATTTACGATTATCTATATACAAAATATATAATTATTGACACCTTAGTCTATGATTATAGATGACAAATAATGTACAAATGTAGAACAAAAAGTGAATGAGTATCTAAATAATCATAAAAATATTTATTAACTACACAAATATATACGTTTATTGTGGACAATACACGAGTTATGTTTTAATTGAAAGTATGTCTTCAGTACTGTCATAGCTCAGGGATGATAACCATTTTTGTATTATCTGTTTTGCTTCACTTATCAATTTTAATTTTATATTACACTATTTAAGCATTGTATTGAATACATTAGCCCTAACAAAGGGAGCAAAATGCTGAGCAAAAGTAGAATTAACAGACGGAGTGGGCAAGCGAAAAACGCTCCGAATGAATGAATGAGACCACACGGGAAGCACCAGCTTATAAACAAAAAAATAATTTTGAGAATCGGTTCACCCAGTCGAAAGTTGTTGTCGAATGGAGTAAAAGTTTTTGTACATCTTTTCCCGGTACTTTCTTGACAGAGTAGTATACTTAAATATAACTAATAGAGCAGTAAGATATAAACAATTTTACTGATACCTGCTTCTTTTACTATTCTTTTTTACTGTGGTATAAACTAAGACACAATTTTGCGTCTACTATGCCTAACTTACCTACTTTTGATATGCCATGAGATATTTCACTGTGTAGGAGACAGTAAGTAACATTTTGTAATTATGTGACAGCCTTAGATCCTTGTGTATTTAAAATATTTAATAGATGAAGGCGCTTACCGGCAGGAAAGTTAATTCATAGCGATTAGGCCACAAAATCGGAATATAAAAGACGCAGAAAATCCATGTCACAAATAACGCTGCTATAGATGGCCCGAAACCCATTTTTACCTGCAAAAGAATGTAATTTTAGAATTTAAATAAAAAACACTTATGATTTATTACTTCACTTATGCCAGAAAAGACGGAAACAATCTGGAAAAATTAGTTATCACTGGCAAAGTGGAAGGCAAGCGATCGCCTGGTCGGAGCCCGATGCGTTTGTCTGAACGAGTCCGAACTGCACTGGACACTTTCATCTACGATGCTATTCATGTAGCCAAAAATAGGTGTAGATGGCGAAACATTGTATGGCAGAGGATAATAGATGGAGGTGGTCACGACCCTCAGACATGAGGAATACGAATTGAGGAGGATGATTTATGGTTTCTATTTTATACAGAGGCTAGTCTTAAACGGTGGGGATTACAACACTCAGAGGGTAGTGCGGAGAGCTCTCTAGAAACTAAAACTGAAACTTGTCAACATCTTGTTAAAACTGCTCCATATTTTTCTGTTTTTTTTTCTGTCTAAAATTTCTGTGTTGTCTACATTTAAAGTAACACACGGTCAAATAGTCATCCGTAAATAAGCTATGGAAGTATAAATATCAACCTAATAGTGTGAAATAATTGTTAAATCAAGCAAATATCTTGCCACATACACCATAGGCGCTATGCTTCGAGACGTGTGCGTGCCACGAGCTGCAGTGCTAAGCGCAGGCAATACTGGAGGTTACGGCTACTGTCTAATGGCCGGTCCCAATAATCTATCTATCGCCGGTTTACCTTACCAGAGATAGATATTTGACACTATTTGTATGGAAGTTATGTCAAATTTCTATCGGTAGTAAGCAAAACTGTGGTTAGATAGATTATTGGGATCCGTCCTAAGCGCTATATCCGCGTGCAGTACGCATACGATACTAGGTTCGAGTCACTGGTTTGTCATCGGCAAAGATTAACAAAACAGAGCGGAGTTTACGAGTGACCGCGCCAAGTCTGCCTCTGTGAGGCTAACCGATACAACTGATATAATATATATATATATATATTATCGAATATATTATATTAACGAAACTAGATCATGACAATGAAGTGCGCTGGTTGCTCAAAGGTAACAAAAGAAAATAATTCTATTCGCTGTGCTGGCTTAAAACATAACATCCTTTTCTGCTGACCGAAAAAAATCCTGGAAGTGTCCTGACTGTGCTGCACAGGAAAAAGGAGGTGACAATAGCCTTACTCAAAAAGCAGCATTGATGAGATAAAAAGATTTACAGTTGTGCAAAGTAACTACCAGACTAGAGGAGGTAACTCAGCCTTTGAACTATTTTCACGAGCGTATGGAGGAGCTTGTGACCACAATCAAAGCCAAATCGAACTCACGCATGAAGTACCTAGAGAAAAAAGACCAAGAATTTACAATTTTTGAATCGACAATAGCACAATTACAAAGTGAACTAACGTGCAGGCTCAGTATGAGCTAGTGAACGAAATAGAGTTAGTTGGGATACCAGAGTCCCCAGTAGGAAACCTCCAGCACACTGTTCAGCTAACAGCTCAAAAATTAGGAGTAGAGCTGGAAGACAAAGATGTGGACTGGATCACTCGGGTTGGACATCGTCGCCCTGCCGTACCGTCCAGTTTGCCTGAGGCAGGAAGCAAGCTGACGCGGCCAATCGTCGTTCATTTCCTACGTAAGTCTAAGCGTGGCCAGATACTAAAAGCATCCAATTCACGGACAAACATAAGCAGCGCTGACTTAGATGCCCCTGGCGCACCACAAAGGGTTGAACTTATTGGCTGAAATGAATTAAAAATTACGAGAGGCTCACTAGAGAAACAGAATATTATTTCGCGATGCTAGGAACAGGTAAAAAAGAAGGTAATGCATTTTGCTGGTGTAATCGTGGAGCGATATATGTCAGGCAGCGTGAATGAAAAGCAGCAATGCTGCTACGAGGACAAGCTGATCTTAACCAGTTATTTGTTAATACTGCTACTTCACACGTTGGTGACGATATCGGGTCGTAATAATAATAAGTTTTTTACAATGTTTTTTATTTATTATTTTTTATTGTATATAGAAATATTGTAAAAAATGAAATTTTAAGAAAAGGAAATAAATAATGCGAATAATAACAATAATAATATTAATAATAGTACTTTATTGCAGACTCGAGATCCATAAATAAACAGAAAAACAGATTGATTATTCATGATTATACACAAAAATGTCAGCAATTCAAATATTATAATAAAATAAATTAAAAATAAAAATATATAAAATATTACTAGGTGGCATTAGCCAGCCATTGTCGGTACGATGCGGATCGCAGCAGACGGTCTGCCAGGCTTCTGATTATGGTATTTTTACACATGTCAACTCTAGACATGAATGAGGCGATCCGCTTGCGTTGTATGGCTGTGAACGTATCAACGCGCGCGTCAAAGAACATTCCAGAGGCACTGCAGCTCCGTGACAGCCCCATCAGCTGCCTAAAGATGTTGTTATACGCCACTCTGATGGAGTTGTGCGCCTTCACAGTGTATTCGGTCCAGAGTTGACATGTGTAAAAAGTTTGACAAAATGCTCGAAATAGCATCATCTTCACGTCAGGCGCTGCATTGTAAAATCTCCTCGCAATCATATTACCTACAATGCATAAGGCGCATCTCTGGCGTTCTATATCTTCGTAATAATCTGGTTGTCTTTGTTGTGTTACAAGTTATAGTGTTGAACAAACTATACTCATTAAGTGGTTGCTTACCTTTTTGTAATGCTATTGAGAAGTATTTGGCTTACTTTTATATATATAAATTTAACCCTTTTCCTGCTATCGCTTTGTTTAGACCTTTGCTTACTTTGGATAACATATCTGAAATTGTCGGGTATACACTGTATAATATAGAAGATCTTTATTTCGATGTATTTATTGAAGTGATGAACGGGATATTGTTTATCGTTTATATAACTACTCATTTTAATGACTATGAAGCTCAAAACAAAATGATGTGTTTGAACTTGTTGTTAATTTTTTTAATATATACACGGGCATATTATATCGAAATCAATTAAATCAGGGTACATATCTGCATAACTTTTGTAATTATATTTGCTTACATCGTATGGAATCGAAAAGAGTTTATTTCACATATAATGTCTATTATTGATACCATTACTGTAACCATGGTAAAATTAGTGACTATGCGCAATGTTCAGATGCGCAGATATGTAGTCTACTATCAAGCCAAAATAGATGTTTAACTTATATTTTTCGAGGTATATAAATATACGGATTATCTCGTAACTCTTATATTTAATCTGGATATCTGTTGATTGTATATTAATTTTATAAGTAGTTATAAGTATAATTTATAAATTAGTGTTATTATACTTCGTTGCTAACTGTAAAGGTTTGTAAATGGCTCCTCCATACCTATATTGTTAATTTGTTCTTATAATAGCTGTAAGTCCCCCGAAACAAATTAAATAAAAATAAAAAACAAAATATCGGATACATGTTAGCAAAAGTTATAAATACCGTCTAACGACCTTTATTTTTGTTTTTTTTTTTATCCCGGGAACATCCTTTATGGATACGACCTACCACGGTGAGGTTTTTATTTTATTTTATATATTTGAACCGCATCATAATGTATACTGTTTCTTTCGATAGGTTAGTAGGGTAGAATTGGGGGTTCTGCCACACAAGCTGTCGCTTCGCTCCAGAAAATCCGTTCCGGAGAATCCCCAATTCTCCGGAACGTCTGGGTCGACGTGCCGACTGGCTGCAGCGGATCTTCGATCTCGCGCAAGAGAGGCAGTTCGTTTCAATATCTCCAGCATAACATCGGCCAGACGCATTGGATTGCAGTAATCGAAAACTACTAAGTAGTACTCATAAATCACCCTGTATTTTGTCAGGATGATCTGAACTGGTAGGTCGATCACTGTATTTGATCTGTTCAATCATTTTTCAAAGCAGTTATTGTAAACATACTCAGTTCCTCTCTACCTGATTACATACAAGACTTAACCGATAGATTCTATTATGACTTCAGTCTATTGGATTTTTACCAGATCACTTACATAGCTGCTCTCAGATAAAGTACTGACTGATTCTATTCAGTTCAGATCACAGACATCATGACCGGGTTGCTATTATGGTTTTCAGGTGAAGTATTCCCTCAGTATTATTTAGATAAAATTATATATTATATAGCTATTATTTAGATAAAATAAAATATGTATAATACAGTTCATATTAAAATGTTATTAACAGTAGATATATAATTTAATCAAACCAACTTACGCTTTACATTAATTCAGGTAACATGAAACATTAATATCAGTACACCATTTATTGAATTGTTGAAACAAATTACATTTTTAAAAGCACACATATTTTTAATATATATATATTCATCTGTAGACATCATTATATTCGTTGTAAAGATCGTGCAAAGTATACAAGTTAGGACACTTATAATTTTCTAAGTTTACCACATTACTATTAACAAACATTTCTTTAACCCACTTTGCTTTTTCTTCACCTTTAACTTGTATAAACACACTTAATCTGAAGTAGAGGCGAAATCAGGTTTTTATAATTCGAATAAGAAATAAATCTCTTCATCCAATAAATATTTCTATTTCTCTCTATCCAGTCAACCTGTCTTTTTTCTTTCGTAGTTAAATTATAGTACGGAATGGCGGTCATATTAAAAAGGCTTGTAGCTCTTTATTATGCAAAATAGCTATCCCTTTAAGTATAAACTCATTTGATTCGGTTTTAAAACCTTGAACATCAACTACTCGTATTAATTTTATGATATCTTGCGAACCGTACTGCTGAGAGGTTTATATTCTATAATGATCGTTGATGATGAGACAGTAGGCACTTGTTTGGTCAGGAAAATCTTTGTAACTTTCTATTTCTGGCCTGACATCAACTGGTTCAGTTTTTAATGTTTCGTTTTGTCTTGAACATTTTGGAACACAACATTTTGAAACTCTGAATTAATAAGACAATTTGATTTATGAATAAGTGACTTTCTATATGATGATATATGAGGAACATATACATTGCACTCCTTACAAAACACCATTATTGTCTGATTTCTGAATACAATCGCGTATGCATATTATTTTATCTCGAAGACTAATAAATTTTACTGTCAAGTTCTATTGCTTATGTAGGTACGTTCTGCGATAAATGTATTCAAATAGTCTATTTATTTTGCTGCGATATTATAACAAGAGCTAGATAATGTAATATAGTAAGTAATTAAGTACTTAATAAACTTGTTTTCTTTTTACAGCCAAACCACAAAAATCAATTTTGTACTTTTGTACGTAGTTGTTATCATGACAAGATTTAATACTAAATTCATGCGTAAGTATCTTTTAAATTTGATATAATTATTTGAATAAGAATAACTCTATTTTCTTAACTTCTGTCTAAAACTTTACAGAATAATATGCGATAATGTTGTGCTAGATTTCTATTTTTTTATTCTACTAAATCGGTGCCTTTAATAAAGCCGTACTATGTTAAAGATAATTAATTAATATGCACTTTTGTTGTTTTCTGATATAATTATAATATCAATATTCAATTTTGTCATTTTGAAAATTTGCATTTGCAATTTTAAAGATACAAATAAATATTTCAGTATATGAGTATTTCAGTAATCACATTTGACATTACTGTATTTAATATTTGTGTGCTGTCCCGTATTATTCCTAGATGGCGCTATCAAATAGCCCGTAATTTTTAGTTTGGACACTTAGAGCTGCTAAATTTGGATTACTTCGAGGGAAATTCAGCCCTAAAGTTGTGTAGTTTTTTTTAGATACGAAATAATGTTTCAGTTACGTACTTTAATAATTTAGTTTCATATTGCTAATATAGCATTATTTATGTGCTTATTGACAGATGGAGCTGCAATTGCTTGAAAGATGGCATTCAAAATATCGCATCTTAGGTTCGCTAGGTGGCGCTCAACATAAATAAATTGATCCTAATTTTGTTGGCAACGTAAAATTGTATCAATTGAAATGAAAAGCCTACTAGTATTTTGCGTTTGCAAAAAAGGCATATTAATTGTTGTAGTTCCCAGGTATTATTACACAATAAATATTTTTTAGTGGTTCATCTAAGTCTTTTCAGTGGCAGAGTAAGGGTTTCACATGGTCAGTAGTCAGCAACTGTACATTCTGCTATCTATACAGTACTTTTGACCTACAAAAGAGCTGGCTCAACTTTGTTTTCACGGACCTAGTAACTGTCCTTCACTGTCTGCCAGCTACTAGGCATGAAAACCAGGCTTAAGGAGTGCAGTATGTAACTGTTGGCAGTGTTAATGTTAAGGGTAGCAGCGTGACGAATACCATCAGGCGAACGACTTGCTTTTCTTGTCCTGTATTTAATATGTTATTAATTATGCAGGATTACTAAAACAACGAAATTTATAGATAAATAACTTTTATTTCTCATTATTCTTTAATTTTAGTTTATAATATATGAACAATTGTTATTTGTTTGTGTTTTCAAAGATCTTTATTTAACATAAATGAACGTCAAGTATTTACTTAAATATTCATAGTATGCAGGCTAACATCGCCTTTTTTAATGTCTTATAACAAAATAAATATATTCATACTTGTTAGGAAATAATTTAGAATAAATGTGTTTTATCATGGACTAACATATACAAGTACTTGTATATGTTAGTCCATGGTTTTATTTATAAAACACAATCTAATTATGGTTGGTTAGTTATGGGTTCAATGTACAGTACACATTTGTAGGATGAAACACTCATTCCACAAGTAACAATAATTAGAAACAATAATTACACACAACAGAATTTCACTGAAATTCACTGAAATTAAAAAAAAAATTGTTACTGAAATTATAACGAAAAGCACTTGAACACGAACGCACAATCGCACACCGCTACCGCACATTTCGCACAACAAACTCCGGTGTTGCCAACTCCGAAACTTTGTAATAATATGGGATGCCAGGAATTTGTAATTTTTTTAGTAGATTTTATTTATTCCATGATTTAATTTTAACTAAGCTTTTAATTAAGCTAATGAAATAACGTTTAATTCTAAATATTATGTAGATCGATGACCCTATAATTTTTTACACCCAAAAAATAGCTTGTTGCAGTGTGTAGCATCAAAGTGGCCGATAAGCGAATGTAAATATACGTGTTCTTATTTTCGGCCACTTATGTTAAGTGAATATTTTTATTAATTTACAGGAACATATTTTGGCGGCCGAAAACCAAACAATACAATCATCACAATAAGCACTTAATTGGTACAAGAAGAGATACATAGATGAATGCAAACAAACTAACAAAAGAGACAAAACTATCTAACACTGTATTGAGGCACATTTCGGCCACGGGGCCGAAAACTCAACGTTTGTAGTTTTTCTGGTATTGATTTCCGGCAGCCTAATATTATGGTACTTTTTACCAATTATTGCTAAAATAACTATGTGCAAACAATATTCAGTAATTTGTAATGCATATTACATAAGAATTTATCTAATTTACAATTATTAGACAATGGTTTAAAAACTTGCCTTCGAAAAGCACATGCGCCGTTATTTTTTTCGTAAATTTACGCAAGTTACGAACCCTTCACGGCGGCCGGCAAATTAAAAAATTTGCTAAGAAGTGTTTGCTAATGTTGGAAAGCTAAAATGTATTTACGGATGTAAGAGAACTGGTAGGGAATGGTTAGTGCTTGGTTGTGTTAGAATTTTAGGAATGTACGCTCTGTTTACGTTGTTTTAAGTGGGACATGAACCTCAAAAGGCCGAAAATACATGCAGGCCGGGAAACTAGTGTACCTACCCTATCTACTCTTTTGTTTGACTTGAAAATTCAAAATTGTTTAAACCAATTCATTTGAAATTATACCATTTGAAAGAACGTTTATTTACAAACACAATGATACTTAAGTATATAATATTACTATAAAGAAAACATAAAATTTTCGGCAAAATAGCTGACGCGCGGTTTTGGTGGTAAACGCGCTCTTTTCTAACTCGCAATCGCAACCATAATATGACCACATAGGTACACACATCATGTATTTAAATACTTTGTAGAAAATTGTAAAAGCTTTCTATCAATGTTAAAATCGCTAGTCTATTTCAACCATAGCGCACATAAAAGGTTTGAAGTGTTTATAAATAAAAAGTCCACAAATTCGGACCGGGCCCTACTATGCTAAAAGTAAAAACACGCAGTTACGGCACCGAACGAAGTACGGCCCGTCCGCAAAACATAACTCGTAAGTTTTCATGTGATTACTATGTAATTAAACATTAGATAGAGTACCAATGCACACTAACGAAACACGTAACTACGTAATTCGGCGTGATTCGGCGTACGGTAGTAGGGCGCCCTGAGCGTTCCACAATCCACATTTCATGCTTTTTCTATTTGTCCCAAGTGATGATCGAAGAGCGGCAACGTTTCATTTTGCTGCGACTGCCGCCGCAGACAGAGAAGATTGTGTCTGTGTATGTAGCGTTCTCTGTCTGCGGCGGGTGGAAAACGCCGCGTTGCACGAGCTGGCAACAAACATGAAATGCTCGCAAGTCACAGACCTCTATATTTTTTTTGCGCCATCTATCCATTTTGTATTGTACTACTACGAATGAGTATGATAATATCGATAGGTTTCGAGACAGAAAATTGATAGGTATATTTTATTGCACAATTCGATTATTCGATACATTTAGCGACCTCTTACGGCATGTAAGACACTTAATTATCGAGGTACGATTTCTTCTAGGCGATTGCTGGTCTTCTTGTATAGTTAGTCCATGGTAAAAGTAAATGAATATTCATTTATTGAAATATAAACTATATATGTAGTTAGCGCGTCTTACGGCCGTTTTCAATAACCTATCTATCGCCGGTTTACCTTACTAGAGATAAATATTTGACACTGTTTGTATGGACGTTATGTCAAATTTATATCGGTAGTAAGGAAAAATATGGATAGATAGAATATTGAAAACGGCCGTTAGAGTACATGATAGGCTGAATAGATTTGAATTCTTGTTTTCCGGCGTTTACAAGACTTGACACTGCGCGCCAGACAGCTGAATCCGCGTCTATGCTCAGTTTCATGGTGACAAGCGTCCTTTTCCATCGCTGGTCATTAGGCTCGTCCTCCATTCCAGCGAGTTGTATACCCGCAGCTCAATGTAGTATTCACCAGCTCTTACTGGGTCTCACTGAGTTGTGTAGCCACTAGTCCCGCGCTGAGACAAGAAGTTTTGCAACGAAGATGCTCGAACCGGCTTCAACTGCTTACAGCCCGCCTCCTGAAATTAAAAAAAATATGATATTGCAATTCAATTACAAGATTAATTTAATATGGGACAACATCCACACAAATGTCTTTAGGTCCCTAGGCAGAGCCTGTACTATGGTAACCTGATGACTGATATACATACTTATTTACATATACACACCCAGACACAGGTCAAACAGATAATATCTGTTTGAACTGTGTCTGGGAACATATTATGTTCATGCACACAAATGTTTAACCTGTCCGGGGATCGAACCCAGGACCAGCAGCTCAGAAGCCAGGGGTGCTACAACCGGCCTGTCAAGTTTAGTAGCCGCATAGTTCCGAAGTAGCGCAAGATGTTTTAAATTGCGAACCACTCTCCACAAACATTTTATACTGGTTTTATGTGTAAATTAAGGTAAAATCATATGTGCGGGTTGGCCGTAGCGAGTACGAAGCGCACACGTATTTATTTAATTTAAAATTTGATAATAACTTATAATAATAAAAGTTTGTTATGATAAGGTTTATGTAAGCAAATTGGACTTAAGGGAATCGACCACCTTCAAGCCTATACAATTTCCTTGTGTACGATTAGGCATCTTCGTCGACGACTCTTACAACACTGATGTTAACCAAAATATCTCCTTACTACTGTAAGAAGTACGGTTGGACACTACCGTCGCCGACTCTTACACTAAGGGCCTAAACTTTGCTTAAACTTTCGCTGCCGATTAAATTTTAAAATTTTGAAACTACATCATACTCCGAAGTACGGATGGACACCTACGTCTCCGACTCCTACTTTACTCATCTGGCCTAAAATTCGGTTAAGCTTTCGCCGCCGACTAAGTTTTAAAATTTTGATACACCACTTAACTTCACACCCACGTTGTGCTCTACTGTAAAAGCATGCAGTACACAAACGTGATAAAAAGATGACTAATTGTTGAGAAATGAACAAAAAAAATTTGCATGAGAAGCAAATTAAATAAAATCACTGTTTGAAAAAACAGCGAAATGATGCAATAGTGACCGGCTTAACACCACCGACATCCCGTGCACTATGCATAACTGTTTTACAAAACAGAAAAATAACTAGAGAGGTAGAGAGTTTCTACGGACAGCTATACACCTCGGTCGCTAAACCTGTTAGAAGCTCGGTCAAAGACCCAAGAGCCAAGCTGACCCGACATTATACCCAAGAAATCCCGGACATCAGCCTGTATGAGATTAGAATAGCCTTAGTTTTCGAAGGTCATAACAAACCGTCTCAGTCGCAGGTTTGATGAATTCCAGCCTCCGGAACAAGCTGGTTTCCAAAAAGGCTATAGTACCATAGACCACATCCACGCGCTACGGCAAGTTATACAGAAGACCGAAGATGACTTGCCTCTTTGTTTAGCGTTTGTGGACTATGAGAAAGCCTTTGATTCAATCGAGACGTGGGCAGTGCTTGAGTCCCTCCAGCGGTGCCGTATTAACTATCGGTATATTGAAGTGCTGAAGTGTTTGTACAAAAACGCCTACATGTCAGTCCGAGTACAGGAGCAGACTTAGAAGGCAATTCCATTGCAAAGAGGCGTGAGACAGGGAGACGTTATATCTCCGAAACTGTTCACCGCTACAATGGAAGACGCCTTCAAGATTCTGGAATGGCAAGGACTTGGCATCAATATTAACGGCGAATACATCACTCACCTTCAATTTGCCGACGATGTTGTAGTCATGGCAGAATCCATGGAAGACCTCAGTACAATGCTCGAAGGCCTCCAGCGAGTTTCCCAACGGGTAGGTCTTAAGATGAACATGGATAAGACGAAAATTATGTCTAATGCCCATGTTGTACTTACCTCAATATCAGTTGGGAACTCAGTTCTCGAAGTTGTTGACGAGTATATCTACCTGGGACAGATAGTCAAACTAGGCAGGTCCAACTTCGAGAAAGAGGTCAATCGTCGAATCCAACTCGGCTGGGCAGCGTTTCAGAAAATTCGCGAAGTCTTCTTGTAAAAAATACCTCAGTGCCTCAAGATAAGAGTCTTCGACCAATGTGAGTTACCAGTGATGACTTATGGCACTGAAACGTGGTCTCTTACTATGGGCCTCATAGATAAGCTCAAAGTCGCACAACGAGCTTTGGAGAGGGCTATGCTCGGGGTTTCTCTACGTGATCGAATCAGAAATGAGGAGATCCGTAGAAGAACGAAAGTCACCGACATCGCTCAGAAGATTAGCCAGTTGAAGTGGCAGTGGGCAGGGCACATAGCACGCAGAACACATGGCCGATGGGGCCGAAAGGTTCTGGAGTGGAGACCATGGACCGGCAAACGCAGCGTAGGTCGTCCACCGACATGGTGGATAGACGACCTGATGAAGGTCGCAGGACGACGTTGGATGCAAGCCGCTTCCAACCTGTCCTTTTGTAAAATCATGGGGAAGGCCTATGTTCAGCAGTGGACGTCCTACGGCTAAGATGATGAATAGTGACCGGCTTAACACCACCGACTTCCCGTGCACTATGCATAACTGTTTAAAAAAACAGAAAAAATATTTATAGCAATTGTTCACTATTTGTTCTAGTTTCTATATAATAAATTCAAATTCGCGCCTCTTGCTCGTGGGTCTAGTGTTTAGCCAATAACAAGGCTCTTGGTCCGGAGCGTACGCACCTTTCTGGTCTCTGATTGGCTCCGGCAAACTGTGCTTGATGTTTGAGTGAAGTGAAGAGCGGCCGAATCATTCAATCAGCGGTAGTGTGGTGCGAACTATCTAAAACGCATAATAAACAAGTGAAGAACCAATCCGCGGTATTTAGTTTAGCGATTGGTTGAACACCTCCAATCCGCGGATGGACATACCATTACAGTAGATAACGACGAGTAATAAGACTTCGCAAAAGCTTGGGAGGCACGTTTGGAGGCTGGATAGCTAAGGTAAGGTGCTGTATGTACTTGTTATCAGGGCATCTAGACTACTGAACCACGGTCAATACCTATTACCGGCGGAGATTCTGTTTTGATTCATTTTCCGACCCAGAGTGACGTTGAGGACCCCTTACGGCAGGGCCGTTCCGTCACATTTTTATGGTGCCGAAACGCGGGACTCGTCTCTTGACTTTATTCGAGGTCATATTTCAAATTGCATCACTACATAGCTGATATCTTCACTTGGAATGAAATTCGTAAATTGTAACTGAGTACCTATCTACCTAGCTCAGACAAAACAAAAATATTTGTCTGAGCCTAGAAGTTAGAAAATCAATTATGGTTGAATAATTAAAGTTATGAAATATATTCATGAAATGTATTGTCACGTTTGCTTGTGGTAAAAACTAAACCTATCGTCTAAATAATTCTATCGGTTTATCATTTTCATGCGTACAATGTATTTTATTAATCGAAATTGGGTACAATATTGATATTCACATACACAGCTGCCAATGCCATAGAGTGTTTTTTGTTTTTTCTTCTTGTTCTAGACTCGCATGATTTGTGCATTTGCTGTAAGTGTCCAGAGAGTATTTTATTGTTTACTTTTTACTGAGCTCGCACTATTTGTACATTTGCCAAAGGGGTTTATTAGCGGAGGTCAGGTTACTAAAGAATTTACCCGACCACATTGTATGATCAGTTGGATTTGGGTTTTGTTCATAATCTATTTAGTGAATATACGAATTGTTGCAGATCATATACGTAACTATAATTTATCCTACTAGTGGATATACATGTATATATAAGTACATATAGCTATCGCCTAACTAACTGTTCCGTTTTAGGATAATTAGTATTCGGTTACCAATAATTCATTCGTTAGTCACGGGTGATTTGTTAAAATACGTCACTCAATAGTATATCGGTGAACATGCGTTTGTGTGCCACATACAAATACATCACATTTTAATTGTTTTGCGGTTTTCAACTAGTCACGTTACTCGTAAAGGTTCGCTGAATGTTCATTCGTCGAAATTCGGTCAACACTCGTTCGAATCGTGATACTTCCCTACAACTTAGCCATTTATACATATAAAATATTTAAATATAAATCCTCGATAACTTCTATTATTAGTGCTTCCATTTTTAGAAACTGTAGTTATGTCTTTCAATCCTAAACGTACTATCCGTAAACTTAGTTCAACGAGCAGATCCAAAACAAAGTATGCGGGAGCAGATAGCTATTCTGTTCAAGATTTGCCGTCATTACGTCGAAAGCGTACTATAGCATTGAACCGGATATCCAAGGCACTTGAGGTGGGTAAGGTAGCGAGATGCGACTTGAACCAATGCGACTTATTTTTTTCTTATTGTGAAAAACTCGAGGAGTATACAATCGATTTCGAACACACACATATGGCCATCTTGGAATTATTAGGTGCGGAATCCGAGGATGGCCCTGTTGATGATGAGGAGGTACGAGCTCGTTTTGATGATACATATTTTGAGGTTATGTCAACACGGCGTAATTTATTAAAGAGCGATTCAATTTTGTCTGATGCTTGTGAGGACTTAACTAAGCTTTCATCGATAGTCCACGTGAAGTTACCGAAAATAGCGTTGCCGACGTTTTCGGGTCATATTAAACAATGACCTGAATTTATTGATACGTACAATGCGCTCATACATGAATGTCAGTCGCTTAAAGATGTCGAGAAATTTAATTATCTGATCGCTTCTTTAAGTGGTGATCCCTTAGCCCTTATTCGAACGTTTCCTGTGACAGGTGATCACTATGTGGATGCGTACGCGGCATTAGTTGCGCGTTACCAAGACAAGCGAGAGCTAGCCTTTACTTGCTGGAAGGATATTTTGAACATTCGCTTCAAACTTCAGAATGCAAATGAGTTTCGCAGAACGTTAGATTGCATCGATGAGAATTTAAGCATTTTGAGAAAACTCAAACTACCGGTTGCACAGTGGGATTTTATTATAGTTTATCATGTTTTATCAAAATTGGATTCAAAATTGCGTCGTGAGTTTGAAGAAAGGTGTGTTCACATTGAGTTTCCGAGCTATAAGGAATTAAAAGATTTTTTACATTCCAAGTGTGAGGCACTTGTGCGTGATAACCATTTTACTGAACTGAGTAAGGTGGCACATCCAATAAAAGACTCATCTAAGGCACCCGTTCATAACTATCCGAATCTTTCTAATACGTCTCACGTTCTTATCGCGGATAATTTGAAGGTACCGGTGACACATCAAAGTAGTAAATCTGTATCAAAATGCTCATACTGCGCCGATAGTCATCCTATCACACAATGTAAAGAGTTTCTAGCCAAATCTGTAGATGAACGGGTATCTATTGCTGGCGAAAGGCGATGATGTTTTAAATGTCTTAAATTGTCTCATCATTTAAAAGATTGTAGTTCTATGTTCAGATGTTTGAAATGTAAACACAAACACCATACGTTGCTCCATAGGGATGAAGCTCCTAATAAGTCAAACGTAGACACACACAGCGCGGGCTTTCAAGCCGTATCGCTATTTTCAAAGGATTCAATGGCGACATCAAGTACCAAATCGTTAACAAACACAACTGTACTGCTAGCTACTGCTATAATAAAACTTCAAGATTCGAATGGCAAGTTTCATTCGTCCCGTGCATTGTTCGACTCTCTCGACATAAGCATTCTAACTGTTGTCTCTCAGTTTATCTATGAAAATCTAATGTATGTAAAGAAAAACATTAGCAGTTTTGATAAAAGGAGTGATGCTCATTCCATCAACACGCGAAATAAGCACAAGCTATCCGTACATGTAACGCGTCTCCACAGAATAAGTCATTCTTTTATGGGACAATGTATACGATTTTATAATAAAGTTCCCAATGTTATCCGAGATTTGCCTATTAATAAGTTTAAAATTACTATTAAAACTAAACTCTGTCAAAAAGGTTATTACAAAATTTCGGATTACTTGGAGGATAAAACAGCTTGGGACTGATCACTCCAGGATCTATCTACTCGTGTACTAAGATGTCAAAGTGTAGCGTGTCTTGCCCTACTGATACCATTATTATGTTCTCTTTTGTAAGGCAACACACTGGAGCTAATATTTGTAGTACCTAAGTAAAAACATTGTAAAAACATCTATATAAAAAGAATGGCCCCGAGTTTCTTGCCGCTTCTTCTCGGTTGGCTCTATGTATTTTGGAACGCGGCGGTAGGCTTTAAAGTACATTATAATGAAAAATTGACGTTCATAAGTGCGTCTTTGATGCCTAAATTGAATAAATGATTTTGACTTTGACTTTGACTTTGACTCTGGAAGTCAAAATAATTTTGTTACTAGTGCGGCAGTGGAATGTTTGAACCTAAAGCTAGTCCCATCTACGACAAATATCAATGGTTTGGGAGGCGTTGCAGCTGATATTACTGGCCTAGTCCATTGTACTATCGCCTCGAACCATGACAAATTATTTTATGTAGACATGCATGTTATTTCACATATTTGTGGTGATCAACCAATCGCTAAATTAAATACCGCGGGTTGGTCTCATATACAATCGTTACCGTTGGCAGACCCAGATTTTGATATTCCGGGTCCTATTGACATTTTATTGGGCGCAGATATATTTGCAGAATCGCTTCATAGTGAACGCATTAAGGGAAACGTAAATCAGCCTTTCGCAATTAACTCTGTCTTTGGTTGGCTTTTGTTGAGTAGAACGCCACTTGTCACTTCTACTTTGTTACAAGTTTTATCGAATTCGGACGACCTGGCCTCAATGGTTCAACAATTTTGGGAAATTGACGATGTTCCTAAAGCTTCGCCTCTTACACTAGAGGAAACCTTTTGCGAGCAATTACTAATTAATGAATTATTATATTGCCATAGCTAAGACATGGGTATTTTTCTCAGAGGCATTAAATTATGGGCATAATTTACCACGCGTGCCTAGTACGAGTTTGTGGATCGTCAATTATCAGTCGTATTGACGGAGTTTTTAGACCACCCGTCATTGCCTGGCTTGGCTATTGTCCAAAATCAATTACCCAAACCGCCAGTTTAACCCGTCCGCATCAGCGCAAAAAATAACAATAGATTTATGAATGAAACTTAACTCGAATGAGTCTTGCTGATTCGGACAGATTAATATACTTTTTGAAACCAGCAGCCGTGCGATTCTCTAAGAGCAATCATCGTTTCATCGTTGACAACATACGTGAAACAAACTGGTTTAGACTTTCGCGGTTGTTAACTACATTATAATTAGTACTCACGGGATGTACACCACGATTAGGCAGGTTTTAGAGTTCCCGATATTTCGGCGCAGTTACATGCACCATGATCGCGGGTAGACTTAATATGCGGGTGGATGTGAAAAAAGTTCGAAATTATTAAGAGCAGTCAAACGGTCTACCTTCTCTCTCACTCTTTTACTACGGATACCACTGGCCCTCGAACTCGATTGTAAATCTCGACAATACACACTAAGTGTATCACTGCGAATGTTGTTTCGATCACATTTTGGACGATTGTTAATCCTTTTTAGACAACCTACCACTGGATTCCACGCACTGGCAAGTTGGAACCCATCACCACGATTGAAATTTGGTCATTTCGTGATTTCGATGGCTTCCTTTACCAACCTGAGTACATAGTGGCGTTCCGTGGAAAGGACTTGTGGTTTGTGAAATTCTTTTAAATTATAAATAAAATATTAACAAAAAATATCACCTTCCGTCGCCAAGAAAAACAATATTAAATATGTTTAAAAACCATGACAAAAGGTTTTATTAAAATATGGTAGGCTAAAGTCTTATCCACGGAACGCCTTTTTAAACACTATTTGTTTTAACCCAATTTACATCAAGTCGGTGTGTACCTTTGTTTTAAAAGTCAGTACTTTCACTCTCTGTTTACTTGAAATTGAACTAAGTATAACAATACAACACAATGTTTGCATAACGTTTCCCATCCGGCCAGTTTCAGCCGTACCTAGGTACATATTGTTTTGCATTCGAGTTCAGTGATGCCCAGGGGATTATCCGCCTCGTTAGCTTCCTGTTTTAGTTTACCGCTGTATTTCAGAGCTTTTAGCTCAGCTTTCAGAGCTTTCATCTATATGGGTAATATTAGGTAATACACGATTTACCTGAAGAAATTGAGATAATGCCAAAGTGGTTTAAAGTAAATCTTATTTTAAATTATAATAAATAAGATTTCATGTAAATAAAACAACTACTTAAGTCTGGTGTAAAACTATTAATTGCTTGAGGAGTAACTTACTTATATGTTAAAAATAATTAGGCTACTGCGCAAGAAAATAAAATGCATGATATATTTAAATCGTTTACGACGTAGAACTAATAAAAGCAATGTTGTTCTTTGACACTGTATCTGACGAACTCACGCGAGTAAAGCCGCAGACGAATCAGCTAGTCGTTATTAAATTAACTTTGCAAATTTAAACCCGGTAGTGGTATAACTTTTTGCGAGCAAGCCTATGCTACAGATCATTGCCGTGATTCGTCTGGAAGGTATGTTGTACGGCTTCCATTCAGAGATGGTGTGGAACCAGTTTTTGAGAGCTCTCGCGAAATTGCTCTCCGACGATTCAAGGCTATTGAACGTCGCTTGTCGCGTGATCCCGAATTGTACAAGCAATATTCTGAATTTATGGATGACTATCACCAATCTGGCCACATGACTTTGGTTGATCGTAAAGAGCTCCATCTTGGACGATACTTCATACCTCACCACTGCGTTTTAAAACCAGACAGTGTCACAACAAAACTACGTGTTGTTTTTGACGCCTCTGCGAAGGATGCAAAAAATAAGTCACTGAATAGTACGCTGCTAAAGGGACCTAAACTTCAACCTAACAAAGGTGGAATTCTTCTACATTTCCGGATCCATACGGTTGTCTTTATAGCTGACATACGTCAAATGTACAGACAAATTTTAATCGCTAATGATCAGAGAGATTATCAGCGGATCTCCAAATCAAACTTTGCACGAGTACAGATTAAATACTGTTACATACGGTGTTTCCTCTGCACCTTTCCTCGGTTGCAGGACAATTAAACAGTAAGCTGAGGATGAGGGCGCTGCCTTTCCTCTGGCGAAACAGATACTAAGTACCGACATATACGTAGAAGACATAGTATCCGGTTGTGATCATCTAGATGATGCGCTAGAAGCTAAATCACAAATCATTAAACTCTTCAAGCTAGGACATTTCGAATTAAGAAAATGGGCATGTAATGACCCTCACTTATTGACAGATATTCCAAAAGAAGACTGTCTTCTAGATCATATAACGTTTTCTGATGGTCAATCTTCTACTTTGAAGGTTCTGGCACTTAAATGGGACCCCGCATCTGACTCTTTTTTGTTTGATGTCAAACTATCAAACATACCATGTACGAAGCGAATTATTCTCAGTGAGATTGCAAGAATTTTTGATCCTCTGGGTTTCTTATCGTCTCTAACCATCCAAGCTAAATGCTTATTGCAAAACTATGGGTTATTGGAATTTCATGGGATGAAGATCCTCCTGAAGAGATCACTAACGTATGGAAATCTTTTTGCGATCAGCTTCCTTTTGTTCAGGAGCTAAGAATAGCTCGCCACGTCGCCATTTCTAACGCTCAATCCTACGAACTGCATAGCTTTTCTGATAGTTCTGAACGAGCGTATGGGGCTATAATTTATCTGCGTGTTGTGTGTCATGATGGATCTATTCAAATTCTGCCATTATGTGCCAAGGCTAGGGTAGCACCAGTCAAAAAGATCTCCTTGCCTCGATTAGAACTTTGTGCAGCTGTATTGCTTGCAGATCTGGTTATATTCGTTTTTGACACATATCAGGAGGCATTACAGCCTCTCGAGCTTCATGTTTGGTCTGACTCTACCGTGGTTTTGTCATGGCTTCGCTCTCATTCTTCTCGCTGGACCACATTCGTAGCAAATCGAGTCAGTCACATTCAGGATATCATACCTGCGGAGTCTTGGCATCATGTTTCCTCAGCTGACAACCCCGCAGATGTGTGCTCACGTGGGCAGCTTCCACAAGATCTGCTTCACAGCTCGCTGTGGTGGTCAGGGCCATCTTGGTTGTTAAAAACCCCTGACCAATGGCCATTTATGAAGATTCCAAAGGTAACAAGTGAGGATGAAGAAATCGTTAGAAACGAAGAAAAGAGTTCTCTTGTGTTGGTCACTGAGTCTGGTACCCAACCAGTCACTCCAATTGATTACCTGTTAAACCGGTTTTCGTCACTTAATAAAATTACGCGATATATCGTATATACTCGTATCTATAATCGTATCCTACATGCGAAGGTTCATTCACAATGTAAGGAATCGTAACGACCGTCAACTTGACTCGATTTTAACTGAAGTGGAAAATCATAGATCGTTGCTTCTTATCGTAAAGTTAGTCCAATCGAAATCATTCACCAACGAAATCCAACAACTGCAATCGAAACGACTATTATCGAAACCTTTTCGTAAACTTAATCCCTTTCTGGAAAAAGAGGGTATTCTCAGGGTGGGCGGTCGAATCGCTCGTGCAGGGCTGAAGTACGAGCATAAGAATCCTGCGCTTCTCCCTGGCGATCATTCTTTTACGTTCAAATAGATTGAATCGATTCATCGTCAACATTGCCATACGGGACATAATACAACACATTATTTACTTTTACAACGTTTCTGGGTCTTATGTGCGAAACGAGCTATTCGCCACTGTCTCTCGCAATGTATCCAATGCTATCGAACGCGCCCAAAACCTTTAGAACCGTACATGAGTGAGCTCCCATCATTTCGTATAAATCAACTTAAACCGTTTTCTGTGGCTCGTGTAGATTTTGGCGGACCATTCCGCATCAAACTCGGGAATCACCGAGGTGCCAAGATGGACAAGGCTTATCTCTGCTTATTTGTTTGCCTTGTAACTAAAGCGGTTCATCTTGAAGTCGTATCTTCTCTTTCAATTGAGGGCTTTGTTGCTGCATTGCGTAGATTCGTGGGTCGTCGAGGGCGTTGTAGCGCTATCCATTTGGATAGTGGAACAAATTTTATAGGTGCTAGCAATTACTTATCGTTACTCGAGCAGGCGTCGCAAACTCAAAGTATAAAGTTCTCTTTTAATCCGCCTTCAGCACCTCATTTCGGCGGCGCTTGGGAGATACAGATTAAAGCTGCAAAGGTGCACTTATATCGTATAATCGGCCATCAAGTGTTGACGTTTGAAGAAATTTCAACCTTATTCATTCAGAACGAGGCTGTTTTAAATTCGCGGCCATTGTATCCATTAAGTTCTGATCTGAATGACATAAACGTACTGACCCCTGGCCATTTTCTAACTTTGGAACCGCTAACTACCATTCCAGACGAAGATTATTCTCATACTAATTTAAACAGATTAAATTGTTGGCAGCTTATCCAATCGTTTCTTCAAAACTTTTGGCTACGTCGGAAGAACGAATATCTGCATTCTTTGACACAACGTGCAAAGTGGATTAGATCGTCAAAACCGTTATCGATAAATTCTATGGTAGTGATAAAAGACGATAATAGAGCCCCTTTGCATTGGTCTTTAGGAAGAGTGACCGAATTACATCCGGGTCTCGACGGCATCATTCGCGTGGCAACTATTAAAACAAAAGACCATTTGATCAAGCGTCCTCTTGTCAAATTGTGCCCTCTTCCTGTAGAATCGTAACCTAATAATTTGGTCTTATCGATAACATTTTAGCTGTTAGTTTTATAGATATTAAGTTACTTTTTTCATTATCATGTTCAATTTCTAATCTGAAAATATCAGCTATATTTTGGTGGGCGGTATGTTCACTATTCGTTCTAGTTTCTATATAATAAATTCAAATTCGTGCCTCTTGCTCGTGGGTCTAGTGGTTAGCCAATAACAAGGCTCTTGGTCCGGAGCGTACGCACCTTTCTGGTCTCTGATTGGCTCCGGCAAACTGTGGTTGATGGTTGAGTGAAGTGAAAAGCGGCCGAATCATTCGATGTCAACAAAAGTTGAAAAACACGTTTCATATTAACTGTCAAATTAATACTTCGTCGCTGGCATCAGTCAGAGACGGACGTGTCGCG
Organism: Selenia dentaria; assembly: GCA_917880725.1. NCBI lineage: Eukaryota > Metazoa > Arthropoda > Insecta > Lepidoptera > Geometridae > Selenia > Selenia dentaria. The sequence goes on along the minus strand of OU862877.1, from coordinate 11,443,998 downwards.
GGCGCTCTGCTCAATAATTCTATACGTATTTTTCTGTGCTGTGTTGTGAGTTGTGCGACGTTGCCGTTCCGTGCAAAAATCGGCCCCTCTCGTTTCGGCAAGGGCACTTTGTCATCTGACTCAGTCGCCATCTTGTTTGTGCGTGAGGGAAAGAAGACTGCCGGCGGCCGTCGACTGACGTCACGGATCGGCCTCTCTTGTTTCTTCGTGGCCGTTTTCCGTAAGGACCCGCGGCCATCTTGAATACGAGAGGGACGCCGCATTCGCGGTGTGGTTTGACGTCACCGTTTTCGGTGGCGTGTGTACATAGTGACAGTGACATTTGCGATAGTGACGTTTCTTTGTTTGTTTGTGTTGTTACGTTCTTCTTCGGTTGTGCGTATGACATTACGACAGTGACGTTTGCGCGATAGTGACGTTTCTTTGTGTTGTTAGTCTTATTGTGTATTGCGTTCTCGGGCTCTGATTTTGTAACCAAAATCATCTCGAGAATAGACAATTTATTATTTTATAGTGTTGTGTTTATTTCCTCTTTTTATTTTATTTTAAACTGTACCATATATTTATTAGCCTGTATTGTGTACACGTGAGTCATGTCCGAGAGGGGGACGGGGTTCTTCTCGCCCCGTACCGCTCTCGCACGGACTCCTCCTCCCTCTGAAGAGAAGGAGAAGAAGCGCCCTCTGTCGTCGCCGGCTGATAACCAGCCGACTGCGACACGGGCCCGCGTGGATCGTGCGAAATCCGCTGGTGTTAAGGCACCGGCGGCCAACGCGCCCGCCATGGAGAGCTCGACGGCTGCCCCGGTGACGTCGGCCGCTGACGCGGCCGCGCCGCCGACGCCGGCGCCGGGACCCTCCAAGGTCAATCAGGGACCGTTAGAGGTAGGTGCTGCCTCTAAGTTGAACTGCTCGAGCGAGCCCAGCGGTCGGTGAGGGCCATTATGACCGTCGCCACCGGACCGGGCTCCAAACTAAACAAGGGAGAGGTGAACGTGATCGGTGGTCACGGGCAGGACCTTCTTGCAATTGTTGGGGCCTTAGGCCTCAAATTGTCGGAAATGGAGCTGGAGTGCGCAATGCTGAGGGCCAGCGCTGCTAGTGCTGTGGTGCCGGGAGGGGCCGAGCCTGTGGCACCGTCAGGGGCTCGGTCTTTCGCCTCGGTGCTGCGCACCACTCCAAAAGGCGAGGCGCGACCCATCCGTGCCAACCAAGGCCCGGTACTGGCATTTTACCCCTCCGAGGGGAATGAGACTCTGAAGACGGCAGAAGACACCAAAGGGGAGCTGAAAAAGACCATCGACCCCAAGTCGATGGCCATCGGAATCTCGAACGTACGCAAGGTGGGTAATGCGGGTGTTGTGGTGCAAACCACGTCGCCTGCTGCAGCGGAGAAACTGCGCAAGGCTGCACCGGCAAGTCTGCGAGTTACGGAGCCGAAGCGTCGCCAACCGTTGGTGGCGCTCAACAACGTGGACGGGGACCCGTCCTTTGAAGAGGTGATCGAGTGTCTGCAGCAGCAAAACCTCGATGAGGAGGTGTGGCCGCTCGAACGAGTGAAGGCGGAAATGAAGGGCGCCTTCAAGAAAGGTCGGAGGCAACAGGGCACCACCACGGTGGTGTTCAGTGTCACGCCTGGACTGCGGGACGTCCTCGTTTCAAAAGGCACGGTGTTCGTGGGATGGGTGGCCGCTGAGGTGACGGATTACATTCGGGTGACGTGCTGCAGCAAGTGCCAGCAGTACGGGCACCCAGAAAAGTTCTGCCGCTCCAAGGAGGAGACGTGCGGGCGCTGCGGCGAGGTCGGCCACCGTTCAGACGACTGTAAGTCGCAAACTACATGCTGTGCGACGTGCAAACGCTTCCGTCGTGATAGTGCGCACCCCACAGCGTCGCGAGACTGCCCGGCACGCCAATATGCGGAGGAGCGCCTAATTTCTACCACTCAGTATGGATCGTGAGTTTGCAATTAATATTGGTCAGGTAAACTTAGGTGGTGCAGTGGCCGCGACACGGGAGCTTCGCTCCATCGCGGGCGAGCTCGGCCTGGATATTGTTCTTGTTCAGGAACAATATTCCCAGGCCGAGTTTATCGCCCAATGCGGAAATAGATAGATAGATAGATAGATAAAACATTTATTTGCATCTTCAATACACACGTAAATTCGATTATACACAATATTTTAAACATAATAACTAGTTAATTAAGAAACAGTTAAGTACAAAATTACCTTAATATTAGCAGCTTATTAAAAAGTACGTGTGTGTTGGAGCCTAAACAAATAGGTCATAGCTCAGCGAATAAAATTGCTCAAGGAGCAAACACTGATTTTCAGCTATAACCCTCGAGATGATGAGACGAAACGAGTCCATCATAAACAATGAGTGTACCCAAAATTTGTTAGAATTTACTAGATTAGTTAAGAATATGAGTAACGAGAGTAGATACATGATTGTGTGTGGTGATTATAACAATTATTGCATAAGATTCTGAGAACCAGAAAAGCCTACTTATGTGAATTGTAAAGTATGGGGGTAAGTTTATGTGCGCGTAGCCCCAATAAAAATGAAAATCAAAGTATAGACGGCATCTTACCTATTTCTGGCAAGCGAAGTATTTAGGAATGCCCTGTTTTTGTCTTTCTAAAATATGAATTTTTAATTTAGATTTGAAATTGTGTTTTGCATTGAGATTTCTTATAGGTGGGGGTATGTTATTCCAACACTTCGTCGCCAGATACCGGAAACTGCCAGTAAACGCCGCTGTTTTATGATTGTGATATAGAAGTGCTGACCTTGTAGACCTTAGTAATTTTTTAGAGTTTCGATTTACAAACTTAATTTTGGCGTGCAAGTACTCTGGTTTCTCAAACTTTATAACGTCAAAGAGAAGTCCTGCTAAATGCAGCCCTCTACGAGAATCCATATTGAGCATGGAGGCACTGTTTAAAAAAGGAGTAATGTGACTTCTGGGAGGGACATTAAAACAAAACCGACAACAAGCGTTTTGCACGCGTTGTATTAAGCGCTGAGTCTTTCCTAGCAACCGAGGCCCATAAACAACGTCCCCGTAGTTGAGCCTAGACAATACTAATGCTTCACAAAGAGTTATACGCGACGATTCAGATTGTTGGTCCCGGATTTGGTAAAGAACCTTGAGGCGGTAAAAACAGTTTTTCACCATATTTAGCACATGACTCTCAAATCTCAAATGACTATCAAATATTATACCAAGGTTTTTGGCTTCATCTACACGATCTATTTTTACACCACTGATCTTCACATCTAGATCACTGCATATTTTAAGAATTTGCTTATTTGTACCCATGAGCATATACTTTGTCTTAGTAGGGTTTAATACAAGAGCATGACGCTTTGACCAGTCAGCAATTGGGTCCAAGTCCTGATTAAGCAATTTAACGGTTTGTGGTATTTTATCTGGCGTATCTGACAAGTACAGTTGCACATCGTCAGCATAACAGTGGTACTTACAATGGTTAATTACATTTTGGAGATCAGCACTGTAGATGATAAAAAGAAGTGGACCAAGTATTGAACCTTGAGGAACACCGCGATTAATGAGCCTAGGTTGTGAGTAAACACTAGAACCATCACTTTTGACTTATTTCACTGACTGATACCGGTTACTTAAGTAATTGCGAAACCACGTTACTGCATTAACATTTAAATCATAATATGATAGTTTTGCGAGTAGGAGGCGGATGTTCAGGCAATCGAAGGCACGTGAATAGTCTAGTAGAACTAGAACGGTACTACGACCAACATCTTGCTCTGCTAAAACATTGTCTGTGACATCAAGCAAAGCCGTTGCTGTTCCACGACCCTTGCGAAATCCGGATTGTAAAGGAGACAAGATTTTATTAATTTCTACAAATTTTGTAAGCTGATCGCAGACCGCTTTCTCGAGTAATTTTGAAAGGAATGGCAAAATGCTGATAGGCCGAAGGTCTTTTAGTTCAACTGGGTTGTCATTTTTGGGTATAGGAGTCACTAGCGCTTTTTTCCACTTATTGGGAACTATGCCTGTAATAATTGACTTATTTATTATAGCTGTAATTGCTTCTAGAGTACAAGGAAGTGAAAACAAAACCATATCTCTGGAAACTGTATCGTTTCCAATAGCATTTGATTTTATAGCCATTATATATTTAGACACATCCGTAAGACTGACAGGCACTAACTTAAAATTAGCGTTGTTAAATTTATTACACTCATAAAATGATAAGTCAGTGTCAGAAACAACGTTATCACCCAATACGTTCAAAAAATGGTCATTAATTTTATTCGGATCATTAAAATGGGTTGGCAGGGACTTTTCCATGCAGGGCTCGACTAGAATTTGTCTTTTTAAATTTTTCCAAAATGTTTTACTATTATTAGCTTCAGAATTAATTAATTTATCAAGGTAAGCACGCTTCTCGCTAGCAATGCTAGTTAACACTAAGTTTTTTAAGTCTTTATAATACTTCTTGTCTTCATCCAATCCTGACCTGCGATATACGTCGTGAGCCCCATTACGCTCATCAATCATCATTTTGCAGATATCTGTTACCCACGGTAGAGATTGACTGTTTCTCACAGTTATAGTTTTTAATGCTGCATGTTTATCAAAGAGAGCTGTTAGCATTGAATTAAATTTATTCACCATCATTTCTACCGTCGATAAGTCAGTTACTTCGTTCCAGTTCATTGCATACAAATCTTTGTTAAAATCATGCAATATTATATTATTGATTGGTCTGTAGGTAAACGTCCTTGGTGGCGTTTTAACTTTTTTTAAAGATAATGTCACATTAACCATAAGGTGCCCATTGGAACCACTTATATTATTAACAGCGACATCACGCACTGGTGCATTAGTACATATAAGATCTATCAGAGTCTCAGTATGTGATGTGTAATGTGTCGGTTCACTCACAACTTGACGAAGGTTCATGTACTCGAGAAACTGGTTTAGTTTTTTAGTACTACTGTTTAAACTCACAAGCATGTTGATATTAAAATCTCCCAGCAAGACAATAAAATCGAACTTAGAGACATAATTAATTGAATCAGTTAGAGCGTCAATAAACGTATCCACATTCATCCATTGAGGACGATACGCAGTCCCTATAGCTAGACGATAACCATTTACGCGAGTGGATAACCACATTTGCTCAATCTGATCGTTAGGCCTAGTCAAATATCGAACATTAACGTTACGTTTAATATAAAATGCAAGTCCACCCCCCCTCCCGCTGCGCATGTGCAGCGGGCGCGGGGTGGCACGCATCCGGTAGCCAGGTACGGCCGGTGCGCGTGCTTCTTGTCCGCTTGGAATCCATGTTTCATTGATTGCAACCAAATCTGCATCGTAGCGATTCATAGCAATAAGGAGGTCATCATGCCCCGTACCTAATGATCCCGCATTATAAAGACCTAACTTAATAAACTTTGACTCAGGACCTTTTAAAATGTAAAACACTAAGTAAGTGAATACTAATACATACAATAGCCCCAAGGCGGGTATTTATTTCCGCAACAGGGAGCTTCCGTGCGCGGTACTGCACCACCTGAGCAGTACACATATCTTGGTTGCCCATGTTCGGAGTCTGGACTTGTACTGCGTTAGCGCGTACTTCCAGTACTCTGAACCCATCGACCCGCACCTCCACCGGCTGGGACTTGTCCTAGACCGACTGAGAGGTGAACGGGTATTGGTAGGCGCGGACGTAAACGCGCACTCACCGCTGTGGCACTCACTACCACGCCATTATGTGGGTCGGGGCCCCTTGGTAACGGAGCGGCGCGCAAAGATGGAGGACTTCATCTACGCGCGTCGCCTCATCGTGCACAATGCTGAGGGCCACTTGGCTACTTTCAGCACGCCGAACGGCGAGTCGAACGTCGACGTCACGTTAGCTACAAGAGGCGTTCGCGTCTCCGACTGGCGCGTGACGGAGGCGTCCTCCAGCGACCATCGGCTGATCACGTTCGGCGTTCACGGGCGCACACGAGGTAGGTCCGAGTCAGATGCAACGGGAGCGCGGCAGCCATACGGGCCGTGCGTACAGGTGCGGTACCGGGATCGCGGGGTGGATTGGGCTCTCTTCGAGGCGGTGATACATGAGAGAATGGGACGTCTGAATGTACAACAGCCTGCGGCCGTCGTGTGTGAGCGATTAACGAAGGTGATTGAGAGAACGGCGAATGAATGTCTAGGGATTGTAAAGAATGCTAAGACGGACAAGGGCTATGAATGGTGGACGCCGGCACTGGATAGGCTGCGTGACCGGCAATGTAAGGCGAGGCGTGAATGGCAAAAGGTGCGAAGTGCGGGAGGTGAGAAAGAGGAGAGAGCGAAAGGGGAGTTTCACGCTGTGAGACTCCAGTATAGAAGGGAAATGGAGAGGGCCGAACTCGAGCACAATAAAAAATTAGCCGAGGCCGGAAACGCCGACCCCTGGGGTTTGGCTTACAGAGCAGCCTCCGGAAGAAACCGTGCGCCGTCAAACATCATTAACGGTATAGAGTACGTGGGTAGGAACTCTGACGACGTTAGTGGGGCCATGCGCACACTCTTGCACGCGCTGTGCCCAGATGACGACGTGTCACGGGACACACCACATCACCAACAAGTGCGAGTCATGGCCACGCTACCGCCGTCGGGCCAGGACGCTGAACCGGTCTCCGCGGACGCTCTCGGTGCAATTATCGCGTCACTGCGAAACACTGCATCGGGAGTGGACGGAATATCTGCGCGCATGATTAAGAAAGCATGGCCGTTGGCAAAAGAGGAATTTACGGCGGTATTCAATAAGTGCGTAACTGAAGGGGTTTTTCCTTCTGTTTGGAAGGTTGGCCGCCTAGCTGTCCTGCCTAAAAGTAACGGGAAGCCTTTAACAGACCCGAAGGCATACCGGCCGATCACTCTGCTCCCCGTTTTGGGGAAGATACTAGAGCGGGTTATGCTCCATTGTGCGCCTAACATCACACGAAGCCTAAGCGACCGCCAGCACGGGTTTTCTCGGGGCCGCTCCACAGTGACGGCACTGAGGACTCTGCTTGGCGCTGCGAGGGACGTGAGAGAGCGGTACGTGCAGGCCATATTCTTGGACATCAGCGGCGCCTTCGACAACGCGTGGTGGCCCATGATCATGGTCAAGGCTAAGCGGAATTGTCCGCCTAACATCTATCGGATGCTGGCGGACTATTTTCGCGAACGCCGGGTGGCCTTGATCGCGGGGAACCACGCGGAGTGGAAGGTGTCGACGATGGGCTGTCCGCAGGGGTCAGTCCTAGGGCCGACTCTCTGGAATGTCTTGCTGGACGACTTGCTTGCTCTTCCGCGGGGAATGAGGATGTGGAGATGGTTGCCTATGCCGACGACGTGGCTATAATCATCCGGGGGGATTCACGGGCAGCGATTGAGAGACGGGCTGCTTCCGTGCTAGGGCTGGTGGCGGATTGGGGGTGCCGTAACCGGTTATCCTTCTCTCCGGCCAAGTCCACTACGATAACATTGAAAGGGAAGCTGCAGCGCCCCCCGGTGATTAAGTTTGACGGTCACGCCGTCAAATGTAGGGAGCAGGCGACTGTACTGGGCGTAGTCATTGACGACGCCCAGTCATTCAGTCTGCATGCGGCAACGATAGGCGAGAGGGCAAGCAAGTGTTTCGGCAAGATGTCCAGAATTTCGGCCTCATCATGGGGGTTGCGATATAGGGCGCTGCGTATTTTGTACAAAGGCACCTTCGTCGCAACCCTGACCTACGCGGCAGCCGTGTGGCATGCACGCGCCGCTCTCCACGTGGTTCGCAGCGTTCTGCAGAGGACTCAGAGGCCGTCGTTCATTCTGCTGACTAAGGCGTACCGCTCGTGTAGCACGGCGGCACTGCCGGTGTTGGCAGGAGTTCTTCCGGCGGACCTCGAGGTGACCCGTGCTGGTCGACGCTGGGCTGAATGTGAAGGGCTGCCCCGGGAGAAGGTGACCAGGCTGAGGAGGAAAATTGACGCAGAGGTAGTTGCTTTTTGGCAGGACAGGTGGACGGCAGAGGGGAAAGGCAGGGAGCTTCATTGCTTCTTCCCTGACATCAGGGAACGGTTAAAGGCGGATTGGGTGGAGCCTGATTACCAGGTGTCACAAATTTTGACGGGGCACGGGTGCTTCAACAAGCGGTTGGCCGAAATGTGTTTGAGAGATGATAGGATGTGCGAGTGCGGAATGGCAGAGGAGGACAGGCACCACGTTTTGTGGGACTGTCCGTTGTATGAAGAGATGCGTGAAAAGATGCTTGATGGGGTCTCCCGCCATGAGGAGGGCCCAATATACTACGCGGATTTGGTACGCGATGCGGCGAGCTACAAGCGCCTGCGCGAATTCGCGCACAATTGGCACGCCGTGCGCTCTGCGCGCGACTTGGAGGATCTGTCCGGCGGCGAAGGTCGTAGTGTGACGTCCGACAGCCCCAGAAGGGGGAGAGTGTAAAGGGAAGTAGAGGGACAAAAATATTTGTAATCTGACCTTAGTCAGAAATGTCCGCTGATTCGGTCCTTATAACCGCAAGGTTGGCAGGACCATGAGGAGGAGGTGGGTATCTGTCAATTTAATACCGACAACCTAACGTTTTGGAGTGGATAACTGTGTGTAGTGTGGTGCGAACTATCTAAAACCCATAATAAACAAGCGAAGAACCAATCCGCGGTATTTAGTTTAGCGATTGGTTGAACACCACCAATCTGCGGATGGACATACCATTACAGTAGATAACGACGAGTAATAAGACTTCGCTAAAGCTTGGGAGGCACGTTTGGAGGCTGGATTGCTAAGGTATGGTGCTGTATGTACTTGTTATCAGGGCATCTAGACTACTAAACCACGGTCAATACCTATTACCGGCGGAGATTCTGTTTTGATTCATTTTCCGACCCAGAGTGACGTTGAGGACCCCTTACGGCAGGGCCGTTTCGTCACAGCAATAGTGACCAGCTTAACACCACCAACTTCCCGTGTACTATGCATAATAAAATATGACCACTGTGGTCGGCACAACACCACCAACGTACCGCACACAATGACATATAAAAAAATCAATCTAGGTACAAATGTAGTACAAATGCTGATGTTCATCCTAACAAAAGACGTAGGATTAATTATCAAAATTGGGATGGAAATTCAAAGATTTCACTAATCCACAGTAAAGTCCAAAGGTGTGAGTACTCAAAATGTCATGTCCGATATACTTAAATTAAGACCGGTATATAACAAAATAATATGTTCTAATAAATAGAGAAAACAAATAACCTAAGGCAATAACTTTATATTAATATTTATAAATACGATATTTATATAAAAGGAGGGTAATTAAGTTCCTTTATAAACTATATATATATACAAAATTATATAAGAAACAAAAACTGTTTTCCCATAAAAATAAATTTAAAAAAAGATTTTTTGATGTTGTTTTTTCCAAACAATATCTCCAACATATCACTAAGTGACTTTAAAGCAAGAGCAGAGGTATTTCTTTCCCCAATCTCCAACTGAGTCAAATTATCAAAAGAATTACTAAAACGGTGTAAATAATCATCCAAAATTAGTTCTCTACCAAACATTAAGAAATTAGGTGTAAAATCTGTAGCTAGATTTACACTTAACTGTTATTCAAAGCTAATTGAACATTGGACAAATACTTGGACCAAGTTCGTTGATTGTCTTTGACAAAACAAGATATTATGCAAGTTTCTACAGACTTATTATATCTTTTTACTGGGTTATTCTGCGGTGCATACAAAGTGTTGTAGAATATTTTAGTTAAATTATATCCTTTCATAAATTCAACAAAGTGTCTGGAAGCAAATTGTGTTCCGTTGTCACATACTATAAGTTTAGGGCAACCAAACTTAAGAAATATTTCTTTCTCAAAACGTCTATTAATTACTTTAGTGGTAGCATTTATCATAGAAAATAACCAGCAATATACAAGTATAGTGAAAACGTCAACAACAGAGAATCCTCTCTATATTTATAACCTGAATAAGTTCTAGACAAAATTCCAATAATATCAACTGAAAGCATAAGCATTGGCCTATCCACTTTTTTAGGATTAATCATAGTTCCAAAAGAAGGAGAATGAGAATGCTTATAGGCTTTACAAGTAATACAAGAAATAATGTACTTTTGTACATCACCAAACATTCCTTTTCAAAAATAGTGTGTAGTACAGAAATAGGCCGAGAATTTGTTGGATCAGTAGTACTACCAGATTTGAATAATGGAACCACTTTACTATGCTTAATTAGGTCAGGAAATACACCACTTGCAACACAACTATTAAACACAGCTGCTAGATTGGGTGCAATGATATCTATAATTGAAGAAACGGTATTCACAGAAAGACCCTATAGGTCTGCTGTTTTTTTTTGCATTAAGACTTTTGAAACTGCTTTCAATATCTTTGCAATAAACTACTGAAAATTTAAAAGTTGTGTCACATTCAGTTACACTTTGTTTAAGTAAGGTCTCAGCAGAAGTGGAGGAAGATTTTTGAGTTTTGGTTGTTAAAGAAGGAATATTAGTGAAAAAATTCTCAATCTCGGCCGCTACCTTCAAATCCGCTCTTACATCTTTATTATTAATTTTTAAATGGAAGTCTCGATTACGCACTGTATTTCTACCAGTTTCACTGTTTATAATGTTCCACGTCATTTTTATTTTATTAACAGAATGTTTCATCTTATTTCTTAAATAAATAGATTTAGCTGAAGAACAGGCTCGTTTAAATAACTTAGAATAACGTTTGACATATTCCAAAAAGACAGGATTATGATTATGCGATTTTTCATGGTACAATTCATATAACTTTTGCCTACTTTTATAAATTGCTGGAGTTGCTCATTCACTAAACTTAGCACGATTACCAACAGATATTGTTTTTGGTACAAACGCTTTGCCAAATACATCACTGATAAGATGGAACAGTGAGTTATATAATATATTTGGGTCATTGTGACTGGGCAACTCTGGCACTTTCCGGGATATATTACTTCTTAACAATTCTAGGCGGCTTGCATAATTGGAACAAAGCTAACATATTTGCTTTGGGGTTTGTTAGTTTTTCTTGGAAATACTATTAGTTGACCACAGTGGTCTGATTCTAGATTATTTATAATCAAGTTTTTAATAGGTTTGAGATTAGTAAATATATTTTCTATGCAGGTGGAACTTGTGGCTGTTATCCTAGTAGGTTCCAAGAAAGTATTGTATATATTATAAGATTTAAAGAGTAACCAAAATTTATCCACTACCTGATTATTTTCTAGATTATACGATTATTATATACCTATTATAGACGATATATTATAGACGATTTCAGGAATAGGTAACAATTTTTATAACTATTTTCTTTGGACTTACATTTTAAACAAGTTAAATTGTTGTTGTTTTGAATTGCATTAAATTATGCTGAAGGCTTGTAAAATTTAGTAGATTTGTTAGTGATCAAACTCTTTTTATCTGCAAAATTTTTTATTACCCTTGCCGAGATGTAAGAACTGCTCAAGAGATGCAATGCTTCTACCGAACACAAAAGGTGTATAAATTGAAAACATATTATGTTTAATAATATCAATGGTAGTTCCTTCTGCTGCAAAGCTGCACTGATGAATTGGAAATTACTAAGCGTTTGTATGATGATGACATTCTGAAGCTCCACTCTGACCTGCTTGAGAAAGAAAAACTCTTGCAAGGTGTTTTTTTCTGGCTACATATTAGCTCAAAACCATCTGAGGGAACATTATAAACAAGCAATTGGGCTGATGGTCCTGGTTACTAGTAATGTGGAAAGTGTGAGAGACATTGAGAGGAATAGCCCAAGCTCTCACAGTTAGTCACTGTCTAGAGCTGGGTCTGATTCAATAGAAGCTTCAAATGATAAAATCATCTTATCAACGGACCAGGGGGAGGTTGAGAATGTCATATGTTGAAATCATATTAAGAGAGTTCTGGTGTTCTCAGATGCGATTGGCAGAAATTTTGGATCACTATTAGGTAACTTGCAGCACTATTCAGTAATAAATCACTGCACGCCTGGAGCCTCATATGTTGAGATTGAAAAAAAAATCATGGCTTCTGAAATAGATAATACTACAATAGTGGTTGTCTATCTAGGGCAAAGTTTAGGTATTGACAGAAAAGATATTATTACTAGAACTACCTCTCTTCTCAAACTTAATGCTTTTAGATGTTAACATCTTTTCCATACTCGAATGTGCTAACAAAAAGACAGAATGAGCACATTCATTCATTAAGTACATTAATGTATAATATGACATGTGGTCACAGTGACAATTTTTTAATTTTTTTATTGTAATAATTTTATTACTAATTTTAAGTTGATCCGGTATAGGATGTACCTACCTAAGAGATATAGGAATTTAATTGCTACTTTAGTAGCATATAATATTAACGCAGTAAGTACAAAGTACAAGTACTAATAATATAAATTGTTTAAACTTTTAAGTAAGACATAAGAGAAACAATCAGATGTGACATTGTATTATCAAAATATTAATCGTTTCTCTGGCAAAATACTTGACATTGAACTTCATTTAAGTAAACATCATTTTGATGTGTTGTGCTTTACCGAAACATGGCTTAAAAAAAATATGATGTTATTTAATATAAGTAATTTCCAGGTGGCTCGCTCGTTTAACTGCACATCCGCTGAAGGAGGAGGCTGTATTATATTAATTACAAATAATATCAAGTTCAAAGAGCGGCATGACTTAGTCGGATGTGCGATAGAATGTGTCTGTGAGGTAGTTTGTGTAGAGGTGGAAAACCATCTAGTGTTGTGTGTATATCGACCACCATATGGTAAAGAGAATATATCAAACTTTAAAAAAAATATGGATAAAATGGAATTAATTTTAAAGAAAATCTCTAAAGGTAACAAACAAATCTATATCTGTGGTGACTTCAACATCGATCTGTTAACAGATTCATCACATAAAACAAACCTAATTGCACTGTTTAAATTATGCCAATTGAATTATTTATTCTTTGAGCCCACTAGAATAACTGACCATTCAGCTACCTGCAAAGACAATATTTATTCAAATTGTAAGGCTAAGGAAAACTACAATTATGACCGGTGTTAGGTCTGATCACAAGGGCCTTGCGATAAAATTTAATGGCGATAAAAACATGAAAAAGATGAAAATCGAACACAGGCCCTTAACAACCAGTAGGCTCGGAAAGCTTCAGCAAAATATTGAAGCAAAACTTTGCATCGCGATTTTTTCGGAAGAGGACCCTAACGATTATTATTATAGATATCTTTAGTTAGTACCGAGATCAATGAAGTTTGTCCAAAGGTTAAAATATGTACATCTGATAAAGTTTTCCATAACTATGTCAAAACTTATTCAACATTATTTAAGACTGTTTGTATGCGTGCTAAAGCTTTGTTTGTTAGAGATAAAATTCGGAAATCGAATAACAAAATAAAAATATTTTGGAAAACTATAAATACTGATACCGGCAAAAATAAACATTTGACACAAGATATAACAGACAGTATCAAAATGACTTAATTAGTCTTGTCAAAGCACAAGAAAACATGTTGCAATTTATAACACATAAAAGTATTGTATTGTAACAAAACATATATTAAATAACAATAAGTATTCAAGACATATAGCCACACAAGTAAAAATATCAAAAAAGTGCAATAATGATAGTTTGGCTTTACCCCTTCAAGGCCCTGATCGCTGGGGCCAATTGGAATAGTAAAAGTTTGTTATGACAAGGTTTATGTAAGCAAATTGGAATAAAGTAAAATACAATATTTGTATGAGTATTTTGAATAGTACGTGAGCGCTAGCGCTCCTATAGTATTATAAGCTTACTGTGTTAGCTAGACAAATAATAAAAACAAGTTCGGGCGCCTGGAGCGACCTCACACAAAGAAAATATATATATATAATTAACAAACATCGCCTGGAATAGCTGCTTGGAGAGATTCGGAACTTCCAATCTTCAGGCGGGGGCAGATGAAATAAAGTAGTAAACCATTCAGTTTCATTCATCTTTTATTTCCGGGAAGGAACACTAGCGTTACAATTATTTCAGGATTTTCAATGGTTTTTGATAAAGTTTTAGCAATTACGTAAGGTCTGAAGAACTCTTGCGGATATACTGGTATATTTAAATGGCTTGAGAGGCACTACAAATTTTCTTGTTTTCATCATAATAGGCGTACACTATTATCGACTATCATTATTGCACCCATATTTAAAAGAAGTTAATTATTTTAAGTTTTGAACCTGCACGTGCCTCGAGCGTTGATTGTACACGGCAAATATTTGACAAAACCTTACTGCGGGCCGAAACCTGTGGTAATATCATGGAGAGGAGTTCCTTCCTTCTAAAGCTTCTGGAGTTCCGCAACGGTCTATCTTGGGTCCAAGTCTCTTCCTAATATATATCAATGATTTATGCAGATATAATCCAGCACATGGTCAAATATTCACATTTGCTGACGACACAGCGCTGGTATTTGAAGGAGATACTTGGGAACAAGCTCGTGAATATGCTGAAATGGGCCTCTGCAATGTAATCTCTTGGTTGCAAGATAACATACTAACCCTAAATTTTGATAAAAGCAAATTTTTAACATTTGGAATCCTTAAAAGAAGCTTACCGGAAAATGATAAATTTAGAATTCAGGCACACTCATGCACATACAAACCACAAACAATCTGCAATTGTGTTTTTCTAAATCAAGTAGAATATATAAAATATCTTGGAGTTACAATTGATGAACAGCTTTCATGGGTCCCTCAATTAGAAACACTTACATCTCGTCTTAGGAATTGATTTGGGTATTTAAAAACTTAAGACATATTATTCCTTTTGATTTGATGAGAACAGTTTATTTCGCAATATGTCAATCTATCCTCGGGTATTGTGTATCGGTTTGGGGTGGTGCATGCAAGACTGTTCTTATAAAGCTAGAAAGAGCTCAACGGTCTGTGCTTAAAGTCATGACATTCAAACCATTTCAGTATCCAACTCAAAGGCTGTATGCTGAATGTGAAGTGCTACATGTGCGACAATTGTTTATTTTATATCTGGTTCTCTCCTACCACAAAAACCTACAATATGATCCTGACTTAATAAGACGCTCGACAAACAGCATCTGTAAAGCTAAACTATGTTCCACTGTCTTTGCTAGAAGACAACCTTACTTTCTTGGGGCCTACATCTACAACAAACTTAACAAAATATTAAACTTTATCCAATGACACGTCATTATTGTAAGATTACAGTGAAAAAGTGGTTACTTCAACAAGACTATGTCTCTACAGAATCTATTATAACGATTCTGTCATAAATTATTAATCGGTTACGCCTTATCATAGTTTAATGGAATCCCTTCACTGTCAATCACCAAATGTTCTACAACACACCCCTATACACAATAATCACATACATATACTATACAAACTGACATTCACACATACACGGTCATTCATAAACACAAATTCTTAAGTACGCGCAGCATTCACTTTATATGGGAGGTAATTGATATAGCTGTGTACCTAAATTAAATATCTCTCTTGTAATTTATTTTATATAATATGGTATTGTATTGTAACCTTATGTATACATAATGATGAAAGTTCATTTTACTCGTGTGTCCGGCAGAGGGCATTGGTATGCCATACCACAGGTCTCACCTAGTTTGGGTATCAATGTATTCCTTTCTGTATAAAAAGTTTGTTATTATTATAAGTTAGCGGTCCGTTCCGAGTGAAAAATTCCCACGAGAAACTCATGGTGAAAAAAAATTTTGCAGAAAAATCTGAAAGAAAAACGCTAATAGCTTAAACAATTAAAACTAGCGTTAGAATAATGTCCGTAACTTAAAGTACGAGTATATCATACTTCGACTTGAAAACAAAGGTAGCAACTAGCAAAGCACACTTACCGTTTTTCTTCGGTTATATGGTGTAGGGGCAAGGAAACGTTTATGCGACTATACTACTATAGGCGCTAATGCAAACTGCATTAGCGCCTCGTTTGCCTTTACCCGCCGCCTCCCCAGTCGCTAGTTAGCGGTACGTCGCGCACGCGCATATATTATTAACCGTTTACCTGTATATTGATATGTGCTAAGCGAATAAAAGACAGTTAATAGTATTCGGTGTTTGCTTTATGCTCCCACGATACAGGCGAATACGCATACGCGGGTATAGACGGTCAGAGTACCTAGTAGATCACTTCCCTGGCAATAGGACCCGCGACAGTGGTGACCCCGAACGACTTGTATTGTGTGACTGAAATGCATATTGAGTGTATTTGAGCATTTTTGCAACGTATTTTTGAAGAAACGGTAAACGACTGAGGCGACTCCTCGTCGAAAGTGAGTTCGGCGAGTACGAAAAGTAAATATGCAGGCTCCGCTACCACCTTAATATGTTTTAATGGGCATTGAAGATCATTGACATTTTGAAATCATGTTAGCGAAAGCTTGGCCTTCGACCTCGCCATGAAAGGCTTCTATTTCCTCGTGAGCTCAAAACTCGACTGCGCTTCGCTTAGAAGCAAGCTCTGCCCTCGGCCTCGCTTCGCTTAGTAAGACGCTCGGCCTTCAGCCTCGCTTTGCTTGGAAGCATGTTCGGCCTTCGGCCTCGCTTCGCTTAGAAGTACGCTCGGTCTTCGGCCTCGTTTCGCTTAGAAGGATCATCAGCGACGGTTAGCGACTTGGATGCCATAAGCATGGTGTCGAAACTGCCGGAGATTTGGACGGATATGCCGCGGATGTGGTTCGCGCAATTTGAGGCGGTCATCGCGCATCAGAGGCAATGAGCTTCCACCAAATTTAATTTGGTTGTTGCGAGACTGGGGAAGGAAGCTCTGCAGCAGGTAGGCGATATAATTAGTGCGCCACCGAGAGATAGAAAAAACGAGAAATTGAGGGAAATGTTGCTCAATTTTTTTGAGGATAGCGCTGAACGGCAATTTCAGAAACTGATAGGAGAAATTGAGTTTGGTATGCAACGTTCATCACAGCTGCTGCGTAAAATGGAGGAGCTAGCGAGGAGTACCCAGGTCTAGAGGGAAACCTTGAAAAGTCTGTGGATGGCTCGATTGCCATCATCAGTTCGAGCAGTGCTAGCGGTCAGTCAGGACGAAATTCTCGAAAATTTGGCTGCTATGGCAGACAAAATAATGGAAAATCTGCGCACAGGAGAAGTTGCTGCCATGACGTCATCGGCCGACGTCAACTTGGTTAAAATGATGACAAGGATGTCAGTGGAACTGCAGCAACTGGCGAAGTAAGTGCCATCAGAGGTAGCAGAGCAGTTTCCTTGACAGTCAAAGAGGAAGGTGGAACTCGAGATCCAGTTCTAGGCCACGACGTACACCTGAGAGCCCAGACTGGGTATGTCGCCATCAGTTTTCGTACAAGGATCGGGCAGACCGATGTTAGTCTCCGTGCAACTGGAGGAAGAAGCAGGGAAACTAGGAGCGGCGCAATCGAACGCGGTGGACGATTGCGGCGCCTTGGACAGTCATCGCTTGTGTATAACGGATCCAGAAAGTGGAATTATGTACCTTATCGACACTGGTGCGAATGTAAGTACTATTCCAGTGAACAAAGTGAGTGCTAGCTATAGGCGCGAGTGTAAATACAAACTTTTGGCGGCTAACAATACGGAAATTAAAACGTAGGGAACCGATGTGCTTACGTTAAATTTAGTGTTGCGTCGACCGTTTAGATGGACATTTATAGTAAGTGACGTCAAAGGTGTAATTATAGGAGCGGATTTTTTAAAAACTCATAAGTTGTTAGTTGATTTATATAATAAGAAACTTGTAGATAGTCTTATTAATTTGAAGTTGTATGGGACCGTCATAAAGTATGATGAACCGACTATAACAAGTATACAGAATGAATGTGTATATCGTGATATGTTAGAAAAGTATCCGGAAATTACTAAGCCGATTTCGTACAAGGAAACCCCGTCATTCTGTTTTCCACCATATCGAGACAACGGGACCCCACGTGCATGCTAGGGCTAGTCCTTTACCTCCCGACAGGTACAAGCAGGTGAAGGAAGAGTTCGACTTCATGCAGGAGGTGGGCATTTGTAAGCCGTCGAAGAGTCCGTGGGCCAGTCCTCTGCATGTCGTGCCAAAGAAGGACGGTACGATTCGGCCCGTGGGTGACTTCAGGCAGCTGAACGCGGTGACTAAGCCGGGCAGGTATCCCGTCCGAGGCTACAGGATTTTACGTACGGATTGGCAGGTAAGAAAGTTTTCTGTCGCATTGATATTAACAGAGCTTACCAATTGATTCCGATTCACCCGGATGATGTTGAGAAATGTGCGATAATCTGTCCTTTCGGTTTTTTGAATTCACTAAATTAATGTTTGGATTAAGGAACGGATCGCAGTTATTCCAGAGGTTTATGAACGATACGGTATTAAAAGGCCTGGAATATAGGAAAGAAGAAAATGGCGAAGAGTCGTATTTATTCTGTTATATAGATGATATAATTATAGCGTCGTACTCGGAGGCATTAAGCAGGAAGCACGTTAATGACCTATTTGAACGGTTTGATGTGTTAGAAGTCACGATAAACGTAAGTAAGTGTTTGTTTGGACAATCTGAGATAGATTTTTTTTACAGAGTGACGTCCGAAGGAATTCATCCCCTGGAAGAGAAGGTCAAGGCTTTAAGCGACTACCCTAAACCGGAAACAGTTGAGCAGCTACGGCGATTCCTAGGTATGGCTAATTTTATAGGTCTCATGTGGCAAATGCCGCTAATCACCAGGCGGAACTTAACAATTACCTTTTTTTTTTTTTTTTCGTAGTAGTACATAATTAATAAGTACCTACATAATTCGAAGAAGAAAGACAAGACGAAAATTCGAGGAAACGTAACGACGAAATGTAAGGAAAGCCTAAAAAGCGCCGTCACATTGTCACAGCCTGTCTCAGGAGCTCCAATATCGCTCATGACTGATGCGAGCGACACGTGTGTGGGAGCAGTCTTACAGCAAAAGGTAGGTAATGAATGGAAACCTTTAGGCTATTTTTCAAAGAAGTTATCGGATAGTCAAAGGAAATATAGCACTTATGATAGGGAATTGTTAGCAATGTATATGGCTGTGGTACAATTTCGCAATATGATAGAAGGTCGTCCGTTTACCATCTTTACAGATCATAAGCCGTTAACTTATGCATTCACGAAATTAGGGTCAGACAAAGAAACACCTAGAAGAACTCGACAGTTGTTGTATATCACCGAATTTACTAGCGACATACAACACGTAACTGCTGGCATGAATAGTTTCGCTGACGCGCTATCAAGTGTGGAGGTTATAGAGTGCCCCACACAGCTCAATTACGATATCAAGATAAGCACAAAAAGCGTAGATTTGTATACTTATGTGTATATATATAGAAATATTATTCATCGTGTTCGCCAAAATCCAGAGATTCGCGTAAGATATTTGTACACAAAGATTTAAAAGAGTGTACACATGTATTTGTGAGAAATGATATGCTAAAGAAATCATGTGTCCACTTATGAAGGCCCATACCGTGTTTTAAGTAGAAATAGTAGGGTATTTGAAATACAGTTTCCAAATAGAAAATGTTTTGTATCAATAGATAGAGTCAAACCAGCGTATGTAACTAACGATTGCGACGATAGCTTTGAGGTGAGCGAGAAATGGTATGTTGAAATTTTCCCGGTAGCCAGGAGGACGGAATCGAACCGCCACCTAGCGCTTTTCGCACCACGCGTTCAGGGCGTGCGGTGAAGCTACCTGTACGTTTCCTATGTTAGACTTGCAGCGTGAGCCAAGCTAAGCGATGTAGAGGAAGCGATTAAGTAGCATGTTTTGTATTTTAATAATGAAGTAAAAGTGAATTGTTTACGCTTCACATCGCATGGATATGCTTTAGCTGCGGCAACATGCTGACATACATGTTATATTAATTATGCAAGCATTCTGAACAATATATAATGTACTGCGTAATGTGTATATGTTTTAAGCATTGGTGTGTATTTGTGTGATAGCGTCACCAGTTTCTATTATAGTTAAGCATTTTTTATAACATATTTTTTTCTCTATAAATATGGGAAAAACATACAGCAAACAGGAAAAAATCATAATTGCTCAAAATGGTGCTAATAATGCTACTCACTCCACTATAGAGGAATAAGTGGAAACTTATGGCATATTATTAGCGTGTCTAGTATGTGCTGTGTTATGTATTGGCATATGTGGTGTATACAAGCAGTGTAATAAAAGTATAAAAAGTGGACTAGGAATGAACTGTCGTCGGTAAGCGTGGTTGGCAGAGCAGGTCACGCCTGCCAGCCACCTGCGACGCCAGTGGCTGTGCAATCATCAGTTCAGTATTAGTGAATATTGTTATTTACCTACGTGTAACGATAGCCATGAACGAGGTACCTATTGTGAAGGTAACCAACTTTGGTAGTGGTATAATTATGTATTATGTATGTGTATTTTGTATGGTGCTGTCACGAAGCTACTGCAGGCGTTTTAATTAAATATATCAGAGTAGGCTTAGTGGCAGCTACCCTTAATATATAATCAATAGAATTGTGTTCTGGGAACACCATAAAGACGTAATTTAAAAAAAATAATATAACGTAATGTAAAATTACGAAAAATAAATGTACGCAATTAATTGTAAGTAGACTAAGTAGAGTAAAATGTATTTTCGTTTTTTTGGACCGTTGTAATTGGAAATTTATGTAATTTTGTATCGCATAGAGAATTGACGAAGAAACATTTCTGTAAACGTTAAACATGTGTTGTTACCTATAAGTAGGTCAGTGTTTCGTGTAAGCAATGTGTGAAGTCAGCACTGGCGCTGGACTTCGAGCCATATTTTGTTTTAGCGTTATTGGCAGGTCACGTAGCGATAAGGACTATGTTTATTCTGTGACTGGGTCCGATTTTGCGCAATGATGTAATTGCGTTCTATTCTGTTTATTTTTGTAAAGATGTTTAGATAGTAAGTTTGGAAAATTATATTTTTAAAAAATTTTTTTTGGAATGGAGTTGTTGTAGGTCCAAGGAAACGCTTATGCGACAGTTTGCATTAGCACCTTGCTCGCATTTCCTCGCCGCCTCCCCAGTCGTCCCTAGTTAGCGGTACGTCGCGCACGCGCATATATTGTTAACCGTTTACCTGTATATTGATATGTGCTAAGCTAATAAAAGAATGTAAATAGCGAATACGCGGGTATAGACGGTCAGGGTACCTAGTAGATCACTTCCCTGGCAATAGGACCCGCGACATGTGGCAGTACACAAAATCCATTATTTTGGAAAAACCAAAGCGCATGGCTTGCTGCCTTTGAATTTCATCTCCACATGTTGGGGGGACGCTTAGGAAATTCGGATCCAATTGGATATTGGAATTAAATAAATATTGAGTTTACATGGCGAAGATTAGTAGGAAAGTGGTGAGATGCGTAGCTGTCTACAACAAGACGTGAGCTCGAACACAGACTAATGCACAGCCAATCACCTACGGGAAACTTCATACCAGAAACTGTCGACCAGTCGATTGGCCTCAGAGTATTCTCTGTACGGGAGTTCCAAAAGATGTTACCCTTGTAATAAAAAAGGTAACACAGAATAATTTCTTTCAAGAATTCGCAATTTAAAATCGAAATACGTGTCTAGAATCGACAACGTGTAACGGAGCAAGAAACGAACGTTACAGCCCCAAATTAGTGATGACACTGCCATGAACGAACTATTAAAGGTTATGACTCAATTATGTAATAAAGTGAACTCACTCCAGTTTACAATTATGAAGCAAGAGGAAACAATTGAAAAAAACACCGAAGCAATTGCAAGATTGACAATACATTTAGAGGGTAATTTGCCGGCTAGAAGCAACATTGCGAGCATTCGGACACCGTCGGCTAAGGACGAACCGGCGATAGCAGCCCAAAAGCCTGTGACTGAGCGTCTGCTCCGTCAGGTGAGAAAAAATGCAGCCGATTATTGAAGCAGTCAATAAAAGACACTATAACAACTACCGGTGTATCAAAAGCAAAACATGTCTCAAACGCTGGGTTAGAAAAAGTTCCTCAGATGAGCCGGTTAAACTTAGTTATTAAGCCCTGTGCGTTGACTACCACGCAAACTCACAATGAGTTAACGCAACGAGATATGGCTCCACTGTCGGCGAAACAAGTGAAACACGACGATGTGAATAAAACCCCACGTGTCGAACAGAACGCTGAGTGGAAAGTTGTTTATCATAAGCGACCCATACAACGAGCATTTCTGACTGGCTCTGGAAAATCTAATCACAATCTTCAAACAGTGCAACAATTAATGTATATACAAGCATAGTCTTTCAAATCTGACACCAGCGAACAGAGTATTCGCAAACACATCACGAATCTGTTCAAATGTGAAGATTATATTGTCAAAAAACGAGAACATAAAACAAATAGACATGCGTTTGTCATCGGCATTCCGCACAATGCGTACAATATATATTTACACGCCAGTAGCAAGGCCGCCCGGTGTAAAGGAATCCGAGTGAACATACTTTCGCTCATTGCCCCGGGAGCGGGGCGCGAGCGCAGCCGAAGACGGCCGACCGAGCTTATCAGCTACGAAGCGACAGTGATCGGAGAAAACTGGATGCGTCACTACCCTCACAGCGAGTAATTGTTGTATGTCGTCAAAACACGCAGTCGATTGATAACAAAATACAGAAGTTGGAAGTACGAGTATTACTATGCAGTGAACTCAAGTGCGACATTCTCGCTTTGACGGAACATTGGCTAACGAAGCTCAAATTGACCAGTGTAAACATTACTGGTTACGAGTATAAATTAATTTCAAAATATTGCAGAAAGCAAACAGCTCACGGAGGATCTTGTATTTTATAAGAGAGAGTCTTGTTTGTATCGAGAATGTTGATTTAGTATCATTATCAGTGGAACGATAAGGTAAAGTATCTGCAACTGATATTATGGATAGCAATTTGACTGTTGCATGCGTATATCGTAGTAACTTGGTTTCTCATAAAGATTTTCTATATTATTTTGAACGTTTGCTCGATAATGTCAGCAATTTGGAACGAGACTGTATAATTGTAGGCGACTTTAATATAACTTACCTAGCCGAGACGAGTGTAGAGACAAAAATGCTAACAGATCTTCTATTGGCTCACAAGTTGATAAATATTGTGGATTTTCCCACTCGGATAACTTCGACCACTGCTACTTGTCTCGGTCATTTATACACGAATTTACCTACGGATACTGTAAGTACTTCTGTGGTTACAAATTTAAGTGATCATTTTGCGGTACGAGGAAAAGTGTGTTCACACATCAAAACCAAGTACTTGCCTAGTAAGAGACTATTCAAATAAGTCAAATAAGGCCAACTTCGCAGCGTCAATAGATAGTGTGGATTGGTATGGAATAACGAAGCGCTCAAGGTCAGTTAAAGCATCTACAATGTCGGTAACAAATGTTATTAGTAACAAAAATAATACATGCTTTCCCCTTAAAAAGAAGCCTAATAACAAACCAGACTCATCGTAGGTAACTCCCGACGTGAAACATATGAAAAATCTGCTATTTCACATCAATAACATAAATTATTTCCAAATGACACATGCATTCAATCTTTAGTAAATGTATTGAATATTAAGTATGACATGTTATTAATTAATCAGAAATCTAATTATTATTCTAATTTTATCCGTAACAGCCAAAGCTCATGTAAAGGTATGTGGAACGTTGTAAATAAAGTAAGGGGAAAAAACAACGTACCTAAACTTAACTTTACTGAATGTATTGTAGATATCGAAGGCAACAAATTTCCTAACTCAAAAGATACCGTTCCACGATGAATCTAAGATTTCTCAATGCCGCTACTGCATGCGGAGCGCCTAAGGCTGAATTGGCAGGTGTGCGATCTGCTTTATCTGCAGCCCGTCCTTGTGCAGACCGCTCTCTCAGACTGCGCCCTTTCACCGCGGAAAAGATTTAGCGTACGGTAATCGAACGTATTCCTAGTATATTCATGAACATTCTGCGAATCGCAATTATACCACTAGAGCCCGTATTGGCGTTACTTTATAATACCTATTTCAAACAAGGAGTATATCCAGAACCTTTAAAACTCATCAAAGTGACACCAATATTCAAAGGCAAAGGCAAGCGTGACAATATAGACGGTTACAGACCCGTATCTATAATTCCAGCAAATGCCAAAATTCTAGAAAACAGTTTAAGTTCGAGGCTTGTAGAATACCTGACCTTAATATAATGTGCGCTATCGGACCGTCAATACGCCTATCGAGAGGGGCGCTCAACGACCACCTTAGTCCGTGAAGTGGTATGTCACGTGATGGCGGCTAGGGAGAATAAGCAGCAAGTTGCGGTCCTCTGCTGCGATTTAAGCAAAGCGTTTGACGTGGCTGATCTCGCAGTGCTTGCTGTATAATTGAAAACTATGGGATTGTGAACTTAGCGTATGATCTACTGACTGACTTATTGCGAGGCAGATCACAGGTGGTGGAAGCAGATGACGGCAATATTAAGTCCGACCCACTTTCATAAGCGATGGGAGTTGCACAGGGATCATCGGTTTCAAACATATTGTTTTCCCTGCTTCTGAACGATCTTCCGGATGTCGTAACAGTGACGAACGTACTAATGCATGCTGACGACTTAGCCGCCATTGTGACGGCAACCAATTTGGGTCAGCTCGAAGAAAGATTGAATGATGTTGCCACAAGCTTAGCCACCTGGTTTACTACCAATGGCCTTGCGCTCAACCTTGGGACTCATTTCATTCACTTCAACTTGTCAGGTCGAGAGACTCGGTCTCTAACTGTATCAGTGAATGGTATAAATATAGAACAGGTAAGACATACAACATTTCTAGGCTTCGAAATTGATAAGGACTTAACATGGACGAATCACATACAGAAGTTATGCGGGAAACTTGGAAGCGCATGTTACGCTCTTAGTCAGGAGGCTCGGGTGGTATCCGTTTAGGTGGCGCGCACATGCTACTTCGCGACGGTGCACTCACTGCTGCAGTATAGAACGGAGTTGTGGGGCCACTGTGCGGAGTGGGAAAGCGCGTTCCGTATGCAGAAGTGAGCCATCAGAGCGATCATGCAAGTGTCTCGTGACACCTCCGTGAGACCTTACTTCAAGGAACTCGGCATTCTCACATTGCCGGCCATTGTGATCTTTAATGTGGCGATCTTTGTGAGGACTAATCCCAACACGTTCCTAAAGCACAATTACGTGCACTCCTACGGTACGCGCAACGCCCACAAGCTAGCAGCTATACCCCGCTCCTTGGCCAAGTCTAGCAAGCTAACCCACGTGATGGGCCCCTCTGTTTACAACAGACTCACCACTGACATTATTGCAGCCCCAAGTATGCAGAGCTTTAAATCAAGATTAAAACGCTGGCTTATCGAGCAAACTTTATATACTCGTAGCTTTGATGAGCTAATGAAACAGAAATAGACATAAAATTCATAATATTAATGTATTTGTAATTTATTATGTATGACCAATTAATTAATTGTTTATTAATCCATCAAAGGTCGTTGGTCATCTTAGGGCCAGATACAATAGAAATTTCATTGTTATAATATAACGACTCTTGAAGGGTTAAGTGACTTAGGTAATTTGTACCTATATTTGACATTTTAATTTATATGTGTCTTTATTTAATAATTATAGAAAAGTGATAGTACCTAGACTTAGTTAACTAGATATTTCCTAGTGTAAGCTACATTTTACTCACCGCATAACTGACATGTAAACTAACTTACCAATAAAGAGTATTGGTATTTGTAAATTAAGTATAGGAAATAGCGTTGATATTACTTACTGCAAAACGACTATATAAATAGGTAGGTAAATGTATCTCACCTCTGAAAATAAATTTCGTTCAAAGGACAAATCTTCTTTGTCTTCAGATGTTTTGTTCTCCTTTTTCGCTGCCCTTGAACTGCCACTGGCTCGTTTCTTGGTCGAAGCGTTCGATTTGGCTTCTTTTCTTTTCTGATGGAGGCGGAGGAGGATAAAATTAGTAGAAATTGTGATCTTATATTCATGTTTTGTAAATCAAAAACAATTTAATTATGAAAAATACGCAATTGTACTCAGTTTTAACCGGCCAAATATATTGACATAACAATTAGGTATTGATAACCAAATAATATAAATACGTACTACGGCCGTAATAAAATATTATTATTTAAGGAAAGTCGATGTGATTATGAATACTCTTTTTATTTAAAACACGACAATAAAAATGGAAAATAGCATAGAAATGCTTATGATAGATGATTATTAATAATTAGAAATAAAATTATTTTATAAAGCGATACTAATAATTACTTATATGACTGAAGGGAAATAATAATAAATAACACTTACATACTTTCCAATCCAAATGTCACTTTGCTCGCAGAACAATAAAAAATTATGAGCAAATTGTCTAATGCACTTCTATTTATAACATAGTTTAGTAAAATGTGTGGTAAATACTCTTCACTCGGGCCACCAATTCTACTATCACGAAGGCCCAAAACCTGGTATAGGCGGAATAGGTTTTATAATAAACAAACGAATAAAAGAGCAAGTGATTGAAATTAACAGCATATCGGACCACATTGCATACGTCATACTAAGACTAAACAAAATGTACAAACTGAAAGTAATCCAAGTTCATACACCAACATCAGATCACCCAGACGATAGTGTAGAACAATTATACGAAGATCTCAGAAGCGTACATGATAAAGTAAAGACACAGTTTACTATAATTCAGGGAGGCTTCAATGCCCGACTCGGGAAAAGAAAAAATAAAGGAGAAAGAAGCATGGGAACATACGGCCTTGGAGAACGTAACGCCAGAGGGCAAATGCTTCTTAATTTCCTCCAGGCTAATTCTCTTTATGCTATGAACACCTTTTTCGAAAAGCAAAATAACCGAAAGTGGACTTGGAGCTAATGGCATACATAAAAATCAATATGACTACATTATAACGGATATAAAACCAATAGATGTTTATGTATTAAACAGATTTAGTACTGGCTATGACCATCGCCTAGTGAGAGCTGATTTGTACATTAATCTTAGAACAAGACGAACAAATCTCATTGTTAAAAAACTTTTAACGAATGAAGCTAAAATTTATGTTTTAGGCGCTAACGAGAACCTATAATAAAGATGCCGTAAAAAATAAACTAAACATACACAACATTTCGCATCTGACAGTGGATGAAATCAATTACCAACTAACCGCAGTATTAACTCTAAACTTAGAAGCGATTACACCTGACATCCTACCTAAACTAACAAGACCACAAAAGACTGTTAAGCCGCGAAGGAAAGGTAGGTGCGACCGAATTTAGGCAGCTACAAAAGCAAATAAGGCGCCAAACTCGTAAGGACACAGCAGAACACGATACTTAATTGATAAAACAGCTATTGAAAAGAACAGCAGTAGAAGGGTCCTTAAGCTAAAGCTTAACGTGGGCAAGAACCAAATATTCAAACTGCTTGACTCCAACGGGAAAGTCGTCACAGACCGAGATCAGCTGCTTGAGATAACACAGGGATATTATGAGCTTCTTTACAAAAGTAACATAGAACCAAACCAAACAACGTCACAAGTACAGAAAAACCGCATCCCTGTGCAGAATGTGGGATCTGAAGAAATTTCCGTTGTTATTTCTGAGGAGATATCGCTAACGCTCAGCCATATGAAAAACAGGCGAGCCCCAGAGGAAGATGGTATATTCTTCCAGAAATGCTTAAAGTTAGCACACGATCAATGTGGGAATCCTTGGCATCCTTATTTACGAAGTACCTAATAGAAGCAAAAGTACCCACAGCATGGAACAATGCAGTAATCACCCTCATACATAAGAAAGGGGACATTAGGAAGTTGGACAACTACAGACCTATCAGCCTCTTATCACATATACATAAACTATTCTCAAGAGTTCTTGTCAATAGGCTCGAAAGAAAACTTGATTTCTACCAACCACGTGAGCAGGCTGGCTTTCGGTCAGGATTCAGTACACATGACCACTTACAAACTCTCAAAACAGTAATCGAGATGTGTAATGAATATAGAAAGCCCCTTATACTTACTTACATTGACTATAAGAAAGCGTTTGACTCGATTGAATGGTGGGTTGTAGAGCAAGCCCTAGTTAGATGGCGGATCGATGAGAGGTATATTCGGATTCTCAACCACCTTTACCAGAATGCTACCACTTGTGTATCTCTGCACAAGAAAACAAACAAATTCAATTTGGAACGCGGTGTTAGACAAGGAGACACTATATCCCCAAAGCTTTTCACAATGGCCTTAGAATTTATATTCCAACAAATGGACTGGACTGAAAAAGGGTTGGTAGTTGATGGAGAGAGGCTTTCGAATCTGAGGTTTGCTGATGACCTGGAGGGCTATTCTCTTAGCTATTGAACCGTGATATAGCAAATCAATTGCACGAAAATTGACGTTTTTGACAGTTTTGGTACTCTGCTCGCTATTTAGAATCGATCGCGGTCCAGCGGCTTGCGATCGATAGTTTTTGACATAAATGCTATTCTGTAAACTATTGAGTTGCGATTGCATTGCTACTAACTTCTGTCACAGTATAAAAATGCAACAGTATCGAAACTAAGCCTAGTTGATTAAATAATTATCTATGCCCCATTGAAGCCATAGTTGTCACTTTTAATAATTAGAGGTATTTTTTAATAAAACTATCGTTGTTCTGCTGTAGACATTAAATCTAGTTAATTCTTGTTACTAAATAAAATGTATGACACCTTCTAAAACCATAAAAACGACACCCAGTACGATATAGTTCATAATAATATTATAATCTTTTGCAGCCGCCATCTAAGCTATTATGTGTTATGTTTTACA
Source organism: Selenia dentaria (assembly GCA_917880725.1). Classification (NCBI taxonomy): domain Eukaryota; kingdom Metazoa; phylum Arthropoda; class Insecta; order Lepidoptera; family Geometridae; genus Selenia; species Selenia dentaria. Next base: position 11,414,976 of record OU862877.1, on the reverse strand, counting down.
AATTTTATTATGATTTATGATCGATCATACAAGAAAATTATTACAATTTTAAAACACATAGCAGTCATTCAAGTGTGACATTTCATATTTTAGATTACATAAAAAAAGGTTAAGATGTAGAAATAGTTTGTAACACTCACTACTGACGGCACCGCGAGAACCGCTTAGGGGTCTCATCGATGCGCATGTTTATGTCAGTGGCACGTTTCGAATGATTAAAGGTAGTTTCCGTACTGTTCTCTATATATCTACTGTGCCTCTGTGTTGCTACAGTGGTACACATCTGTCTTAGAGTAAGTATCAAATAGAGTTGTCATTAGCGTATACCGGTAAGAGACAAAAATGCTACGGTTGTTCTCTAAAGTTATATGATTATTAACGGGATATTTACCATAGTAAGGTTGTGGAATGAGCTCCCGATATTTCGGCGCAGTTACATGCACCATGTTCACGGGAAGACTGAAGAATGCGGGTGGTTGGTCAAAAAGTTTAAAAGTTAGGTGCAGACATAACGATATACCCTCTTTCTTAGTCTTTAGCTACGGTTATCACTGGAACTCGAACTCGATCCCAAGTCCCGACAAAACACACTCACTGTATCACTGCGTATAGTATTTTGAACACATTTTGAAACGTTCAAGTGCTGGCAAAAGCTGTTCAATAGATATCGCTCCGTCCCCGTAAGACGGTAAGTCAGATATAAAGTTAAAATTCGATGCTTGGACCAGAAACGCGGTGGCCTAGATGGTCAATGGCGTCTGGGACGGTGAGTCAGAAGACGCGGGTTCTGTTATAAGGGGACCGTGAATTGGGTTTTTTAAAAAAATAAATTTATTTAACACTGTAATTAAAATATATTTCAAAATAGAAATATTGCAAAATAGTACAAAAATTAAGACCGGTGCGGATGGAGGGTGAAGACGGACTGAGGTAAGTAGGTAGGGACTCTGGAAAAGTAATAAGTGCTGACTTTGATGAAAGGATAGAGTTTTAGGAAAGGTAAGCAATATAGGAAGGGAAGGCAGGGTATAACATCTCCCCCAACAAGAGTAAACTTACCAAAAGGAAAGTTTACATCAAAGTGAAGATGAGGTAAGTATAAGGATAAAGGACTGAAGAGGATGGAAGAAGGATACTCCATTCTTAGCTTAGAAATTACAGCTAGACTTAACTTAGAGATTATACATTTTGTTTAGGGAAGTACTTAATCTATTCATAATCTAGGTAATGGAATTTCTTCAACAGGTGAGTCGTCCTCTACATGTGACGGCGGCTTAACACACAATGATGATGTATTATAACCGTTTACTTTGCAACAGGTATACAAAAGAAATGAACTAAATGAAACGACTAAGATAATAGTAAGTATAGGGAAGCTAATATGGTTATTGAAATTAGTATTGTAGTCGTTGTTTATGTAATCATCCACATCTTTGGTTTCAATGTCTATTTGGTTTCTTAGATTTTTCAGATCGTCTAAATTGATATTTGATATTGTAACAGTTGATGTGTTTACGTTAAACTTTTTGAATGTATTCGCGTTACAACATTTATCATCAATAAGGTTAAAGTCAGAATGAATATGCGGTATGTTTACTTCTAAATCAAGCATGGCTAACAGTTTTACATTCCTATAGAATGCCACACATTGAGGTTCTAAAGACAAGATACCAGTTCCATTTATAGTTATTACCTTAACGTTAGAGTTACATTCTATAGATAGTTTAGTAGCTCGAGTCTGAACAAAGATCCAACTATTATGCCCAATATTCTGCCAAATATCTACGTTACCGTAAATAAATTTTGTTTCGCATTGAGACGGTAAGTCTCTTACAATCTTAGTCATCAGTTCAATTTCACAAATAGGATTTGTATTTACTGATAAGATGTTTGAAACATCGCAAGCGAGGATTCCTTTACTTATAAGTTTACAAGAATGAAAATCCGTTAAAGTGCAATATGTGGACTTATCTTTACTAAGAGCTACGTAATTATTTGTGGGAACAATCATAGCATACGAGTCGGATGTGTTGGAGTTATGTGGTACTGGGACTGGTATGATTTTATACAGATCGTAATCAATGTGATGTACTAGTGGAACTCTTAATATAAACATTACACTATTAGGACTATAGTAAACAGCTAGTTCAGATACTTTAAGTAATACATGAATATTTCTTAGATCTATGCTTACAGGAAATTCCTTATATTTAGGTAAATGCTTAATATTAATTTCTATGTCATTATATAATTGCGTTGGAGTGACAACTGAAGGATGCAGAGTATTGCTGTTTGCAAACATTATAGAGTTAACTATATCTTCAATTTTGTACGACAAGGTAAGTAAACAAGCTTGAAGAATATTCAAAACTTCATATATCTTATTCCTAAATAATAATTCGTTAGTAACTATAGATACATTTTTAAACATCATACTAGTAATTTCATTCAACCGAGCTTCGTGATGTAGAATCATTTCCAAGGTTTTATTAAAGTTTATAATTGCTGATGTAGAAATAAAAATGTTGTGTTTTATAAAAGAAGCTAATTTCTTATCATCCGAATGCAAAGTTTGAATGGCGTTATAGTATTTCTCAGAATCATCTTCATCCATGGTGCCGAACAGCGTTTTCATTAAATTACCTATGCCAGCAAACCAAGCAGATCTTTTATGCCTGGCTGATAGTAAATGAGAAGTCGAATTATAGTCCCGAAGAATATCATCATAGAGGGATGTAAGTGGTTGTAGCATATTGAGACAATGAAAGTCGTCCGTTGATATATTGTGTTCACATAGAAGTCTATATGTATCAAATATGTTTTTAATATTTGTTAGATGTGGACTTATAAATTTAATATCCACAGGAATAACAAAATGAACGTGGTCGTTTATCAGTTTTAGCGTGCTGATGGGATCTAAGTATATCCCAGAACTTTTATCCAGCGGTTGAACAAGTTCGGTCGCCAAAGATGTCGCAAGGAGAAATGGTAGTATAGTTCTGAAAATTCAAAATTAAGAGTTAAGTATTTATACTGAATTAGTTGTTGCTAGTTTGATTTGGTCGAAATGATGTCTAATATGTCGTCGGTCAATCAACAAAGTCACTGTGTTATTGTCATGGACTTGTAGGATTTTGTACGGGCCTTTCCAAATAGGGGACAGAGCTTTTCTTAGACGTAAGTGGTTTTTGAGGTAGACAAGGTCTCCAACATGGTATTTAGGGGACCTGGTATGCGAATCGTAATGTTTCTTAGAATTTTCTTTTGATTGGTTGATGTTGTCTATAGCCTTATCTCTAGAGTACTTAAGTCTATGATTTAACATTCTCAAGTATTCGGGGTATGTGGTGTCTGATGTAGAATCGTAAATTGAGTCAGGCAAGAAAGGTTTGTGTCCAAACAAGAGTTCGTATGGCGTGTAGTTTGTTGTACAGTGGGTGTTAGTGTTATATGTCATGATAGCAGAATAAACGTAACGAGGCCAATCGTCTTGATTTTCATTTACAAATGATTTGAGGTACTCTTTCAGGGTTGAGTGGCTACGCTCAAGAGCACCTTGAGTTTGTGGGTGATATGGAGTTGACCATAGTTGTTTTATTTTCAAGAACTCACATGTTTTCTTGAAAAGATCAGCGGTGAAATTTGTACCTTGATCAGTTAAGATTGTTTTGGGTATACCAAAGAGAGAAATAAAATGTAATAAGCATTCGCTTGTTTCTTCGGCTGTAGTTGAACGAATGGGGTAAGCCAACGAGAATTTAGTAAGATCGTCCTGAAGGGTGAGAATGTACTTTAATTTAGCAGGGCCTGCTTCTGGTAATGGGCCGACGATATCCATTGCCAGGCGTTGAAAAGGGGATGTGGATGTAGTGGTAATTTGCATGGGAGCGCGATTGACTTTTCGCAGTGCCTTATACTCTTGACAGAGTTTACATAATTTGACATAGTTTTCTATGTCACTGCGCATACCTTTCCAATTATACCTTTCTTGGATTCGTTTGAGCATTCTCACACTGCCTAAATGGCCAGCGATAGGTATATCATGATTTTCACGAATAATTTTCTTAGTTTCACTTAGTGATGGAAATATTATGGCATTACGATGAATAGTTATAAATATGTTTGTGTTGTGAAACAGAAATAGGATGATGTTATACAGCTTGGTATACGAATGTGCTTCAAAAGGATTTTTAAAGTCCGTGATACTTAATTGATTTACAGTTTTCTGAGTAAGATCGTTTCGCAAATTCTTTAGACTGGTGTATAGGTCTTCATAAGATGCATTGTCAAAGGCATTGACCTTAGTAAAAAGAAGATAGATGGAGCAGCCTTTGTGTTTGAAGTTTATAAACGAAAACAAAGTTCTTTCTCTAATAAGAACTTCTGTTTTATTTTCCAAATCGCTTAGAATATCCTCTACATGAGGATTACTTTCATCTAGATCGATAGAAGTGGGTACAACAATTACCTTGTCAAGACTTTTAGGTACACTAGTGTTTGATTCTATAATTTTAGCGTTAGATGCAAATGATTTGTTGCTCATAGTCTTTAGGAATTTGGGATAACTATCGCTTAGAATACAAGAGTTGTCTGAATTTGGAGGTGTCTGAAAATTTTGTTCAATTACAGGTTCATCGAAATCATCTGGAGGATCGCTGTTTGGATCAAGTCGTGATGTAGAGGGTAAGTTAATATTCGTTTCAGGATCGAGTCGAGAAGTCGAAGGTAAGTTAATATTCGTTTCAGGATCGAGTCGAGATGTCGAAGGTAAGTTAGTATTCATTTCAGGATCGAGTCGAGAAGTCGAAGGTAAGTTAATATTCGTTTCAGGATCGAGTCGAGAAGTCGAAGGTTAGTTAATATTCGTTTCAGGGTCGAGTTGGGAGGTCAAAGGTAAGTTATTAATGTCTACGTCATTATTAATTTCAGGTATCATTGAGTTTGGATGTTGTTGTTCAGTCAAAGGATCATGTGGTGGATTAGGTATGTCTAGAGGGATAAAGTTAATTTCAGGATTCACGCTAAACGGGTAAATAGTCTCCCCAAGGTTCAGCGGGTCCCCATTTTGTATTGGGTTTACAGGATATCTAGAGAGGGCGTCAGCGGCTGCATTAAGCTTTCCTTTCTGGTAACCAATTTCGTATTCGTATTCTTCCAGTTTGAGACGCCATCGTTGTAACTTGCTACTTGGATCTTTGTGATTGAAGAGCCATTTTAGAGGGCGATGATCAGTTATGATCCGGAATTTACGTCCATATAGGTATGGACGGAAGTTTTTGCAACCGAAGATAATAGCAAGGAGCTCTTTTTCCGTTGTACTGTAGTTGGATTCGCTTTTGTTTAAGGTTCGAGAAGCATATGCGATTGGTCTATCTTGACCATCCGGACCTTGTGACAAAACGGCTCCAATCGCGTGATTGGATGCATCGCATGTCAGGATGAATGGTTTGGAAAAATCTGGATAGATAAGAACGGGTGCCGAAGTAAGTTTATGTTTAAGTTCGTCAAATGCCAACTGTTGTTTATTTTCCCATAAAAATGGTGAATCCCTTTTTAAGAGTAGAGTCAGTGGTTTAGCGATCTTAGAAAAATCGGGTATAAATCTTCTGTAGTAAGAAACAAGCCCTAAAAAGGATTTGATGTCTTTCGGGGATTTAGGAGTTGGAAATTCAGTGACTGCTTTTGTCTTTTCTGGATTAGGTTTAACACCGTTTTCAGTAATAACATGACCTAAGTATGCAACTTCACGTCAGAGGAACTCGCATTTGTCAGGTTGGAGCTTGAGATTAAAATCACGCAGTCTTTGGAAGACTGACGATAGGTTTTCGGTGGGGGTGCTTAGGTCGTGGCTATATTTAACTATATCATCTAGATAGACAAAGCAACGCACCCCCTGGAGGCCTGATAGAGCGGTATTCATCAAACGCTGAAATGTGGCGGGTGCATTTTTCAAACCAAATGGCATGCGATTGAATTGGTAATGGCCTTGAGGCACACTGAAGGCTGTTTTGGGAGCATCATCTTCGTTGATTAGTAATTGGTGAAACCCTGATGCAAGGTCAAGGGTAGAGGAATATTTACATTGCCCAAGTTGATCTAGGATCTCAGATATTTGAGGAATCGGATAGCTATCACCAACAGTGATATCATTGAGCCTTCGGTAGTCAATAACAATGCGCCATTTACGTTCCCCAGAAGCATCTAGTTTTTTTAGGACGACCTAAATCGGGGAAGACCATGGAGACATAGACAGTTCAATAATACCCTGATCTAGCATATTGTCTATTTGTTTTTTAACTTCCTGTTTGTGCACTTCGGGGAAGCGGTAAGATTTTACATGAATGGGATTTTGAGGTGTTGTCACAATGTCATGCTTAAGTGCGTTAGTATGAGATAATTTATCTCCTGGCAGATAGAAAATGTCTGAATATTCAGAGCAAACATCATGAAGTGCATTTGCTTCTTCAGAATTAAGATGTGATGCTCTAAGCAAATTTAGTACCTCTTGAGTACGTAGGTATGAGTCAGTGTCTGTGTTTTCACATGATACAGTGGCATTAATAGATTCAATTATTTGATCAGAATTAAGTGGGACAAGAGTTATGTTCAGGTCAGATTTGAGGGTTACTGGAACTTCAGATATATTAACGACAGATATATTGATTCTCTTGTTGTGTTTCACAGTTACAATGCAATTAGCAATGAGAATGTCTTCATGATAGAAATGATCAAGAACAAGGCCTTCTCTTAGTTCTGGATTAGATACAGAGCACTCAATGATGGTTTCTGTACGAGGTTGTATTACATAAACTGGATCGCAAAATAGCAGTGGCATTGATCTATTTTTTATCAGCAATGAGCTTTGGTTGTAATCAATTGTGCATTCTAGTTTATTTAATAGGTCACTACCTATAATCCCATCGTAAGATAGATTAATTTTATTTACGATATGGAATTCATGGCAAGTCTCGGAATTCGGGAAAAGTTTCATTGAAAAATGACCTAAAGTGCGTGTTAGCTTGCTATTTACGTCAATACCCTTCAGAAGTATTTGTTTTGTTTTTACTATAGGCTTGTTTTTTGAAATAGAACACGATTTTATCAAACTTACTGTTGAGCCAGAATCTACTAAGAAGCTTAAAGGTGAATCTGCGAGTTCAGTTTGTATAAGCACATAAGGTAAGAGTCGCTTAGACGTATTAGATGTTACTTCAAATATTGTCTCATCAATTTTGTCGTCAGATTCGTCTTCTTGATTATTGAGTTTGGAAGTTTGGGCATCGCTTTGATGACTCCATTTCCCGTGCGACACCGTGTATCGGGAAATTCTACTCGTTTAAAGGATTAGCCGGATGATTTTCATTTTGATTATGTGTTGGATAAGACGGGGCATTGTAAACAGTGTGATAATTTTCATCATAATGCATTGATGAAGCGTCACGGTGGTTGACGTTGTGAACAGGACGGTTATTACTATTATTAAAATTGGGATTCACACTTCGAGGGTTGAAATTGAGGTTCTGGTTACGACGGTTGTTATTAAATTGTCGTTTGCGACAATTTTCGATACTGTGACCTATGTTTTTGCTGTAGCGACATACCAAAACATTTGAATTAGAGGGCCCGGGTTGATTCCAGGGTTGACCTTGAGGTCTAAAGTTCGAATTTGAAGGTCCTGGTTGGTTCCAGGGCTAGTTTTGAGATCTAGAATTAAAGGAATTTTGGCGGTATTGTGTTTGCTGATTGGCATTGGATGAAGAGACCTGATGTTTCCTATTGGAAATACCTAATATTTTCTCTTCGGCAGAGGCGAAATTTATTGCTTCGTTCAAAGTGTTAGGATCTTTGCATCTTACAACTGTAGATAATTGTGGATGTAAGCCTATTGTAAACGTATTCAATGCTAAGTCCTGCATTGCAGCTACGCGGCCCGCAAGTTCATCTTTTTTCTTGGTAGGTATAGAAATATTGATTTCAGTGAGTAGCTTTGCTAGACATGATTCGATTCGCAAAGAGTATTGACTTACAGATTCGTTTCGACCCTGCTTACGTTCTTGAAGGTGTGGCAGTAAGTATGAATAAGGTTTGACGTCACCGAATTGTGTTTTTAAAAATTCTTCAAGTTGTTGCCACTTTGTAAACTCTTTGACAGCACATGCTGTTTCGGCTTAGTATATATTTCAATAGAATATCGGTTTGTGAGCTTGATGCTAAGTTAATTGCATTACGACAGTTGTTTAAGAAAGGGCTCAGAGCATCCCTTGAACCATCAAAGGTACCAATAAATTTAATTAAAATATTAAGGTCGATTTCCGACATTTTTACTTGAGACTCTTCGTCTTTAACGTCCTTAGACTTTGTCATTAGTACATATATTAAACACGAATAACAGTAACAGTAACTTTGTAAAGTATTTACCTGTAATATTAAATGTTAGACATACAATAAATTAAGGCAGGTACAAACAATTACTTAATCTGTAGCTGGCTTAAAACGGTGCAGACACTCAGTGATCGCCCAGTCTTATCAGTTCATAGAAATGCGGCGAGATGATGCGTGGGCGAGAGGCGACTGAGTCTAATTGTTTGCTATATTAATAAGCGATTATTTTATAAATAGAAAGTCATAGGATATAAGTTTGCATTAATTGATTGAATGTTTCGTATTATAATGCATGAAAATACACAGTCACGGGAACAATAGTTTTGACTCACTGAATTAGCAGGAACATAGTAGAGTCGAATGTCACGGCGAAAGTAGAACAGGACCCAGGGCTAGGAGCTTCTTTCAGGTCTACCAGATGCAGCGTTACAGGATGCAGTGGGAGCAGCGAACTTCTTCAAGGTATGGTAGATACAGCGAGGTGTTCCAGGATACGGCGATTTTATTTTCAGGATTCAGTGGTTTTCTTCAGGATACAGCGATTTTATGCTTTTCAGGATAGAGTGATTTTTTATTTCAGGATGCAGTGGATACAGCGATTCTTTTCTTTTTCTTTTCAGGATACAGTGGATACAGCGATTTTATTTTTCAGGATGCAGTGATAGCGACGGTCTTCTTTGACAGGATTCAGTGTTTCAGGATTCAGCGGATATAGTAATCTTCATCAGGATTCAGTGTTTCAGGATTCAGCGGATACAGTGATCTTTATCAGGATTCAGTGTTTCAGGATTCAGCAGATACAGTGGATTCACGGTTTAAAGAGTCCCACACAGAATAACTATTCTCACTTTATTTTCACAGTTTTTCAGTTTTTGTAGGAACGAGGCGTTCCGAGGAATTTTATTATCCCTTTACGCTGCCACCAATGTTATGCGGGGACCGTGAATTGGGTTTTTTAAAAAAAGAAATTTATTTAACACTGTAATTAAAATATATTTCAAAATAGACATATTGTCAAATAGTACAAAAATTAAGACCGGCGCGGATGGAGGGTGAAGACGGACTCTGGAAAAGTAATAAGTGCTGACTTTGATGAAAGGATAGAGTTTTAGGAAAGGTAAGCAATATAGGAAGGGAAGGCAGGGTATAACAGTTCGAATCCCGTCCGAGAATGTGAATTTTTCTCTCTATAAATTTCAATGTTTGAGATCGCTAAAGCAAGTGCTTTAAAAAGTAATACTATAAAATAAATAATGGCTAGATAATATATAAAATATCTGGATTTATTACTTTGGCTGTAACATATACACCCATAAACAAGTCAACCATACATATTCATTCATATTTTCCCTGTCAGGGGAACGAACCCGGAACTAGCAGCTCAAAAGGTAGGGTTGCCCTACGAATAATAATAAGTCAGGAACAGTAACTGCGTTAAAAAAATGACCCAACAAAAGTCGTGTTCAAGTAGGCGGGGCTTAAAAGTCGTGTTCAGTACGTCATCAGTCGGAAATTTTTCTTGCAAGCGAGCACACGTGAAATCTTCGCATACATTTTAATTTTTATCATTGTGAACTACAGCTGTGAATCATCATGCCAGCATGTGTTGTAAAGTGGTGCAGGATCCATACAAGATTAAAATGTCCAGGAATCACTTTTATTAGTAAGTAGTAGCGAAATTATATTTATATTCAAAGATGTTCAAATACGTATACAAACCGAGATGGTCAATACTACGCAAAATAAAGTCAGTCTATTTTGTTTAATGTATATTTTTTACAGAACTGAATATTGAAATGTAACAGCAATGTATTTTGCTTATTTTGTTTTATTTTCATTTCCTTGGCGATCCAATGCAGTAAAATAAATGCCTCTCTGCACTTAAGCTAGAAAGACAAAAGTATGACTATATGCCTGTGAAAACCAGCATTATATACTTACTCCGTTCATTATGAAGAAAAAAAAAAAGTAAATTGAAAGATATTGTATATGTACCATGTTACACAAAACTGCAGATCCTCCCAGTTTGTACAGGAAGTACTACTGTTTTTTTAGTTATATTATTATGTATATCAAATCATATATTAAGCATTTTAACGCTGATGATTAGTCCCGAAAAAAATCAACATCTCTAAAAAATACTACAGAAAATGAACAATTAACAGTAATAACCGATTACCTACAGTTGCATAATATAGCATTAAAAAATAGTTCAGTGTTTGGTTGAATTACGTAAGTACGTTTAATTTTTCAAGCTAATGAAAATTCACCCTCTGCAAATTTTGTAGTGGTTTACTTGAGTTGCTCATAAATCTGTCAGTAATATCAACACAATGCTTTTCTAAAATAATTTGATAACGAAGGTATTCTGCGAGTACTGAAAAACGTCCACCAGGCAAATAACGAATATCCTATCCTACTTCCTACTTATATCTATCTTTAATATCATAAATGTGGATGGATGGATGGATGATTTTAATGAATGTTTGTTACTCAATCACAGCAGAACGGCTAAACGGATCTGATAGCAATTTGTCACAGAGATAGATTAGTCTGGAATAGCACATAGGCTAATTTTCAACATCATTATCATCACCCACGCGGGTGAAACGGCCTAATATTCTTGGGTACAGCATAGACAAAATAACAAGATCTCCACCGACGCCAAGATCGTAATGATGACTTACTTTCTGTCAATAGAGTTCTGTCAAAGTTGTGTCAGTTTTTGATAGATTATACATATAGTGCGTTCGAATAGCCCCAAGTGTACGAAAATAACGCTAAAACTTTACGACACTTGTGTTTTAAACGAAATTTGTGGATGAAAATGTCGTTTAGGGCTCTTTTTGTCCATCGTCCGCAACCTAAAAACCACCGCAAAGCTAAAAAAGGGTTATTTATGCCACCGAAAAGTACAATTATTAACCCACGTCCGGAGCTGCGGTTGTTTTTGATCATTTTTTGACACAACTATCTATTTGACAGCACAATCGTGCGATTTTAGGTCTTAGTGTTCGAGTAGAGTGTGGGAATAGCGGCAATAATAACGATTTTGAGCTTTACGAACGCTTTAAAAAGCTAACAATTGCAACGTCACCAATGCCCTCATTGCTAAACGAACGCACCTCGAGTCAAAAGCACGCTATGTTTTTGCTAGCTCGATACACTAGACGTGCTTGGCGATAGAGTTGGCATGTCATCCGTCTTTGTTGTTCAGCCGACTGTAGTCGAGCGATTCCGGCGATTCACGATTAGGTGAAACATCAATCTAGCGGTCTTGAGGGAATCGCCCGCAATACTTACATGTTATTTTTAAACACAACATAGCAAATGGTTTCGCCTATATATCCTCGAAGGGGTAAGCAGCGGTGTTCCAACGCCTACATTTAAGTTAAGTTTGTTTTTTTGTTTGTGCCTTAAGTTTGTGTCGCTCGTATTTTGACAGCTCGATACACTAGACTCAAGGGGGATGAAATGTAACACAAATACCATCAAGGGTGATGAAATGTAATGACAGTTTTTTTAATGTAGATTAATTTTATATTTGTATGTACTCGTAATTCCTGTCTTTTATTATTAGTGTTAACTGATTGATACACTTACTATTTATTTTTTCTCTTGGATTTCTATTATAACAATGGCGTTTGACCATGTACATATTTTATGATATTTTGGTATTTTTAGATGGATGTCTGGTCAGGGTGAGGCCTTGGAGAAGATAATAAGCTACTCGAAGTACTAACCCTGCGCAGACGTAGTCGCGGGCACCAGCTAGTTAAATATATTTTTGGTTATTTAATCTCACTTTACTACATTGCGGAAAAAGAGTCTCTTTTAATTACTTCTAGGCAAAAACTTAATATTTGGCGGGACATAAAGTTCACTGAATTTTAAAAAGTAACCGATATAAAAAAACAAAAAAAAACATTGTGTATATTATTGACTTGGTCCAATCCACTTGTTGCATTACATCGTCCACGCCGCTACGACTCAGTTGTCATAGTAGACGTTGCAGCACGCGCGTGAGCCAATCACTGCTTTCCTTCTGAATTTAAACCAATCACCCAACATGTCTATTTGTAACCTCGGAAGTAATTCGTATTTGGAATCATACGTCGCTTTGGTTTGAAGGGCCACTTTTTGTGTGGAATTTGTTCTGAATTATGCTTCCTGACTTATTATTATTCATAGGGGTTGCCGCTAACAGCGGTAACGAGCCATTCGAAATAGAATAGAATTGAATAGAATACAGTTTATTTGTCACAGAAAACACATTAATACATAATAATTTTACTAAACATTAAAATACCTACTTAATTAATTAATTTTCTGACACAAACCGGTTCCAACTCAGCATAATGCTGGTTGTAATCAACCAGCGCTGATCTTCTGTTGGGACTAACAAGTGACGTCACGCACGCCACTGTCCACAGAGTACATTCACAACAACAAAACAAAAAAACCAAAGATATAAAAATATTCCTACTAGTAGCGAAAGAGAAAAATTAAATATTAACAAGAAGTTACTACACAACCAAGCTAAGCGTAACAACGATTGAGTTGATTGCTTAAGTAGCTTCAAAAACTGAAACATATAACAAAAAAATACGGGATTACCTACATATAAAATAAATCACCATCATTAATAATTTAACTTGGTGCGGAATCAAAACATGTTCCGGGCAAAATAACAAAAAAAATTAATAATTATACAATTTAAAACTAAGATTATGGGTATTAAAAATAATAATAGAGTATAATACAGGTTGAAAAAAAAATTTAAATAACAATCTATATCTATTTGTAAAAGTTAAAGTTAAATAGCACTAGTGTCATTTACTAAAGGTTCCTCACGTTTTTGATGTTCATAAATAAATTTCTTAAGTTTACTTCTAAAAGTGTATAAACTCTGCAGGTTCCTGATTGGGGGCGAGAAATTGTTCCAACACCTTGACGCAGCATAACGAAAGCTCCCTCTGAAAGCAGCGGAACTGTGCCGCTCAGTTTCAAGCTGCATTGAGCAAGCGCGGGACACACTAGGCCTGTTACTCCGCCTCCACGACAACTTGTCGTAGAGATAAGACGGTTCTTTATATTTAATTATACCGAATTGCAAAGGATTCGTCTATTGGGCAAAGCCAAAAAACTGAAGACCGCAAATGGCAGTATCGTTTCATCCAAGCCTGAGATTCTCAGAGAGATTGAGAGCTTCTATCGACAGTTATATACCTCGACGCGCGAACCCGTTACTGAAGCAGCTCAGGACACCAGATCAAAGTTAGTCCGACACTATACCGAAGACATCCCGGACATCAGCCTGAACGAGATTAGAATGGCTCTCAAACAGCTTAAGAACAACAAGGCGCCAGGAGAGGACGGAATTACGACTGAGCTTCTGAGAGCGGGTGGTAGACCGATACTTTTAGTCCTCCAGAAGTTATTTAATTTTGTCATCTTCGAAGGCAAAACACCGGAAACGTGGCACAAGTGCGAGGTGGTGCTGTTCTTCAAAAAAGGTGATAAAACCTTATTGAAGAATTATAGGCCCATATCGCTCTTGAGCCACGTGTACAAGCTGTTTTTGAGAGTCATCACGAACCGTCTCGCGCGCAGGTTTGATGAGTTCCAGCCTCCTGAACAAGCCGGTTTCCGAAGAGGCTTTAGCACCGTAGACCATATTCATACACTACGGCAGATTATACAGAAGACCGAAGAGTATAATCAGCCACTGTGTCTAGCGTTTGTGGATTACGAGAAAGCCTTTGACTCTATCAAGAAGTGGGCCATACTGCAGTCCTTGCAGCGATGCCAAATTGACTATAGGTATATCGAAGCGTTGAAGTGTTTATACAGCAAGGCCACTATGTCAGTCCGATTACAGGACCAGAGTACGGAACAAATTCCATTGCAGAGAGGTGTGAGACAGGGAGACGTCATCTCTCCGAAACTGTTCACTAACGCATTGGAGGATGTTTTCAAACTTTTGGACTGGAAAGGATGTGGCATCAACATTAATGGCAAATACATCACTAACCTTCGTTTTGCCGATGATATAGCTATAATGGCGGAGTCGCTCGAGGATATCGGCACCATGCTCAACGACCTCAGTAGAGTTTCCCAACAGGTTGGTCTTAAGATGAACATGGATAAGACGAAAATCATGTTCAATGTCCATGTTCCACCTATACCGGTAATTGTTGGAAACGATACACTCGAAGTTGTAGACGAGTACGTCTACCTGGGACAGACTGTCCAATTAGGTAGGTCCAACTTCGACAAGGAGGTCGCAGTTGATGATGAATAGAAGACACGCTAAGTGAATTTTACGGCGGTGCATCATTTTTAAAATTCCGTGCTTATTAAGAAACGGAGTAACATGTGACCTCAACGGGATATTGAAGCAAAAACGAGCACAGGCATTTTGAACCCTTTGTATGAGATTTTTAGATTTTTTGCTTTTAGTCTTGAACCATAAACTGCGTCCATGTAGTTTAACTTGGACAAAACTAACGTTTCTGCTAGCCTTACCCGCAGCTCTTCCTTCAATAAAGGTCTCATCCTATACAGGACCTTAGCAGCAGTCTCTGGCACAGTTACCCATATGCTTTTCGTATCGCATTTCAGTGTCCATGTATAGGCCTAGGTTACGGGCTTCGTACACACGCTCGATTGGCTCGCCCATGAGCATGATACTCGTCAAAGGACAAAGACTAGCTAACTGATGCCGGCTACCGAAAACTAAATACTTCGTTTTTACTGGATTGAGCAGCAGGCAGTTATTCGAAGACCATGCAGCTATCCTCCTGAGATCATCATTAAGTTTGCTGATGGCTTCATTTATTTCAAATGGTTTCATCATCATCAGCCTGTAGCAGTCCACTGCTGGACATAGGCCTCTCCAATTGCACGCCACTTAGGTCTATCTTGGGCTTCTCGCATCCAGTTTTTGCCAGCCGTCTTGCGCAGATCGTCACTCCACCGTGCCTCAGGACGTCCTACACTACGTTTGCCGAGACGCGGTCTCCACTCTAGAACTCGTTTACCCCAACGGTTGTCGGTTCTGCGGCTAATATGGCCAGCCCACTGCCACTTCAGCTTGCTGAACCGGTGGGCTATGTCGATGACCTTGGTTCTCTGACGGATCACTTCATTTCTGATGCGATCCCTCAGAAAAACTCCGAGCATAGCCCTTTCCATAGCCCGCTGAGCGACCTTGAGCTTGTGGACCATTCGAGCCGTCAGTGTCCACGTTTCGGCTCCGTATGTCATGACGGGAAGGACGCACTGATTCAAATGGTTTGCATGATATATAAATTTGAGTATCATCAGCGTATATGTGACATTTACTATATTTGATATCGTTATGATATCGGCTGAGTGCAAGGAAAAGTGGATAGGTCCCAAGATCGAACCCTGAGGTACACCCGTAGTAATATAAGTAGTAAAGCCAGTTTGCTTGATACTGCAGAAGAGCCGTCACTCCGGGTAATCTTCACGCACTGGTAACGATCACTTAAGTAACTACTGAACCACTGTACAGCTTTCGTATCGAAACCATAGTAACGTAACTTAGATAGTAGAAGATTAATATTCAAGGAATCAAATGCCCTTGAAAATTCTAGTAATACAAGCACTGTGCACATAACCTCATCTTGAGCACTGAGTATATTGTCAGTAACGTCGAGCAAAGTGCTTGTAGTACTGCGCCCTTTTCTAAATCCTGACTGGTTCGCTGGCAAAATTGTATGGTTTTCAAGAAAGTCATTTAACTGTATAGATATAGCTTTTTCCAAAAGTTTAGATAAGCAAGGTAAAATACTTATGGGTCTTTTAAATGAGTTGGATTAGAGTTTTCGGCAAAGGACGGACTATAGCAAGTTTCCAAGTCTTGGGAAACTCGCAGGTGTTTATTGATGTATTAATAAGGCCTTGTATACACTCTATGGTCTGAGGAAACGTTAAAAGAAGCATATTCAAGCTAATCGCATCACAACCTTCAGCGTTAGACTTAAGAGTTTTTATTATTTTGATAAGACGGTCCAGGCTGATTCGCTCAATATGAAAGACCGCATCGCTAAACCTGTGGTATTCGAAAAACGTCAAATGTGAAATAGTAGTGTGTGGGTTGCCCTGCATACTTAAAAAAATTGAAGTGTCCATTTGTGATGTCAAAATAACAGCTAATTATTAAATGCAAATGAAAGTATGTACGATACCTATACAGAAGACTTATTTTTTCGAATTCTTGTTGGTGTGTCTATTTATTCCGGGTTATATCCCAAATGGTAGGACTTTTAGAAGGAAAAAAATTACCATTTTCATTGTGGGCATAGATGATATACGTTGAATGATCAGGTTTTCAATTGCTCCGAAGGGGATCATGAAGCAATACGACATGCCAACTCCAACGATCATGAAATACACGAAAGTACTGTCTCCATTATCCGTAGCCTGTAATAAAATAAAATAATGAAACATAACGTCGTCATGCAATATTTCATATAAAATCGAGAGCCAGTACCGTGTGTAAGTCGGCTCTTCTTAACCTACATTTATTTAAGAGATCTTACCCATAGTCCTACTACTTTGACTCTCTGGGGAGTCCATGTGTAATATTTTCCCTGTATTATATTATATTTTTACTGCACTATCAATATAGACAACAGGTAATTTCAATTGTAGTCCTACTGCATTAGAATGGGACTACGGTTAATAAAATTGAATTTAATCGTAGTCTTAGTCTGCAAACTACTACGAATTGTATCATATTAATCAATTCGACTAGTTTCATAATTTTGAACCATGGTCTTTTAACTATAATACTCGTATAATAATAATAATATGGAACTCGTCCAATATAAAATACCTATATATATATATATATATTAACTAATTACTTTTATTATCTGACTGTACATCGACTTTTTGTTATTCGATCCGACTAGTTGCTGAGCCCAAATAAAACTGCAGCGACTTAGTGATTATTCTGATTGATCCTACTCTTCGACTACAGGCTCGCCCTATGTACCAAGTATAGAGAATAATTTATATCTGGCAAGCCACGCTTTTGTTAATCTCACTCTACTCTGTTCCCTAAGGGAGACAAACGGTTATAAATGAACTGTCTATCATGTCACCCCTCTGCCTACCCCTTTAGAGCATGCAGGCGTAATGAAATCATATTCGATGGACAAACACGTAAAGCTTTAATGACAGATTTCCACACGATGCTAAAATTAAAGGTATGAGATTTTTTTAAAGGTATGAAAGGTTTGACATATTATGTCTATGACTTATTGAATACCCAATAAGTCATATGATAAATGTTACACGTGACAGATATCAAATAAACGGATCGTTCCCACTAGTTCCATCGTGTTTTATTTCCATGGAACTAGTGGGGAAAAAAAAACCCACTAGTTCCATGGAACTAAAACACGATGGAACTGGTGGGAATGATCCAAATAAATAGGGGAGCGGACGACAGCAGAAAATTAAAAGGACTAAATAATTAATATTGATCCCAGTCTCGATATTTTTTTCTTAGGAGATGATGTGGTGTGCGGAATCTTTATTTAAGTCAAAGTTTCTTAAATAAGGTAAGGTCAAAGGACCTTACCTTATTTAAGAAAATAAGGGTTTACAAGACTAGTTTCCAGAATAGATCCATCCATAGTTTGAAATTTGCCATCCGAAGATATTAAAGTAATCCTGTTACTGTGCTATTTTATTTAGATTTTTTTTTATAGAGTTTTCGTTTATACAGTAGATGTAGATGTCCAATAACATCAAAACCAAAAATTAGGACCACAATTGCCACATCCAAGACCATGGTAAAGCTGCTAATGTTGATTTCTCATGGTGGTTTTTTTCAAGGAGCATGCAGAGAAATAACTAAAATACGAATTATGAATGATGAATTATGTATTGTCTATCTATATACTACACACATATCTATATATATTATGTCTATCTGAGTTTCAATATAACTCTTTGTTTATCTATCTGTTCTTCTGCCTATTTGTCTGTGCGTCAGTCTCAATTATTTTCCTCTGTTTCAATTTAGAAACAACTATATCAATATCTGCACGCAAAAAATATCTATACACGCCATGATGCAGCGATAAAACAAACTAATGCAAGTTTCTGACTAAGCCATGGTACGCACAGCAACTGGGTGCGGTGATAGCACACAACATAGATACGGTGTTATTCCCATATAATTTATCACAGAATATATGAATATGCCGTATTTTTTACGATACATATTTTATACTAATATTAATATCAATAGTAATAATAACCAAGAGACGGCTTTATGGCGAGCCCCCGGTGAGTGGTGACAGAGCAGACTTCGATATGTGTATATATATATATATATATATATATGTATGTATATATAGAGAGACAGCGCAGCGCGTGTACAGTAAAGACGTGTTACAAGTTGTTCTAATAGATATATTTCAAAAAAGTTGGTAAAAAGTGTTTTGTTTAAGTTCAAACTTATATCAATGTGTGCCTCAACATATACCCTTAAAGAGTGCCATATTATTTACCGAATTTTATCCCGGGAAAAAGTGTAATCAACGAAAATATGTTCAAAAGTTTCCGTCTGTTTTGCAACAAATAACTGTGAGCTATGAGTCATGCGTCGTTGACCTCATAAAGTGACAAAAACAGTCGACTACCAGACCATTGGCGAATTTTGACAGTTCATTAGAAGTACGATTAGTGTAGCGGTATAGGCCCGGTGCCTATACCGCTACACTAATCGTACTTCGTATGTGAGGAACTAGTATCTCCGAGTTCGCTTCCTAGTACGGTCATTTACGTTTTGCATAATATTTTTGTAAGCAACTTAATTTTACAATCTATTTTGAAAGTTGAAGTACAAGGTGGAATCAGCAGATAATATTACTAGGAGAAGATTTGTCAGGAGAGTGTCTGATGAGTCCATATCTGATGAGATGAGATCATTAACCTCACTGTTATCAGACACAAGGGCTCGAAGTTTGCCGGACCTATCAACGAAATTTTCAGAGAGTCATGAATTACAAGAAAAAATAGAATGTCTGGAAAATAGGTTGGCTAGCGCCAACCAGGAAATCGAAAATTTATCTTTAAATAATATTTTACTGCAAAGGCAATTAGAAGAGAAACAAAATACTATAAATCAATTAAAGAAACTATATACGGACACCGTTGGAAGCTGTAAAAAATCGAAGACGAAATTGACCTTTACCAAAATTCTGAATTCGAGTATCGTTGACTTAGATTTAAGAGAAGAACCGTTAGCACAAAGTAACAATCACATTAAGAAAATGTCAGGAGAGAAATTGAGTAACTTATCCCTACGACAAGAAACCAGTCAATTAACTGCTCATCCCTCAGTAGACCACTGCAAGGATGGATCCGAAAAGGCAGAACAGCAAAGTAGTAATAATATCACCCGCAAGAATTTAAAGTCATGTCTACAAATTTTTAGTACACAACAATGTAGAGGACTAGCGTCAAAACTGATTGATTTGAGGAAATCGCCTAATTACAATTTTGAAGAATTTGAGATTTGTTCCATTATCAAGCCGTCTGCAGCGGGCAAGGATATTCTTCGCACATGCAGCACAATGCAGCTCACTCAAAACGACCAGGTTGTGCTGTGTGTCAGAGAAAACGACACCAATCCCATTAAACTGCTGGATGAACTACAAGCCAAAATTAAAATTCTGCATAAAATATGTCACGTAATGGTAATAAGCGTAAACCACAGCAAATACTTAAATACCTACAAACTCAATGATTGTATTAGATCAATTTGTGAAAGGTGGTCAAATTGTGAGTTCCTTTCTGTGGGATTATATTCATCCTGCGTAAGCAATTCCCTATATCTGACTGAATTTAGTAATAGAATTTCATATGTAGTTGACTATAGATATTATAAAGATATTTTTTTAAATATGAAGAATTTGAAAACCAGAATTCATACTAAAACTATACCAAAGAAAGGAACTATTCCTTACTACTTCCAAAAATTAAGCAATAAGAGCCTTATTAAAAAATCTATACAGGATGCCCCGACAGAGCAGAGAGACACTGGAATAGTTAAAAAGGGGACAATTCCATATTATTTTCAAGTATTGAACAGTGACAGCGGGTCAGAGCAGTTTTTTCGTAAATAAAAGGACTTTATTTCACCAAAATATCGCTGGCCTTCTGAATAAACTAGATTTTCTAGAATTATGTATTGATGAATTCACTAAAAAGCGTTACGAAATTGATATTATTTGTATTTCAGAAACTTTCGTAAAAGCGGGCAGTGAAACAAACATCCGTTTAAAAGATTTCGAATTAGCTTCCACCTACTGTAGAAAAAATGAAAAACGTGGAGGTGTATATATAATGGTACGGAAATGCACAGAATTTAAAGTACTTGCCTTCTGCAAAAATCTGTCGGTTGAACGAATTTTTGAATGCTGCGGCATAGAATTACCTACCTTATTATATAATTTATGTTTCCCTGTAGTAAGGATTAAAATTAGTCCTAAAACTTCATCTGCTAACTGGATATCAAGGGGTATTAAAATATCTGCGACACGTAAGAGAGAACTAATATTTTATTACTATAAATATAAAACTTCAAGCGCTAAATGTAAATTAAAAAAATATAGTACTATATTCCGAAAATGCATTGTTTTATCAAGAAAAAACATGAATCGAAAATACTTATGATAATACTATTAAATGCAAAAAAATAATGTAGGGCTACGTGGCATATTATAAAAGACAGGGCAGAACACACCCAGTATTATGATAGTATTGAATCTATTATGTATGCAGATCGAAAATAACAAATACAACGGATATAGCGGAAACGTTTCATAATTTATTTATAGGTTTGACTAATAAAAGCTCTACGACACATATAAATAATGCTATTGATATCAAAGCTATAGAAAATACTTGCTCTAGCCTCTTTTTACGGCCACTTAGTGAAAATGATGTAGTGAAAATTATGGTATCATTAAATAATACAAAATCAGTGGGTTTTGATGGAATATCCACCCATATTTTAAAAGAATGCACCACTGGATTAACATTTATTCTGAGGTACCTCTTGAATCTCTCCTCGTAGAAGGTATTTTTCCAGAGAGGTTAAAACTCTCCGTTGTAAAATCTGTACATAAGAAAGACTGCAAAACCGACATGAATAATTATCGACCTATAACCTTAATCCCCATAATTGCGAAAATTTTTGAGAAGGCTATGCATTGTCGTTTAACTGAATTTTTAAATAAGCATAACGTTATAAAAGATGAACAAAATGGGTTTCAAAAGAAAAAATCGACAACACTAGCAACGTTTAACCTTATAAAAATGGTTACTGAAAATATTGATAAACGTATTCCCGTCTGTGTGGTGTTCTTTAACATGAGCAAAGCGTTTGATTTTGTAGATCATGATATACTTATTAGAAAGTGCGAACGTTATGGAATACGAGGTATAGCTTTGCAGTAGCTCTGTAGCTATCTTAAAAATCGAAAACAATATGTAGAACTAAAAATATTGATGATAATCTGGTTTATACCATTTACACATCAAATACTATATGCAATAACTACGGCGTGCCGCAAGGGAGTATCCTTGGGCCGCTGCTTTTTCTGCTCTATATCAATGATTTGCCTAATGTCACACAGCATAAATGTGTCCTATTTGCCGATGATATTTCTCTAGTTATAGCGAATGACGGTAACAACACTAATACTGACTATGAAAATAAAATTAACTTGCAAATTGACTCTATTATTCAATGGTTAGAACGTAATAATTTAAATGCTAATCTTTCTTAAACCAAATTCATACAATTTAGTCATTATAATAATAAAAATATATTCATCTTAATCTGATATGCCGTAATGAAAATATTGTACAAGTTGACATTTTTAAATTTCTGGGGTTAGACTATGTGTGTAATAAAATAAATCGTTTTGTTTTTGCTATTAGAAGGTTAAGAAGACTGACGAACCAAAAGACTGCTCTTACTGCCTATTACGGTTTCGTCGCATCTGTGTTGAGATATGGACTTATTTTGTGGGGTAATTTTACAAACATTAATAAGGCTTTTATTGCTCAAAAGAAGTGTATTCGAGCTGTATGTAATGTCCGGCCACTGAGCTCCTGTAAACCTTTATTAAAAAAAATCAATTTATTGTTGCTACCAGGCATGTATATATTTCAAGTATGTACTTTTGTTAAAGAACATGGGGTGTTATTTGATTTTTTTAAAGACAAGCCTAATTCCAGGATAACAAAAAGAGATCCTAGCCGTATTGTTATGCCTATTAATAGATCTACCTTATTTTCAAAAAACTGTCATATCATGTCAATTAGAATATTTAATAATATACCAAAAGTCATAAGAGAATTGCCAATGAGCCAATTCAAATAAAATTATTCCAGTGGCTTCATGATAAAAACCTCTACAGTGTATCCGAGTTATTATGTAAACAATGGACATGATAATATCTTACTTTATATAATTATGAATTTTGACTTTAGATTTTAATTTGACAGCGCTATTTTAATTGGACATTTTTATTATTTTTATTTTTTATAATACTATTGACATTGTATAATTTTTCAATTTTAAAATACGATTTTGCATGTCAGTCATGTTTCTGACAAAATATGTGATACCAATATGTAAATGAACCAACAACACCTGTAAAACCATATATTAGGCAAATAAATACATTTCATTTCATTAGATAATACATTTTCTTAAATAAGGTAAGGTTAAAGTTTACACACTACATCATCTCCTAAGAAAAAAAACATATACATATTTATGGGAGGTTATGCCGAGGCAGAAGGCCGAACCTACTACGCAAACGGAGTCGCGGGCAGTCGCTAGAATTTAATAAATATACTTGTATAGTAAAGTATCAATGTTTAATTTTTTACACCATTGTATTATTTTAGACCAAACAACTCCATGCCCTCATGTTTTGGCTAAAGCCCCACTTAAGCCTTTGTAAAGGACCGGATAATAAATAAGAAGTAATTATAGGAATTACTAAAAAAATATTGGATAAAAACTTATCGCTTTCGGAGTATGTACGTTTCTCAATGTTTTAAAAGGAAAAATAAAGCCCACCTAGTGCGGTAGTCCACCTAGGTGGACTCGCAGAACAAGATTTCCGTACATATTGTACTTGTAGTCAATGTGTCTAAAAGATCAATAGTTTGCCGGTCGGAGACTTTTTCCTAAAAATTTAACTTTGCGGTTCGACCCCTAGTTACACGGTTTCGTGGCACCAACACAAATGATAATAATATAATTTTTGCTTCTTATTATACTACATATTTACAATATTCAGATTTGTTCTTTTAAAGATGCTGTAAGTCTAAAATGTCGTAATTCTAGGTCAACGGGAAATACGTAGGCTTTGATTTCCTTGTAAATTGCTAAATATGCTACATACATAAATCGGCATAAGTTTTGAACGCGTTGATTTACAAGTTTTATTTTTGTAGACCTGAGTATGACAGATCGACAACAAAGTAGTTTTATAAGGAATCCTTTTTCATTTTAATGAACTGAATAAATTGTGAAAAATAGAAGTTATTAGAGTACTTACCAGTTCTAAAACAATTGGAAAATAAAACATAAACAAATCGATTTCAGATGTAAAATTTGTCCCAGCGATGGTCAGAAAAACGATTAAAAAAGAAACAAGATGGCCAGGTAAGTAGGTATATTCCATTATAATTGCTGCAAGTAAGTCTCTATAATCCCTATAGCTCAAAGTTCTGGCAACAGTCTCACCTCCACCTATGGAGTTAAATAATATTAAGTTAGAAACAAAGAACAATTAACTTGTCAGTTTTACACGATTGTTAATCTATAATTTTAAAATAATCGTGTCGTTTCAAACGCATTTCAGTCATCGCAACCACATAGTTACCCGCTAAAGGAGGGGGCTGTATTATATTAATAAGACACAATATCAAGATCAAAAAACGGCGTAACTTAGGCTGGATTTCACCGTTGATGTAAACACAATCAATTTGAGCTCTAAACTCCTTTACACATCCAAACGAGTACTGTTTGTACGTTTTGGCATTCTTTATTCAAAATAAATGTCACCTTTCAAGTTTAACCTTGTTAAAAGCCAAACCGGTTTCATGGGCTTTTTGTAGCTGAGACCGGGTATTAATCTAACTAGTAAAAAAACTAGACACGAGAAACGTCATAGCAAAATCATATATGACATTTGCCTTCCTTCGATCACCCCTTTGCCTCTCTTCTGTTTTGCCGTCCTTAAAAAGTAATTAAATCCTCTTTGTTTGCAATTGAAATTTGCACTTTTCCATAGACTAATATTACTTACTTAAAAACTAAGATTTGATAAGTCACCCACTGTCAGCAAAGACTGTCAGGCCAGCCCTACTGTTCAATAAATGTTAAATATTAGCTAATTATGTGCACTGCGTATTTGTTTCAATGATATTTTAAAAGTAACAAATTCATGTGAAAGATTTAAGAGATGTATTACAAGTGCTGTGTGCAAGGGTTGTACAAGTTCGCGATAACGCCATTCTACACACGTTTCCCAAAAAAAGAGTCCAAAAATGGCTCGACATGCATTGTAAAGCATTACAATATAAAAGTGAGAATAAGACTAGTACCCTTCAATTCAAGTGTGTGACAAATATTTTGATGGATATATCGTCACCTAAAAATTAAATGCCATGAAAATAAATGATGATAGTTATAATTAATAGGTGTCTACATGCTGACATGATTATGGTAACAACTTATTCAACAAGATCCTCTTGATGCATCCTAGACATCAGCAGGCGCCATTGATACAAATCGGATACAAACAATAAATACAATAAAAGGAGGCAAGACTCCAATAAGTATGTAAAATGTACAAAACTTATGAGTAAAATATAAATAAATGATAGATCTATAAAATAATATGTTTAATTTGTTAAATAGATACACCCATAGAGTTTTCAATAATAATTAAAAGTAGGTATACAGAGGTCAGGTTACTGTAATGCACCTATCAACCTACTTACGATCAACCTACATAGGTACGTACGTAAGTAGAACATCCATTGCAAAATAAAAAAAATCAACTGTCATACATCATTTTGCTGTAGCCAATCAGAGCGCAGAACTATAAACTGAATGAACTGCAGAGGTCCGTCTGATACGTAGTATCTTATAGTTTGTGCAGCTGACTTTTGAATGCGTTCACGTTAACAAAGATGACATAAACTCAGTCAAATGGGAGGCAGTAATGTACGACCACTGGAGTGTACCGCCAAGTATTGCAAAACCCGTATTGTACAGCCCGTATTCCGTGTACATGGTATATACATATATACACACACATATATATATATATATATACATATATACATGGCCTCGGAATATTTGGCTGTGCAATACGGGTCGTACAATCCGGCCTGAGTAAAAATGGTACGGGGTGACAATGCACAGCCAGGAATGTACAGCCCGTATTCCATGTACATGGCTTCGAAATGATGGGCTGTGCAAATAAATATACTCTATATACCCGTACAGGAAATTTCTGAATTTAGTAGTGAGGTAGTGTCGAATATTGCAGGATTTGTGGTGCATCGCCTACTGAAAGTTATAAAATGTGATCGCAGACACATTGGAGGAAAAACATCTCAGATTCATCAGATTGAAAGATAAAGGCGGCCTCATCTTCCCATCAAATGATGTAATAACCATTTGTAAGAGAATGGAAATAATAATAAAAACTTCAATTGACTCGGATGACAAAATAAAAATTTCATCAAAGTCCATCCAGCAACAACTTATATCTAAATCATTAAAGCATTTCGTTGGTAAGAATTTGCTTGAAAACTTAAATTTTCATCAATATAATCAATCTCAAATGAATAACCATTTGATGATGCTGACAAAAGCGGTAATGGAGAGGTATATGAATATCAGATTGCATTATTTATCCAAAAATGCAAAGCCAAAACTATCAAAGCGGCAAGTTTAAAATAAATATTTGCATTTTAATGGTCAGTAAATAAAATTGTTAATTAATCCAAACAGAAACTTTTAAAGATAAGTTTAACTGAATCTGAAAAAAAAATTGAAATTAATCATTTCATTTTAAACTTTGCACAGCATTGAATGTCTTTGCAAGCGATTTGAATGCATAAACAGTTGTTTGAAAAAATAACTGATTTATTATTTTTGTTAAATAATCAGAATTCTCCAAATGTTACTGCATACAAACAAGATTAAACACATAACTGTATTATTTTATTGTTGTCTTATATCACAGCTATTTAATATATTGCTTTATTCCCAAAAAGCGTTGGCGTCAGGTAGGTAGCCGGCCATAAAGCCGAAGCCAAAACTTCTACAATTTATGTCCTTTTATGTTGTCTTTAGTCCTGTTAGCGTAAAGATATTTTCTGATATGTTTCGTGATGGGCTTTATGTGTTGTTAGAGAAAGTCATAGTTGTACCGACCCCCATGCAGTAGGACGAGAGTGGGAAGATCATAATTTATAGCTTGTTTATAAATGTACAATAACGCACAATGCATGTGAAGAGATTTTATCGAATGTTGTCTATTGATGTCCACTTTCCATCTGTAATTATACATGTGTATGTATTCCGAGTTCGTGGATACACGGTGATGCCCCGTCGCGTTTTTGTATGTGTGCTATAAACGAGGTAGTTGTGTTGTAGCAAAATGTTTAGTGTGCGTAATAATTTTGAGTGTGGGTACCATCCATGTAGCTTTTGTTTTTGTGGTAGTGAAGAGAGTGGGGATCCGCGTGGACACTGGATTCCAAATAGTAAATATTGCAAAACCTATCTCTATTGTTCTGAGATCTGTGGTCGCGTAATACTGGCACGAACCAACTTTGCACAGCCTGAAATGTACGGCTCGGAATTGGAAGCCAATCATAGACAAACATAGAATCGCCACTTGCCGTCTTTGCGATGTCTCGTTTTTCTAAGGCGACTAATCAAGATCGATCGGTACCTACAAAATTATGTTTTGTATAATATAGTATTTTTATGACTAGTCTAGGGCAAAGTCATATATAGATACGACGACGAGCGAAACGAGAAGGAGTGTTAGGTTACTTGTTATTACAACGCGCATGCCGAGCGAGCGTAGCGACCGGCGAAGCGCTAGAATCGAGTTGCTCGCACAAAGTAAACGAGGCATCATTTTTGACAGTGTACACGGAATACGGCTGTACATTCCTGGCTGTGAATTGTCACTCTGTACCGTTTTTGCTCAGGCCGGATTGTACGACCCGTATTGTACAGCCCGTATTCCGTGTACATGGCCTCGGAATATCTGGCTGTGTAATACGGGGCGTACAATACGGGTCATACATTATTTGGTTGCGCAATACTGGCTGTACAATATAGTGACTCCAGTCAATAACCATTAGTTTAGATTCTAAATATAGGTATATTTTTTTAATTAGAATTTAGAATAGCTATTTGGTTTTCCAATGATCTTATAATTGAAGAGGTAGATTCGTTATGTTAGTACTAACGAGAAGTCAATGTTGTCCTAGCTTTTGCGTATACAAGAACGTATTTTGCTGAGGTTGAGACGTCCAATCAAAAGTAAGAAAAATTGAATGGAGTAGGTAAGCGAGAAATATATATTTTATTGAACATGGACTTTTAATCAAAAATCCAGGCAATAATTACCCATTTTATATTAACTTGATAAACGTTCCTTTTTATTAATTTGTATTATTTCATTTCTTGTTTGTTTTTACCTAACGTAACGATCTGTGACCTATAATTGAATAATTATGAAAAAATATGTTTATCTCTTTATCTGTTTATCGGAGAGCCTGATCAGTAGGTCAAATCAAAGTGCTAGTGAAAGCGAGATAAATATATTCCGCTACTTCGCTATGATGAATGTAGAGTAATTATAGAACATCACCAACGTTTTAAACCAACAATAACAAAACATATTTTTTTAAATGCCTTCTTGGTGTACATTTTGAAATTATGTAATCTTTTTTCTATAGCGTTTTGATTTAGTTCGGCTGTACGAACGTATAAGCAAACTCAACATGTAATATTGTATCAAGCATTGTGTGATGGTTATATTGCCCTCTTTCTTAAAAATTTACTCCTCGTTCTTGATTATATAAATGTCCTCGTCTTGGATAAAAATGAGAGTGACCTCGACCTTGGTTTCCATTCCAATGCGAACACTGTTGTTGATGAAAGTATGCTGCTTTATGTCCTGGTTTGTTACATGTGAAACAGCTAAATGATGCTCCAAGCGCTGGTTTACTTTTGGTGTGGTTTACTTTTATTTCAGCATCCAACAGTCAAGCTTTTGTGAACGCTAATGTCAATGACTTTTCTGTGGAAAGCATTTCGATTAAGGTTATGACATGCTCGTATGCAAATGGCATGGCGGAAATTAGTTGGCATACTTGATATTCCTCCGATATATCACACCCGATAGCTTTCACTCACTTACAGCTGTATCAAAACGGTAGAAAAAATCTTGTAATATTTCCGTTTTACGGCATTTTATCTTTATCAGCTACTTTTTAAGATGAAGCTTGTTAAAAATACTTTTCTTTTTAAATGTTTCCGTGAGTTGTCTTAATTTCCTTTGCACTGAAACATGGTTTGACAATTTCTAAATGTTTATATTGTAATTATTTAAAATGCTTAAATATCAAGAATTCTGAAGACTTATGGGGAATGACAGTAAAAATTGTAGAGCTAATTATTAGCTTTATGGGTCCTATTTTGGCCCACTTATTTAATCTTTGTATAGATAGAGGTACCTTTCCTTATTTAATAAAATATAGTAGAATCACTCCAGTTTTTAAGGCTGGAGAGAAAACAGACCCCTCAAATTATAGACCAGTATCTATACTACCAATTTTGAGTAAGATCTTTGAAAAAATTACGCTCGCTAAAAACAACTTTTGGCGCACTTCAACCAGCATTCAATACTGCACGAAAATCAGTTCGGCTTTACGAAAACAAGATCAACTACGGATGCCGGTGTGAAGTTAATGACGTATGTCTTTAACGCTTGGGAGAGCTCACACGATGCTATTGGTGTTTTTTGTGATCACTCTAAAGCATTTGATTGTGTGGAACACCGTGATTCGAAAGCTTTTCCATTATGGTATTATGGTATTTTAGGGCTTTTTTTGTACTTAGTATACATTAACGACTTGCCACTTATGGCCAAGGATCTTTGTGATACATGATATACCTCAGTACAATGATTGTACTGAGTTCTTCCATGGATTCTGCCATGACTACAATATCGTCGGCAAATCGAAGGTGAGTGATAATATTGATGCCAAGTCCTTGCCATTCCAGAAGCTTGAAGGCGTTTTCCAATGTAGCGGTGAACAGTTTCGGAGATAAACGGTTTCCTGTCTCACGAAAGCGTCGTTCAGCCATGAGGTTGAGGGTATTAGGTATACTACCCTATTGGAAACGCTATCGATCTTAACTATGTTGTTAGTAAGGGACTTGTGGACGAGAAAACCCACACCACCTTGGGACTGTTGGGGTACCACATAACCACTTGCCTTCCCCAGATAACTAGTATCCAGAAAGGATATCGCCGGGGAAAAAAGGGATAATCCTTCACTTGAGAACTGGGACTGACGGATTCCCTCGATACGCGGAGGTCTTGGTGGGCGGTTTGGTTCGCAGGAGATTAATGGCAATTGGTTGATTAGCGGACCAGTTGGCCAGTCCATGGCGGGTAGATGTTTGAAATAGAAACGCAACTTTTTACCGTGCCTGGCTGGCACCCCTTGGCTTTGTCAAAAGAACAAAAAAAGTAATTTAAAAGTAATTTTTCTACGTTTTCTGAACAGTACAGTGTCTATTGTTATAATTTGTGCGAATTAAATAAAATTGTAAATTAAGTGATTGTGAATGAAGTGATAGGATCGCGCTGGCTCAAGTACAACCTGTTGCGTTTGGATAAACTTCCGACCCCCGGGACATTAGGATCGCCGTGTACCTGCTGAGAGTTTATTTTTTTATTTAAATTCGAGCGTTTAATTTCGTTTATGGCCATACCCACTCTTGATAGGGAAGTTGGTCTCAACTATCGCCACAAAAGTCACTTAAGGAGAATTGACTGTGAAAACTCTTTGATACTATTTTTGTAAAATCATAAACCCTAGCGCCGTATGTGTTCCGCGGCCAGGCTTAGAGCCCGTTGCATCATCTCACTGGCCGTCCCCCCCGAAGGGTTCTCGCATTGACGTGGCGGGGGGGCTCAGTAACCGTGGCTAGGTACACCACGGTGAAGCCAAGAGGAACCCAGGGGCCGCGCCGGCGTTGGGGTGCGCTGGCCGGCTCAGGCGGGCCGCTCCTATGGGCTTTGGCCGCCAAGTCCACATAGGAGTGGCGGGGTCCGGGCGCTTTGGCGCAGACTCGAGGAGGTGGGGCCCGGGCGCTTTGGCGCAGGCTCGAGGAGGTGGGGCCCGGGCGCTTTGGCGCAGGCTCGAGGAGGGGGGCCCGGGCACTTTGGTGCAGGCTCGAGGAGGCGGGGTCCGGGCGCTCGGCGCAGACTCGAGGAGGTGGGGTCGCGGGGGGGCTATCCCTTGTGGCTGACGTAGCAGGCGGTGGGGCTACGTATCCGACCCACTGCAGGGAGACCACGGGCGACCAGACACGGGGAAGTCTGGCGCCCATTGTTGGCGAGTTTGGTCTCCGAGGCAGTTGCGGCGCGCCATGTGTTCTGGCGTGCCGCGAAGAGAAGGGTCCGGCAACGGACAGCCACGGCGGGTTCGCGGTCGTGTGAAAAATCTGTCCCGCGTTCCCGCCGAGGGCGGCAGTGACGGAATACCCCGGGGTTTTGGTGGGTATACGGACTCCCACATAACCACCTCCCTCCCCGTGGTGGGTGGTATCCATAAAGGATTTCCCCGGGACAAAAAAAAAAAAAAAAAAAAAAAATCTCACTGGCCGTGATCAAAAGCTACCACTAACTTAAGCCCACATGCACGCCCTGCGGGAGGAATGGCACCTCTACAGCCGAAAATTATATTTAAGACCATGTTACATAAATTCTCAGGAAACCTTTTCATTTCCAAGAATCACACAAACCTGTACAATGTTAATTTATTTTATATGAAATGTATTTACCAATTACAAACAATAAACTGTAAGGAATTTCTGCATTTGTTCTTTTCCAATCAAGAACACTAGCAATTCTTTTTGTCGGTAATTCTTCATAATCTGTACAAAAGAAAACAACAATAATAATGCGTTAATTAATCTGAATGATATATACGAACTCGATGATAGAAGCAAATGGTGACGCAGTAGTGGAGCGGAGAGGGCAGCAGCGGCAGCGTATTCAGATTAGATCAATAGTAATAATAGATACATGGGAACCGTTCTCTATTACAGCGGCGGTGGTAGCATAGGCAGATTAAATTTATGATTAGAAACAATTATCTATGACAGCAGCGGTAGCGGCTACGGCCTAAAGCACGATATACACTTCAATAAGTACAGTAGCAAGTTAACTTGCGTTACAGCTAGTTAAGTTGTTACTGTGGTTTGAACGGCAAACGCGAGTTAAGTAGAAAGTTGAGTTGAATAGATCTCGATCCTATTTTTGGGAAGTCCAGTGCAAAGAAGGCCCCTCTCTCGCGTCTCCCGCACTCCTCCAACTTAACTGGCCAACATGTAGACGGGCGAGGTTAGTACAGCACATAAGTGTGTACACTACGCAGACGTGTTATTGTTGTGTTTCCCTTATGCGTTTGGGTCTGTTCATTTTCCATTAATATTTAATTTTTAATGTGTTGTAAAAGTATTGATACTATGTCTCTTATAGACGTGATTTGGTATTCAGTAATTCGACATCAATTTTCTGAATTAAAACAACTGTTTCGGAGGAACAGAACAACCGACGCGACTGGTCTTCTTCTCGGAACGGTAATAATTTATGCCTACTAAACTTGCGTACGTTTGGATGCTACTAAAAATTTACTACACTGACCCGTTACTTGACTCGCTCCTATACTTATTAATGTGTAAATCGGGCTTAAGGAAATGGTCCGCTCCGCGCCGCGTAGTCGGTGCCGCCACGCATTGATGCATTTAATGCTGGAAGCGAGTTCACGCTTTAAGACGGGACGCCTTAGACCTTGATAATAATAAGATTATGAGAATTTCATACATTTTCCTTTACAGTAATTTAATATTGTCGGTGTCGATGGTAGCAAAAACATTAAAAATGCTATAACCATGGCAAGTGCAGAATTTTGAATACTGAAACAAATAGAAAACCCTATAATTGTTTATAATAATTTTCTTAATAACTAAATAGTTTATAATAACTTTATAAAATAAATGTTTATTATAGAATGTAACATTTTTTTATTTATTTATTAATTTACACAAGGTATAATTAAAAATTCTAAAGCTTATCTCTGCTAAACTGCTGAGTAGTTTGTCGGCAGATGTTATTCTTATTTTCTTTTAACCTTAAAGTTAAGCAGATAACTATTTTATTGATAATAAACTAGTGCTATTAATTAATTTCTAAATATAAGCAATATATCTTTTATTGTCCATAAAACCTACATAGACAGTTCGATTTACTTTAGTTGTTGACTTAAAGGGGATTGAGAGTCTTTGTATGGGAATTGGACCAAGTGTTGCCCAGCATGAAAATATAGTGCATAATGTTTCTTAGGGTAACACTAGTCAGTAAACCAAAGCGCATTAAAATCTATCCCAGGAATCACAAGAAATGAAGCTTTTTCTTGGGAACTATTTAATAGTCAGAAATGAAAGTTTATAATTAACGACAGTATGTACTTATTAAACATAATAATTAAATACCGTAATTGTTTCATCATAGACTAATTAATGACATTATTTTCACCATCAAAATCATTTATATAATAAAAAACATTTTTAATTGTCGTCTTCGTCATCTATAATAATACTATCAAAAAATAGAACAGGACGCCTGACAACATCTTAGTGCCTGGCCCACTCTAAATACCAAACTAGGCACATAATGTTCTATCAGGCACATAATATACAACATCCTATAGTTCTCCGACCCGTGAAACATGAGCAACAATAGTTTTTTATGTACTGATTGTCCTCGTCAATGTATGTAATGTAGCAATGGTAGATTCTTGATGATGAGTGTCTACTCTTTACGTGCATTCTTAAGACATATCATTAAGGGGCCTGTTATATTGTTGGATAGCAAATGACCCACTCTCGCGTACGTGTTTGCTGTAGTAACTCGGTGCGAGTTTTAACTGATAGGTTCCTACAGCGAACATAGTAAGCTCTTCTACTGTCAATACTGGAAATGCAGTAATATTTCATGCGCTACAATAATGTTTTCGAAAGCAACTCAGTTTTTATTCTTTTAGCGTCGACATAATCTGCCAAGTATTTATTAGGATTCAGTCGCTCTCTTGCTATATTTATAAAATCCTGTGCAACGGGACTGTTTAGTATTGACATGTAAAGCATTCGTCAACTCATGACGAAACATCTTAAAGTCACGTTTCAGGCTTCCATTTACTACCTCTACAGGCCACCGACAAATAGTGCACATTCTTGATTTATTTACCTGGATCGTGCTTAGTTGAGTAGATTCCCGTGTTTGAGATTCCGGTATAATGCCAACATACCCATGCGACTCTAATGTGGCCATGGAGTCACGAAACCCTCTGTCAAAGATAAAATATCGCCAGAATGTAACAACCAATGAAATGACACTTCCTGGACTTTGCTGCATAGTCTCTTCATGATAATGAAGACAAAGTAGTACTCGCATCCCGCCAGCCATAGGTCACGGTTTTTAGAGAGAGAAAAAAAAAATACTAAATTGACACACCTAGTGCCCTCTCTGTGACATTTCATTATCGTTTTCGTGCAGCCAATGGTTACGTCGCGCCCGAAGAAAAACTTATATTTTGTCGTTTTTTGGTGATAACTAAGGATAAAAATACCTAAAAAACGTAATCGTGAGTGTTCCGAAGATCAGTTAAAGAGGTAAATACTAAAATATGAAGACTTGCAAAAGTGCGGCAATCGCCGAGCCTGGTGAAATCGCCAAAAGAACATTTTACATCTGAATAAGAGTGCCTGGAGCTCACACAGTTACCTTTGGAACTCCCAAGTGTGGCTAACGAGGACAACATTCTTCCCGTTGCAATTAATACCGTCCTTAGTACCGTCTTGTGTCGAAGAAAAAGATGGTGAGTAAATGTTAGGTTAGATTTGTATTAAAAATTTTTGACACGTACTATTTAAGGGATTACCAATTGTGATAAATAATAGTCTAGCTAGGCTATTACCTCTTGAGACATGGGCATTGACTCCATAGAAACATATATTATGTTTTTTTTCCCCTTAACTCATGGGAGGTAGGTAACACTGCCTTTGGGTATTTACCTTCGTCCATTATCTCTGCTATTTAGTGGAAACGTGAATAACAATAAACTTATTTAAGTGTTTTTTCATTCACCAGATCTAAATATTCTAGGTTCTTTAGCCTTGGAACTCGGAATTTTATTCCCTTAAAATCTACTATTTAGTAGATAAAAATATTTAGCCTTGAAGCTTTGTAAAATAATTAAGTAACCTGAGTACTTGGACCTTCCTCATTTAGGTCTGCTATTTAGTAGAATAATTATGTTGGTTTTTTTATTGGTAATTTCAGAATCAGAACTTGATGCTGATATTCTAGAACTGCTAGGTGATGCACCACAAGAAAGCAGGTTTGGTCATCCTATGCACAAGGAACTAGCCACAAGATTGGCAGATATCATAAAGAATGGTCTATCAAAAGAAAAGCGAGCAGAATTAAAAAAGAAGTACCTGCCACCAGAGAACTTCAAGAGTGTTGAAGCCCCTAAACTTAACCTTGAGGCTCAAGCTGCTGTATCTGAAATGGCCTCTAAGAAGGACAAGGCTCAAGCAGCAAAACAAAACCAAATTGGATGGGTGCTTACTGCATTGGTATTAACTTTTGACAGGCCTCCTTGAGAAATGCAAATTTAATAAAAACACCCTAACTTTGACAAAAAATCTGACCAACCACGACGTTACGAAACTAGATACAAACATAATTTAATACTTCCTGCTTCGGTATTAAAATCACATAGCTCTGGCCCTACCATCATGGCTGTTAAAATATGTAACAAAATCCCAGACAATTTGAAGGCAGAAAAGAATGACCGGTATTTAAAAAAAAAACTAAATACATTTTTAATAAATAAATGTTATTATGATTTAGACGAATTTTTTAAGGATTGTTAATATATTAATATGAATTATGTAAAGGTGCTAATAAGACAAATTGGTCCGCTCATTCTCATTCTGCCATACCTTTTCAGGGTCATATGTGAAGCTTTGTAATTAAATTGTAAGATCCTTGTTACGAGTACATATATGATGCAATAAATATTGAATATGAATATAAATAAATAACCCCAACATTTGCCGGTTGGTGCCTTAATGAATTATTTAGATAGAACAAGTAACATATATCACTTATGGAGGATCCCAATAATCTACCTATCCACGGTTTTCCTTACTACCGATAGAAATTTGACATAACTTCCATACAAATAGTGTCAAATATCTAACTCTAGTAAGGTAAACCGGCGATAGAAAGATTATTGGGACCGGCCGTTAAAAAGCCGCACTAACTTGTGACATCACGGACGCGCCTAAATTTATTAAGTGCCCTGTAATTGCAAAAAGCTCGAAATTGGTCTATGATCTGGAAGACATGTCAGGCCGCAATATTGGAACGTGGCATGTGAAAGATTTGGTGAAAATAAGGTTTTCTCTAAGCGGATTTTCCCTAACCTAAAAAGGGGGGTATGTGGCGAAACGTTATATTACTAGCTTCGTTTTTTGAACATTTTTATCATCTATTTTAAAGAAGTAATATTTAATCTTTAAAGTACTTAAATCGAACAACTTAAACACTAAACAAAAATCCTTACAGATAACTTACTTAAACCGCATTAAATTGTACCTACCTACAACAACAAAAAAACAAGAGTGAAGCTGAACTATTTGCTTTGTTATTATTAACCGTTGTCGGAGAGACCGCATCGGGAGTTCGGAGCCTAACGCTCGGAAACTGTCGGCAGTCCGAACCAGAGTACTTCTGAGCACGGACGCACGACTTAATTCTTTAAAATAAATGTAAATTGTGACACCCTTCAATCATCTGTTAGAAAAAAATAATATTTCGAATCTGGCGATTATAACAGTATCGTGACGTCATTAAATATAATAAACTGGAAAAACCGTTTGGTTACTACTTCATTAGAGGCCGCTGTTGAGTATTTTTACAGTAGCTTGTACGATTTAATAGATTAATATATTCCTCACAAAATAATAAACCCTATTACTTCTTTTCCTCCCTGGTATACCAGCGCATTAAAAAAAGTACTGAAGGAAAAAGTGAAGTACCATAAAAAATTCCAAATATATGGCAATGCAGAGGATTATTACACATTTTCCTTACTACGTAAACGAGCTAAATTACTTAAAGGAATGTTATACAAATTATATTACAAAGTGTGAACTTTCTATAGAAAAAAGTCCTAAGCTTTTTTGGTCATATATTAAGGCTAACAAAAAATGTTCTAACAGCCTCCCTGCCTCTGTCACTTATGAAGGGCAGCTAGCAGAATCAGGGGAAGATGTTTGTCTCCTTTTTTCAAACTATTTTCAATCAATATTTAGTTCTCCTTCTAACATGCCCGGTGTGCAGTTTGATGCTCACCAGTCATGCACAAATAATATCAATACTATTAGTGACATAGAAATTAGTTCGAAAAATATTCATACATTATTGAAGTCCCTAGACTTAACAAAAAGTGCTGGACCAGATAAAATAACTTCATTATTTATAGTTAAATGCGCAGAGCCCTTGACAAAACCAATTACATTATTATATAATCGATCTGTTAAGGAGGGCATAGTTCCAAAAATATGGAAATCTGCCTTCATAACACCAGTACATAAAAATAGTAACAAGACTGATGTCAAAAATTATAGACCAATTTCCAAATTATGTATTTTTGCGAAAATATGTATTTGAAAGATTAATTTATAACCAGGTTTACAACTAGTTTCAACCTTTTTCATTCCTGAACAACATGGTTTCCTCAGACACAGATCTACAACATCCAATTTGCTATCATTCGTCGAGTATACAACCGCGAGTATGGACTCAGGAGGTCAAGTTGACTCTATATATACCGACTATAGCAAATGCTTTGATCGTACAGACCACGCTTTACTATTGCAAAAGATTCTATCTGCCGGAATACATGGTAACTTGTACAGGTGGTTCACTTCTTACATCGAAAACAGATCCCAGGCTGTTGTACTAAATGGTTACTCTTCTCCTTGGAGATGTGCACCCTCTGGAGTACCGCAGGGTTCCTTATTAGGACCATTGCTTTTTAACATTTTTATTAACGACATAAGCACTTGTTTCAAGCATACGCATTTTCTTCTTTATGCTGATGACATGAAGATTTTTAAGCAAATTCACAATCTAAATGACCGTCTTCTCTAACAAGACAAGCAAGCTAGCAAGACTTAAAAAGATTTGAAGTGTACTGTAAATTTAACAAGTTAGATCTAAATGTAACAAAATGTCACGCAATAACTTTTACCAGAAAAATCAACATTATTCAGTGTAAATATAAATTACTAGAACAAGAGCTTGAACTTGTACATGAAGTACGAGATTTAGGTGTAATCCTAGACTCAAAGTTAAAGTATGATAAACATATTGATTACATCGCTAAAAAAGCCAATAGGGCACTGGGTTTTATCAAAAGGTCATGTTCACAATTTACTAGAACCAAAATTATTAAAATACTAAATTGTTCATACGTGCGTAGCCTCCTCGAGTATAGTTCGCAAGTTTGGAACCCACAATACAATGTTTATATTGATGGGTTTGAAGAAATACAAAGCAAGCTTATGAAATATTTTCAATTTAAAAGCAAAACATATGACAGTAACTATGAAACCAGATGTAAAAGACACCACATTTTGCCCCTACATGTGAGACGGGACATAGCAGACGTTGTACTTCTGGCTAAGATAGCGCAATCTAAAGTGGATTCTCCCTATCTTCTCTCTAAGATTTGTGTGCGAGTACCTACACGTTTAATGAGGCGACCGATGTTTATACATATTCCAGATTATTCCTCTAACTACAGGCTTAACTCTTTTTTTATTAGATCTGCCAAGTATTTTAACCGACTGGATGACTGTTCAAACATTGACTTATTCAATTCTTCTCCACAAACATGTAACAAAATTATATCCGACAACTGGTTTGGTGCGATTCTAACAAACCTTGAAACTTTAAATATATAAATGTACTATAACTTTATACTATAGGTACTCAAATGTAAATTTAAATGTAAACGAACTTGTATCTTAGTTGCAATATGCGGAAACATAATAATGGTGTTTAGTGATTAATTTTTTATGTAATTTAGTAGTACTATCACTGTTTGTTTTCCTAAGAAAAAAAAATAAAGAAAAAAATACGTTGGTTCAAATTTTGAAATCAATAGTGTAAATTATTGCTGTTTTTCTCCAATACCTAATATATTGAATTGTGTAACCACGAATTGGGTGAGTGTTGCATTTCCATTTATGAATAGTTTAACGTCCGTTATATTGTGGTAAGTACATTCAAAGTCATAACAACATGTTATGATGCACAACGATAACACGAATCTCCTGGTTTCATGTGATTTTGCAATAAGACTATGTAGCATTTTGGACGTGCTTTTTACCATGAGTGTTGATTATAGTAATAAGTTAGTGGTTGAAGCTATTTATCATGTGAAAGCAAGGATTGCATATTGTATATTTATACCGGTTACCATAATAAACATAATTGTTAATTGTACACGTATTATTAATTATTTAAAGGCAAGGATGGCATCACTTACATATACCGGAAAAATACCGGTAATTATGTAATAAGCTACTTGTTGATGGCGTAATAATGTAGATTGACTTACGGCCGTTTTCAATAACCTATCTATCGCCGGTTTACCTTACTAGAGATAGATATTTGACACTGTTTGTATGGACGTTATGTCAAATTTCTATCGGTAGTAAGGAAAACTATGGATAGATAGAATATTGAAAACGGCCTTTAGTAATGAATTGGTACATCCTTTTCCGGTGTAGATATATCATGCAGGGTTCATATTATAACCTTATGTTACTTAGTTGTATCAACTTGTATTTATGCTCCATGTTTTTTGTATGACTGCCCCATCATTGACAACTATTAGTGCATAGCAATCATTTCGCATCCATTCTCGCAAGTGGTGATGTAGCAGTCATACTAAGATGAGGGCATGTTCTCTAATGCTCGATTACGGTGGTTCCAGGGTTCACCCTTACGGTATCAGTTGTTGCCTTCTACTGCTCCCTGCACCTACCTACAGGGGACCCCGCCTACGCAGCCGCATAGAAGCTTCCCCAAGTACCACCACCTCAGTTGCACTTCTTAACTACTAACAAGGCCAGTGGTTGTTTTTTAGGCTTTGTAATACTTTCGGTTGATGATCGGACGCCGACCCATCCTAATTGTAAACTACCTACAAATATATTTTGTGAAAATACTAGTTGTGCATTTTAACTGGCTCTAGCAAATTACAGGTTGCTTACTACTTAGTAAACAACTGGGACCGTCGCAACCTAAATATTTTTGTGGTACATAACAATAAATATGTAGTTATGGTTCCCCCTGACCCTTATGTATTAGACTAAGGGGGCTGATTCAGCAAAGGTAGGCTTTTTCAGCTCATGCACTCAGCTTTATGCTGACATGTTAATTGTAATAAGGTAGCGTTAATAATAGATTAATTTTAGTAATAAACTAGCCTCCAAATCGGCAACAAGTGTTATTTCTCTTTAAAATTTTAATTTAGTTTTTAATAACTTATATCAGTTCGCCCAAAACTTGACTGGCGCAGCCGGAGCGGATTTTTCTCGCTACTTTCAGTTTTTTCCTGCAACTTCTAGCTTCCAAATTAGCTAGAAAAGTGCCTACGAAAATACGCGAATAGAGTCAAATCCGACGAACCAAATAAATTTGTCATCGGGTTGCTGATTGAGGGCTGAGTATGGGTGCGGTCGGTTGGTAAGTAAAACTTTTCGCCATCCTGCCTATCTCCTGTACTTTTATATTATTTTGAGATTAGACTTTTCCCATTATAATGTGTCTGGTTTGCATAGTATATAACTTTACGAAGCGCCTTATCAGTTAAGCTGCAGAGTAAAGAAAAAAAAATCGGGCGGTAGGTGCGCGAAAAACGCGCGTTAAAATTTGTAACCTATATTTAATTCCTTTTAAATAGTATTAGTAAGTTTCAAGCAACAATTTTATGCTAAATTAAAGCTTGACCTTACCTGCCGGTTAGTGCTATTCCTGAACTACACTTCACTGTATTACGGTACTTAGTACTGTATTACACTTCACCATCTTTATCACTGACACTACACTATGGAAGAAATTAAGGACTCAGTGGCTCAAATGCAACGGCTGTTTATGCAACAAATGGGAGACTTCCAGGCTGAATTGCATAAGAGCTCCATTCCAGCCACCACATCAACCTTGGCTGCTGATTTTGCGTCATTTAGGACTTTTGTAATCGCAGCACTACATCCCTGCAAAAGCAACTCGAAGTTGTTACTCGCAGCCACGACAACATGGAGATGCAGAGTCGGGAGAAAATATTACTCTTTCATGGTGTGCATAAGATGAAATCTGAAGACATTTCTGCGATACTGGTGAAGACTGTTATTGAGAAACTGAAGGTGGCTGATTTCTCTGTAAGTAGTATAAGCCGTTGCCATAGAATGGGTCGTGCAGCAACTCCGGACAAAACTCGACCAATCTTGGTTAAAATACGGGATTATTCCTTGCGCAATAAAGTTTGGAGTGCTAAGGCTAACCTCAAAGCTACGGGCGTAACTCTGACAGAATTTTTGACTAAATCACGTCATAATATTTTTATGACTGCACGTCAAAAATTCGGCATTGCAAGGACGTGAACCAGGGACGGTACTGTATTTTTTTTGGGTCATGATGGAACCCGCCATCGAGTGACCTGCCGCTCGGAATTAGACAACATTGTCGAGCCCACTGTGAGTAAGCAGGCCGCAGCCGTTAAGGACGTCACGGTCACAGGTACGAAGAGCAAGCGGACTACTGCAGTTAGCAGAAAGTAGTACTTATACTTATACCTGTTTGAAGGGAGAACTCCAGAGGCGTGGATTAGAAGTGTGGTCGTCCTGTTCTTCAAAAAAGGAGATAAGACCCTGCTGAAGAACTATTGACCCATATCCCTTCTAAGCCACGTCTATAAGCTGTTTTCAAGAGTGATCACGAACCGTCTTGCGCGTAGACTCGACGAATTCCAACCACCGGAACAGGCTGGGTTTCGGAGCGGATACGGCACTGTAGTGTTCACAGGCCGATGGTAAGTACTTACGAGGCCAACACCGCTTCTAGGTGGGTACGTAGTCACAGGCTCGACAACAGACGATGTGTACAAGCGGCACGCCTACACTCGCCCACGGCTCTCGTAACACTGGCCGTGCCGCCTTACCCACTCGCTTGCCCGAGACTGTGTATGTATTAGGTTATGTCCAACACACAAACACTACATCTCTATCTAATGAAATTATTTTATTGGAAACCAGTAGGCACAATAATTATTTTGGTAGACATACAATGGTCGTAGAACTAAGTATTCAAATCACTTTGTTCTTCCTGCTGATCCAGAGTTTAATTTCTTTTCATAGCTTTCCACTTTCATGACATTTCTTTTACTCTTTGCTCTGTTTCTTCATTCCTTAACATGACCTCACCAACGTGAGATTTTTCTACAACATATGGAGTAGGGTTGAAGTTAGCGGTGAGTTTGTTACCCTCTTCCATCCCTTTGACATAGACTTTGTCCCCTCCAATCAAAGTATTTTCTTGGGCTCTCCTCTTCCTATCTCTATATTCTTTTCCTTTCTCCTTTTCCTGTTTATCTTTGTCTCTATAACCTCAGAGTCATCTTCTTGATTGCTTCCGTCTAAATCATGTGTTGTTGGAATTTTATTCCTGTCTTTTAAAGAAAAGTTCTGCTGGTGTTTTCCCTGTCACAGAGTGTGGTGTCGAGTTGTACATAATTAAGTATTCCCACAGACTCTCCTTTAAATCTTTTTTTTCTAATTGGCTTATTTTAAGCCTTTGCAGTATGTCCCGTGTTTGTCCTTCTACTTCGCCGTTTTACTGTGACAAATATGGTGCAAAGTTATACTGCACTCCTGACAAAAATTCTTAAACTCTTCATAAATTCGCTAATAAACTGCCGTCCAAACTCACAGGACTTGCGTCTGCGATTACTTGGGTTTTCTCTTCCACATCGTTGTAACCCAAAGCGTGTATTTTTGTGAGTGCCTCTTTTAACATTCTAAAAGCCTTCCCTTGATCAGTGGCCCAGTATTCTGAAATACCAGCATTTTTCCCTATCTTCTTCCGTAAAAGAAGTTTCAAAGGTACCGTGATTGTTGGTAGGTTTGGTATCCATTTGTTTATTTAGTAAGCTAGTCCCAGGAGATTTTTAAGTTCTTTGACTGTTTTTGGTTCTCTAAAATCCGCCATACTTTCGATGTATTTGTTCAATGGCCTCACTCCACCTGGCTTCAACTCCTGTCTTAGAAAGTTTACCTGTTGAACTTTGTAGATACATTTCGCTTCATTTAGCAGATCGTTATTTTCCTTCAATACTCCGAGAACTACTTTCAATCGGGCATCATGCTCCTTCTCATTGCTTCCAAATACCAGGATGCTATGAAGTTAATAGAGCCTTCACATTAGATAAGCATTCTTTCCATTATTTTTTGGACTTACTCTGGTGCCGAATAGATACAAACATTAACCATTAGTATCGGTACGTCTGGTGAAACCCACTGTGAAAATTCTCGCACCTCTTCTATGATGTCGCTGTTCAACAGTTCTTTAATTTCGTGTTCTATTTTCTCTACAATTGGAATCGGTATACGGCCATCAATTAGAATTTCGATCAACTCGCCTTAGAACTTCGGGAAACCTGATTCTCAATTTGATCAATCTCAATTCCCAGTTTTAAAACACCCAATCG
This sequence comes from Selenia dentaria, assembly GCA_917880725.1. Classification (NCBI taxonomy): domain Eukaryota; kingdom Metazoa; phylum Arthropoda; class Insecta; order Lepidoptera; family Geometridae; genus Selenia; species Selenia dentaria. Next base: position 11,371,326 of record OU862877.1, on the reverse strand, counting down.
TAACGCCGTATGTTTACCCAACAAGTATCTTGATTCTCTCGTTATCACATAGACTGTTGTACGTTCCGATCGGTCGTTTGCTCTAATGTCAATTTCAAATGAGCCCTTGACATGTAACGGTGTTGTGCTTCCGTATGCTACAAGTGTCTTGTCTGGTTTATTAACCTGATTGAAACATAAAATCTTCTGATTTTTCAATGTGCATGTTTTGTCTGTTATTAGGGTTATGTTTACAGCCTGAGTCAATTAATATATTCATCTTGATGCCTCCCACGTCACATTAGTCCATAGTCGCATCATTATTTATGTTAAATACAAAGCTTCTTCGCACTCTTGCAGTACTGTCAAAAATTGCCTATGTTTCCGCAAAGGTGACATTTCTTTCCCCTAGCAGGACAACTGACGTCGCATAATTCGTGTTTTGCATTTCCACACCTATAACAACCCTTCATTTCTTGAGATTCAATAGTTCCAGGTTTAGCTAGTTTATTTTCGCCTCCTTTGTGTGCGATAGCATTAATCTCTGATTTTTACTTTTACCTTCGTACTCTTCCAATTGATGACCTACACTTTCTAAAGTGTTTGCTTAAATGATAATTTTATAAAGAGCAATGTCGTCATCTATGGTCCAAATCTTTTTTTCGTAAATCGGTGGAGTAACATTTTTCCGTTATCTGATCCACTAAATTTTCATTTAGCTTATTGAATCCGCATTTTGTTTCCTTAGCCTGACCAGAAACTTTTCAAATTTTTCGCCCTCTTCTTGTTTAATGAGACGGAAGAGGTGCCTTTTATAATCTTTACTTTATTTAGGGGTAAAATATTCGCCAAGTTTTTCTACGGCTATTTGAAAGACATCTGTGCCCTCCCCAGATTCTACATGTGCTCCAGGTAGGTTGTAAAATACCTCCTATAGATCTTGTCCTCCTAATAGAAGCAATGTAGCTCTTTTTTTATTGGTCATTTTATGTCAGTCGTTTCCAGGTAAAGGTTTAGGCGTTTCCACTTTTCCCATCTATGCCCTACTGAGGCTCCGTCGCCTTCTAGGTCTAGTTTGTCTATAGGTGGCAGCGTCGTATGGTTTGCCATGATCTACGATCAATGAATACCCTATGTCCCTAAGAACCGTTTCCAATTTAATGGGGGTGGTTATACCAATCTCCAATTTAATGGAGGTATTTTATACAAATTCCCAATCAAATGGAGGTACTAAAAGTACCAGTGTTCCCAGTTAAGTGGGTACCTTAACAATTTTTCTCAATTTAATGAAGGTATATCAATGCACCAATCTTCCCAGTTTAGTGGGTAGCACAATATTTTTTTCTCAATTTAATGAAGGTATATCAATGCACCAATCTTCCCAGTTTAGTGGGTAGCACAATATTTTTTTCTCAATTTAATGAAGGTATATCAGTGCACCAATCTTCCCAGTTTAGTGGGTAGCACAACAATTTTTTCTCAATTTAATGAAGGTATATCATCGCACCAATCTTCCCAGTTTAGTGGGTAGCAAAAGATTTTTTTCTCAATTTAATGAAGGTATATCAATGCACCAATCTTCCCAGTTTAGTGGGTAGTTGGGTACCAGTTGCCTTAACTTTAGCAACCTATTCCTATTTAGGCCAAAGTTACTATTTATATATTCATTCAATAAATTAGCAAATATATTTTTTTATAAGGTGAGTAGGTACCTATCACCGTGTGTAGGTACTTGTTGGTTATTTATTTTTTTCCTCTCATTCAGGTATGAGCAATGAGATTAACTATAGACGTGTTACTCCTTGAATATGAAGTTTCAACATGGCAAATTTTATGCTATACCTACCTATAGCATAAAATTGTACACAACTCGCACAACGATATTAACAAGGGCGCGTTCAGGGCCTCAGAGTGCGGTTGTTTAGTTGTTTTCTAACTCGCTCTGAGGTACGGAACGGCCACGTTTATTTTCTAACCTCAAACAGAGTGACAAATTTGACATTGACAGATCACTTGATCCTTACCTAATTTTCTTTGGGCACAGAGAAGAAGGAGTTTCTTGTGGTCTGATTGGTCAAAGTTATGCGGTTCAGATGCGGGTTGCAACCGTTTACCGATCGATTTTGATGGTTAAAAAGTTGCAACGCTTCGAGGTACAGACCGCTCGAGTTGAGAACAACCGAGTGCTTTACCCTGAGGTTCGTAACGGCGTTAGTTCAAAAGTTGCACTCCGAGTGCGCTCTAACCAAGGTTCTGAACGCGTCTCTACACTGACAAGATTAAAAGAACACGAAGATATATTAATCCTAGTTGTCAGAAAGGGATCAACATATTATTAACAACGTTCGCCTGTGGCCGACCATTCGACCGCCAATGACAGCCTCGTTCACTCTGTCGGTCGCTACTGGTCTCGTTCGCGTGGGTGGCGAAGCGGCAACGTCGCAGGAGTTAATTTAGATTAAAATACCATTTTTGATAGATAAAATAGAAAAACAATGCTTACCAATGAAAAGATAAATCACTCTTGTTTTCTACACTAGTCCCAGTATATGTTCTGCAGTTTTTGAACACACAAGAAGACATTCTTTCCTAAGTGTTGAACACGCGCTGCGGCGCGGCGCCGCCAGACAAGCCGGAACCAAGTTGACCCAAGACAACTAGCTGGTGTTTATGTCGCCAAACCGAGCGCTGTAAGACGTATCTACCTCCGTTTATATATAACATCATTGGGTATGAGCTATAATCAACTTGAGATAAATGTGCTAAGCTTTTTTAACTCCGTTAACCTGGTGAACGTGGGTGTACCCACCTACCCATTACTATACTATTATTGTCATACCTATAGATGCAGCATTTACATTAATGGTTTTAGTTTAATATAGAAGTCAATGTAAATAACAAAATAAGTGTTTGTCTGTGTACCTGCGTATGATTCTATAACGAAAAAGTAAAATCATTATTGCCTCGAATTGTCCATAGGGCCGTAAATACTTTAGTATCTATCCATTTAATTAATAGGTCTACTTACAGCTAACACAAATGCAACCAAATGTGCAACCAAGTTTTCATAAAATTTATGGATATAGGTACGTAACAAACGGGTAGGCAGGTAGAAACTCATAATGGAGGCTTGCGTTTCGTCGCGCCAGGCGCCAGCGCCTGCGCCGCCCCACCGCCAGTGAGTCTAGATTCGATCGAAGCTTCTAGTTCTCACCGAAATAGCTAAATACTTTGCAATATACCTACATGTTCATTCCCAGCAAAACGTTTTAACCTATTCATTTTTTTTTCACTGACCTTTTATCCTGTCGCCACATGTAGTGTTCACAGGCCGATGGTAAGTACTTACGAGGCCAACACCGCTTCTAGGTGGGTACGTAGTCACAGGCTCGACAACAGACGATGTGTACAAGCGGCACGCCTACACTCGCCCACGGCTCTCGTAACACTGGCCGTGCCGCCTTACCCACTCGCTTGCCCGAGACTGTGTATGTATTAGGTTATGTCCAACACACAAACACTACAGGCACCATAGACCACATTCACACAGTGCGGCAGATTATACAGAAGACCGAAGAGTATAATCAGCCCCTGTGTCTAGCATTCGTGGACTATGAGTAGGCCTTTGACTCGGTTGAAATCTGGTCTGTTCTGGAGTCCCTGCAGCGTAGCCAGATAGATTGGCGATACATCCAAGTGATGAGATGTCTTTACGAAACCGCCACCATGTCCGTCCAAGTACAGAATCAGCAAACAAGTCCCATACCGTTGCATCGAGGAGTGAGACAAGGGGACGTTATTTCCCCGAAATTGTTTTCAAATGCAATGGAGGATATGTTCAAGACGCTGAACTGGAAAGGACGTGGCATCAATATCAACGGCGAATACATCTCTCACTTGCGATTTGCTGACGATATCGTCATCGTGGCAGAGACGCTGCAGGACCTGCAACAGATGCTGAATGACCTGGCTGACTCTTCTATACACATCGGCCTACGGATTAACTTGGACAAAACCATTTTTTTTTTTGTCCCGGGGAAATCCTTTATGGATACCACCCACCACGGGGAGGGAGGTGGTTATGTGGGAGTCCGTATACTCACCAAAACCCCGGGGTGTTCCGTCACTGCCGCCCTCGGCGGGAACGCGGGACAGATTTTCCACACGACCGCGAACCCGCCGTGGCTGTCCGTTGCCGGACCCTTCTCTTCGCGGCACGCCAGAACACATGGCGCGCTGCAACTGCCTCGGAGACCAAACTCGCCAACAATGGGTGCCAGACTTCCCCGTGTCTGGTCGCCCGTGGTCTCCCTGCGGTGGGTCGGATACGTAGCCCCACCGCCTGCTACGTCAGCCACAAGGGATAGCCCCCCCGCGACCCCACCTCCTCGAGTCTGCGCCGAGCGCCCGGACCCCACCTCCTCGAGCCTGCCCCAAAGTGCCCGGGCCCCCCTCCTCGAGCCTGCGCCAAAGCGCCCGGGCCCCACCTCCTCGAGCCTGCGCCAAAGCGCCCGGGCCCCACCTCCTCGAGCCTGTGCCAAAGCGCCCGGGCCCCACCTCCTCGAGTCTGCGCCAAAGCGTCCGGACCCAGCCACTCCTATGTGGACTTGGCGGCCAAAGCCCATAGGAGCGGCCCCCCTGAGCCGGCCAGCGCACCCCAACGCCGGCGCGGCCCCTGGGTTCCTCTTGGCTTCACCGTGGTGTACCTAGCCACGGTTACTGAGCCCCCCCGCCACGTCAATGCGAGAACCCTTCGGGGGGGAACTTGGACAAAACCAAGGTCATTTCCACGAACATGTTCTACCGATACCGATTGCGATACACGGCGCCGTTCTCGAAGTTGTTCAAAAATATGTGTACCTCGGGCAGACATTGCAGTTGGGAAAAAACAACTTTGAGAACGAGGTGAATAGAAGAATTCGGCTGGGCTGGGTAGCGTTTGGGAAGCTACGTCGAGTCCTTACTTCGCCGATTCCACAGTGCCTGAAGACGAAAATCTTCAATCAGTGCGTCCTACCCGTCATGACATACAGAGCCGAAACGTGGACACTGACGGATCGAATGGTCCACAAGCTCAAAGTCGCTCAGCGGCCTATGGAAAGGGCTATGCTCGGTGTTTCTCCGAGGGATTGCATCAGAAATGAAGTGATCCGTCAGAGAACCAAGGTCATCGACATAGCCCACCGGATCAGCAAGCTGAAGTGGCAGTGGGCTGGCCATATTAGCCGTAGAACTGACAACCGTTGGGGTAAACGAGTTCTTGAGTGGAGACCGCGTCTCGGCAAACGTAGTGTAGGACGTCCTGAGGCACGGTGGAGTGACGATCTGCGCAAGACGGCTGGCAAAAACTGGATGCGAGAAGCCCAAGATAGACCTAAGTGGCGTGCAATTGGAGAGGCCTATGTCCAGCAGTAGACTGCTACAGGCTGATGATGATGAGTACTTATCATCTTAATCAGGGAACAGAATCTTACTTTGCTTCCGTATTACCTACTTTTGCTTTTCTCATTAGTTTATGTGATAGCACAAACATGTGTTTTATGTATGTAGGCACTCATATTGTTAGAAACTTTCAACTAGGTACCTACTTGTAGTTTACATTAATTTGTCTTGATAGCAGTGATTGGATACTACCTACCTAACCTACTCTTACGTTGTATTGTATTCTCTTTGTAACCTACCATTTAGTTAAACTAATTTATTTTTATAGTTGATAGACGTTGTTTATGTGTAATAACCTTGAATATAGTCTGATTTATCTATGGTAAAAACTACAAACAACGTACCTACTTAGGGTGCACAGACTAACAGATGCTAACGCATCTAGGGTGTAATAACGTAGGTAGCACACAGAGTAGTAAAAGACGTAGCGTACCTACAATCCACAGAGCACACAAAGAAAATCATATAATAGTTATTGTTCGAACTAGAGATAACGTAAAGGGTAAAATAAAACACCTTGTATACGTATCTTGAGCTGGTTATATTTGAATTTCCCACCAATATGTATTGCAATGTCTTGTAACCAAACGCTTGCGTGTGTTAACTTTTCTACTGGCGCCGTCTATTGTCAAGTTTAAACATTAGCAATAGATGGCGTTAGTTTGTACATAGTTTGGCTCGAACATACCGCCCACCAAGGACATTATTGAAGCTTGAAAACCGGCCTCACTGCTCTGTTCACAACATTCTGTCTTGACTTTTTTATGTTGTCTGAGTATTGAAGAATGTCATTTAAAATATAACCGAGGTGTGCCACACATCGTGGTCAGAGTTATTTCCATAAAATAGAATTAGTGGTTGGTTTTGAAGTAAAATCAAATCCTATTTAATGAGCCTTCTGTAGATATATGAACTTATCAAAACGCTAGTATACTTAAAAAGAAATATTGTTACACAAACTGTTTACATAGAGCTTCCAGAACAGTTTGATATATAATCATTGATTAACCGGAAGAATACACAATTTATAAGTTGGTCGTTTCAAAATAGACGATTTGGTGCGCAATGTGACTAACCGAGTTATTTGATCGGATCCATGATGCTTTTCAATAACATGGTCGTGTTATTGAAAAGCAGCCATTGACCTGTGGGGAGATCATTTTCTTTTATCAAAACAATGTCTCCTATTTTCGGCTCTGGAGTTTGTCGCGACCATTTATACCGGTGCATTAACATTACCAAATACTCTTCAGACTAACGTTTCCAAAATGTTTGCAGTGTCTTCTGTATAAGCTGCCATCCCGACAATAGATTCAAATTACTTGAACAATAATTCATGTCAGGTGCGTTTACCAATGGTTCGCCTACTAAAAAGTGAGCAGGGGTTAACGGCAGATGTTCATTAGGATCTGCACTATTTACGATAGTCATAGGTCTGGAGTTCAGGCAGGCCTCGACTTGAGCAAGAAGAGTACTCATCTCTTCGTAAGTAAGAGTCAATTCTCCGATTGCCCTTTTAAGGTGAATCTTAGTGGCCTTTATTCCAGCTTCCCAGACGCCTCCGAAGTTTGGCGCTCGAGGCGGGATGAAGTGCCACTCTGTTCCATTTGACTCAAGATGTTCAGCGATTTCTGGTTGAATGGAACTCAATTCCCGCAATTCCTTGGCAGCTCCAACGAATTTGGTTCCATTATCAGACCACAGTTTAGTGCATTTACCACGTCGAGCAACAAATCTCCTAAAGCTGCTAAAAAGGCTTGGCTCGTCATGTCGCTCACCACTTCTAAGTGTACAGCTCTATTGGACATGCATATAAAAAGGCATATAAAGCCCTTGTATGATCGTTGGCCACGTCCTTTAGTGGTCCTAATATTAATTGGGCCTGCATAGTCTACGCCACTATTAATAAATGGCCGAGCTGGGGTACATCTTACAGATGGCAATGATCCCATAAACTGATTATGTGTTGAAGCGCTGTTTTTGATGCACGTAACACATTTGTGGATGTGTTGTTTAACTAAACGTTTCGCTCCAATTATCCAATATGCTGTCCTTAAGTAATTTAGCATTAGCTGTTGTCCACCATGCAACGTCCTTTCATGAGCTTCAGCCACTAACAGTTTAGTTAATGGTGAGTCATAGGGCAACAATATGGGTGTCTTGGTTTTGTCTTCTAAATCAGAGTACTTCAAACGACCTGTTATCCTCATTATACCTTTATCATCTAAATAAGGGCATAATATTTTTAACTTGCTTCCTTTTCTCGTACCGGATCGTCCTTGTTTTAAGTCCTTGTACTCTTCTGTAAATTCATCTCTTTGTACTATACTTATGCAACATTGCAAAGCTTCATCTATTTCAACCTTGCATAGGTATGGAGACCTTCGAGTTGTCTTCTTTAACCACCTTCTACAATATGCGATGACTCTCAATAGCTTCTGAAGCGATGAATATCTCAGGAACAAGGTATTGTCCGACACTTCTCCCAAGTAAGTTCGTATATATGCTTCTTTGTTGGTGCGTTAGTCATTCGATCTATTGTATATCACCTTTCGTGCTCTCAAAAAACTGGGCCCTGAAAACCACAACTTGTTTCGGCTAATAAGGCGGTGACACACCTCTCGAAGAACAATCCGCGGGGTTTTGCCTACTTGCGACATGACACCACTGAGATGGTTCTAGAGTAATTAGAATCTCGGATACCCGATTGCCAACGAACGTTTTCCAGCGGCTCGGATGACTGTTTAGCCAAGCCAAAACAATTGTGGAATCTGTCCAAGCATGCACCTTGTCTTTCGGAATCTTTAAAACATCTGCCGTTTCAGCTAACAATCGTGTCAACAAGACTGCACCGCACAATTCCAATCGAGGGATGCTAACCTGTTTAACAGGTGCTACTCTCGTTTTTGCTGCCACAAGAGATGTTTTGACATTGTTCGTGCTATCCATGATACGAATTTAGTGCGTTGATACATGTTGGCATTCCTTTACTAGTACTTGGCGATACCTTTACCAGTACTTGGCGATACATTTATACAATGTCGGCGACCAAAGCAATTGGATAGGTTCTCCAATGCAACACGATGTGCCGCAGATCAGCTTGTAAAGTTGGTCCAACCATTAGCGCATCGTTTAAGGATACTTCCATCCTGTTTGGTTCTGATGCGTTGAAGACGACTCTAACTCGCGTTGTGGCCTTGTCCTCTCTCACGACTGCATGATGTGGTAAGTAGACAGCTTCTTGTTTCTAAGTGTCTCTGTCGCTGACGGGTCTCATGTGTCTTAATTGTAAGTATTCATTTAGAACATCTTTATAAACTTTCTGGAGATCGGAATCCTTGCCTAATCTTCTCTCTAATGCAAATAATCGTTTCACCGATATACCTCTGGAGTCACCATTTTTGCAGAGTGGGATTTCATCGCGAAATGGTAAATTCACTTTATATCGTCTTTCACTTGTTCTTTGAGTAGTAGTCTCATAAATTTTTTCACACTTTTGTTCTTCTTCACTTAACATTTTCTTCGCACTATAGAATGTACACTCTTCTACTTCCCAAAACTTTTTCAAGTATTCATTTTCATCGACTTTTGCATGCATAACTCGTACTCTCATTGAAGCATCACTTATTTTGCATTGTCCTTTGTTTATTGCTCCTGAAAGCACCCATCCTAACGTAGTGCTCTATGCAATAAGTGATCCATTAGTACACTTCTTGATTCCTTCTTTCATGATGGTGCCGTAAACATCAGCACCTAACAGGATATCCATTTTGTTAGGCACACTGTACTGTGGGTCTGCCAACTGCAGATGATCTAATTCCATCCAATCTATTACATCTATTTTCTCTTCCGGAAGGTACGCCGTGATCTTGTTTAAAACGTAAGCGTCTATTTGCATCTTGAAATTTGGATCAACACGTGACTGAACTTGGACTTGAACTTTGTATCGAGCTCGCATTGTTTTATCATTCGACAGACCAGAATAATTCCAATGGCTGGTATCTTCTTAAGACGAAGATGCTGAACTATGGCTTCGGTAATAAAACAAGCCTGCGACCCCTGATCTAACAACGCACGTACTAGCAAAGGCATGCCATTTTTAGCTTCCGCATTGATTAGTGCCGTTGCTAATAATACATGTTTCGGTTTGGTAACCTGACCTGTAGAGAGACAGGCAACTATCGGTTCAAGTTCTGACTCCTGACTTTTATTACTTCCAATCTGCTGATTGGAACTAGCACTTTTTGCTGGTTATCCTGCTCATTGCTAGGATGAAGCATAGTATGATGCTTTTTGTGACATATTCTACAAGTTGCTGACTACTTGCAATCATAAGAAATATGACTGCTTCCGAGACAATTAAAACATAATATATTATTATTCGCTACGAACTCTCGCCTGTGACTGATAGATTGCTCAGCAAACTTTTTGCAAAAACATATTTTGTGAGTTGCCGAACAATACTCGCACGAGATCTTCGAAGATTTGGTAGCAAGCAAAACCTTTGCATTTTGAAACTGAGTGTTGGGGGTGTATTTGCGTGGTTCAATAAACTCCAAAGCTCTAAAGCGTTTTTCAATGAAGATTTTAAATTGATCAATGGTTGGTAAGCCGTCATCTCCTGAAATATACAACTCCCACTGTTTACGGGTTTCCGAATCTAACTTGTCAGTAACGACATGGATTACTATTATGTCCCAGGTACTCACATTGATGCCTACATTTTTCAGTGCGTTTAAACAATCTAGAGTAGTATCTAACAATTCTTTTAAACCGGATGCAGATTCAGAATTCATACGTCGTTGGCCAAACAGTCGTTTCAAAATTCAATTGGATAAATATTTTTTATTGTCATACCTTTTTTCTAATAAAGACCAACATTCATTATAATTAGCTTCAGTCACTGGTGTATGTCTAATCAGCTGAGCAGCCTCACCACTGAGATGACTCTTCAGGTTATGTAGTATCTGTACATTGTCAATAGATTCATTTCTATGCACTAATGATATAAATAAATCTCGGAACGATGTCCACTCTGAATATTTGCCCGAAAAGGTAGGTATTGAAATTCTGGGTAACTTTACTACTGACTGTTTATCGGCTGATGACGTCGAAGGGTTATGCTGCGGTTCCTCAGAATTAGAAGACAACTTATTTTTTACAGTCTTTAACAAACATTAATAAGTAACATAAGTATCTTCAGTCTTATCATAAACGTCTGAATTTACATAACTCGACAATTTTATTTCTTCCGATTTATTACTTTCATACAGCTTTTTATGATTTTCAAGAAATGATTGCCAGTTGCTCTCCAACAATTCCAATTTTGTCTCTACATATTCAACTGTTATTCGTTCATTAGGACTTTTTTATAATTGCTGCAACAGGAGTACGCGGCACTTGCTGTAGTGCCGCGTACTCCTGTTGCAGCAATTCACTGCGAGTACGGGGGTTACCGTAGACCAAAAATTATCTACCTGACCTAATTTCCGAACTATGTTTGAACATTCGGATCGTAAGGACCATGTTCGAACTAGAGATAACGCAAAGGGTAAAATAAAACACCTTGTATACGTATTTTGAGCTGGTTATATTTGAATTTCCCACCAATATGTATTGCAATGTCATGTAACCAAACGCTTGCGTGTGTTAACTTTTCTACTGGCGCCATCTATTGTCGAGTTTATACATAAGCAATAGATGGCGTTAGTTTGTACATAGTTTGGCTAGAACAGTTAACTTTGTTATATTTTTATTGCCATGTATATGGACTCATATGGTTAGCAAATTTGCTATTCAAGTGATATCGTTGTATATTATTTCACGTCACGGTTTCTACGATAATGTTCCGTGTTATGCTATGTTGCATACAATAGTTAAATACAAATTGGCTTACTGGCGTATTAGTTTAGTATATTCAGTTTCTATTTTAATTTGTTGTATTGATTTTGTATATTTACTTTTTATTGTAAATGCACAACTGGCGGGTGGGGAGAGAATTTATTTTTGCATAATTTAATATTCAAAGTTGCTGTTAAATATAATTAATAATTATTATATACCTATAAATATCTATATATATATAAACATATTTTGTATATTTTTAAACATAAATTTTTATATATACCTATTAAGTAAATTATTTAATGTTAAACATATTTAACAATAGCGATGACGATAGCAGCGATTTCCTGTCACTTTCTTCTTCTGACAGTCTTAGTAGTGACAGTTTTTATAGTATAACATCACTTTCTGATTCCCTTGAGAGCGAGTTTCTTGATGTACCCAAAAATCTGAATTGTATTCATATAAATGCGCAGAGTATTCCGGCGCATTACTCAGATTTGCTGGCAACCTTCGATAACAAAAACATTCATGCTATAGTAATCTCAGAAACCTGGCTTAAGCCTAGCCTCCCTTCCATATGTTATCCTCTACCTGGTTTTCGTTTAATCCGAAATGACCGTACTGGTAGCGTAGGTGGCGGTGTGGCAATTTATTTACGTGCTCATATTCCTATCTCTATAGTTAGTATGTCACCACAGCCACCACCAGAAAATGCCGGAGAGCATCTGTTCATTGAAATAGTTTTATCCCACAATAAAGTGCTTCTTGGAGTCTACTATAGCCCATCTTTAAGTATCAATTATTTTTCTTCTTTCGAGAAACTTTTAGTTGATTTGGTGCCCTCTTATGAGCACACCATTATTATGGGGGATTTTAACTCTTGTCTCCTAAAAAAAGATGCTCGATCCTCTTTGCTAGAGTCTATAATTTCTTCATGCAACATTTATATTCTTCCTATTACAGCTACTCATCACTCTCCAAATTTCACTCCCTCCCTTCTAGACTTTATGTTCGTGTCATCCTCCCAACACGTTGCTAAGTACGGCCAATATTCCGCTGATGCTTTTTCTTACCGCGATCTAATTTTTCTTTCTTACAAAATCCGCCATCCAAAAGCGAAACCCAAAATTATCCTTCAGCGTAACTTTAGTGGCATTAATAAGGAACGATTTTGTCAAGATGCGCAGAATATAGATTGGAGTCCTCTCACCAATGCTAAGCTGGTAGACGACCAAATTTCCATTTTTAATTCTAAAATCATTCAACTTTATGATGTGCATGCTCCCTTAAGGCCTATTAAAATAAAACACCTTCCTGCACCATGGTTAACGACAGATCTTAAAAAACTGATGCATAAAAAAGTAACTGCTAAGAACAAGTATAAACATCATGCCAATGATAATAATAAGGTAAAGTATAGACGTGCACGTAATAAATGTAACACAGCACTTAGAGATGCTCAGCGTCGCTATGTTCATCAATCTGTGGAAAATGCAGACCCAGCTAAAATTTGGAAATTTCTGCGGTCACTAGAAGTTGGTAAATCTCATCTTAATGGTACTCCCAATGATTTAGATATTGATTCACTTGACAAACATTTCTCTTCTTCGTCTCACATTGATGATTCGACAAAAATAACAACATTGTTTTATCTTTCTTCAGTTACAACTCCTGACTGCCATCCTTTTATTTTTAATCAAATATCTGTTATCTGATTGTGATGTTAATAAGAGTATATTGTCGATAACGTCCAGTGCAGTGGGAAGTGACGGTATTAGTCGAAACAGGTTGATTCCCATCGTAAACACGAACACCCCCATGCTATGTCATATTTTTAACACTTGTATATCAGACAGTGTGTATCCTTCTCTGTGGAAGGAAGCCCAAGTTATCCCTTTACCTAAAAAACGCAATTCTAATTATATTCTGATTATCGTCCAATTTCCATACTCCCTTTTCTATCTAAAGTCTTGGAACGCCTTATTCATAATCAACTTAGTAACTTTCTTTCCATGCATAACTTGTTAAATCCTTTTCAGTCTGGTTTCCGTTCCGGACACAGTACGGTTACTGCTCTCCTTAAAATTACGGAAGATATACGCTTTAGCATGGATAACGGTCATCTGACTGTTCTAACACTGTTAGATTTCAGCAATGCATTCAATACCGACTTCGACATTCTTCTCGCAATACTTCAGTCTCTTAACACATCTCCAACAGTGGTTGATTGGTTCCGCAGTTACTTAGGTGGTCGTCGGCAATGTGTGCGGTTCGAAGAATCTTTTTCGTCTTTGTGTGACACTTCAGCTGGAGTGCCTCAAGGTGGGGTGTTATCTCCTCTCTTGTTCGCAATATTTATTAATTCTATTTCCCTTTATATCACTTCGCCCTATAATTTATACGCCGATGATTTCCAGATTTATTCTCAAGCTCCACTAAGCGATCTCAGGGGTGCCATAGATGTTACCAACCACAATTTGAGCCAAATTGCGGAATGGAGTAAATCTTATGGGTTAAAGGTGAATCCTGTTAAAATACAAGTGATGGTTCTTGGCAGCCCTCGCATGATTTCCAAAGTAAATTAGTCCACATTACCTATGGTCATGTTTGATGGAGTGGCTATACCCTTTAGCAATAGTGTAAAAAATCTAGGTCTGATTCTAGACCAATCTCTAACATGGGGTCCCTAAGTTGAGGCTGCAAGTCGTAAGTTATTTGCTTCTGCGGGTTCCTTGAGAAGACTCCGTAATTTTTTACCAATAGCCACTAAAGTGTCGCTTGCGCAGTTTCTATTGCTCCCTGTCTTAGATTATGCCGATGCCTGCTATGTCGACCTCACAGAGAACCAGCTAAACAAACTAGAGCGTCTCCAGAACTTTTGTATCAGATTCATATTTGGTTTGCGCAAATATGATCACGTTTCACAATTTCGTACTAAGCTCAGGTGGCTTCCCATACGTCTTCGTCAGAATATTCATATTCTTTCTCTTTTGTACACTATTTTATTCAATCCTTCATCCCCGCACTATAACACATCCCCTAGAGGTTACAACACATCAAAGTACTGACTGACATCTGAACCTTACAAATAATACAACAGACGGACTAACGGACATACTATTGGAAGAAAACTTAAAAAAACTTAGGTTAGACCACACTAATAGTGAAGTACGTAGTAAAATTTATAATCTTTGTAAAGAATATCAAGACATATTCCATTGTGATAAGTTGCCATTGACTTTTACTAATCAGGTCAAACATAGAATTCGAACACGTAATGAAGACCCAATATATGTGAAACCTTACAGACAGGCCCCGACACAAGCCGACGAAATTAACAGACAGGTACATAAATTACTACAAGACAATGTTATACAGGAATCGCACTCCCCGTGACAAACCAATGCACCGGTGCATTTAGTACCCAAAAAGGTGGATGCATCTGGGGAAGTGAAATTTCGAATGGTAATCGACTAAAGACGACTTAATGACGTAACTGTTGACGACAAATATCCTCTACCTAATATAACAGATTTATTTGACAAATTGGGAAAAAGTGTCTACTTTAGCACCATCGATTGAACTAGTGGCTATCACCAAATAGAAGTAGAGAAGCAAGATAGACAGAAGACTGTCTTTAGTTCGCAAAATGGTCATTTTGAGTTCCTGGGGATGCATGCCGTTTGGACTCAAAACAGCACCCGCGACTTTCCAACGAACTATGGACAGTGTTCTGAGAGGACTAAATGGAATACACTGTATGGTCTACCTAGATGACGTCATACTCTTCTCGTCTAGCTTAGACGAGCACAATATACAGAAACTTAGACTTGTGTTTGACAAATTCCGACAGACTAACTTGAAGGTACAACTAGATAAATCTGAATTTTTGCGTAAAGAAGTGTTGTACCTGGGACACACGATTACTAAAGACGGACTGAAACCAAACGACGATAAAATTGAAGCTGTACTTAATTTCAATTAAAATCAGATGAGCACTATAATAAACAACAGATCAACGTACAAGCCAAAAAAAATTTGTTTGATAAGTAATAATAAACAAAATAAGGTACTATCTATTGCGCAGGGCATACTACCAAGTAATGTTAATATCTGTCATTATTTAACTCCGAACGGATGTATAATACAGACTCTAAAAGGAATACAAACTAAATTAACTAACTATACAATGGATGATTACTGTATTATTTTCATCGGCGAGGAAGACTTCCTAGAAATCAACGATAACCTAAAACTGAATAATCATATAAGAAAAGAACTACAAAAAATTGTGCACACCAATATCATTATATGTACACCGACCTACCAATATGGATACAATAAAGAAGCTATAAATCAAAAAAATTCAATATTTCAACAACTTATTACAACAAGACATTAACACATTTTTTTACGCATATTTACTTGACACTAATAGACATCTAATTTATGACTACAGTATGTTTTATAAAATATCGGGAATGATAAATAACACTGGACTTCGTATGATATTCCAAGATCTGACTCACCTCATTGATGGAATTGAAAGATGCATAACCTGCAGAGATCTTGTTACAATAGACCTGTCAAGTGCTGAGCATAACCAAATAAAAAAGCAGTTTTTTCTTGAATAACCAGCCATGTAATTCATCAAAATATCGCAGGACTCTTAAACAAATCAGATTTATTTACTGTCTGCTTAGATGAACTTGAGAGAAATAATAAAAAAGTTGACGTATTATGTATAACGGAACATTTCATCATGGCGGGAAACGAGCAAAATGTAAATATACCTAATTACACGTTAGCCTCTAGTTACTGTCGACAATTTACTAAGAGAGGTGGAGCTTGCATTCTCATACATAATGAACACAAATGGATAGAGTTGAAGAAAATATCAGACTTCTCAGTAAGCGGTATATTTGAATGCTGCGCAGTGGAATTGGTTAACTATAACATGGCTATTTTATGTGTATATCGCGTTCCTAAGTATAACAACTTTGACATGTTTATTAATTGCTTACGAAAAGCTCTACGTGAATTATCAAAAAAAACACTACGATCATACCTTAGTTGCTGGTGACTTTAACATTTATATGCTTAAACCGAATAATAGAACTTGTGAATTTGAATCATTACTCTTAAATTTTGGACTCAAACTTTCTCTGAAACAACCAACACGTCTTAAAAGCCAAACTTGTATAGAAAATTTTGCGCATTATTTAAAAAAGTCATGTGTTTCCGAAGTAATAGAGTTTGCACTGTCGGACCACACTCTACAGCTTATTAAATGTCCAATAACAAATTTGTCTTTGCTAAAATATTGGCGTATTAAGAGACGAGACTATTCAGCCGATAATATGAAGAAGTTTAGTAAGATTCTTGAACACATATCTTTTTCTGAAGTATACAGTGAAAAGGACCCCAATATTGCATATAATATATTTATTGAAACGTTTAAATTATTTTACGATCTATGCTTCCCTAACAAATTAATAAAAGTAAAGACGTCAACACCAGTAAATTGGGTATCACGCGGTATAAGGATCTGTAGTAATAAAAAAGAAAACTTCTTTGGGAACTTAGGAAAACACCCTCAGATGTAAACGTAACTAAATATAACAAATACTCAAAGCTACTTAAAAGAATTGTGAGGCTTACACAGAAAGTGCAGAATAATTGCAAAATTAAATCATCCAAAAATAAAAGTAAAACAACTTGGGGTATAATAAATAGTACAAAAAGAAACTTACCTAAAGATTTAATTGCAAAGATAAAAATAAACAGTCAACATATAACAAATCCACAGGACATATCAAATTTATTTAACAACTTTTTTATTGATAAGATAGCTCCAATTAATAACTCAGGAAAATATTTAACCAAATTAATTACCAGACAAGAAAAATCTACGTTTCTTAAGCCCTGCATACCTACCGACATCCTAATTATAATATATTCCCTTAACAATACTAGTAGCGTTGGATACGATGGTATCTCAACAAAAATACTGAAAGCCGTAGCTCTTAGTACTGTAACCTCGCCGATCAGCCATATTGTCAACTTGAGCCTTAGTGCAGGTGTGTTTCCAGATGCATTAAAGGTATCAGTTATAAAACCTCAATATAAAAAACAAAGTAAAGAATGTATCAAAAATTACAGGCCAATATTACTTATCCCTGTTATATCAAAGGTGTTTGAAAAGTACATATATAAATTATTCAATAATTATTTTGAATGTAATAAAATATTTTGTAATGAACAAAAAGGGTTTAGGGAAAATAAATCCATAAATATGGCACTATATGACTTTCTTTTTCGTGTGACAAGTTATGTAGATAAAAAAACACCAGTATGTTCGATTTTCTGCGATATGACCCAAGCTTTCGACTATGTTCAACACAATATATTGTTAGATAAGCTTGAACTTTATGGCATTAGAGGAAATTCTCTACAATTAGTTAAATCGTATATAGAGAACAGAAAACAGGTAACGCATATCACAAAAATAAATTATGAAACAAAACTAGAAGAAGTTTATGTATCAGAGGAACGTATAATTAAGTACGGCGTCCCGCAAGGGAGTGTACTGGGCCCGTTGCTTTTCATAGCTTATATAAACGACCTGCCCAAAGCTACTACACAACCTATGTCATTATTTGCAGATGACAGTACTGTGACTATAACATGCAATAATATTAACACATATGTAAATGACATTAATCTAGCATTGACATCGGTTATAGAATGGTTAAATAATAATAATTTGAAAATTAACATAAATAAAACAAAAATAATTAATTTTAGCCAACGCGATAATGCTGCTTTACCAAATCTTGACATAAAATACGAAAATAATACCATTGATGAAGTTGATAATACAAAATTTTAGGAGTTAATATTGATAAAAAATCGAACTGGAAGCAACATGTAGAAAATCTGTGTAAAAAATTAAATAGCCTGGTTTATGTCCTATATAAGCTGGCCCCAGTAGTTAATGAGGAAACTATACTTATAGCATATCACGGCCTAATTGCATCAAATATCAGGTACGGTGTAATGTTTTGGGGGAACTCTACCGATGTCGACAAAGTTTTTAAATGTCAAAAAAGATGTATCAGGGCAATGTTTCACCTCCGTATAACCGATACTTGTAAACCTTTATTCTATAAATATAAAATTTTAACTCTACCTTCGCTGTATATCTTAGAAACCGCTATGTTTGTCAGATACAATCCTGATCTATTCTGCCGGCTGTCTGATGTCGTCAGTCGTAATAGACGAGATCAATATAAAGTTTGCGTTCGTAACCCTAAGACAACATTGATGCGCAAGAGCATCTTCAGCATGGCTCCATTTATTAACAATAAAATATTTCTTTCATTAAGAGAATTGCCAACCTCATTGTTTCAGAGAAAGCTACGAACGATATTATTAAACAAAAGTTATTACAAAATAAATGAATTTATGAACGATAATTCTGTTGATAAATAAATTTTAATAATAATAATAATAAATCTTTATTCATTACCTTAGAGCTAAGATGGACATCATGTTCCTAATTCTAATCCAATCTAGTTATATATTACACTATGCCTGAACTAGGTAAACCTGTGTCTCAGGCGAAAAATGCTTACACATGTTTTGAACTAATAAACAAATTAACACAATAATGACTGAACAGATTACAACTTATAATATAAACAAATGTAATACTAATTTAAATAAATTATGGCTACGTGGTATTTTTAAATATATCTACATGAGTCATTTATCTAGGCCACTAAACACACTGACACAGCTTATAACTATTACATAGGTACAATTAATAACTCTTCGGTTTCCTCGTAAGTCATGTTGGCTAGGGCACTCAAGATGGTTTTCTTACAATTTATGAGACTCATTTCGTATATATATAAATTGCGATTAAGTTTATTGTATAGATATGGCCCTAAGAACATAAAAAACCTAGTTGCGAAAGCATGCTTATTAGTTGCTGTGTTGGTACAGACAATGTCTTTGCGTCTTTTGTTAGTAACTTCAGTACTATAGGAAAGTGCTCTGTGTTGTTTTAAGACTGTGTATAGTATAAATAGCTGTCGAACTGTTAAAACTTTACAGGACTTATATAATAGGTTGGTTGGGTAGAGAAAGGGACGGAACGTGGACACCTTTAGGATCGCTCTTTGCGCTCTTTCTGCGGCTAGTATAAATGTTTTACAGGCTCCGCCCTAAGATGTTATACAATAAGTGATGATTGACTGACATAAAGCAAGATATATTTGCTTAACTAAATTCGTGTCAGCAATATAGCGCAGCTTCTTGAACACATATATTAATTTTCGTAGTCTATTACTCATAACTTCAATATGTTGATTAAACGATAATGTTTCGTCTATTATTACGCCAAGATATTTAATGTGGTTAGTAAATGAGATGTTAGGGCATTGACATACATTATCGCATTTAAGGTAATTGCAAGCGTGTGCATATATAAGTGGGTTAGTAAAAATGGCTGATCGCTGTTTTCGTATCGTGAATTTTAGGTATTTTGTTTTCTCAGCATTCAGCGTTAAAAGGTGACCTCGAAGCTAGCTGTTTACAATATTGAAGCCGTGTTGTGCCAGTTCATACAGCTGTGAATCATTACCTGCTGAGAAAAGTAGAGCAGTGTCGTCAGCATAGGATATTATCTTGCCGTTGGCAAGTTGAAGGTTGCATAAGTCATTAATGTAGATCAAAAACAGTGTAGGTCCCAGAATGCTCCCTTGTGGAATTCCAAAAGAAGCATTTTTAAAGTCAGAACTGACCACACCGTCTATTCTTACGTATTGACACCGATCACTTAGATAGCTGGTAAGAAGTTTAAGCTGGTTATCACGCACACCAATGTTTTCTAATTTTTTAAGTAAGATAGGGGTAGGTACGGTGTCGAATGCTTTTGCAAGGTCAAGGAATATCCCTATTGTTTTGTTCCCTTTATCAAGTTCATGTGTGACGAAATCAGTAAGTTCGTGTACAGCGTCCGCAGTAGATAGTTTTGGCCTGAAGCCAAACTGGTTCTTTGATAGAAGGGCTTTGTTTTCTAAATAATTAACTAATCTGTAGTTAATAATCTTTTCAAAAATTTTAGAAATGGGAGAAAGTAGAGATATAGGCCTATAGTTAGTTATATTTTCCTTGCTTCCTGACTTATGAATTGGGACAACAACGGCTTTTTTTAAACATGTAGGAAAAACACCCTCTTGCAAACATTTTTGGAAAGCAAGAGTTAACGGTCGTGCAAGGATGTGCTTGTACTTCTTAAGTATTTTGGTAGGAATATTATCCCAGCCAGTAGCACAGTCGTCCTTTAACCCCATTATAATTCTTTCTTCCGTACATTCAATATCCATAAAAACAAAAGATTGTAGCTGAGGCTGAGTGATTTCTATTGTAGGCGCAAACAATTGGTTTTGAATCTGCTCTGCTAGAGTTTTCCCAATGTTAGTAAAAAATTCGTTACAACTATTAGCAGCTACTTCTGGTGAGGCATGTGATTTTAACATACTCGAGGACGATTCACGTTGTTTTGCTGTGTATGTAACATTTTTTATGATTTTCCATATTTTTTTGGTGTTATGGCCAGCACCTTCTAATAAGTTTTTGTCGTACTTTATCTTAATATTTTTGAGAAGGCTGTTACAGAAGTTACGATATCTCTTGTATGTTAGTTGTAAAATAGGGTTATTTGGACAAGATTTAGCCTTCATGTGAAGCTTATCGCGATTTCTCATGCAGCGAATGAGTCCCGGAGTGATCCACGGCTTAATATTTAAGTTTTTTCTGCTTATTTTCACTTTTACAGTGTGTTTTCGTATAATTTGCTGAATTTCGCTTATTAGATGTGACATTCAAGATTCCGCGCTTGCTGAGTCATAAGTAGAAATGAGGTCAATGTTACATAAATCGTCTTCCAAGTTGTTGTGATTTAGTTTGAAGGTGCATGTTTAATTTTTTAGTTTAGGCTCCTCACGGCTAAGTATAAGTAAAACGGCTTTGTGGTCAGTCACAGATGAATTTGTTACAAGGGTGATTGCAGGCAAGCTAGACTTTTTTTTTTTTTTTATGTACAATAGGTTAGCGCTTGACCACAACTCGTCTGATGTTAAGCGTAGTTGTGATCTACGATGGAGCGCGCTTACCTAGAAGATACCGATTCACTCTCGACTTAAAGACTCGTAGATTATATTTATCAGGAAACAGAGACATCGGCAGTAAGTTCCACAGTTTGGCAGTTCGCACAATGTAAGAGCCAGAAAACCGCTTAGTGCGAGTCCCTGGAACTTCAACCATGTAGCGGTGACGCCTTGAGGTGTCTCTGCTCGTCCGGTGATAAAATGGGGATGGGGGAATAAGATCGTGTAATTCCGATGCACACTCTCCGAAGTGCAACCGATAAAAAACCGAAAGGCAAGCAACTTTGCGACGATGTTCTAAACTTTGCAGCTTAGATTTGCAAAGGGATTCACTGCCTATGAGCTTCCTGGCTCTCTTCTCAATCGATTCCAGCGCCTGAAGCTGACATTTAGCCGATCTATCCCAAAGGTGCGAACAGTACTCCATGCACGACCGAACTTGTGCTTGATACAAGGTAAGCAACTGTTCCGGCTTAAAGTACTGTCGCACCTTTGCGAGAACACCCAGCTTTTTGGCAGCCAATTGAGCCTTCGACTCAATATAGGAACCGAAGTTGAGAGTTGGGTTCAGAGTAATGCCAAGAAGCTCCAGGTGGTCAGTGATCGGCAAAGTTGTACCACGGAAAGTCGGAGCCAGATCAAATGGCCTCCTCTTGGCAGAGAACAGACACGCCTGGGTCTTTGCTGCATTGAACTTCACCAGGTTGGCATCGCCCCAGTCAGAGACTGCCTTAAGGGAGAGGTTCAAGCGCTCAACCATGGTCTCTCTTAGTGACTGAATTTCGGCCGCACTGGCACGCGCGTTGGATATATAGCTCTCCACAACAGTGCTGTCGTCTGCATACCCAAAGATACCGGGTTTTAGCAGATCGTTGATATGGAGCAAGAAGAGTGTTGCAGAGAGCACCGACCCTTGAGGAACACCGGCATTAATCGCCCTTGGATCCGACGAGCGGCCATCGATGACCACTCGTATAGATCGATTCCTCAGAAAGTCCGATATCCACGCAATGAAACCAATGGGCAAGCCGAAAGAGGAAAGCTTGCTAATAAGGCAATCGTGCCAGACCCTGTCGAAGGCCTTAGATATATCTAGGGAAACCGCAAGTGCTTCCCCGTATTTCTCTATGGCTTCACTCCAGATGTGTGTGGCGTATACTAGAAGATCCCCAGTGGAACGATTCCGGCGGAAGCCATATTGTCGATCACTGAGGAGGTCATTAGATTCTAGATACGCCAGGAGCCTGCTGTTCAAGACACGTTCCATGCTCTTACAGAGAATGGACGTGACTGAAATGGGTCTGTAGTTAGCAGGGTCAGCACGACTACCTTTTTTGGGCACGGGCTGCACGTTAGCAAGCTTCCAAGAACTCGGTACTTTGCCAGTCTTAAGAGAAAGCCGAAAGAGACGTGTCAGTACAGGAGCCAACTCAGGTGCACATGTCCTCAAAACTATGGCCGGAATACCATCAGGACCACTGGCTTTATTCACATCAAGATTGCGTAACGTTCTGCGAACCTCAGCTTGGCGAATGTTAATTTCCGACATAAATGTCGAGCAGCCAGAAGGAGTTGGAGGTATCGCGCTACCAGCATCAAGACGCGAATTTTCCGCAAATAGAGAAGCAAACAAGTTTGCTTTCTCTTCAGCGGTGTGTGCCAGCGTCCCATCAGGTTTCAGCAATGGAGGCAGAGAGGGGCGGCAGAAGTTCCCTTCGACCGACTTAGCCAGGGACCAAAAAGCTTTACTACCCGCAGGGTACGAAGCTAATTTATCACCTACTCGGCCGATGTGGTCAAAGCAAGCCCTCCGAAGCACCTTTTTGCAGGACTTAGCAGCCTTGTTAAACGCTATCTTCTTCTGACGTATGTCCCTTGCCTTGCGGTGTCGAGCGTCAACCCAGGAGAGGTACGCTTCATGCTTCAGCGCTTCTGCGCGTTCACATTCAGGTCCAAACCATGGGCGAGCTTTGCCGGACAGCGTTGAATCCGAGTATGGAATAAAATACTCCATACCCAGACGCAGTACCTCCGTCACGGCATCCGCACAGGTTGTAGGATCATCGGAAGAGAAGCACACAGGCTGCCAAGGATAAGATGCAAAGAAAGACCGCATCTCGTCCCAGTCTGCTGACTTGTATCGCCACAGCCGCCGGGTGCCACAAGGGCTGGGATCAGGCGGGGAGTAGACTGATACAGATTTCACCAGACAGTGGTCAGAACTACCCAAGGGTGATGATACTGACACTGAGTAGCGGTCTGGATCTGTTGTCAGCAGAAGGTCCAAGCAATAGGGTGTGTGGGAATCAACGTCAGGTACCCGGGTAGCATCTCGGACCAGCTGGGTGAGATCTAACGCTAAGGCTAGGTTTCGCGTCTCTCGCCCAGCATGGTCAGTGTCCTGGTATGGGTACAGCCACTCCTTGTGGTGGGCGTTAAAATCCCCCAGAAACACTAACTGAGCCGACGGATACCTTAGTTGAGCCACATCCGCTGCCTCACTAAGGTATTCAGTGAGCCTGGAAGTCTCCTGATCTCCGCTGTGCGAACGGTAGACACAAGCGTAGAGAATCTTCTCAATACCAGTGTCCACTAGGACCCACAAAACGGTAAATCTATGATCTTCAAGAATACGGAGACGCTGACAGCAGATGTCATCCCGGGCGTACAAGCATACACCAGCCCGAGCTTTGAAATTGTGCTCAAGGGTGTACCCTGGGTACGACAAGTACGCCAAGTCTGACGGACATCCGATCTGCGTCTCCGTTAGAAACAAGAGTGACGGTTTTTCGGTTTCTAGATGGTAGTGGACCGCCGCGAGATTGGAGTGCAAACCTCGGATATTAGTGAGGTGCACTTTTAGAGAAAGGGCGTGCAACCGCTGTTTTACCGTTTTCCTCTTATTTCGTGTCATGTCATCGAGTGAATTTTGTCGGTGAGAAGGTGGCAGTGGAATAAGGCTTCACGATACTGATCAGTAGACATACACACAAAGCAACACCTGTGGGGAACTAGTCTGGAGACTGCGGGGACGCCCGAGCCCCCCCGGGGATGTCCATCGGGCCCTTTCTTCCGGTCGCCGACCAGCACGATGGCGCATCCCGGGATTTTTCGCTAGTTGGCGGGGCAGCCTTTCGTGAGTGGCTAGTTCACTACTTGGGCCCCCTACTAACTGCGGTCGGCCAGCGGTGCACCGTGCCTCGGATCCCGCTACCCTCCGCGACTAGTTACCCGATGAAGCATTAGTATGTATGTCAAAAACGATCTTGTATCTATGAAGCAGCCATTCCGACCCACCTCCTCGAACGGCGACACCGGACTTCGCTCCGGAACACGGCTAGGCCGCTTGGCGGCGCGGCTTTGTCCGGTGGGTGGTCACTAGCCACGGCCAAAGCCTACCACCAGTGTTTTGTTGCCTGTTTAGCACCACCCGGGAACCACGTGTGGGGTTTCAGATTTGGGGTATACTCCCACGGACGGGGGCAACTCAGTTCCCAAAAAGACTTAAGCATTACGTGGTCCAAGCATGAGCCACTTTGAAAAGTTGGTAGTGTGTGTGCTGGGAGTAAGCCATTGAATGAGCATCGATTTAAGTACTCCTGTGCTGGCCCATCACAATACCCAGGGAGGATGTTAATATTTATGTCACCTACAAGTGCAATATTTTTAAATGATAGTCTTTGAAGGTGAGAGTGCATTGACTCAAGAAAAGTGTCTACACTAAGATGAGGTCTATATACGGCTAAAATAGCAATAGTAGTTTCCACTTTCACTAATAGGCAGCTGCAATCCCGAACGATTAACTCTTCGACAGATATATTTAGATAATTTCTAGCATAAACTTCTACTCCATCGTTTTGATTATGACATGTCTTAGTATAATAAGCTGTGTAACCTTCCATACAAGGCAGGTTGCAATTGTGGGAAGAAAGCCAGCATTCTGTAAGGATTATTACGTCACAATCAAAATTAAGCCGTTGTAAGAAAGTGCTGAAATTATTAATATTTTTGTGAATACTGCGAATATTTTGTGTAAATATAGTTAATGCGTAAGGATAAGCAGATATGTGTTGTATACAATTTTCAACATCGCAGGACGTAGACTCGGAAACTGAGAAAGTATCAAGATCGTTAACTATTCTATAAGACATAGTTGTTTAATATTAAGGCTAGACTTATAGTGAACGCGGCGCTCTTAGGCGCCTTCATAATCTGTCGAGTTAATGAACCTTTGTTCGGCTATTTTCTTGGCGGGGCAATCTGGGTCACCTGTCTTGTGATCACTTGGCTTTTTGTAGCGCAGACAAGTTGCACATTTCGATGCTTGTTCTTTCTTAGTGCACTCAGATGATTGATGACCTAGATCGCCGCAGTGTACGCAGGTGTATACATCCGCTCTGCAAGTCTTTGCTGCATGTCCATATTGTTGGCACTTAAAACATCTGGTCACAAAAGTAAAGTCTCTCACGGGACAGGAAGACCAATTCACAAAGACTCTATCTTGAGTGATGAGGGCTTTACGAATAGTAGGAGAAACCTCTATTATGTAGTTGCACGACTCAGCATCCTTTCTTCCTGATTTGTGGCTCAGTTTGATGGCAGCAAGAAACTGATCTCGGGACATGTCTATTAATTTGTCGCACAGATTTTGTTCGTACATACATTTGTAGACCTCTCGCTCCTGCATGCTTGATGGTACTCCAATTACCACTATTCTTGGTCTGCGTCTTTTTGGTTCGTCGATAGTAAGCGCTGATGAGGACAGGTGAACTGAGTTTTTTAGTTTCTCAATGTCATCTTTGGTGTCTGTACTAATGATGACACCTCCATTTATGGTCTTCCGAAGTCCCCTTACATGTAACTTCATTTCTTCAGGGCTGATAATTTTCTGTACTAAGCTTTTAGTCTCCTCACTGGATTTAAGTTTATCCTTGGGATAAATCGCGACAGAGCTAAGTTGTGTAGGGCGGATGTAATTATTTGTGCTCTTTTTAACCATGTCGGCAAACGATGCTTTACTTGATGGTAATGAGGACTCTTCAATACTTTGTCGCAGGTCATGCAGGCGCTCGGATAGATTTTGCCTATCTTTGAGGGCTTGTATATGTACATGCGCTTGAATGGTCTTTTGCTTCAAAGCTTGGTATTCAACGGCCATTTCAGAAATCGGAACAGAAAATTCTCAAATCGAACAATCTGATAACTTTGGTCTAAGGGATGGAGGAGTTATGGTTCCCCCTCGCCCTTGTGTATTAGACTAAGGGGGCTGATTCAGCAAAGGTAGGCTGATTCAGCTCATGCACTCAGCTTTATGCTGACATGATAATTGTAATAAGGTAGCGTTAATAATAGATTAATTTTAGTAATAAACTAGCCACCAAATCGGCAACAAGTGTTATTTCTCTTTAATAATTTTAATTTAGTTTTTAAAAACTTATATCAGTTTGCCCAAAACTTGACTAGGTAGTGCTAGATAGCAATACCTTGTTTATGTGAAACTATGATTTAGATATCGTTCCAGCCTGTCATGATCACAATCATCATTTGGCAGAATACTACTTATTTTTAATAATGTATATTATGTACTTTAAAGTATGTGTAAAATCATTACAGATTTTATTATGATGATATGATATTAAAATGCTTTTAGATCATAAAATCGCACAATTGTTACGGACGGTAGTCGCTTTGTCACTTTGTTTAAATTGCAATGGGGTCCCCACATAAAAAAAATGTCTAGTAGGCTCAGTTCAGCGGCTTATGCTGTTAAAAAAATTAGACTATTAACTGATGTAGACACAGCTAGAATAATTTATTTTAGTTATTCCATAGCGTTATGACTTATGGCATACTGCTCTGGGGATGTTCTGCAGATATTAATTCCATTTTTATACTGCAAAAAAGGGCTATACGAGCGATCTACAGTTTAGCTCCCAGAGTTTCCATTAGACAGAAGTTTAAAGACATAAACATTCTAACTGTTGTCTCTCAGTTTATCTATGAAAATCTAATATATGTAAAGAAAAACATTAGCAGTTTTGATAAAAGGAGTGATGCTCATTCCATCAACACGCGAAATAAGTACAAGCTATCCGTACTTGTAACGCGTCTCCACAGAATAAGTCATTCTTTTACGGGACAATGTATACGATTCTATAATAAAGTTCCCAATGTTATCCGAGATTTGCCTATTAATAAGTTTAATATTACTGTTAAAACTAAACTCTGTCAAAAAGTTTATTACAAAATTTTGGATTACTTGGAGGATAAAACAGCTTGGGACTGATCACTCCAGGATCTATCTACGCGAGGGGTATCTGAGGAGCAACCGACAGCGTCTACAAGTCGAGGAGCTGCCCCGGCGATCGACCCGGTGCAGAGGAAGAAGCCTGGCTCTGGGGAGCAACCAGTGGCGACCACAAGCCAAGGAGCTGCCCCGGTGAACACCCCGGGGCAAAAGAAGAAGGCCAAAGGCAAGGCTGTGAAGGGCCCTGCTCCTGCGGTCGTCACGACCGAGGCGTGGCAAGTGGTGGCCAGGCGCGGCTTGGAACGAAGGAGAGACAGGGGAGTGGCGGCGGTGCGGGCGGAACCCAAGGAGAAGGGACCCGCTCGTCCAGCTCCGACACCGAAACCGGTCCCACCTCCACCACCGCCCACCAGGAAGAAGCCTGCCCCGAAGACAAAGGGCAAGGCCAAACTCCGCTCGCCCCGGACCGCAGCTGTGGTTATTACGCTGCAACTGGGGGCAGCAGAGAAAGGGCTGACCTATGCTGGAGTCTTGGCAGAAGCAAAGACCAAGATCAAATTGGGTGAACTGGGTGTGCCGCCGTTGACCATCCGAACGGCGGCCACTGGAGCTTGGATCTTGGAGGTCCCTGGCGCGGACAGTGCCGCGAAAGCGGATGTCCTTGCCGACAGACTCCAGGAGGTGTTTAAGGAACAAGCCGAGGTCAAGATTTCCAGGCCAACCACCACCGCTGACTTGAGGGTCACGGGCCTGGACGACTTGGCCTCCTCCGAGGAGTTGGCGAACGCGCTGGCGTCCCTGGGCGAATGCCCCGTGGCGTCAGTAGCCATCGGCCCGATATGTCGGGGACCAGCGGGGATGGGGACGGCGTTTGTGCGCTGCCCCGTCTCCGCAGCGAAAAAGGTTGCGGCCAGTGGGCGCGTTCTGGTGGGCTGGGTGTCGGCGCGAGTCGGCATCCTTGACCCCAGGCCACGTCGCTGCTTCCGCTGCCTTTCGTTGGGCCACGTAGCGGCCCAATGCAACGCCGAGGTTGACCGCAGCGACGAGTGTTACCGCTGCGGTCAAAAGGCTCACAAGGCCCGCGACTGCCCCCCGCTGCTCACTTTGTACGGCTGCGGGTAAGCCAGCGGACCACCTCTCCGGGGGCAAGGCATGCGCCAAGCCCCCGTTCAAGCCAGGGGCTCGGCGGAAGGCCGTCGCGACTGAGGCCAAGGCCCAGCTGCGACCGTCTCCCTCTAAAGAAGGAAGGGCGGACAGCATGAAGGCAGGTTAGTATGTCCCTAACCTTCCTCCAGGCGAATGTCAACCACTCCGCCCGCGCTCAGGGTTTACTCCTGCAGTGCATGGCGGAGCGGTCGATCAAGGTGGCGGTGATTGCCGAGCCGTACACGGTCCCACCTAGGAGTGACTGGGTGGGGGGCCTTGACAGCTTGGTGGCAATCACCACCAAGTCGCCGACTACATCCCCCCCTCTCGTAGGGTTTGCGAGAGGCAGGGGTTTTGTGGCGGCAGGAGTGGGCCCTGTCGTCATCGTGGGTGTTTATCACTCCCCGAACAGGCCCCGTCACGAGTTAGAGGCTCTTCTCGACGAGGTGGGGACCTTCATAGGTCAGACCCGCCCACGCCCCGTGATCGTCATGGGGGACCTCAACGCCAAATCCTTGGCGTGGGGGTCCCCATCGACCAGTCCGCGGGGCGTCACAGTGTTGGAGTGGCTGGCCGAGGTGGGCCTCTGCGTCGTGAATACGGGGAGTGAAAACACCTGCGTCCGCCAATGGGGTGGATCAATCGTCGACGTGACGTTTGCCACCCCAGACCTCGCCTGCTAAATTCGCGACTGGCAGGTGTTGGTAGACGAAGAGACGCTCTCCGATCACCGGTATATCCAGTTTAGCGTCTCCCCGTCTTCGGCGGCCATGGTGAGGGAAGGAACCGGCGAGACCGGTCCGCGATAGGCCTTGAAGCGTCTCGACGCCGAGTTGCTGCAGGAGGCGGCCCTCGTCGAAGCGTGGAACGGCACTCCTCAGGAGGGGGACCGCGTAGACGTGGATGCGTTGGCGGATGGACTGTGTGCGGCGTTGTCGCGTATCTGCGATGCCGCGATGCCGCGTGCAGCATTCACGGTCCAGACGCCAGGTCTACTGGTGGTCCGTGTCCCTATGAAGTTAGCATAGGGCACAGTGGACGGGGCAAGCGGTGGCTGGTTTGGTGGAGCCATCGCCGAGAAGGGTGCTGCGAAGGCCGCGGCATGGCAGGGGGGTCAACTCGGCCGCCCTGTCGGGCTAGACTTGGGGCAGCTGTCTGACGGCAGCTGCAGCGGACCATAGAGTCGCAGGATGGCGGGCCTGCAAGGCCCGCGGCGCGGCAGGGAGGGTCAACTCGGCCACCCTGTCGGGCAAAACATGAAAGAGCAGCTGTTTAACTACAGTTGCAGCGGACTTTCGGGTCGTGGGATGGCGGGCCTGCAAGGCCCGCGGCGCGGCAGGGAGGGTCAACTCGGCCACCCTGTCGGGCTCCTTGCGTCTCCGAATCCTACGGTTTGGTGCCCGCCTATGGGATGCATGGTCGGGGGGAACCCGGCCCCTAGGGCGCCACAACAAGGGGACCTCACCCCTTAAAAAAGGAAAATAAAAAATATGGAACACAAGGCGAATGAAAATATTCCCCAGGTGGGTAAATCCCACTCTCCGACAGGAGGCTGCCCCAACGTATCTGGGGGGGGGCAACATCCGCCTCGTGGGCTCCGGCCCACGTACTAACGACCAAGGCAATTTTAAAACGGACTGTGATAATGCAAGCGATTTGGCAACACGCGCATCGTTGCGCGGTATAAAGGAGGTGAGAGTTCTACTGGAGCGTACCCCGGATATTGCACTTGGTGCAACTGAGGTATGCTCGAAGGACTCCACAGGAAAAGGAAAAGATTCTGGATGTGCTCCTGCATCTTTTTTGGGCGAGGGTGTTCCAGGGGTCTGAGGTGAGAGTATCGAGACCAGTAGCCACTGCAGATCTGCGTGTGAGTGGTCTCGACGACTCAATCACCCCTGATGAGCTGGTGGATGTGATAGCCAGTACTGGCGGCTGCGCTCCATTGGCTGTCAAAGCCGGAGCGATCAGGAGAGGCGCTGGTGGAATGGGAGCCGCATTTGTGCGATGCCCCATGACAGTAGCCGCAAAGATACGGGACAGTGGAGGCCGGCTTCTGATTGGTTGGGTGGCGGCACAGGTCCGGGTTCTAAAAGCTCGACCTCGCCGCTGCTACCGTTGCCTTGCACTTGGCCACGTTGTGGCCCAGTGCAAGTCCGAGGTTGACCGCAGTGATGAGTGTTATCGCTGCGGTCAAAAAGGCCATAAGGCCAATGAGTGCTCTGCCGCTCCTCGCTGCACCCTCTGTGCTGCAGCGGGTAAGGCGGCGGACCACCTTTCCGGGGGCAAGGCTTGCGCCAAGCCCCCGGCTAAAATAAGGAGAAAGCGCAAGGCTGCTGCGTCTGAGGCTAAGGCCAAGATGCAGCCGCCTGGCCCTAATACGGGGCAGGTAGTGCGCATGGAGGAAAGTTAGTTATGGCCCTGACTTTCCTTCAGGCTAACATCAATCACTGCGCCAATGCTCAGGCTCTTCTGCTGCAGACCTTGGCGCAGCGATTGATTAAGGTGGCGGTGATTTCGGAGCCATACTCGGTCCCACCCAGATCTGACTGGATAGGGGACCTTGATGGCTTGGTGGCAATCACCACCCAATCACCAGCCCACTCCCCTTCACTCGAAGGAGTGACGAGGGGCAAGGGATTTGTCGCAGCTAGAGTAGGACACGCTTTGGTCGTGGGGGTCTATCACTCCCGCAACAGACCCCTGCACGAGTTTGAGACCCTCCTCGGCGAGGTAGGGGCCATCATTGCTCAGGCCCGCCCCCGCCCCGCGATCGTCTTTGGGGAGTTTAACGCCAAATCCACGGCGTGGGGCTCCCCGAGGACGGATCCGCGGGGCCGCACGGTACTGGAGTGGCTGACTGAGGTTGGTCTATGCATAGTAAACCGCGGGACGGAGAACACCTGCGTCCGTCAGCGGGGTGGCTCAATCGTCGACTTGACGTTTACCACCCCAGACCTCGCCTGCTATATACGCGACTGGCAGGTGCTGGTGGACGAGGAGACGCTTTCCGATCACCAATATATTCGGTTCAGCGTCTCCTCGTCCCTGACGGACACAGTGAGAGAAGGATTGCGTGAGATCTGCCCGCGATGGGCCCTGAAGCACCTCAACGCCGAAGTGCTGCAGGAAGCGGCCCTCGTCTTTGCGTGGAGTTACTCTCCTCCAGGGCAGGTCCCAGTGGACGTGGACTTAGCAGCGGACGGGCTGTGCGAGGCCATGTCGGTCATATGTGATGCTGCAATGCCGCGCGCACGAGCCCGTCAGCCCAGACGTCAAGTCTACTGGTGGTCGGAGGAGATTGCCGAACTACGCCGACACTGCGTGATGAGGCGCCGCTGATACCAGCGGTATCGGAGGCGAAGGCGGCGGGAGAGTGAGGTGTCACAGTCTCTTTACGAAGCTTACCTCGAGGCTTCGAGGGCACTGAGCGTGGCAATCGATGAGGCCAAAAAGCAGGCTTGGGAACAACTGCTGGCGGGGCTTGAGCGTGACCCGTGGGGCCGCCCGTATAACTGGGCGAGGCAAAAGCTCCGCCCTTGGGCGCCACCCACCACTGCCACTCTCCAGCCAGTTGTACTCCAGAGGGTGGTTGAGGGCTTGTTCCCCGGTGCACCGGGGACCGAATTCACGCCTCCTACCGCGATACTGGCCTCGTCGAGCAATCCCAATGAGACTGAGGACGAGCTTACCCCCATCTCAGCCGGAGAGATGGGTGCTGCAATGCTCAGAATGAAGGCCAAGAACACGGCACCTGGGCCTGATGGCATACCAGGTCGTGCTTGGGCCCTCTCCTTTGAGCACCTAGGACCCCACCTGAAGGCCCTGTTTGACAGGTGCATGAGGGAGGGAAAGTTCCCCAAACGGTGGAAGAGGGGCAAGCTCGTCCTCCTAAGGAAGGAGAACCGTCCCGCGGATGAGCCCTCGGACTACCGCCCGATTGTGCTGCTTGACGAGGCGGGCAAACTGTTGGAGCGTGTTGTCGCTGCCCGCCTCGTTAAGCACCTTGAGACGACAGGGCCCGACCTGGCTCCTACTCAGTTCGGGTTCCGGAGAGGCCGATCGACGCTGGACGCCATATCCTGCGTCCGCGCCCTCTCCGAGGAGGCGTGCTCCAGTAGTAGCGTGTTACTCGCTGTGTCGTTGGACATAGCCAACGCTTTTAACTCGCTGCCCTGGAGCACGATACTCGGAGGACTGGAACACCACCGAGTGCCCCGGTACCTCCAAAGCCTCGTCGGGGACTATCTCTCCAACAGAGAGGTAGTCTTCCCTACGATGAACGGAGAGGGACGAAGTCCCATGTCGTGCGGCGTTCCACAGGGGTCCGTTCTAGGCCCTCTTTTATGGAACATCGGATACGACTGGGTGCTTCGTGGCGCTAACCTCCGTGGCGTCGGCATCGTTTGTTATGCCGACGACACATTGGTTACTGCCCGGGGAAAGACGTATTCGGAGGCGTCGATTCTGGCCACTGCTGCTGTCGCGACAGTCGTGGCCAGAATCCGGAGGCTAGGTTTGGTGGTGGCGCTCCATAAGTCCGAAGCCATATATTTTTACGGCCCCCGACGGGCGCCACCGGCAAACTCTGCCATAGTGGTGGGCGGAACCTCCATTCCAGTCAGGACGACGCTGAAGTATCTCGGCGTCGTCCTTGACAGCAAGTGGAGGTTCGAGGCGCATATGCGGCAGCTGTCCCCCAAACTTTTGGGGACAGCTGGCGCATTGAGTCGCCTTCTTCCGAACACCAGAAGAGGAGGAAGTACCTGCCGCCGCCTCTATACAGCGGTGGTTAGCTCCATGGCCCTCTATGGTGCCTCCATATGGGCGGGATCCCTGCGGCGCAATGGGATAGCCGTCCTGCTGGCGGCCCAGAGAGTTATGGCGGTGAGGGTATGTCGCGGATACCGAACACTCTCACATGAGGTGGCGTGTGTCCTCGCTGGACTGCTCCCATGGGACCTTGAGGCGGATGTCCTGGCCTCGGTCTATCAGCGCAGAGCGCAAGCGCGGGAGCGGGACGAGCGACCGGCACCGCGGGAGGTGGCGCATTGGCGTGATCGGGCCAGGGCGTCAGCTCTTGCCACATGGAGGGATAGGCTTCTTGCAGGGCCCACACAGAGGGGGGCCGGCGCTCAACGACTCCTTGAAGCGATCTGGCCTGTACTTGAAGAGTGGGTGCGAAGAAGGCATGGTGGCCTCTCTTTCCGGCTGACACAGGTTCTCTCAGGACATGGTTGTTTTGGGAGATACCTCTGCAACGTCGCACGGAGAGAGCCCACCCCGGCATGCCACCAGTGCGGCTGCGTCGAGGACACCGCCCAGCACGCGCTGGAGTCATGCCCAGGAGGAGCGGGACCGCGGCGATCCCTGATCGCGGTTGTAGGATCCGATCTCTCCTTGTCGGCCATTATTACGAAGATGGTCGGTGACGAGAGGTCGTAGGAAGCAGTGGCCTCATTCTGCGAAATTATTATTTCGCAGAGGGAGGCGGAGGAGCGGGAGAGGGAGAGAAACCCTCTCTCTCATCCGCTCCGGAGGGCGCGGACACGGAGGCGAGCCAATCGAGCTCGCACCCCGTCTCCGCTCCGAGGACCTGGGGCATCGGCTGCGGGGACGGCCGGTGCCCCCCATCAGGGTTAGGTCCTCACGAGGTGTGGATGTACCCTGTGTTCCGGGGCATCTCACGAGGCGGAAATGGGGTGGGCTCTTTACACTCACCCCAGAGTCTGGGCCTGCGTAGGCGGGCAGCGACGTCGGTGGGGGCTGTGGCTGAATGCAGTAGCGGGCCCGCGCCCCCTGCCACCTGTCAACGACGGAGGAACACCGCAGAGGTTTGGTGGGTAGGTCGCCCTTCTGGCGGAGACTCCCACACGCGCACCAGCTCTCCCCATAGCTGGTGATCAGGGTATAAAACCTTCCTCTGCGAAAAAAAAAAAAAAAAAAAAAGGTCTACTGGTGGTCAGAGGAGATTGCCGAACTCCGAAGACGCTGCGTGAGGAGAAGCCGCCGATACCAGCGGTATCGTAGGCGAAGGCGGCAGGAGACGGAGGTGAGCGAGTCTCTATATGACCTATGTCATGTATATGTACACGGAGCTGCTCGTAAAGTTGCGAAAGACAAAAAATTTGAATTAGTGTGGGTGCGAGGTGGTAAAAAAAAAAAAAAAAAAATTTTAAAGGACACTAACTCTAAAAGTTTTATAGTCAAAAACTTAGACTTTTTAAATTCTCTTTAGATATTTTAAGTTTTTTTTTTTTTATTTTATGCTGTCATTAGGTAAAAGTAATTCTTTATGTAATGTAAAAGTTTTGTATCAAAATGTTAGAGGTCTTAGGACCAAAACCTCAGAGATACTTACGAATGCACTTAAGTTAGATGTGGATGTTATTCTATTAACTGAGACGTGGCTAAATGACTCTGTATATGATCATGAAGTTATTGACAATAGATATTCGGTCTTCAGACGCGACCATCACTCAACACTTTATAGTAGCATAGCAGTGCTTAAAAAATATGCTCCAATAAGAAAAATTAAATGGGAATCTACTCGAGAGAACTTGTGGGTGTCAATCAGGTTTGGGCAGGGAAACTCAGCTGTAAATTTGTGTATTTGTGCGTATTATCTTCCTTCGCCAGCGAAGCATGATCACATGGATACATTATTAACTAACATTACAAGTGTTCTACAAAATAAGATGCCTAGAAATTCAATATTTTTATTGGCTGGTGATTTTAATCGACCATATCTTCAGTGGGCACGTGGAGTAGATGAGAATTCAAGCTCATTGATTCCCGGAGCTCCAAGTGACAACATTGACAGTCTTCTTGTTGACGCACTATCTTTTAACGCGCTTCATCAAATGTGTTCTATTCCCAACTCGAATGGCAGAATATTGGATCTCATTATCACTAATTCACCTAAATCAGTATCAGTATCCAATGATCCTGCGCCACTGGTTAAACTTGATGTTCATCATCCTGTCTTAATTATTTCGGTTAAAATTAAAATTCATACGCCAAGGGCTCCTAAAGTCAAAAAATCATTTGTTTTTAATTATCCCCAAGGTAATTATGACAATATCAAAAAAGAATTGAATGAGGTTGATTGGAATAGTTACTTCTATCCCAGCCTAACTGTTGACGAGACCGTAGACGCCTTTTATGATGTTCTCACTTCTATAATAGCTCAAAATATCCCAGTTCGTAAGAAAGGTCATAATGAGTATCTGTTCTGGTTTAGTCGACCCTTAATTAGATCATTAAAAGAAAAGGCTAAGTATCACCGTAGGTTTAAATTATATGAAAATCCTAGAGATCACCTTACCTATCAGATACTACGTGAACGTTGTGACAAGATGTTAGCTAGTTGTATTAATCAAATGAAGACAGAAGCAAAGACTCTAATTAAAAAGAACCCTAAATACTTTTGGTCGTTCGTAAAGTCGTTACGTTTAAATA
This sequence comes from Selenia dentaria, assembly GCA_917880725.1. NCBI lineage: Eukaryota > Metazoa > Arthropoda > Insecta > Lepidoptera > Geometridae > Selenia > Selenia dentaria. The sequence continues at coordinate 11,335,026 of OU862877.1, read as the reverse complement.
GTAGCGATATACCGGATGAAATATTTCTTGGCAGCCAAAGCGCGCAGGGTGGACAGCATGTTATGAATTTATTTTCTAAATATTTTCACTCTACTTACCAATGTGATTCCAGCGAAACTGCCTTAGATACTTATTACGGTGAGTCCTGCGGAAATCATACGTCACTTAGCTCATGTTATCTCTCCGAGTCAGATGTTCTGACATCACTAAACTTGCTCGACGCTAGCAAGGGCCCTGGTCCGGATTCCATACCCCCTTCATTTTTGAAATCGTGCTCCTCACAACTGGTCAAGCCATTGCACATCATATTTAACAAGTCACTGTCATGTGGAATTTTTCCAACTAAATGGAAAGTCGCAAACATCACTCCTATTCACAAAAAAGGAGATCTTGGGGATGTTTCTAACTACCGACCAATTTCAATCTTATCCGCCATGGGAAAACTATTTGAATCGATAGTCCAAAAAAGGATTTGTTTCCACCTGAAACCGTTAATTATACCTCAACAACACGGCTTTCTACCGGGTAGATCGACAGCGTCAAATCTCGTCAATTTTGTGAGTGATATCACAGAAGCTTTCACAAACTCGCACGAAATTCACGCAATTTATACCGATTTTTCGAAAGCATTCGATGTGGTCAATCATAGGTTACTGATTCGGAAGCTTGCGCATGCTGGTATTTGCGGTTCCTTGTTACGATGGTGTGAGTCATATCTCCTTAACCGTTCACAATTCGTCAAGGTCCGTGGTTTCATGTCTCCACCAAGATCAGTTCCATCAGGAGTACCTCAAGGCTCGCATTTAGGCCCTCTGTTTTTTCTAATTTTCGTAAACGATTTGTCCTCTAAAATTACGTCAAAATTTCAAATGTTTGCAGATGATTTAAAAATCTATAGAGAAATTCGCTCCGACAGTGACTTGGAAAATTTACAATATGACTTAAATACCATAAATGACTGGTGTATTTATAACAAGATGACGTTAAATTTTTCTTAGTGTTTTTATCTTAATTTCTCCAGAAAAAGAAAACCAACGCAAGTATCTTACTTTATTAATAACATACCCGTAACTGAGGTCTTTAGCATCCGTGATCTTGGTGTTACTGTTAACACTAAGCTAGATTTTAGAGAACACATTGACCGTATTGCTAAAAAAAGTTCTCGCCTTTCAGGTTTTGTGTTTAGGCAGACAAAATTTTTCAAGGACCCCGATGTTTCTATTATAATTTTTAACTGTTACGTGCGTAGCATTCTGGAATATTGCAGTCCCGTTTGGAGCCCGTCATACAAGCTACACATTGAACGATTAGAAAAACTGCAACAAAGATTTTTATACCACCTATCCTAGACTAACAATCTTTGTAGCCAGGTGGACTCGTATGACTCTAGACTTCATCACTTTGAGATGTCATCACTTCTACAAAGGAGGAACATCGCTGACCTTGTATTTCTTCACAAGCTTGTCCATGGCTACATATACAGTCCCTCGTTGCTTGAGAAAATTAAATTTGACATCCCTCGCCCCGCTAGCCGTCTCATTAATCGAAAAACATTCAGCCTTCCACACTCACGTACGAACTACGGTCACCATGCATCATTGTATCGTATTTGTCGTTCTTATAATGACATTTGTCATGATGTAGACATATTTAACCCCTCAGTCTCTTCTTTTAAGAGACTGCTATTATCTGTTCTTAAAAAATAGTAACATAAAATGAAATATATTTTAGTACACAATACTTGTAAGCATGCTGTGTTCACAGCAAGAAGGACGTGCGCACCTGTACATGTTTTGTAAGATCTAAATATTGTTTGTGTTGTTTTTTTGTGTACATCCAGTTCTGTGACCCAACAATAAAAAAAAAAAAAAAAAATAATGTCACCTACCGAGAGGCTTCGATGACCCTTCGCGTGGCCATTGACGAGGCGAAACGGCGCTCCTGGCAGGAGCTGCTGAAAGGGCTAGAGCGCGATCGGGCCGCCCGTACCTATGTTCGCGGCAGAAGCTGCGTCCATGCCCCCCCCCCCCCCCCCCCGAGACCGCCTCGCTCCAACCAGCTGTTCTCCAGAGGGTGGTGGAAGGGCTGTTCCCGGTCCTCTGGGAGACGATTTCTCGCCACCTTTCGCCGTGCCCTCGTCGACCGACCTCGCCGAGGTGGAGGAGGACGAGCCTGCCCCAGTCTCCGAAGGGGAGCAGGGCGCAGCAGTGCTCAGGATGAGGGCCAAGAACACGGCACCCGGGCCAGGTGGCATACCGGGTCGTGTGTCTCTCCTTGGAGCACCTGGCCCCCGCTCTCAGGGCCCTGTTTGACAGGTGCCTTCGGGAGGGGAAATTCCCCAGGAGATGGAGGAGGGGCAGACTCGTCCTCATACGGAAGAAGGGACGTCCTGCGGACGAGCCTTCAGGATATCGTCCGATTGTCCTGCTTGACGAGGCGGGAAAGCTGTTGGAGAGGGTGATCGCTGCCCGCCTCGTCAAGCACCTCGAGACGTCGGGACCGGACTTGGCGCCCACCCAGTTCGGATTCCGGAGAGGTCGCTTGACGCTGGATGCCATCTCCCGCGTCCGCGATCTCTCCGAGGAGGCGTGCTCCAGTGGCGGCGTGGTGTTAGCGGTGTCTTTAGACATCGCCAACGCCTTCAACACGCTGCCCTGGACCACTATACTCGGTGGTCTGGAGTACCACCGAGTACCGCCGTACCTGCGCCGACTCGTCGGCGATTACCTCTCCTATAGAGAGGTAGTCTTCCCGACGACGAATGGGGAGGGTCAGAGCCCCATGGCGCGCGGTGTCCCTCAGGGGTCTGTTTTAGGGCCCCTGCTGTGGAATGTCCGTTATGCCTCCGAAGTGCTGGCCTTCGTGGCGTCGGCGTCGTTTGTAACGCTGACGACACGCTGGTCACCGCCAAGGGGGGCACCTACAGGGAGGCGGCAATCCTCGCCATGGCCGGAGTCGCGATGGTCGTGGCCAGGATCTGGATGCTGGGTCTGGAGGTGGCGCTCCACCCAAATTGTTGGGGGCAGCCGGCGCACTGAGTCGCCTCCCCAATATTGGGGGTGGAGAGGGCAGCTGCCGCCACCTCTATACAGCGGTGGTCAGCTCGATGGCCCTATACGGAGCCCGCATATATGGTCCGGGGGGCTCGATCGGCGGGAGACCGCCCTGCTGATTGCAGCCCAACGGACCATGGCTGTGAGAGTGTGCCGGGGGTATCGGACACTCTCACACGAAATAGCATGCGCCCTCACTGCCCTTCTCCCCTGGGACCTTGAGGCCGAACTGCTGGCCTCGGTCTACCGCCGCAGAGTGCGAGCGCGGGAGCGGGACGAGTGACCGGTGCCGCGAGAGTTAGCGCATTGGCGCAACAACGCTTGGGCGTTGGCTCTCGCAAGGTGGGAGGAAAGACTTTTCGATGGGTCCATTCAAAGGGGGAATAGTAGTCGACGGCTCCTCGATGCTATTCAGCCCATTCTCCGCGAGTGGATCACTCGGAGACGAAGACAAAGACTTGGCGTGCACTGCCCCGTGAGCTCCTGTTATCGGATGATACGGATGTCTCCGGGGACAAGTAGCGGGCCAAACGAAGAAACAAGAACCACCAAATTATGAAAGCACAAGTAAGTGCATCACAGCCCCTGTGTAGAGTTGCTTTGATTGCACCTGCACAGGGTACAAGATACCGGGAGGTAGTTGCCTCCCGAGATTCAGCAGGGGCAAAGAGCGAATGCTCGAAGCCTCCATCCAGCCTCTAGAAGACTGAAGAAATACCCTGCCTGACCAGGCTCAGTCCGGTTACCGCGCTCGCCCGAGACGGTCGCTAGACGCTTGCGCTCGCTGCAGATTCGCGCTCGATGCTTCACCGCTTGAAACCTGTTATCGTTCCTGTTACAGTGTTGTTGTGTTGTGCGATTTAGATTGCTGTGATAACTTGGATCTTTTTTTGTGCAGATTCATGTGTGAAGCGCCTTTGGCCAGCGGGTAAGTGCCTTACGGCACACGTAGGTACACACACGTTAGGTACACACCCTCCCCGCCCTTGCCCGGCGGGGAGTGTCACCCTCTCCCGTTCTCGCATCCTGAGATATCTCTCAGGATGACGTCAGTGAAACGCTTGCCCGACGGCGAAATGGCGCAAGCCAGTTCTCAGTTGGGTGATGAAATCCGCTTCCTCAATGTTCGAAAAGTTCATTCATGTAAAAATATATGGCCTCGGACTTATAGAGTGCCACCACCAAACCTAGCCTCCGGATTCTGGCCACGACTGTCGCGACAGCAGCAGTGGCCAGAATCGACGCCTCCGTATACGTCTTTCCCCGGGCAGTAACCAATGTGTCGTCGGCATAACAAACGATGCCGACGCCACGGAGGTTAGCGCCACGAAGCACCCAGTCGTATCCGACGTTCCATAAAAGAGGGCCTTAAACGGACCCCTGTGGAACGCCGCACGACATGGGACTTCGTCCCTCTCCGTTCATCGTAGGGAAGACTACCTCTCTGTTGGAGAGATAGTCCCCGACGAGGCTTTGGAGGTACCGGGGCACTCGGTGGTGTTCCAGTCCTCCAAGTATCGTGCTCCAGGGCAGCGAGTTAAACGCATTGGCTATGTCCAACGACACCGCGAGTAACACGCTACCGCTGGAGCACGCCTCCTCGGAGAGGCCGCGGACGCAGGATATGGCGTCCAGCGTCGATCGGCCTCTCCGGAATCCAAACTGAGTAGGAGCCAGGTCGGGCCCTGTCGTCTCAAGGTGTTTAACGAAGCGGGCAGCGACAACACGCTCCAACAGTTTGCCCGCCTCGTCAAGCAGCACAATCGGGCGGTAGCCCGAGGGCTCGTCCGCGGGACGGTTTTCCTTCCTTAGGAGGACGAGCTTGCCCCTCTTCCACCGTTTGGGGAACTTTCCCTCCCTTATACACCTGTCAAACAGGGCCTTCAGGTGAGGTTCCAGGTGCTCAAAGGAGAGGGCCCAGGCACGTAATGGCATGCCATCAGGCCCAGGTGCCGTGTTCTTGGCCCTCATCCTGAGCATTGCAGCACCCATCTCTCCAGCTGAGATGGGGGTAAGCTCGTCCTCAGTCACATTGTGATTGCTCGACGAGGCCAGTATCGCGGTGGGAGGCGTGAATTCGGTCCCCGGTGCACCGGGGAACAAGCCCTCAACCACCCTCTGGAGTACAACTAGCTGGAGCGTGGCAGTGGTGGGTGGCACCCATGGGCGGAGCTTTTGCCTCGCCCAGTTATACGGGCGGCCCCACGGGTCACGCTCAAGCCCCGCCAGCAGTTGTTCCCAAGCCTGCTTTTTGGCCTCATCGATTGCCACGTTCAGTGCCCTCGAAGCATCGCGGTAAGCGGCGTAAAGAGACTGTGACACCTCAGTCTCCCGCCGCCTTCGCCTTCGATACCGCTGGTATCGGCGGCGCCTCAGCACGCAGTGTCGGCGTAGTTCGACTATCTCCTCCGACCACCAGTAGACTTGACGTCTGGGCTGACGGGCTCGTGCGCGCGGCATCGCAGCGTAAAGACGAGGGCCGCTTCCTGCAGCACTTCGGCATTGAGGCGCTTCAGGGCCCATCGCGGACCGATCTCACGCAATCCTTCTCTCACCGTGTCCGTCAGGGACGAGGAGACGCTGAACCGAATATACCGATGATCGGAAAGTCGAGAAAATATACAGTCGCGTATATAGCAGGCGAGGTCTGGGGTGGTAAATGTCAAGTCGACGATTGAGCCACCCCGTTGACGGACGCAAGTGTTCTCCGTCCCGCGGTTTAAAATGCATAGACCAACCTCAGTCAGCCACTCTAGTACCGTGCGGCCCCGCGGATCCGTCGTCGCGGAGCCCCACGCCGTGGATTTGGCGTTGAAGTCCCCAAGGACGATCACGGGACGGGGGCGGGCCTGAGCAATGATGGCCCCTACCTCGCCGAGGAGGATCTCGAACTCGTGCAGGGGTCTGTTACGGGAGTGATAGACCCCCACGACCAAAGCGTGTCCTACTCTAGCTGCGACAAATCCCTTGCCCTTCGTCACTCCTTCGAGTGAGGGGGAGTGGGCCGGTGATTGGGTGGTGATTGCCACCAAGCCATCAAGGTCCCCTATCCAGTCAGATCTGGGTGGGACCGAGTATGGCTCGGAAATCACCGCCACCTTAATCAATCGCTGCGCCAAGGTCTGCAGCAGCAGAGCCTGAGCATTGGCGCAGTGATTGATGTTAGCCTGAAGGAAAGTCAGGGCCATAACTAACTTTCCTCCATGCGCACCACCTGCCCCGTATTAGGGCCAGGCGGCTGCGTCTTGGCCTTAGCCCCAGACGCAGCAGCCTTGCGCTTTCTCCTTATTTTAGCCGGGGGCTTGGCGCAAGCCTTGCCCCCGGAAAGGTGGTCCGCCGCCTTACCCGCTGCAGCACAGAGGGTGCAGCGGGGAGCGGCAGAGCACTCATTGGCCTTATGGCCTTTTTGACCGCAGCGATAACACTCATCACTGCGGTCAACGTCGGACTTGCACTGGGCCACAACGTGGCCAAGTGCAAGGCAACGGTAGCAGCGGCGGGGTCGAGCTTCTAAAACCCGGACCTGTGCCGCCACCCAACCAATCAGAAGCCGGCCTCCACTGTCCCGTATCTTTGCGGCTACTGTTATGGGGCACCGCGCAAATGCGGCTCCCATTCCACCGGCGCCTCTCCTGATCCCTCCGGCTTTGACAGCCGATGGAGCGCAGCCGCCAGTACTGGCTATCACATCCACCAGCTCATCAGGGGTGATTGAATCGTCGAGACCACTCACACGCAGATCTGCAGTGGCTACTGGTCGCGATACTCTCACCTCAGACCCCTGGAACACCTCTTGAAGCTTTTTAGCCAGGGAGTCCGCCTTTACGCCCATGTCCACACCCGGAACCTCAAGGATGCGGGCGCCGGTGGCCGCAGTCCTGATTCTCAGGGGTGGCACACCTAGGTCCCCAAGGTTGATGCGGCTTTTTGCCTCCGCCAACACCTTAGCGTAAGTGACGCCTTTCTCCGCCACCCCTGGTGGCAAGGTGAGAACCACAGCTGCAGTACGTGGAGGCCGGAGTTTGGGTGCCTTCGCTTTTGCGGGCTTTGGCGCCAATATTTGCAGCCTCGCTCGCACCAAAGAAGTGGGCCTCGACTCCTGATTTCGTGCCACCTTCTCACGCTGTCTCCTGCTGGAGCCCTTCTTTACTACCGTCGTCCATTCCGGCTCTACAACAGGAGGAGGAGGCTCTGCATTACTAGCAGCCGCCTTCGGTGTGGCTGCCACTTTCCCTCTGGGATTAGGCGTGGGCGCTGTTCTTGCTGCCACAGCACTTGCCTTCAGCGCGATGGACCCTTTCCCTCGGGGCTTTGGCGTGGGCGCATTTCTTGCTGTCACAGCACTTAGCGCCTCCTTTCGCCTGTCAGCGGCCAGGGGAGGTCTTACTGGTTTCTCGGGGAGGAGCCTCTCCTCCAGGTTCTCAAGGCGGGCGGTCACCATGGTGCCGACCTGCTCCATGATTACCCGCGTCAACTCCTCTGTGCTGGGCCCCTGTCTGGCCACTGGCTCCGTTCTGGCAGCTCGTAGCTGCTCCATTTCACGACGGAGGACTTTGACCTCCGTCACGAGCCTCTCATTGGCTTTCACTAGGAGCGCCACTTCCTCGGGCATCGAGCGGACCCTTGTTTCCTGGAAGGACGCCTTTATCGTTGCCGCGGCGTCCTTCAGGGCCTTAACGTTTGTGCCCTTGAGGTTTTTGGATGTAGTGGCCACTGTCACGATCGTGTCCACTGAGGCCAACACTAGTGCCTCCAGCTGAGTTGTATCCTTCTCATCAAGCGATACAGATGTAGTCTCAGGTGGACGCACCTTTCCTAAATTGGGCGGCTGTTGTTGCCAACCCCTTCTGGCCCTCGCAAACCTTCTGTGAAGCTGCCTTTCTCTCGGCGCTGTTTGTGGTCGCACGCCCTCCACGCCGAGCAGGGAGCTTGGGTGACGGTAAGGAGTCCCCCACGTCTTCCTCCTCCACGTTTCTTCGACGCTTTCGCAGCGAGCGGGCCGGGGAAGATTCAGAGCCGCGGGATGACATTGACACGCAACTCATATCGGAGTCAGACTCCGACAGGTTGGAATGAAGGTCGCCAAGCTCATCTACAAGAGTCAGTGGCGACGCACTCACGCCCAAAATAGATGCAGGAGCACATCCAGAAGCTTTTCCTTTTTCTGTGGAGTCCTTCAAGCATACCTCAATTGCACCAAGTGCAATGTCCGGGGTACGCTCCAAAAGAACTCTCACCTCTTTTATACCGCGCAAAGATGCGCGTGTTGCCAAATCGCTTGCATTATCACAGTCCGTTTTGAAATTGCCTTGGTTGTTAGTACGTGGGCCGGAGCCCACGTGGCGGATGTTGCCCCCCCCCCCCCCAGATACGTTGGGGCAGCCTCCTTCTGGAGGGTGGGATTTACCCACCTGGGGAATATTGTCATTCGCCTTATTGTCCATGTTGTATATCCTTTTATAAGGGGTGTGGTCCCCTTGTTGTGGTGCCCTAGCGGCCGGGTTCCCCCCGACCATGCATCCCATAGGCGGGCACCAAACCGTGGGATTCGGAGACGCCAGGAGCCCAACAGGGTGGCCGAGTTGACCCTCCCTGCCGCGCCGCGGGCCTTGAAGGCTCGCCATCCCACGACACGAAGGTCCGCTGCAACTGCAGTTAATCAGCTGCTCTTCCTATTTTTGCCCGACAGGGTGGCCGAGTTGACCCTCCCTGCCACGCCGCCGGCCTTGAAGACCGGCCATCCTACGACCCGAAGGTCCACTGCAACTGCGATAAAGCAGCTGCTCCCCCAAGTTTGCCCGACAGGGTGGCCGAGTTGACCCTCCCTGCCGCGCCCACCGTCAAAAGCGACGAAGCTCCTCCTCATGCACAACAGGAGAAACCTGTTGTGCCGCCAGCCTTGCAGGCCGGCCATCCTACGACCCTACGGGTCCGCTGTCCCTTCTCGGGACCCCACCTCCGCGGATGAACCGCCTGCTCATCCACTGTGCCCTATGCTAGGTTCATAGGGACACGCGGAGAGCACCTACGTGTCAGAATTTTAGCCAGCAGCCAACAAGAACCCATATAGAGAAGTTATTGACTGCTGCCCAGGGTGCACCGGCCCTAACGCTTCTGTACTCCCCGGATAAAAAGTATCCGTAAGAGACCAGTAGCATTAAGGCACACGAGGAGGTATTCTGACCAAGCACCCCAGCGCTAGACAGCCTGGAAGCCTACTATGGCTCCGAAATGGTTCATGAGAGCTTCGTCCACCATTATGCGACCGTAGCTCTCATTCTTTTTAAAACCATTTACCAGGACCGAAGCCATAGTGCCTTGGTTTTCACCAGGTCTCCTATTCGGTGCGCTAGCTTTTCCCTCAGGTCTTTTGCTGCCTCCGTAGTTGTTGTGACGATAACGTCCTTGTCCACATCGAAGTGTCTTACCACCCAAGTTGTTTTTCCGCAACCGGGTACTCCGTTCACCCATTGTATTTATGTACCTCCCAGTGGTTCCAGAATGTCTCGATCTCAGAGTCCCCCGAAATGGTTTTAGCCATTTGTAGGACTCTGTCATCGAGCATTATCTTGGTGCACCGGGCGGTGACAACAATGGGATCGTTCTGTGGTGTCGCGTATTTGAGCATGCCAGTCCGCTCCGTCTCCCCTTCGTCCAGGAGCACAAAGCCACTTGTCACGTTATAAGCCGCCATATACTGACCAGATATTGTTCCCTTGATGATCTGAGATGTGTCGTTGTCGTATATAGCGGCTTCATCCTCCACGAGTCTCTTCTGCAGGAGGCGGGACTCGACGATGCTGCCCTCCTTTTCTCGCCAATAGGACTGCAGGATGTTGTGGCAGTTCCTGAGATTGACTTCTTTTGTCGCTCTGATTATGGCGAGAAACTCGAGGAAGGCGTTCGCTGCGTGGCTCACTGGTTCCTGTGCCGGGATGTGACGGGCGGACTGACATGACCCATGTCAGCCCCAGTCCGAGCTCGTGTGGGGCGGTGCTGAGCTAGGGGTTAATTTTTTGGCGGGAAGTATGTTCATGTGTTGTGACGGTTCTCGGAATAAGCTTTGTGCTGCGCCTTTGAAAGACGCCAGGAACGCTGTAACTCGGCCCTTGATCTTCGTCGGGCTGCGATCTTGGTTCTTTTCGGCTTCTGCCTTCTCTTGTAGCGCTCTGATCCGCTTTTGGTGGTCGAAGCGGGGATGGGGTGCCCCCAACAGTCGGTTGCATTGTTGTGTAACGGTTTCCTTAGGTAACTGAGGTTTTCACCTTTCTTTTACTTTCCTTCGTACACAACTACCTCATGATTCCAAGGATTTTATGCAACCTAGTTGGTCCGCGACCTCACCCTTTGAGTGTTCTATGACCATCGCGTCTACGCTTATCACTCTGGCTATTTCCGCATTTTCTGCCATTTTTGAGAGTAGCTTTCTCGCCGTTGCGAAAGGCGTCTCGTCCGCCCACTCGACCAGAATGACTGATTTGTTTTTCAGTCGAACTAGTCGACAGGGGCAGCCCTTGACGTCCATCGCCGGCATAGCTTCAAAAGTTCTCCGCTTTAAGGTGGTTTTGAAACTACTTTTATTTAGCAGGCATGCTAGACCAGGTGATAATCTTATTCGGCTTTTATCGCCAGCCAGGCAAAAGCTTATTCCGAGACTCTCCCCTTCTGTTGTCCATAAAGAGAGCAACGCCTCAAATGCGAATTCCAGGCTCCCCTTGCTCTCCGTATGACAACAGCTGGGAGATTTTCGTGTTCTTGGGTGTGCGTGTGTGTGTTTCCGATTGGGATGTTGGGATTTGTGTGAGGGGATTTAAGCAAGTTGGGGGGGGGGGGATATTAGTGTTTTGTGCAATTACCGTCCAGAAAGATCTCTCCACGAAGGACAGCAGGTGAACTCTGTTATCTTTATCTGCCAGGATTTTCGGCAGGTTCCAGTAGTTTTCTGCCTAATGTGGTTTCGAGATCGTACCGGGCGGCACAGAAGCGAGGGCAATCCATAATTATGTGCCATACGGTCTCGGGGATGCTTGGGTCGCATTCGCAACCCGGGCTGTCCTTGAGCTTGAAGCGGTGGAGGTATTCGGATATTCCACCATGTCCTGTCATCGCATGTACTGGCGACAATTTCACGGTCCGCGTTATTCGGAATGCCTCTTTGACATCCGGTAAAAGCCTTCGTGTTATTGCACCTGTGCTCGAGGTCTCATACCTGTCTTGCCAGGTATGGATGGTCTCCTCGCGTATTTTTTTTCTGACATAGGACAGGGGAATTTTGTCATAGTCTTGAGGCGTGGTTGCTAGTGCTGCTGATTTTGCGAGCTCATCGGCTCTTTCATTTCCAGCGGTTCCCACATGCGCTCTCAACCATAACAGCCGAACATCTCCACCTTCGGCCTTTATCTTGCCAATGTTTTCCTTTATGCCTCTTGTTAAGGGGTGACTGGTTTTTGGACTTTTGAGAAAGTCGAGTGAGGATCGTGAGTCACTCAAGATGGTAACATTTTTTTCCTTTCTCGTTATGACCATCTCAGTCGCCCTGTAGAGAGCATAAAGTTCCGATTGGAAGACTGTACATTCAGGATGCAGCTTGAAGGTGGCACTCCTGATCTCTCTCCCTTCCTCCCACCAGGTTAAGGCGGCACCTACTTGAACCCCGACTTTACTACCATCTGTGTAAATCTGGGGTCCAGTGATGTTGCTGGTGTCCGATTCGAGGAGCTCGTAATCTATTGAAAACCTTGTGGACGGATGGCGTTGGTCCACGAAACTTACATTATGCTCGAGCTCCGTTTCCGGGGGGAGGAAGTCTAGAGAGAAGTTCTTTTTTGCTTTGTACTGCCTAAATCAGCCCGTGTTTACGCGTAAACCAGTGACCGAGACGCATTCAGCTCGCGCGCACGCTAAATTACGAGACCCGCTCTACGCCGCCGCGTTTCGCTACGACCCGGATCCGCCCCCAACTTTTACCGACGTAGAAATACGCGTACGCGAGTACGTGAACCAGTGTATCCATACGACAATAAAAACATTTAACTATAAGTGAACAGTTCGTCACCCCCTTCAGCACGACGTCCACAGCAAGACGCCTCCACAGAGGAACTCAGGACGCCTACCCATCAGCTTCAGATTCATCCGACATGCCAATTGGATACCAGGTATCTATACTAACACCCTTTTCCACGATCGTATAGTTGCAGGAAACTGCTCAACTAAGCGACGTGGTGCTACTGTGAACATCACAACTGACGAGTTCTACGAATAAGTAATTGTTGCTCTTCTCTCCTGAACACTACAAACCGCGATCCTCCACATTGGTGACTCGACGTCCACAGACAGTTTTTCTTGTTTGACATCTCTCCCCCTCTAGTTAACTTAGAGGTGTCACTTTGCCAGGGGATGACAGGTCATCAACCTGTCGTCATAGCCTCGTACTATCTCTCTCCGAATAAAGTCTTACTACGCAACGACTTGGAAGCGCTGTTTTCTATGGGTGACTCCATCCTTTTGATAGGTGACTTTAACAGTAAGCATATCCTTTGGAATTGCTCCCAAACTAACCCCAACGGTAAGATCCTAGACTCACTAGTCGACGCACTAGAATTTGATGTCCTCTCCCCTCTGGAGCCCACAAGATATCCCAACCAGAAATGACCACGACTTTCTGACATACTTGACATTGCCCTTCTTAGGAATGTAAGCCTCCGCATACGCGCCGTAGAGGTGTTACATGAACTCGACTCTGACCACCGCCCAGTCATCTTTCGACTCGGCCCTGACCCGACTGACTCTATCCCTATCACTAAAACGGTCGTGAACTGGATGCTTTTGAGGGAGTCCCTACGAGCGATCAGTTCACCGGCGGCCTTATTGTCTATCTTTACGGGCAATGGGAATGGGCTTCATTTTGACATTTGAATCCCATTCTGGGCGCAATCCTGCAAGCCTATTGGCTGAAACCATCAATGGGAATGAGAATGAAGTGACATTTCATTCTCATTCAAGTTAGACAATAAGGCGGCCGCTCTGGATAGGATACCTGACGATATACAGACTGGTGATGACGTCTCCTTGGCGATCGAAGCTCTCGGCGACCCCCGCACCGCACTAGATGAATCCTCAAAGCAGATCAAGGTGGCGGATGACCGTCGCTTTGAACTGCCCGAGGATGCGAGGAGGCTGCTGACAGCCAAGAACGTAGCCACTAGGGCATATGACTCTACACCAACCCGCGAAAATAAGGCCACCATGCGCTACTTTCAGCGTGCTGTGAGGAAACGCATGAGTGAGCTGCGTGATCAAAGGTGGGACGACACCTTTTTTTTTTTTTTTTTTTTTCTCAGAGGAAGGTTTTATACCCTGATCACCAGCTCTGGGGAGAGCTGGTGCGCGTGTGGGAGTCTCCGCCAGAAGGGCGACCTACCCACCAAACCTCTGCGGTGTTCCTCCGTCGTCGACAGGTGGCAGGGGGCGCGGGCCCGCTACTGCATTCAGCCACAGCCCCCACCGACGTCGCTGCCCGCCTACGCAGGCCCAGACTCTGGGGTGGGTGTAAAGAGCCCACCCCATTTCCGCCTCGTGAGATGCCCCGGAACACAGGGTACATCCACACCTCGTGAGGACCTAACCCTGATGGGGGGCACCGGCCGTCCCCGCAGCCGATGCCCCAGGTCCTCGGAGCGGAGACGGAGTGCGAGCTCGATTGGCTCGCCTCCGTGTCCGCGCCCTCCGGAGCGGATGAGAGAGAGGGTTTCTCTCCCTCTCCCGCTCCTCCGCCTCCCTCTGCGAAACAATAGTTTCGCAGAATGAGGCCACTGCTTCCCATGACCTCTCGTCACCGACCATCTTCGTAATAATGGCCGGCAAGGAGAGATCGGATCCTACAACCGCGATCAGGGATCGCCGCGGTCCCGCTCCTCCTGGGCATGAGTCCAGTGCGTGCTGGGCGGTGTCTTCGACGCAGCCGCACTGGTGGCATGCCGGGGTGGGCTCTCTCCGTGCGACGTTGCAGAGGTATCTCCCAAAACAACCATGTCCTGAGAGAACCTGTGTCAGCCGGAAAGAGAGGCCACCATGCCTTCTTTGCACCCACTGTTCAAGTACAGGCCGGATCGCTTCAAGGAGTCGTTGAGCGCCGGCCCCTCTCTGTGTGGGCCCTGCGAGGATCCTATCCCTCCATTTGGCGAGAGCTGACGCCCTGGCCCGATCACGCCAATGCGCCACTTCCCGCGGTGCCAGTCGCTCGTCCCGCTCCCGCGCTCGCGCTCTGCGCTGGTAGACCGAGGCCAGGACTTCCGCCTCAAGGTCCCATGGGAGCAGTCCGGCGAGGACACATGCCACCTCGTGTGAGAGTGTTCGGTAGCCTCGACACACTCTCACCGCCATAACTCTCTGCGCCGCCAGTAAGACGGCTATGCTATTCCGCCGCAGAGATCCCGCCCATATGGGGGCTCCATAGAGCGCCATGGAGCTTACCACCGCTGTATAGAGGCGGCGGCAGCTCCCTTCCCCTCCTCTGGTGTTTGGGAGGAGGCGACTCAACGCGCCAGCTGTCCCCAGAAGTTTAGGGGACAGCTGCCGCATATGCGCCTCGAACCTCCACTTACTGTCAAGGACGACACCTAGATATTTCAGCGTCATCCTGACTGGAATGGAGGTTCCGCCCACCACTATGCTGGAGTCTGCCGGAGGCGCTCGTCGGGGGCCGTAAAAATATATGGCCTCGGACTTATGGAGCGCCACCACCAAACCCAGCCTCCGGATTCTGGCCACAACTGTCGCGACAGCAGCAGTGGCCAGAATCGCCGCCTCTATGTATGTTTTGCCACGGGCAGTAATCAATGTGTCGTCGGCATAACAAACGATGCCGACGCCACGGAGGTTAGTGCCACGAAGCACCCAGTCGTATCCGATATTCCACAAAAGAGGGCCTAAGACGGAGCCCTGTGGAACGCCGCACGACATGGGACTTCGTCCCTCCCCGTTGGTCGTCGGAAAGACTACCTCTCTGTCGGAGAGATAGTCCCCGACGAGCCTTTGGAGATACTGGGGCACTTGGTGGTGTTCCAGTCCCCCCAGTATCGTGCTCCAGGGCAGCGAGTTAAAAGCGTTGGCAATGTCCAGCGACACGGCGAGTAACACGCCACCACTAGAGCACGCCTCCTCAGAGAGGTCGTGGACGCAGGATATGGCGTCTAGCGTCGAGCGACCTCTCCGGAACCCGAACTGAGTGGGAGCCAGGTTGGGTCCTGTTGCCTCGAGGTGCTTGATAAGGCGGGCAGCGACAACACGCTCCAACAGTTTGCCCGCCTCGTCAAGCAGCACAATCGGGCGGTAGCCCGAGGGCTCATCCGCAGGACGGTTTTCCTTTCTAAGGAGGACGAGTTTGCCCCTCTTCCACCGTTTAGGGAATTTTCCCTCCCTTAAGCACCTGTCAAACAGGGTTTTCAGGAGGGGTCCCAGGTGCTCAAAGGAGAGGGCCCAAGCACGACCCGGTATGCCATCAGGCCCAGGTGCCGTATTCTTGGCCCTCATCCTGAGCATCGCAGCATTCATCTCTCCCTCGGAGATAGGGGCAGGCTCTTCCCCGATCACACTGAAGTCCCTCGATGAGACCATCGTCGCGGTTGGAGGCGTAAAATCAGTCCCAGGTGCACCGGGGAACAAGCCCTCAACTACCCTCTGGAGAACAGCTGGCTGGAGCAAGACAGTGGTGGGGGGGGTCCAGGGACGGAGCTTTTGCCTCGCCCACCTATATGGGCGGCCCCACGGGTCGCGCTCAAGCCCTGCCAGCAGGTTTTGCCAGGCCTGCTTTTTAGCCTCATCGATGGCCACGCTTAGGGCCCTCGAAGACTCTCGGTAGTTGGCGTATAAAGCCTGTAGCACCTCAGTGTCCCGCCGCCTTCGTCTCCGATACCGCTGGTAACGGCGGCGCCTCGTCACGCAGCTTCGGCGAAGTTCGGCGATCTCCTCCGACCACCAGTAGACTTGACGTCTGGGCTGTGAGGCTCGAGCGCGTGGCATCGCTGCATCACAGACGTGCGACATGGACTCGCACAGCCCATCTGCCTCTGAGTTCACGCCCACTGGGACCTGCCCTGGAGGAGAGCTACTCCAAGCATGGACAAGGGCCGCCTCCTGCAGCACTTCGGCGTTGAGGCGCTTCAGGGCCCATCGCGGACCGAACTCGCGCGATCCGCCTCTCACTGTGCCCGTCAGGGACGAGGAAACACTAAAACGGATATACCGATGATCGGAAAGCGTCTCCTCGTCCACCAATACCTGCCAGTCACGGATACGGCAGGCAAGGTCTGGGGTGGCAAATGTCAAGTCAACTATCGAGCCACCCCATTGACGTACACAAGTGTTTTCCGTCCCGCGGTTTATCAGGCAGAGGCCAACTTCGGTTACCCAGTCCAGAACCGTCCTACCCCGCGGATCTATCGTCGGGGAACCCCACGCCGTGGATTTGGCGTTGAAGTCCCCAAGGACGATCACGGGCCTGGGGCGGGCCTGAACGATTAAGCTCCCTACCTCACCGAGGAGGGTCTCGAGCTCGTGCAGGGGTCTGTTACGGGAGTGATAAACCCCCACTACTAATACGTGTCCGACTTTTGCTGCAACAAACCCTCTGCCCCTCGACACTCCTTCGAGGGGAGGAGAATGGGCCGGCGATTGGGTGGTGATTGCCGCCAAGCCATCAAGGTCTCCTATCCAGTCGGATCTGGACGGGATCGAGTATGGCTCGGCAATCACCGCCACCTTAATCAATCGCTGCGCCAAGGACTGCAGTAGAAGTGCCTGGGCATTGGCGCAGTGATTAATGTTAGCCTGGAGGAAAGTCAGGGCCATAACTAACTTTCCTCCATGCGCATCACCTGCCCTGTATTAGGGCCAAGCGGCTGCGTCTTGGCGTTAGCCTCAGATGCAGCGGCCTTGCGCTTCTTCCTAACTTTAGCCGGGGGCTTGGCGCAGGCCTTGCCCCCGGAAAGGTGGTCCGCCGCCTTACCCGCAGCAGCACATAGGGTGCAGCGGGGTGCGGCAGAGCACTCATTGGCCTTATGGCCTTTTAGACCGCAGCGATAGCACTCATCGCTGCGGTCTACCTCAGACTTGCACTGGGCGACAACGTGGCCAAGTGCAAGGCATCGGTAGCAGCGGCGGGGTCGAGCTTCGAGAAACCGGACCTGTGCCGCTACCCAGCCAATCAGTAGCCGGCCTCCACTGTCCCGTATTTTTGTTGCTACCGTCATGGGGCACCGCACAAAGGCGGCCCCCATTCCACCGGCTCCTCTCCTAATCCCACCGGCTTTGACAGCCGTTGGATCACAGCCGCCGGTACTGGCTATGACCTCCACCAGCTCCTCAGGGGTGATTGAGTCGTCGAGCCCACTCACACGCAGATCTGCGGTTGCTACTGGCCTCGAGACTCTCACGTCAGACCCCTGTAACACCTCTTGGAGCTTGGCAGCCAGGGTGTCCGCCTTAATGTCCATGTCTGTACCCGGAACCTCAAGGATGCGGGCACCGGTGGCCGCAGTCCTCATTTTCAGGGGCGGCACACCTAAGACTCCAAGATTGATCCGGCTTTTTGCTTCTGCCAGAACCTTAGCGTAGGTGACGCCTTTCTCTGCCGCCCCTGGTTGCAGCGTAATCACCACGGCTGCAGTACGTGGGGAGCGGAGTTTGGGCACTCTCGCTTTTGCGGGCTTTGGCGCCGGTTTCTGCGGCTGCGCTCGCACCGATGGAGTAGGACTTGACTCCCGAGGTCCTGCTACCCTCTTGCGTTGCCTCCTGCTGGAGCCCTTTTTCACCACTTTCGTCCACTCTGGCTCTGCAGCAGCAGACGATGGGCGGGACTCTGCTTTGCCAGCTGTCGCCTTCGGTGTAGTACCCGCTTTCCCTTTCCCTCGGGGCTTGGGTGTAGGTGCAGTGCTTTCTGCCCCAACACGTGCCGACGCGGCAGGCGTTTCCCCTCGGGGTTTGGGTTTGGGCGTAGTGCTCGCTGCCACAGCACCCATTAACTCCTTCTTCCTATCAGCAGCCAGGGGAGGTCTCACCCGTACTTCCGGGAGGAGCCTCTCCTCCAGGTTCTCGAGTCGGGCGGTCATCATGGTGCCAACTTGTACCATGATTGTCCGCGTCAGCTCTTCTGTGGGTGGGACGACACCTTATCAGAACTCGAACCAACCCACCAGGCGTACTGGCGGTTGGCACGAGCTATAAAATCGGATGGACAGACGACTATGGTTCCCCTCCTTAGGCCCCCACCTAGGGGTGGGGGCCTAGCATTCTTTGACGATAAAAAGGCCGAGTGTTTAGCTGATAGTCTTAGAAAATCAGTTTACTCTCAATGCAGACCACGTAGACCAGAGTCACCTCTATACGGTGGACTCTGAAGTCGAACGTAAAAGCTCTGTGCCCATCTCAGACCTCCCACCCCTCCCACTTATCAAATCTTCGGAGGTGGTCGCCCTGATCAAGGATCTAAAATCCCGCAAATCTCCTGGATCTGATGGTATCAGTAATAAAATGCTGAAACACCTCTCAGTCCCACTAATCCATCTCTTAGTCAGCATCTTCAATGCGGCTATGAACAACTGCTTTTTTCCAGACACCTGGAAACATGCCATTGTAATTGGCATTCGTAAACCAGGCAAGTTGGCCTTACTGCCAACTAGCTACCGCCCTATTAGTCTCCTGAGCTCCTTGGGCAAAATATACGAGCGACTCATTGTGAGTCGACTCTGGTCCCATCTCAAATCCAACAATCTGCTTCCTGACGAGTGGTTTGGCTTTAGGGCCAGACACTCATGCGTCCAACAGGTGCACCGCATCACGGAGCACATACTCGAGGGCTTTAATAAGAAGCCAAAGCCTCAAGGGACAGTAGCTGTCTTCCTCGATGTAACGAAATAAAGTCTGGCACAACGGCTTGATCGACAAGCTGTACCAACTTGGTGTGCCAGACCGTCTTGTACTCATAATACAAGACTTTCTCAGGGATCGTAGCTTTCAATACCGCGTGGAGGGACAGCTCTCCTCTCCTCACCCCATTCACGCAGGAGTCCCTCAGGGCTCTGTACTCTCACCCGTCCTCTTCTCGCTGTACACTAGCGACATCCCACGATCCGAACCCAATGTTCAGATTGCTCAGTTTGCAGACGACACTGCACTCTACTGCACTGGCTGGTTCAAGACCTGGTCTTGAACCAGCAGAGAAAGTCGGTCACAAACGCCCTGCACCATGTAGGAACATGGAACCGCAAATGGCGTATCGCTATCAACCCAGAGAAAAGTACAGCAGTGTACTTTCACGCGAGTGCTGATCCACGGAAACCACCAGAACCCATTATGTATTTTGGCGAACCGATACCATGGGCTACGTCCGCCAAATATCTAGGCGTAATCCTTAACAGGCGACTCACCTTCGCCAAACACATTGAAAGTGTTCGCAATAGGGCAGCTTTTATATTAGGTCGCCTCAATCCCCTTATATGCAAGAGTAGTAAAATGTCTCTTAGAAATAAGGTGACACTTTACAAAACTTGCATTCGTCCGATCATGACCTACGCGTCTGTAACGTTCGGTCATGCTTCAGATAGGCACATTCATAGACTTCAAGTGATTCAAAATCGCTTTACCCGCAAAGCAGTAGGCTCACCGTGGTACTTACGGAACGCTGACCTCCACTGCGACCTAGAACTCCCCTCTATCGAATGACAGTGTTGTGAAACAAACATGTTCATGAAAGACTGTTCTCGCGGCTACTTCGATGCGGCCCCACACCATCCCAACCCACTAGTGGTGCAAACCGCTAACTACTCAACACACACATCAGATCCATACTTCACCCTGCCACGCCGCCCACGACACCTCCTGGATGACCCGGACGACCCCATCACATTAGCTCTGGCGTCGATCAGTCAGCCTCCTGGTAATATTGGTATTTCAGGTATTTCAGGTCTACTCGCCGAGCCATAAGAGGTAATATTTCTGATTTTGGATTTCCAGTCTTCACAGTTAGACATCGAGGTCGTCGTAAGCGACCTCGAAATAATCCTAAATCAGACACAAGGTAATCTGTATTATATTTTGGTAATGTGTATTAAGGTAAAGGTTACGTATCGATTTTCGATTGAAAGTTTATAAGTATCATCAATATTAACCTGTGTTTTATTTCATTAACCTGAGTTTTGCAGACAGTGCTGGCGGCTAACGGCACCTCTATTCCCTACTAGGCAAGGGTTTGCCTTTGTCGTTGTCTAGCGCTTTATGCGCCCTTGTTGTCCTTCGGTTGAGTGCTGCGTGCACTCACCAACAGTCCTGTGTCGCTTTTAATGCCCGTAGTGGCAAAATACTCTATGTCCTTCCTAAAAATAAAAAAAAAAGCGACCAGGCTCACTTTGTGCCCGACTGCCGTGCAAAGCGTACCTATTGAGGTGCTTAAAATGGCAAAATATTGTAAAATGATATTTCAACGGCGAAGTGCTGCCCGATCGAAATATGGAGAAGTTAAGTAATTTATTATTGTATGTTGTAATTTAAATTTAGTTATATTATTTTAATTTTATTGTGAGATTACATTTGAATATAACATATTGACTGTTGCGGTTCTTTATGTGTTAGCTAATAGTTCCATTGTGAAGTTTTACAGTGAAATATTGAAGTAGAAATAATGTAAAATATCCATATGAAAAGAATGGCCCCGAGTTTCTTGCCGCTTCTTCTCAGTAGGCTCAATATATTTTGGAACGCGGCGGTAGAGTCTATAAATTGATGCATTAATTGAATAAATGATTTAACTTTAAACCTTGACTTTTAAAAGTGCCCATAAAATTGATAAGAGTATGTTTATTAAATAATTCCTGGAACAGTCTCGTTGTTTCCACTCTTATTTTTATCCGATCTTCTATATAAATCTAACACACGCGTGCATATGGTGGTACATAAATAATTATGGTTTATGAGTAACTGCACTTTTAGATTTCTGGGTATTTAGTGATCGAATGAGCGCGGTGTGCTACGATGAAGCAATAAGGGATCTTTAAGATGTGGATAGATATATAATAATATATAATATACAATTTATTACCTGTATTGATAGATGTAAGTTTTTAGATAAATACATAAATACATATTATTTTGGAGCCTAAACATCTATGAAATGTAATATAATAAAAAATAATAAGATCTTGTTCCGAGTACAAAACAACAATAATTACTTATTTCCCCTGGCACAGTTTTTTATTATTATATATTTTTCAATATAAACTGATGCCAGGAACACGCTAGAATTACTTTCACTTCTGGGCAGCATTTGGTCCAAACCCTGTCAATCGTCTTTATATTACATTTCTGTATTTACTGTAGTACTGTTTATTTATTGTGAATACTCTTTTTAGAGCCTTCTTATACATGTCTTCAGTTCTATGCTTAATTTTAAATTCTTTAGGCAGATTGTTTACTAATCGAGGCACAAGATGTTTCCTTAATAATAATAATAATAATAATATATACCTATAGAATTAATATTCCCTTAATAATAATAATTTATAGACCTTTTATCACGTATATAATTTTTCAGTGCTGTACTGTACTTACAATCTTTGAGAACTCAATCCGTAAAAGTTTCTAACGGCATCACCCCAGCCGGGGAAAAATTGCGGAGAAAGACAGAGTGACATTACCATGGCAAAACCCAATAGAATTATGACCACCTGGAAAAAATAAACTTCCTTATTCACACATGTCGCAAATCCTGGAAAAGTAGAGTGATTTCCGAGAAATCTTTTGTATTATTGGCAAAATATGGCAAGTCTACGGGTTAATAAGATTATAAGTATATTATATTTAAATATACACTCAATCATTAAAGATTATGTTGTGTGAAGAAAGCGGTGTCTAATATGGTTCCAGAAATAATACTCTTAATTAGATTACTACTTAACAATTGCTTTATTAGTAAATACTGGTGTAGGTAATGTTAAACGCAATCACTCGGCCACCATAGTTTAGTGCCCGGAGAATCTCGTCACCGCGATGTAGAAAAGCCTCTGGTGACTTGTGGCGACATCTCTTATTGCGGTTTGAAACTACGATTGCTTACAATATAATAATATTCATCATCATCATCATAGTCATCATCATCTCAGCCGTAGGACGTCCACTGCTGAACATACGCCTCCCCCATAATTTTCCAAAAGGACCAGTTGGAGGCGGCCTGCATCCAACGTCGTCCTGTGACTTTTATCAGGTCGTCTGTCCACCGTGTCGGTGGATGACCTACGCTGCGCTTGTCGGTCTGTGGTCTCCATTCCAGAATCTTCCAGCCCCATCGGCCATCTGTTCTGCGTGCTATGTGCCCTGCCCACTGCCACTTTAACTGGCTAATCTTCTGAGCTGTGTCGGCGACTTTCGTTCTTCTACGGATCTCCTCATTTCTGATTCGATCACGTAGAGAAACCCCGAGCATAGCCCTCTCCATAGCTCGTTGTGCGACTTTGAGCTTATCTATGAAGCCCATAGTAAGAGACCACGTTTCAGTGCCATTAGTCATCACTGGTAACACACATTGATCGAAGACTCTTGTCTTGAGGCACTGGGGTATTTTATATGATAAGACTTAGCGAAATTTCCGGATTACTGCCCAACCGAGTTGGATTTGACGATTGACCTCTTTCTCGAATTTGGATCTGCAGGTTTGACTGTCTGTCCTAGGTGTAGGGACCTTGACCTTTATATTTTCAAATCACCTGCCAAGTCCGCGGAAGACACTTCGCGGCCAATTGACAGCCGAGCGCGCCCTCTGTGCGCGAGCGCTGAACAGCTTACTTAGAAAAAAAGATGGCACCGACAATACTTATATCGTCGCGACGCGTGTGTTAAAAATTAGAAATAAGGCAATATACCATACAAAACAAGGAAGTACTCGGACAGCAGCGGCGGGTGAGTCTCTTAAAGGTCAAGATTGTTAAATATTGTGTAAACTTAGCCCAGGGCACGACATTTTTGGACCTTCGATCCGCATCTCCTAATTGCAATCAGCTTACATAAAAACATCAAAAACTTTGACAAACCGACGTTTTGTACATAACACGTCTTCGTCACACTTAATATAATTAGATTTATAATATTTATATGCGCAATATCACAGATTTGACCAAAATAACACCCACGTTTGTAGTGCTTTATGGTACCCACATTTTATTATTTACATGCGAGCGATAGATACTGCCGGGCGCCGGCACCTTGCCACATAGGTGCTACGTCACGGACGTTTACCTCAAAATAATTTGAGGTAGGCCTATATGGTTTGTGTAAAATTTTAATTCAAGCTATTCATTGATTATCTCATTGTTTTCTTTCGGTATTCCATTTTAGTGACTCTTCAAAATGACCGAACGTATTAAAAAGGCTAAGGATTTAAAAGAGGTGGTTGAAAATAAATCCGACATGGAGATTGACAGTATTTTGCAACCATTTCTGACTTCTAAAGAGATGTGTTTTTTACGCGTTCAATTTTTATACGAAATGTCAAAAAAAAATATCTGAACCTTCAATAGTACATGGTTTTAAAGCTAGGGAACAGGATCTTTCTGAATTGCGTAAGAAATACGATCGATGTGTGAAGGAAATAAATTCCATAAGTAAATTATATGTACCTAACTACGTTCCTACGTACAGTGAAGTAGATGCCTTTGATGAACTTTATTATTCCATCCGTGCGGCTGCCGATAGCTTGACGCCAGCTGCGACGTCGACGGCGACGGACCGCGCGCAGCAAGGAGTATATGACCAATGTGGTCAACACATTCGAAGAATTAAGTTACCTGAATTACACATAACTAAATTTGATAGTAAACTTGAAAATTGGGTCACATTCCGCGATACATTTTTGAGCTTGATTCATAACAATACATCGATTAGTAACATTGAAAAATATTATTATCTACTCGCGTCTGTTACTGGGCCCGCTTTAGTTATCGTCAAATCAATGTCGTTCACCGCCGACAATTATCCCATTGTATGGAGCGCGTTATTGAAGCGATTTGAAAATAGACGCGCGCTTGCCTCCGCGTACGTGGATAAAATGTTTAGCTTTAAACCGTTAACTAATGAATCATCATTGAATCTAAATAATTTTCTGCAAACCTTCCAAGAAAATATATCAGCTTTAGAGAATTTACATGTACCGGATTTATCCAGTTTTTTGCTATTCCAAATTGCATTGCGAAATCTCGATCCTGTGACGCGGCGTGAGTTTGAACCAACTACGTCTCTGGGTGAATTACCTACAATCGGGCAACTTCTGCAGTTCGTTGAAAAACAAGCTCGTGTCCTTGAATTATCAGACTCTAAGTCGGCGTACACCAAACCGGTTACACCACTCAGCAAACAGCCTGCATATAAACAATACAATGTTCATAAAATCACGGACACGACAAAGCTTTCTAGTTCTAAACCAACTTTTGCGTCAACTGCGATTAGCAAGGGGAACGCCGTTGTCAACCGTCAGAAATCCAACGCTTGTCCATGTTGTCAAAAACCACACGCTATCTATAGATGCAATATATACACTGCGCTCACACCTCAGCTCCGCACTGAAAAAGTCAATGAGCTACGGTTATGCGAAAATTGTTTACGTGGCAATCACGCCAGCGCAGATTGTCCCTCTAAATACTCTTGTACCGTCTGCAAAAAAAGACACCATAGTTCTCTTCATACGGACCAGCCCGTGTGTCAAGATAATGTGGTCGCTCTTACTTGCTCAACGGAACAATCTGTGTTGCTCGGCACCGCTGTCATCCACGTCGCTGATGTATGGGGAGAATATCGCAACGTACGGGCCTTAATTGATAGCGGCACTATGTCGAGTTACATAACTCAAGACTGCGCTAACATGTTAGGTTTATCTCGGCGCAAGTGTAACTTTAGACCTATAGGGCTAGGCGGAAATCAGCTGCAGAACTACGGTCTGACAACTTGCAAAATAAAGCCGCGTCACGGTGAAGTGCCGGTTCTGTCCACGGACGCTGTGATCGTAGCGGACATTGCCGGACATTTACCGACTACGACTTTACCTGCCGAGATATTAAATAATTATCAGCATCTTGAGTTAGCGGACCCCGCGTTTCACCGCTGCGCCCCGGTGCACATGTTAATAGCGGGTGATTTTTTTCCGTATATCTACTGCGGAGATAAAATTTTCTCCGAACAGCCGTGGCATTAAAATCGATTTTCGGCTATGTTGTAACTGGTCAGGTTGACTTGGATCATCGGCGCGAAGGGGTCAATGCACCTAGCTGCACTTCCTTTTCTGGGTTTTCAAGTTCGCTCGATTTAGACAAGGTCATGAACTCGTTTTGGGAAATTGAAAATATACCGTCTGAACGATCACTGAAACCGGACGACGTATTAGTGGAATCAATGTTCGCGAACGATCATACTCGCGATCCGCAAACAGGTAGGTACGTAGTCAAATACCCGTTGCGGCCGGACCATAGTCTCGGCGAGTCTCGACAGATGGCGCTGCGCAGACTCACGAATTTAGAAGCGCGACTCGAACGCGACTCTCATTTAAAGTCTGAATATCATAAATTTATGGCTGAATACGAGTCGCTAGGGCACATGACGTGTTTAGGTGCAATGCACGAAGTGACTTCCAAGTACTTGATCCCGCATTTTTGTATCGTCAAACCGACGAGTACTAGTACGAAGTATAGGTGCGTTTTCGATGCTTCTAGTCGGACATCCAACCAGAAGTCGCTCAACGACGTGTGTCTAACGGGTCCTAAGCTACAAGCAGACATTAATGTCATATTAATGAATTTTAGAATTCATGCCGTATGTCTATCGGCTGACATTTGTAAGTGTTATCGTCAAACTTCAATACATAAAGATCAACGGCAGTATCAACACATACTGTGGCGAGAGTCAACGGATCATCCCATTAAAGTGTATGAACTCAACACAATAACTTACGGTGTGGCAAGCAGTCCGTATCTCGCGATTAAGGTGCTTCACACGTTAGCGGATAGTGAAGCGCACAATTTTCCTCATGCTGCGCGTGTGTTAAAAACTGGATTTTTTATGGATGATCTGCTTTGGTCAGAGCAGAGTGTCGAGAAAGCGCTCCAGTTGCAGAAGGATATAAGTGCTTTGCTAGAAAGTGCTGGGTTTGTACTCCGCAAATGGTCAAGCAACTGTCCTCAAATCATAGAGGCAGTACCGGAGGATCATCGCGAGACGTCTATCGAGTTCGACGATGACATTTCCCTCAAAGTACTCGGTCTCCAATGGCAACCGGCAAATGACTGCTTCACATTTAAATGTGCGACCACTGATCAAGAGATAACCAAACGTACAGTTTTATCGACTATCGGTCGCTTATTTGACCCACTCGGCTTCGTGGCTCCTTGCGTTTTTTACGCCAAAAGTTTTATGCAAAGACTTTGGACTTTAAAACTAGAATGGGACCAGAGATTACCAGAGAACCTGGAAGCAGAATGGCTAGCCTTCGTCAAAGAGCTGCCTATGCTGTCAGAATTCAAACATGAACGGCATGTCACAGTTGCACAGACAACTTACTGTCGTATTTTCGGTTTTTCGGATGCATCGTCACTCGGCTACTCGGCAGTTGTGTACCTTCATACTAGGAATGACACTGGTGACAGCAAGATCCGCCTGTTAATCGCGAAATCAAAGGTCGCTCCAATTCGATCAATTTCTGTTTCACGGATGGAGTTGATGGGATTTCATCTATTATCGAAACTTGTCAAGTATGTAGTACCTATACTAGAAGCGCGATCCATTATTGTCAATGAGCAGCTGCTGTTCACTGATGCATCGGTCGTGCTGGCATGGCTAAACACACCGAGCTATAAGCCAAGCCTTGCTTGCCATGCCGGAATGGCTCCATGGCCCTAGTTGGCTGTCGAGTGAACGGTGGCCGGTTCATTCAATTGGCGATTTCAAACACGAAAATGTACCGGAGATGAAACCTTTAAAGATTCAAGAATCAAAATTCATATTAAAGAATCAAAAGTGATGGCTTCAACCAAAGACCCATCAAATCTGATTTATGAACTAACTGAAAAACATTCCAATTACTCTAAACTGATCAATGTTGTAGCGTGGATACATAAATTCATAAATAACTGTCGCACTCCTAAGCATGAGCGTACCAAACTGTCTCTAGGCGATTTGAGACAAGCTAAGAACACAGTCGTAAAGTCTGTCCAACAGCATCATTTCGGCGATCATATATCTGCTCTCTCCAAAGGACTGAAGCCTCAGCAGTAGATACATAGCTGATTGTAACTGGGAAATCCGGATTGTTCGGATTTCGGTGGGGGGAAAATGTAGGGCTTGACCTATATATTTTCAAATCACGCGCCAAGTCCGCGGAAGACACTTCGCGGCCAATTGACGGCAGAGCGCGCCCTCTGTGCGCGAGCGCTGAACAGCTTGCTTAGAAAAAAGATGGCACCGACAATACTTATATCGTCGCGACGCGTGTGTTAAAAATTAGAAATAAGGCAATATACCATACAAAACAAGGAGGAACTCGGACAGCAGCGGCGGGTGAGTCTCTTAAAGGTCAAGATTGTTAAATATTGTGTAAAATTAGCCCAGGGCACGACACTAGGTATATGTATTCGTCAACAACTTCGAGAACTGAGTTCCCAACTGATATTGGGGCAGGCACAACATGGGCATTAGACATAATTTTGGTCTTGTCCATGTTCATCTTAAGGCCTACCCGTTAGCAAAATTCGATGGAGGCTTTCGAGCATTGTACTGAGGTGGATGGATTCTGCCATGACTATCATCGGCAAATCGAAGGTGAGTGATGTACTCGCCGTTGATATTGATGCCAATTCCTTGCCATACCAAGAGCTTGAAGGCGTCTTCCAATGCAGTGTTGAACAGTTTCGAAGACATAACGTCTCCCTGTCTCACGCCTCTCTGCAATGGAATTCCCTTCAAACTCTGCTCCTGCAGGCCTAAAAAGGCAACTTTACACGAATCATATTATGATTCTAATAGAAATCATAATGGAAATGGAAAAACTGCCACTTAAAGGGAATTCATATTATGATTCGCTTTCAGATTCATTTAAGCAATTAATCTATCTGATAGTTTTCTATAGAGATTTGTTAAATGGTTCACTAAATAGGAATTGCTTTTATGAAGCTTTGTGTCAAATAGCAAATTCATAAAAGTTACTCGAGAGGAACTATTTGTTTTGGAGGAATGATAGTTGAATAATGGCAGCATCACCGGCAAAGTGCATTCCTTCGAAAAAGGGATTAGCTTTTGTACGTCGTACAAATAATGGCCTGTGATTTTGACATCATAGAAATATTGTAACGGAAAAAAACTCAACTTTGTGAAAAGAAAATGCATACAAGTAGCACAGTAGCGACCCCCGTTTGTGCCCAGCGAAACTAATTTTGGTGCGACATTTAACGAGGTTCCCTCTTCCCTGTACATAAGAATGTTTTTATTTTTATTAATGGTTATTACGATACCAACCACTAAATGTATATAGGTTATGATACTGCTATCTAAAGTATTATATTTTTTTTCCTTATCACGCAATCAACAATTAGACATTATGATTGTTACATCTAATAATAGAGTAAAAAGGAAGTATAATAGGAAAACAATTTAAATCGAAGTGAACCAAATTAGTTATATATATTTCTAAAACAATACTCCATGAAGAACACTTCAAGCTCCTTCAAATGAGACAGGGTTGTGGTCGATTTTATGGCTCTTTGAATTTGTTTATATCTTAACCGAAACAAAACCATTCCTTATATTTGATGGCCATTTATTACCATAACCTTAGATCCATCGCGCCCTGTGAGCAACATATTTTTTATTATACACTATCTTCATAGCTCAAACAATTTCCGATGGGCCTTTGTTGATGCTTTTTTTAGAAAAACTTAAAATTTTATTTCTTTTTTATAGTTGGATAGCTTTTCTCTAGAAAATGTAACCACTCACATAAGTGCATGCTTGCACATCTGTCATGAGTGAAGAGTGGATGCGGCATACCTCTGGGTCTCAATGTGATTATTAGTTTGCAATATTTTTTCTACCTTTTTTTGTTTATGCATTTAGGAAATAGCAAAATGTGACAAACTTGCGAAATATGAAATAGTTGTTCCAATTTTTATTTTTAAATAGAAAATTTTTATGCATCATGTGTTCTAGGTTGCAATGCAAAATAAATAAAACTGCTATTATACTGCTACCAAAAATTGTAAACCATTACAATGAAATCAAGTAGGTATATTTTATTTATTTAAGCTTATGTTTTACACATTATACAGTTAGAACTTCTATGTAATAGTTTTACACCTGGTGGAGACTTTTTAAATTATGAGTTTCCAATAATAAACATCGTAACTCTGGTAGTCCAGAATTTTTCGCCAACTCTCTTTTACGAATAGCAATGTCCCGTTTACTGTAAACAATCATAATCACACACACATGTAAAGTTTCTTGCATCTACGGTATAATTAATCGATGTTTTTGTTTTGTTTTCTTTCCGCTGAGACAGACCAAAAAGTCTAGTTCTGCCATTCAACTTGTTGCCAGCTGTGGTAAATCATTGACAACATTCAAAAACCATTTCGCTTACAGTTTTTTTCTTTCATTCATTCATTGTTTTTTGCGTGTAGCAATAATATCGTCAAATATGAATCTGCTGATGAATTGAATTGCGTATGATTCAGAACAGGAAAACAGCTTATAAACATGGCTCAAAAGCGACATGGGTCTGTAGTTGTTAAGTAAAATGTTGTCACCTTTCTTAAAGAACAGTACCACCACGCTTATGTTCCATGCTTCTAGCGTTGAACCTTCGAGTAAGACGGTATTAAAGAGCTTCTAAAGGACTTTAAGCACCAGTGTTCCACCCGCTTTCAGAAGCTCCGATGTGATACCGTCGTCACCCGGCGCCTTGTTGTTCTTTAGCTGTTTCAAGGCGATTCTAATCTCGTACAGGCTGATGTCCGGGATATATTCGGTATAATGTCGGGACAGCTTGGCTCTTGGGTCTTTGGCCGAGCTGCTAATAGGTTAAGCGACCGAAGTGTATAACTGTCCGTAGGAAATCTCTACCTTTCTTAACACTTCTGCCTTGGTCGACGCTACACTGCCGTCTTCTCTCTTCAGCTTCGTCAACTGGCTCTGCCCAATAGACTTGCAAACACTTTGGAGCCCTTGATCCGCTCTATCGTCTCTTTAATACGATTAGTATTAAAGATCCGGATGTCGTGTCGCAAGGACTTCCATATTCGTTTATTGAGCAGCCTATATGCTTCAGCATAAGACTGCAGTTTTAAAGAGTGTCGTTCAGCATGAGGTTGAGGGTATCGTTGGGGAGTTTCTGTGGCCTATCTGTACGGTGGAATTTTAAGAACTTGGAACCCACTGTATGGACAGTTTCTACTAACCTGTTATTGATCTCGTCCACTGAATCGAAGTTCTCAAGGCAATCGAAGCGATTGGGCAGCATAAGTTGAAAGCTCTCGGGGTCTTGAATATGGGCACGAGTAGGTCGGAGCGTAGACTTCAACAGATGAGACCTCTCAAGTTTGACATTAATATTTGTTTAAATTGTAAATTATTATATTTTTCTTAAATCTGTAACTCCACGCCATCTAGGATAATAAAGTGTTAATGTTATTTTAGTTCACACGAACCTACTAGATGGCGCTGTACTGCTTTATAACATGCAAGCGTTATGTTCATCTTTTAGATAAGGTGGGATCTATGAAAATATCGAAAAGTACAGTCTGTTCCGACTTGCATAGTTTTATTTAAACTACTCGCGGGGTTTTTGGGCTTTGTACATGGTCCATGGTCCGCCGGAAAAACGGCGACATTTGGTGACTGTGACGTTGTCCGTTTTGGCACCAAACAAGATAGTGAATCGCTACCTGGTACTGCCTAAAGTTGTGCAGTTTTGTTCTTCCTAACCAGCAGCATAACTGCTGTGTGGGGAGAACATATCACTGCGGAGAAGTGAATAATACCTCCAGCCCTGAGTGCTCCCATGGTGGGTGCGGCCAGTGAGGGAGATCATCATCATCAGCATTCGTGTTTGGCCTACTCTGCCCTGGAGCGGAGTGAGGCGGGGAGGCGGATTACCACTGACAGCGAGCCCCTACAGTTCCTGCCCGGTGACATGACGTCATTGTAGTTGTGACGTCAATACAAGTGTATTGGTGAGTTATTTATTGGTGGTGAAATATTGTGAGTACAATTTGAACCTTATTCTCTTGAAGATTTTAACTTTGAAGAAATAGTGCATGAAGCTATAATTTCGACAAGGTTACAGACACTTAGCAAATTTCATTATATATTATCTTGGATTTGTGTGTGCATGACTTAGAATAGTTTCGCGAAAAGTGTACATACGGGGAATCCATGCCCGTATTTGAGTAAAATTGAGTGCGACAAGGGTTTCTAACACTTAGAATTTTTTCTTATAATATATTATTGACTTTAAAAATGTTTTGATATTTTAGCCTTATATTTACTCTAAGTGTTTGTGTTGTGACACTTTATTAATGTTTTAGTGGCGTTGTTGGTCATAATTTTTTCATTTGTTTACGATGACAGCCAGTTATTTAAGGCTCCAAGAAAACATTGCGGCACAAATAAATAAGTCTAAAGCTAATTTTAAAAAAAATCTCAAAGAAATGAAGAATAACCATCGTAAAATTATAACTGATTTTCAGAGCGAGGAATTGCAGAAGTCTTCTTATTGTTCAAACGATTTGTATGATACAACTGAAGAGGTGTATATAGAGTACAAATCTATGATGAGAGATGTTATTTTGACACTCAGACCAAACCCTATTTCTACTAACCCTGCTGTAAATCACAAAAACTGGACAGCTTAATGTGAAATTGCCTAAAATAGAAATTATGAAATTCTCGGGTAAATACTCCGAATGGGCTAGTTTCCGCAACTTGTTTATTTCCTTGATCCACAATAACGGTAGTATTGATAATGTGTAAAAGCTGCATTATTTAAAGAATTCTGTATCAGGGGAAGCTAAACAATTATTGCGACATATTCCAGTTACCTCAAGTAATTACCAGGTGTGCTGGACTCAGTTAGAAAGCAGATATAATAATTAAAAGTACTTGGCCAATTGCATTTTGAAAAACTTAAGATCTCAAAAGATACTAATGTCAGAATATTTTAGCGCAATAAAACAATTGTTAGACACCACCAGAGAATGCCTAAGCGCTTTGAAGAATTAAGGCGTCAATATTATTTCATGGGACATAATGATAGTTTTTTGATTAGCCAAAAACTTGATGCTGAGTCCCGCAAGCTGTGGGAACAAAAAGTAACTGAGACAGCTTTGGAATTGCCTACACTGTATATGTTTGAGGAACTTTTTGAAAATAGATTTAGGGCGATAGAATTCTTAGACCCAAAGGTTAAAAAATAGAGAAAAAACAAATTGTACGAGTACTTACGTTGCTCCTACTTTTGTATCCTGTTCATTTTGTTCAGAAAAGCACAAAATATGCAATTGTAAGAAATTTGCAAAAGAAACCGATGACATCAGATGTTACTTTGCTCAGACGCATCACTTATGCTTTAATTGTTTAAATACCGACCATACAGTCTTTCAATGTAACATGTCCACCAGGTGTCGGTTGTGTAAAAAGAAACACCATACCCTTTTACACCCCAAAAACCAGAAATCAACTACTGACATAGGCTGATCAGCCTGTGATCAAGAGTGTTGTCGCCACATTCACGGCGTCAACGTTGGGTTCATCAAATTCACAGACTCATGGCGGAACATTTGATTAACAAAACATCACCACCTGTTTTGTAAATTCGCATAGTTAAGTCCTGTTGGTAACGGCGTTGGTTAATGCGGAACCCAACAAGAAAATGCTGTTGTTTTAAGATCTCTTCTCGATCAGGGATCTCAGGCGTTTTTTTAACAGAGCTGCTGTGCAGCTATTAGGTCTTAAGTAAAATTTTAAACAGGTTTAGTATCCGGGTCCGTTTTCCATTGTCTCTTCTCTCGGGGGGCAGGATTGAGACCCTCCTGTCGGGCCCACGTTCTACGCTAGAAGACTGAGGAAAGAACGTCGGCCTCAAGGTCCCATGGAAGGGAACCAGCGAGAAAGCAGGCGACCTCGTGTGACATTGTGCAGTAGCCCTTGCACACGCGAAACATGCCAAGCCTTTTTTTTCTTGGTGAAAATGCTTTTATGCATACCCGCTCGCTGGGGAAAGCGCGCGGGTTATGTGGGACTTCTCACTACCGACTAAAACCCCACGACGTCCTTCGGCAACGACTATAAACAAGGCCACGAGGCCGTTTGCGCACTCTCCGCAGCCCTGTCTTGCTGACGTCCGCCCATCGATGTTTCAGGGCAGACCCACTTCGGACGAGGGACAGAACGCCCTCTCCATACAGCTCCAACGACGCACTGGGACATACAGCGCGTCGCCGCCTCAGAAGGGTCTCATGGTTGAGGGGTGCCAGACGTCCCCACGTCCGACGCCCCAGGCCCGCCTAGCGGAGACGGTGTGCGAGCTCTAATAGCTCGCCTCCGTGTCCGCGCCCTCCGGAGCGGAAGAGAAAGAGGAGATTAATATCGAGATAGACTCACGCTCTTCGGTCTCCCTCTGCGACATCACGTCCTCGCAGAAAGAGACCATCACCTCCTATGACCTCTCGTCATCGACGATCCTGGCTAAGATGGTCGGTAAGTAGAGGTCAGCCCCCACCACTGCGATCAAGGATCGCCTTGCTTCCGCCGCCCCCGGGCATGCCTCCAGTATGTGCTGCGAGGTTTCTTCCACGCAGCCGCGCTGGTGGCACACTGGGGTCGCCTCCCTCCGGGCCACGTTACACAAGTACCTCCCGAAGCATCCATGCCTTGAGAGGACCTGTGTTAGCCGGAAGGTGAGTGACCCACGAGTTCGATGGACCCACGGTTTGAGTACGGGCCGGACTGCCTCTGGCGTTCCTAGCCAGAAGACCGAGGACAGAACCTCGGCCTCTAGATCCCACGGGAGGGATCCAGCCAGGACGCCAGCCACCTCATGTGAGAGTGTGCGGTATCCCTTGTCCTTGCCCTGCCCATATGGGAGCGCCATAGAGGGCCATGAAGCGCACCACTCCCATATAAAGGTGCCGGCAACTTCTGTTCCCCCCTCCGAGGTTCGGCAAAAAGCGACCCAGGGCAGCAGCCATTGCAACAAGCCTGGGTGGCAACTGTTGAAGGTGGGCCCTGAATCTCCATCGAGGTACTTTAGCGTCGACTCGAGAGCGATGGAGGTCCCTCCCACCATAATGTTGCAGCCCGGAGGTGGCGCCCTCCGAGGTCCATGAAAGTAAAAGATTCGGGAGTAACCTTCTAATATGTTATTGTTATCGGAGCGGTAATAAAACACAGCTGTGCTATTCAAATGTAATCAATTGACTGGCAGAAGCTTGTCTATGCATGAACTACCCTAGAATATTAATAAAAGATACGTGGGTACATTACACCTCCACCCTTATTTAACAATTATATGCATAACATGACCTTGGCATAGGAGGTAATGAAACATATTATTGACACAAGTATTACTTTTACAATAGTAGCTTACTTACTAGTTTTATAACTAAATAATATCAACAAGTTGCATACTAACTAATCACATTCTAAGCCATATCTTCTAATTGTTTTTCTAACACGCTTGGATAATTCCACCAGTGGGGAACTGTTGGGTATGTTGGTAATATCATCAAGCCCAGTGTTAGTACCACTTTCAACAACGGGTGAAATGCCTTGCTGAGATCAGCAAGGCATCGCACGATCACAGGAGTGGACGAGAAGATTCTCGTCCACTCCTGTGATCGTCCTCGTTATTTGTACCGGGTACTGAAGAAGGTATACACAAAGTACTCGATAACCTTTTCCTAACTTGATCGACATGACGTTTTAAGGGGGGCCCGTCTTCGCTACTGACAGTTAAAAGTCGTGAACCTTATTGGCTTTCTACCTGTCCAGCTAACCATTTCTTTCCTCCCCCATAATTACGGGCCCACACACCCTCACCTACCTCTATCGGCCGCTCCCTACCCCTTGCGTTTTCAACTTGTTTTCTTTGTTTTTCACGGACCTTATCTTGTACCTGCTGTACGAGGTCACCTCTCAGCAAGTCGAGCCTAGAACGTAATGGTCTACGTTGCAGTAACATAGCTGGGGAAGTACCGGTAGTGCTGTGATCGACATTTCTATAAGCCATTAAGTACGACTGTAGTGCAGCATCCACTTCGCATCCATCTCGTAGTGATTTTTACGGCCCTTTTACATAGTTTGACAGCACCTTCCGCCGCCCCGTTTGATGATGGGTGATATATGGGTGAAAATGACATTTTGTTCTTCACGAAATCAGCCATTTCCTTGCTAGAAAAAGGCGGTCCATTGTCCGAGACCACTTCCCTTGGAAGGCCAAATCGGGTAAATGTTTCCCTACTTTTATACCTGCACTGGCAGTCGTCCCTTGCATGTGAAATGCCTCGATCCACTTAGTCGTTGAATCTATTAATATTAAAAAAGTTTTACGATGAATTGGCCCTAACAAGTCTAGGTGCAGACGAGACCACGGTTCCGGTATGTACGGCCAGGGCTGGGGCGGTGCACGCGGCGGCGCCGAGCTCTCGGCCGCGCAGATGGCGCACTGCCGGCACGTGCTCTCAATGTCCGCGTCTATGCCTGGCTACCACACTATGCTTCGGGCTAAACTTTTCATCTTTACAATGCCTAAATGACCAGTGTGTAATTCATTTAACACATACTTTCTCAGGTCATTCGGTAGAATGATCCTGTATCCCCATACAATACAGTCTTTTTCTAAGTATAACTCATTTCGCTTATTGAAATATGGCAGCAATTCTTTATCTTTACAATAACTAGGCCAGCCAAATTTCAAACTCATCAACACTTTTCTGAGTAATTCATCTTTAGCCGTACACTCTTGTACGGTTTTACAGGTGATCGGCAAGAAACGTTGAATAAAATTTAAATAGGTTACCTCAGGCTTCTTTGGTTTTTCTGATTCTATGCCGATTGGCAAACGAGATAATGCATCAGCGGCATTATTATCACTTTGTACGTATTCTATATCATATGAATAGCCGGCTAATATATCTGCCCAACGCTGCATCCTACTAGCGGCCATCACCGGTATGCCAGATTTTTCTCCAAAAATACTATCGAGAGGCTTATGGTCAGTTCTTAATATAAAACGCCGACCGTATAAATATTGGTGGAATTTTCTCACTCCGTAAATGATCGCCAGAGCTTCTCTTTCGATCTGGGAATAGCCCTTCTCCGCAGAGATAAGGACACGAGACGCGTATGCGATTGGTCGCTCGCTTCTATCCGGCATGATGTGCGAAATGACTGCGCCCACTCTCACACTGCTTGCATCAGTCGTGAGCACCAGTGGCAATTCGCCTGAGTAATGAGCCAGTATTCCACTAGAAATTAATAGTTTTTTAATTTTATTAAATACTTTCTCGTGTTGCTCCTGCCATTCAAACTTTACATCTTTTTTCAATAGGTAATACAAGGGTGATAATACGGTACTGATGTCGGGCACAAACCTTTCATAGTACATAACTAACCCTAAGAAAGAGCGTAATTCTGATACATTACTTGGTGTTTTTACCTCCTTTATTGCTTTTATTTTATCCGGGCAAGTGTGAACACCATGTCTATTAATAACATACCCCAAATACGTTACTGACTCTGCAAAAAAAATGCACTCGTTTTATTTTTAAGCCATACTTCAGTAATCTGTCAAAAACTTTGTGAAGGGTTTCCAAATGGCTTATATCTTTTCCCCTGTAATAATTAGATCATCTAAGAAAATTCCTACCCTCGGTATATCGGCAAAAAGCTCCTCTAATTTCCTCTCAAATATTTCAGGACTCGAAGCCAGCCCATATATTAATCTATTATACATATATAGCCCTTTGCTTGTGTTGATAACGGTGAATTTCTTAGAGTCATCCAGCTCGAATTGTGCATAGGCCTGGGATAAATCTAGCTTTGTAAATTTCTCCCCTCCATGCAGCTTAGCTAACAAGTCATCTACTCGCGGCAAGGGAAAACGATCAACTTCCAAAACTTTATTTAATTTTAATTTATAGTCGGCACATACCCTACTGGACCCGTCTTTCTTCATCACCGGTACAATAGGAGTGGCCCAGTCGGACGAGGAGACAGGCGTCAGCACTCCGTCTGCTACCAGCTGATCGAGCGCCGCCTCCCCCGGCTCGCGCAGCGCATACGGCAGCGGCCACACTCGCAAAACACCGGTTTCGCTCCCTCCCGTAGACTAAAACCAACTTTCCCACCGGTGAACCTCCCTAAGCCGTCCTCAAACACCTTAGAGTATCTGGAACTGAATTCGTCAGTATTAAGTGTCCCGTTCGGATTCTTTACATAATAACAACTTGCCGAAGATAAATTAATTTGTAATTCATGTAACCACTGCTGGCCTAACAAACTGGTTTTCGCACTATCGATAATATACAAATCTAAGTATTTACTAACATTGTGGTAACTCACTAATGGCCTAATTTTACCCTTCGGTGTAACGATTTCTCCCGTATAATAGCATAAAACTAAATCGCTTTTACTAATTTGACAGCTAACAAAGTTTTTTAAATAACAATCATAACTAATGCATGATATTGCACTGCCGGTATCAATTTCCATATTTAGCGGAATCTTCTCAACACACACCTCTATAGTGTATGGTCCCAACAATTTCACTTTATTTGTGTTGATAGAAAAGTTGTTTACCTCGTCACTGTCGCGGCTTGTATGGTCCATGTGCATATTATGCTTGTTTTCGACTACGTTGTGAAGTGATGCACTTCTTTGCCCATTAGGACACATCTTTTTCAAATGTCCTTCTCTATTACAAATTCTGCAAACGTACAATTTATAATTACAGGTCTCACTCGCATGTCCACTACCACAGACATTACATAATTTATATACTCCTCCATCCTTGTTGAGACTTCGAACTACATCACGCCGCTTTTCTCTACCCGCTCCGCTTGTGCCACTTGGACCACCGCCACTGCCTACCGGTCCGGTTTGTTTGCTGCCGCCAGAGGCATAGGTTTTGTAGGATAACTCCGATTGTTGCCCGCTCCGCCTCCGTGTTGCTGGAAGTATGAGGTGATTGACGCCCGCCTGCAATGATGCTCTGTCACCCCTCTCGCGGGTACAGACTTCCACCAATGCTGCATTCGCATCTGCAGCCTCCATCGACCTCGCCAGCTTGAAAGCTTTGTCGAATGTGTTATCATCTTCCGCGAACAGCCTCTGTCTGATATGCTCACTCATTAAACCACAAACAAACTGGTCACGTAAGTTTTCTTTTACAGTATCCGCCGTAAAATTACAATATTTCGACGATTCCTTCAGTCTCCCTACATAATCCGCGATACTTTCCTCGTGCTTTTGTAGCTGTTGTCGAAACTTAAATCGTTCCGACAGAAGACTTCGACCTGGTTGAAGATGACCTTTCATGACCTTCACTAGATCTTCAAACGACTTTGTTGACGGTTTGTCTGGCGTACACAAATTAACTAATAGCTCATAAGCTTCACTTCCTATAACGGTTATTAATATAGCTACTCTCATCTCCGGTTTAATATCGTTTTCAATATAATATTGATCTAACCGATCCACGTACGATTCCCAATTGTATTTCGTGACATTGAACGGTCCGATTTGCGCAACGCTTAAAGACATTGTTTGTTTTAAGTATTCGCTTTCTTCTAATGCACGCACGTAGGTCACGTAATATCCTCGTCGCCACTGAAAGATTCGGGAGTAACCTTATAATATGTTATTGTTATCGGAGCAGTAATAAAACACAGCTGTGCTATTCAAATGTAATCAATCGACTGGCAGAAGCTTGTCTATGCATGAACTACCCTAGAATATTAATAAAAAATACGTGGGTACATTACAGAAAGCAGATGGCCTCAGATTTATGTAGCGCTAACTCAAGACCCAACCGCCGGATTTTGACCACTACCACTGCAACTCTGGCAGTAGCCAGAATGGATGCCTCCCGAATAGTCCTTCCCGAGGCGGTAACCAAGGTGTCGTCGGCGTCACACACGACACCGATGCCCCCCAGGCTAGTACCCCGCAAAACCCAATCATATTCAATGTTCCACAGAAGTGGTCCAAGGACTGATCCCTGTAGAACGCCACATATTTTACGGAGCACCGCCCCCACCGTCTCTCGTCGGGAAGACCACCTCTCTTTCCGAGAGGTAGTTCCTGACGATACGTTAAAGCTACTGGGGCACGCCATGATGATCCAACGCTCCTAGGATTGTGCTCCATGGCATCCTGTTGAAGGCGTTGGCAATGTCCAGCAACACCGCCAACATGACCCCGCCGTTGGAGCACACCTCCTCAGAGAGGTCACGAATGGACACGAGATATCGTATGCTATGTCGAACGACCTCTCCGGAATCCGTATTGTTTGTCAGATAGATCGGGACCGACGTTCGTGAGGTGCTTGACGCTCCAGCAGCTTGCCAGCCTTGTCAAGCAGCACTATAGGGCGATACCCATTTGGCTCATCTATGGGACGTCCCTCCTTCCGCAGAAGGACAAGCCGGCTCTTTTCCACTGTTTTGGGAACTTCCCTTCTCGCATACAGCGGTCAAAGAGGGCTATGATGCGAGGCTCTAAGGCATCAAAAGCAAGAGCCCACGCGCGTCCGGGAATTCCATCGGGTCCCGGTGCTGTATTATTGGCCCTTTACTCAAGCACGGCTGCGCCTAACTCCCCTCTGGAAGTCTCGAGCACAGCCTCCTCCTCGTCCCTTTTTTGAGGTGCCGACGTAGTAGGTGGGGTGAACATCATACCCTGACTACTGGGGAACAATCCCTCAACAACGCGCTGCAGGACAGGAATCTGCAGCGCACTGGTAACAGGGGGAGCCCAAGGCTGGAGCTTCTGTCTAGCCAACATGTACGGCCGCCCCGATTGGTCTCGTTCCAACGATTCTAGTAGCTGACACCAGGCCTCTGCTTTGGCTTCGGTGATGGCCGTGCAAAGGGTTTTGGATGCCTCTCTGTAGGCTGCATAGAGGACATCCGACTCGGCTGTCTCCGGTCGCCTCCTCCTGCGGTAGCACTGGTATCGCCGACGCCTCGACACGCAACAACGGCGGAGCCCAGCAATCTCCTCCAACCACCAGTAGACCTGGCGCCTGGACTGTGGGGCTCTTGCGCGAGGCATGGCATTATCACAGATGTTCATCATAGCCTCGCATAGTTTCCCAGCCACCGAGTCCAGGTCTACTGGCTACGGGAGGGCGGCATTCCACGCCTGGACAATGGCTGCTTCCTGCAGCAGCGTAAAGTCCAGACGCTTATGAACCCATCTCGGACCGACAACCAACGGGGCCAGGTGCCCTGGTCCACCGAGGCCGAAGAGACACTGAACTGGATGTAACGGTGGTCCGACAGTGTCTGCTTGCCCACCAGCACCTCCCAGTCGCGGACACGCACAACAAGCTCAGGTGTAGCGAAGGTCACATCAACCACTGACCCACCATTTCGCCGCACGCATTTGTTCGTCGACCCCTGGTTGACGATGCACAGCTCCGCCTTCGTAAGCCAGTCTCGCCTCTTGCACTGGCTCTCGAAGAACCCCAAGCCGTGCTCTTGGCGTTGAGGTCTCCAAGCACGATTATCGGTCGTGGCCGGCTTTGGCCAACTAGAGCCCCTACCTCGCCGAGGAGGACTTCAAGGTCGTGCAGGGGCTTGTTGGGGGAATGGTACATACCCACAACCACCACCTCGCCTACCCGAGCTGCCACGTCGCCCCTACTTCTCACTACTCCTTCGAGTGGAGGGAAATGTGAGAGTGACTGGGTAGTGATCGCCACTAGGCCGTCTAGATCCCCCATCCAATCTGCTCTAAGAGGAACCCTATACGGTTCAGCGACTACTGCAACATTAATCAATCGCTCCGCCAGGCTCTGGAGCAGGATGTCTTGAGCCCCAGCGCAGTGATTGATGTTCGCCTAGAGGAAAGTTAGGGCCATACTTATTTTCCTCCATACGTTCCGTCTGCACCGTAGCGGTGCCAGGCGGCTGCGACTTGGCCCTGGCCTTAGTCGCAGCTTTTCTTCTCCTCGCCCCTATCTTAGCAGAGGGCTTGGCGCATGC
This sequence comes from Selenia dentaria, assembly GCA_917880725.1. NCBI lineage: Eukaryota > Metazoa > Arthropoda > Insecta > Lepidoptera > Geometridae > Selenia > Selenia dentaria. The sequence goes on along the minus strand of OU862877.1, from coordinate 11,293,691 downwards.
CTTGCCCTCAGAGAGGTGTTCCGCTTGTTTATCCGCAGCTGCAAACAGAGTACTGTGCGGGGAAGCAGAACAGTCACTGGCTTTGTGACCATTTTTTCCACAGCGATGACACTCATCGCTACGGTCAATATCCGACGTGCACTGGGCCCTGACGTGACCCAGCACTAGGCAACGGTAGCAGCGACGCCCATTCCAGCTGCACCTCTCCGAATTTCGCCAACTTTGACAACTGACGGATCACATTCCCTAGCTTTGGCGATGGACTCCACCAGCTCCGCCGGAGCAATCGATTCGTCAAGACCACTAATCCGCAGGTCAGTGGTGACCATCGGCCTCGAGACCATGATAACTTCTGTGTCCTGGAAAACCTCCTTGAGCTTCGCTGCCAGGGGCGGTCTTTTCTGCGCCGGGCACCTTAATATTTTTAAGGGTGGCATCCTGAGAGCCCCGAGGTCGATGCGACTTTTAGCTTCCGCTAGAACCTTTGCATAGCTCAGGCTCCTCTCCTTCCGAGCTATTCGAGAGTCGCGTGTTGGCCGTCTCGAGTCGGTTTACCTCCTCAGGCACTGTGCGGGCCCGTATCTCAGCCACTGAGACTATTATTGACTCAGCAGCTTCTTTTAAGTACTTTACGTACGTCCCTTTTAAAATGAAGGATGTCTTGGCGACCTTTTGTATGGTCTCCAAGGACTCATTCACCATTTTTCCCAGGTCCGCCGTATTCTTCACCGTTCCTGATTCCACCACCGCTATTCTTGGCGACTTCCTGAAGAAATCGGCGGTAGCCTCCCTCTTTTTCCAAACCTCTTCACCAAGTTCATTCTCGGCTTCCAGCCGAAGCTCTGCAGCCTTTGCCGCATTCAGGACGGCCTTAGCTTTCGCCAGACCGACGTGTTGACCGGTGGTATATTGTCTACCCCGTCCACTCCAAGATGGAACCACTTTAAGCAACGGCAAATCATCGACTACAGCATCCTCACTATCTCTCCGGCACTTCCGCCATAGACCACCCAAAGATGCATAGGATGTGACCGTCTGCAGGCTCATGTCCAGCAACTTCGACTCAAACAATAGATCGTCGTCGCCGGATATCTGTTCAGAGGTCGCGCTACGCGTCAATCTCTTCTGGTCCTCCAAACAAACACTACGCGCCTCCTGTCCCATCCAGTTGTTCAGCTCCTCAAGGCTGGCGCTACGTGCTTCCCTCCTTACTAGTTCGTCCGTTTTAGAGCAGCGGGTTAAAACCACACGCGCTTTGCTCATCTTGTCCACTTCCATGTTCTTCACCTTTTCCTACATCTTTTCTGCAGCATTTACTGGATGATAATTGCTCCCCGTATACGTTGGAGCAGGATGCCGAAGCACCAAAGGCTTCCCCCGCCTCGCTGAGACCGGGACCCTTCCGGGGACTTTTTGCATTATGCGTTATTTTTCATGATTTTTTCCTTTTTTGAAGGGGGTCTGGTCCCCCTATGTTTGGTGGTCTATCGGCCGAGACGACCATGATGGAGTCCACGAGCCCGGAGGTATGGCGCAGAGCGCCAACACACCCCCGGCATCGTAGCCCCCAACAACCCCATCGTCGACCACCGAAACTTGAGGACATACAACACAAATACGATGAACACAAGACATAAAGCTCACCACAAAACAAAATAAACAAAACAACACAATGCGAGATGAAAGCCTCCACTAAGATAAAAGCTCTAAGTGGACGCCAGCATGCCTCGGTCTCGCCGCCGACCTCCCCGTCGTGCCACTTGCGGGGCTCCGGGCCGCCTGTGTGGTAGCAAGGAGGGCCTACACGCGAAGTCAACGGCGCAGCCGACGAGATGAGGCCAACGAGGTGCTTCTCTACGCTGCTTACGTAGAGGCAAAGAGGGTCCTCAAGTCGGCGATAGGCGCCGCCGAGGACGCGGCGAGAGCCGAGATGCTTGAGGGCCTCGACAGGGATCCGTATGGGAGACCAAGGCACGGCGCAAGGATACAAGGCGGCGCAGAACAAACTGCGCCCCTTTGGACCCCCGCTGACGGAGACCCTCGAGCCGACATTACTGGATGGGGTGGTTCGGTCTCAGTTTCCGTTCAGGACCAACTTCGCCCCACCAGTGATGGACCCCCCGCGAGCGGTGGCTCCGCTGGAAGATGGGGAGGAGGAGGCACCTCCAGTCACGGTGGCCGAATTCGTGGGGGAGGCTCTCCACCTCCGCGCCAAGAAGAAGGCCCCTGGGCCGGATGGCGTGCCTGCACGGGTGAAGGCCATCGCCGCCTCCCAGATGGAGGAGAGGTTTCGGGACCTATTCAGCGCATGTTTCATCTGAGTGTCATCTGCTATGCGGATGACACTCTACTCACTGCCCGGGGGAGGGACTTCAGGGAGGCGGCGAGTCTGGCCTCGGCCGGCGGATCCCTAATCGCGGGAAGGATCCGCCGTCTTGGCTTGAAGGTGGCACTGCATAAGACCAAAGCCGTGTTTTTCCACGGGCCTCGGCAGCGCATTCCCCCTGACGCCCACATTATCGTGGAGGGGGTCAGGATTGAGGTAAAGGCCCAGATGAAATATCTGGGCCTAGTGCTCGACAGCAGGTGGCGCTTCGGCCCGCACTTCAGCGGGCTGTCGACGCGCCTGCTAAAGGTTGCGGGCGCCCTATCGTGGCTCCTTCCGAATTTGGGGGGGCCCAAAGCGCGGTGCCGGCTCTTATACGCCGGCATCTTGAGGAGTATGGCCCTCTACGGGGCCCCTATCTGGGCTGACTCCCTCCAAAGGAGGGAGAACGCCACTGCAATCCGCAGACTCCAAAGGGCTATTGCACTGCGGGTGGCGAGGGCCTACCGGTCGGTGGGGTTTGCGGCGGCGTGCGCTTTGGCTGGCACCCCTCCTTGGGAGCTCCAGGCAGAGGTGCTCGCCAAAGTGTACGAGTGGACGGCGAGGCGTAAGGCCATCGGGGAGTGCCCCTCCTTGGAGGAGCGGATGGCCGTCCGGCGTGAGGCGAGGGACGCAGTCGTCCATCATTGGACGGAGGATCTCGCCACCGCCACTTTTGGCCGCCGTACGTTGCACGCTCTCGGGCCAGTCCTACAAGACTGGCTCGGGCGGTCTCACGGTTTCTTATCATTCCGTCTGGTGCAGGTGTTATCCGGGCATGGATGTTTCGGATCATACCTGCACCGGATCGGAAGGGAGGAAACACCGGCATGCCATGATTGTGGCGCGGCGGAAGACACGGCGCAGCACACTCTCGAGGTGTGTCCGTCGTGGTCCGAGCTGCGCCACAATTTGGTTGCCATAGTCGGGCCGGACCTCTCGCTCCCCAGCGTTGTCACTGCCATGCTGGAGGGCGAGGGGAACTGGGCAGCGGTCTCCTCCTTTTGTGAAGACGTGATGTCCCAAAAGGAGGCGGCAGAGACGAAGAAGGAGTGGAAGAAGGCGATTGAATGATAGTCGCCTTCTCCCCGGTGGTGAATAGCGAGGGATATGCGCGGGGGTGCCTTCTCTCGCATTGCACTTATTCACCACCTCCGTCGGGCGGGAATGGCCAAGCACTCCTGGCCATTCCCGGACTCCTCCTGGTGGGAGGGGCGTGCAGGCCCCGCTGTAAAAGCGGGCGGTCGTCGGTGGGGGACTGGACGTAAAGGCTCGGCCGACTCCCCAGTTCTCCTACACACATACGAAGCCGGAGTGCCGCTGGGTCGTTTAGTGGGTATACTGGCATTTGCCGGGGAGTCCCACATACCCCCCTCATCCCCAACGGGGGGGATGCGTAATGCATTTTTCCGCGGAAAATAAAAAAAAAAAAAAAAGGTAATTGTGGATAAGTGGTAGGTACTTACAGGAATGCGGGCTGGTCCGTGAGACTTCCTCTGGATAGGCGTCCGGCTGAGGAATGCGGGCTGATGGGTTCTGGATGCCTGAGTCACTTTGGTTAAAGTTTGTGCACTAAGTTGATGCGCACTCGCGTACACGTGTATTTGCGCGGGCAAAAAATGGCGGGCGGATGCCAGGCGTGTCGTGACGCGGAAACGCGGAGCTAATTAGGGATGTGATCACGATTACATATATCTGCGCCGGTGGCAAAGGTGGCGGTTCCCATGCGGTCGCGGTGACGCGGAGCAGATTAGCGGATGCTAATTGGGACGTGCGCGCGTGCCGGTACAGTAAGGGTGACTGTTGGCTCGCGCCGGCGATAAAAGGGTGACTCGTGGGCGCTTGCCCGATTAGCCTCTTCGCTCGGCGTTGGACCGCCGTGCCGGGGGGGGGGGGGGCGAGCGGGGGTCCGCATTCACTGATGTGACGTCGCGTTCAGGCGCGAACAACAGTATCATTATGAAGGCTTTATAACGGGAAACCGAGGACTGGCCGAGAATTTCCCGTAGTCCTGAATAAGAGCCAAGATGATGCTACCTAAACCAGGGAAGGACCGCAGAAGGGCTGACGCATATCGACCCACATCACTCCTACTATTACGCAGAATCAGACCGTACATAAAACCAAGAGATGAACAGTTTGGTTTCAGGAGTCTCCATTCGACCACCCTCTAACTGGCAAGGGTGCTGAACCACTTGGTGAACGAGATTAACGGTAAGAGACATACAGTAGCTGTGTTCCTGGATGTTGAGAAGGCCTTCGACAGAGTGTGGCACGAAGGCCTTCTCTACAAACAGTTATGCACAGAAATGCCTCAACAAATTGTCAACATCATAGCGTCCTCCCTGTGCAATAGATCATTCTATGTAGCAATGACAAAAGACTAATAATAGAAGAACAAACGCAGCACGTGGTTCATACGGCAGGAACAGCCAGGGCCATGCTCCGACCCGTGTTTGCTTCCAACCTACAACTTCGTACTAGGCCGGGTATATGTAAGACGTACATACGGTTCATACTGACCTTTGCCGCCCCAGCCTGGTATCAACTTTGCTCCAACTCAATCAAACAAAAAATGCAGAGACAGCTAAATATCGTTCTACGTATCGCTTTGGGGACAGGGTGCTACGTAAGGAACGATACCATAGGAAAAGACCTCAAGTTGAAAACCGTGGAGGCATTTGTGATACGGTTGGCCCGTAAGATGTTTGATAAGGTAGACAACGGACCACACTCGCACCTCCACGGGTTAGCACCACTACCGCCAGACCCCAGGACGTACCAAAGAACTGGCGTGCACTGCCCCGTGTGCTCCTGATATCGGATGATACGGAGACTCCGGAGGCAAGTAGCGCGCCAACTGAAACATGATATTAAAGATGAATAAACAAGAATAGAAAGCATGTAAAGTGCAAAACATACCCTGCGCAGAGAGTTGTTGATTAAAACCTGCGCAGTGGATGAGTTATCGAGGGGTACATGCTCCTCGAGGTCCCGCAGGAGCAAGGAGCGGAAGCTCGAGCCTTCAATCAGCCAAGAATTGGCTGAAGACATGATGAATGACTGGAAAAAAAAGCTTGAGTGGCTGTCGATCGACATCGTCGATCAAAAGCATTTTTTGACACTTCGAAGTATCATACGAGTTGAACCATTGTCGTTACACAGTACAGTCCGTTTTTTCGAATCTGCCTTTTTTTGTGATAAACCTTTGCGTCGTAAATTCATTATAATTGCTCTCGGGCTCGCTTGCCTAGTCGTAGAGGCAGAGCCATCTCATATTTCCGCGCAGGAGTGAAATTCCATAACTTCAGTGAGGCGCCGAATCTATCAAACTTCGGTGGCACCCGATTGTCAGCGGGCTACTACACTACACTGCATGACCGCCGCTGCTACGGGTAACGTAAGGACATATAGGTGAAAGGGCACCCTAGTAGCTTTTCGTCTTACATCCCTAGGCAGGCTTAGAATTCCTATCGGTGAGTCTCTTTTTTCGTCATACTAATTCTCGAAAACTCTAAGTATAAGCTACAGTCCAATATAAATCTCGCACATTATTTGGTCTTCGAACCGTATCTAGTGAACAGTGCCTGTCTTTTCGTTAAATTTTCGTGTATAAGTATGTAAATTACCCTAATTACATTTACCGTAATTTTTCTAAATTCCGAGGGTGACATGCAAATCGTAACTTATTTCTATGAAGGTCAGTCATATATTTTCTCGCAAAGATTCGGTATAAATTATTCATTCATTCTATTCTTTTGTCATTTCTTTTAAGATTAATAATAGATAGTATAGACACCTCTCGACATCAAACTGTACTGAGTAACTGTCTTATTTGCTCTTTTGCATTCACTCATATTTTGTACACACTGGTCTGTGGAACCAGTCATATTTCTCGTCTATTGTTCGATTGTGCTCCGTTCTGGTGTATAAACAATAAACATTGCAATAACCTCAAATAATTTTCGTTGTCGTCAAGTTTGCAATTTGTTTGTGTTATAGTGTAATCAGTTATATAAATATGAGTGACTATGAAATGCCATCGTTAGCACAAGTTGACATGAATCGCACGGCGAGAGACTATGCAATAATGCGCTTGGAATACTTTGCCGATTGCGACTGTGTTTCAATTAGCTTACAAGATTTGCATGAAATAGAAAACCAATCTCACGATGCTCAAGTCAGAAATCTTGCCCATCTCGATAAGATGTCGCGTAAGGACGAAATGTGTGTGACCTTTCACTTTGAAGAAACTGTTGGGAAAGTGAAAGCGCGAATATTAACAGCTGAGCCCAAATGTAAAATACCAGCGATAGACCAAGTGAAGGCACAGTTGCCAAAGATAAACATTAGACCATTTGATGGAAAATTAGAAAATTGGGTATCATTCATCGGGCTGTTTAATTCACTAATTCATACAAGAAATATAAGTGATGTAGAAAAACTGCATTATTTAATGGTAAGTTTAGAAGGTAAAGCTTTAGAATTGATAAAAAATTTCCCTCTCACAGAGAAGAACTACAAGGATGCTTATGAGTTGTTGCATAAACACTTTGACAATAAAAGGCACATAGCAACTAATTATTATGAATAATTAATAAATTGCGAACCTATAAAAACAAAAAGTGCTTCAGAACTTGAGAGGTTGCATAGAGTATTTTCTGAAAATTTGGCAGTGTTAGAAAAGTATTCCCTGCCAGATGCTAATTTCATGTTATTTCATTTACTTTGGACAAAGCTAGATAGGTCAACCCGGGAAGCATTTCAACTTGATTATAATAGTGAATAAATTCCTAGGTACACTGTAGTACAAGATTTTATTGAAAAACAATATAAGGCCTTACAAATGTCAAACGTAACTGTCAATAATAAACCAGCTGATGTTTCAAAAACTTATCAAAGTAAGTCAAAGGCATCCCTGGTAGTTGCAGATTCTACATATTGTGTTTTTTGTTCTCGCAAGCACCACAGCCTCACATCATGTGAAGGCTTTCTAAAATTAGATCCAACCTCTCGTTTCAATTTTATAAAACAAAAGGGTCTTTGTATTTTATGTTTTTCCAACTCCCATAGAGTAAAGGCTTGTAAAGCATCGTTTCGTTGCAACATGTGTAATTATTCTCATAACTTACTGCTCCATTTAGAAAAACCTACTCAGCCAATACTACCTCAGGCATGTGATAACAAAAGTGGCCAGGATAATAAAAATGTGGTGCTGACATCGGTGAGTAATGGTAGCACAATACTCTTTTCTACGGCTAAAGTGTTAGTACGTGATAGCACTGGCAACTTTCAACCAGTTAGAGCCCTTCTGGACTCTGCGAGTGCATGTAATTTCATAAGTAAGGATTGTGCTACACGGTTGGGATTCGACATCAACCAAAACTGTCAGTTGGTGAGTGGTATAGGTCACTTAGCTGCTGAACCTCTTGGCTCACTTGTATGTGAGATGAAACCTATAAATAAAAATTTATTGTCAAATTTTAAATTTGAAGCTTTAATTTTGTCATCGATTTGTGCAGACCAACCTTCTCGTTTTATAAATTCATCGAATTGGTCCCACATAAAACATCTGGATCTTGCTGACCCGGAGTTTGCAAAACCATGCCCAGTAGACATGTTGCTTGATGCAAGTATTTTCGTTTCGTGTTTGTTACCTGGAATCAAACGTGGTCGACCAGGACAACCAGTTGCATTAAACACATATCTAGGATGGGTTTTGATGGGTGCTTGTGATGGAACTGGTCCATTACAATTTTCTTGTTCTCGTGGCACTCCACAAAATTGTTTTTTCGTTACTAATGCAACATTGGATGAATCTCTTAAGAAATTTTGGGAAATTGAAGAAGTGAATCCTAAATCAAAATTTTTGACAAAAAAGGATGAACTATGTGAAAAATATTTTGTCGAAAATCATTCTCGCAATGAAGATGGTGATTTGTCGTACCTCTACCTTTTGTTGAGGTGGAAAATAAACCAATTTTCCATAACTCTCGTGATATTGCTCTTCGGAGGTTTTCAGCTATCGAATGGCGTCTACAGATGAATCCTGAATATAAAGAGGCTTACATTTCGTTTATGGAAGATTATAAAGCCCGTGGTCACCTTGAAGAGGTAGAGCCCCCCTCTACTAAGGATGGAAACTTTTTTTACATACTGCATCACGGTATCCTGAGGCCTGATTCGGTCAGTACTCCGCTGCGCGTGGTGTTTGACGCTAGTGCTAAGGATGCTTCAGGAATATCTTTAAATGATGTTCTGATGCCTGGACCAAAACTACACACTAACATCTTTGATGTTTTGTTACGCTTTCGATGGCATGCGGTAGTATTTACCGGTGATTTTCAACAGATGTATAGACAGATTTTGGTTCCAGATGAGGACGCACAGTACCAGCGCATGGTATGGCGTCCTACTACTACTGAGCAGGTCCATGATTACAAACTCAAGACCGTGACTTATGGCGTTTCCTCAGCTCCATTTCAGGCACTACGTACCATGGCTCAGCTTGCCATAGAGGCTGCTGAAGAATACCCAGCTGCCTCTACTGTGCTGGCTAAGGACATCTACGTCGATGACATTGTCACTGGAGCTGACTCTACTACAAGTGCTCTACATTTCAGACATGAACTGTCAAAATATATTGTCGTCTGGTGGTTTCCATCTCAGAAAGTGGACCTCCAATTGTCCAGAATTTTTAAAGGATATCTCTCCAATAGATTTGTACTCTGAGACTTTTAAAGGCTTTGAGGAACAAACTGATGTATCGGTAAAAATATTGGGACTCTTATGGCATCATCCTGGCAGGGGGTGCTAAGAATCCCCGGCAGACGCCCGGCTACCACCCCCAACGACGACGACTGGCCCTGGTAACACACAACATATGCACAATGAGGACAGACGAGAAGATATATGAGCTGGAAGAAGAAATGAGTAAGTTACACTGGGACATTGTGGATTTATCTGAAGTCCGTAGAGCGGGTGAGGACACTATAACCCTGAAATCAGGTAACCTACTCTACTACCAGGAGGGCGACCAACAGTCCCAAGGTGGTGTCGGTTTTCTCGTCCACAAGTCCCTTACTAACAACATAGTTAAGATCGATAGCGTTTCCAATAGGGTCGTATACCTAATACTCAGAGTATCCAAACGATATTCGCTGAAGGTCATTCAGGTATACGCACCGACGAAGTCGCACCCGGATGATGAGGTGGAGGATATGTATAAGGACATAAGTCGGGCCATACATACCTCTGAAACGCACTTTCTAGTTGTTATGGGGGACTTCAACGCGAAGTTGGGTAAAGGAAGCGAGGATGAGTTGAAAGTGTGGCAATTTGGATATGGACAACGGAACCGTAGGGGACAGAGGTTAGCCGACTTCCTGAAAAAAGAGGGACTCTTTATGATGAACTCTTTCTTTCAGAAGCCACCTTACAGGAAATGGACCTGGCTGAGTCCCGATGGTTCCACGAGAAATGAGATTGACTTCATTATGACCACCAAAAGGCAAATATTCACTGATGTCTCCGTGATCAACAGGGTTAAAACCGGTAGTGATCACCGAATGGTAAGAGGCACGGTGAATATTAATGTCAAACTGGAGAGGTCTCGTCTAATGAAGTCTACGCTCCGACCCACTCGTGCCCGTATTCAAGACCCCGAGAGCTTTCAACTTGAACTATCCAATCGCTTCGATTGCCTTGAGAAAATCGCTTCAGTGGACGAGATCAATAACAAGTTAGTAGAAACTGTCCATACAGTGGGTTCCAAGTTCTTTAAACCCTACCGTACAGATAGGCCACAGAAACTCTCCAACGATACCCTCAACCTCATGGCTGAACGACGCTCATTGAAACTGCAGTCTTCGGATGATGCTGAAGCATATAGGCTGCTCAATAGACGAATATGGAAGTCCTTGCGACACGACATCCGATCTTTAATACAAACCGTATTAAAGAGACGATAGAGCGGAAAAAAGGCTCCAAAGTGTTTGCAAGAGACATGTCTATTGGGCAAAGCCAGTTGACGAAGCTGAAGAGAGAAGACGGCAGTGTAGCGTCGACCAAAGCAGAAGTATTAGGAGAGGTAGAGAGTTTCTACGGACAGCTATACACCTCGGTCGCTAAACCTGTTAGCAGCTCGGCCAATGACCCAAGAGCCAAGCTGACCCGACATTATACCGAAGATATCCCGGACATCAGCCTGTACGAGATTAGAATGGCCTTGAAACAGCTTAAGAACAACAAGGCGCCTGGTGACGACGGTATCACATCTGAGTTTCTGAAAGCAGGTGGAACACCGGTACTTAAAGTCCTTCAGAAGCTCTTTAATACCGTCTTACTCGAAGGTTCAACGCCAGAAGCATGGAACAAAAGCGTGGTGGTGCTGTTCTTCAAGAAAAGTGACAACACTTTACTTAAAAATTACAGACCCATCTCGCTTTTGAGTAATGTTTATAAGCTGTTTTCGAAGGTCATAACGAACCGTCTCAGTCGCAGGTTTGATGAATTCCAGCCTCCGGAACAAGCCGGTTTCCGAAAAGGCTATAGTACCATAGACCACATCCATACGCTACGGCAAGTTATACAGAAGACCGAAGAGTATAACTTGCCTCTTTGTTTAGCGTTTGTGGACTATGAGAAAGCCTTTGATTGGATCCAGACGTGGGCAGTGCTTGAGTCTCTCCAGCGGTGCCGTATTGACTATCGGTATATTGAAGTACTGAAGTGTTTGTACAAAAACGCCTACATGTCAGTTCGAGTACAGGAGCAGAGTTCGAAGGCAATTCCATTGCAAAGAGGCGTGAGGCAGGGAGACGTTATATCTCCGAAACTGTTCACCGCTACATTGGAAGACGCCTTCAAGCTTCTGGAATGGCAAGGACTTGGCATTAATATTAACGGCGAATACATCACTCACCTTCGATTTGCCGACGATATTGTAGTCATGGCAAAATCCATGGAAGACCTCAGTAGGCCTCCATCGAGTTTCCCAACGGGTAGGTCTTAAGATGAACATGGATAAGACGAAAATTATGTCTAATGCCCATGTTGTACCTACCCCAATATCAGTTGGGAACTCAGTTCTCGAAGTTGTTGACGAGTACATCTACCTGGGACAGACAGTCAAACTAGGCAGGTCCAACTTCGAGAAAGAGGTCAATCGTCGAATCCAACTCGGCTGAGGCAGCGTTCCGGAAACTTCGCGAAGTCTTCTCGTCAAAAATACCTCAGTGCCTCAAGACAAGAGTCTTCGACCAATGTGTGTTACCAGTGATGACTTATGGCACTGAAACGTGGTCTCTTACTATGGGCCCTTATAGAAAAGCTCAAAGTCGCACAACGAGCTATGGAGAGGGCTATGCTCGGGGTTTCTCTACGTGATCGAATCAGAAATGAGGAGATCCGTAGAAGAACGAAAGTCACCGACATAGCCCAGAAGATTAGCCAGTTGAAGTGGCAGTGGGCAGGGCACATAGCACGCAGAACAGATGGCCGATGGAGCCGAAAGGTTCTGGAGTGGAGACCACGGACCGGCAAGCGCAGCGTAGGTCGTCCACCGATACGGTGGACAGACGACCTGAGGAAGGTCGCAGGACGACGTTGGATGCAGGCCGCTTCCAACTGGTCCTTTTGAAAAATCATGGGGGAGGCATATGTTCAGCAGTGGACGTCCTACGGCTGAGATGATGATGATGATGATGGCATCCTCACTCTGACACATTCGGATTTAAAGTGCCCGATAATAGTAATCGTCGTTGCACTAAACGCATAATTCTGTCAGAGATCGCTCGAATCTATGATCCTTTGGGGTTTCTCGGACCAGTGAAATTCTATGCTTAGTACCTCATGCAACTTCTATGGACCATAGGTGTCGTTTGGGATGAAGATGTGCCAGATAACATCAGCTCAGAATGGTCCCGCTTTAAAGAGCAACTCTCGTCTTTAAAGTCGGTATCGATTCCTCGCCGGTTGATACGCAATTTTGTCGTGCTGCAGCTCCATGCGTTTTGCGATAGCTCGGAGCGCGGTTCATGTGCGAAATGCTACATTCGTGCAGTTGACGCAAAAGGCGCCTGCTCGGTTCATTTCTGCTGTGCAAAAACAAAGGTCGCTCCAATCCGCAAACTGTCCATCCCAAGAATGGAGCTTCAAGCAGCTGTTTTACTGGCTGACTTGATCAAAACTGTCACCAATGCCTTGGAACCATTTTACCATTTTGATAAAATTTTCACTTGGTCCGACTCTACCGTACTATCATGGATAAAGTCTTGCCCATCGAAATAGAAAACTTTCGTCGGTAACCGCGTGAGCCACATCCAAGAAATCGTGTCTCCGGATTGCTGGGGGCATACCAGCACTCTGTCGATGCCCGCAGATGTCGGCTCTCGTGGTGCACTCCCTGCTGATCTTGTGCGATGTGACATGTGGTGGCAAGGCCCCCCATGGCTTGCAGAGTCAGAAGATCAGTGGAGTCCTTCGTTCCGTGCCTCTTCCACACTTGCGGATTCTGAAAAGCAGGAAGAGCAACGAATCTTTAGTCTTTTGTCCACTGTCGAAGTCAACATTGTTGACAATGTAATAAATAAATTCTCGTCGCTTTCGACCTTGAAGCGAGTTCTATCTTGGTGTTTTCGATTCTACCATAATGCCAAATCGCCTCTGCATAAAATTGTCCGGCCTTTAGAGGTCAAAGAAATTCACGATAGCTTCATGTGCTTGATTAAACATGCACAACAAGTGTAATTCGCTAACGAGATTTTTAAACTCAAAAATGGCTCTGCCAACACTCTACCCAAGAGCATGCGCAAACTTTCACCTTTTCTTGATCAGGCGGGTTATCATAGGGTGGGCGGTCGCCTGGCGTTTGCCAAAGTCGACTTCCACGTGAAGCATCCGCTATTATTGTCACGTGATCATCGGCTGACGTCGTTGATCATTCAAGACTACCATGATCGCTTCATGCATCCTGGAGCTCAAACCCTTCAGAATTTGCTTGCGCACAATTTTTGGATCCTTTCGCCAAAAAGAGCCATTCGTACCATCGTTTCTCGCTGTATTAAATGTTTCCGAGCAAATCCTCAACCCGTTCCTGCACCTCTTATGGGAAACTTACCGTCTTTTCGAGTCAATCAAATCAAACCGTTTTCGTCTTCTGTTGTTGACTACGGAGGACCTTTTGATATCGCCTTGGGTCGTGGCCGAGGACTCAAGACCTACAAGGAATATATTTGTGTGTTCGTTTGCACTTGCACGAAAGCAGTACACATCGAATTGGCCTCAGAGCTATCAACGGACGCCTTTTTAGCGGCGTTGAAAAGATTTATCGCTCGCCGTAGTCGGTGTAGTCGAATTATATCTGACCAGGGTAGAAATTTTGTTGGTGCTAGTAACTACCTGAATACTCTCATGCAAGACGCTGCTTCTTCGCAAGAGATTGAATTTTCATTTAGTCCTGCTGGCAGTCCTCATTTCAACGGGTTGGCCGAGGCCGGTATACGCGCCGTTAAAACCCACCTGACTCGTGTTTTGGGAAATCAGCGATTGACCTATGAGGAGTTTTATACGGTGTTATCGCAGGTGGAAGCTATGTTGAATTCTCGCCCGCTTACTCCTATTAGTTCGGATGCGAACGATTTAACTGCCTTAACCTCTGGTCATTTTCTAACGATGGAACCATTGTCAGCTCTACCTGAGGAAAATTTCCAGGATCAGCAGATGAGTTCCCTTCAACGTTGGAAATTAATTCAAAAAATGCACCAAGATTTTTGGCGAAGGTGGCACAATGAGTACATCCACACGTTGCAACAGCGAGCTGAGTGGAACAAAAATCGTGATAACATTGCGATAGGCACTTTAGTGCTTATTGTGAATGAACAAACGAAACCCCTTAAGTGGGCTCTAGGAAGAATAGTAGCTCTACATCCAGGAGCAGACAAAATTTGTAGGGTTGCCACGGTAAAGACTGGGGATAGTGACTGGGGAGTTCAAGAGACCGGTTGTAAAACTCTGCCCCCTACCTGTCGCACTCTACAGCAACTAATACTTTGATTTATGTAATTCTCGCTATTACTAAATATTGTTTTTTTTTGTTTATTATCTGCGAGTTAGTATAATTTATAGCTTATCAATTTGTTAAGCAACGACCCACCATGGAAACCGATGACGCAGATTCCTATTACCAACTCACATGAGGACGGTACTGCAGTTTCGCAATCAAGCCACCGGCGTTCGACCTACCAAGTGCTACACGGAATCAGACCACCGCGCATCGTGGAACCATCGTGTCAGCATTACGAAATTGTTAACTTGCGGACCATTGTATCGATGAACACTCACTTTTTATTCTCACATCGAATGGATTGTCGTGTCTTATAATTATAAAACAAATGTATTATTTTAATTAATTAAATAACTTTAAAATAACTTCGGTTTTTTTTGCATCCTCGACTTCAGCCGTACGTATTTAATTCAAATACAAAAATATATAATACTTAATTCTATAATCAACACAACATTTCGTCTTTTCGTAAATACGTTCGTTGCATTTAGGTGGGCGGAATGTTCAGTATTCAATAATGTTAATAGTAAAAAGTGCATACATGGCAATATTTGTAATGGCAATAATTTAAATTCCCACCTAAAAAGCATTTTTGACACTTCGAAGTGTCATACGAGTTGAACCATTGTCGTTACACAGTACAGTCCGTTTTTTCGAATCTGCCTTTTTTGTGATAAACCTCCGCGTCGTAAATTCATTACAATTGCTCTCGGGTTCGCTTGCCTAGTCGTAGAGGCAGAGCCATCTCATATTTCCGCGCAGGAGTGAAATTCCATAACTTCAGTAAGGCGCCGAATCTATCAAACTTCGGTGGCACCCGATTGTCAGCGGGCTACTACACTACACTGCATGACCGCCGCTGCTACGGGTAACGTAAGGACATATAGGTGAAAGGGCGCCCTAGTAGCTTTTCGTCTTACATCCCTAGGCAGGCTTAGAATTCCTATCAGTGAGTCTCTTTTTTCGTCATACTAATTCTCGAAAACTCTAAGTATAAGCTACAGTCCAATATAAATCTCGTACAGGCAGCTACATGGAATCCAGTGATTGAAAAGTGCTTCCGTCGCGATTGATCTTCAGGAAAATCTGTCGATATCGTTAGTGTTGTGTGTCGGGACAATGACTTTTTATAGCAACTGTTGGGGGTATGTTAAAAATATCTCCATACTTCTAGACAATGACACCCGCCTCTTCAGTCCGCTCCTGACCTCGATCATTGCAACTTGATCGAAACGTTGAGGTAAATTAATACTATTATTAATGCGATTAAGCCCCGTTAATATAATATAAATATGAGATCACAACCCTAACAACATAATGACATAAAATATACAAAACGCGCTTACACCAGTCGAAGATGCTTTGAGATTGAGATTTGCAGTCTAGATGTGTATGTGCATAATTATGGTGTTCGGTGCCGACCGACACAACCTCTACTCATTCTAAATAAGCTGTTGAAACAATCACACAGCACAAAACGAAAACTAAGAATTTAAAGAAAGCTTGATACGAGTAGTTTAGCCCAATCGAAAGAATCAATATTATATAGCGTTGGATTTAAAACCGCACTCGTTTTTGGATCGAAACAATAATGTATTGGGTTTTCTGGTGCAATTGAAGAGAAGACAGGCGAACGAAATAAGCCTGAAGGAACAGAAATTGATGGTTAGCCTGATCGAAAGAATCAATATTAGGTAGCGTTGGATTTAACACCGTATTCATTTTTGGGTATTCTGTGCAATTGGGGACAGGCAAACGAAATAAGCCTGGAAGAACAGATTTTGAAAGTTAAAACCGATCGAAAGAATCAATATTATGTAGCGTTGGATTTAAAACTCCATTCGTTTGGATTGCAAAAATAATGTATTGGGTATTCTGGTGCAATCGAAGAGACGACAGGCGAACGAAGTAAGCCTGGTGAAACGGAAGTTGAGCCAGAATGCCCAATACATTACTACTAGGGTATGTCGTAGTAGCTCGTCCTAACCAAGTCCAGCGGTCCAAAGGCGTTAAAAAAAGCATTTCGCCCATAACAATACTAGACATACCCAACCGTTAGGGTCAAACGTCCTCGCGACAGTACACAATATCAGTAGTTTAGTCCATACTTGAGGAGACTCCAGTTTGACATCATACATGAAAATGGGGCCTATACAAAAGATATTTCTGTTAACGTTAACGCTAAACGACAACTCAAAATGTATGGCGTTGTCATTACCTGTAAAAATGTCACGTGACGTCGCGCTAAGTTCGTAGACACATTTTTGTCTGTAGCACACACGCTACAGCTGTGCGTAAACACGCCTGTTTGAATTTTGTATAGGCCTGCTAGACTGGTTTGTATTGTCCGCCGAAAATGGCCATCATAGCCATTTGCGCAACTCATGATCAGCTGAAGCCAATAATCTAATCAATTCGTCACGCAACAGGATATCCTCTTCAACAGTGAAGTACATGAAACGTCAGCATACAAGGTCTTTAAATTGGCGGATAGTCCTGTGGAACACCAAGCGTTCCACAACGAAAAAACAAAAAAGAGAAACGGTACGCTTGGCACAACAGGACTCAGTCCAAAGCCGGACGTGTTCGTACTGAGCTCATAGACAATGCATAGCATGGGATTCTGGGGGCTTTTGCATCATAGGATCAATGATAACGTCGATCATCAGGGTGAATAGCCGTATGACGGAACATCTTTTTAATGTCGGTCTGAAGTACGCAGATTTGGGATACATGTCAGTGTCAAAATACTGACATGTGCCTGTACATAACAGTTAATTAATTATATATACAGTTCATTCTAACCGTATATATAATTAATTAACTGTTAAACGTGAGGAAGGGTGAGAGGAAAAGCTAAGTTAAGTACTTACAATCTCACAATAGGTTAAGAATCCCAACGTTTTTGAAGCTTCACTTATGACGGCTGACATAGCTTTCTTTCCTTCCTCAGATATAGCTGTAGTGACCGCAACTTTACTTTTTGGTCTGAAATTTTTAATTTATTTTTTGCATAATAATATTTTAGGCTTTTGCGTTTATAGAACCTAAATTAAACTAATTTAAACTGACTCGCCCATATTTGAAATTATTTCGATCCCGACGTTTTGAACACATATCAGTATTCGTGGTCATGGGTAGACTAGATAGAGTAGCAATTGTCTGTTTTAGAGAGCCTGATTATATTATATCATTATATCAGCTAAACTATTATGTATAATGTTCAATGCCCAAAACCTGCACTAGACACAATATATAAATATTTAATAATTTATACTCAACAATATGAATAACTAAAATAATTACCTGAACAACCCAAAATACAAGATTGCTATATAAAGGTAGACGAAAGTTTCTAATACAATCATATTTGGCAATCGAAATGCGGTGAACTTCGAATATGATAGGTAATCTTCATTATATGGGTAGATTCTGTAATACAAAATTTTTCCTTACACGAGTAAATTATACTGGTTTAAAGTAGGAGTAAAAAAAATTACCTACCAATAAATGGAACCGACTTCAATACCATAAAGTATAAAATAACATATACGGTAACATATGCACACTATTGTGATAAAAGGTACCTATACTTTCTACTGGGGTTGTACTTTTGAACTATCATGGTACCGATTTCAACAAGTTATTTCACACATTGTGGTATTGAAGTCGGTTCCTTTTTTTTTGGATATTTTTTTTCACCACTTTTAGTGACCGTTGCTGCTTACGGGATCGATTGATAAAGAGATGATATAATCAAGATTTTCATTTTCCTGTTTTTAGAATGTAACTCAAAAACTGTTTGACCAAAATTTTATGAAATTTAAATGGGACCTCGTAATTATACTCTCCCAAAAAAAAATAACATACATCTATATAAAAAAATACATACAGATGAACATGACCAGGGGGCTATTCTCTTAGCTATTGAACCGCGATATAGCAACTCAATTGCACGAAAATTGTCGTTTTTGTCAGTTTTGGTATTCTGCTCGCTATTTAGGTTCGATCGCTGTCCAGCGGCTTGCGATCGATAGTTTTTGACATAAATGGTATTCTGTAAACTATTGTGCTGCGATTGCATTACTACTAACCTCTGTCACAGTATAAAGATGCAACAGTATGGAAACTAAGCCTAGTTGATTAAATAATTATCTATGCCCCATTGAAGCCATAGTTGTCACTTTTAATGTTTTAAGGTTTTTTTTTCAATAAAACATTCGTTGTTCTGCTGTAGACATTAAATCTAGTTAATTCTAGTTACCAAATAAAATATATACCGCCTTCGGAAACCATAAAAACGACACCCAGTACGATATAGTTCATAATAATAATTATAATCTTTTGCAGCCGCCATCTAAAATTTGTATTATGTGTTATGTTTTACAATTTTTTTATGATTTATGATCGATCATACAAGAACACTATTACAATTTTAAAACACATAGCAGTCATTCAAGTGTGGCATTTCATTTTATAGATTATATAAAAAAGGTTAAGATGTAGAAATAGTTTGTAACACTCACTACTGACGGCACCGCGAGAACCGCTTAGGGGTCTCGTCGATGCGCATGTTTATGTCAGTGGGCCGATTCGAATGATTAAAGGTAGTTTCCGTACTGTTCTCTATATATCTACTTAACTGTGCCTCTGTGTTGTTACAGTGGTACACATCTGTCTCAGAGTAAGTATCAAATAGAGTTGTCATTAGCATATACCGGTAAGAGACAGAAATGCTACGAACCCAACCAATAGGGTAGTTGACACAATCAAAAATAAATTGCAATTTAATGTTAACTTAAAAGTAGTTAGAGCAAACAACTCAATTAATAAAAAAAAATATATGCATTTTATTAACTTTATTTTGAAAAATTAAATGTGTACAAAGTTTCTAAAAGTCAGGTGACCAAAAACGGAAGTAGCTGCGGAAATGAAGTCATAAGGGCAAAAACAAACGTGTAATATGATAGTGTCGTACCTTATCAACAGATTGAGAATCATGCAAGTGAAGCAAGCATCTAATATTATTGCTTTAAAACTAAGTATATACTTACTAGGTCAAAGGACAAACTATCGATCAAGGTTATTATAATTTTTTTATATTTATTAAATATACCAACGTTTATAACAATATTAAATAGTCAATTCGTTAATCTTGTTATCACTGTTACACATTTATGGAGATAAGATTTTTTCTTTTTAAGAATGAAAAAGGATCTTGGCAGACATACAGACGAACAGACGGGCAACAAAGTGATCCGATAAGGGTTGATGTCCTTTTGAGGTGGAAAACCCTACAAAGAACAAATTATGCGGCTAAAATTTAGTTTTATTTTTGTAGCTTCAGAAATAAAAACTTTTTTCAAGTAGGTAGTTAGAGTCTGCCCTAAGAAAGAAGTCAGTTATTTAACTGCTGTTTTGTATGAGTCACGTGGATGCATTACTAAAACTTGCTAACACGATTGACAAAAAAAAACAAAAATAATGTTTTATGAATTTATACACTTCACTTACCATCTGACACTAAACTGCACCATTGTGAACATCAACTTATTATAATCCACCACTTTTACACGTCAAAACTTAAAAATCAACACAAAAGAACATACATTATAATAGTCATTTTTATTATGAAAACTAACGTCGTTATACACATTTTTAATATGAAAAACGGGATTTAAACAATTTTTATTTACTTAAAAAAGTCAGATATTAAGATCTGACTTTTTACCTGAGTAAATCCCGTTTTTAATTTTAAAAATAATAGTCATTGTTGGCTTTTTCTCGCCATCTTGATGTTCAAACGAGCAAAACGAATTATAATCACAACACTGTTTGTTTTTGCCTTAGTGACGTCATACGACGTATTGGCCGCCATTGAATAATGTTTAAGCACCAATTTTAAAAGTTGAAATATAAACATAGTTTTATAGTTTAGGGTTCTTTAAAAAATATTTAAAATTATGCCAAGTGTGTATTTCGGTCTAAACTTCGGCCGTTCAGAGAATGCGTTCCTGACACGTCGCGATTGAACTGACGACGTAACTTTGTAATGGCGTTGCAGTTACGATAAAAATATTATTGCTGGTTGTTTACCGTTTTAACAATTGATAAGCATTATTATTTCAATAATCAATTAATGTTATAATTTTGTGCCAAACTGAGTGTCAAATAACTTATTAAACAATATTTTTCTAAATCTAAACTGCGCTATTACAAGGTTATGTCAGCGCTTTATATTTGTAGTGCTGTGCTAACAATAACAGGCAATAATAGTATCGTAATATGTTCTTATACAGTTATACTTTATAAAATAATACGTTTTGTTTTTCTTTTTAAGAATTTGAAAATAATGGACTATAAGATAACTTTTATTAAATATAAAAATAAAACTACGACCAAACCGAACGCGCGACAGAAAGTAGCATTTTTAAATTTAGGTTGTAAATGGTAACCCCAAATGGCGTTACTAGCATTTTTATACTTAGATTAAAAACGGTAACCCCAAATGGCGTTATGGGCCGCCATTTTGTGACGCTAAAACAGTCGTCTGTTGTCGTTTCGTGCGCATAGACCACGTTCTTCAAGTGTTTTCGATCTGTTTTTATTTGATTGAAAAGCAGAAACAGAAATTAAACTAAAGCCGGGTGGCTTTCGTTTAATGGACTGTTTCTGCTATTCAAACTGACATCTGCGCTAAATCGGACTTCGATTGTGTTTTTGTGACTTTTGGTGCATAATAATGCCTAAACGTGGACAAACATTGAAAAGTGGAGCCCCTGAGTTAATCATCAAGCTGCAAGATTACTTTGAGCGGGAGCGGCAAAATGGCGGACCCCTGGTACCTGTCGAACAAGTACAAGAACGCGTCTCTCAGGCGCTTGGAGTTAGCAAACTAACGATAACAAATATTAATAAAGAAAAGTTCGGCTCTACTGGCATGGAAGATAATATTTTACGTACTCCGAAGAAGAAACGTAGAACTAAACCCGTGACAGATATTGACACATTTGACGCCGATGCAATCAGAAATCATATATATGGTTACTATTCCAGAAATGAATATCTCAACAGGAAGAAGCTTTTGGCATCGTTAAGAGAAGCTGGACTGTTTAGCGGGGGTAAAACTGCTTTAACCAAAATCTTAAAAGATATTGGTTTTTCGTTAAAAAACAGACAAAAGAAAAATTTTATTAGAACGATACGACATAATTTTAAAACGGATAAGATTTTTGAGAGAAGCAAAAAAATTGATAACTGGGATAATGTCGTGTTCATTGACGAGACATGGCTAAACGCCAATCACACGGTTTCCCGTTCTTGGACAGATGATACACAAGCGTCGACGTTGAAAGTACCAATGGGTAAGGAGGGCCGTCTGATAATATGCCACGCAGGTTCTGCAAAATACGGCTTTGTGGAGAACGCGTTACTGGCATTTCAATCAAAAACCACAAATGACTACCACGAGGAAATGAATACCACTATATTTAAAGAGTGGTTCCAGAACGTGCTTTTGCCCAGCCTACCAGAGCCTTCTGTAATGTTCATGGATAATTCCTCCTATCACTCAGTTCAAATACAGAAACCACCTACCCAAGCTAATAAAAAAGAAGAAATGGTAGCTTGGTTACAAGCAAAAGGCATTGACGCAAATATGCAGATGCTAAAAGCAGAGCTAATTAAATTAGTTAAAGAAAATAAAGCGGCAAATGTGCGATACGAAATCGATGAACTGGCTCTGGAGTACGGTCATCGCGTTCTAAGAATTCCACCGTATCATTGCCTATATAACGCGATTGAGCTAATCTGGGCTCAAATAAAAGGTTACGCCGCCCGCCACAATACTTCCTCGCCATTCAGCACGAAAAAGATGATGACCCTATTAAAAGAAGCCTGCGGGAAAGTCACAAGAGATGACTGGGCAAAGGTTGTTGAGAAGACTAAAAATCTGATTGTGGAACATTTTGAGCGAGATATCAGGATTGATTCTGTTATTGATAATAATATAATTATACATGTAGGCGAAAATGATGATGAAGACACCACCTCCTCAAGCGAATCGGAGTCTGATTAATATTCTGTACGCACATTCAATTCAATGTACTTTATTGCATAAAAATACAGATTGTAACTTTGTAACAAAGAATAAATAAAACAATTTTATTATATTAATATTACCCTATTTTAGTTTCCACTTATATAACTAAAATATAAATTTTTAATGATTCCGCCAATTTAAAACGAAAATTATCTTAAAAATAACGCGGTGGTTCATTTTGGAGGAACGGTAACGTACTCAGTGTTATGTTGTGCCCATCACTAGTCGTGACTAACTGATAGGTGTCAGGAACGCATTCTCTGAACGGCCGAACTTTAGTCCTGATTAATTTCACGTACAATATAAATAAAGGTCAACAACCCTATTTCTGAAGTATTCATGATACCTAGGAAAAACGTGTCCTGGATTTATTTTACTTACCTACATAATTTGAGTGGTTAATGGTACAAAATTCGATTATTTTCTTGAGCTTATTTACGTATTATTTCGTATTTTCTTTACATAGTTGCAGTCATGCAAGTTTTGATATAATCTATATTTATTAACAAAGTAAAACTAAGGTCCAAATTGTGGACTTACGAATAAAAGGTTATATTTTCGTTTCTAACAAATCTTGTATTCGATAACAATACAAGACCGTTTTTTTACCGACCGTTATATTATAAACTCAGATTTCACTAGAATTACAAAAATCTCTTACAAATGTTTGGCACACTTGCTAAGTGTAATGTTACTACCGTGCCAACTCTATATATGTATATACTTACTTTGAGACATCGGTAGTTGTTGACTTTTTTTTGAGCCAAAGACAATGTAGAGATTATTTCGTCTGTATTCGATGCTTCATAAAAGTATTAAAAAGATGGCGGGACAAAGCCCAATAATTATGGTTATCGTTTATTTTGCTTAACTTTTCTTTTTTGTTTTTGTGTTGTTGGCTTGTAGTAGTGATGGATTATTAACCGTTAAATGTTCGTAATGGTGCACGAATGTAGGCAAAGTGACTAGAATCATGAGACGATGGTAATTGGTCTTGGTAATGGAACCACTTCGTTACTAGAACGTAACATAACCAGGACAGTGACTTGACTCTGACAACTTGAACAACGAACTATGGAGTGGGCTATGCTCGGGGTTTCTCTACGTGATCGAATCAGAAATGAGGAGATCCATAGACGAACTAAAGTCACCGACATAGCCCAGAAGATTAGCCAGTTAAAGTGGCAGCGGGCAGGCCGCATAGCACGCAGAACAGATGGCCGATGGGCCAGAAGGTTCTGAAGGGGAGACCACGGACAGGAAAGCGCAGCGTAGGTCGTCCACAAACAAGGTGGACTGACGACCTGACAAAGGTAGCAGGCCGACGTTGGATACAACCGGTCCTTTTGGAGACTTCTGGGGGAGACCTATGTTCAGCAGTGGACGTCCTATGGCTGAGATGATGATGATGAGGACTTGAATAATTATGTCACTTGATGCAACAATATGTATTAGTAAACATTTAAAGTCTCATCTATTGAACGCTCAAAAAACAGCCTGTGAATACTTGCTCTTACATGGGCTTTGGTACTAGTACTAATCTACCACAGTACTGTAAATTAATCTAATTCAATAAAATTATCACCTTGTATGATCATTCTATATGAATATTAAATTACATTTATACACCATTTAAATTAAATTATTTTGTAACGGTTTGCCTAACACTTTTTGTAAGAATTTTTTAAAATAATTTTTATTTCTTTTCTGACTAACCTATCCAAACGGTAGGTTATGTAGGTATGTAACTCGATAGATTTAGTTTAAATATTGTACTCATGCGGTCTTTTTCTTTTTATGGCTGCATGACAATGTATTAATGTTACTTGGCATTGTTTCATTGTAAATTTTAGTATAAGTACGCAAGCAATTAATAATTTATATAATTATACATATATTATTAATATATGTATTATTATATATAATACAATAATACATATTCTTATAATATTGTTCTCTCTGTGTACAATACAGTAGGCATAGATATTTAATTATTTTTTAATGCATACATACGTACGTAAGGAGTCTTAGCAGTTACTTAGTTTATTTTGTATGTTTTTTTTTCACTTTCGTGTGATATAAGTAGTATGAGGTTTCATTTAACTGTACGTTCGTGATGTTAATCTTGAGTTCTGTCCGAAAACCAGCGCTGGGGTCATCTTTTTGTTCCCAGCTTTATGCTGAGACGGGACTCATTCTTGACATCGCGCAGCATTGCGAATTGTTTACCAACGTGTTTTCCTTCGGGTAAATACTATAAATTAGTGCTATTATTATTGTATGTTGTGATGATGTGCGTTGTCCGGAATAAAACTTATTTCTCTCTATTACATAACTATTTAACTTAACGAATGGCAAATGTAGAAGCACGTGAGTTCAATTATAAAGTAAACAAAGAAGTATTAAAAACTCAGTTTCAGTGATATTTTGACAGTGTTTTGATAGCAAAATAATTATTTAATGTATTTTTGCTTTAAAACCACTGTATTGATGTTTAGAATGATGTTTAATTTTTACAAGTTTTCAATCTTATTTAAGTGGCAACATTCGCAAGCCGTAGCACGGCCATAGATATAGTCTGTTAATCTATGGGCCATACAATAGCGACGCAATTGTAATTGAGAGCAACATATAACAGAATACCGTATTTGACATTAGAAGCAGTACAATCGCAGAAGCGTTGCAGTAGTGTGGCAATTGCTCAGTAGCTAAGAGAATAGCCACCCAGGATAAGCTCTTCCATAATAGTTCGCCTAGTAAGGTGGCTTCCCTCGTCTCGTAAAAAATAAATAGTCTTTCCTCCTTTATTCTATTCTTCACGAGGCGAGGGAAGTCGCCTTACTAGGTGAGCCGCCTATTATGGAAGAGGCTATCCTGTTTGCTACTTCCGCAACGCCAGATATTCTGATTATATATAATATAATATGGTATATAAGCAATGGTACACAAGCATTACTGTGGTAGAGTGCAAAGGCTAATGTAGTATACATTTACTAGATGAAAGACATTTAAATACCAATGTCTTGTAATAGAATTACAAGATTAAATGATTACTCGTTAACCTTCAGTTTCGTACAGTGGATTAGCTAGCGTATTATACTCTTACAATTACCAAATTTGGCACAAAGGTAGACCGGACGCAATATGAGAAAAATAATAATGTATGTGGAGCTCTGAAAAAGGAAACCAATGGAAATGGTGCTAAAACATATAGATACTTAGTTATGAAATAGTTTGAAAAATGATATATTACACATATTGGTATCTCTATCATATATATGTAATAAAAATAAGCCAACCATATACACGATAGTTTCGCTATATTGACAATATTTTTCAATAATGCAATGAGACGTTTTACTCATAACATGGCAAATTGTATGCTATACCTACCTACTAGCTAGTACACAACTCGCACAACGACATTAACAACACTGACAAAATTAAAAGAATACGAAGATATATTAATCCCAGTTGTCAGAAAGAGATCAACATATTATTATCGACGTTCGCCTGTGGCCGAGCATTCGACCGCCAATGACAGCCTAGTCCTCTCTGTCGCTCGCTACTTGTCTCGTTCGCGTAGGTGGCGAAGCGGCAACATCGCAGAAGTTAATTTAGATTAGAATATAATTTTAATAGAAAAACAATACTACTAACATTTTTTCCTAAGGCCGTTTTCAGTGCTCGACCGACCGTCGGTCCGTACGTAGGTCGAGCTTGTCATTTGTATGAAACTCACAAGTGGTTACAGTGCTCGACCGATCGTACGTAGGTGCATTGCTGTTGTACGCAATGCGTACGAGGACCGCCGGTCAAGCGCGTCCGCATGCGTACCGTTGGTCGATCGACGCGCTATAGAAACATATTAACGCGTTCAGTGCTACACCGATCGGTGGATCAACCGTACGGATGCGTGTATCGTCGTCAATAAAAATCGAATCCTGCTAGTATAAAATTTCAATAAATTTATTTGATTTTATAGGTTTCAAACATGGCATACATATAAGTTAAGATGTTTGAAGTTGTCTTGTAATTTCACTGATAATTGATCAAAACTTTTAATCGATATTCTTATGTAATTCAATAAATTTCTTCATCTTCGCGCAATAATGACTATAATGTAGTAAATTCCCCTTGAAGTGTTATTTGGGCGACAATTGGGTGTACGTGATATCTACGTATTCTGTTCCTAATACGTTTCCTACACCAAAGTGCCCGGGCCCCCCTCCTCGAGCCTGCGCCAAAGCGCCCGGGCCCCACCTCCTCGAGTCTGCGCCAAAGCGCCCGGACCCTGCCACTCCTATGTGGACTTGGCGGCCAAAGCCCATAGGAGCGGCCCCGCCTGAGCCGGCCAGCGCACCCCAACGCCGGCGCGGCCCCTGGGTTCCTCTTGGCTTCACCGTGGTGATCCAAGCCACGGCTACTGAGCCCCTCCGCCACAACAATGCGGGAACCCTTCGGGGGGGAGACAGGATGGAACTAAGTTGACTCAAGACAACTAGCTTGTGTTGATGTTGCCAAGCCGAGCGCAGTAAGACGTATCTACCTCCGTTTATCATCATCATCATCATCATCTCAGCCGTAGGACGTCCACTGCTGAACATAGGCCTCCCCCATGATTTTCCAAAAGGACCGGTTGGAAGCGGCCTGCATCCAACGTCGTCCTGCGACCTTCATCAGGTCGTCTGTCCACCGTGTCGGTGGACGACCTACGCTGCGCTTGCCGGTCCGTGGTCTCCACTCCAGAACCTTTCGGCCCCATCGGCCATCTGTTCTGCGTGCTATGTGCCCTGCCCACTGCCACTTCAACTGGCTAATCTTCTGGGCTATGTCGGTGACTTTCGTTCTACTACGGATCTCCTCATTTCTGATTCGATCACGTAGAGAAACCCCGAGCATAGCCCTCTCCATAGCTCGTTGTGCGACTTTGAGCTTTTCTATGAGGCCCATAGTAAGAGACCACGTTTCAGTGCCATAAGTCATCACTGGTAACACACATTGGTCGAAGACTCTTGTCTTAAGGCACTGAGGTATTTTTGACGAGAAGACTTCGCGAAGTTTCCGGAACGCTGCCCAGCCGAGTTGGATTCGACGATTGACCTCTTTCTCGAAGTTGGACCTGCCTAGTTTGACTGTCTGTCCCAGGTAGATGTACTCGTCAACAACTTCGAGAACTGAGTTCCCAACTGATATTGGGGTAGGTACAACATGGGCATTAGACATAATTTTCGTCTTATCCATGTTCATCTTAAGACCTACCCGTTGGGAAACTCGATGGAGGCCTTCGAGCATTGTACTGAGGTCTTCCATGGATTCTGCCATGACTACAATATCGTCGGCAAATCGAAGGTGAGTGATGTATTCGCCGTTAATATTAATGCCAAGTCCTTGCCATTCCAGAAGCTTGAAGGCGTCTTCCAATGTAGCGGTGAACAGTTTCGGAGATATAACGTCTCCCTGTCTCACGCCTCTTTGCAATGGAATTGCCTTCGAACTCTGCTCCTGTACTCGGACTGACATGTAGGCGTTTTTGTACAAACACTTCAGCACTTCAATATACCGATAGTCAATACGGCACCGCTGGAGAGACTCAAGCACTGCCCACGTCTCGATCGAATCAAAGGCTTTCTCATAGTCCACAAACGCTAAACAAAGAGGCAAGTTATACTCTTCGGTCTTCTGTATAACTTGCCGTAGCGTGTGGATGTGGTCTATGGTACTATAGCCTTTTCGGAAACCGGCTTGTTCCGGAGGCTGGAATTCATCAAACCTGCGACTGAGACGGTTCGTTATGACCTTCGAAAACAGCTTATAAACATGGCTCAAAAGCGAGATGGGTCTGTAATTTTTAAGTAAAGTGTTGTCACCTTTCTTGAAAAACAGCACCACCACGCTTTTGTTCCATGCTTCTGGCGTTGAACCTTCGAGTAAGACGGTATTAAAGAGCTTCTGAAGGACTTTAAGTACCGGTGTTCCACCCGCTTTCAGAAGTTCAGATGTGATACCGTCGTCACCAGGCGCCTTGTTGTTCTTAAGCTGTTTCAAGGCCATTCTAATCTCGTACAGGCTGATGTCCGGGATATCTTCGGTATAATGTCGGGTCAGCTTGGCTCTTGGGTCTTTGGCCGAGCTGCTAACAGGTTTAGCGACCGAGGTGTATAGCTGTCCGTAGAAACTCTCTATCTCTCCTAATACTTCTGCTTTGGTCGACGCTACACTGCCGTCTTCTCTCTTCAGCTTTGTCAACTGGCTTTGCCCAATAGACATGTCTCTTGCAAACACTTTGGAGCCTTTTTTCCGCTCTATCGTCTCTTTAATACGGTTTGTATTAAAGATCCGGATGTCGTGTCGCAAGGACTTCCATATTCGTCTATTGAGCAGCCTATATGCTTCAGCATCATTCGAAGACTGCATTTTCAGTGAGCGTCGTTCAGCCATGAGGTTGAGGGTATCGTTGGAGAGTTTCTGTGGCTTATCTGTACGGTGGGGTTTAAAGTATTTGGAACCCACTGTATGGACAGTTTCTACTAACCTGTTATTGATCTCGTCCACTGAAGCGATGTTCTCAAGGCAATCGAAGCGATTGGATAGCTCAAGTTGAAAGCTCTCGGGGTCTTGTATATGGGCACGAGTGGGTCGGAGCGTAGACTTCATCAGACGAGACCTCTCCAGTTTGACATTAATATTCACCGTGCCTCTTACCATTCGGTGATCACTACCGGTTTTAACCCTGTTGATCACGGAGACATCAGTGAATATTTGCCTTTTGGTGGTCATAATGAAGTCAATCTCATTTCTCGTGGAACCATCGGGACTCAGCCAGGTCCATTTCCTGTGAGGTGGCTTCTGAAAGAAAGAGTTCATCATAAAGAGTCCCTCTTTCTCCAGGAAGTCGGCCAACCTCTGTCCCCTACGGTTCCGTTGTCCATATCCAAATTGCCCCACTTTCAACTCATCCTCGTTTCTCTTACCCAACTTCGCGTTGAATACCCAACCTCCGTTTATATATTATATCATTGTTTTTGATATAATTTGAATTTTATTTGTTTAGACAATAGTGATGTTCTTGTCATATTTATTTATCGATATTATCTGTGTCAACCCCAATATTCTAGGTTTCAAATCTTTGATTCAATATCGGAACTTCACGGAACTGCTTCTTTACTTTGATTTATTTAGAATTAATTCACATACTCTGCTGATCAATGATCGCTTAGAGTCACAAGTGCACTTGCAGGGGATGCATATAAAAGTTTTAAATATGGAACCAACATCTTAGAAAAATAAAACTGATCATATTTGTTAAAATATCAAGTTTTTTTTTCAGACGTCCACAAAATTACCATAGCAAAAAAATTAGGTTATAAGAAGTTTATTGACATTAAATAAAAGGGCATGTTAACAATTTACAGGCTTAGGACTACTTATTTTATATAATAAAGTATGCAACTTAATGTAAATAGTAATGGGTATGGTAGGAACTGATGACACCTGAACTAGTAATGAAACTGTATTTCAGACACCGGCAGGGCTTTTATGTATCTCAGTTGCTAACAAATTTTGAATGAAATCTTGAAAAATGGCGGCTATATGTCAGTTTTGGCAACTCCAGTAAGCAAAAATGTTAGTAACTTGATCACTGAAGCTGACAAAAGTGACATAGAGCGGCCATTTTTTCAGATTTCAATCCACATTTGTTAGCAACTGAGATACATAATATCCCAGCAGAGCCCTCCGTTTTATGGAAACTAAAAAGTAGGTACATATACGTATAAATGGCACATTTTTAATAACATCTTGCGTCCCACGGTCAGATATTATCAATTTAAAAGTATTTTTTTTCTTTCGCCCTAAGAGCCCCAAGCGCTAAGACTATAATAAAAACAATCTTATAAATATAAAAAGTTAATAGAAAAAATATTTTTGTTTAGCTGTGTGTCAGTGTGACGGTATGTGTGTGTGTGTGTGTGTGTGTGTTTGTGTGTATGTGTGTGTGTGTTTGTGTGGGTGGGGTATATATTTATCTTTTCAGTTATATAGCCCCTAGGGGCTTAATAAACTTCTCCGTTTCCATATACAAAAGAGTTTAGTAGTAACCAGTTAGTAATTACTACTTTTACTTTGTTGTATGGTAGTGGATAGATATGTAGGATTTTCTTTGCTTTATTATAGAGTTGATTTGCAAGAAAATCATAATGTTTCCTTGCAAGACATGATCGGTAAGGTATGTTGGGACAGATACGAGTTCTGCGGTTATTACTCGTATTATCAACCTCAACATTGTATTCTAAATGTCTATGCTTTCGGAGGATGACATGTAGGATGTAAATTTGCCGAACTGTTAGTAACTCACTTTCTAAGTACAGGGTATTCGTGGAGTATCTAATAGGTTTTTTGAACCAAACCTTTAGTATTGCCCTCTGTGCTCGCTCTAACTTTAATAAGGTTGTAGCATATGTACCTCCCCAAGCAGTATTACAGTATGATAGAATAGACTGTGTTAGAGAGTAATATACTATTTTAAGTGTCTCACAATCACTTTTGAATACATATATGAGTCGTCTGGTAAGAGCAGCGAGACATTCGATGTGAACTTTCCAGCTTAGAGTATTGTCAATAATGGTTCCCAAATACTTAATGTTAGATGTTTGCGAGAGAGGAGTGCAATCACAGTTAGGTACTACCTACGCCTTGGAAGTGACATCTATGGGCTATGATTGAAAAAAAGTTGAGATCCGGTTGGGTAAATATGGTCTTAGAGAATGTTAAGTACTTGGTTTTTTCGATATTCAATGTCAGAAGGTTAGAGGATAGCTAGTATGTAACAGTTTCATCAGCAGGTAAGTTAAGGGCAGTGTCATCAGCGTAAGATAATATATCACATTGAGGAAGTTTAAGGTCACATAGATCAGAAATAAAACAGGACCCATAATACTCCCTTGTGGAATACCAAAGTTCAACGATATGCTTTTATCACCACTTAAGTAATCGTCAATTTTGACGCATTGTGAACAATCGCTGAGATAATCCCTTAACATTTTTAAAAGACCGCGTATGCCGATGCCTTAGGTAGTAGGCTATAGGTATAGGTTAGGTCGTAGGCCCGATATGATACGTTGCACCTCAGAACAGTCTGTACTAAATAAAGCCATTAAATGTTGATAACAGACATTTACCCTAAGCGTAGTGTTGCCTTCGTTGCAACCACTACTAGTCGTCGTTATTTTTATAGCTAGTTCGCTACCTATGCCTAAAAAGTAGTCATTGACTTTGTTGGCCGAAATCTTAGGATTATCACTGTTCACGCAAGAACCGGTCCCTAAACAGATGAGAGGGCACGGGGGCGCCCGGCCCGACACTTCTCACCTGACCGCGGAGCGAGATACATAAACTCGCTAGTATTATTTTATACGTGCATCGTCCATCGTTATAATTTGTGTACATAGGAAATATCTATTATAAACCAATATACAGTCCATTCGCCGTTTATATTTAGTCCCCAATAGGACCATTAACAATGGTCCTCTCGCCGTTGTAAAACGAACCAAGCTAGTGGACATTTCCGTCACATTAACGGACTTCGGACCCGACGCGTACGCAGTGACTTGTTCGAAAGCGCGGTATCATCGCTGCTACGGGAGTTTGAAGTCGCCTATTATGAAGATATTCTTCATCATCAGATATTTATTGATTGGATTGGATCGGATACAATAATTGGAGAAATTAATTAATTATTAACTAATTAGAATTGAATATTTCAAGATCCCCAAAGTCTTAATACGACAATATTGCAGTTTCAATTGGAATATATTGGAAATCATACGCAGAGTCACAGCTTCGTCGATGGATTACAAGTTTCCTCGCGGATAAGGAGAACGATATCTAGTGAGTTCGTTCCCATTATTTTCCTTCTATATACCTAACCATTCTCAATATAATAATTTAAATTGAAATCAAAGTACATAATTGTATGTCAACTTTTTCTCAGTGCCTAGCTTCGCAATGCCTCTAAATAAACGAGTTTGCAAGTCTATTTCAATATTCTGCATACTTAAACATCGTTTTCTTTTACGATCGTAAGTAATTACGATACGTAAATAACCCATTCGATAATTTACTATAAATTCAAAGTTAAAATCAAAGTTAAAAATAAAAATACATAACCATCAAACGCGGGTAACGCGTCGCTTTACATACGTTCCCTGTTTTATTATTGCAAGCGCTCGTACATAAGTAGATATACTCAGCTAGTGGCCGCATCAGCTGTGCGCTTATCACAAGGTAACGCGCAAAGTTCTTTTTACTTCACCGTTATCTATCCTTTAATGAATAATCTTTGCATCGAATTCTAAGCCTATTACTTCTCTGTGCCTTTTTACTTATTTTTTCTTTCGCTATGCCTGACGAAGATACTCTTATAAAAAAACGCAACGGTATGAAAGCAAAGCTTACAAACTTTTCTAACTATATTAGCGTAATTTCAAGCTGCGAATCCCTTTCCGATCTTCAACGTTTTGAGCTAGAAAGTCGATTAGTTAAATTTGATGCTATATACGATGATTTTGATGAATTACAGACGAAACTCGAGATACTGTCTAAAAACCCAGAGGATGCCTATGCTGAGCGAACCAAGTTCGAGGAGCGGTTCCATTCACTGTCTGCGCAAGCCCGCATGGTGCTGGCCAGGTTCACCGTCCCCAAGCATGGTGATAACGTGTCTGTAGCGGGCTCAGGTGACCATACAACAGGTAGATCGATCCATAATAATTTTATTCGCTTGCCGAAAATTGATTTACCTATTTTTAATGGTAGCTATCAGTACTGGCTTGAGAATAGGGATACATTTTTATCACTGATACATAACAGCAGCTCCATCGATGACATAAGTAAGTGTTTGACGTTAAGTATTTTAATCACTAATTATCACGTAAGTAAGTGGTTAACGTCGAGCCAGCCACTAAAGAATCTAGTTGCTCCTTACGTCGCCATGTTGACATAATTAATAAAAATATGAGAGCTCTAAATACGCTGAACGAACCTACTGAACACTGGGATACAATCATAGTTTACTTAATGGCTAGCAAGTTAGACGCCGTTACAAGTAGACATTGGGAGGAATATCGTAACACTCTGTCTAAGTCGCCTACTTTGTTGCAATTCAGTACATCTCTTGGTAACAGAGCTGACTTGTTAGAAACTTTAGAGCACAAACAAATTTCGAACCAACTGAGTAAAACTGAACCTAAACAGAGAAGTTTTATAATAGCAACTATTAACAAGGGTAACATATTCCAAACAAAAAATCAACAAGCAAGAAGTAAAAATAAATGCCCATTATGTTCTTACGATCATCTTTTGTATACTTGTGAAACTTTTCGAAACTTGCCTGTAGAAACATGGATTAATAAATCGAAAGAGCTTAATGTGTGCTTTAATTGTTTACGTTTAGGCCATTCAGCAAAACAATACAAATTGTCTCATTGCAAGTAGTATTATAAAAGTAAACATAATACACTTTTGCATAATGATAAACGCAGCCCTGTTCACTATCAAGAGCCGATGCCTAGTGTCTCTGATAGTATTGCCCTTCCTTTTGAAGTACACGGAAACGCGTATTTGTCTACTTGCCCTCCGAACAATGTCGTCTTATCAAGTGACACTGCTTCGATACAGCCCGCTACTTCTTCCCAAATTTTGCTTTCCACAGTTTTGGTGAAAGTAATAAACAGTGAAGGTGAAAAGCTTGACGCGAGAATTCTTCTCGATAATGGCAGCACTGCAAATTTCGTCACGAAGATGCTTTGCGACCGTTTGAGACTGTCTCGACAATGCACCGATTCTACGGTAACAGGTATCAACAATCAGACTTCATTTAGTACTCAATCTTGCAACCTAACAATCGAATCTTGTAATGGCACCTACAAAGCAAATATAGATTGCTACATCTTGCCAGAGATTACAAACATACTTCCGTCTTCATTGATTGATATCGGTGATATTCCTATACCGAATGATCTAATAAGTTTCTAGCGGATCCTACATTCAACATACTATCAGTAATTGATATACTCGTGGGCGCTGAGGTCTTTTGGAACGTCTTGGGTAGCGCATCTATTACCTTAGGCAAACACCAACCTCAATTACGAGACACTAAATTCGGTTGGATAGTGTCATGCGCAGTGACTCTGCAAT
The DNA here is from genome assembly GCA_917880725.1 of Selenia dentaria. Taxonomy (NCBI): domain Eukaryota; kingdom Metazoa; phylum Arthropoda; class Insecta; order Lepidoptera; family Geometridae; genus Selenia; species Selenia dentaria. The sequence continues at coordinate 11,258,966 of OU862877.1, read as the reverse complement.
TACATCCTTCTTCATTATCGTCGAATCATATCTGTAACTTTTCAATGAACGAGTTGAATACAAACATCAATAAGTTTTGGGAACTCGATTCAATTCTCCTAAGTACACCTTATCGAAAGAAGAACGCGCTTGTGAAGAAAGCTTTCATCGTAATACTATTCGCTATATACTTGGGTCAGTCCTTTGAAATGGCGAAGCACCGTTTCTTGTCATTAGAACGTCGTTTCCAAAAGGATTCAGTCTTCAAGGATAAATATGTCGCCTTCATGCAAGAATATGAGTCACTAGGCCACATGACAGAAAACAACTCTACAGACAAGCCTCATATGGGCAGTAAAGTTGATTATTTTTTTGCCTCATCATGGGATCATTCGAGAATCGACAACAAAACTGAGGGCTGTCTTCGATGCATCAGCATCAACCACGCCTGGCCTATCTTTTGATGACATCCAAATGGTCGTTCCTGCAGTCCAAGAAGACCTTCTCTCGGTCCTTCTTCGCTTTCGCCAATATAAATATGTTATATCCGGTGACATAGAGAAAATGTATAGAGCTATTCTAGTGACACCTTCACAGCGTTCGTTACAACAAATTTCAGTTCACTGAGACGTCAGAGAGTCAACATATTGTCAGTTAAATAAAAAAGTGTAAGTACCCTCATTATGGCAAAGTGCAACAAATGTGATAAAATACTGAACAAAAAGGCTCTTATTTTGGAATGTTCCCGTTGTCAAAAAGTGGTGCATGCTACGACACTATGTACCGGATTAAGTACCAAGCAGTTAGCCGCCCTAAAAAATGCAGAAAGTCTCGAATGGAAGTGCAACGACTGCAATCAAAACAACACACGCAGGTCTTTCGCTCAATTCACTGACTCAGAGGATGAAGACGACGGAGAAATTGACTTAATAGCAGCCTCAACCGATGTGAAAAAACTCTTAAAGGACCTGAAAAAAGAAGTAAGCAGTATAGTTATGCAAGAAATGCGGTCTGTTTCCAACTCGGTTCAGTACTGCAGTGAGAAAGTAGATGATTTCACGGAATCGATGGAGGCCTTGACCAACAAAATGAAGGAAATGGAGAAGAAACAAGTGTATCTAGAAAATCAAAATAAACATCTTCAACTCAAGGTAGACGCACTAGAACAGCGTTGTTATGAAAATGAGCAACAACTACTAGTTAACCACATTGAAATATCAGGTATTCCGGAAACGAGTGAATTAAGCTTGACTAAACTAGTCGAAGATGTAGTTATTAAACTCAAAGCACAAAAAGATGATGTTATCTCCATCAAACGGCTCCCCTCCTGCCCTTCCGGACCCGGTCCGGTAGTTGTACGGCTGCGGCAGGAATCTATCCGTCAGCGACTAATTGCATCATCCCGGGAAACACTCATTCTTGCTCAAGAGCTAGTACCTACTCTGACAGGACTAATAGCTTCGGAAAAAATTATGTTCGTGAGGCAATATCTCCGTACAAGAACTTATTATGGCAGGCGAAACAAGATCTTAAAAATGCTTTCAAATATATTTGGTTTAAAGATGGCAAAATCCTAGTACGTAAGAACGAAATCGCTAAGGTGTATAAGTTAAGATCAAAGAGCGATATACAGTCTCTTTTAGCGACAGGCAAAAGTGCATGATTATCTTTGTCATTTCTTGCTCATACCTTATTATCTTATATACCTATTATATAACTTATAGACTTACCTTTATATTTATATAACTATGCTTAATATTACATATCTTCCAGATTGTTATAAAGAACTATACAATTGTTTTGACTATTTAGATTTTAAAAACTTAGTACCGCGTAATAAACGTAATTTTACATGTTTACATATAAACATTAGATCAATGATTAAACATTTTGCCAAATTAGAACAATCAATGTATATGGCTCCACAATAGACGTACTTGTTGTCACCGAAGCAAACATTTCAGAGAGCATACAAAATCTATTTACACTTAAGAACTATACAATGCACACTATGCTACGAAAAACTCGAAAAGGCGGTGGAATAATCATATATGTCAAAAATAAACACAAATTCTCACTAAGTTAAACCACCACATTAAATTATGAATGTATCATTGGAAAAATCACCACAGTTTCTGGTGCAGTAACCCTGTGTGCAGTGTATAGACCACTCAAAAGTTAAAAACAGTTATTTATATTAGAACTCGACAATATGCTCAAAAACACACTAACACGGATTTAATACTGATTGGAGATATGAATATAAACTTAAAGGCCGATAATAGCAGCAAACAATTATACTTGGACGTATTGAGCGGCCACGGTCTTTCGTGCGGGATCTCTGATTATACAAGGATAGAGATGTTAGTGAATAAGGTCACAAAAACTTGTATAGATCACATATTTGTCCGATCCAGCACGAGAGACGCGTGCACCGCTGCACTCGGCACAGTACTGGCTGATCACAGAATGACTGCAATCTCGCTACTCAGTGACTCGAATCTAAGGGTTGCTCCTGTTTACATTAGCCGGATTAATAATTTTAAACTAAATAGTTCGCTTCAAAATATAAAATGGGAATCAACCCAAAGTATGAATTGCCCAAACGAAATCTATAACTTCTTAAATAAGGAAATAAACAACTGCTACAAGGATTGTAAATATCAGAAAAAAATATGCAATTTAAGAAAAAATAAGCATGAATGGGTTAACAAAAAAGTGTTGAATTTATGTAAATTGAGAGACACATTATTCACGCAATGGATAAATGATACAAGTAATAAAGAACTTACAGTTAAATATAATAAGATAAAAAATAAAACGAACAAAATAATAAAACTCAAAATATATATATTATAAATCAGAAATAAATAAAAATAGAAACGATATGAAAAAAATATGGCAAATAATAAATAATATGACTGGCAAGATCTCCAGCTCTATTGATAGTACTATTAATAAAGCTTTTGAGTCAGAAGGCAATAGCAAAAATATTGCTAATAAATTTGCCTATAAGTTTAAAGAGAACGTTAAATGTATTATACCAACATGTACAAGTAAACTCTTAGACAAAAAATCTTATATAAAACCCCTCGACAAATCAATTTACTTTCCAAAAGCAACCGATAATGATGTTCTTAAGATAATTAAAAACCTCAATCCTCACAAAGCTCCAGGAATTGATGGAATCAGAGCTGTAGACATCGTTAGCTTATCTAATAAAATCGTGAGTTCTATCACGCGACTGATTAACAGGAGCATCGCCACAGGAATATATCCTAACGAGCTTAAGGCTGGTATGGTAAGGCCGATACATAAAGGTGGGAGCACAAAAGACTTTGGAAAATATCGCCCCATTACTATACTTCCGGTACTGGACAAAATAATCGAGAAATATGTTTGTGGTGTCATACGACACTTTTATATAGCCAACAATGTATTATCCTCTCAGCAATATGGATTTCAGCCAAAAAAAAAGCACTACTATCTTGTTATCGCGTCTTACGGATGACATCAATGCTCACCTCAATGCGAAGAAACATGTTGTCATAGTTTTTATAGATTATAGCAAGGCATTTGATACTCTCAGGCATGACCTACTTATAGAAAGACTAGACAATAGCGGCGTACGAGGTAGAGTACTGGACTGGTGCAAGGATTACCTTCAGAACCGCAGATATCAAGTGAAGGTGGGTGACGCTCTCAGTGCCAGTATTTATGTCACTGAGGGAACAGCTCAAGGATCAGGAATAGGACCTCTGCACTACTTAACCTATGTTAATAACCTTGATAGGATAATTAAGTATTGCACAATCTATCAGTTTGCTGATGACACTTGCTTGGTGGCTGCAAATAAGAGCATCGAAATGGCACAAAAACAAATTCAGGAAGATTTCACAGCTCTAAGTAAGTAGTCCCACGATGTAGGATTGGTGCTTAACCCTGACAAAACGAAATTCGTCCATGTCCACTCTAGTCGCAATAAATGCACTGAAAGTGTCAACGTCATAGCTCATAGCCACGACTGTTTGCATAACCCGAACACCCAATATGGAAATAACTGCACCAACATCGACCAGGTGACGGAGCAAAAATACCTTGGACTGATCATAGATAATCGACTTAACTGGGCTAGTCATATTAATAGAGTTTGTGAAAGACTTCTTGCAGTCTTGGCAAAATTCTATGTAGTCAAAAACAGAGTGGCATTCAACGTATTGTTGACTATGTACAAAGCATTAGCCGAGAGCATAATAACTTACGGATTGACCAGTTATGGACGTACCTATAAAACGTATCTTGATCACTGTTAAAGCTTATAGTTCCGAAGAAAATAAAACAAAAATATACAGATAATCCCTCGGGGCTTTTTAAGTTCTGTGGAATTATTCCAATTTACAAAAATGTTGAATATACCATATTAACCGAACAATTCTTTTGGACTGAAATACAGACCTTACAAACCCATAACAAATTCACGAGGAGTATTTCCAAGAAAAAGTTAACAAAACCTTTATTTTGCAATGTGTATGGTAAAAGAACATCACATTACTTATTACCGGATTTAATTAATAAACTTCCAATGGACGTAAGAAATAAAGCTACAGAAAAAAACATCAAAACTATTTTAAAAAAACATTTTCTTTGTTACGCATAATATGGAGCATCCTTTGTAAAGCGCACGCGCACACTTATACCATACTTCCCTCTATGTAAGTGAATGCTATTGTGCATGTGTGTGTACCGCTGTCAGCTATAGCTGTGCTATGAGTATTACTCGGCCAGCTCACCTGACCGGTTTTTATCTTTATGTGTGCGCTGCGCCCTGCGAGTAAACATTGAGATACCGAGGTACTATTGTTTACTTGAATTGTTAGTATGTATTTTATATTATGATTTTATAAAAGATGTTTTCATGTATATTATAGTAAGCATATTAAGACCATTTTGTATTATATGTATAACGATAAGTAATTTTTGTGATTTAGCTGACGAATATTAATTTTTAAGAACTGATGTTTGTCTAGATAAACCTAGCATTGGTTTTAGGACAACATTAACCATCGATATGTATTCTCTTTTATAAATAAATAAATAAAAATAAATAAATAAAATAATTTTCCGCAGCGATCCTAAATCAACTATAAAAACATATAGTCTTAATACCGTAACGTATGAGATGGCGTCTGCAACCTTTTTAGCTACCAAATGTTTGACGAGATTAGCATCTACGACAAATAACGATGTTGTTAAAAAATCTATACAACGCGATTTTTATGTCGACGACTACTTGAGTGGCGCCGACTCAATTTCAGAAGCAGTAAATCTTAGTAAAGAGGTAAGCTCTATTTTAGCTTCAGTGAAATTTAATTTACGCAAATGGCAGTCTAATAGCTCAGATGTACTGGCTCAAATTACCACTTCAACTTCTGGTAGTCATAATAGCTTAAATTTGTCAGAAAATAAAAACATCTCAACAAAGACTCTAGGTTTGCATTGGTTGTGTGATTCAGACGCGTTAGTATTTTCAATAAACGGGGCTGTGCCGCTGATACAGAGCGCGTCTTCCGCATGCAGAAACGTGCTGTGAGAGCAATCATTAAAGTATCGCAGGTGACGTCGGTAAAATCCTATTTTACTTCGTTGCGAATACTAACGTTGCCTTCAATAGTAATATTGCAGGTGGCAATGTATGTGAGACAAAACCTCTCGATGTACAAAACTCGCAATGATCTACACGCTCAGTACACACCCGTGATGCGAACAAGCTCGCGACTGTGGCACCGCAGGCTTGTCAAATCAGAAAAGTTGACACATGTGTTAGGACCAAGCGTGTATAATCGCTTACCAGAGCAATTTACCAAAGCGGCTAGTATAGGATCCTTTAAAGTTATGTTAAAATCATGGCTCATCGAGAAGGCGTTCTATGATGTTAATGAATACATCAGCAAAACCTTTTAAATTTGTGATGATGATATACATTTTAATGAGTTGATTATTTAAATATATCATAATGACTATGATATTGCTTAATTATTTTGTTATTATTTCATACTATATTATTTAATTTTGTTAATATTTTAAAAATTGGATTAATATTTTGATCTAATTTAATTGTAATTTTTGACTTGTAAATTGTATTTACTAATAAATTGATTATACTGATTATACTGATTAAACGTTGACACTGAGAAACGGGTAACAAAGCGTCATATCTTATCCGTTATCAGCCAAATTTTTGATCCATTAGGTCTTCTTGGTCCGTGTGTGGTTATAGCTAAAATAATTGTTCAAAAACTATGAATGGCTAAAGCGTGACTGGGACGATCCAGTTTCGGAAGAAATCCACAATCTTTGGGTTTCATTTGCTAACTCTCTTACCTGCTTAAATACTCTAAGAGTTGACAGATGGGTTTTATGCGATGGTTCTATAAAAAATGAGATTCACGTTTTCACGGATGCTTCTCTTAGTGTTTACGGATCCTGTCTCTTTGTTCGTTCCATAGACAAAAAAGGTTCGATCAAGGTTCAACTTCTTGTGTCTAAAACCGAGTTGCTCCAATAAAACCAACGACGATTCCACGTCTTGAACTGTGTGCCGCTCTACTGAGCGCTAGACTGTGTACTAAGGTTCTGGAATCTCTTACTCTACCTGTCAGTAAATGTTACTTTTGGTGTGACTCGACAATAGTTCTGTGTTGGCTGTCTATGTCACCTAACCAGCTGAAGCCATTTGTACGCAACCGCGTCGGTAAAATACAAGAACTGACAGCCGATCACCAATGGCGTTTCGTTAGATCAGGAGACAATAGTTCAGATGTCTTAACCCGCGGGCTAAAGGCTAACTTAATCAGTGATTTTTCTCTGTGGTGGTCAGGCCCTCAATTTCTTCACAAAGATGAGAAACATTGGCCAAAAATGCCCTGTGAACCTAATAAAGATAAAGATTTACCTGAAGTAGTCTTATCTCATCATCACATCCATCATGACTCATCGTCATCGCGATCTCTCGTTAACTTTCATAATCAATCAAAAGACAACTCAGCCATAAATTCATTGCTCCATAAATACTCAAACTTTAATCGACTCCATAGAGTTATTGCCTACATTCATAGATTCATCTTTAATTCAACAAACTAAGATAACAAATATAAAGCTCATCTTTCGGTTAAATAACTCAATCAATCATTAACATTCATTCTCAAACATGCTCAAATATGTTTCCGAAAGAACATGCCATACTTGCATCAGGAAAATCGTTACCTCGTAAACATAGGTTAATCTCGTTAAGTCCCTTTTTGGATACCGACGGTATTATTCGCGTGGGCGGAAGGCTTGACAATTCGCCCTACGACTTCAACGTTAAGCACCCGATTTTAATGTGCAGTAATCATCACGTTACTAAAATAATCTTTCGCAAATATCATTTAGATTTATTACATGCCGGTCCTCAACTGTTATTGGCGAATATTCGTCAAATGTATTGGCCTTTAGGGGGAAGAAATCTTTCCAAAACTATAGTTAAACAATGCATCAAATGTTTTAAATATAAATGTCAAAACGTGCAACCTATAATGGGACAGCTTCCTATATCTAGAACACAGTTAAAATTTCCGTTTTTAAGCTGTATTGTTGACTCTGCTGGGCCAGTATTTATAGCAGACCGAAAGGGACGAGGGTGCAAGCTAATAAAATGCTACCTGTGTATTTTTGTGTGCCTTGCAGTTAAAGCCGTACACATAGAGCTCGTTACAGATCTCACCAAAGAAGGATACATGGCAGCGTTAAATCGTTTCGTGGCGTGCCGTGGCAAACCTCGCAGCGCAGTCGCGCAGTCTGATAACGGGACTAATTTTGTCGGTACTTGCAATGAACTTTATATTTTTTTGCAAACTGATGCTTCGTTTGAGGTCGCTCAGCATGGTATAGAATTTACGTTCGCTCCTCCTTATTCCCCTCATTTTAACGGTGTTGCAGAAGCTGCCGTCCGGTCAACCAAAGGCCACTTAAAAAAGCTTTTACAGCTGACACATTTCACCCAAGAGGAAATGGCAACATGCCTGACTCAGATCGAGGCAGTGCTAAATTCTCGACCCCTTACCCCACTATCCTCCGATCCTTGGGACTTGACTGCCTTGACTCCAGCACATCTTTTAATTGGACGACCCGTTTTTATCCATTCCACATCCGCAGGTACCTCACATCAATATCAGCCGACTAGATCGGTACCAACGCATAGAGTACATCAAGCAACACTTTTGGAACCGATTTCATTTAGAATACGTCTCTCTACTACAACAAAAAACCAAAGGTCATCTACTAACGGACAGCTGATTGAAGGAACCCTAATTAGAGAAAAGGGACATACGCCTTTACTGTGGCCATTAGGACGTGTCGTCAAAGTCTATCCCGGCAGCGATGGATCCGCACGAGTGGCAGAGCTGAAGACGAAGAAGGGCATTATTTTACGCGCCTTCAATAACATTTGTCCACTTCCATTAGACTGAAGATTCCAACCCGGGGAGGATGTTTACGCAAGAACCGGTCCCTAAACAGCTGCGAGGGCGCGGGGGCGCCCGGCCTGACAGTTCTCACCTGACCGCGGAGCGAGATACATAAACTCGCAAGTTTTATTTTATACGTGCATCGTCCACCGTTATAATTTGTATACATAGAAAAAATCCATTATTAACCAATATACAGTCCATTCGCCGTTTATATTTAATCCCCAATAGGACCCTTAACAATCACATAAACGAAGTAATGACGTAGCAGCTGAAGGGACTTGCTGGATATTTGCAATACTTTTTATAGCTTTCCAGGTAGCCTTGGGGTTACCCTTGGCTTTTTTTTAATTCATTGGATCATATGCCCGCTTGATTCTCTTAAGTAAATGATTACAAAAGTTTCTATTTTATAGGTTATATTCTAAATAAATTACTTTATGTACACTATTTTCAGGGTTAGTTTTAGTAAGTAGTTTTAGAGCGAGGCAGACTTGTGCAGCAGAAGTGGCTGGCGCAGAGCTGTTCGGCTGGCCGATTATTTTTGGATACGCGTGTACCTACCAAATCTTGCTCCAAGGCGCGTAAAAGGAACCACAGAAACGGTTGCCCGAATTGAAAACCTGGTCTTAATCGCAGATGGAGATCTACCACGAGGTACATGGCCACGAGGAGTGATCACTGCTACTTTCCCTGGTCATGACTGCATTGTACGGGTGGTAGACGTACGGACCTCCGCTGGGATATTACGCCGGCCCTTGAAGAAGATTGTCCTCTTATGAAAAAGGGGGAGAATTTGCACGACTGTGCCAAACTTTTTGATACTCTTTGTAATTGTCTTTTTTTATGAATTTGTTTTAGCTGCTTAGTAACGATATAATATTATGTCAAAAATATATTTTTTTACGATTTTTTTTATTTTTTGCTTTACGAACATTAAAACTAATGTTAAATTCGAGTACTTATACAAATATAAATACCTTTAATTCTCTTAAACTTTTATGAAGTCGCGTTCAGTGGATCTGGAGTGGAAAATAGCCAAATTACAAACACGTTGAAAAATACAACATTAGTCAAGAAGTAAAAAGAGGCATAAGGGGTTGGTTGTTTCTTCCTTCCACCACGAAAGTGATGGGAAGGGGCTCAGACCCACTAAACTCCACAGTCCTCCACCAAAGTGGGGCGAGATAGGGTCGCGCTCGCATTCACTATCTCCCCTCAGCGGTAGGCCCGGAGTGATCTTAATCCGGGCGTCAGCGCCAGTGAAGGGGCGACCTTGATCACCAAGGTCATCCCTTAGACGTGAAGGACCGTGCAAGGTGGCGAAGAGACTCCCACTATTCGCCAGTAAAGCCACTAGGAGGGAGGAGACGTGCGAGCCGTCTCCTAGGTTCCTCCAGTCGTCTGTGCCGGGGCGGGTCAGTTCGGATATCGTTCTCTCTGATCCGCTCCGCGGCCTTTTTCTGCGCAATCACCGCTTTCCAGAAGGTGGCCACCACCTGCCACGATCTCTCGCTGCTGAGCATGGAGATCACCACGCTTAGCAGAGAGAGATTTCCGCCTATTTCCCCTAAAAGCGTTTGCCGCTGCGGGCCCCATTCAGCATACGCTTCCAGCGTTTGAGGTGCCGGACGATACGGTGTGTGACTCTTGTCAGGCTGGAGTTGCCTCTCGTCTGGCGATTGGGTGCACGTACTTTCCGAAGCATCCGTGTCCAGAATGTACCTGAACCAATCGGAAGGTAAGCGACCCGAAAGGCTGGTTTACCTACCTCTGGAGGACTGGACGATTGGCCTCCACCGTGCACTGCCCAGAGACCGGCGAAGCTAAGTCATTCTCCCACCGCCGCAACAGAGTGGCTCGCGCCTGCCGCTGCATGCGTGTGACCTCCTTCCAGTCTGGGTTTGCTCCTTGGGATCTATTTGCCACCACAAAGTAGACTTTGGCAAAGATTACCGCTTGCAGCTTCCAGAGGGGATCACTAGCCAGCGCGCACGCTGCCGTATTGGACACCTTTCGGTACCCACGTATCGCCCTTGTTGCAATGACCTGCTGCAGACGTCGCAGCAGGGTCTTTTTGTCGCGACTGAGGGCGTTCACCCAGACCGGTGCCCTGCAAAGAGCTATACTCTGGATTACTCCGGAGTATAGCTGGCGAAAATTAGCATTTGTACCTTCCACGTTGGGCAGTAGGCTTACCAATCACCACTCTAGATGAGCTCCACCCCACTAAAAGCCTGCCTTTTTCTATCAGAACTTTGGCTGTTGAAATCGGGCAGGAGACAAGAGTGGCCCCGGCACCCTTAAATCACGACGAATTTGTCCGGATTCAACGAGGCGCACGTCACAGTTACCCGCATTTGTAACCGCCACCGCCACATTCTCCTTCGTGACCGCATCGTCCAGGCCCGTAATTCTTGCGTCAGAACATTCTTTTGGCCTAGCAATGTGGGCCACGTCAGATAAAACACCGCGACGCTTCTCAGCGAGCTTGTTAGCCTTCTCACAGTTTTGTGTATCTCTAGTTTGTTGTGGTATCTCTAGTATCCTGGCTCCCGTGGCCGTCTGACGAAATCAGACCTGGTCAATCCCCAGTTCCTGGAGATTGACCTTATCCTACACCATTTGGAGAACGGCACTGTACGTTACTCCCTTACCTGCAGCTTCAGACTGTAGCGATAGCACAACAGCCGCAGACTTTGGGGGTCTCAGCGCACTCCAATTTTTAATGCCAGCGTTTGTCTTAGGCTTAAAATTAGATATGGTGTTTCGGGACAGGGCACGAGCTATGGGGGCATTTTTTGGTTCGACATAGGGAATGGAGGACGTCCCTTTCCCCTTCCTCTTGCCTCTCCCCACCACCGTGACCCAAGTTTCTGTCATAACGGAGAGCTGCGCAAAAAAATAAAAATCAAAATCAAATTATTTATTGCATGACATACAATACAATATGTATACAAAGATGTCATAATAATAATAATAAACAGTTTCAATGTATTCTGCCTTAATAAGGCGTGCAATGTGATGTTATTACAATTACAATTTTATTTCTCTCATAAGTAAAAAAAATATAAATATTATTATGTAATGTTATGCCTATATACAACAATTTAAACAATTAATTAAAGTAAAAAGTTATCATTTGTCAATGAATTAAAACAAAATAAGTCACATAAAATAAAATAAATTAAAATAAATTTCATAATAAATAATAATAATAACATATCAATTATATAAAATAAGGCCAGCCAAATTAAAAAAATATTTTTAATATTAAAATGTCATGTTCTTGTCATTCAAGAATTCTTTATTTGTGTAGTAGCATTTATTTATTAAAACAGTTTTTAATTTTCTTTGAAATATCTGTAACAGGTAATTTTCTAAATAATTTTGGCAACTTATTATATACAAAAGCAGACATACAGAAGAGACTTGTGCGTAACAACTTTGTTCTAGAGCCGTGAACCCCGATCTTATGGTTGTCACGTCATTTTCTAATAACTACATCTGATTGCTGATTGAATAAATCCGGAGTATTTTTGACGAACATAGATGTTTCATAAATGTATAGTGATGGTATTGTCAATAAGTTGTACTTTTTGAAATAAGGTGCACATGTATCAGTTATTTTAAGCCGAAACATAGCTCTTATAGCTCGCTTTTGGCATTTAAATATTTTGTTGACATAGTAGAGTTGTCCCAAAATATAATTCCGTATCTAATGTTTGAGGCGATAAGACCATGGTATGCTTGTGAAAAAGAGAAAAAGAGCTTGTGCATTAACTATTGGAGAGAGATTAATCCTAAAAATTTTATTGAGTCAACCTTTTCAATTTCATTATTTTCATATGTGATGTCTGGTTCAGATTGAGTATAATTATTACGTTGTCTTAAGTGAATTATTTTTGTTTTATTCAAATTAATTTTTAAGTTATTATTATTCAACCATGTAATAATATGTCTGAGAGTTACATCAATGTCAATTTTATATGAGTCAATATTGCTACATTCTATGGTCACGGCACTATTGTCTGCAAAAAGTGCAATAGGTTGATTGGTGGCATTTGGAAGATCGTTAATGTATACTGGGAATAGAAGCGGTCCTAGCACGCTTCCTTGTGGTACGCCGAAGTGTGAGGTACGCTCGATAGATGTATAGGTTTCTTCAATTTTTTGTTTTGACATTTATACTATTTATTTGTGTATTTTGCCGCCTGTTCTCTAAATATGACTTTATTAATTGTAAAGCGTTACCTCTGATACCATAAGTTTCAAGCTTTTGAAATAAAGTGGTATGTCTAACATAATCAAATGCTTGGGTCATGTCACAGAATATGGTGCATATTGGTATTCTTTTATCAACTTTTGTAATTACTCGTTGCAAAAAATCATAAATTGCCATATTTATAGTTTTACTTTGTCTAAATCCTTTTTGTTCCTTACAAATTTTTTTTTTGTTCGAAATAATTGTAGAAGACTTTATACAAATACTTTAGATATGACAGGAATGAAAGAGATTGGTCTGTAATTTTCCATGTGTTCTTAACTTTGTTTCTTGTGTAAAGGTTTAATTACCGAAACTTTTAATCTATCTGGAAATATTCCTGAACATATACACAAGTTTATTATAAAACTAAGAGGCTCACATACCATGTTAGCTACAAATTTTAATATTTTGGTAGATATACCATCGTAGTCTACACTATTTGTATTATTTAATGATGTAATAATATTTAGTATGTCCTGTGATAGAGATGGTTGTATAAATATAGAGTTTTTTTGGGGTAATATAAATGTCTTGTTATATAAATCGTATTGGTTAGTTGGTTTAATTTTATCCACAAAAAATTATTAAATGAATTGGCTATATCAAATGGCTTTGTAATTGTTTTATTGTCAATTTTTATTTTATGAATGTATCCTCTGAGTAAATTTTGCTTGGCACTATTAAGCCTTATTTGTAGAGCAATTAAACCTATGATTATTTTGTGCCTTCTGGTAAGTTTTATTATTTGTTTTAATTTATTAGGCTTTTTCCTGTATTGCCAGAGAAGTTTTCTTTTTCTCTTACTACACACTTTAACTCCACGTGATATCCACCGAACAGGTTTCATTATTTTTATGGTCACAAAAAACAAAAAGCACAAGTCATAAAATAATATAAAAATGTTAATAAAGTTTTCATAGGCAATATTAGGGTCCACTTCATTATAGATGTCAGCAAAACTCAAAATACCCATACATTTTTGAAACTTAGTAATGTTGATTGTTGAAAAGTCACGTCTCTTAACCCGCCAATATTTAGAAGTTGCAATATTTTTGACAGGACATTTAATTAATTGGGCTGTATGGTCTGATTGACCAAGTTCAATGACCTCAGCAGAACATAGTTTATTAAAACTATGCGCAAAATTGTCGATGCATGTCTGGCTTTTTATCCTTGTAGGCTGTCTCAAAGAAAGTTTTAAGTTAAAGTTTAGAAGCAAACATTCAAAGTCAAGAGTGGTATTATTCTTTTTAAGTATATTTATGTTAAAGTCACCTGCTACTATGATATTAGTATAACTTCTTTTTGTCAGCTCATGCAATACCTTTCTTAGACTATCCATAAATATTTCAAGATATCGTAACTTACGAGTAGGTGCCCTGTATACACACAATATAGCTACATTATAGTTTAATATCTCTACAGCACAACACTCAAACGGCTCAAACGCGGTGCCGGCTTCGCCGTGGCGGTGCCGGCTTAGAATAGCACCCCCCCAACTCTACCCGTGGGTGCCGTAGAAGGCGGCTAAGGGATAACAAATCAGAAGGTGGGCAGCAGCACCTTCCCAGTCAAACACACACAAACTGCGCTCGCCAACCCGCCTGCCAAGCGTGGCGAGTATTGGCAAAAACCCCTCAATGGATTGGACAAAAAGAACCAGGCCCCCAGTCCCCGGCAGCCCCGCTATTCCTGGCTACGGTAGCGGCCACGGTAACGGTGGGGCAGGGGGTGCTAAGAATCCCCGGAAGACGCCCGGCTACCACCCCCAACGACGACGACTGGCCCTGGTAACACACAACATACGCACGATGAGGACAGACGAGAAGATATATGAGCTGGAAGAAGAAATGAGTAAGCTACACTGGGACATTGTGGGGTTATCTTAAGTCCGTAGAGCGGGTGAGGACACGATAACCCTAAAATCAGGTAACCTACTCTACCATCGGGAGGGCGACCAACAGTCCCAAGGTGGTGTCGGGTTTCTCGTCCACAAGTCCCTTACTAACAACATAGTTAAGATCGATAGCGTTTCCAATAGGGTCGTATACCTAATACTCAGAGTATCCAAACGATATTCGCTGAAGGTCATTCAGGTATACGCACCGACGAAGTCGCACCCGGATGATGAGGGGAGGGGACACAGGTTGGCCGACTTCCTGGAGAAAGAGGGACTCTTTATGATGAACTCTTTCTTTCAGAAGCCACCTCACAGGAAATGGACCTGGCTGAGTCCCGATGGTTCCACGAAAAATGAGATTGACTTCATTATGACCACCAAAAGGCAAATATTCACTGACGTGACGTGATCAACAGGGTTAAAACCGGTAGTGATCACCGAATGGTAAGAAGCACGGTGAATATTAATGTCAAACTGGAGAGGTCTCGTCTGATGAAATCTACGCTCCGACCCACTCGTGCCCGTATTCAAGACCCCGAGAGCTTTCAACTTGAGCTATCCAATCGCTTCGATTGCCTTGAGAACATCGCTTCAGTGGACGAGATCAATAACAGGTTAGTAGAAACTGTCCATACAGTGGGTTCCAAGTACTTTAAACCCCACCGTACAGATAGGCCACAGAAACTCTCTAACGATACCCTCAACCTCATGGCTGAACGACGCTCATTGAAACTGCAGTCTTCGAATGATGCTGAAGCATATAGGCTGCTCAATAGACGAATATGGAAGTCCTTGCGACACGACATCCGGATCTTTAATACAAACCGTATTAAAGAGACGATAGAGCGGAAAAAAGGCTCCAAAGTGTTTGCAAGAGACATGTCTATTGGGCAAAGCCAGTTGACGAAGCTGAAGAGAGGAGACGGCAGTGTAGCGTCGACCAAAGCGGAAGTGTTAGGAGAGGTCGAGAGTTTCTACGGACAGTTATACACCTCGGTCGCTAAACCTGTTAGCAGCTCGGTCAAAGACCCAAGAGCCAAGCTGACCCGACATTATACTGAAGATATCCCGGACATCAGCCTGTACGAGATTAGAATGGCCTTGAAACAGCTTAAGAACAACAAGGCGCCTGGTGACGACGGTATTACATCTGAGCTTCTGAAAGCGGGTGGAACACCGGTACTTAAAGTCCTTCAGAAGCTCTTTAATACCGTCTTACTCGAAGGTTCAACGCCAGAAGCATGGAACAAAAGCGTGGTGGTGCTGTTCTTCAAGAAAAGTGACAACACTTTACTTAAAAATTACAGACCCATCTCGCTTTTGAGACATGTTTATAAGCTGTTTTCGAAGGTCATAACGAACCGTCTCAGTCGCAGGTTTGATGAATTCCAGCCTCCGGAACAAGCCGGTTTCCGAAAAGGCTATAGTACCATAGACCACATCCACACGCTACGGCAAGTTATACAGAAGACCGAAGAGTATAACATGCCTCTTTGTCTAGCGTTTGTGGACTATGAGAAAGCCTTTGATTCGATCGAGACGTGGGCAGTGCTTGAGTCTCTCCAGCGGTGCCGTATTGCGACTATCGGTATATTGAAGTGCTGAAGTGTTTGTACAAAAACCCCTACATGTCGGTCCGAGTACAGGAGCAGAGTTCGAAGGCAATTCCATTGCAAAGAGGCGTGAGACAGGGAGACGTTATATCTCCGAAACTGTTCACCGCTACATTGGAAGACGCCTTCAAGCTTCTGGAATGGCAAGGACTTGGCATCAATATTAACGGCGAATACATCACTCACCTTCGATTTGCCGACGATATTGTAGTCATGGCAGAATCCATGGAAGACCTCAGTACAATGCTCAAAGGCCTCCATCGAGTTTCCCAACGGGTAGGTCTTAAGATGAACATGGACAAGACGAAAATTATGTCTAATGCCCATGTTGTACCTACCCCAATATCAGTTGGGAACTCAGTTCTCGAAGTTGTTGACGAGTACATCTACCTGGGACAGACAGTCAAACTAGGCAGGTCCAACTTCGAGAAAGAGGTCAATCGTCGAATCCAACTCGGCTGGGCAGCGTTCCGGAAACTCCGCGAAGTCTTCTCGTCAAAAATACCTCAGTGCCTCAAGACAAGAGTCTTCGACCAATGTGTGTTACCAGTGATGACTTATGGCACTGAAACGTGGTCTCTTACTATAGGCCTTATAGATAAGCTCAAAGTCGCACAACGAGCTATGGAGAGGGCTATGCTCGGGGTTTCTCTACGCGATCGAATCAGAAATGAGGAGATCCGTAGAAGAACGAAAGTCACCGACATAGCTCAGAAGATTAGCCAGTTGAAGTGGCAGTGGGCAGGGCACATAGCACGCAGAACAGATGGCCGATGGGGCCGAAAGGTTCTGGAGTGGAGACCACGGACCGGCAAGCGCAGCGTAGGTCGTCCACCGACACGGTGGACAGACGACCTGAGGAAGGTCGCAGGACGACGTTGGATGCAGGCCGCTTCCAACCGGTCCTTTTGGAAAATCATGGGGGAGGGATATGTTCAGCAGTGGACGTCCTACGGCTGAGATGATGATGATGATTGAGCTGAACTTATTAGTGATATGGAAGATAGTGGGCTATGGAAGAGACTACTATTATTATTATTATTATTCCTTTTATTCAAAATAAATCACGGATTTCATCCGGTCCTTTACAAAGGCATAAGTGGGGCTGTAGCCAACACTTAGAGGCCTGTTTGGTATAAAAATACAAAGTAGTATAAAAAAACAGAAACTTATGGATGGATGGTGAAATGGTATATCTATTATAAAAATGGGTAAAATGACAAGGCTATTGAAATGATTTTATTAGTGATAAAAAGATAGTGGGCTATGGAAGAGACTACGGCACCTGCCAAATTCAGTCTCATTTTAAATATTTTGGGCAGGTGGTGACTTGCCACCCACTAAACGGGCCCCCCATAAAGGCCACCATGAATGGTGACAGAAAGGGCAACGTTGGTGTGGCTGGCTAAAGGGTGTCGAGAGGTGTGCTGCGGTTTCACTGAAGCGCTACTACCGGCGTTATGCCCTTTAACACTTCCACCCTTGGAGCTTTTTGTTACTTGCTCTTGCGTCTCCACCCCCAGACGGCCAATTAAGGCAAGCCGGGGGTCAGGGGTCTCATTTAGCCCCAGGGAGAATCAGAGTCCACGGTGTCGCCACTCACCGACGGCTCGCCACAAAGCCGCCCCTGCGGTTTTTTTATTATTATTATTTTTTTATTATTATTATTATTATTATTATAAAACAAAACAAAATCTCGGATTTCATCCGGTCCTTTGCAAAGGCATAAGTTGGGCTGTAGCCAACACTTAGAGGTATTAAATATGTTTATGTATATAAAATATGTTTGGTATAAAATACAAAGGAGTATAAAAAACAGAAAAAATGTTGGATGAAGGGTAAAATGGTACTTATAACTATTACAAATATGGGTAAAATGGCCAGGCTATTGAGATGAACTTATTAGTGATAAGGAAGATAGTGTGCTATGGAAGAGTTAATTAAGTGCTTTATTACGTGTAATATTATATAATGTATATAATGTAAATATATAATATATAATAATGCAAAACGAAAATATATACAACCTATCACCTACCAAGAATATACCGCAAATTGTGACCTTAGCCTCGTTAAGTATCATTAAATTAAGTTCGCTTAGTATCATAGTTTAGTTGGGGCACGCTTTCAAAGTGGCACACTCGTTTTTTCGCTCTCCTGTAAAATTTGTTTCGTGTCTTTTACTATGTTTTGATATTGCACTGCCGACATGATGCCACTAGCAAACTAATAGACAGAGTATACAGTTTGTGCGAATTGAGTTCATCAAGGCACGACATCTTTAAACAACACACGAAGTGAAACTATACACTATTCTATAATAATGCTGATCTGGAAAAAGTGATCATGTTGCCCAGGTTGGAAATATTTAAAGCAGCAATTTTCTGTCAGCACCTTATAGCATAGATAGATAGATACACTTTTTATTGCAACAGCAGATTATAAAAAACAAATTAAACATACAATTAAGTGTCACAGTTGAGCGATCTCTTCCACACAACCAAACCTTCGCAACACTTGGCAAAATTAACACAGAATGTAAACCCCTTTCTGTTGTCTGGCATGATGAAATTGCAGGCAGATAACGAGAAGACATAATGTCTGCCTTCTTATGCGTACTAGAGACTTTTAGCACGTACATATCAGGCTAGATAATTACAGCGCACAAAACAAAAATTGGCTCTTATGTCCAACGCTTATTCATATGATTAACAGTGATGAAGCCATTGCTATAAAAACCAAATATTGAACCCGGCCATGCATTTATGAGCAGTGACTAAACGTGAACCACGAGGTAGAGTTGGCATGAAAAAAAGGTTGTAAAGTTAACCTTTCATTTTAAAGAGTGTAACGCGTATCTTGAATTCATAAATCTAGAGTTTTGTAGAGAGAATTGTACAGTCTACGTTACTAGTTTTTTTTTGAATACTTCGAATTACGTGTCACAAAGAAAGAACCAAATCTGCAACCGATCAAGAGCTTATTTAAAAAATTTGATAGTGCCTGTTTTTTCCCTGGTAGTTAATACCTAATGTAGAACAATTTCGAAGATACTATGTATATTTATTTCTCTTCGTTTCATGAATGATAAATATTTAATTAATTAAAACACGTTTAATGACATTTCAATTCACAAATCTTGTGAAATTCTGCCAAAATAATATAAAATGCTCAATTACATATTTATAAAAGTTTAAATAAATATTGTGATAATTTGCAAAACATTGGCTTTTAATTATTTAAATTTTATCTTTATTTAGTGTTTTAACTTCCGTTGGTTGAATATTAAATTCCAATATCTTTTGTTGTTGTTACATTAATATAATAATATTAATTTATTTCATAATTTTAGCACTTACATAGTTTTGAACTTATATAATATGGCTAGAATGTTACACAAAAATGTTTGAAGTGTCTGTCGACATTAAAATGCCGTTATCGTACAATGTTCTTAGTTCAACTGCGTTTTAGCGTAACAATGAATCAAGTTTTTCCTTAAAATTGATATACATTTGTAGTTTGCTAGACTAAAATGCGGTAAAATGCAATAATGGCACTAAAGTCTAACATATGAGTTCTTTGTCTATAACCTTATGATAAGCTAAACCAAGGTTGTGTACTATAACGACTATTTAGGTAAACATTTATAAGATTTTTTTAAGTATATTAAAAGACAATATATTTATTTTAAATAGAAACACTAAAATGCCGTTAAGATATACTTAACGGCATTTCAGTCTATTATTTATTAAAAATTTTAAACATCGATGATAAACTAAAACGAAAAATGCGTCTTTTAATATAATTAAATAATATTTACAAATGACAGATGAATAAGAATTTGGTGTTTTTAAATTACAAAATAGTGTTATAATCGAGAAGTTACATAGGTTTAAATTTTCCCCGCGTTTATTGCTCATAACCTAAAATTGGGTTTAGGTAGATAACGGCATCATAGATATACCACGGCAGTATTATAAAATTAAAAATTATGTTTACTATTTTGTATAACCTTCCACAGTATCCGCTGTATCTATGTTTTGTTCTCTTTCAAGTGTTTATTTGCGGCCATCGCCGCATAGCCGCCACGGTCGGTAGGAAGCAGTTGGCCGATGGGTCCACATCCAAATTAACATCGGTCTACCTCTTTAGGTACTTTTATCAAGACGTGCGCAAAGATTATGCAATGTAAGTACTCACAGACCACCCTGGTTAATTATAATTACATCTGTGATGTCCAGTAACAACTATTTATACACAATAATTAGGATATACACGGTGTACATGTTTTCACATGATACCCTAGTACCAGCCAAATATATTTTTATTATTTATTCTCCATGAAAGCCAGTAGTTTATATGATAGGTTGTAAAAAAATATATGTATGTTAAGTATTATTTTAGAACCATACAAATCTTATGTGAACATTCAATTTTGAAACAAAAAACAATAGTTTATCGGCCGTGGTTCGATCCCGAAGTTCTACTTGTCGATCCGTGGACAATTTTTTTTTTGCCTCTGGCTCTATCAATCAAACCCCTCAGGGTGAAAACGACAAATTCCTAAAATGACAACTACCGAAAATGACAATTTCTGAGAACGTATATGTTTAATACCAAATGTATTCTATAGGGCAACACTTTGTGACGTCACTTGACATTTGTAACCTTTGATTTGACTTTAGTAACGCCCCTCTGGCTCCCTTTTTCGTGTCGTGTCAAGTCTGACTAGCTTTTTTGTTTTGAACCAACAAGTGTACGAGTAAGTGTAGTTCACCGCTAAGTATTTGCAGTGTTAATAATACACTTGTAACCCCTTTGGTATATGTGATTGCATCACCTGAACTACAGTACAGCGAAGGAAGTTGGACCTCTTGGATAAGAAGACGCCGAGTTTCGTTTTGTTGATCCTTCTTCCTTCCTGCCCATTAAGCTGCCTCTTCTCTTCCTTCCTCATAGAATCGACTACAGAGCTGATCTTGCTACGTGCTCCGCTGAGTGGATTGCCGTTAGTTGATTTCTATTGTTACCACCTAGGTTAAGATATTCCGGAAGGTATTGTAAGAGAACAGAATTGTTAGCAGGTAACTATGTTTGTTAGCTCCTTGAAACCGAGGACAAAGTATAGGTTTACTCTTGATAGCCAGCTTCTGCAGATTACCAAATTCCTTCCACTGCACGTAGTAAATTGTAGACTTATTTGATCTGGCACTCTACATTCTTTCGGAAAGTGCTTTTGATTGATTTTCATTGATAAAATCACAGTTTTAACATATTTTATCAATATTCTACCCTTTGGAGTCATTTGCTATAAAAAGTAGGTTTTTTGAAAACTAATTTTGAATATATATGGATGTTTACACTATAATTGAATACCACAAAACTAAGCTCTGACTTGTATTTGCTTAAACAGCCCATTTTGTATGGATTCTTTGTGAAATAACTTAGTTTTTCAATATCCGATTGGTATGTAGGAAATAAAAATTTGTAAAATTTTGGATATTTTGTAAATTGATTAGGTTAAGACCACTTGACTTTTTTTTTTTTTTTTTTGTCCCGGGGAAATCCTTTATGGATACCACCCACCACGGGGAGGGAGGTGGTTATGTGGGAGTCCGTATACCCACCAAAACCCCGGGGTGTTCCGTCACTGCCGCCCTCGGCGGGAACGCGGGACAGGTTTTCCACACGACCGCGAACCCGCCGTAGCTGTCCGTTGCCGGACCCTTCTCTTCGCGGCACGCCAGAACACATGGCGCGCCGCAACTGCCTCGGAGACCAAACTCGCCAACAGTGGGCGCCAGACTTCCCCGTGTCTGGTCGCCCGTGGTCTCCCTGCGGTGGGTCGGATACGTAGCCCCACCGCCTGCTACGTCAGCCACAAGGGATAGCCCCCCCGCGACCCCACCTCCTCGAGTCTGCGCTGAGTTCCCGGACCCCACCTCCTCGAGCCTGCACCAAAGTGCCCGGGCCCCCCTCCTCGAGCCTGCGCCAAAGCGCCCGGGCCCCACCTCCTCGAGCCTGCGCCAAAGCGCCCGGGCCCCACCTCCTCGAGCCTGCGCCAAAGCGCCCGGGCCCCACCTCCTCGAGTCTGCGCCAAAGCGCCCGGACCCCGCCACTCCTATGTGGACTTGGCGGCCAAAGCCCATAGGAGCGGCCCGCCTGAGCCGGCCAGCGCACCCCAACGCCGGCGCGGCCCCTGGGTTCCTCTTGGCTTCACCGTGGTGTACCTAGCCACGGTTACTGAGCCCCCCCCGCCACGTCAATGCGAGAACCCTTCGGGGGGGAGAACCCTTCGGGGGGGGAACCCTTCGGGGGGAAAGACCACTTGACTATGTTATCTAGGCCTAAGGTCATGCTGTGCGGGTGCTAATTTTAACTTAAATTTGGAAGGTACAATTGTGTACCAAATAGTAAAGAAAGAGTACTGACTAAAATACTAAAAGTAAAAAAAATGCGATGCGAATACTAAAAGTGCGAGCCAAAATTGCCCATTTTGGCTCGCACGACTGTAGGAATAAGCTTTGTGCTGCTGCTTTGAAAGACGCTAGGATGCTACTTTTGTATATGCCTGCGAAAAAGACAACTCCCAGTTCAACATTCCAAAAATGACCTCGGACTAGAGCTGACATGGGACAAGTCAGTCCGCCAAAGTATAAAGCCATACCAGCACAGGAACCAGTGAGCCATGCAGCGAATGCCTTCTTCGAGTTCTTCGCCATAACGAGAGCAACAAGAGACGTCAATCTCAGGAACTGCAACAACATCCTGCAGTCCTACAGGCGAGCAAACGAGGGCAGCATCATCGAATCTCGACTGCTGCAGAAGAGACTCGAAGAGGCTGAAGCAGCCATATACAACAACGACACATCCTCGATCATCATGGGGGCAATGTCTGGTCAGTATATGGCTGCCTACAACGCGACAAGTGGCTTTGTGTTTCTGGAAGAGGAAGATACCGAACGGACTGGTAGGCCAAAATACGCAACACCACCACACGACCCTATTGTTGTCACCGCCCGGTGCACCAAGATAATGTTGGATGACAGAGTCTTGCAAATAGCGAAAGCCATTTCGGGAGACTCTGAGATCAAGACATTTTGGAAACACTGGGAGGTACCCAAAATACAGTGGGTCAATGGAGTTCCCGGATGCGGAAAAACAACTTGGGTGGTAAGACACTTCGATGTGGACAAGGACGTTATCGCAACAACAACTACAGAGGCAGCAAAAGACCTGAGAGAGAAGCTAGCGTACCGAATCGGAGACCTGGTGAAAACCAAGGTGCGCACTATGGCCTCGGTTTTAGTAAATGGTTTTAAAAAGAATGAGAGCTACGTCCGCCTGATGGTGGACGAGGCTCTCATGAACCATTTTGGGACCAAAGTAATGGCTTCTAGGCTGTCTGGAGCTAGCGAACTTGTCCTCATCGGATACGTCAACCAATTCGTCTATTACCTTACACCAACTCAGAATAATATTAATAGTATTAATAATAGTAATATTAAAATTTAGTTATATGTATTAGTTAACAAAATTAGTATATAATATAGTAAATAGTTAGTTAGTTTAATATGTTCCCCATGTATGTATATTTGTTGAATGTAAAAAGTTGATCGTTAGTTAAAATCCCAAAAGTTGCAAAAGGGACGGACCCTGGAGTCTGTGGAGTAGGTGAAGTTTAAAATAAAAAAAGCATATATCTTTGAATCCCATAATGCTCTAGTGTTGTGAGTTAGGTATTATTGAAATTTTAAATTTATTTTATTTGATATTGTGTTTTGTGTTAATTGTAAATTACAAAGTTGTTTTTTGGTATCAATAAATGCTTATTATTATTATAGATATTGGTATAGCTCTCAAGAAAATCGTGTCAAATGGGCTGATACGTTATCTGATGCCTATAGATTGGAGCGTGGTGTGAGTCAGGGTGGCTTAACATCTTCCGCCCTGTTTAACATTTATATTGATCAATTGATTGATGAGCTCAGCAAAACAAACGTAGTCTGCTCAATAGATGGAATGTTTACAAACAATTTGAGTTACGAAGATGTCATGGTTCTGCTGAGTCCATCAATCAATGCGCTCTGAATGCTGTAGGAATATGTGAGTCTTATGCGGCATCACATGGTCTCACATATAACATTTATAAAAGTGAGTTGCTAGTTTTTAATGCTAAAGGCATATTCCTTCAGTGACATTAAACGGAATTGTCCTAAAAGTGGTTTCAGAGTTCAAATATTTAGGTCATATCATCACGGAGGACTTATTTGACGATAATGATATGGAGAAGGAGTGCAGAGCGTTGACAGCGCCATCGGCGCCCATGTGACATGCCCATCTCCTGCGCCGCCTGTGAAATAGGACGGGCTACTTTCGTAGCTAGATCCATATCACGGGCGGAATGGGAGATGAAACGTACACAAAACCGATAAAACTGGCCGGGGGAAGGAATCCCCTGTATAAAAATCCCATCACACAATGGCTGCAAAGGGGGGGGGGGGGGACGGGGCAAAATATTGCAAGAAGTGGTAGAAGAGAGAGGAGAGCAAACCCCCACGGGTTTGGGTGAAGCGGTGAAGGAGCTCGTGGCGGCCATGTCGGCCCCGGATCCCTGCACCTCTGCCTGGACGGTTGTTGGACCGAAGGGCAAAAAAGCAAAAGATAAGCAACAGGGACTTAAGCCGAAGGCTGGATTCCCCCATGCTGACGCTAAGGGACTTAAGCCGAAGGCTGGATTCCCCCATGCTAACGCTAAGGGACTTAAGCCAGAGGCTGGATTCCCTAGTGAAAAGAGACTTGAGGGGGCGCAAGTCCCAGAGACTCAAGACTTAAGCAAAAGTCAAAGAAACCGACTAAGGCAGAAGCTAAAGAAGCAGCAAAAGGCCGAAGCGCGACTGGCTAGTCAAAGGTCAGAAGCCGAAAACACCGGTACGGGATCTAGCCCAACGGGACTTAAGCCGCAGGCTGGAGTCCCCAAGGCAGGAGACCATCCGGAAGGTCAGAAGCAGATGACTGGAGATGCCAGCAACGGCGCACCTGGCCCGAGCTCCTTTTTTAAAAAAGCAGGACAGAGCACCGCACCACCTGCCAAACCATTGAAGACTGGAACACCACTAACGGCAGAACCAGGACCTTCAGGGGTCCAGAGCAAGTGGTCGCACTCTAGATATGGCAACCGGTACAATCGCCAGAGGCGTGGGGCAGTGGCCATCTCTAAATCTGCACAGGCCCCTCCCCGCACTGAGCCCGGCAAGCGTACCCGGTTAGATGACACGGTGTCACCTAGAGGTGGACACAAAAGACCCAAACTGGACAGCTCACGGTGTACCCTGACCAGCTACGCAGATATTGCTCAGAATGAGCTGTGCGTAGCGGTGACGGGGGAAAGCCAAGAGCTGAAAGAAGAGCAAGCCACCAAAGTAAAGAAGTACCTGCTCAACAGGATACTAGCTGATGTCAAAGATCCGAACATCACATTCTCCCCCTGCTTCAGAGGGAAGCCGATCATTGCAGATGGAGCCCTGAAGCTGTGGTGTGAGGATGATGCTTCACTAAGGTGGCTCAACAAGGCAGTTAGCAGTCTGTCAGCTGACTCAGGGGTAAAACTCACTGTCAAACGACAGGGAGATTTAACCCGAGTAGTAAGAGCAGCGCTGTTCATCCCGGAATGTGACAGCTCTGTCGAAGACACGAGCTTGATTCTGGCGGATCAGAACAAGTTGGCCCAGGTGAACACCTGGAGACTGTTCGCGCATAGCATGCACGGAGACGACACGATGTTCCTCACGTTGGGGATTCCCGAACCCCTTATACCTATACTCGTAGAGAAAGGGCGGAGGCTAGCCTTAAACCTGGAGAATGTCTACGTTCGATTCTATGCAGCGAACGGGTCTCTTCAGGACGAACCACCTGCACCAGCAAGCAAGTCCACACCGGCAGACAAGCCGGGCTCCAGACGGCAAGACGGGGGAAACTCCGGACGAGCCGTCACACTCATCGCCCAAACCATCGTCCTCAAAGGCGACGGAGGATATGAGTGTGGATCCTGACCCCCGTACTAGAAGAGAGTGGAGGGATCCAAACGGGGCCAAAAAGGCAGAGTCAGAGGAGGAGGGAAGCCTGGATGATGGCGACCCAATCCTCCATGACGTGTAGGTTCATTCAGACCAACCTCCAGCACAGCCTCATTGCAACGGCTAACCTGCGCAGAGTGCTGGGGGATGACAGCGAGGAGACCATGGCCTTGATCCAGGAGCCGTGGATCAGGGCGGGGCGTGTTTGTGGTCTCAATAATCTAAGGGGTAAGTTAATATATGACAACACCTCCAAAAACATTCGAGCATGTATATATGTACCAAGCAACATTGCATCTATGCCTCTAACCGAGTTCTGTTCCAGAGACTTGGCTACTGCCAGGCTCCGGGGTGTTCTCGGGGAGGAAGCTGGGGACGTGATCGTCGCGTCAGCCTACATGCCCGGCGACGAGGAGATCCCATCGAAAGACGTTGCGGACCTGGTAAGATACTGCGAACTCAATGATTTCAAACTAGTAATATCAGCAGACACAAACGCCCATCACCATATATGGGGTATGCCCACGTCAAACAGCAGAGGGGAGGACCTGGTAAACTTTTTATTTACTACAAATCTTCTTATAGCAAATACAGGCGCGGAGCCAACTTTTGTTAGACAACTCAGCCGTACTATCATCGACCTCACCTTGGTCTCAGGTAATACAAACCTCATAGAGAACTGGGAAGTATCAGGAGAATACTCCGGCTCCGACCACAGGTGGATCAGGTATGAACTAAAAATAAGCAAACAGATACTTACACCAATCCGCAACCCTCGCAGGACTGACAAGACGATCTTTACAAGGTCCCTTGAACAAAACATGAACAAAGTAAGTGCGAACTCGCAAATGGTAAACATAGAAGAAATAGAGCAAACTGTTGAACAACTCACGTATAGTCTCACTATGAGTTTTGAGAGCGCATGCCCCCTATCTTTGCCAAATGCCAAGGGAGGCAATCAAGGGTGGACCAAAGCGCTGGAACGACAGAGGCGGAAGGTACGCATGCTGTTCAAAAGAGCCGTAAATACCTGCATGGACGAGGACTGGGATAACTATAGAATAGCCAAGGCTAAATATAAGAAAAATATACGGTCCAGGTCACGCAGATCATGGAAAAACTACAACACCAGCATCAAGTCGAATGGACAAGCGAATAGGGTTAGTAAAATACTAGCTAGTAACCCGAACCGCGACATCGGCTCCATAAAGAAAAGCGACAATACGTTTACAAGAACTATAACAGAAACCCACACAATACTCCTGGAAACACACTTTCCTGGGTGCCTAATATAAGACTCGAATAATGTTTGGACAGAACACCTCATGGCACCACCTACAGCGACAGACTGGGCTGTTGCACAGACTGTTGTTACAGGAGAGAGACTAAACTGGGCAATCAACACATTCACACCGTACAAAACGCCAGGTTTGGACGGGATATTCCCAAAACTCCTACAATGGAGTGAACATCATACAAACGAGACATTGAGCGCTATCTTCAAGGCATGTCTGGCGAACAGATACATGCCCAAAGGGTGGAGAGAGGTCAAGGTCTTGTTTATACCAAAGCCGGGTAAGAGTGACTACACAGAAGCTAAGGCTTATAGACCGATAAGTCTTACGTCTTTTCTCCTGAAAACCCTGGAGAGGCTCTGTGATAGGTACATCAGAGACACAGTTCTCATTACCGCGCCACTTCACCCAAAACAGCACGCTTACAGCTCAGGTAAGTCTACCGAATCTGCCCTACACAATGTTATACACAAAGTAGAGGGATATTAAAAGTGAAAATCTATGTCTAGGAGCTTTCATCGATATAGAAGGAGCCTTTGACAAAACTAACTTTAGCAGCATCAGAGCAGCATTGCTTAAACATAAAGTAGACCTGACCCTGATCGATTGGATCATTAACATGCTAGAATTAAGGGCGATACGCATTGATTTAAACGGCACAACCAGGGGAGTGGTGGCCAAGGGGTGCCCCCAAGGAGGTGTCCTGTCCCCGCTCCTATGGAATCTAGTAGTCAATGATCTAATCACCAGGCTGAATACAAGTCGCTTCTTCACGGTAGGGTATGCAGACGACCTCGCAATACTAATATCAGGCCATTTTGCCAGTGTGGCATGTGACCTGATGAGAAATGCGTTAAAGGTTGTCGAAAAATGGTGCATAGAATACGAACTCTCCGTAAACCCAGCTAAAACCGAACTGGTGATGTTCACTAACAAACGAACCTTAGGCAGGTTTACACTACCTAGCCTATTTAACAAGCAACTGAAACTGTCAGAAGAAGTCAAATATCTGAGAGTCACACTAGCTTGAATGCAAGTTGAATTGGGCCAAGCACTTAGAGAACAAGTTAATCAAGGCCAGTATTTCGTTCTGGCAATGCAGAAGGATGATAGGTAAAACATGGGGACTAAGCCCTAAGATCACCCTGTGGCTATATAAAACTGTAATCAGACCTTCACTAACATATGGTGCAATTGTGTGGTGGCCCAGAACCACCCTGAGCACCACCAAAACCAAGCTACAAACCTTTCAGAGACTTGCCTGTGTAGCCGTAACAGGCTGCATGCGCACTGCACCAACCGCCGCGATTGAGGCCCTGATAGGCCTAACCCCACTACATCTATACATACAACAAGAGACCGCGGCGGCTGCGTACAGGCTAAAGGCACTAAACCTCTGGTATCAGGACCAATAAGCACCCCATACAACAATCATAGAAGACTTTGCAGTTGGAAACCCTCTAATAAAGTCTATCTTTGATAGAGTACAAAAGCAACACTTCTTTACAAAGAGCTACCGCGTACAACTAAACGAAGAGCCAAGCGACTGCTCAGGTATTCATGAAGTCAGAATTTACACAGATGGCTCTAAGATGGCAACAGGCACCGGAGCGGGAGCGTTCTCGGAGGAACTAAACATACACATAGCAACAGGGCTAGGTAAACACAACTCTATATTCCAAGCAGAATGTGTGGGTGTCATCCAAGCCACAGCAACAGTACTTCGCAGAAAGGTAACCATTAGTAATATTAGGATACTCTGCGACAGCACTGCGGTACTACGAGCCCTAAATAGATACGACCACTCTTCGGGGCTGATCATACAATGTCACCGACTATTGGAGGAAGTAAGTAACCATAACAATAATGTCACACTCCAATGGATAAAGGGGCATAGCGATTCCAGAGGTAACGATGCCGCTGATGAGCTAGCTAGGAGAGGTTCCGGAATGACGAGTGCAGGACCAGAACCAATGATCCCCTACCTTTCAGTCAAATTCGTGCATGGATTAGCAAAAAAACTAAGGACCAGCATCAGGACTACTGGGCAAGTATCAAGGGTTGTAGGAGGCTTTTCCGATTCTAAATCTGAAATTCTCCAGAAAACTCCTCAATCTTAAAAGAAGTAATGTACGACATATCGTCGGAATTATGACCGGTCATTGCTCCTTAAACAAACACCTGTTTAATCTAGGTGTTACAGACAGCCTCCTATACAGAGGCTGCATGGAGGCGGAAGAAACAGCTGCGCATCTGCTCATTGAATGCAGGAGCGTGGCGGCACAAAGTGCAGCAAACCTCGGCTCGCCGAGGACTGTGTGGGAAGCCTGCGCCAAGCTGAAGGAGCTGCTGGCTTTCCTGGGCGACACCGGGTGGCTGGACTGATCAGCTTCACCCGGCTATCACGCAAAATGGGCCGCGCCACAGCGGCCTGGTTGCGGAAAAAAAGCCAGCCCACCAAGTACCAAGTAAGTAAGACGTGATAATCACGCTCTTTAAAGCAAACTGTCAAATCTTTTATTCCTGCAGCTTGTGGGTCAAGTATACGCGGCGGGCTTATAACGCTCTTCGTGTTCGTTATAATAATGCTTTCAGAGTTCTGATGGCTCTTCCACGTTACTGCAGCGCATCCTAAATGATGCGTAGGCTCATGTTGACTTCCATGCCATCACGAGAAATAAAGCGGCGTCAATGATGAGCAGGGTTCGTGGTGGATCAAACGGTATACTGAGAGTATTATCTACCCAGCGGTCAAAACCTCCGGGCTCGCATTACATCCCATTTTATCCTAATTAATATAAGGTACCTATTAAAATAATTATTTTTAAGTACACTAACACTATCGATTTATGGTCTGAAAATAAATTTATTATTATTATATTTCGTATTTTGCAAATAATGTTACTATATCTAATCATTTAGATATTTAAACATTATTTGAATAAAAAATTGATGAATGATTACATGATGCACCACATGTTATGTAAATAGAAGCAAATCAAGACCAAATTCACGGTAAATTAACATTACTATTCTAAAGTGCATCATAATTTTCTGAACTTAGACGGTGTTATGAAAAAACTGCAGAAATTTATATATATTATATATACTTAAAAATGAACTCCTATTTTTCCTGGTCACGCTTTGACTTAAGAACGACATCATTTCATCGTCATTTTTTTAAATGTTTTCTTTACATCGTAGTTGGTTCTTACATTAAAAAAAAAAAGAAAAGGTGGGAAGTTATGGCAAGGCCGAAGTCCGAGTCTACTACCTGAATGAAGTTGCGGGCAGTCGCTAGTCTATATATATAAATTTACCCCTGGTCACGCTATAATTTGTTGTTAGGAGAAGGTTCCTATGAAAGAAAAAACAAGAAAAGATGGGAGGTTATGGCGAGGCCGAAAGCCAAGCCTACTACGCGAACAAAATCGTCGGTCAACTGTGGCTAGACTGTGGGTATATCTATGTAACGTAATACAACACAACGAACGCATAACTGACCGCGTGAACGCGTGACGCGTTGACCGCGCTCTGTCTGATCAGACCCTGATACGAGAAGCACCCGTTGTCACGTAGCGCTCTAGACGCACTGAATAATTTATCATAATCGATCTTGTAAATACCTTCTAATTAATATGAAATCATACAGGCTATTAGAAAATTACTCAAATCTATAAATACTTAGAGTAATTATTCGAATCGCAGCTCATACAAACTTCACTGTAACTGTGACACCGCAGTCTGTGTGATTCATCAAAAACTAACGGGACATTTCACGCGGCAATCAGCTGACCGTACGTACCGCGGCAACATGACTCATGTGCCGCGCCGCAGCGCTCAGTCCGGCCGACACGCTCGCAAGGTCTGAACGTAGCTTTTTCTGCTATTAAATTATTACGTATAATCGTTTAATCACGCTTTTAATACATTAAAACTTAACTATCTTAAACTTAATAGTGCTCCTGGTGATTTTCCCGTACTGGGTAAGTCGTGCAACCTTATTTTTATTATGCTAAGTTTTATTATAACAAATACTTTGTCGTTAAGTTTTAAACTCTAGTCATGTTATTATTCGCAATTTTGGCTTACTAGGTGCTTGTCTATTTCTTTCTTCTGCTTGAAAGTTCTCAAGCTTAGTTAGTTTTCCTTCTCAGATTTATTTATAATAATAATAATAATAATAATGTTTATTTACCAATCTCAATACATATTTTTAAGGTATATACAGTATAACTTAAATACTAGCTTAAATACTTAATATGAACCCTACTGACTTTCCCTGAGGGCCCCAAACTAGGCTAAGCCTGTATCTTGGGAGACCGACACCATAACTTATTATACAAAGGATAAGTATGTGGCGCACGAGTTCGTGCATGACAAGGCATATTTATACGAGTACATGTGTGCGTTAATTACCTATCGAATGAATTAATTATTATAACATTATTATAAAGTCAATGTGTGTGACATATCTAATGAATACTGAGAAATGGTTAAATAATGGCTAATTATAGAACAAATTAGTATTTTGATAGTATTAATAGTTATTTAATATATTTTAACACTAAGTTCCAATAGGTTCTAGGTTATGCTGTGTAGTTCTAGGCTATGCTGTGCTGCTGTGTAATCTAATACATTTTATTCTTAAGTGCTTAATTCAAAATAGTTAAGGAACTCATGAGTTTGTGCGGGGGTAAGTGTGAGTGTGTGTTTGTGTGGATGTGTTTGTGTATGTGTGTGTAAGTGTATGTGTGGGCTCGTAAGCACGTATGAGTGAAGTTATGCAGAAAATTTTTAATGGGTATGTAGGGAAGGTATGTGATGAGGCGGTGAGAAGTTTGTAGCTTAGTCAAGACAAACAAATCAATGCTTGATTACTCGTATTATATAATAACGTGTGTCCTGAAAGACTGTTACTGCTATTAGCAGTTTACGTTTGATATTAATGACGGACCGTGTTTTATTGTCAACTCTTGTTAAAAGCTGTTTCCTTAATTCGTTGATTGATTCGTATTCATTGATTCACTTTTCAACTATTTATTTATTCATGTTTTCTATTAATTGTCTTTTCAACCACTTTTACTTCGCTGTTTTTCTATCATATATTATATTCAAGTTTTCTAGTTTTCATTGCATGCAATTATTCGTCTATTCATTTTTACCTTATTGATGTTACTGTGAAAATTGAAAACAGCAGTAAAACAAAATTACCCGCCAGTAGTCGGGACAGGGCAGTCGGTTACAGGCTTGTTTCTCCGGTTTGGAAGAGGGACATAACGCAAGTGACACGCTGTATTTGATCAGGTCTCGTCTTGTGCGATTCTCTAAGAGTAAACATCGTTGCATCTTTGACAACATCCGCGAAACAAATGACAAGATGACAAGAAACGTTGAAAAAACAACCTTATGTACATGGGCGATATCTCGTCCTCTCGTAAAGTATCTGACATCAGTGAGCTCGTCGACAAGCGCATCGACGAATCATTAGTGAATCGCACGGCATTTTAGATCACAGACATTATGATCGTACTACGTATCGTTCAGATAATACAGTATTAGTGCTATATGTATAGTATAGTTTACACCTCTCACTCGCTGTCGCTAAGTATCTCTAGACAATCTGTAAAAGGAAACTAATTGAATTCCTATCTACCTATCTAAAACCTCTTGAACTATACTATGCATCATTATGAATATAGCGAATAGTATGTCAGATTACATTTCAAATGCGCTTGAATCTTTATGATATGAATAAAAATAACTACTCAAGTATGTATAGAAATTAGGTACACTTTGAGAGTTAACCGAGTGATCTTATTCTTATCTTATTAAAAAGAAACAACTGGTCAGTTACTTACATTTATTTATTAATGTATAATACATGTTCTTATATTAACTTTCTACGGATTTTATTCACGAAGTCCTTAGCACTCATATTTCATTTCATCAGTAAATACATCTGTGACATATTGCGCGCACACACTAGCTTTACAATTACAAGAAGAACTTACTACATTTTTGTGTTCGTCCGCCTCAAAAATTGGTAATTTAATAATTTTTGATGGCGTACCCTTCGCCGGTTTTTTGATATATGAATGTAAACTTTTGGTTCTCTTTCGTTTTCGTTGATTGCTGTCACCGATGTTGTTATGCGCGGCATCGGTAGTAGGTATTTCCACAATATCAAACGGTATCTCTAGCTCAAGGTAGTCGGAAACATTTTGACGAAGCATTTCTTCCGCTGGGAATGGTGAGTAACTACTGTATATGATATCGGGACGATTTCAGAAACAAACAATATTTTATTAATATATTATACGTATTATATAATACGTGAAAGGTATTATGAATACATAAAAAAGGGATATTAACTCACACTGTACTGCACTAGGAATATTATTAGAAAAGTTGATTAGATATTTTTTTTATATTGATCAAAAGTAGACAATTAATACTTCTATAAATTATAAAATATTTACTTACCAACATGTGGCGGTGGAGAGGAATGATAGAAGAACTTGTGTACAAATTGAAGACAGATTACAAAGTGATTTATATATATTTTAATAGCGCTTTTTATACTTTCATTGTTTTTTCTTTGTTATGTTAATAAGGTTTAAAATTAATGTAAAATAGTCTCACAAAACATAAATCATCACATCAATTTACGGTAATGGATGTATTTACTTCCCAAAAACGTTATAAACTCGAAAACGTTCTCAAACTCGTTCACTAGGAGCGGATTTTCATGCGTTTTTTTTTTCAGTATTAGAATTGTAAAAAAAAGTCAGACCCTGGTGGACTTTCATCGAAAGTGCTGCCTAATTCCTTTGAGATATAACCGTGCAAAGCCGAGCGGTTCGCTAGTATCAAATAAAAATATGAAAGATAAGTGTAGCTCGCGAGATGTTGTTATAAGATATCGCTCGCACTATAGACTAAGCATATGTACCTATAGCAGCGCTCCCGTATATGTCAAAACTGCTACATTCTATCATTCAACTAATTATCATCTAATACCAATGATACAGGTACTGTTTTTGTTTATCGTTTAACTATGCTATCAATTTTGAATGAATCTGAGATAAATGTATCTAAGTGAGTGAATGAGTGATGAGTGATGAGTGAACATGGATGATTCACTTAATATGGTCATCAGAACTAAAACAATCCGTTGAACTTTAATCATGTAAATAGCTTGCAGTGCATTTAGATCACATTTTGTTTTCTTTTTTCTAAATATGGAAAATGACCACGTGAAATATTGGTATTTAAGCCGGGAAGGGACTCGAGCATGTCATTGTCGTCAAATTGGAGAACATGTAGCCTCAACCTCAACTTTGGAAATCACCGAAAAAAATATCTAAGGATAAATGTTAGTTCAATTACATTAATTCAAATCAATTCGTTACTTTTTGTTAAATCACTTGTTCATCTGTCATGCTTATATCTATTTTACATTTTAATTATTCATCTATTCATTGAAAATCGTTTTATATTTTTAGGTCCAAGAACATGACTGAACTGCCTGCTCTTGACACCTCAGAGAAAGATCTGGTGACGGAACAACCGACAAACGCACACCGGCGCCGCGTCGTACATGTTCCATCAAGTTCGAAGAGAGCTCGTTCACCTGCAACCCCCAGCAAACCTTCTACCTCCGCCAGTACTGCTGTGGCACCATCGAGAAAGCGCTGCCATACCCACATCGCCCCCGTTGTGCCGTCGAGGAAATACTCGAAGCACGAACTGTTCGGCACAGATAGCGAAAACGACGAGATCGACAATCATGGTATGAGTCCAGAACACACCTGTAATATGTTTTCTTATTTTATAATAAAACATCCAAAAGCTTACAGTTGCATAGTGAACAGATCGAAAAATGGGAAATATAATATTGTGCTCAAAATATATCGCTCGAAAGGAATAGACCTACACGATTTTCAACCTCGAATACATAGTTTAATAAAAAATAGAATGGATTCGGATAAAGAAGCATGGTGTTATTTAATTAAATTTATAGACGCTGCTATAAGGCAGATTAAATATTGTTCAATATTAAACATATTTCGAGAGACTTCTCTGATCTGAGTCTGAAGAAAAAACATCGCAATATCATCATCGTTGCAGCACTACAGCAGAACCGAAGGCGAAGAAACCAAAAGGGAACCCAACTCTCGACATCCAGACGAAGAGCTCGGCACGTGATGTGTTCGGCGACGACAGCGATGATGAAATATTCACACAGACCCCTGGTAA
Source organism: Selenia dentaria (assembly GCA_917880725.1). Lineage (NCBI taxonomy): Eukaryota > Metazoa > Arthropoda > Insecta > Lepidoptera > Geometridae > Selenia > Selenia dentaria. The sequence continues at coordinate 11,223,070 of OU862877.1, read as the reverse complement.
AAGAACACCATCCATCTTATCACATTTTAGGAAATGATGACCTCGCAGTGGGGTGTATAGGCAATCCGATACGGGAAAGAAAGGATCACATTATATCGAACTGAAAGTATATAATTGTGATGAAATAAAAGAAGTTCAGCCTATGAACAGATGGCGTCATGCCATTATTACGATAAAAATCAAACGAATGATGATACTGAGGCTTGGACACAGTTAACCCGATTTATGAAAGCAACGAGACAGGAGTTCCGAGACTCGCCCTGAAATTCCCAATAATAAGTCTTTTATAATATATTAATTTAAAATTATATATATATATATAAAATATTTATATTAAAATTATACTTGTATCAACTGCATTACTTTTTTGTCCACAGTTTTATCACATCCCAGGCTGGTAATTGCTATTGAAGTTAATGAAATAATCAAATGTGAAAAATATCAAATTGAAATGCCCCGAAATGAATTCAGATATAATTTGAGAACGAATTTACATAATTCGAATTGTTTATTAACCTATAAACCCGCGCCGGTACACCGGTGTCCAAATCTATACATTACATAAAGCGGCGCTGATACACCGGTCAAAACCCAAATCAGGACTGAACATAAACGTTAACTGTTCAAATATATACAACCCGGTCAGAATATCTGTGCACCTCGCTGGAATGCGGCGCCTCTCCCGCTTCTCCTGTCACCTCTCCGCGCACTCCCCGGTGCGACAGTACGGTTAGCACCTTCGTTGCCGATACACGTCCCGATAAATTTGATATTTTCGCTTTGTTGTTGTTTTGTTTTTAATATTTATTGTTAAGTTTAGACTGTTTACTGTTACGTTTTGACTGGTTTGGTTGTTATTAAAATTGTTGTAGCTGATTAAACTGAGACGGCCAAGAAGTTGTGCGTCTGCTACCTTATCCTTGTGACCTAAATCCTATTGAATATATATGGAACTTGGTAAAGCAAAGGGTGGCAGATAAAAACATTGACCAATCGGAAAAGAAAATAGAACAACTTACAAAAGATACGATTAAGTCAATTACGCCAGCTGACTGGAAAAAAGAAGTGAATCGCGTGGAGAGACTACAGCGAGAATACTGGGAAAAGGATCATCTAGCAGATGACAGCATCACACAACTTTTAATATCACTAGGGGAAGACAGTTCGGAGAGTTCAGAAAGTGAGAGTGAGGAAGATACAATGTCATTCAAAAAGCTTATGATCCTCTTATATTATGGTTTTGTGAGTAATTCCCGTAATTTGATAAAGGCAGCCGCCATATTGTTTTGATAACGAGTTGGACTACGATTTTGAGATCTATTTGGTTAGCGTTTGAGTATATGTTTGTATGACAATTTGTGGATTTATTATGGATAATTGCACTACATATGCAACTGTTTTAATTCATTTTTTGCTAGCATAGGTTGCATTTAAGCAAATTAAATTCCTTATATTTACCATGATAATGATGAATATGACAAAATGTACAGTAAAAACCTTGATTTAGAACAAGTAAAACTACTTGAATTTATTCCTGCTTCAATAGACGAGGTCTGTAAAATAATCGATAATTTGGATGCAAACACAAGTACTGGTATTGATGGTATCTCGTGTAAAGCTTTAAAATGTGTCAAGCTTCTTATATAAGAAAGGTTAACAACCTTAATTAATAACTGTCTTGAGATAGGATATTTTCCTGAGACACTCAAGTTGGCAAAAGTAAGTCCAATATTTAAATCAGGTATGAAAACAGATCCAGGAAACTATCGTCCTATTTCGGTTCTTCCTGTTTTTTCAAAGCTAATGCTTTGCAATTGCTATCGAGGTGAAACATGATAGGAATAATATTTGTTTTGGTGTACATGTTGAAAGAGTTGATAATTATTAAGTAATTAATAATTATCGGTTTTTCTTATATACTAGATATGTGGAGTAAGTTATGTACATATTTATTAATTATTATTATATTACCTATTTATAGCCGACAGATATTTAAGCTTAATGTTTAATTAGTAAATTAATTAATTTAGATTACTAATAATTAAAATACATTTTTAATACAAGAATGTTTGATAAATATTTTAAAAGTAATATTAAAAGATATATATTTAAATATATTGTGCACTTATATTATTTAGACGCAAGTTATTTTTTGATTTTTCACAAAATAATATTTTAATTGCCTTTTAAACCGAGGAAATGATTGTATTTCTTTAATGGTTCGGGGAAGCTTATTATATATTTGAGCACCTTCATATTTGATATTTCTATGACCATAACACTTTGTTTGTGACTTGAGTAAGCAGATGTTACTTGCATTTCTCATTAGCCTCGTTTGGAATTGCGATTCTTTTGTGAAAGTGATTTGCGTATGTATATCTTTTTTTATAATTTTTCTGATTAATATACAAGTATGATATTTATACATCTGGTCAATTGTCATTAGTTTAGTTTTGTCAAACACTATAGATGTTGGTGTTGAATAGTGAAGGTGAAATAGTAATTTGATGAGTTTGTTTTGCGTGAATTGTAACTTTTTTAAATTAGTTTTGGCAGCTGAACCCCACACTTCTATTAGGTAAGCAAGTCGAGATTTAATAAGGGAATTGTATATGACGTGTCGAACAGTACTTGGAAAGCAACGAACATTACCTCGGAGAATACCCAGTAATGATGACAGTTTTAAGTTTACTTTGTTTATGTGTGCCTTCCAACTGAGACTACTATCAAGTATTAAACCGAGATACTTCTCTGTTTCAACCTTAGTGAGGGGTTCATTATTAATATGGGGTGGTATATAATCCGTAATTGGTTTGTTTTTCGCCTTAAATATCATGTAATTTGATTTTGCAACATTTATGGTTAATAAATTGAATTGAAACCAAGTATTCAAAATATTAAGGTCAGCTTGAGCCTGATTCACAACTGTTTTAATATCATTACCATAGTAAAATAGGCAAGTGTCATCTGCGTATAATGTTAAGTCTGCAGTTAAGACGAGGTCTTTAATACTGTTAATGTAGGTCAAAAATAACAAAGGCTCAAGGATTGATCCTTGTGGGATTCCGTATGTGATTTGCAAGGTAGTGCTTTCAGTATCACCGATTTTTACAATCTGGCGTCTATTGCGGAGATACGACTCTATCATTTTTAGGGGAGTTTCTCTTACACCGGCAGCATATAACTTGCGTATAAGAAGTTTATGACTAATAGTGTCAAAAGCTTTTCTGAAGTCGATAAAAATTCCGAGTGCTACTTGCTTATTATCTATTTTGATTTTCAAATTTGTCACTAAGTCCGTACAGGCTGACAGTGTGTTAGATTGAGGTAACGTAATTCATGCGACCAGTTAGTCAAACTGGTAGTGTTGTTTTGTTGAACGAGTTTGTTAGTTTTTCGCCTACCTTCATTTTGATAAATCAATATGTATGATGTAGTAGGTTTAATTCTAAGTAATTCGTGTATAAAACTAACATGTGTAACATGTGTATTGTGTACGTATTTAAAATGACCAAATAATCATACCTACCAACTGTAGTGTGAATAGACTAGCACGTATTTTATTAAGTATCAAATTCAGTACCTATACTAACAGCAAATAATGTCCATTCAGTACCTACTTATTAGCTAATACTTATTTGGTAAGACGTAAGGCAGTTAATTAAGTATCCTGTATTTCTCTATGTAAATGAATTTCATTCTTTTTTGAGAAATAAATGTCTATAACCGTATAATTTATAAAATAGGTAGTTTAGGTTTTCAAAGTCTATTATACCGTTGTGATTGTATGTTTACTCCTTTTACACTTGCTTGAGAGATAAAATTGGTCTTTTTAGAATTTATTTCATTTGTTGTTTTTTTGTTGTGGTTTAAGTTTTTATGTTTTTTTTCGGTTGACTTTACCTCTATAATTTGACTAAAAAGAAACGGATAAAATAATAATAGAATAAAGGAAGATGTACTGGGTAACCAGTGTAAATTTACGACGATTACAGATATAAAATAGAACAAATAGCTGTTTTACTACGATTTTAGTCCTGCAAACGCTTGCGGCGCGCGGTAATTTTTAAATAGTGAATTTACGCGCGCTTTTTCCGTTCGATTTGGCGCCAAAATATTTTAATATTTAAGCTACCTAAAGGGTTAAGGTTCCGCTGTGACAGTTTCACTAACATTGCTTTGTTAACAATATTTGCTGCAAGCTTTTCTCCTGCACTTGCTTGGGGTGATGATACACTTTTCTTCGCCACATTCATTAAAATCTTATCTGCTGTATGTCTGGCTTGTAAGTTTATTGTTTTCATGTATACAATATTCATCAAGTTTATTCACACCCTTGTCACCTCTTATAAGTCTCTCACGTTATCTTGTCCCTGGCCCACAGTAGTTATAGCCTTATATATATATTTTTATATAGTTAATTATTAATTTATTTCCATCGTGACATCACATCTATTCTGGCTTGCAGCAGCACAGGGGTCAATGTGGCAAGGATACTGTGACCGGTTCTTCCGAAGCCGGTAGAGTAACAGCTGCTCAGATAATCTGTCATTCTCGTAGCCGGCACTACGTAGTCTACGAACTTTGTGAAGTTCCAAGGAGTGTTAACAAATATAAACTTTGTCAAAAAGGTTATTACAAAATTTCGGATTACTTGGAGGATAAAACAGCTTGGGACTGATCACTCCAGGATCTATCTACTCGTGTACTAAGATGTCAAAGTGTAGCGTGTCTTGCCCTACTGATACCATTATTATGTTCTCTTTTGTAAGGCAACACACTGGAGCTAATATTTGTAGTACCTAAGTAAAAACATTGTAAAAACATCGATCAATGGCCCCGAGTTTCTTGCCGCTTCTTTTTGGTAGGCTCTGTATATTTTGGAACGCGGCGGTAGTCTTTAAAGTACATTATAATGAAAAATTGACGTGCATAAGTGCGTCTTTGATGCCTAAATTGAATAAATGATTTTGACTTTGACTTTGACTTATAAGGGCTATATCGTATTCTGGGAAAGCGAAGTTTTTATGTAAGGTCACTTTCTTGATAGACCGCCGCTGCCCTTGGTCGGTGGTTTCTGGCGCGCCAGAATGCTGTTTGGCCGTATTTATATTAAACCGTATAAAGGTGGTCTTGGTATTTACACTTCGATAAAAAACTGAATAAGCAGCTACCTAATCTTCCTCTTACCAATGTTGATATAATAAAGTATTCCAAAAATATTCCGTGTTTTCGAGGAGTGTTCGTGAGAAATAAATTACCTAAACGCCCGCGCAAAATCGAATGCGGTATAATGAATTTGGATAGCTCTGAAAATCATGGCACACATTGGGTAGCTTTTGTAAAGTAAATTTTAAACAAAAGACAATATTGAATATTTTGATAGTTACGGTGATCTAAAACCACCAAAAGAATTTATAAAATATGTGGGGGACAGCATTCAATATAACTATAATAATTATCAGGGTACTCATTCATATAACTGCGGTCATCTATGTCTTAAATTTCTTGAAAGTTGAAATTTTAAATAAATAGTATGATCGAAGTGTAATAGATCAGTGTTCGTTTATGCTTCCAATAAACAAGAAGCATTTTGTCTACAAATATTAAATGTAGCAATTATGATTGATTTCAATACAAAAAAAAGGAATGAACGTGGCGGTAAACTGACAAAAACTAATAGTTTAAATCACGACTCCATTAAACATACATGTGTTGTACCAGCTCTCAGTGAGACTAACATGGAGTTTTTAAGAAGTTTGGGGCTTCGACTATGAGTATATTGCAAATTAATGAAGCACCGCATTTCTATAACTTAATCGAGGGTTACGAAGTACATTCCTATACCCCGCACACAAACAGCTTCAAAGAAAACAATGAAATAGGAATAGCGATTAATCAACAAGACATTTATCTACTACCATCAGCCAGTTCTTTATTTTCATTGAAGGGTGTATAGAACTATTTATGAAGGATACTGCAGGAAAACTTGTAAGGCAGGAGTGTCAATTTAACAATAGCAAGGTATAATAATATACCGTTTCTTTTTCATGATATATGATATGAAATAAATGGAGTTGAAATAGATCGTATTAGACATGTCGGTGTTACTTCTACAATCAAATCTTTCACCTCAATGAATGAGGGAGAAAGTAAACAGTCTGCTCTGTGGAGATGGAACTTGAATGGAACAAAATCTGTAAATGGTTTTTTCAGTGTAATATTACCGCTTAGTTAATAATTAGGATTTGCTGCAGACGTCAAAATGTAAAAAACAAACTCTTATTAAACTGTAAACATTAATTAATATTAACTAGATGTAAATCGAATGTTGATGCTTTTATACTTGACAAGGATGGTCGTGTCTCAATTAATATCGAGAGAATTCAATCGAGAGAATTCAATGGCGTGTACCTCATATTAAAGTGTCTGATCAAAAAAGATTACTACTGTTAAAGCAATTAGAAAAAGATAAGCCAATACAAATAGCATTTCAAAACTGGAATACATATGAATTTCCGCTTTTACCTAAAACAAAGAAGCATTCATGGTCAATCAGAACTGCCTCCCAACTCGAGAAACCTAGATATGTAGTATTTGGTCTTCAAACATAAAAAAAAATATTTAAGGATAGTAATTGTTCCCTGTTTGATCATTGTATTTTAACTAACGTTAAATTATTTTTGAATTCACAAACATATCCATATAATGCACTTAAACTAAATTTTGACAATGATAAATATCGTATATTATATGAAATGTTCATCAGATTCCGTCAGTCTTACTACAACAAGTTGATCCGTTGCTTAATATCACCGACTTTAAAGAAAAAGCAACTTTGTTTGTAATAGAATATTCAAGACAAAACGAAACATTAAAAACCGGGCCAGTGGATGTCAGGCTAGAAATAGAAAGTGATAAAGATTTTCCTGACCAAACAAGTGCCTATTGTCTCATCATCAACGATCGCATTATAGAATATAAACCTCTCAGCAGTACGGTTCGCAAGATATCATGAAATTAGTAGTTGATGTTCAAGGTATTAAAACCGAATTAAATCAGTTTATACCTAAAGAGATAGCTATTCTGCATAATAAAGGGGTACAAACCTTTTTAATACGACCGCCACTTTCGTTCTATGTATTAGCTACGAAAGAAAAAAGATAGGTTAACTGGATAGAGAGAAATATAAATATTTATTGGAAGGAAGGATTTATTTCTTATTCGAATTATAAAAACCTGATTTCGCCTCTACTTCAGAAAAAGCGTATTTATGTAAGTTGAAGAAAAATCATGGTAGGTTAGAGAAATGTTTGTTAATAGTAATGTGGTAAACTGAAAAAAAAAATGATACCTATCCTAACTTGTGTACTTTGCACGATCTTTACAACGAATTTAATGATGTCTACAGATGTATATATCATAAGAATATTTGTGCTTTAAAAAATGTATTTTGTTTCAATAAATGGTGTACTGATAATAATGTTTATACTAACTCAATTAATGTATCTAGCGCAAGTTTGTTTGATTAAGTTCTATCTACTGTTAATATTTTTTTTTATATAAACTGAATTATATTTTATTTTATCTAAATAATAGCTTTATACCAAGAGAATACTTCATCTGAAAACCATAATAGCGATCCGATCATAATGTCTGTGATCTAAACTGAATAGATCTGACGATCTATTCAGTATTATTGAAATGATCTGAACTGAATAGATCGTCAGATCTATTCAGTTCAGATCATTTCAATAATAATGATAAATGTTTAACAATATCTAAAACTAGAAAACTTGAATATATGATTGTTTGAAAAAATTGAAAAGACAAATAATAGAAAACATGAATAAATTAATAGTTGAAAAGTGAATCAATGAATACTAGAAAAGTGAAAATTGGAGTAGATGGATCGTTTTTGATACAGAAACCCCAATTTTCCCCTATTATTGCTAAAAAAGGCAGAGTCGCAGACCTAATATTTTACTTGCAATTGAGAAGTTACGTCAGAAATAATTTTAACTAAAATATTACCTAAGTCTAAATAACTTTTAAAACCACTTAACATACAGGGGGATTAAATCGATAGGTACTGAGATCCCCCATCCCCCCAGCCACCGTTCATCCACCTCTCTTTTTACACCGTGTATATATATAAAATTAAAAGAATTAAATTCAAATACTATACATATTATGGATATATTATCTACATATGTATATATATATATATAAGGAAAAAGTAAGAATACCACTACGATTAGTAAATTTGCAATTACACGAGAAAAAATTGCTTGAACCGCCTATTCCCCTCCGTGCTGAATATTGTTGTGATGCCGCCTGAAACATTTTCAATGTAATTACACACTTCACATGATTATTAATATCAAGTACGGTAAGTTTGTGTATTTAATCTAAAATTACAAACTGACATATTATTTGTTGTGATGAATATATTAATACATAATGAATTAACCCTGACGTTTTGACTTGTAGCCCTCTGAATTTCAGCGGTTCTAAAACAGTTGAAATTTCTTTAGTTATACCTACTAATCATGACTCGTTAGAAGTCAAATTTCAGTTAGCTTATAAATGAGGTAATGTTATAGGGCTGCAAATTAGCAAGTTGTGTCAACCCGCCAAATACAGGAAATTGAGCTGTCATATTAACAGCGTCATCGACATACGATCTACGTATACTTTTCAAAATTAATTTAAGATATATTAGCCTGTTTTAATTTGAATACCGCACAATATAGGTACTGCAAATAATTCTGCAATAATTAACTTAAATATAATTGTCCAAAACATTAGAAGTATTTCACGTAACATGGATGGTTTTGTACACTACTAGCTGACCCGCCACCGATTTCATTCGCTTGGTCGTGGTGTAGAGGTAGAAGTGCCGTTTTGAAACCTCAAGGTCCTGGGTTAGATCTCCGGGTTGAACAATTACTGGCTTTTTATGACAAAGAAAATTTTAAAGAGTGCCCCGCAGTTTGCAATAGACTCGCCTCTTATGAAATAAGACTAAAACATGTCTAGCGAAACGTAGGCGTTTAAGACACCGCTGCTTCCCCCTTTGAGGATATATAAACTAAACTATTTGTTATGTTGTTTTTAAAAAATAAAATGTAAGTATTGCAGACGATTCACTCAAGATCGGCTAGACTGATTTTTCACCTCCGTGGTGATGGATGATTTGATTTTTATTTTTATTTTATTTAAATAAATACAGATATAGATTCCAAGCTAAAAACATTTCGTAAGTAACTTAGGCATAGTAACTATATAAGCTTAGAGTCCGATAACAAACTGTACTCATCACTTTAGTATAAAAATTCACACGATATAGTTAAAATAAATAAATGATGTAATACAGAAGTTACAATTAACAAGATGAGGTTAAACTACTTGATACAAACATTTAACGACAACTTAAACGATGGGTAGCTAGACGAAAACATATCCTTAAGGTATGGTATCATGATGGTATAGGTATGGATATGATATAGGTATGGATGATGAGTATGAATCAAATATAGCGTATCTATGTTACTCAGGCATAATGTACTTAGCTCTAAACTAGTAAAAAACTGTTTGAATTGGTCAAGCCTTCAGCTGTAGTTTTACGTGAATCCATTAGGAAAAAACAAATAATCATATATCTTTCCTCTTTATTAAAAACAACAAATTCTTTATAGCCTTTATTCTACTACAAAAATCTAACATCTTGGCTTATTTAACCATTGAATTTTACACTACGAGTATAATACATCGCCTCTTCGGCGTAGAAATCTCCTAAATCTTTTCAGTCCTCTCTTTCTCTAGCCTTTCTCATCCAGCCAGGTCAGATTATCTTAGAGAATATGTCCCTCCATATTTTCCACTGCCCTCCTTGGTTTCTTTTTCCGTCCAGAGGTATCCACTCTGTAACCCTTTTAGTCCATATTTCGTTATTTAGTCTGCAGACATGGCCTGTCCATGTCTATTTCAATAATCTTATCCATTGTGTTACATCTGATGCTTTAGTTCTTAAAGTTTTATTACTTACTTTGTCTGAAGGTTTTCATTTCAAATTGGAATTTTCTCTCCATCTTTTCTCCTAAGCGACCATGCCTGGCTACCGTATGCAGTAATAGTACACATATGGCACTTCAGTCTTTTTTGTAGATATTAATGTCTTCTGTAATACCTACAACATTTCACTATATTATCAATAATTTCCGCATCGTAAGCTATTCATGGATTTTTCGGACAATTGCATATGTAAACATGAACATAGAGTAAATTATATATATGTAGAAACATGAAAATGTATTTATTTTGACATAACTTTTTTTTTTACAATTGGCTCTGACGCGGCTTGCGTTGTGCCAATTTCGGTGTAAATCTTCTTTGCATTAATGTTATCATCTTTTTAATTCTGTTCTTCTTCAGTACTTTTACTGAAAGTTTTGATTTATTATATGATAATATTATTGGTTGCGATATAAAAACGGGGAAACATGAGATATTTATATAGACGGAAAAGTAATAAACGAATCACGGTAAGTTTAGAGAGTTAAAAAGTATAGGATCAGGAAAGTGTGTCATAAGAAACTACTAGGTAATTATTTTACAAAAGGAATGCAACACAATTTTAATAAAAATAAAAGTCATAAGTGTGCTTATGTTACAATAGGAACAAACTAATGTAAATTATTTACATATATCACAATTTTATACTGTTTAAAACCACAAAGTCAGTAATGGCTGTAAACACTAATGGACTTTTCGAAGCTTTATACCACTATGGCTAAGTATCCAAAGAAATTTATTAGAGTATCCACTTTGATAGCATTTATACAACTTGTCTCACGCATCAGTGATAATAGGCATGTAAGAGTTTGACTTAAATGGAAATTTTGCTAAGGCTTGAAGAGCACTCATTGAATCCGTGATAACTAGCGTATTTCTTAGTTTTGCCAATAAAATATAATCAAGAGCTTTTACAATTCCGAAGCATTCACCAGTGAATATTGAAGTTTCAGGGGGCATTTAAATTTTTTGAACTACATTATAATTACGGTGGTAAACACCCACCCCAACATTGTTTCCTGTATGTTTAGAGGCATCACAATAGATTTAGTGCCATTCGCACCATTTATCATCAACAATAGAATTAAAAATTGTATAAGCGTTAATACTATCTTTCTCAATGCCTAACTTAGGCATTAACAGATAGGAGGCAGAAAAGTTATTTGAACGATGATTTGGCGCTAGTTAACGATTTAAAATTAAAAATGCTATTGACAAGACAAGGTGTGGATTCAAATTTCCAATACGAACATGATAAAGTGAGTTCTGCTAATGTAAATAATTTAGGAATAAGTGAATGGTTCAATAGTTAGAGACTTCGGAAAAAAAAAACGATCGGACAGAAAATGTCGCCTAATATGTACGGGCGGTTCTGCACATTCAACGTTGTAAAGCATTTAAAGGACTTGATTTCATTGCACCAGATATTATTATAAGAGCTTTGGAATGGATGCCATCCAATTTCTTAATTGCAGTTACTCTACATGGTTCTAGTAAGAAGGTTCCATAATCCAGGACGCTTCTGATCAAAGCATTGTTAACCAACTTAAGAGAGAGAGGATGTGCGCCCCACCAAACACCCGAGAGACATCTGAGCATATTAAGCTGACGTTCATACTTAGAGGCGGTATAGTCACAATGCGGAATCCCAGATAGTTTTGAATCGAGAACTAAACCTAAAAATTTTGCGTCATGTTTTTGGGTAATTTGTTCTTCATTGTAAGAAATATCAATAGGTAGAGGATTACGCAATCTTGTAAACAACACTGAGACACTCTTGTTCGCTGACAGCTCTAAACCATGTTCATCAAACCAGGTTTTAAGGTAGGTTAAGGTTACCGTCATATTATCACAAGCATTCGTTATTGATTGTTGTTCTGTACCTATGTATATAAGTAAATCATCTGCATATTGTAACACCCTTATAGGATGTACTAGAGATGAATCTAAATCATGGGTATAGATGTTATAGAGCAAAGGGCTCAAGACAGATCTTTGTAGGAGACCCTTCCATAAAAATCTACAACCTTTTGATGAGTCCAGTCTCACAGACCTACCATTCAGCATATTAAGTATAAAGTTAGACAGCATACAAGGTACTTTTAATTTATTCAATTTCTGTTTTAGTATGGGAAGTATCACACTGTCGTACTCGGATTTAATATTTAAAAATAGTGCTATAACAGACTCATTTTTAGATAAAGCTAGGCGAATGTCCGTCATGAAGATACTTATCCTGTCCAATGTACTCCTTCCTCTTCTTAAACCACACTGAGTGTTGGCTAAAAGGTTATTAGATTCCATAAACCATTCAAGGCGATTCTTGACTAATGATTCTGCTATTTTTGATACAACATTTGAAAGTGCTATAGGCCGTTAGGAAGTAATATCACTTGCTGTTTTGTTTGGTTTTAAGATAGAAATATGTGCCCTGACATCATGACTGTATTAATTAAATCTAACAAAGAGTACAATGAATTTTCGCCAAGATTTTTATAGAACGAATATGGAAGTCCATCTTTGCCTGGAGCAGAATCTTTTATATTTAATAATATACCTTTAAATTCACCGTACGAAAAAGGCGAATTAAGGCCTGTTTGATCAATGGCTGTTGAGGATATAACAAATAGCTCTTCTTGAACATAAGGCGGTGCTAAGTAAGTCTAAAAATTTGTCGGACATGTCGAGGGGCAGAAGGAGTGTTTTATTATTAAACGATGATTTAAACTTTCTAATGTTTTGCCAGACTACGGAAGACGGAGTATAAGGTGATATTGATGTGCACTATTTCCTCCATCCGGATGACTTTTTGTTCTTAAGTAATTTTTTTGTATGTGCTATTATATATTGTAAGTTGTGGAAATTTTTGGATGTCATACTATTGTTGTATTCTTCTTCGGCTTCATTTCTTGCCTTAATGGCATCGGACTATTCTTTGTCCCACCAAGGAGGTGATGAAATTCTATTAAGAACAACATTTTTTACAGGGAATGTTTCATCTGCTGCTTTTGTGATTAAGATAGTTAGTTCATCAGCACAAGACTTTCGTTATTTATAGTAGGTTGAGGGAGAGTATGTATATTACTTTCTATTATTTTACTAAAACTGGCCCAATCAGCATCAGCTAATCTTTATTTTAGACGTGGTTTTTGTTTCGAAGGTTCTCGTAATGTAATATTAGAATCACAAAATTCAATGATTATTAGAAAATGATTACTGCCATAAGTATATGGAAGTATATTTCAAAGTAATTTACTTGCAAGGTAAGGCGTGAAAATAGATAAATCAACTGCACTTATACCTTTATTCGGACTAGTTTTTATTTTGTATTCTTCCTATTAAGCAGTTTGTGCGGGAGGGAGGGTGGTGCACACCCTCAAATAGGCCAAAATCATTGCTTTTTCCGCGGAAGTGTCACTAAACATTTTTTTATAATGGATTTCCGCAAAGTAACGCCTGAATCAATAAATTATATGAACAAGTCTCTGTCGGCTCAGAAACGCAACTACAGCGGACTACAGCGTGCTACAGCGGAGGTTATAACAAGAATTATAGAGGAGGACGTAATGCTTGTCTATGGTGTTCCATCTACGGTGATTATAGACAATGGTAAACAGTTTATAAGTAATGAATTGAAAAACTTATTTTTTCAATATAAAGTACCTAATGACCGTTTTACTCCTAAGTACACACCTCAAGTGAACACAGTTGAACGCTACAACAAAACCATCATGATAGCTGTCTCTACCTTTATAGAAAATGACCATAGGAAATGGGATGTAAATATACCTAAGATACAATTTGCTCTTAATACTTAAGAACTTAATACGGCTGCAAGCAAAGTAACTGGATTTACACCCACGTTTCAGGTTTTTGGGAGAGAATTGGTGACATGCAGATCTCAATATATAGATTCCGACCTTACAGACGACTAATATTTTCGCCCAGAGATGTGTATGCGGAAAATGTCGAAAAACTCAGGAACATTTTTGATCAGATGCAATCATCCGTGCCGTGGTGCCGTGGTGTACCGGCTTAGAATAGTACCCCCCCAAACTTTACCCGTGGATGCCACAGAAATCTGCTAAGGGATAACAATCGGAAGGTGGGCAGTAGCATCTTCCCAGTATTGAAACCCGGTAGTAGCAGTGGGCAGGGCACATAGCACGCAGAACAGATAGCCGCTGAGGCCGAAAGGTTCTGGAGTGGAGACAACGGACCGGCAAGCGCAGCGTAGGTCGTCAACCGACACGGTGGGCAGACAACCTGATGAAGGTCGCAGGACGTCCTTTTAGAAAACCATGGGGGAGGCATATGTTCAGCAGTGGACGTCCTACGGCTGAAATGATGATGGTAGGGCGAAGCCACCATACGTCGGTAGGTAATAAATGGTAGGGTAGGAAGGTACTCACAGGAATGCGGGCTGATCCTTGAGAGACTTCCTCTGGATAGTGCGGGCTGATTTCCGTCGGAGGAATGCGGGCTGATGTCTCACTTTCGGTAAAGTTTTGTCCCGTGAGCACTTGGGTCACGAGCAATCGCGAACAAGTATATCGACGGGCACAAGGGGGCGTTTCCCGGCGGATCGATGGTCGCGGTGACGCGTCACAGATAAGGCGCGGGCCGACCGAGCGTGCGCTTGCGCCGGCGGTGTGGGTTTGACTGGTTCGGGCTGATTCGCCGTGCAGAGTGGCGAGGGGTGACGACGCGTCACAGAAAGGTGGCGGGCCTTTTCATTGTCTCGTTGCACCGTTATCTCGCGGGATCATCTTCCCAGCGCGGCAAAGGTGGTGGTGTGGTGCTCAATCGATGGGCAGGCGGGCGATCTTGAGCACAGGTCGCTTCAAGATGCCCAAGGTCGTCTTGAATTCCACCACTCGGGTGACGCCATCCCTTCCTGGGAGCGTCTTGGTGATGCGGCCCGTGCGCCAGTGTAGAGGCGGTCACCTGGTCGTCCACTATCAGGACTAGTTCCCCGACTTGAGGTGGGCTGGATCGGGAAGTCCATTTGGAGCGGGATTGGAGGGTGTGCAGGTAGGATTTGGACCAGGATCGCCAAAAGTATTGGGATAAGGATTGGACGAGCTTGAACCTTTTTAGTGCAGAAATGGCTCGGCCTTCTACCGAATACTCAGGTAAGGCGGTGAACGGACGGCCTATAAGGAAATGACCCGCGGTGAGTACTTCAAGATCCGCGGGGTCAAAAGAGAGTGGGCTGAGAGGGCGTGAATTGAGCAGGGCTTCAATGCGCGCTAAGAGAGTTGAAAGTGTATGTGCGATATTGTCATTATTGGCTGCGACAAAGTCTTATATTTCCCTGAGTTTATTTCTAGCGCCTACATAGTTTGTACCGCAATCAGATCTAATTAACATTGTGACTTTGCTAAATACGGGCTGAACATTTACGCGGTCGGCGGGTAAGTCGGCCATGTACGGGGCATTAGGTTTAGCGTGGAAATGAAAACAATGCATACATTTGTATACTTAATGTCGAATTACGCGACGAGCTAATAATATCCAGAATTGCTGGCGTAAGAGTGAGTGCAGAGTGTCAGCGCCTGGATGGCTTAAGGTGTTTGCGACGACATTTTCTGTGGGCTGAGAAGGTATGTGCTGAATGTTTGTGGGCTAAGTGTGTTTGTTTTTATTGTGCTGTCCTAGTCATTGCCTAGGCGGCGGTAGAGAACGCGAGGTAGTGCACGGTGGAGTACGACGGAAGGAAACCATCCGGCCCGTATCAGGTGAGAGACGGCGGCGTGGTACCTCGCGCTGTTGTACTGGTAATAAATGCGCAGAGTTGTGCGTTGGGGAGGTACAACCCAACCTGTGCAGGGTTGAGTGGTGATTTGCACTGCCACATGTTTTGCATCGGCCCGTTGACGAGCACTCACTGTCATAATGCGGGCCTTGACATTTCGAGCATCAGTTGTGCGCGTAGATGAAATCCCAGCGGCCCTGACTTGGTGGTTTGTTGTATTGGGTACATACCTGAAGCTTGTGACCCTTGACATTACACCATGGGCAGTAATGGTAGTCGCGGTAGAAAGGTTGCGCGTTTGATCCCTGCTTGGGTCTAGGCGCGGAGCTGAAAGGTCGCGGGTTCGAAACCTGCGCATAGCGCGGAGGTTGCTGGTTCGATACCTGCTGAGGTGGGGGCGAGAAGCGCGCGGGTCGTGAGGTAAAATTTGGTAACTCAATTTGGGGCAGAACCGAGTTTACCGTAGATGGCGCTGTCACGTTCGCCTTGTTTTGTGCTGATAGTTCATCGTCACTGTGAGCTGATGACAATATATTTAGATCCATTTGGGCAACGAGAATCTCGTCGTAGGCTTGTTGCATGTCATTTCACAGAATGTTTTTATTCAGAAATAGTCTTAGTAGAGGATGCACCTTGCTTGTCCCATGTAGCACAATCCTTCGGGACCGTGATGAAGCACAAGCACGATTTGTGGGACTGATGGGATACGTTTTCGTTGAGTACATTCGATGCACGGTGTGTTGGAAACCCACTCCATTTTCATTTAGAATCCATCGAATTATCACATAACAGGCATACGCATATAGCAGATTCAGACCAGTCTTGCACCATTCTCAATATTGAATTCAAAGTCTTTCACAATCACAATAAAGCCATTTAGAGAAACTCCAAATATTCCTTTTGTTTACATACACCAGACCTGAAGTGACAACCGCATATATCGTCCCTGGCATTACCACAGAGTGTACAAACACCAACCGATAATGAGGAAGTCTTACCTGTGCAATTGTGTCAAAAATCTTACACTTCTTCGATGGAGATCGGCCACCGGATGAATCAACACCGACATTCCCAAATTTAATATGGGTCGCTCAAAACATGTTTTGTCACTTACTCGTATTTGTTTCAGAAAACTCAAGATTCACCGTTTAATATAGAAAACCTTCCTTGTGTCTTGTTTTCCCATACGGATATTTGATTGGCACTCTCTCGAGTTAACCTTGGTAAATTACCGATTTTGGCAAATGCAAATTGTGTGGGAGGCATGGAACGAGGCAGAGAAAAAGGTATCTCTGGTCTATGGCTTTTTTCTTTCTAATGGCGATGTGAAGAGACGAAGGGCGTCTCCCAATCCTCTTGTTAAAAGTCAGGAAATATTCCAGAAACGAGTCTTGTAAGTAGTCATATTCTTCAGGGATGAATCCCTCTTGCTTTGTATAGTTTCGTTTTGAACTGAACTGACGTGTTTCCATAGAGTTGACGCCGGGAAAAAGCAGTACCGCAGGCACGCCACGCCGCATGATGGCGACGTGTCATCGACATCGCTAAAGGACGGAAGTATGGAACGGCAGGTCAGTTCTTCGTTGCTAGGAACCCTTTTTAAAACTGTTTCGTGGTATTCGTGGTAAGTTTCCGTGGTAATGTGTAACGGAGTGATTTTCGTTCGCAGATTGCCGTTCCAAACTCCGATTTGAAGCGCCGGGGACCACGCAAAACCTATAGGATGGCCTGGTAATACCCATCTTCACCTATTTGTCTTTTTTTCTTATTTTTTTTTCACCTTGACATACATGGAGGTATGACCCACCATGCGTAAGCGACCACCGTCACATGTTGCTACGCTGTCGAACGACGTGTAGAAGTTCACGGATGTACCCCCACGGTGTCTCTTTATGTCTCCAACTTAAAACTTGATATCCCTAGTAATAAGGCCTAGGATATTACATGTAGAAGGGCCCGTCTACATGTAATGAGAACTGACCTAGATAATGTACCTAGATTAATTTCAAGGATTGTGTTTTGACCATTCTATTACTATTTGCTAGAACCTAGAACAACAAAATGTTTGGAATTTCACTATAACCTGAAGAAATAATGTAATAGAACTAAATACAGTTTTTAGATTTAAGTTAAGCTTTGTATAACTTATTTGTATAGAAATAGAAATTGTTAAGAATGAATATTGTCCATATACCATGACATTATAATTATGTTAAGGTGAAGTGTCTTTTTTATTTCATGTATATTATTTTAGTTTGACCAAATCAACTTTCCAGCGCATAGTGCTGGTGGCGCCCTTGTAGAAAACACCACAACCCAACGCTAGATACACCAGTGAGTGACATCCCCAGCGAACCGACCCACTGCTCAACAATAGGCTAGCCGGCCGACCAGAATGCGCGCACCTCAACAGAGCGTGTAGCAGGCTTCTATTGCCCTTTCATACTGTTCTAGATAGAGTTTCTCCTGGGTGTCTGATAAATCGTCGGTGTCTAGGATTTCATAGTACACCGCGTCGAGTTTATCCCGAGTCACCCTTACGTCAGTAAATCTGGCATTTAATAAACCGAATTAGTGTATTTTGACTTGCCGGACCGCAGCGATGACGCTATCTCAGCAAGCGTAAGGATAGCTCTCTGTCCCTCTCTAAAACGGGCTGCCAGTGATTAAGGAGGCATCGTTAAACGTCAAAGGCGAAGTCAAGCATAAAAAATTGAACAAAAAAAACATCTACATCAATAATAAAAATAAAAATAAAACAAAACAAAATCTAATCGTAGGTGAAATTTAGCACCTCCTTTTACGGAAGTTTGTTTAAATAACACCTAACTAAATAACACGTGTACCTAACCTTACGTGAGCTGAGGAATTAATTACTTAATTAATAGAGTATAATCTGTAATTTCGTTAGGTACTTATTATTCAATTCGTAGCCTGCTAAATAAAAGGCCAAGATATTGTAAAATATAAATAAAACTGATTTATTGTTCAGTAAAAGTAGTATGACCCATCTATATAGAGGCGGGCTAACAAAAAAGAAAGAGGTGGAAACATACATACCAACATACACAACACAGTGACTAATTTTGATAGGTAGTTAGTCGATTAACGATAAAATAGTTGATTATACAAATATAAAAATGACTTATTTAAAAATAATATTATAAATATTTATGATGTTTAATATGGATTGAACATAGTTGGGGCCTCGACAAAAATGCAATAATTTTATATGATGTACATACATAAACAACTTACATTTTTAATGGTAATAGGCACAATTTGTTGTACGAACGCAAATAAGTTTTGTTATTTTGCATCTTTATCTCAGCAACCCTAACTTTGCCACCAGTGCCAGGAAAGGTTTTTATTATACGGGCCATTGGCCACTTGTATGAGGGTGAATTATCATTTTTGACAATTACCAAGTCACCCTCATCCAGGTTTACATGGACATCTTTCCATTTTGGCCTGTTTTGTTATTGAGTCAAGTAATCCTTGGACCAGACCTTCCAGAAATGTTGTTTTAGTTTGAGAACAAACATTCCACAGCCTAAGCCTGTTAACATTGGTTTCTGTAAGGTCTACTTCAGAATAACTAGTTATAGGCACACCAGTCAGAAAATGACCTGGAGTCAAGTAGGTAAAATCACCCATATCACCACTCATTGCAATCAATGGTCTGGAGTTTAAGATTCCCTCAATCTGGGTTATAACTGTATAGAGCTCTTTAAAGGTTAAACACGAACTTTGTACAATCCTTTTCAAAAAATACTTAACGCTCTTCACCCCAGCCTCCCATATGCCTCCGAACTTTTGTAAGTAGCTAGGTATATATTTGAATTCAATTAACTTACTGGAACAAAAGTTCTCAACAGAATCTCTATTTGTCTTTGACATATGTAAGTTGTGTAAGTCTTTTAGATAATTAGATGCACCCTTGAAGGTTTTAGCATTATCACAATATATTTTGCTTGGTATACTACGTCGAGAAATAAAGCGCTGCAGACAAGCCAAAAATGTTTGAGTAGTGAGGTCACTAACAAGTTCCAGGTGTATGGCCTTAGTACTGAAGCACACAAAAACTGCAATATAAGCTTTGCTTATTAAAGGCTTTCTAATTCTTGCTACTTTCATGTCAAATGGGCCACAGAAGTCAATTCCAGTTATTTGAAATGGCCTAGTGGGTTTTACTCTTTCTAGTGGCAGTGATCCCATAAGTTGCTTAGCTACTATGGCTTTAGCACGGAAACATTTTACACATTTATGAAGGACTTTTTTAACTTCTGTTATGCCACCGATTAACCAAAACTTTTGAGACAAGGAGCTTAATATTAACTTTGGGCCTGCATGTAACAACAGCCTCAAATATTCTCTATGTATAAGCATATGAACTAAATGACATGATTTTGGCAAGAGAATGGGGTGTTTTCTATCATATGAAATATTTGTAGCATTATTCAATCTACCACCCACTCGTATTATATTGTTAAGGTCGATAAATAAATGTAAATTATTTAACCTTGACTTTATAGGTGTATTGGAACATAGTAATTTAAATTCATTTGCAAGTTTTGATTACTGACTGTACTTCACAACTACAAGTTAGGCATTTGAGTTTCTTTAGATAAGTGTTTTAGGCGTTATAGAGCCTAGCAATTTATTATTTGGTGACTGACAGTTGTTTTTAAACGGTAAAATCCATGAAATAATTTTAATTAACATATTTTAGTCAGAATATTTATTAAAAATATCATTGTTGGCATCTTTTTGAATGATATTGCATACATTTAGTATCTCTACATCAACAATTTCAGAGTTATTGTTGTGAGAGATTGGGAGTTTATATTCAATAAACATATGCTGAAAATCCTTATCAGAGAGGTATTGTGCTCGTGCAACCATAACTGGTAATCCTGCAATTTGTGTGGAGCAATTCCTCGAGAAAGGAGGCTAGGAGGTAATAATGAATCCCAGTCTATTTTTAGACTCCACAATTGCTGCGTAAATAATTTAGCTTTGACCACTATTGGCCCCATCAAACCAAGTAGGTCGAACATTTTTCCAATGAAACTTAACATTTTTAGTTTTGTTTGTAGGTGCTTTTCTTCTGTCATTGGACATTGGAAGAGGAGAGAGTCGGTAAGTACATTATATTATATACCTAATGTTTTTATAATATTATCTTTGTTAAGATTAACTTCATCAAAATATTTTCTGTTTTCAGGTATATCATCAAGAGATTCAACCGAGTTGGGGCACCATTTATGCAGATTGAAACTGCCTAATTTCATAAGATTTATTAATTCATTTTTTAATTTCGTCAGTTGCTAAACATAGTCAGCTCCAGAGATTATATCATCGACATATGTGTGGAACCGAAAACGGCTTCTGCTGCCAGTAGATATTTATCCTGATACATATTGGCCAACTCGATAAGACACCTTGTGCTTAAGAATGTTGAGGCTTTGAGACCATAAGTTACAGTCTGAAGTTGTAGGCACATAATAGGCTGTTATACATTGTCCCGCCATAAAATATTTTGTAGAGGCCTGAATTTTTCATTTATGAAACACATACGAAACATTTTTTCAATGTCACACATAAGTGTGTATCGATATGTTCGGAAAAAAGTGAGTATATCGAATAACTCTCTTTGGACTATGGGCCCATTTAACATGATATCATTTATAGAATTACCATTTTTAATTTTCATATTGCCTGGAAATTTGGTTATTTTGCTGTTATCATTGAGCACAGCATGATGTAAAAGAAAATATACCGGGTCATTATAGACATCATACTCAGTTATGTCAACAGTTTTGGCAATAAAAGCTTAATATATCTCATAATATTTCGGATATGATTTGAATTTCTTTTCCAATGTGTAAAACCTTTGCAGAGCAAGTGAAAAGAGTCACCCATGCTTAACTCTTCCAAGGGAGAAGTTAATGGTATATCGACTGAGTAGCGGTTATCTTCGTATTTCATAGAATTAGTAAAACATTCTTAAGCTTTTTGGAATTTGAATGTTTGACTGTTTTTTACTTCAGGTATTTTTTCTGATAACCAAAACCTTTCCATTAATTGTTCCAAATTATCATGTTCATGTTTGGTAACAAAATCAGAGGCTAAATTAACATTAGAAGTATGGGCTGCAGCTGTATGTAGAGCTGAGCCAGCAATGACATAACCATACAAAGTATTTTGTAGTACAAGACCATTGTCTAATTTTATATATCCATCTAACAAAATTTTAAAGTAAAAGTCTGCACCAAGCAGGATAGAGATGTCAGATGGCACATTGAAGTCGGCATCGGCCAGCTTTATATTTTTAGGAAGTACTAAATTCTCAACATTTATATAATTTTGAGGTAACTTTGTTGTAATCGAATTCACAATGTGACATTTGACATCATATTTTACATCATAGCATGATGAAGATAACAATATATTAACAAACTCATTAGCCACGTTTTTAGTGTTGCCAAGTACAATTATATTTGTATTTTGAGTCTGGGAATCAATGAAATTTTGTCTACTAGTGAACGTTTTACAAGAGACGCCTGGCTGCCTGAGTCTAAAATAGCTTTTACATAAATCTTATGATCAAATTTGTCAACAAGTTCAACCCTTATGATAGGTAACAATACATTAGTGACTGGCACTTCCTTTGGTTCCTCTCTATGCAAAAGGGTATTATGATTATGTTTACAGATCTTACATTTAAATGAATACTTACATTTGTCCGAATGTGATCTCAAACATGTAGTACACAATTTATTTTCAGCCGCAAACTTCAGTCTCTCAGAAATCGAAGCCATTTTGTATTTTGGGCATGAGTTTATGGGATGTTCACTATTGCAAAATAAATAAGCTTGTCTTACATTTGCTTTCGCTGCTATATTAGAAACTTGGAAACTATTATGACTAGATTTTGTCTTTCCTTCATAGCAGGTGTAGGTGATACGGTTCGCGTGAAGTGGCGATAGAAATAAAAACAACAGATTTCGAAAATTAAATAAAAAGGGAGCGCGTGCGTGTGTCAAGTGCCGGAGGTGTTCGCGACGACTGAAGTACCAATCGCAGCTTGACAGACGCGCGGGCGTTAATTTTATTGTTTTATGTGGTATGTAGGTAGGTCCTTATTCACAATCTTGTTTTTTCTCAAAATACCTACATTTTTCAACAACAGCTGTTAGTTATTAAATTATTAATGCGTTTTTTAGTAATTTGAACATATAGTTTATTTGGTGGTGAGCGAAGGCACGTAGTCTACATATCTCCGCCCAGTGTCACGTCAGTGTCACTTGTCTACCATTGGAACCAGTGCCAAGCGAGTAACTAGTCTGGTTAGTATACCGGTCTTCGTTTTCAGGTCGACTGTGCGTACCCTTCCGTCTTTTCCTGGATAGACGTTTTCGACTATTCCCTTCGGCCAAGTATTACGAGGTAAGTTAGGGTCGACTATTATGACCACATCACCTTTCATTAGGTTTTCATTTTCGTTGTACCATTTCTGTCTTGGTATAAGATTAGGTAGGTATTCTTTTACCCAGCGATGCCAGAACATATCGGTAAGTCGCTGAGCAGTTCTCCACATCTTCCGCAAGTACAGATCTCCATCACCGAATGCTCCAGGAATAGGCAGGTTAGAGCTGCAGCCTATCAGAAAATGGTTTGGAGTCAAAGCTTCCGTGTGGTTTGGGTCGACGGACACATGGGTAAGTGGTCGGCTGTTAACTATATTTTCCACTTCGGCGAGTAAGGTCATTAAAGTCTCCTCTCGGGGCGCTCTCTCTTTCAGTATGACTTTTAACGCCGTTTTAACACTCCTGATAAGTCTTTCCCAAGCTCCCGCTTTGTGAGGACTAACTGGAGATAAAAAAGTCCATGAGACCCCTCTGTTTGCCATTTCATTTGTTATGATTGTCTGACCTAGCTCAAGTAGTGATTTTCTTAGTTCAGCTTCAGCGCCACGCAAATTGGTTCCATTATCTGAGTATATTTGCTGAGGCCAACCCCGTCGGCATGCCATCCTTCTCAGAGCCATTATAAAGGAATCGGTAGTAAGCGACGCGACTAATTCAATGTGAATGCATCTGACAGTCATACACGTAAACAATACCCCATAACGACGTTCTCGGCGGCGGCCGACTGTTATCTCCATCGGGCCAAACAGGTCCACCCCGCAGAATGTGTACGGGCGCTGATGATGCGCCAACCTGGCTGGTGGTAAGTCTGCCATTCGTGGCGTTTTTGGTATAGCCTTATTTATGCTACAATACTGACATTTAGCGGCGACAGCACGTACAGTGGGTCTGAGGCGTAACAGCCAGTATTTCTGTCTAAGTTCATTAACTACGGTCTCGTTATTTGCATGTGCGTATTTTTGGTGATAATGTTTCACTATCAGTCTCGAAATCGGATGTGCTCCGTCTAATATAATAGGTCGTTTAACGTCTGAGCTGACGTCAGCGGCAGCTTCTACGCGCCCTGTTACTCGTAGGACATCGCAGTCGTCTAGGTATGGTGTTAACGTTCGTAGTCGGCTGTTAGGCTGTATCGGTTTATTATTTTTTAGCAAATGTATTTCTACAGCAAATGATTCCATCTGGGCATGGCGAAAGAGTAGTTTTTCTGCTCGTTGCAATATCTCTGGAGTTATTTCAGCTTTACGGTTCTTTTTACATTTTTCAACGAATAATAACACGCTTGCGGTACATCTTAGCAAACGAAGCCACGACGAGAACTTGGCAGACTCAGGCACAGGTAAGTTATTATTTTCAGTTACATGCACATGGTGTATCATTTCTAATGCTTCGTAATTAATTTTCTGTTTACCTTGTTCAGGTATAAATTTCGTCCACTCGGTGTCCTTCTCGTACAGAAAATTAGGACCTCGGAACCATTCGCATTCATTGTGTAATTCGTAAGTATTACTTTTAGTAGCTATATCCACAATATTATGGTTTGAAGGTAAGTAAGACCATTGTTGTGGGTTGCTCAATTCGTCTATTTCGCCAAGTCGATTAGCTACAAATGTCTTGTAGCTTCTTGTATTGTTCTTTATCCAATGCAGTACTGTCATAGAATCGCTCCAGAAGTAGATCTTTGCAGGTGTTATTCTGGACTCCTTTTTGATTGTATCGGCAAGACGGCAGGCCAAAACAGCAGCCTGTAGCTCCAGCCGCGGTACAGTTACCGGTTTTATAGGCGCGACACGGCTTTTGCTAGCGATGAATGACACGCACACAGCTTTATTGTTAGTGTGCACTCTCCAGTATGCTACACTTGCGTAAGCGGCAGGGGATGCATCGCATATGAGGTGCAGGTCTCTTGTCTCCCTCGCACTATCTTTATCATTATTGTCAGTCCGAATGCGAAAATACCATCTTGGTATGCGTAATTCTTTGATTTTGTTTAACTGACTCATCCAGGTCTTAAACAATATAAATTGTGTATTGTTTATTTCATCATTCCAATCAATGTTTGACTTCCAGGTACTTTGTATAATAATTTTGGCTTGAATTGTGAACGGTGTGAGAAGGCCATAAATGTCAAAAATAGACATAACTATACTTAGTAATTCTCGTTTTGTAGGTTTTCGCTCGCATTTCAATATTTTCTCGGGAATTCGTTTCAATGAGAGGTTGAATCCAAATGAATCGGTCTTTGGATACCACAGTAGGCCGAGAGTTCGTTCGCTATAATTATCATCATTGCATATTAAGTCGACGGCTGATTCGCTCAATTTCATGTCATGTGCAGTGTGACACACAGCCGGTTCGTTTGAGGTCCAGTTTCTTATCTCGAAGTTGCCTTGTTTATGTATGTAGGCAACTTCTTTCATAGTTTTCTGAGCCATTTCGAAACTGTCGAAGCAATCTATATAGTCATCCATATAGTGGTTTTTTATTATTGCTGTCACTGCCTCGGGCATTTCTTTAATAAAACGTTGCGCATTTTTATTTTTCACGTACTGCGCTATAAACGGTGACGAGTTTGCTCCAAATATAAGTGACGTCATCACATATTTCTGTACCGGCTCGTCTAAATTTTCCCGCCACAGAAACCTCTGTGCATGTTGGTCTTCTGGTCTTATCTTCACAAGCAAGGAACATATCTTTTATATCACCAGTAAGGCCGATCGGTCGTTCTCTAAATCGTAACATAATGCCGAGCAGTGATTCTAGCAAGTCTGGTCCTTGAAGTAAGTAATCGTTTAGTGAGTGGCCATTGGAGGTAGCTTTTCCGTCAAAGACTAAGCGGAGACACTTTTTATTTGGGTTTTCCACTCCGAAGTGCGGTAAGTACCATAGTTTTAAAATGTTTTCGTCTTCGGTAGGGTCGATCTTGCGGGCGTAGTCATTAGAGAATAAATGGTTGACACGTTCTCTGTACCTCGAGGCAAATTCTTCGTCATTAGACATCTTTTTCTCTATATTTTTCAGTCGGCGGAGAGCGTTAAAATACGAATTTTCCAATTGAGCATTTTTATCTTTCCAAGGTAAGCCGATTTCCCATTTTCCATTTTTTAATTCAGTGGAATGGTCCAAAATTTCGATCGCTCTAGTTTCGTCTCTGTTTGTCCTAGGCTTAGTACAAACTCCGATACTCTCGAACGTGAATGATTTTTTTACAAGTTCGTGGAGTTCGTCATTCTTGAGCTCTGTGTGTATCGTATCAGCTGTGTTGTGAAAACAGTCGTCAGCGCATGAAAGCGCACTGCATATCTCGCGTGCATCTGTGTGCGTGGCCCCCGACGTTGAGTCATCCTTATCAGTGACGGCCGACGCTATGCAAGCGTGGGGGTGAGGTCCGTTATGCGCTGGGACAGGGCGCCTAGCTACTGTTATCAGTGCACATTCTTGAAAATTCTGATTACGTAGTGGGTACACACCGTGCACACACCATCCCAGTGGTGTCAAGGTCGCGCACGGTTCGTTTTTGCCTCGAATTATTGTCTTTAATGGTGTAATTAAATGATAATTGTCCTGGCCAATTAACAGCTTTGGCAAAACACTTTCACTGTAAATAAGTTTATGTTTTAAATGCTTTAAATGGTCATATTTTTGAAGATTAAGTTGTGAGAGCTTTTGTGACGGTAAGTTTAGCTCACTGATTTTTCGCGCACTCAGTTCGAATGATTTATTTTCTTTGTTTGTAATACGAAAGTTCACAATTTCACTTTCACAGGTAAGTTCGGAGTTCCAAGCAGTCCAAGAGTCCCACGCACTTTTAGTTGTTGCTTTTTTCCGTGCAAGCTCACGTGATCGGCAATGTCAGCTGATATAAGGGATACTGTTGCGCCATCGTCCAGAAGTGCATACGTACTTATTGTCCCGCTGGGGCCCTGAATGTCCACTGGCACTACTTTCAAAAACACATGTGATTTTGTGTCCATCGCATGAGCTACTATATCGTTTTCGAATTCATTACTGTTAGATAACTTGTTTTCACCATTGTTCGCATTAAATTCACTAAACAGTACATCACTAGCACGAAAATCACTTTTGCTATTATTTTTTGACGAATCACGGGTTCCGTCACTGGTTTTGGGTGTCCAGTGAAGGAGGCGGTGATGCGGTAATCCGCATTGGTCGACATCACAGGCAGCAGCAGAGCAGGTATCGCGATTGTGTGATGTTGTAAGGCATTTATGACAGAGCTTGTTCACTCGTACGAATCGCCAGCGATCCTTTCTCATAGCGCGTTTAAATCGTGCGCAGTCTGGTAAGATGTGGGTATGAGCTCGGCAAAACTTGCATGTTTTGACTTCATCTTCAGCTGGCTTACTTCCCAGAAGCACAGAGTGCGGCTTCTGGATTTCCGGTCTCTTCCGGTAGTCAAGGTGGCTATGTAAGTGACTCAGACCGGCAGATGCTATTTTATTTGCTTCGCAGTAAAGAAAATCACTAAGTATTACCAACTTTGCTTTTTGTGTGTCACAGTTTACACTGTAGTAGTCCGCCCACTTGTTGATGAGTGGTCCGGGGCACTTTGATAAAACCGACGTCAATATTTCCGGGCTCCTCAAGTAATCTGTTTGTTGTATCGACTGTACAGCTGCCACGAAATTTTTTACTTTTATTGAAAATGACACGATTTCGTGGTGGTAGTTTTGTGACAATGGTGGTATTTTCTTTAATTGCGTTGAAATCTTGTTAATAATCGTTTCAGGCCTACCGTAGCGGAGTTCTAGCGTCTCAATGACGGTATGCGGAGCCGTGTTTCCGATGAGAAGTGAAGACACCGTATCTTTAGCTTCCCCGCGGAGTGATTTGCGTAATCTCCACATGTTCTCAGCGTCACTGAAGTTACAAAACTCCGTAGATTCATCGTACGCCTGTTTATATGCCAGCCACTCAAGAGGATCACCAAAGAATAGGGAATAGTAAGTCTCTGGATGTCGCGAGTCTTGACATCATCTGTTTATTCTGGGCATTTGACTCGTAGATCGCGCTGGCCAAGTGACGCAGGTCGGTACCACCAGCAGCTAGGTCGTGATCGCGGTCGTGCTGTTCTTGCCTTTCGGTAATGTGACTGCGCTCAAACCACTGATTTACTTTTTCCATCGAGTCGACTTCAGTTTTATTCGAGTTCCGGTGACTTTTAGCTGACTTGTTTTCTAAGGCGGCAATTTCAGCAGCTAGTTTTTTCGTTATTAACTGATTTTGAAGTTCGGCTTCTTTCCTCGCAATCGCAGCTTGGACTTCAGCTTCTTTTCTTACAATCGCAGCCTGAGCTTCGGCAGCTTCAAATTCCAACTGCTTTTTTTGCGCTTCGAGTGACAAGGCGGATTTTGCAGTTTTTCGCGACGTGGTGGACTTTGAACCTTCGATACTTTTTTTCATATTTCCAACTAAGGATTGCTGTCTTTGCGTCACTTGTGCGGCTTTACTTGTACTTGGATTCAATATATCCGATTGCACTGCTCGTGTAGAATTTTCTTTCTTCGTGTTGTTGGCTTGTTCAGTTTTGATTGTTCTGCAAGTGCGCAGTTTGCGTTCAAAATGGCGCGGCTGAGGCGGCGAGTTGAACATCCTTGTACAACTATCACAGTTTCACGTGGTTATCCGCTCGAAGGAGAAGTTGTAGGTGATACGGTTCGCGTGAAGTGGCGATAGAAATAAAAACAACAGATTTCGAAAATTAAATAAAAAGGGAGCGCGTGCGTGTGTCAAGTGCCGGAGGTGTTCGCGACGACTGAAGTACCAATCGCAGCTTGACAGACGCGCGGGCGTTAATTTTATTGTTTTATGTGGTATGTAGGTAGGTCCTTATTCACAATCTTGTTTTTTCTCAAAATACCTACATTTTTCAACAACAGCTGTTAGTTATTAAATTATTAATGCGTTTTTTAGTAATTTGAACATATAGTTTATTTGGTGGTGAGCGAAGGCACGTAGTCTACAGCAGGTACTTTTGGCAGGAGTACTATCCTCTAAAGCTATTGCACGTTTTTCTAAAAATGACAAAAACTCAATAATTGTAGACTATCAGGAGATGTTCGGTCAAGATGGTATGCACGATTTGTATAGCTATCGAGCTTTCTTGATAATATAGAAATTAATAGCATGTCCCAACTTTCAATTGGCTGATCCAGTTTTTTCAAAGCATGAAGCTGCTGCCGCACTTCCGACACAAATGATCGAATGCTTGCAGCAGTACCCTTCTGCATATGAGGAATGTCCAAAAGAATGTTCATATGGTTTGTAATTATTCTAACTGGATTATCAAATCTTTGTTCCAAAAATTTTATAGCTTCAGGGTAAGACTCATTAACTAGTGGTAAATTTATAATGACTGATAATGCATCTCCTGTTAAATATTTTCGGAGATAAAATAGCTTTTGTACATTGGACAAAGCTTTATTGTTATCAATTACTGCATTAAATAAATCCATAAAAGGTTTGAACTGAGTGAAATTGCTTCCATCATAGGATGAATGGTCAATACGAGGTAGCTTACAAGTGGATATTGAATGTTTTTCAGAATGTAATTTTGTGTTCAACTGGCGTAGGGCAGCATTTATCTTTCCTAACACAAATATTTGTCTTCTATTACAACTACTTCCTCACTATCTTTTACATCAAGATTGAGAATATCTAGTTGTACACTTTCATAGACTTTCAATGTACTCAAAAGTTTTTCCCGGCGAGCTTCTAACGTATCAATCGTAGACGATGCTAAGTTTATAGGGTCACTAATAAAGTTTTCAATGCGTGTAATTGTAGACTTATATTGTCCTCGCTGAGCACGCAGGCGTTTTAGCTCAAGCTCAGAATTTGGCATTGTAAATATTATGCACTACAATACAACACACAAGAACACTGACACGAATCGTTCACCGCACGTATAATACGTATAGAAACACACACATAAATTGTAATAATGGAGCACACACCTATTTATGATACTTTGTTTGATAACGCCGAAAAATAGAAAGTACAAAACACATACGCTGTTTACATTCTTCTTCTTCTTCTTAATTTTTAGCTATGACATGTGAGACATCTGTCTCACTGACACTTTGTGGAAATAAGTTAGGACTTGATTCTCTTCTATATTGTTTATGGTCAAAGTTTTTTATTGCCACCGTCGTTTTGAAAAAGTTGAATGACGATTTTTTTTTTCTTCCAAAACTATAGAATTTCGATACTTTCACCTTCGATTGAATGATATTGCGTCCAAATATCATACCTCACGATGTTCGTATGCTGCGGATTATGCGAGAATATGGTTTCTCGACACTCCGCCAGCACGGCTCGCCAACGACGACCGATTAGGACTCAATATAGCAAGTCACCAATAAATACGAAAATACATAAGACTCACTGTAGATAATGTTTGCACTGGTAAATAAAAACCATTTATGATGTTCAATCCCTATTGAACATCATAAATATGTATAATATTAGATAGATAGATAGATAGATAATACTTTATTGTTCACAAAAACATAACAATATGAAAATTTAAATGTAATGATTACAAAAATTGTGTCACAATGGGCGGCCTTATTGCTAAAAGCAATTGGCTTATGTTATTTTTATATTTGTATAATCAACTATTTTATTGTTAATCGACTTACTTACCTATCAAAATTAGTCACTATGTTGTTAGTATGTTTCCACCTCTTTCTTTTTTGTTAGCCGGCCTCTATATAGACGGGTCATACTACTTTTACTAAACAATAAATCAGTTTTATTTATATTTTACAATATCCGGCTCGAAGGACCACTGTAGCCTGTTAAATAACCTTTTATTTAACAGGCCAAGAAAAAAAAAATAGCCTAAAAATCTTCTTAATTACCGACTTTCTTGCAAACAATAGTGACAATCTTAAATACACGTAGTTTGTTATCTAAAAGGTTCTACATTCACCATTACCGCTAATGAATCACGGACGCATTCCAATGCAAAGCGTCCGTACGGGTCAATTTCGTTTGGCAATACTATTGTTCCTGCCGGGTGGCAGTTTTGCTAGAAGCTAGAAGATTTAGTAAGATAAGAAAATAAGTTTGAGGAGTGGACTGTATGTTGAGAAGGAATATACGATAACAATATTAAAGGTATTGTAATCGTAATAATATTATATTTTTGGGACTTAAATAAAGCTGATATTTGGGCTGATAGAATTTTGAGTGGACTGTATTTAAGGAATTTTGAGACAAGTTGGGCTGATTCTTTTAATTATCTCGTAGGGAAATATGAATAAGGTAGA
Source organism: Selenia dentaria (assembly GCA_917880725.1). Classification (NCBI taxonomy): domain Eukaryota; kingdom Metazoa; phylum Arthropoda; class Insecta; order Lepidoptera; family Geometridae; genus Selenia; species Selenia dentaria. Next base: position 11,191,505 of record OU862877.1, on the reverse strand, counting down.
GCTGGTTCAATTATCCGCGCTCGAAGGAAAACTATGGTGGGGCGAAGCCACCATACGTCGGTTGGTAATAAATAGTAGGGTAGGAAGGTACTCACAGGAATGCGGGCTGATCCTTGAGAGACTTCCTCTGGATAGTGCGGGCTGATTTCCGTCGGAGGAATGCGGGCTGATGTCTCACTTTCGGTAAAGTTTTGTCCCGTGAACACTGGGGTCACGAGAATCGCGAACACGTATATCGACGGGCACAAGGGGGCGTGGTTGGGCCTGGTTCGAGCTGATTCGCCGTGCAGAGTGGCGAGGGGTGACGACGCGTCACAGAAAGGCGGCGGGCCCTTCTATTGTCTCGTCGCGCCGTTATCTCGCGCGATCAGATGATGATGATGAATTATCACTAATTAAATCTTACAATAAAAATTGTGGACCTTATAATCTTCGTCGTAGGAATCATGAGTTTGATATAGGCGATCCTGTATGGAAAAGAACCTATTTCCAGAGTAACAAGGATAATTGTTTTTCCAAAAAATTGGCTCCTAAATACATAAAATGTCGCATTAAAATAAATTATCTCCTCTTGTTTACGAATTAACCAATTTACAAGGCAAAAATTAGGGTTCTTGGCACATCAAGGATTTCAAAATAAACAAGTATAATTCTTGATACTCGTACCTATCTACTTAACATAATCTCATTTCAAATATAACACAAATTCTCGCCCTGTGTTACATAGAACAGATATAACTAAATTCATTAAATGTAATGCTAAACAATAATCAAAATACTTAAAAACTTAAATAGCTGACTATAATTAGTTTATGCTTACCTACATTGGTTTGCTAATCTAAACTGTAAACAATCTATATATCTAATATGGACTTGGTACTATGACTGTGTTTACAAATAAAGTACTTGGAACTAAATAGTTACAATATTTTAGGCGATCTGAACTAGAACTAGAACTTAACTTCATACTAAGTTGTGTAAAAATTTTATTTTATATCTTCAGTGCTTTATAGTACTAAACATAGGAAGAACTATACTCCTAATAATGAAGTACAGAACTAAACTAACAATAAATAACTTGAAACTATATAATTGGTACTATAGTTCAGACAAACTGGATCTGAACTATTAACTTATTTTACAATGTAGTAAGTATCTTACAGTTGGGTATCTAAAATTTCTTGTTTTTTATACCTTGTTGACTTCATTTGTACTAAACATGGAAAGCACTGAATTCCTAGAATGAAGTACCTACAGAACAACTCTAGGTATGTTGTGTTTTAAAACTTTATTTCTTGTCTTATGTATCTACTTCTTAGGTACTATACATAATAAAAAATACTACTTCTTATGTACTAAACATTATATAAAACTTAATTCCTAGCATAAGATACAGAGCTTATCTACATAATATTATATATGACGGAGAAAGCACCTCCGGAGTGTTTTTAAAAAGTGTGACGTCAGCATTGCTGACGTCACAATTGTTGTTTTCATGATGATCACTCATTTTTGGGTCCTCGAAGTAAAACTTCACAAGTACTTTTATAAGCTTCGTATATTCAACGAGCAGCGTAACAATGTCACAAAGAGGTCCGTACTGTACGGCGACTCGAGAGCGACTGAGACGAGCGCCTACAGTGCGGCCGTACTTATAGGACTCGGCGCACGTGCACGAGTTTACAAGTTTGTTGGTAAAGTATTGAAATTACAATCATAACATTAATTTTACATCGTAATCAACTTAAAAATAATCAACTGATGATTTATAAACTATTTTTAGGACAATCAAATGATTAAACTTAATTATTCTCGACGAACTGTTGTAGTTGCGCCGATACGGCCATACTGACAGGCGGTGCGCGCTCTGCACCAGCCTCGTTGGTTCTCGTAGATTGTTATGGATTCTCGTAGATTATTTGGATTCTCGTAGACCATTTATTCTGATGGGTCATCTTGGTTCGAGTCGTGGTTTGGCTGTACTTGCAGCCCTTCTCGTGAGGTCGACGGAATGGGCTCATTTGATTCTGCAGTGGGATCTCGTTGAATAGGTGATTCGTTTCCCGCCGATACGGTCAACTGATCCTAAGGTTGCGGAGCGCGGCGCAGCTGATCATGGGCAATCTTGCGAGGTCGTCCTCTACCGACAACTTTCTTTACCAGATATCGGTCATTATCCAGTATTCTACAAACTTCATATGGTTCGCTGTATTTAAGGTCAAGCGAGGTTTGGTTTCGAGGATTATTTTTCACCAATATGTAGTCTCCTCTTTGAAAATGATGGATTTTGGCCTTGTGTAGGTTGAAGCGTTGTCTGTCTTGTTCGCTACAACGAATCATTTTCTGTTGCACCTGTTGAGTGAGCGCTTTAATATCAACGGTTTCGTTGTCAATATCCACCAGGTTGAGAAGCTCAGGAGGTACACAGTGCTTTCGTTGTGTAATAAGTGTCAGTGGAGCAACACCGGTGACTCAGTGGGTTGTACAGTTCATTGCCAGCTGAAGTTCCTCGAGTACAGTGTGCCACTGCTCTGCTTCGTAATTTTTAATCATTACCAAAGCATTTTTGAGGGTTGCAACGACTCTTTCAACTTAGCCATTCGCTCGGCTGACTCCTGGAGCGATAGCATGGATATTTATTCCGATGGCGTCACAGTAGTCCTTGAACTCGCCAAGGAACTCTCTTCCTCCATCCACTATTATTTGAACCGGCGCACCAAATAGATGCACAGTGCGTTCTAGAGCGGCCAATGTGCTGTGTGGGTTTTTGTTGGTACTGAAGTACAGTAAAACGTACTTTGAGAAAGCGTCAATGGTGACTATGACGTATTGTTGATCATCTGGAGTGCCCAGCTTCCCTGTTATGTCCATATGAATAACTTGGAAGGCGGCCGTTGGTTTTTGTATGGGGTGTAACTGGGCTTGAATGGCCCCGGATCTTCCTTTAGATGTTCGGCATACAACACAGTTATCCACAAATCTTTCGGATAATGGAACTCATTTTGTTGAACCAATAGGTTTCTCTGATCTTCTGCAGTGTCTTTTCCCAGCCAGGGTGTTTTAGTGCAGTGTGAAACGAGTTTATAATGCTCCATTGAAATGATTTGGGAACGACGGTACTGAGCTGCTGACCGAAGACAGGATCATTGACGTTCCTTTTTTAAAACGTTGTCCTCTAACACATAGCCTTCCACTGGGTTATTGTCACTGAGACTGTCCATTATCGGACGCAGTTCTTCATCCCGTCGCTGTTCAATTTTGAGCCAGTTCAAGTCTCTTGTCATAACATTGACTGCAAGCTCAACTGGATTGCGACAGCGATGAATCCTTGGCAGAAGGTCCTTTTTGTGTTTTGACGCTTTTAATGCGTTGCAATCCGTTATCACGGTGAATTTTCGCCCATATAGATACTGGCGAAAGTGTTTTATGGCTCGTACCACTGCCAGTGTCTCCAACTCGTAGGAGTGGTACCGACTCTCGGCTTCCGTGGTTGTCATGCTCATAAAGGCAACAGCATGTTGTCGTTTTACACGTTGACTAATTATTGTTGGCTAATTTTTGTATCCGCGTCGATACGGCCATACTGACAGGCGGTGCGCGCTCTGCACCAGCCTTGTTGACTCGTTAACTCTCGCAGACTGCTGTTAATTAATTATGGCTGGCCTGCAAAGAATGAGATATTCTCTGAGTAGTGAGTCTGTAAACAACTTACGTTGCTTTATCTTGTTTGTTACATTAACACAACTGTTATGTAACCTTAGGAGTCTTTTGATTAGTAAACAGTACACAAAGACATCGTGCACTGCCTTATTGATTTAGAATCTGTGGTGTATACGTGTCTACCCATAGTTCCACAAGGCGTCCCCACGGTATCTCAGGGTTCACTTGTGGATGCATCAAGGATCCGTGGCTAGCTCAAGGGTAACACATGGTTAGCTCAGAGGTATCACTCTCCAGACATTTTTGTAGATTACTACAGTACACTAAGACATCTTAAGTGCACTGCCTTATTAATTTAGAATCTGTGGTGTATACGTGTCCACCCATAGTTCCACAAGGCGTCCCCACGGTATCTCATGGTTCACTTGTGGATGCATCAAGGATCCGTGGTTAGCTCAAGGGTAACACATGGTTAGCTCAGAGGTATCACTCTCCAGACATTTTTGTAGATTACAACAGTACACTAAGACATCTTAAGTGCACTGCCTTATTAATTTAGAATCTGTGGTGTATACGTGTCTACCCATAGTTCCACAAGGCGTCCCCACGGTATCTCAGGGTTCACTTGTGGATGCATCAAGGATCCGTGGTTAGCTCAAGGGTAACACATGGTTTAGCTCAGAGGTATCACTCTCCAGACATTTTATTCTTGTAGATTCTAGTTGAAAATATCGTGAAACATAATGAATTTTATACTCGCCGGTTTTAATCCGTTGATGCGTGTTCGTCGTTGTGAGTTATCCGGACTGACTGGCCAGCTTGAGATGTGGATGACACTGAATCAGGGGCGATTGCAGCGTTGTTTTGCAGTGTATCGAGATCATCTCCCGCAGCGATTGGTGTGGACGTCATGTCTGTGGTAATTCCCGTTGTGATGGGCTGCATGGTATTAAAGTTGTTTGCTGGTACTCCTGAAGTGTTCAATGAGGCAGGGCCTCTATCAGCCTGGTACTGCCCTGCGCTGTTCCAGTCGTGACAGGTTGAACCGAAGTCGATGAGGATGTGGTTGGGACCAGAGCTTGTTCTGATCCCACTTCTGATGACGGAGAAAGCACCTCCGGAGTGTTTTTAAAAAGTGTGACGTCAGCATTGCTGACGTCACAATTGTTGTTTTCATGATGATCACTCATTTTTGGGTCCTCGAAGTAAAACTTCACAAGTACTTTTATAAGCTTCGTATATTCAACGAGCAGCGTAACAATGTCACAAAGAGGTCCGTACTGTACGGCGACTCGAGAGCGACTGAGACGAGCGCCTACAGTGCGGCCGTACTTATAGGACTCGGCGCACGTGCACGAGTTTACAAGTTTGTTGGTAAAGTATTGAAATTACAATCATAACATTAATTTTACATCGTAATCAACTCAAAAATAATCAACTGATGATTTATAAACTATTTTTAGGACAATCAAATGATTAAACTTAATTATTCTCGACGAACTGTTGTAGTTGCGCCGATATATATAATATTATAAAATTCAAATTCCTCGTACCTTATTTACTTTGTGGTACTGGACTTAGAAATATCCGAGTTTTTTTTAACTATAAGTCTGAACTCACCATAGATTAATATTTGAAATTCTTTGTTCAATTGACCACTGCCAACTGGCTAATGTCTCACTGGATGACAAGCATCTACAACCCGGTCAGAATATCTGAGCACCTCGCTGGAGTGCGGCACCTCTCCCGCTTCCCCTGTCACCTCTCCGCGCACTCCCCGGTGCGACAGTACAGTTAGCACCTTCGTTGCCGTCCCGATAATTTTGATATTTTCGCATTGTTAATGTTTTGTTTTTAATATTTATTGTTAAGTTTAGAGTGTTTACTGTTAAGTTTTGACTGGTTTGGTTGTTATTAAAATTGTTGTAGCAGTTAAACTGAGACGGCCAAGAAGTCGTGCGTCTGCCACCTTATCATTGTGACCTAAACCCTATCGAATATATATGGAACTTGGTAAAGCAAAGGGTGGCAGATAAAAACATTGACCAATCGGAAAAAAAAATAGAACAACTTACAAAAGATGCGATTAAGTCAATTACGCCAGCTGACTGGAAAAAAAAGTGAATCGCGTGGATAGACTACAGCGAGAATACTGGGAAAAGGATCATCTAGCAGATGACAACATCACACAACTTTTAATATCACTAGGGGAAGACAGTTCGGAGAGTTCAGGAAGTGAGAGTGAGGAAGATACAATGTCAGGCATAGAGTCAATAATTTATAGTGACTGTGTTTAATAATAAATGATTTTGTAATCAAAATTATTGTTTTTTAATAACAAACACTTCATCAATAATAAATTGATTTGAAAAGGTTAGTAATTTTTTTTACCTCCACATTTCTCGAAAAAACTTTTTTTCACACCGTACCCAGACCGCTGATATGACGTCACGAGGTCAGGTGCACAGATATTGTGACCGGGTTGTACATGCTTATGATCATCTGTCGCTCAAAGAACTATAGCCGATGACAAAATAGCTGAATTCCGTGATATCTCTTACAAAGAACGAAGGCTTGGTCGCACGTCTCTCATCACTCACTCCATAGACACTGGTGATGTCCCTCCAATTCGTCACAGATATTACAGGATGTCACTGGAAAAGCAGAGGCTACTTTTCCGGTGTGACTTAGAAAAATCTGAGTTTTCTTTTAACGTTGAGTGTGAACTCATGAATTGATCTGAAATTCTACTTATGTGCTAAACACAATAAATTAAATTCTTAATAGTAAATTTAAAACCTGTTCATCTACTGAACATTATTAGTACTAAGACCGACCAGCTCACTTTAAAATCTTTTGTTTTTAATTAAATGACTTAACTTTTGCACATACTTCTTGCAGATTGCATATATACATACATTAATTGTTTATGTATACGTGTTAAGTATATTTATCATTGTACATTTGTGATTCTCTACACTCTTAGTACCTTTATGATTGTTTTACTATTCAACATATTTTACAACTTTAATTTTGTTAAACAAATGTGGTATCTGTGGAAAAAATAAAGACTTATTACTAATTATGATGTAGTTTTTTATACTATAATAAGGGGGAAATTGGGAATAAAAGAGGGATATCTAGATTTTTTTACACTAGGGTTTGGATTTCCCCCCTAAGGGGGATTATTGAACTTTTCTTTTTTAGATTCCCGTTTCCCCCCTTAAGGGGGATTTTAGGGGGGAAAAGTGGAATAAGCCAATAACGCCATACCAGTTCGAGTACAGTAGAAGAGTTATGCAATTTTAATTTGCTATTCATGCATGGTGTCATTTGCATTACCAGTTGAACTTCAACTTTTTAATATATATATATATATCAAAAGCCGAACGAATTTGCTTGTATAGTTTGTAGTAGTACTAAAGAACTTAGTTTGTATCATCATAACTACCAGTTGAACAACTTAGTAGTACTTCTAAGCCAGATAGAAACTAGGTACAGCTATCCTATTTGTATTCCTAGTATTAAAAAGGTGGTGATCACTATTTAACTTATATTTATGTTAATTTTTACGAGCATGCGTTATATTTGCAAATACATATAAGGAAAGCAAAGTTAATATATTGATTTCTTTAAACAAATCTCTCAAAGATTCACGTGGACCTATTTCGTATATAGCTCGAATAGCACGTTCTTATAGAATAAAAATGGTGCCTATATGAGCCGCTGAACCCTGTAGCAATATCATATATAACATTATGCTATATAAATATGCAAAATATACTAACCACGCTGTAAAAACTTCTGTTAGTTCTGTAGTAATTTTGCGTCAATTTTAATGCCTAAGAAAACTGTTGCCTTGTTCATTACGAGTCCAACTCGATTAAGCGTAACGTTGGACTTCAAATATGGAACAGTAGGCAAAGAAAACATCAAACATTTTGTCTTTTTTTGAATTCGGAAGTAAATTATTAGTTGAGAACCATTTAGAGATACTAGATAGAACGTTGTTTACATAAATTCGTGTGCTATCTATCCTATCTACTTTGAAAATCAGAGATTTTTTATCCGCAAATAGAACAATATCAGAAAGATCCTTGGCCATAAGTGGCAAGCCGTTAATGTATACTTTGAACAAAAAAGGCCCTTAATGAAACCTTGTGGAAAACCCATTCTAGATGTCGAATATGTAACTCCATTTATGCCAACCTTTTGCTTGTACCGTACAGCCATCGATCAAGCCCCTTTTGTTGCGATACGTTCTCCTCAAGCTCCCAAATAGAACGTATTTCTCAAATCCTAATGGATTTTAGAATATTTGCACATCCTCCAGCAGCGCGTCAAGTGGACTGATAAGACTGATCCACCCAAGATTGTAGACTCCATTTTAATAAATGATGTTAATTTGAAGCCGCAATGTTGGCGCTTCTTAATTTGGTAACGGGCACCGATGGAGTGCCGCAATTTGCCGAGGTCTTTGTGGACGGATCGATCTTAAAACGAGCGGTAGCAACCTTGTCACGACTACAAGTAGATTAGCGTACGGTTATGCCCGTTTAGAGCGGGTAGATGTTTGGTCCCGAAAGCTTTTTATGTACTGGCACGCAAGTGCCATAATTCTTGATAGGGCAACACTTTTTACCCTTGACTTGACATTGACTTGTCACTTCTCTCGTTTTTGCTTTGATAAGAAAATATACATGTAATTTAAATATTTTGGATGTTTTTTTTTCATAAAAAAAATCCATATATTTTAATATGAGAAATATTGCTTTACTACCTTATTTTCTACTTTGCCTTATTTTCTACATAGCAAAAATAGCCTTCTACGCAGCTGCTACACTTTTGACCGTTACTACACAGCTAGTCGGGTTCAGAATCATATAATCTTACAATTTTATACAGTTTTGGGCCATATTGTTATGATACATGGTTTTGGTCGTGGGCTCTCGTACTATAATTGAGCCATCGAAATATGTATTTCATTACTAATTTTATTTTCTCTTAATCTACATAACTACATAGTTAACTGCAGGATGAAAAATCAAACGACATAACTAGTTGAGCCTTGCCGTAGAGCCAAGAATTCGTAACAGGTTGACACTATTGCTTATTACCGTCCTAAGGAAACTTACCAATTGAAGCCGAATAAGCGATAGCACAAAAATAAGCCGCAGATACATCAGTCGCACTTTTTATCCCATTTGCACCATTTTCATACATTTGTAGACTTCCTTGCTGAAAATTAATAAATGTATTTAAATTCGTGCATACAACAACATACTTTTCATAATATTTTCTTTTTTAATTTGTTTGAGCATCAAAATTTTAAGAAGTTTTTTATGAAGCAATAGATAACCAAGCAATGAGTAACGGTAGTGGTAGTAGTAGAAGAACGTGCGTATTCTAATTGTAAACATTGGATATGTTTAAAAAAAATACGTAAAGTGTTGTAACATTTTTAGCAACCACAACAACGAAATATTATTATGTTTTATTTACAGCCAGTGACGTCCTCGTAATTTCTGATAGGGTGCTTAGTTGTGGCGGGAACTATTATGTTTCTGATTGTTTGTGAGGCTTAGTGGAAGGTGTAAGGAACAACGCAGTCTCTTGGCGGCAGAAATTGCTATACTATATAACCCAATATCTTATATTCTCGAGCGCAGGAACGTACAGTAAGCGGCCCAAAATCCATAGGCGTGCTAAGGGTCACATTGCTATGAACTCGCGTACAATATGGCTAGAGCGAGCGCGTGTACGTGTATGACGATATCTCGTGACATGACGAGTGGCTGTTTGGGCTAAGCAATGAATTCACGTTCAAAGAGGTCCGAGTTCAAAACTTTCTCGATTATTATTAGAATAGGCAAGGATTAATACCAAGGTACGAATAATAATAATAATAATAATAGTATATAATAGTACCGCAGGGGCGGCTTTGTGGCGAGCCGTCGGTGAGTGGCGACACCGTGGACCCTGATTCTCCCTGGGGCTAAATGAGACCCCTGACCCCCGGCTTGCCTTTATTGGCTGTCTGGGGGTGGAGACGCAAGAGCAAGTAACAAAAAGCTCCAAGGGTGGAAGTGTTAAAGGGCATAACGCCGGTAGTAGCGCTCTAGTGAAACCGCAGCACACCTCTCGACACCCTTTAGCCATTCACACCAACGTTGCCCCTTTTGTCACCATTGATGGTGGCTTTTATGGGGGGGGCCCCCCATAGTGATTGGCAAGTCACCACCTGCCTAAATATTTTAAGATGAGACTGAAATTGGCAGGTGCCGTAGTCTCGACCATAGCCCACTATCTCTCGTATCACTAATAAGTACATTTCAATAGCCATGCCATTTTACCCATTTTTGTAATAGATAACCTGTAACCTTCCATCCAAAATGTTTCTGTTTTTATACTACATTGTATTTTTATATCAAACAGGCCTCTAAGTGTTGGCTACAGCCCCACTTATGCCTTTGTAAAGGACCGGGTGAAACCCGTGAAATTGGTTGAATAAAAATAATAATAGGATATTAGAGTTATATAAAATCAATATAACTCTGAGATCATTCTTAAGCACATGCGTGAGACATTGGACCACAGTTCTTCGTCAACCAGGAGATCGTGAGAGCGTTTCTGGGTCACAGGACTTCATAAGGATCGAACGAGGTATATTCCAGGGTGACAGTCTCAGTCCTTTGTGGTTTTGTCTAGCGTTGAGTCCTCTCAGCACTTTGTTGATGGATTCAAAACTAGGCTACCGACTTCGAAGAGAGGGTGAGATAATTTCTCATCTATTGTATATGGATGATCTCAAGCTGTTTGCAACGAATCGCCAAGACTTGATGGATCTTTTGAAAATTACTGAATCTTTCAGTGATTCTATCAGGATGGAGTTTGGTGTAGATAAGTGTGCGGTCATGCATGTACAACGGGGAAAGGTTGTGAATTCTTCAAATTTACAACTTTCCGAAACAATTACTCTCACATGTCTTTCTGAAGTTGAAACCTATAAGTATCTTGGTATGTCACAGTCATTGGGTATCATGGATAGGGACATTAAGCAGACAGTGAAGGAGCGTTTCTTCTACCGCTTAACAAAAGTTCTTAACAGTCTTTTGTCGGGCGGCAACAAGACACGCGCCTTCAATGGTTGGGTGATGCCCCTACTCATATACTCCTTTGGCATACTAAGATGGACTCAGACTGAACTTGACGCCCTGGATAGGCGGGTCCGTCAATTGCTTACAACACATCGCATGCTACATCCACGCTCGTCTGTTATGAGGCTATACATCCCACGGAAGTGGGGGGGTCGTGGCTTCCTAAATGCCAAGAACCTCCACAACTGTGAGGTGTCCAGTCTCCGGGAGTATTTCCGTAACACCGAGTGTGGGATACATCGCGATGTCATAGCAGTTGATAGGAGCCTCACACCTCTCTCCTTGGCAAACGAGAACTGGCGTAAACCAGTGGTGCTAAGCATCGAAGACCGTAGAGACGTATGGAAGGGCAAAGAGCTACACGGACGGTTCTACAAGGCCCTAACAAGGCCTGACGTGGACCCGCTCGCCTCAGTGAACTGGCTGCGTTTCGGTGATCTCTTTGGTGAAACTGAGGGTTTTATTTGTGCTATTGCTGACGAAGTTATCAAGACGAATAACTACCGGAAATATATTCTGAAAGACGGTACGGTCGACATTTGTCGAGCATGCCGCCGTCCCGGAGAGTCACTCAGACATATTATTTCCGGTTGTTCTCATCTTGCTAATGGAGAGTACTTGCACAGACATAACCAAGTAGCCAGGATTATTCACCAGCAACTTGCCCTTCAATATGACCTTATTGAGTCTGAGGTGCCGTACTATAAGTATTGGGATCTCTCTCTATTGGGATCGATCTATAATCACGGACAGGACTATTGTTGCCAATAAGCCTGACATCGTGGTGATCGATCGATCTCAGCGCCGGGTAATGCTTGTTGACGTCACCATTCCTCATGATGAGAACCTCGTGAAGGCTGAGAAGGACAAGCTTAGCAAGTACCTTGACTTAGCTCATGAGGTGACCGCCATGTGGGATGTTGATTCGACAGTAATTGTTCCGATAGTAGTTTCAGCAAACGGCCTTATAGCAAAAAGCCTCGACCGACATCTTAAGAGGCTTTCGCTAGACGGTTGGATCAAGGGACAGATACAGAAGGCAGTACTTCTTGACACGGCACGTATTGTCAGGAGGTTCCTCAGTCTGCAGCCCTAACCACTGGTAGTTTGGGTCATGCCCCGCTGCCGATGGCAATCTAGGATTAGGTTTTTTACAATGTTATTATTTTTTATTGTATATAGAAATATTGTAAAAAATGTAATTTTAAGAAAAGTAAATAAATAATGTGAATAATAATAATAATAAAAGTGTTAAAGGGCATAACGCCGGTAGTAGCGCTCTAGTAAAACCGCAGCACACCTATCGACACTCTTTAGCCATCCACACCAACGTTGCCCCTTTTGTCACCACTCATGGTGGCCTTTATGGGGGGCCCGTTTAGTGGATGGCAAGTCACCACCTGCCTAAATATTTTAACATGAGACTAAAATTGGCAGGTGCCGTAGTCTCTTCCATAGTCCACTATCTTCCTTATCACTAATAAGTTCATATCAATAGCCATGCCATTTTACCCCTATTTTGTAATAGATATACCATGTTACCCTTCATCCAAAATTTCTGTTTTTTTATACTACATTGTATTTTTATACCAAACGGGCCTCTAAGTGTTGGCTACAGCCCCACTTATGCCTATGTAAAGGACCGGGTGAAACCCGTGAAATTGTTTAAATAAAAATAACAATAATAAATATTCCACAACTATCACACAATAGTGCCTGGTTACGTCACCATTGTATATTTAAAAATAAAAAAAAGGATTTCGTTTGACATACTTGTAATAGTTAGACAGTTAGTTAATGGTAATGTAAATGTAATGTAGATATTTAAATCTTGGGGGCAATTCGACTATTTCACAACTTTCAACAATTTACCCCGCTGCAACTGCAGTTCGACTCCGGTTGCCGTTCGATAATTAACCAAAAAGCCATTTTTCTATTTGTGTAGACAAATTGGAACGTTATGTAACGTAAACGCTACTATATGATAGTTAAATATTCAACACAAATATGACTTAGCGTCGTTTTCATGATCTATGGAGTTACCATAATATAAAATGTTATTGGATCGTGGCGTCAAAAGAAATATAACTGCAGCTGCACGGTTTTTCAATTGCAGAATAAAAATGTGTGTAAATCAGCTACGGTTTGATAGCGGTTGAAACAAAATTTTGATAGTGAAATCGCCCCCTGTCATCATTTAGATCTTATGTCAATAGCATAGACTAATATTATATAGTCAATAGTTTCCGCAGTGTACGCAATATACGGACATTTTTGGTAATTTTCCACACCTTTTGTGGAACTCTAAAACTAGAGGGCACTCTGATCTGTGTCATGGCGATGTCCAAGAAAATCCTACGTGCTATCGTCAGATCACTACGTTCAAAATTCGATGGTAACTAGATAGCTAAAATTTAAATAATTCAACCTGAAATTCCAACTTCAAACCGACGGGTGATGGAACGGCCTAGTAGCGGCCTAGTAGTAAATCAACGGCTCTCGGAAACAATAAGAGATGGGGTGGTTGGTGACGGAACTAAAAATAACCAGAATCCTTGGCAACTGCCAAATTCATGAGGGACCGAAGGGGTAATTTATTGAAAGTGTCCAAAATTCAAGATAGCGGATTTAAAATAACGGCAAAATTGAAAGTTGATTAGATCCGGCTGAAAAACGGTATTAGGGGTTTTTTGCGGTGTCCAATTCCAAATATGAAAACTATTTTATAATGTCGTCAGTTTTTAATATGGCCGCCAAAAAAATGAGTTTTTGAACTTCAATGGATCATTTCTCCCAGTTTGCGCAATGGGGATTTCATTTTGCTAAGTGCGTTAGTGCAGTTTATCTCTCATTATTTAATAGTACATCATTAATCGGGCGTGCGAGCACTGTAAAGATGGAGTCACCATCAGTGGCACTAGAATGGCAAATCTTAGCTATGCAGACGACACCACACTAGTAGCAGCAAACGAAACAAACAGTACCCCAAACACACACGGAGGCCGTGGAAAAGAGCACAGCATCCGACGGGGGAGCGGTGGTGAGTAGTGAATGGGCTGCGTATCCCTAGCAGTAGGGATAATATACAGCATCGCTCTCGGCGCGATGCGGGCGTCCCTCCCGATCAAGCGGGTCCCACTCCCGCCGAGATTCGCGTCGGCGTCCACCGGTGGCGTCCTCAACATTACGCTGGTTATTGGTGGGATAGGTATCCCGGTACGGCGGGGAGGCCTGACGTTCAAATCGTTACGGAGCGTACGTCAGTGTCCGGCTCCGTGTCCGCGAGCACCCACCCGTACAATAACCCAAGTGGGTCCCAGGCACAACCCTCCGGGGGCCTATTCCTTTCGACCCCACATTACGCGGTGTGCGGATCGCGTCCTGAACGCGTCTCTCATCATTAACCTCATCTAGAGGTAAGGGAGTTCGCGCAACAGCTGCATAAGAGTGGGGGCCCCCGCTGGGGCCCCACCATGTTCAAATCCGTCAGTGTCCCCGGGTGGGGCACGGCCAGAGGCGTTTCGGTGCCATTCTCCGGATTGTCCGGAGGCCGATTGCCCATGGCTGAGCCTAGCTCGACCCTGGACAGGGGGGTGTCTGACCCCCTCTGCGGTTCATGCAAAATTGGGCATGGTGCGGACGATGTCCGATAGTATGTTGTCAGCTGTAGGCGGAGATCTTATTGTTTGTCTTTGCTGTGCTCAAGTATATTACGTTTTTTCACCCGCGTGGTGATTAATGATGATAATGATGAAAAGAATCCTATGTGTTAATCCAGCGCCTCTTCTACCTCCCACCCAAATTTCATCAAATATGCCCTCGCCGTTTGAGCATGAAAGATCCACATATCCATACATCCATACTCACAAACTTTCACGTTTATAATATTCTATAAGTAGGAAGTAGGATCGGATATTCGTTATTTGCCTGGTGGATGTTTTTCAGTAGTCGCAAAATATTATAAATTATTTTAGAAAAGCATTGTGTTCATATTACCGACAGATTTATTAGCATCTCAAGTAAACCACTTAAAAATTTGCAGACGGTGAATTTTCATTAGCTTGCAAAATTTAACGTACTTACGAAACTTAAAACAAGAAACTATTTTTTAATGCTATATCATGCAACTGTAGGTAATCGTTTATTACTGTTAATTCATTTCATTTTCTGTAGTATTTCTTAGAGATGTTGATGTTTTTTTGGGACGATTCATCAGCATAAAAATGCTTAATATAAAATTTGATATTCATAATAACATAACTAAAAAACCAGTAGTACTTAGTGTACAAACTGGGAGGATCTGCAGTTTTGTGTAACATGGTACATAAATATACAATTTCTATCAATTTACTTTTTATTTTTTTCGTCAAAATGAACGGAGTAAGTATATTATGCTGGTTTTTACAGGCATCTAGTCCTACTCTTGTCTTTCTAGCTTAAGTGCAGAGATGCACTTATTTTACTGCATTGGATCAGCAAGAAAATGAAAATAAAACAAAATAAGCAAAATACATTGCTGTTACATTTCAATATTCAGTTCTGAAAAAAATACTTTAAATCAAAAATAGACTGACTTTATTTTACATAGTATTGATTTGTTTTCCATTTCGGTTTTTTACGTATTAATTACGTTAGCTGCAGCCGAAGGACTTAAAAAACCAAACTATTAGCAAATTATTGATTTTAAAATATAAATAATTACAATTTAATTCATTCATTATTACTAAGCTATGCTACGTACTCTGGTCGATGTGTGAACAATAAGTAGGGCAAACGCCGCTCCGCTCGTCCGGTGTCGGCTTTAACACGTGTGCTGAGTCGGCGCCTCATGTTGCACTTCATGCCGCTTGCTTGCAAGTAGGTCGATGTTACGCTGCAGTTTATATTATATTGCAATATGCAATCTCTCCACCCGCAGATCAGCAACTATTTTCCAACGTTTAGTGAAAATTTATCTGGAAAAGCCGCAAGTTTTTCAGGATCTTCATATACATGCTTCGGAGATGTTTGGTCATCTTGACGTTGAGGTTTGTTGCGCTTCCACAGGTTGAGACGTCGTAGAAACATGGTGAGTTCAAATGCAAATGCACCGAATAGTACCACTTAAAAAGGTAAGGTGGTATGGTAGAGTGCGTCATCTGCCATCGTGTCTAGTTCTTAGTTCGGTCCATCATGGCTTGGTTATGGCTTTATGTAGTTTTCTTAAATCGATAGATTGCAGTGATATCTTATGTGAGCGTACAGATTTCTCCTTTAAATTGTATGAGATATCCGTGATCAGTAGAGGATGGCTGGCTATTTGGTCGTTTTTTTAGCTTTTGTAAATACTGGCGTCATCAAGCTGCAGTTAATAGGAACGGTGATCAAATTGCTCCCTTGAAGTTGCTTGTACTCTTCTCTTCCGCATCGCAGGAGGATTCTTCTAGTGCGAGGAAATGTAACAACGTAGTCCTTGTCGTCCAGTTGCTCCATGGCTTCCTTGTCCAGGATCGGAGGAATCATGCATGGAGATGTTCCCGAACTCCCGTACCAAGTAATGATGTATCAGAAAGAATTTGAAGGTGGAAGCCGGACCCTCGCTATTTAGACATATGTAGGTGAAAGTACCTGGCTCACCGGGAAAGGATGGAAAATGTAAAGAAGGGTAAAAATTCACCCACGGTTGAAAGCAGTCATGATGTCAAGCACAAAATGAAAACAAATGTCAGATACTAACAAAACGTTAATTCGCTCGCTGCCACCGTTAGTGGCGGATTCAATAAAAGTAAATAGAAGGAAGTTTGTCTTGCGGCTTAAGATCTGCGGTTCCGGAGTGTGTTGGGTCGACCCAGGAAATTCATTTCCAAATTCCGATTTCAATAAATTTTGGTATGTTTGTCAGTTGCGTATCAAACGTTACGGAAAACTAATTTTAAAAATTACTCATTTGAGAAACCGGGTTTTCTTGATGTACTTTGAGTAGTACTTTCGAAGTGAAATAATAGAAAGTTATCTAATTACCGACAAACAATTTTAAATTTAATTCCCAAATGTCATACAATAACTCGAGTAACTCATTATTTGGGTAATCTACACTATGATATTTATGTTAGACATTGTTGCTTATTGTAGTTATAAAACATATTTGATTTAATCAACGTTTATTTGAGATCAATATTTGTATTTGGATATTTTTTTTAATTTAGGCGTTACTTTGCGGAAATCCATTATCAAAAAACGACATTAAAAAATACTTAGTGACACTTCCGCTGAAAACAACAATGATTTTGGCTTATTTGAGGGTGTGTTACACATATACGTAACCCTAAATCCGCATACATTGCAACACCTTCATAACAACCTACAAGGTACAAGAATCGCGGCTACAGCGGAACGTGATCGCCGATCGAGGTCACGCCGACACGAGGTGCCGACGCAGCACATGCATTGGACCCGACACCGGACGGAGCCACACCTGAATACGACACTTTTGTATCATTCTTTAAACGATTGTCACGTCCTAGTTAATAACTAATTTTGTAACTTTTAATTAAAATAAATTTAGTTTTTAAATTACTTTTGTATTTTTTTGGATCCTCCGGTTGTAGCCTTCGTAATTGGTGTGCACCACCCTTCCTCAAGCACAAACTGCCAATAGGAAGAATACAAAATAAATAACACACAAAAAAACCCAAACTCGTCGAGCGCTAGACCGACAGACCCGAGCGCTAGACCGACAGACCCTTCTGTCGGTCTAGCGCTCGACGGTAGTTTGTGCTTGAAGAAGGGTGGTGCACAGCCCCAAATAAGCCAAAATCATTGTTTTTTTCAGCGGAAGTGTCACTAAGTATTTTTGAATATCTTAAAGTACAAGTGAAAAAATACCCATAAATCCAAAAGTCTTCGCCAAAAGTATGTATGAATATTAATTACTTATTTTGTTCCGAATAAAGATGCGTGCGTCCGCGCTGAGAGTCCATCTTGAAAAAGAACTATTTGTCTATGGCTCACAGATTACTTAATTCTAAAAGTTGTTTTCATAAATCACGCATTGCGGCAGTATACTTTAAATAACAACAAATAATTTGAGCGTAGAGATTTCATAATTTCAATGTACTATGAATGGTACGTCAGGGGTTAGTAGGTTAAAGTTGCCTAGTTGGCGACACTCGTTGTAAAATGGCTAAAATAATTTATATATTTTATTTACCGAACCGGACGAACAGGTTACACCTATATATAAATCACTTCCATGAGGAAGTGGCCCGGACGGTCACAAACTGGTCGAGATATTCGACTATACCTACCGCGTAAGTTAAACCGTCAAATAACATTAAAAATGTGTAATACTTACGAAAGTTTCAATCAAGCTATAAATAGGTGTAAGTATAATAATATAAATAATAATAATATAATATAATAAACGGGCAACATAAATAAGCCTATAGCGCTACTAATATAATATTATATGTAAGTCAGTCAGGTAAATATAATAATTATATCCGTGATTGTGCAAATTCGAGAGGAAATTTAATTGAACTAAAAAAATGTGATGTCTATTTCTATAAAGTGATATTAAACCAATCTGACATAAGTAAATATATTCTAAGCAGGCGTGATCCATCGAACATCACATCATCATTTCACATCAGGCGAGATAATGGTCAATAAATGGTAATTTACAATTACAAACTGTCCTTTGATTCATTACGTATATCATACGTTAGGTATAGACATTATTCTAATTTATAAACTTAAGGTCTCTCCAAACTTCTGACGCATAATGACCAATATAATCTGTTTTGTCGTATAACGACGCATTTGTTAAATGATACATCAGCATATTAAACAATTCGCAAATTGACACATCAGTATTTAGACGGATTTGAAAAATGACCTTTTTAAACGCAATCAATAGGTACTCTTTAATCATAAGAGCTGGTCACTTGAAGGTTTATCTTTGACAATAGATTACTACTTCAACAATCATTTCAATGACGGACAACAGTTTATGGTCAAATAATTATAATTGGGAAACCCTATTGGAAATTAATAACAATGCAATTTTCAACAAAATAAAAAGGATTTTTATCTGTAATGGTTATCGTTATAATAAAAACACTAAAACAAATTTGAATAGTACCCACTATATGGAGATGCATAAAAAGGACAATTTTCATATGTTCAGCATCTATAACATTAGATAGTAAACAAAATATGGTGCGATTGAATGTTCATTCGTGTGAGCCGGATCAAAAAAGAAACAAAGTATTTCAACTGCGTGGAAGAAGAAAGTTTGTGAAGATTTGAGTTCAACAGTACAAACTACGAGGTTTGAGTTCCTTAAAGAGTCTGAATAGTCATCTGAATATGTATTGTCCACCACATCCCTTCTACCAAAACTTCTAGATACAGACAGCTTAAAGTATACAAAATTTGAACATATCTCGGTTCCCGAGGTCCTGAGTAAAATCTTTTTGATATCTGAAAATGGTGATTTTGGTGGCTTTGAGGGTGGAATAGACATGTTCTTGACCCGTTGCATTTATTTTAATTTCAATTTAAGAAGTAAATGTTTTAGTCGTGTTTAAACTGTAAGTAAGTATAAAATTTACTAAAACAATTCTTCTTATTTTTCCTATATGGCATGGCATTATGCAAACTTTGCGTAGGTATATGTCAAAATTGTATAGCACTTTATAACTAAAATTATTTTTGTCTATTTGCATACACACACATGTTCTAGAACGTTACACAAAAAATGTTTGAAGTGTATTCGCCGAACTAGGCTCATCGCCTGTGTTTCAGCATACAGCGCTCTCCCTATAATTTTTCTCATGAAGCTAGCCACATATTAATTAGTAATATTATTAAATATTTTAAACTTAAATCTTAAGCATATTATTAACAATGTTAGTACATATCTATACGAATGTACTGTTAACTAAACATAAATAGATTAGAACATTAAATACCAAAAATGTTGAAACACAGTTAAAAATGTTAAAAATGTTCCTCTCTGTGTGTACAGTGTAATTGCATGTGTGAGTGTGAGAGTAATGACCTAGTATTTTAAGTACATAATTTAAATATGAAAACAAAAAGAAACAAGGACTGAACCGAGCATACCTGCTATTTAAGTGAGAATAAAATTAACATTAATATACAACATTGGAACACTTAATGTCAGATCACTAGGATCAGATATAAGATATATAGGATTGATGTATTCACTACAGAAAATCGAAATTGATATACTCGGCCTCGTAGAAGTAAGAAGAATGGGCTGCATTATTGTAGAGTATGATGATTAAATTTTTTGCAACAAAGGAGAAACGCCAGGCTTACACGGAGTAGGTTTCTTAATTAAAAAAGAGCACAAAAACAAGATACTAAGCTTCTCAGGATTATCAGAGCGAGTCGCTATACTGCAAATGAAATATAACAACAAAATACTATCTATAATACAAATGTACGCCCCGACAGAGAGAGCAACAGAACAAGATATCAACTCTTTTTATGAAACCTTGGAAGTGGCACAAAACAAAGCAGGGAAAAATCTTCTTATTATGGGAGACTTCAATGCACAAGTAGGTCAGAGGAAGACGAAAGAAAACGTAGCTTTGGGAAAATTTGGATTTGGGAAAAGAAGTGAGAGAGGGGAAAAGCTAGTTCAATACGCCTTAGAAAATAAACTGTCTATAATGAATGCCTACTTTAAAATGAGGAGCAACCGTAAATGGACATGGCTCTCTCCCGACGAAAAAACCAAAAATGAAGTAGACCTTATCTTTTCATCATCATCATCATCATCATCTCAGCCGTAGGACGTCCACTGCTGAACATAGGCCTCCCCCATGATTTTCCAAAAGGACCGGTTGGAAGCGGCCTGCATCCAACGTCGTCCTGCGACCTTTCTCAGGTCGTCTGTCCACCGTGTCGGTGGACGACCTACGCTGCGCTTGCCGGTACGTGGTCTCCACTCCAGAACCTTTCGGCCCCATCGGCCATCTGTTCTGCGTGCTATGTGCCCTGCCCACTGCCACTTCAACTGGCTAATCTTCTGAGCTATGTCGGTGACTTTAGTTCTTCTACGGATCTCCTCATTTCTAATTCGATCACGTAGAGAAACCCCGAGCATAGCCCTCTCCATAGCTCGTTGTGCGACTTTGAGCTTATCTATGAGGCCCATAGTAAGAGACCACGTTTCAGTGCCATAAGTCATCACTGGTAACACACATTGGTCGAAGACTTTTGTCTTGAGGCACTGAGGTATTTTTGACGAGAAGACTTCGCGAAGTTTCCGGAACGCTGCCCAGCCGAGTTGGATTCGACGATTGACCTCTTTCTCGAAGTTGGACCTGCCCAGGTAGATATACTCGTCAACAACTTCGAGAACTGAGTTCCCAACTGATATTGGGGTAGGTACAACATGGGCATTAGACATAATTTTCGTCTTGTCCATGTTCATCTTAAGACCTACTCGTTGGGAAACTCGATGGAGGCCTTCGAGCATTGTACTGAGGTCTTCCATGGATTCTGCCATGACTACAATATCGTCGGCAAATCGAAGGTGAGTGATGTATTCGCCGTTAATATTGATGCCAAGTCCTTGCCATTCCAGAAGCTTGAAGGCGTCTTCCAATGTAGCGGTGAACAGTTTCGGAGATATAACGTCTCCCTGTCTCACGCCTCTTTGCAATGGAATTGCCTTCGAACTCTGCTCCTGTACTCGGACTGACATGTAGGCGTTTTTGTACAAACACTTCAGCACTTCAATATACCGATAGTCAATACGGCACCGCTGGAGAGACTCAAGCACTGCCCACGTCTCGATCGAATCAAAGGCTTTCTCATAGTCCACAAACGCTAGACAAAGAGGCAAGTTATA
This sequence comes from Selenia dentaria, assembly GCA_917880725.1. NCBI lineage: Eukaryota > Metazoa > Arthropoda > Insecta > Lepidoptera > Geometridae > Selenia > Selenia dentaria. Next base: position 11,169,818 of record OU862877.1, on the reverse strand, counting down.
CTCTTCGGTCTTCTGTATAACTTGCCGTAGCGTGTGGATGTGGTCTATGGTACTATAGCCTTTTCGGAAACCGGCTTGTTCCGGAGGCTGGAATTCATCAAACCTGCGACTGAGACGGTTCGTAATGACCTTCGAAAACAGCTTATAAACATGGCTCAAAAGCGAGATGGGTCTGTAATTTTTAAGTAAAGTGTTGTCACCTTTCTTGAAGAACAGCACCACCACGCTTTTGTTCCATGCTTCTGGCGTTGAACCTTCGAGTAAGACGGTATTAAAGAGCTTCTGAAGGACTTTAAGTACCGGTGTTCCACCCGCTTTCAGAAGCTCAGATGTGATACCGTCGTCACCAGGCGCCTTGTTGTTCTTAAGCTGTTTCAAGGCCATTCTAATCTCGTACAGGCTGATGTCCGGGATATCTTCGGTATAATGTCGGGTCAGCTTGGCTCTTGGGTCTTTGGCCGAGCTGCTAACAGGTTTAGCGACCGAGGTGTATAACTGTCCGTAGAAACTCTCGACCTCTCCTAACACTTCCACTTTGGTCGACGCTACACTGCCGTCTCCTCTCTTCAGCTTCGTCAACTGGCTTTGCCCAATAGACATGTCTCTTGCAAACACTTTGGAGCCTTTTTTCCGCTCTATCGTCTCTTTAATACGGTTTGTATTAAAGATCCGAATGTCGTGTCGCAAGGACTTCCATATTCGTCTATTGAGCAGCCTATATGCTTCAGCATCATCCGAAGACTGCAGTTTCAATGAGCATCGTTCAGCCATGAGGTTGAGGGTATCGTTGGAGAGTTTCTGTGGCCTATCTGTACGGTGGGGCTTAAAGTACTTGGAACCCACTGTATGGACAGTTTCTACTAACCTGTTATTGATCTCGTCCACTGAAGCGATGTTCTCACGGCAATCGAAGCGATTGGATAGCTCAAGTTGAAAGCTCTCGGGGTCTTGAATATGGGCACGAGTAGGTCGGAGCGTAGACTTCATCAGACGAGACCTCTCCAGTTTGACATTAATATTCACCGTGCCTCTTACCATTCGGTGATCACTACCGGTTTTAACCCTGTTGATCACGGAGACATCAGTGAATATTTGCCTTTTAGTGGTCATAATGAAGTCAATCTCATTTCTTGTGGAACCATCGGGACTCAGCCAGGTCCATTTCCTGTGAGGTGGCTTCTGAAAGAAAGAGTTCATCATAAAGAGTCCCTCTTTCTCCAGGAAGTCGGCCAACCTCTGTCCCCTACGGTTCCGTTGTCCATAGCCAAATTGCCCCACTTTCGACTCATCCTCGCTTCTCTTACCCAACTTCGCGTTGAAGTCCCCCATAACAACTAGAAAGTGCGTTTCAGAGGTATGTATGGCCCGACTAATGTCCCCTTTACATATCTTCCACCTCATCATCCGGGTGCGACTTCGTCGGTGCGTATACCTGAATGACCTTCAGCGAATATCGTTTGGATACTCTGAGTATTAGGTATACGACCCTATTGGAAACGCTATCGATCTTAACTATGTTGTTAGTAAGGGACTTGTGGACGAGAAAACCGACACCACCTTGGTACTGTTGGTCGCCCTCCCGGTGGTAGAGTAGGTTACCTGATTTTAGGGTTATCGTGTCCTCACCCGCTCTACGGACTTCAGATAACCCCACAATGTCCCAGCGTAGCTTACTCATTTCTTCTTCCAGCTCATATATCTTCTCGTCTGTCCTCATCGTGCGTATGTTGTGTGTTACCAGGGCCAGTCGTCGTCGTTGGGGGTGGTAGCCGTGCGTCTGCCGGGGATTCTTAGCACCCCCTGCCCCACCGTTACCGTGGCCGCTACCGTAGCCAGGAATAGCGGGGCTGCCGGGGACTGGGGGCCTGGTTCTTTTTGTCCAATCCATTGAGGGGTTTTTGCCAATACTCGCCACGCTTGGCAGGCGGGTTGGCGAGCGCAGTTTGTGTGTGTTTGACTGGGAAGGTGCTGCTGCCCACCTTCTGATTTGTTATCCCTTAAACGGCTTCTACGGCACCCACGGGTAGAGTTGGGGGGGTGCTATTCTAAGCCTGCACCGCCACGGCTTCGATCTTTTCATATGAACCCAAAAAGATAAGAAATATAGAAGTTCTCCATGGCTTAGGATTTAGATCAGACCACCGCCTTGTCAGAGCTACGTACCTGCTAGGAAAACATAAGAAAAGCAGAGCGTCCTTTAAATCGCAACCAAAGTCACTAAAAACCACAGAAGATATCAGCTGTTTTTTCAACGATCTAGAACAAAACATCATCATCATCATCATCATCAGCCTGTAGCAGTCCACTGCTGGACATAGGCCTCTCCAATTGCACGCCACTTAGGTCTATCTTGGGCTTCTCGCATCCAGTTTTTGCCAGCCGTCTTGCGCAGATCGTCACTCCACCGTGCCTCAGGACGTCCTACACTACGTTTGCCGAGACGCGGTCTCCACTCTAGAACTCTAGAACAAAACATACGAGCATTAAATACGAAATACGAAGACGACGATGTTCAAACACTCTACGATGCTTTAGAGAATGTCATTAACGAGAGCATTGCATTTGCTGAAAAGACGAACAGAACTCATAAAAATAAATTACAAAAGTAAGGCCATGAAAAAAGAACTAAGTACATTATATAAAACAACAAGCAAAGCCATCAGAAAAGACTACCAATAATATAGAAATAAAATAATAGAAAGCAACCTACAGACATATAGAAGTACCAAAAGAGCTTACAAACAGCTAACAACACACAAATATTGGATGATCCAGAACATAAAAACAAAAAACTAAAGATACCAAAACCAGAAAGGATACCATTAATTGTGCTACAGAATTTCACAAACTACTCTATGAAAAGAAAAACAACACCGCTGCGAACTCTACTTATCCATATTCTACTACACCTCATGAAAACTGCAAAATCGTCTCGAACGACGGTAATGTACTTCTAAGCGAAGCGAAGCCAAAGGCCGAGCATGCTCCTGAGCAAAGCGAGGCCGAAGGCCGAGCGTGCTTCTAAGCGAAGCGCGGTCGAGTTTTGAGCCCACAAGGAAATAGAAGCCTTTCATGGCGAGGTCGAACGCCAAGCTTTCGCTAACTTTATTTCAAAATGTCAATGATCTTCAATGCCCACGTTAACAATCATCATGAACACTACTATTAGTACGAGTACTACTGATATGACATGCTACAAATAACCGTTTAATTTCCTTCGTAGACTTGGGTTTGTTATTATGAACTTGAGTCCAGACAACCTCCACGTAGTAACATAAAAAGGGTGCAACGTCTTCCAAGAAGCTTAAGTGTCACAGTTAGCTGGAAAACTAATAACGACATCTTAAGCTACTACTTACTTTTAAGCAATAAATATATATATAATAGGCTTAAAGGCCTTTCAAGGGGACATTAATACACACATTTCTAAGTTCAATGTTATGTCATGGTAGAGATGCTTACTGCAATGTCATTCGTTAGTGACTGGCACGACATATATACATGTAATTAAAATAAATACAAAGTATGGTGTGGTGTTCACACTTGGAACAAAATTTATTTCAACTATATCGAATAACACATTAAGAAGATTAAAAATGACAAATGTCCCGGACCAGATGGTATGCAAAATGAGGCTCTGAAGTTTGGTTCTACTATGTTAGCTCGCCCACTTACTTATTCAACAAAGTCTTAGACACAGGACAGGTGCCAGAACAGTGGAAGAGTTCCGACATTATCCTAATATATAAAAAAGGAGACCCGAACAATATAGGCAACTATAGAGCTATAAGCCTACTTCCTAGTGTGTACAAACTATTTACGTCAATTATACAAAGCAGACTGAGTCTAAAAATCGACGAACACCAGCCGATTGAACAAGCAGGTTTTGGTTCCAGCTTTTCTACAATGGACCAGATACACGTTATACAACAAGTTATAGAAAAATATAAAGAGTTCAATAGACCACTTTATATAGCCTACATATACTACGCTAAAGTATTTGACACTATAGCACACAACTCCATATGGGTAGCCCTGGAAAAATGCCACATTCATGGAAATTACATAACGACACTAAAAAAAATAATATGTTTATTATATATATATATATATATATATATATATAAATAATATATATTGTAGATGGCAGTTTCAGCAGAGTCAACAAAAATGGAACAACGTGGCCCAAAAATACCATATCCTCTATCCCCCAAACTTTTTATATCAGTATTGCAACTTATCTTCGATCATCTAAACTGGCAGTCAGATGGAATCACAATAAATGGGAGGCAACTCACACAGCTGAGATTCGCTGATGACATTGTTCTTTTTGCTGAAACAAGCAAGAAACTAGAAAAAATGATATGCTCACTAAGTGAAGAAAGTAAAAAAGTGGGTCTCAAAATGAATGAAGACAAGACGAAAGTAATGACAAACAGCAACACTAACACAATAAACCTATATGGTAAGCCGCTGGAATACGTAACAAATACACATATCTAGGGAAACAAATAACATTTGGCGACAATAATGATGAAGAAGAGAGGGAACGCAGAGTGAACATGAGTTGGAAAAATTTTTGGTTGCTAAAAGAAATTTTAAAAGGCACCTTTACACCTCACCTCAAAAAGACAGTAATGGACACCTGCATTAAACTGACGCTCACATACGGTTGTCAAACTTGAACATACAACATCAAAATAAAAACTAAGCTTGTGACGTGCCAGAGAGCAATGGAAAGAAGTATATTAAACATAAGGAGAATACACAGAATAAGAAGCGAATACATAAGAAGTAAAACAAAGGTCATAGATGCTCTGCGATACGCTTTAAAATAAAGTGGCGATGGGCAAGGCACCTTGATAGATACAAAGACAAAAGATGGACATTAGAATCAACGATATGGAAAGGACCAATTGGTAAAAGGAGTAGAGGACGTCCAAAGAACAGATGGATTAATTAAATAATCGCCACAGCAGGTAAAGAATGGCAAATAAAAGCAAGGGACGGAGAGAGTTGGAATAAACTGGAGGAGGCCCATACCCAGTCTGGGGTTCTAGCATCAGATAACATAAATTAATATTTAAATAATCTGCATTTAATTTATATAAAATTTCTATGTTCTAAGTAAAGTTAAAAATAGAAAAAAAAATGAAAAAAAATATTTTAAACTAAAAATAGAAAAAAAAATTTGTCATTTAAAAATAAGACCTAAATCAATACTTAGGATATCTCTTTTCAATGTCTCCTTTTTGGTTTTAGAAAAAGATTTTTTGCGTAAACCCTTGCCATATTGTGCTCCAAGCATAATACAGTATGATCTGTTATTTTAGTAGGTGGCACAATTGTGAGTGCAGCAAGGCTAATTCTAATAATGACATGGTCCACAAGGTGCCACTTTCTTCACGAGTTACAAAATAATGTGCTGGTAGGAGTCCGTGGATTGCTAGTAAATTCAAATATTGATGAGAGTTATCATTGCATTTTTCTGGATTTAAAGGTATATGTCTTCGACTATAGTTAAGGTTTGAACTTGAGATAGGTCACTTAGTACTCTATCATGAGATGTTAAAAACATGTAAATTTTCTTGAAAGAAGGAGAACGATATATCACAATGATAGCCAAATCTGGTTTTAGTTTTAATACTATACCGCTTCCTTCGTCAAATTCTGGTTCCTCATATTTAAAATTCAATTGATTAGTAATATAGACAACAATCCCATCATTTTGATTAAACATTTTTTTTGTACTAATATTGTTATATCCAGGTAAACATGGTATTACCAATGTTCGTGCGAGCCAGCACTCTGTCAAGACCATTACATCACAATCTAAACCCATTATTTCCATTATAATTTCAAATTTGGCTAACTTACATCCAATACTACGTATGTTTTGTGCCAAAATAACACAACGTTTAGTAGAAACAGTATTATAATAATAATAATAATAATAAACTCGCAGGGGCGGCCTTGTGGCGAGCCGTCGGTGAGTGGCGACACCGTGGACCCTGATTCTCCCTGGGGCTAAATGAGACCCCTGACCCCCGGCTTGCCTTAATTGGCCGTCCGGGGGTGGAGACGCAAGAGCAAGTAACAAAAAGCTCCAAGGGTGGAAGTGTTAAAGGGCATAACGCCGGTAGTAGCGCTCTAGTGAAACCGCAGCACACCTCTCGACACCCTTTAGCCATCCAAACCAACGTTGCCCTTTTTGTCACCACTCATGGTGGCCTTTATGGGGGGCCCGTTTAGAGGATGGCAAGTCACCACCTGCCTAAATATTTTAACATGAGTTTTAGTTAGAACCAAAACTAAAACTTTAGAATATATTTTTTATTATCAATTCTCTCCTTTTTTACTTCTTGGATTTGTTTAATGAAATCATCGTTATTTTGTGATAACAAGGAGACGGTTCTAGTTAGTTCTTCATTCTGTTTTTTGACGGAACATACAATAAATTTCAGTTTATCAAACAGCTTATCCTGTTTTTTTTGATAAGGTATCCAATGTCTCCTTAATAGTAGCAGTCATACCACTTTTATCTCCATCATGATTCCGTTTTTTGCTGTGCGCTAAGCACAAGTCAGACTCAGAATCATAGTGTACGCTGTCACTTAGAGTTGTATGCATAACGGAACGCACGGTAGCGGCGGCAACGCGAGTTCGGCCTGAAGTTAGTACGGAAGGTTGAACATCTGGGATAGCTGGAGGGATTCGCTTGATTGGCATGTTGCTATTTCCACTCCAAGTATACAGTAGAAGTGCAAGGTTTAGCTTTATTCTTGATTTTTATTACAGCTACTTGAGTTGACAAATCACTCAACAGTGTTCAGTAGTCCAACGCACAAAATCCGTACACCGTAATACCTGGCGTTTAGAATCATATGAAGGTACTTATTACAAATTCATACGTCTTAGCAAAACAAATTAGTTATGAAAGCATTGTGTCCAAATAGTTGAAATTCATTATTAATTAAAAATACGGGATTACTCACGTAATATTTATACCCGCGTCGATGACGTCTCGCTTAGCAGCTGAGTGCTAAGCGAGACGTCATCGACGCGGGCGTCCCGAACACTCCTTGAAAAAGGCCACCGAATGTGGTCGAAACTATAGTCGGACCTATCCGATAAATATTACGTGAGTAATCCCGTATTTTTAATTAATAATGATTGAAAACCACGTTAGTTTTTATAACAAAATAGTTGAAATTCGTTCGCCGTAGTACTAGGCGCTCAGAAACACTCAAAAGTAGGTTTAACTGAATGGTAGGTAGGTAAGGCAGGCAAAGGGCGTGGCTCGTCTCTGATCGGCTGACGTCTTCAGTAATGGTAGCTCGAGTTCGCGCTGGAAGGGGATCGAGAACTACACGTTATACCGGTATACCACGTGCAAGCGAGCGACGCAAGATCACTGTTTAAAACTCTTCAAAGGATATGCGCTCCTATTTTTGCGTAGTGATTTGTTTTGTAATTTTTAAATTAAAATATATATAAACAATTATAAATAAATTTTTGACACTAATTATGTGTATGTCCACTCGTCAACGAGGTCTAGGGGTGAGAGGACTTTTTGCGTGTATGTCAAATTGCGTATTGCATATACAAGGTGACTGGTTGAACACTTTACATATTGATATATAGTGCTCAGTACTCGATTCTCGTTCTAATTAAGAAAAAAAAATAGGTGCCTAATATTTACCTAATTTAACTTTAATTGTCTACTCAAAACAATAAACATGGTCACTCGCGGCGCGCGTGTAGTAATAAAAGCGCGGCGCGGCCGGGCGGGCGGCCGACGATCGCGGCATCCTTTGGCGGCGCGGGCGGCGCGGCCCTTTGGGTCATTAACCCCGTTCGGACGCAGCTTGATTCCTTTGAACGCGGCGCGGCGCTTTGGGTCATTAACCCCGTTCGGACGGTGTCCATAATTTTCGAGTTATAGCACATTCATAGAATGAAGGTTTCCTCTGTAGTTTAACGGTATTTTTTTAATTTTATTTTTTTAAACGTTTCATGTGACCATGAATTATCATGTCCTTGTTTATGTAAAGTGTTCAACCAGTCAGTCTGTATTGCGTAAATTGCGTAAATGTCGAGATACGTATTTAAAGTTAGTCATTATGCGCCAGGCTTGCCAAAACCCATAAATTTAGCCGTACTTTAAATTCTGGAAAATTATATTCTTTACTTACTTTTTGGAAGACTTCTAGCATTGCGAAGACGATCCGGGCCACCACAGAAACCGTTGCCAAATTCGAAATCCACGTTGAAATAAAAGTAGTTATTATGCACACGGCCAGTAGTAATCTAAAAAAATATTATTACATTATTAACGTAATTTTGGTTTCGCGTATCACTGATCAGTTTACTAACTTGTCAGTATCGCTGATTTGTCAGTATCGATATGAGACGGTTTGCCCTTATTTGCCATTTTCCGGATTTAACACATTTACGAAGTTCCCTAGTAGGTCAGTTTCCTTATACGCCATTATCCTTATTCATCACTTAAACTTAACATGCAAAGACATTTTGTTACTTCGTTATTTTCTTAACTCGTCAGTTTTTACAAACAATAATATATCTTAATTTATGATTTTAAAATCACTAACGCCTGCTTAGCGAGACCAAACACTACAATTTTAGAGAGAAAAATACATAATCTCGGATGGGATTTGAACCCGCGTATTCCATCCCCAAACGACGGTTAAAATCAGAAAAAGTTCAAATTCGATGCTCGGACGACGAGCCTCTGGCCTAGTGGTCATGGCGTCTGACACGAATTATCGAAGAACGCGGGTTCGAACCCCATCCGACGATGTGAAAAATGAATTAGTTATGTTTAATCTGTGACGTTAGCAAAGCCATTTTAAGGGTTTTATTTTTTATAATAAATCAACTAGTTATATTGGAATTCGCGAATCACATGTAATAATGGAGTTGAATTTAACCCTTCCCTACCATTATATACTTAAAACAAACGGTTTCATTCATAAAGTGACGTAAATTTAAGTGCGCAGTAGGGAAAGGGTTAATGCAGGTATCTGTTTACTGATACTACCTCCATATACAATAATAAATACAGAACATCAACATAAGTAAATCCACTACAATAGGGGCGTGTGCACCACGACGAGAGACGGAACAAGAGAGAGATAGTTCTCTACTGGCAATGTTGCCAGGATATGAGTAATGGCAATAATAGTAATGTAGATCATTATACAGGGTGTTTGGTAGAGGGACCGACAAACCAAATGAGCGTGTTCGGGGGCCCACTTGGAGAATACAAGTTGGCCAAAAAAAATCCCCGATAACCCAATTATTTTTAATTAAATCAGTTAGTTAGCTCTGTTTTATATCCAATTTTGCTTTGCATGGCCTGAAGGTGTATTAGAGACCAAATTCAACTAAAAACATCCGGTCTAAAACAGATTTTACAAATGTTATGGTGGTAAATAGGTACAATTTCGGAGAAAAAGGGAAAAATCACAAAAAAAGTTAAACATATTGGGGGGGTCGGGAATTTTTTTTGGCCAACTTGTACTCTCCAAGTGGTCCCCCGAACACGCTCATTTGGTTTGTCGGTCCCTCTACCAAACATCCTATATAATTTGCCTTGCAATAAAAACGTGTTCTATTGATTTCGACTATCTTGGGCGTTTCCATTTATTTCACTATGACGGTACTAATTATTGCTAAACTAGCTGACCGTCAGCGGCTTCGCTCGCTTAGTCTTGGTGTAGTTATTGGTGCCGTTTTGGAATCTCGGGGACTTGAGTCTTTAATATACATTGTAATGAATAGTTGACGTTCACAAGTGCGTCTTCGATGACTAAATTGAATAAATGGTTTTGCCTTTTGACTTTTTGAGGCAGTTGTTGAGATTTTCTATCTAATAAATTCTCAGTAGCAGTCCAGAGTCTAGAACAATGTCCCGTAGATGGCAAGAGGCTCGTTCTCTATTACATGGGACCAAAAATATATACAACGAAACGCAAGTGTTTAAAACACCGCTGCTTACCCCTTCGAGGATATATAGGTGTCACGATTTATTATGCTGTATTTAAAAATAATATGTATTGCATTATTTTATAAAACGTAAATTTTACCAAGTTTTGTGTGAAGTGCACAATATGGTGATATAGAACATCCAATAGCTTATAGTTCAGTCAATCTAGACCAAAAAATGAGAGTGAAGGTACATAAAGTCCCAACAAGCTGAAAATCAATAAAATTGTTCAAACCATAATAATAAATAATATTTAAAAGTACCCCATCATTCCCGTGTATGGAAAAAAAATATTCAAGGTCAAAGGTTAAAAAAATTAGTTTTTCTCGATTTTCAGCAAGTAAGCTTTATCATAAAAGTACCTTAGCCCAAAATTGTAGATAATAAAATTATCTATAAAAATGTATCAATACTTTTTTCCTACGAGCCACCGTTTCTGAGATATAACCATCCAAAAAGTTATAAAAGTTGCTATCGTCATAATATGCTCATGCATTATATTATTTATATATTTATACATTATATTATGACGATAGCAACTTTTATAACTACGCCTAGTATATACATCTCTCATCATCATCATCATCTCAGCCGTAGGACGTCCACTGCTGAACATAGGCCTCCCCCATGATTTTCCAAAACGACCGGTTGGAAGCGGCCTGCATCCAACGTCGTCCTGCGACCTTTCTCAGGTCGTCTGTCCACCGTGTCGGTGGACGACCTACGCTGCGCTTGCCGGTACGTGGTCTCCACTCCAGAACCTTTCGGCCCCATCGGCCATCTGTTCTGCGTGCTATGTGCCCTGCCCACTGCCACTTCAACTGGCTAATCTTCTGAGCTATGTCGGTGACTTTCGTTCTTCTACGGATCTCCTCATTTCTGATTCGATCACGTAGAGAAACCCCGAGCATAGCCCTCTCCATAGCTCGTTGTGCGACTTTGAGCTTATCTATGAGGCCCATAGTAAGAGACCACGTTTCAGTGCCATAAGTCATCACTGGTAACACACATTGGTCGAAGACTCTTGTCTTGAGGCACTGAGGTATTTTTGACGAGAAGACTTCGCGAAGTTTCCGGAACGCTGCCCAGCCGAGTTGGATTCGACGATTGACCTCTTTCTCGAAGTTGGACCTGCCTAGTTTGACTGTCTGTCCCAGGTAGATGTACTCGTCAACAACTTCGAGAACTGAGTTCCCAACTGATATTGGGGTAGGTAGAACATGGGCATTAGACATATTTTCGTCTTGTCCATGTTCATCTTAAGACCTACCCGTTGGGAAACTCGATGGAGGCCTTCGAGCATTGTACTGAGGTCTTCCATGGATTCTGCCATGACTACAATATCGTCGGCAAATCGAAGGTGAGTGATGTATTCGCCGTTAATATTGATGCCAAGTCCTTGCCATTCCAGAAGCTTGAAGGCGTCTTCCAATGTAGCGGTGAACAGTTTCGGAGATATAACGTCTCCCTGTCTCACGCCTCTTTGCAATGGAATTGCCTTCGAACTCTGCTCCTGTACTCGGACTGACATGTATGCGTTTTTGTACAAACACTTCAGCACTTCAATATACCGATAGTCAATACGGCACCGCTGGAGAGACTCAAGCACTGCCCATGTCTCGATCGAATCAAAGGCTTTCTCATAGTCCACAAACGCTAGACAAAGAGGCAAGTTATACTCTTCGGTCTTCTGTATAACTTGCCGTAGCGTGTGGATGTGGTCTATGGTACTATAGCCTTTTCGGAAACCGGCTTGTTTCGGAGGCTAGAATTCATCAAACCTGCGACTGAGACGGTTCGTTATGACCTTCGAAAACAGCTTATAAACATGGCCCAAAAGCGAGATGGGTCTGTAATTTTTAAGTAAAGTGTTGTCACCTTTCTTGAAGAACAGCACCACCACGCTTTTGTTCCATGCTTCTGGCGTTGAACCTTCGAGTAAGACGGTATTAAAGAGCTTCTGAAGGACTTTAAGTACCGGTGTTCCACCCGCTTTCAGAAGCTCAGATGTGATACCGTCGTCACCAGGCGCCTTGTTGTTCTTAAGCTGTTTCAAGGCCATTCTAATCTCGTACAGACTGATGTCCGGGATATCTTCGGTATAATGTCGGGTCAGCTTGGCTCTTGGGTCTTTGGCCGAGCTGCTAACAGGTTAAGCGACCGAGGTGTATAACTGTCCGTAGAAGCTCTCGACTTCTCCTAACACTTCCGCTTTGGTCGACGCTACACTGCCGTCTCCTCTCTTCAGCTTCGTCAACTGGCTTTGCCCAATAGACATGTCTCTTGCAAACACTTTGGAGCCTTTTTTCCGCTCTATCGTCTCTTTTATACGGTTTGTATTAAAGATCCGAATGTCGTGTCGCAAGGACTTCCATATTCGTCTATTGAGCAGCCTATATGCTTCAGCATCATCCGAAGACTGCAGTTTCAATGAGCGTCGTTCAGCCATGAGGTTGAGGGTATCGTTGGAGAGTTTCTGTGGCCTATCTGTACGGTGGGGTTTAAAGTACTTGGAACCCACTGTATGGACAGTTTCTACTAACCTGTTATTGATCTCGTCCACTGAAGCGATGTTCTCAAGGCAATCGAAGCGATTGGATAGCTCAAGTTGAAAGCTCTCGGGGTCTTGAATATGGGCACGAGTAGGTCGGAGCGTAGACTTGATCAGACGAGACCTCTCCAGTTTGACATTAATATTCACCGTGCCTCTTACCATTCGGTGATCACTACCGGTTTTAACCCTGTTGATCACGGAGACATCAGTGAATATTTGCCTTTTGGTGGTCATAATGAAGTCAATCTCATTTCTCGTGGAACCATCGGGACTCAGCCAGGTCCATTTCCTGTGAGGTGGCTTCTGAAAGAAAGAGTTCATCATAAAGAGTCCCTCTTTCTCCAGGAGTCGGCCAACCTCTGTCCCCTACGGTTCCGTTGTCCATAGCCAAATTGCCCCACTTTCGACTCATCCTCGCTTCTCTTACCCAACTTCGCGTTGAAGTCCCCCATAACAACTAGAAAGTGCGTTTCAGAGGTATGTATGGCCCGACTAATGTCCTCATACATATCCTCCACCTCATCATCCGGGTGCGACTTCGTCGGTGCGTATACCTGAATGACCTTCAGCGAATATCGTTTGGATACTCTGAGTATTAGGTATACGACCCTATTGGAAACGCTATATCATACAGCAATATTGTAAACACAGCGCGCTTCGTTAGATCATGCCTACTCATGCGCGCTCGTAGCATTTGACCAATACAATACATATATGTATATATATATATGTGTTATATAACTATACCTAAGCTTATTGGTGCTACAAATGCTTAGGTACATCAAATTTACATTAGTAGTTAACAATGTAAGTAACATTTGATTGTTTATGGAATCTTTGCCTATATCATAGATTATAATAACACATAGGTACCTACATGTTTGATCAATTTGTACTGTTTGTTGATTGTGAGCGCTTTTCTGAGGTAGGTACGTCTTATGTCTTATATTGTATTGTGGCCTGAATTAACAGGCAATAGTTATAGGACCGTAACCTAGGTACATCCTATTATATAATAATAAATACGAGTAAGTACCTACATTTTACTTTTTGTTCAAATTATACTACTCTTGATCGTTCTCGTTTTCTTGAGGTTTTAAGTACCTACTTATGGTGGCCGAGCAGCCTACGGAAAGGCATTTAGCGAAGTAAACTTACCCGATAACGGTGAACCTCTTGTTTAACATAGGTATTTGTATTTTATTTTTAATAATTCTTACTATATTGGAGTAGGCCCTGAATGTAACGGTAAAAATGGGTAATAAAGGTTGCTCTAAGGTAACTACCGGCTTTGTCACCCTCACTGATCTATTGTTTTGTCTATGATCTTTATTAAACTATGAAAGTATAAGTATGCATAGCATACAATTTTATGTAAATACCGAGTAAGTGCTACTCAAAAACCTTAATGTATGTATAAACCTAAGTTCATTCTATCACAAAATGAGTTTTGTTGTGGGTAGCAGTTTACCAAATATTCTCAACCGGGTAAATATCATATCACAATACTTGTTTTAATAATAAAATTGATACCCACTACTGAATCTGTAATACCCATTTACCAAACTTATATGTAGAATTTAGCAACGGTAATTATTGTTTATATTAATTATGTACACCTACTACTAACTATTAAAATGTTCTTGTTGCGGGAAGAGGTTGGTATCCGGGAAACAGAATTTCTTGTCCGGACGCCAACACACAAATCGTACATTTAAAACATTGATGTTATTTATATAAGTTATATTTAAGATTTTCAAATTGTGTTACTTATTACCCAATAAAGTTTGAAGTTTGAATTAATTCATTAATAATTCAATTAATTTATCAAATTTAAGTTCCATTAATAAACTGAAACTCGCTTACACTATGGCGTTTTTCTTGTTTTGACGAAGTTCTGTTGGCCTCTTACATTCTGCAGCCCTCTCATCTACACTTTTAATTATTTTTTTGCATAGCCAATGTTTCTATAAGAAAAATATGAAAAATGTAAAATGAGCCCTCTCAATTTACACTTTTCATATTTTTCTTATGCAAACATTGGCTATGCAAAACAACTTAAAAGTGCAGATGAGAGGGCTGCAGAATGTCACATATCTAGTAGTTATGGAATCGATATCGATAAATTTCGAATAAAAGGGGTGCACATCGCTATTTTATCCCAAATGTTGGCAGAACTGTTAAGTTCGTCAGGTTGGCTGTCGGAGGTAGCCCCGTTTTGAGGTTTAAATATTACACTTTTTATTGTCTATGAAGTCCCGTCTCTTCTCTATTATATTCTCTTTGATGAGCAAAGCCAACTCCTCCAGACAGAAGACCAACTTGACAGCCGTCGAGCAACGTCACCGGAAAGGAGGTGGCGTTGCTAGTATTCAGGCTTCAGTGTTGCCATTGCAAAAATACTTGGTAAGGATTGCCAGTGCATACATATTAATATTGCCAGGTTGCGTAACACGTGGTTCCGGACTTGACCATGACCGCCCTTCTCAAAAAACCACCCTGTATATTAGATTGTATTGTACTGTACTGTACTGTAGATTACATTGAGAAATTACTTAGCAAAATGTTATTTACTTGTTTATAAATACGTGTGTGTAAGTGTACGCAGCGCCTGCGCTCACGAATATGTGAAGCTCAAATGAGATGGAACCTCCGAATGATTTCCAATTCAGTATATTGGTACTGACGATAGCTTTGCATTTGGTAATCACAATAATATAGTAATAAAATAGAGAGTTAAAAACGATGCTCGGACCAGAACCTCGGTGGCCTAGTTGGTCATTGGCGTCCGAGGATGGAATTTTCCTCTCTACAAATTTCAATGTTTAATCAGAATAATGTTGAAAAATCTGTGCGAGCTAGTCAATACAGTATTTTCATAAGTTCAGTGAAATGTTTTAATTTCATAGAGATGTAAGTAATGTATCGGATATGTTTTATTACAATCATATTTTTTTCTACCAGAGTGTAATTTGCTACACGATCTCGTTTTTTTAAACAGATATTTTTAGTACATTACTGCAGAATCCAGTAAGTAAGCCTTCCTTGCCAAGTATGAGTAAACCGGTTATATACGAGGCCAGGATGGATGTCTTACTTGTTGGGGCTGGAATTATTCCAGCCCCAACAAGAAAGAACAACACTTTTATCAAAAATGGTATTTTGAGACCAACTGTTGGCTTGTTTTCTGCCTTCCACTTCATACATTTTCCATACGTTTTCATATATCGCTCCTTGGATTTTATAGGAAATAAATTGTTTTTTGCTAATTTGGCCTCAGCTCATCAGGAGGAGTGCTACCTATTTCCGAATCAAATTAGCTTGAACTCATTTTTTGGGATTATCTATGTTCGGGCGGTAAATTAAAACACAATTGTCGCAATTGAATGTGAAATCCCGCCAGTCTTTTTTTTATTACAAAGTTTGCGTTTAGTTTTGAACATTGTTCTATTTTTACATTAGGTACTTATGTTTTAGTAAAAAAAATATGGTTTATGTTCATTTTAGAATGGAAAGTTTTATCCAACATGATTTATAAACTGAAATTATTAAATACAAACATAAAATCCCACACAATACTTCTACAACATTACTAAGTACAAAACGCATCGTACATACTTTTGCTGCGTCTCGTTAAGTACTCGTATTACAGACTATAAAATGGCTGTTTAAAATATGCCAAAAATATATCTATCTCATAAAATATTATAACAAAAAAGAGTAAGTAGTAGTTATATACTTGAGCCTCCCTCCTATAACCATGTTATAATGGCTCAACTCTAATCTGTGTCTGGTACTATGTTTTTTTTTATCTAAGCAGATCTAAAGAGGATGACCTACTGTCTTGTAGTACTTACTCTATCTTTAAAATAAAGTACTCTATCTTTAAAATATAGTACTTACGTGAAAAAAATACTTTCTGTGCATATAACAAATTTTCTCACCACAAACAAAACTCGGGTTGGCTATAGCCGTCCGGTACCTGATTTTGATGAAGGTGCGAGTTTAGGGGTATCATTGGGGTCCACCTGAAGCCCTTCCAGCAATTTTTTTTTGCCGGAAACGTAGTTTAAATTAATTATGATTAAATTAAAATTTGATAAAAAAAAGTGAAATGGAACGCAATGTTGAGAAAATGGTACAATATTAAGTTGTCAAATTAAGTTGTCAAACTGAGTTAAACGAAACGTATCGTTATCGTTAAACGTAAGAAAAAAAAAAGGCGCCATTTTGTCTTACTGACAGATGGACTGTCATCCATTCATTCCGTTTCTCTCGTAGTTTCGTGAATGTGTGCTCTCTTGTTTTTCGATTTTTATTACGACTTTGGCTTTTTCCCTGGACTTCCTTCGATTGCGCGACGACTTGAAACTTGGCTTGCTTATCGGATTTGTTTGGATTGCTCTACGACTTGAACTTGGCTTGAAAACTGGACTGCACTTGGCTGTAATGGAGTATTACAGTACAATACCCGAAGCGGACGCGGTTTCGGCTCCTGATCTGCCCGTTGAACCTGTTGCCGGACCTTCTTCGGCTCCTGATCTGCCCGTCGAGCCTGTAGCCGGACCTACTTTAGTGATATAATTGTTGAATATTTGTGGCGAAGAGACGTGTATAAATATAAAAGAGACTCTTTTGTACATTTAATGAAAGCAATTAAACATGTTTATGAAATAAACAAGTAATGTATTAAAATGTTTGTTTAATTGTGTCTCTCCTAGCCCTTTAACATTAAGTTTTTCTCATCTATCAACATAACTCTGAGACGGACTGGATATGTTATTGTTGTTATATAATACAATGTTAAGTGAACCGCATTGATAGATTAGGTGTGAAACAAAAAATAGGTTAGGTTAGGTTAGAACATGACAAACAACGCACGAGCCGAGCGAGCGAAGCGAGCGTGCCGCGGCAGCGGCCGGCGAAGTGCCAGAAGCGAACCGCCTTAATAAGTTAGGTGTGAAACAAAAAATAGGTTAGGTTAGGTTAGAACATGACAAACAACGCACGAGCCGAGCGAGCAAAGCGAGCGTGCCGCGGCAGCGGCCGGCGAAGTGCCAGAAGCGAACCGCCTTAATAAGTTAGGTGTGAAACAAAAAATAGGTTAGGTTAGGTTAGAACATGACAAACAACGCACGAGCCGAGCGAGCGAAGCGAGCGTGCCGCGGCAGCGGCCGGCGAAGTGCCAGAAGCGAACCGCCTTAATAAGTTAGGTGTGAAACAAAAAATAGGTTAGGTTAGGTTAGAACATGACAAACAACGCACGAGCCGAGCGAGCGAAGCGAGCGTGCCGCGGCAGCGGCCGGCGAAGTGCCAGAAGCGAACCGCCTTAATAGATTAGGTGTGAAACAAAAAATAGGTAAAAAATACTGATATAGCCGAAAGTGAGGTTAAGTACTAAAAAAATTATTACTCAAAAACTAAAGGCCTCCGGCGGGGGGGGGATGCAGGGGGGGCTTCACCCCCTCCCCCTCCCCCCCCCTCCGCCACCCCTCCCCCCTCCCCGCGGGTACCGGGCGACTATAGTTTAACCCAAAACTCTAGTAGAGGCAACATGAATAAGTAAAAAAAAACAAATATTCTCTTTTGACATCTTTTTGATAATGACAGGCTAAATACGTAGTTTGCGTTTTGTTTATGCAAACATATTTTAGAATAATTCTAAAATAAAACGTAAATGTTCATTCTTATTGAGGTGTCATCTGTACTTTGTTCATCCTTTTTAAAAATATGTTTGGCGACATAATTAATGCCGACTTTAGTTAAAGGATCATTAAGGTGTCAATTTTGTCTTTTGTGCAACTCCATTAAAATAATGGTTTCATCAGCTTTAAGTTGGATTAACTAATGGACTGATAATGAAGAGCTTTCTGCAACTAGCTGTGAATGTGCTAACTAGGACTTGTAGTTTTAGAGGATGCAGACGCAGAAAAATCCAGAGCTAGGTCAACATTAGCCGCCCAAATAATCCCAGGGCTCTCCAGTCACCAATGAGCGTGACGTCGTGGAGTGCAGCAATCGTCATAGCGCTGAAACTGCACCATGGATATTTGAAGAATCTTACAGGGACGTCAGGTTGTCAGGAGTGTTAGCTTCAAGCCGCCATCTTGTAGAACGAGCATATAAAAACGGTGGATATATATAGTATGGTTGTTTTCGTTGCACCCCCCTAGGATGAAATATAATAAGTAAGTAGCGATTAACATAAAGCCAAAATTTGTCTTATTAGGTGCTATTGTGCAATTGGTTAAAGTTTTTTTATTCTTCTTCTGTTTTCTGTATTGTGTGTTATTTTAAAGTTATATGATTATTAACGGGATATTTACCGTGGTAAGGTTGTGGAACGAGCTCCCGATATTTCGGCGCAGTTACATGCACCGTGTTCACGGGAAGACTGAAGAATGCGAGTGGATGGTCGAAAAATTTAAAATGTTAGGTGCAGACATAACGATCTACCCGTTTTTCTTAGTCTTTAAAATATTGTGTTATTTTGTACTTAAGTTCTTTTGATATAACTAAAGCTGTACAGTACGTTATTGTATATAATGTCTGTATGTTGCGTATAAGGCAAAATGAAAAAAGAACGTTGTGATTGAAAAAATAACAGTTTAGTTAATTATATCTTAGTTGAGGTACTATTGGCCTAGCTGTAGGTTCTATCCCTGAATACAACGTAAGAGCTGTTCTTAATTGTTTTTTTTTTAATTTCTTGTATGAAAGTTTGAGTTTCTAAACTAGTGTCTGCGGTAGATAAGTCTAATACTTCTCGTTTTCAAGCGGTATAGTAATTCATCATGTTTGGATATCTGCGTGAGAGGTCTGTGTGTTAACGCTATGATATTGATGTGGATATTAGTGATTGTATGGATTGAGGTATTGGTGGATCCATGCTATTACATACATTGTTTTCAGTTCTCGTGTTGGTTTGGTTTAGTGTTGTGTGTGGTCATTCCTATACGCAGAGGATAGGAATAACCACCCTGACCAGTCTCATTTCGCTAAACATTTACTTTATACCGGCCATTAGTTGCGCAACAACAATACTTTTAAGAATATACATCTTTGTGATACGAGCTTTCGGTTAAGTGTGCTGGAACAATTAGAGGTAATAAAACATAATTACTTTACACGTTCTTTAAATCTAGTATCAAAATTACGGCCTGCCTTACCCACATGAACACCGTTGCAATCGTCACAGGCTAGTTTATAAACATCCGAATTTTTACCATCGTCAAAATGATCTCTACCATTACGAATATGGCGTAAGTTTTGCTCTGTTCGGAAGGCCACTTGGATGTTATTTTTCCTGAGTATGTTGGCATTTTTCGTGAGACGGGGCCCATGTAGGCCAAACTACCCACATAGTTGATTATTTTTTCTGGAGGGCACGCACAAAGCAATGAACGAACCCTATTTCGCTGCTTATTTTGGATTAGGCGGTCGACTTCTTGCTTACTGTAGCCGTTAGATGTTGCCATTTGGTAAATTATATTAAGCTCTTTTTTAATTACAAACGTATCGCCACTATCGTCCAATACAAGCATGCATTCCCACATAGATAACCACTGCATTCTTAGCTATGCTGCCGCAAGCAAAAGTGTGTTTGCGTAAATGTGTTGGGATTTGAAATACACTGTAGCCAGTTAAATTTTGAACAGTAACTTCGGACCTCGGATAAAGTCTTGGGCACTATGACGAGCTCAGCGTAGCGTAATTCAAAACATAAGCTTAATCTTTTGGGTCCCACTGCAACTGCCAGGGGCAGACTTGGAGATTACCACCAGGCACACGATTTGCCCATCTCGTCACTTGATAGTTTAAAAGGTAATACTTTGCCATAGTAGTGATATTGATGAATTTCAGCATAGATACTTGCTCTGGGCTCCTATTCTCTTAGCTATGGAACTGCGTTATTGCAACTTGCGTCGATTTCGATCGCGTTCAAATCTGAATAGCGAGCAGACTACGCAAAACTATTAAAAACGACAATTTTCGTGCAATCAAGTTGCGATAATGCAGTTCAATAGATAAGAGAATAGGGGCCAGGGAATGATGCTGGCATTTCATCTTGGTTAAATGTAATAAAAGCTAAATGTATAATAAATGCAAAATAATTTAAGTTACTTACTTAGTGTGAGAGTACCCGATGAGGCGTATGATACAGTAAGCTAAACGTTCATGCAACCCCGAATGCTCTAAAGAACATGCAAGCATTGTGCATCCAATAAGCATATACGACTGTTCCTACAAAAAAAGAGCAAGAATTGATGAGTACTTAAGTATAATATTAGGAACTTTGAAGAGCGGCTAACACGCTGTTTGTTCCATACAACCACAACTAACAATAAAATTGAATCACAATTTCAGTATGTAAATTCCTTTTTTTTTACAAATTGTACCTAAGGTTTCATCATCATCATCTCAACCGTAGGACGTCTGAGACACTGCTGAACATTGGAGTCCCCAATAATTTTTGGAAGCCGCCTGCATCCAACGTCGTCCTGCGACCTTAATCAGGTCGTCTGTAACCGTGTCGATAGACGTCCTACGCTGCGCTTGCCGATCCGTGGTCTCGGCTCCAGAACCTTCCGGCCCCATCGGTCATCTGTACTGCGTGCTATGTGCCCTGCCCCCTGTCACTTTAACTGGCTTATCTTCTTGGCTATGTTTGTGACGTTCGTTCTTCCACTGATCTCACATTTCTGATTCGATCACGTAGAGAAACCCCGAGCATAGCCCTCTCCATAGCTCGTTGTGCGAATTTTGAGCTTATTTATGAGGCCCATAGTAAAAGACAACGTTTAATTGCCCTAAGTCATCACTGGTAATACACATTGGTTAAAGACTTTTGTCTTGAGACGCTGGGTTATTTTTGACGAGCAGACTTCGCTAAGTATCCGGAACACTGCCCAGCCGAGTTGGATTCGCCGATTGACCTTTTTCTCGAAGTTGGACCTGCTTAGTTTGACTGTTCTATTCTATTCTATTAACCTGTTGTTTTTCTCGTCTACTGTAGCGATGTTCTCGAGGCAATCGAAGCAATTTGACAGATCAAGCTCTCTGGGTTTTGAGAATGGGCAAGAGTGGTTTTAAGCATAGACTTCATCAGACGATACCTGTCAAGTTCGACATTAATATACAACGTGCCTCTTACCATTCGGTGATCACTACTGGTTTAAACCATAGTCCAAGAAAAAGAAACCAAGAGACATTAGTTAATCTTTGTCTCTTGGTGGTCATAATGAAGTCAATCTCATTTCTCGTAGAACCAGCGGTACTCAGCCAGATCCATTTCCTGTTAGGTGGCTTCAGAAAAAAAAAGTACATCATAAAGAGTCCCTTTTTCTCCAGGATGTCGGCCAACCTCTGTCCCCTACGGTTCCGTTGCCCATAACCAAATTGCCCCACCCTCAACTCACCATTGCTTCAATTTCCAAACTTCGCGTCCAAAGATTGGACCTGATTCTTTTTAAATGAAATCCATAGGGAGGGTTTATGTTATTGTTATATACTCGTATCTATTCTTCTACACTAATATTATAAATAAAAAAAATGCCTACGATCCATATATGCGTTGACCTGTCATTCTGAATTTTATGTATGTGATGTATATTGTCTGGTGGTGCATTTAATTATCTATTAATGATTATGCGTGCGCGACCGTCCCGCGGTGTGACAGACGGTGGCGGGGACGAGGTAGCGCGTCATTCTAGCACACGGCCACACACGAAGAGAAGTGTGCTAGAATAAATCTTACGATAAGTTGTACTTACTTGTGACGTAATATAGGAGTTAATAAAAAGATTGACGACAAATTATTAGGAAACCTAAATTATTATGATAGATTGTTTTATTATAAATCATTTTCCATATCACTTTCATGTTCACTCTATGTTTGATCTTCTTCATCACTTTCGTCGTCATCATCATCCTCGTTTTCATTCAGTTGAATTATGAATATAAAAAGATAAAAATGTACTATAGAAATAACAAACAACTTCACATACAATGACCTGATTCCGTGAATAGCTTAAGCACTCTGCCTAGTTAAAGCAATAATAATCGCTTATGTTAATAAACAATAACGTAGCTGTTCATTTCATGGGTTCAGAGCGGGGCGATCTACAATAGATGCCCTGCTCTGGCACAAGCGGTGGACGCAAGATGCGGTCAGCAAGGGAGAAAAGGCGTTGGCAGTCTCGCTAGATATAGCCAACGCCTTCAACAGCCTCCCGCATGGAGCAATACAAGAGGCGCTCCGCTATCATGGAGTGCCCTTGTATCTGCGGAGGCTGTTGGCTGACTACCTCCAGGACCGCGAGATCCTGGTGGAAGGCCGCGAAGGTCTGAAGCGCCGTCGCATCTGCTGCGGTGTTCCACAGGGGTCAGTGCTGGGACCACTCCTGTGGAATGTAGGCTACGACTGGGTGCTTCGTGGCACGCTACCCGCAAGCATGCGGGTCGCGTGCTATGCGGATGACACGCTAGTCGTAGCCAGAGGGAGGAACCTCCGGGAAGTAGTGCGGTTGGCCGAGGTGGGCACAACCCTCGTGATCGACCGCATTCATGCCCTAGGACTGGAGGTTGCTGTCTCCAAAACCGAGGCCCTACTATTCCACGGGCCTCGGAGTGGGGCCCCTCCAGGAACCGAATTATCCTGGACGGGATCCTCGTGCCGGTTGGGGCCAAGATGAAATATCTGGGCCTCAGCCTGGATGGGAGGTGGGCTTTTGGGAGCCATTTTGCCCAACTGGCCCCTAGAGTCGTGAGAGTTGCAGGCGCGTTGGGAAGGCTGCTGCTCAACGTGGGTGGTCCAAACGCCAACTGCCGCCGACTGTACTCCGGAGTGATCTGGAGTATGGCCTTTTACGGGGCACCAGTCTGGGTAGACACCCTCGGTCGCAATAATCGGAGCTTGCTGCGACGTCCGCAGCGAGTCATTACGCCTAGGGCGATTCGCGGATACCGGACGGTGTCATGGACGGCGGCATGCGTGCTGGCCAGTGATCCCCCCTGGGAGCTGCAGGCGGAAATCCTTGCCGAAGTCTACCACTTCGTGGCGGCGAGGAGATTCCAAGGAACAACCCAAACTGGGAGGAGGTCACACGCATGCGACGGCAGGCGCACTCTGTTGCGGCGGTGCGAGGAGGACCTGGCTCCGCCGGTTCCTGGGCAGTGGACGGTGGAGGCCATCCGTCCGGTCCTTTAGAGGTGGGTGAAACGACCTTTCGGGTCGCTGACCTTTCGATTGGTGCAGGTGCTCTCCGGACATGGATGCTTCGGAAAGTACGTGCACCAAATCGCAAGACGAGAGGCGACTCCAGCCTGCCACGCGTGCGGTGCGCCGGAGGATACGGCGCACCACACACTGGAAGTGTGTGCTGCATGGGGCCCGCAGCGGCACACGCTTTCAGCGGAAATATGCGGAGATCGTGGCAGGCGGTGGCCACCTTCTGCGAAACGGTGATGACGCAGAAGGAGGCCGCGGAGCGGATCAGGGAGAACGATGTCCGAGCTGACCCGCTCCGGCGCAGACGACCGGGGGAACGGAGGAGACGGTTTGCACGTCTCCTCCCTCCTCCGTAGTGGGGTTACTGGCGAATAGTCGGAGGACTCTTCGCCGGTTTGCACGGCCCTACACGTCTAGGGGGTGACCTTGGTGAGCAAGGTCATCCCTTCACAGGCGCTGAGGCCCGGTTAAGATCAATCCGGGCCTACCGCTGGGGCGAGATGGTGACTGCCAGCGCGACCCTGTCTCGCCCCACCTTGGCGGAGGATTGCTCACGGGGGGGTTTTAGTGAGTCTGAGCCCCACACGCCCCCCTCACGTCACCCCCGTGGCGGAAGGGAAGTGCACAGCATTTCCACCTCAAAAAAAAAATAGCTGTTCATTTCATCGTCACATCATCATCATCATCATCATCATCATCTCAGCCATAGGACGTCCAGTGCTAAACAAATGCCTCCCCACAAATTTCCAAAAGGACTGGCTGGATGCATCGGCGACAGAGAGCGGACGTGTTTTAACGTGATTGACCGAATTATTGAATTAAAATGAATAGGAATATATGCAATGGCTGTAGTGCAGTTATTTACGATATTTTATTCATAGAGTGTTTGGAAGAAAGATGCTAAAAGTTATATCATTTGAAGTGTCTAAACATACCAAAGGAGAAGTTCGAAGCGTTGATGCAAGAATACAAATCAATCAAAATATTCATTTGTTAAACGTGTGTTTACATACTCTTAGCATGTAAGTTCTTATAAAGATAGGTAGCTCATGCATGTTTTGCCTGGCAGGGCATACAAATATATAAAATTTATTATTACATTATTATTACAAATAATGTCATAATTACAGTTATAGCATTAACTTACTTAATATATTTTTTAAATATAATAATAATAATGTTTATGTTAAATATAAATTTTATGCATAATATATACATTAGTTCATTTAGTAAATAAGTCAACGTCACTGCATATGTCATCAGATATATTAAAAACCTTCGACATCACAAAAATCAAAGAAATCTTAGTAAAGTACTGTCACTCGAAGAAATACGAAATGCAATAAAGTATTGGATCAGAAATATACAGTCAGAATTATTCGGTTTAGAGATTCGATCATTGAAAAAGGGAGATCAGTTTGTACATCACTTCAAAAGCTCAGTATATTCTTAGATGAAGAACGAATGATTCGAGTTGGTAGTAGGCTCAAGAATTCACAACTAACATATGGAACGCGTTATCAGTATTTGCTCCCCAAGGACCATAGGTTTATTTAGCTACTTAATAGCTAACACAATCATAAGAGTTATTGTCATGCTGCAACAACAGCGCTCATCGCTATTATCAGAAGGTAATATTGGATACCGTCAGTTAGGAGACAAGTCTCTCGTGTTATCAGGAAGTGTATTACTTGTTTCAGATTCAGACCTACAGTTGTTCAACCACCATTCATGGGTGACTTGCCAGCGGATAGAGTTACTGCTGCAAGACCATTTTCAGGAACTTCAACGGATTTTTCTGGCCCATTTTTAGTCAAGTCCAGTCTACTCAGAAATGCTAAATCAGTCAAATGCTATTTTGTTGTTTTTATCTGTACGGGAACAAAGGCAGCACATTTAGAGGCAGTAAGTAGCCTTTCAGTGGAGGCATTCATCACGGTCTTCAGCAGGTTCGTCAGTCGGAGAGGACTTCCATCACTGATCTGGTCAGACAATGGCACAAACTATGTGGGGGCTAATAATCATTTAAAAGAGGTAAGTCAATTTTTGCTAAATGACGAGGTCATTTTACGTGAAGAGTTCAATCGTCAGAATATCAACTGGGTTTATGCGCCTCTAACGGCAGCTTATATGAATGGTTTACATGAGGCATGTGTGCGGTCTGACAAATCATTAAATAAAAAGAGGCCGAAAACGCAATTTTAACATTCGAGGAGTTTTCCACTTTGTTGTCAAGGGTTGAGGCAATTTTAAACTCTAGGCCACCTGTTGCAATGTCAGAAAACTCGTGTGATATGGATGTACATACACCGGTAGGGGTATATGTATCTCAGTTGCTAACAAATGTTGATTGAAATCATAAAAAATGGCGGCTCTATGTCACTTTTGACCACCCCAGTAAGCAAAAATGTTAGTAATTTGATGACTGGAGCCGCCATTTTTGTCGATTTTAATCAACATTTGTTAGCAACTGAGATACATAATAGCCCTGCGGGTCACTTTCTAATTGGTCAGCCACTAGTAGCATTACCTGAATATGTATAGAGGGATACTAAACTGTCGCGTTTATCGATATTTCAAGTAATTCAGAAAATATATTTTCACGATATCAAAAGGAATATTTAACTTCATTACAATCAAGAAACAAATGGTTGACAATTGTTTCTTGATCAAGACACAAGATCACCTATCTTGACATTGTCAAGATAGGTGATCTTGTGTTAATAATGGATGAGAATTTAATCCCACTGCATTGGAGACGTGGTGGATCACAGAGGTTTTCCCTGGACGGGATAATGTCATTAGGTCAGTTAAATTGAAAACTCAATCAGGAGAACTGTTCAGACCTGTAGTAAAATTATGTAAATTACCAGTAGAAATTAAATAATGAGATACATTTATCATCAGAATTGTTAGTCAATAAGGTTATATTGTTTAGTTCATAAGTTTATTAGTTGTACGTTGAATTGGTTGTGTAAAAGGGGATCAGAGTAAGACTCGATCATCATTTCAGCTCCTCCCCACGGGCATGATGTTCATGTAAATTAACATACTTTGAGTTATATAGAAACTTGTCTTTTAACTATTATTTCTGTTTCATAATTTCAGGCTCTTAACGCCATCTATTGAAAATGTTGTGTACTATTTGTATCTACGTCATATCAATGTAGATTAAAAAGAATTTGATTGAACAATTCGTTTACATCGACCGATGTAAAGACCGACTACTCTTTTGTTAGTTCATAGTTCATTCCATCCATTCAGAAAACTTGGACAGGACGGTCGTGTTTCAGATATGTGAATTTTTGTAACTAATATTTCACTGTAATTTGACGTGTAAAAGGTATAAATAGAAAGCAATTAACGTTATATGGTGTTTCAAATCAAACTCAACTTCAGAGCGATCAGATCAAACTAAAAATAGAAGAACCCGAGCGGTCGTCACGGACTACAATGGCGAGCCGATAATACGAGGGGAATCGGCCAGTCTTCAGATCTAATAAAATCATCCACAACCATCGCATCAAGTACGCGAAGTACGAACAGTGTCTATATTTGTCATCACACCATGCAAAAAGTCATGAATTGCCATATTTATCATTTTGTCCTGTCTAAAACCTTTCTGTTCATTACTAAATATTCCTTTTTTTGCATGTACGAGTAGAGTTCGTTGTACAGATATTTTTCGAAAATCTTGGACATTATGGGAATTAAGAATATTGTTCTATATTTTTCCATATTTTATTTACAGTTTATTTTTTAAATATAGGTACTCGTATAATAACAGAATTTTTCAGAGCATCGGGATATATACCTGTACATATACATAAATTAATAATGTAATTTAACCTATAAACACGCGCCGGTACACCGGTGGCCAAATCTATACATTGCACATAGCGGCGATATCAGGACTAAACATAAACTCACGTTAATTGTTCAAATATACATACTATTACAACATTCTATTATACCAGTCAAAGATAAGGTTGATATTTCAGACAGTTCACGCCATTGGTTGCCGCTTCTCATTAAAATACACATTCCACCTCTCTTTTGTACAGAGGCTTGATGCTAAACAATAATTAGGGATTTGAGCAAGTTTTCATAACCTACCATCATAAAATGTTCTGTGGAACAGAGTACGTCAAGATGCATGTCTTTTTCACAAAGTTGATATAGGTTGATCTGTTACATTATCCACTTTATTTAACAATCCAGCAATATTTTGGTGCATTATATAAACATATTTTTTAACGAAAAAACTGATTCGTTTCCTCGGTGCCGCAGCTGGTGGTTTTGTATTATGTCTACTATAGAGTGTTGAATTAGAAGTTTTATTTTTATCATAATAGTCTTTGGATGTTATGAATAAAAGTAAATTATTAAAAACAATACGTATACCATATCCATTCAGAAGGCTCGATTGCCTATAAAACATATTCTTTTCATGTATTTCGTTCGTGTCAAAAAGAAATGCATGCTTATGTCTCTTGATATCTTTATATATTTGAAAATTAAAACTTTGTATTTGGATATTATACAAACTTGACTGCGAATTATATTAATACGTTGGCAAACAAATTATTACATAAGTATATGTTATTCTTTTCAGTATCGTTCTGATATAAGTTTTGAGTTTGAAGTAATTTTTGACGTATTTTTGAAATCTTTTACACCTATAAATACGATGCAGTAGTCTTTCTTTGTAAAATCCGCTATCTTCCTGTCTACGCCCTTCAAAATACTATGTACATTTTCATAGGTTAAAGTTACAGGTAAGGTCATAGTTTTTATCAAACTTATCTTCAGCAACTGATAAAAGATTGTTGTGTTTATTTGCACTCAAGATACATATTCTGCTCGGTAGGTTCTGTTGTAATGGTTTGTGGATGTCATGTTAAATAGTCTAATAGTCAGGCTGCCCTGCGAGGGCTGGCCTGCCCAGGGCGCCTGGGATTTAAGCTGCTTATCTACATCCTTGGGTTTTATTATTTGTTGTGTATCTTGTTGCGATTTTAGTGACGATAATACTTCTGTTTGCGTTTGTTTGGCTTTCATGGAAGTAATAAGTGTTTTTTCGGTGATTTTTGTTTAGCAGGGCTATTTGTCAATTTTATAAGCAATTTGTTTTTGGTAATTAATTTCATATTTATACGCTTAATATTACTATTTTCTAATTATAGAGTTTCTATTTCTTTATGGGCGCTAATGAGTTGGATCGCCTGTCTTTCTAATCTTTCTTTAAACAATCTTATCAGATCATCTTCGTCATTTGATATATCCGGTAAGCTATTACTAGTAACATCAATTTTATCAGTTACAATACTCTCATTATTTGTGTTAGAGTCTGATTGCGTTCGCGTACGTCGGAACGTTATGTTTTCCAAGAAATTAATTTATTAGAAGTGGTATTTTCCAGAATGTTTTCAAAAAATCTTTGATTTACCCTATTCACAAGAGCGGGGACAGAAATAGTATCGACAATTATCGACCGATTTATATCCTACCTGTACTTTCAAAAGTTTTAGAAAAATGTTTAAATAAACAACTGGTAGGTTTCTTAGAAAAAAAAACAGCTTTTATCATCTTCGCAATTCGGTTTTCGAAAGAGCAGAAATACGGAAGATGCAATAAACCACCTAGTTAGTCATATTACGAGACTGGTAGACAGTAAACAAAAAGCCTTTGATACGGTGTCCGTCCATATCTTGCTTGAGAAGATGAAAATGTATGGTATAAGAGGAATTCCACTTCAACTTTTTAAAAGCTACTTACAAGATAGATATCAATGCGTCAAAATAAAGAACCACGTTAGTAACGACTCTCTCATAACTTTTGGAGTTCCTCAAGGCAGCGTGCTTGGCCCCACTCTCTTCTTAATTTACATCAATGACCTATGCAACATGACGTTGATAAATGGTTCTGTATTTAATTTTGCTGATGATACAGCTCTTGTTTTTGATGGAGAGACCTGGGATGAGGCACATGCGTTCGCAGAAAATGGATTTCAGCGTGCTTGGCCCCACTCTCTTCTTAATTTACATCAATGACCTATGCAACATGACGTTGATAAATGGTTCTGTATTTAATTTTGCTGATGATACAGCTCTTGTTTTTGATGGAGAGACCTGGGATGAGGCACATGCGTTCGCAGAAAATGGATTTCAGATGTAAATGAGTGGCTGAATCAAAATATCCTCACTTTAATTATATTATATTAACGGGGCTTAATCGCGTTAGTAATAGTATTTATTTACCTCGACGTTTCGATCAAGTTGCATTGATCGTGGTCACGAGCGAACTGAAGAGGCGGGTGTCACTGTCTTGAAGTATGGAGATACTTTTTAATATACCCCCAACAGTTGTTATAAAAAGTCATTGTCCCGACACACAACACTAACGATATCGACAGATTTTTCTGAGGATAAATCGCGACGGGAACACTTTTTAATCACTGGATTCCATGTTGCCGCCAGTTTGAAACCATCCTCCCGGTTGAAGTTACGGTGTTTTTTGATCTCAACCGCTTCACGTACCATTCTCGAGTAATAGTGACGCTCCGTAGAGAGGATTTTGGGGTCGTGAAGTTCAATCCAGTGATTAGGTCCTGACTCGAGCAGATGTTCAGCAAACGCAGATTTATTTATTTGGCGGTTCTTTACAGCTAAATTAAAATTAATTATTAACGTTAAATTGATGATGCGTTTGAGGGATACAGCTTTGGCTGCATATAGGGAAACTAAAGTAGATGCAAAAATAGAATATTTTAAAAGCCTAAAGGGATTAGTTAACAAATCAATGTTTTTTTGAAAAAGCTGCATATTGCAAGCATAATATTAACACTAAAATTAATGAACCTAAAATACTACGGAAAAATATCAAATCCAAATTGTTACCTTCCAAAAATGACATGCAGTTACCTGTTTTTTTGAATAACCCAGAAACAATTAATGCGCATTTCTTGAACATACTCGTACCAGGTAAGGCTGGAGTCGCTTTATCACAACTCACCTATTATGAGTTTCATCGTTTTAACTGTCATAATTTTAGCTTACAATCCATGCATACAAATAACATAGGTACTTAAAATAATAATAAGTTTAAAATCAAATACAGAAGGCTATGGCCAAATTTCTTTGAAGATGTTATTATTAACTTTGCCACACTCTTTAGAAGCTCTAACTGCAACTATTAATACATCGATTCATACCTCCATCTTCCCACATATTTGGAAGATAGCTGTAATTCATCCATTGCCAAAAAAAATAACCCTACTGATGTCAGTGATCTCAGACCTATTAGTATCTTACCATGTCAATCGAAAATCTTAGAAAAAGTTGTAGCTCAACAATAGACCTTCTTTCTTGAAAATAATAATATGTTCTGAAATCAGGAAGCAGTTCTTAACTCCGCTCATATCTACAACAATAATCCTACTAACATACAATCCGCACTGAATAATTTAAAACTATCTACTACTGGAGAGAGTGGATACGTTTTCCTTTCGATTGCAGCACGAAAACTCAAGGGGGAACTTAGGTCCCTCTTTGAACGTCAATACGGGTCGTCTGACAGACTCCCGACTTTAGCCGACCTCGTCAGCTTCCTGGAGCACCACGCACACTGTAACGAGGTCAGCGTACCAATTCCCACCACTCAGGCCACGCTCGGACCAAACGCGAACTGAGCGTCACCGTCCGGGCCACAGCGCGTGCGCACGTACTACCCTGAGTAAAGGTATATACCGCAACCGCTTCTCCGAAGCACTCCGAGGATTCGAACCCGCGACCTCATCTGGTCCATCGAGACGTTTTTGAACGCTCTTCAAGACGCCATTTTCTCGTCCATCGGCGGAGTTCGGGTATAGTCGTGCTAACGTTTCTTGCAACTTTGGGCTCCTTCGTGCGGCGCAGAATTGTGAAGGCAGTTACAAACCATTAGCGACATCTGCTGGTTGCACAGTACAATTTATACAATATTATCGACACAGCGAGCAGAGCGCCGCAACGGCTAGCGACATCTAGCAAAAGCCAGCTAAAAGCAGTACTGCTTCACCCAGCAACACCAACTGCGGCTACTTCAGGCAACTCAAGCCGATTATAGCCGAAGCGGACCGATCAAAAAAAATCGTCTTCTTAGCTTCCCCAAAAAAACGACCCGACGCAAGTTCGTTCGAAAAAAACTTATCTAAAAATATCTCAAGAATCTTTATTCATAACTTGAAATTTGATCTACGACATCGAAACATGGATCGATAAACGCTGAAAGTACAAAGAAGTGCAGTGAAAGGCAAACTAACCAGAATATCGAATTACGTGCAAAACTATGAAGAAGGAAGCAACCTACACGAAATGAAAGCGTGGCAAGCGGAACTAAATATTGTACTACAACGATTTGAAGACATACAACTGCAAATCGAGATGCTAGATCCAGAACGGCAAGACATACACGAGCAGGAGCGTAACACATTTGAAACGAAATACTTCACTGCCAAGGGAGCTATGGACGCCATCTTCTCAGGTCCTGTTGCGCACGCGGCCCTCGGGGCGCAGTTCAACTCTACAGCTATTCAGGATTCTTTCCAATATAGAAAGCCTCAAATCAAGCTTCAACCGCTGACGTTACCAACCTTCACCGGAAATATTAAGGAATGGCCCGCGTTCAAAAATATATTCTACGAATCAGTCGACAGCGCGGATTTACTGATGGTCAACAAGTTGCAGTACCTAAAAAGCGCATTGAAGGCAGAAGCTGCAAACCTCATCTCGTCGCTCATGATTACGGGAGATAACTACACCAAAACACTGGACATTTTGGCTAAACGGTATGAAAATAAAACTATAATAGTAAATTTCCATCTCACGGCAATCATTAACTTCAATTCCATCTCGAGGAATAGCCTCGGAGATTTCTTTGTTACATTGCAGCAGAGTTTAGATTTATTAAAAGCTATAGATCTACCAGTAGATACTTGGGATGCATTGTTAGTATTTCTCATCACCCAAAAATTGGACAATTCATTGCGAGCGTCATGGGAAATTAATCGTAAGGAAAATACTATTGCTTCATTACAGCAACTTTTAGAGTTTTTAAACTCTCGCAGAACAGCCTTTGAAATGCTAAATGA
This sequence comes from Selenia dentaria, assembly GCA_917880725.1. Taxonomy (NCBI): domain Eukaryota; kingdom Metazoa; phylum Arthropoda; class Insecta; order Lepidoptera; family Geometridae; genus Selenia; species Selenia dentaria. Next base: position 11,136,895 of record OU862877.1, on the reverse strand, counting down.
TGATGCTAGAGAAAAACAGAGTGCTCGAGTGTCGCTCCACACTTCTGTTTTGCCAAATGATTGAACAGTTTGTCAAGGCAAACACCCATTGTACAAATGTCCTAACTATCTAAAAATGTCAGTACCTAACCGTGTCCAGCTTTTAAAAATTAAAACATTAAGTTTTAACTGTTTGCAGCCATATCAACCAAAGCACAAGTACTCAAAGTTTAACTGTTTAAAATGTCGTGGTAGACATCATACAAGTATACATTCGGATAAACCTCAATTACACGTAAGTTATACCTCCACTAAGCAAACAAATGATCAACGTCAAGCTAGCCCTGTCATTGCTTCAAACACTCTCAGTTTACCTCCATTGCTAACACGGATCACTCTAAGATCGCAATTGAGCAACCTCATGTGCCGTCTGATACCCCAATAGCACTAAATTTGCAAGCACACGGGTCAGCTCTCATAGTCAATCGCCATCAACTACCAAAAATACTCCTCATAATGCACCCTCGACTGTATTAGTGTCAATTTCTAACAAGCACCAAATATTGCTTTCCACAGTCATCATACGAGTTCAAGACTCTTCAGGAAAATGGATAAATGCACGTGCACTTCTGGATGCCGGAAGTGAAATCAGCATTGTGTCCCGCAGACTTGCTGACCAGCTACAACTCAAACAAATAAGAAATGCTTGCATAGTACAAAGAGTCGGCAACAGCCATAATAAATCGCAAGTAAGTGTAAATGCTAACATTTCTTCACGTCTCAATAACTACCAAGCAAACCTCACACTAATTGTAATGGACACCATCACAGTGCCACTACCACACTCACACATTCCAACTCGCACCTGGCATATCCCGCCCAATCAAGTGCATACGCTAGCAGACCCCACATTCTTTATGCCTAGTGCTATTGAACTTCTCATAGGTGCTGAACTGTTCTATGCAGTGCTACAGTCAGGACGGTTTAAACACGATTCTATGCTACCCTACCTTATTGAGACTCACTTTGGGTGGGTAGTATCTGGCCCTTTCACTCTAGATTCATCGGTAGAGTCCTCTGGGCCTCAGCATGTAAGCATGCATATCACAGCTACATCAACCGATGATCTGCTACAATCTTTCTGAGAGCAGGAAGAATTGCCTCCGAAAAAGCTGCTTTCATCTACTGACATATACTGTGAGGAGCTTTACAAGTCCACAACTACACGTGACAGCACAGGTAGATACACAGTCAACTTACCGCTTCAACAGGATAAGTTACAAGACCTAGGAAATTCATTTAACACAGCATATCGGTTTTTGTTGCAACTAGAGTGTAGAATGCAGAAAAATGCCGAACTCTATGCAGAGTACAAAGCCTTTATAGCAGAATTTATTGAATTAGGACATGCCCATTATACACAATAATTTTCACCAGACGACAAACATACATACGATATGCCGCACTTAGCAGTATTAAAACCAGATAGTATCTCAACAAGGGTCCGTGCAGTATTCCACGCCTCTTCTCCCACTTCAACAAAGTTATCCCTTAATGGCATATTGTATCAAGGTCCCAACATATACAATGATCTATTAGATATCATACTGAGATTTAGAGCCTATAAACTACGAAGAAATAATAGTCAGGAACTGTAACTGCGTTAAAAAAATGACCCAACAAAAGTCGTGTTCAAGTAGGCGGGGCTTAAAAGTCGTGTTCAGTACGTCATCAGTCGGACATTTTACTTGCAAGCGAGCACACTTCAAATCTTCGCGAACATTTTCATTTTTATCATTGTGTACTTCAGTTGTGGATCATCATGCCAGCATTCGTTGTGAAATGGTGCAGGAGCAATACACGAATAAAATGTCCAGGGATCACTTTTACTAGTAAATAATAGCAAAATTATAATTATTCAAAGATGTTCAAATACGTTAACAAATCGAGATGGTCAATACTATGCAAAATAAAGTCAGTCAATTTTTATTTAATTTAGGATGTATTTTTTCTTCAGGACTAAATATTGAAATGTATGTAATGTGCAATGGTTTTGCTTGTTATGTTTTATTCTCGCTTGCTTGCCGATTCAATGCGGCAAAATAAGTGCCTAGCTGCATTTAAGCTAGAAAAACAAGATTATGACTGCCTGTGAAAACCAGTATAGTTTTACTACGTTAATTTTGACTGAAAACAATAGTAAAAATTATGGACATATTAAACAAAACTGCAGTACCTACTGTTTTTTTTTTTATTATCTTATATAAAGTATCATATTTATCTTTTATGGACCAAGTTAAACAAAACTGCAGTATCTATTGTTTTTATTAAATTATCTTATATAAAATATCAAATTTATCTTTTTATGCTGATGATTTGTCCCGAAGAAACATCATCATCTTTAAGAGCCTTTATTCTGCACAGCGCTGCGCGAGTTTAGGTATTTTATACATACTATATATAGATACACAGCAAAACAACGTTGTAACCGCCCCTGATTCAGTGTCATCCACATCTCAAGCTGGCCAGTCAGTCCAGATAACTCACGACGACGAACACGCGTCATCGAATTAAAACCGGCGAGTCTAAAATTCATTATGTTTCACGATATTTTTAACTAGAATCTACAAGAATAAAATGTCTGGAGAGTGATACCTCTGAGCTAAACCATGTGTTACACTTGAGCTAACCACGGATCCTTGATGCATTCACAAGTGAACCCTGAGATGCCGTGGGGACGCCTTGTGGAACTATGGGTAGACACGTATACACCACAGATTCTAAATTAATAAGGCAGTACACTTAAGATGTCTTAGTGTACTGTTGTAATCTACAAAAATAAAATCTGGAGAGTGATACCTCTGAGCTAACCATGTGTTACCCTTGAGCTTACCACGGATCCTTGATGCAACCACAAGTGAGCCCTGAGATACCGTAGGGATGCCTTGTGGAAGTGTGGATAGACACGTATACACCACAGATTCTAAATTAATAAGGCAGTGCACTTGATATGTCTTTGTGTACTGTTGTAGCAACAGCAGCTAAAGAGATCTTCGAGAGTTTACTAATCGCTAAGACTCCTAAGTTTATATAACAGTTGTGTTAATGTAATAAACAAGATATAGCAACGTAAGTTGTTTACAGACTCACTACTCAGACAGACAGACTACAGAGAATATCTCATTCTTTGCACGCCAGCGATAATTAACAGCAGTCTGCGAGAAATAACGAGTCAACAAGGCTGGTGCAGAGCGCGCACCGCCTGTCAGTATGGCCGTATCGGCGCGGATACGATAATTCGCCAATAATAATTAGTCTATAACAATTAGCAATTTGTTAAATTGATTATTTGAGTTGATTTGTAAAACATAGATTCATACTTTTGAAATTGTTTACAGTAAATTATTCCAATGAAAATTAATAATTTAATTATTCTCAAAATGATTTAAGTTTATTACATGTACAATTAATTATAAATCTTATGCAATCACTTTGTATTGCAACGACTACGTGCAAGTACGATGTAACCTATAAAAGCGGTCGCACTGGCAACGGGTGGGTATTCTTTTCTTGTTCGAGCCGCCGCACAGTACGGACCTCTCTTTGACGTCGTTACGCTACCGGTCGAATATACGAAACCTATCAGTGATTTGTAAAGTATTATTTGGAACAGAATATAAGTGACGACGTCACATTTTTTAAAAAACATCAAGGAGGTCTCTTCTCCGTCATATACTATATCAATCATTATTATGTGACCCTTCAAATACTAAGCAAAAACGCGAATTGGCGCTTCCAAAGCGTTTACGCTCTAAAGAGATACTACAGACAATGAACAATAAACGATTGACTACAGTTGGTATGTAATATAGGTAACTAGGTATATAGTATTAAAAACAGTTCATTGTTTGTTCAAATTAAAGCACGTTTTTTCAAGCTAATGAAAATTCATCCTCTGCAAATTTTAAAGTGGTTTAGCTGAGTTGCTAATTAATTTGTCAGTAATATCAACACAGTGCTTTTTTAAAGCAATTCTATAAATTGATTGAATTTTCTAAATTGATAATGAAGGTATTCTGTGACCACTCGAGGGTATTCTGGGAGAACCAGATAAGTAGCGATTTTGTTACTTTGAGAAAAATAGATTTAAAGTTTTGGACGATCATTATGTCAATGACGAAACATAAATACAATTTTTTTTACTATTAGTACATAGATACATTATCTAAAACTGTCTTGATACAATCATTTATGCAATAATTGTCATAAAAAGTTTAAAAAAGGCGAAAGTTGGCGTGAAGGTATTGCAGTTATTTTGTTTTACCTGAAATACGTAACTAAGCTGTAAATCTCTTAAACACACGTTAATCTTTACCTACTATATTAGGAACAGTTCACTGTCCCATATTAAATAAGTTGATGTTAAAATAAATTAAAATAATATGCCACTTAAGGCGGTAGAATATGTTTTTTCTCAGTTATCTGTTTCTACCTGTAAATGTTGTGGGAATTACTGCATTAAAGAAACAAATACGCGATATTTATTTTATTTATTGTAAGCTTTCTTAACTTTAAACAGTTTAATTCTGTAGAGAAATAGCACTTGAAAATATTATGCAGAAAAAAAATACGAATATAGGAATTAAGGAGTTTCCTCGCACGACATCAGCTCATTCTCCTCTTCAGCCTCGACAGGAACACTAACCGTCTTCAGATTTTTATACCAAGGCTCCAATTCTTCTGGTATTATGTTTTTTTAACCAAATTTAGTAAATGCTGTTTTTTTGCTTCGGATATAGGTAATGATTCTTTATAATTTTTTTTTAACTCAGTTGGAAATTCATTTTGTTCCTTTCTTCTTGTTCATATAGCTCTAGTTTTTCCTTCTTTACCGGTAACGTCAATGTAATTAAAAGTCTCACTCATGTCATAATTGAAGTAAATTCTTTTCTCCTTCTTTACAAACCTTAGTCGTTTGATTTTAAGCCACTGTACTTTATTTCCTTCCTGGTCCTTATCTTTGCTATGAATAATCTTAGAAGCCAGATCTTTTAGATCATAAAACTCATGGTATTTAAACTCTTTTGTTTTGTATGGCTCCTTGACTATCTTCTTCTGTTGAACAGTATGTATTTTCCTACGCCTTGCACGTTCGCATATTGAAATCCAGTCTTGCATTGAATATACTGATGTTTCTTTCTTTTGTGATTCATTAGCACTGTGCATAGAATCGGCCTCCATGTATATATGTCCTGATTCTAAAAATATTTGCTCTATAATCTGTAAGTGTTCAATATTCTGAACAGCCCACAAAAGAATTGCTGCCACATATTGGTTTCTATTTTGACCTGAGCAAGTGTCAGAAAAAAGGCTTATTTAAGTTACATTTGCTGGAATACATTTAGTTATAAGAATACAAATAATGTAATAAAATCGTTCCAATTTCGCAGCTACCATTTTTGCCGTTCAGTTCGGACCAGAGAAAACAGTATGCATTATTGGGCAGACTTGCTTCATAAACAGTGAGATTAAACACGCACAGCTTTCGAGAATAATACAACAGGCTTACTTTGCACTGAGGGATCTGAAGTACAGCCTGCAGATCAAATGAAACCGAAAGAAACTTAGGATCTTTGTTAGCTCTTTCTTTGTCTTTTTTCCTTTTCCGCATTACAAATATTTTTCCTCTGTAAATGCTCTTTATAATTTTCTTCTAATAATTCTTTTTTATCTTCGTCAGCCTTTTCATAATTTGTACAAATTGTACATTGATGTTTTTTCGGCACAAAGAAACTAAAATTGTATTCCGTAGCAAATACTCTTCGATAAGTGAGCTCTTCTGCTGCTTCTTGATTTTTTTCTTCGCACAACTCTTTGTACAATATGTACATTTTTCTTATATTAAGATCTGCGCTCAAATACTTTCTGTTAGTATCTTTTCTTGTATAGTGAGATTCCATACATGGGAATGATTCTATGCGGCGACGTATTCCTTCCAAGATCTCTGGTTTAGTTTTGTTAGCCGGCTCGTGTTTTCCTCTACTGTCAATTGCACCAAAAGCACCAATATTATTTCGTTTCTTTACAGCGTCAAAGATTACAGATGGCCCTATGTTAAGAGTTTTCGTAAAAAACTTTTGACATACTTGTACTTTTGCATCATTGATTGTAAAGTGACATTTTTTTGTGTAAGCTCTTTAACGTTTATTTTTCACAGCAAGTACTCTCTTAGGACGGAGTACTTCTAAATGGGAAAGAATGAAATTTTTTCTATTGACGAAATCAAGCTGCCAGTAATGTCGACATATTTCGTTTCTAGCGTTTGTATCAAAGTTATCAGAACATTTGTACTTACAATCAGAACAGTTTATGTCCTTTGGGATCTTTGCTGGCCGCTCTTTAGAGCGAGACTTATAGGGCAAACCATCAGCTCTTCTTCTTTTTGCTACGTTGACTGCCCAACTTTCAGGATTAGATTTTCTCCACCTTTTCATAGGTTTAACTTTTTTCCACATATTAATTAAAATTTCCTGTAATATTGAATTAGCAATCTCTGACGACTCTTTTTGTTTTTTATTTTCTTCCTGTAGTAATTGAATATAATTTTTGTCTAACGAACCATTGACTCAATCATTATTTGGCTGTAAACCTTCTCCTAGTAAATCTTGAAGAGTAATTAAGACGTCACCATTATGATTCATGTCTTGTTTGGGAAGGGGAGGTAAATAGGTAGGATCTTCGTAATCAGATACATCGTCAAAATTAAAAGCCGTCCATCTCCATTTCGATTTCGTCACTGATAATATATTCATTCTGTGGAAGTCTTGATACTGATTGACGACCTGAAAAAAAATAGGCATTATAAATAACTAGATATTTTTATTAACTGGGAGATAAAAATACGCTCACAGTGGGTAAAGTAAAAGTAATATCTCGGCTCGTCTTTCTTACCGATACGTGACAATAGGTATACGTGACTATAATTGAGGAGAGAATAATTTATATTATCGTAATATAGGTATGCACTTATACAGGGATTTGGGTACCTAAAACTGCATCCAAAACCACCGGAGGACGGGCAGCAGCGTCCTCTCGGTTAACAGTGGCGAGCATTCTGCGATTCCCAACCCGCCTGCCAAGCGTGGGGATCATGGCAAAGTCACCCTTCAAGAGGGAGGCTTTCGTCCAGCAGTGGACATCTTCTGGCTGTTGATGTGACTTATGCAGTAATACATACCTGATTGAAGTCTGGAAAATCCATCGTTGTTCGTTTGATGAATATCAGCTGCTACAATAGTATGATGCTGAACTGGTTCGCTATCACTTTCAGACGAAGAATGTTGCCCTAAAAACATAAACTAAGCATTAACTTAACGTCTAAACAACATTACAATCTTTTATTTTGAATGAAACCAAATTATAATCTCAAAATTTAATTACGTATGTAAATTAAAATTACCTTGTGTTGCACTATCATTGATTATCAGCGATACAATCTTCTTTCCTCTGGAAACCATTTTACACAGATTCACATAATATAACAAAGTAATTATTCGAATTAAGTACTCGGTGAAATAAACACGTGCGCACGCGACGACTTTAAACTGACACTAAACAAAAACATTAGCAAGCAAAACATACTAAGTAAGCCTAAACTCTGGAGAAGAGGATCAAATTGCAATACTTGTAGCAAGCAAAACCAAACAAAATCGCTTATTCTGTTCTGCCTGTCGATAAAACAAAGAACACAGTTCGTTTTACTAATGAGAATCAAATAAGATTAGTTTCTAATAATTATTCTTTTTTACCTGTTAATACAAAACCCAAATATCTATAAGTGCTTTTGTGAGTAAAGAAAATAAATTGTTGTATTACGTTTTCACTGTAAGAAATTTTTTATTTATCTTTTAAAGAGCCCATATCACCTTTTGCTTTTAAATTTATAGACAAAAAATGCTAGTTATTTTCTTTATCAGAGGAAAAAAACCGTTGTTAAAGCTTCGGCAGCTATATGGTTTTACCAGATAAAAAATGCGACGAAAACTAAGTATCCTATGTTTATAGCAAATTTTTTTGCATTTATTTGGTTCTGCCAGAATACCCTCGCACTGAAAAATATCCAGCTGGCAAATAACGACTTATTTTTTTTGGTAAAATGTATAAGCCTAAAATGTTTCATAATATGCTTTCTTTACTACATTGCGAAGAATCTCTTCTAATGTCTTCTAGACAAAAACTTCATAAATTAATCATATTTCGCGAGACATACGAGATTAACGATTGATTTATTATTGAGTTGGTCCAGTCCACTTGTTGCATAATATCGTCCACGCCGCTATGACTCTGCTGTCATTGTAGACGTTGCAGCACGCGCGTAAACTAATCCCTGCTTTCCTTCTGAATTTAAACCATTCACCGAACATGTCTATTTGTAACCTCGGAAAAAAATTGTATTTGGAATCATACGTTGTTTTGATTTGAAGGGCCACTTTTTGTGTGGAATTTGTTCTGAATTATGCTTCCTGACTATTATTTCTTCGTAGCCTATAAATATGCTTTCTCGTGTGACATAGTCAAAATGTTCAGAGGCATTTTCATAAATCCACAGCAGACATCATTACAGCGAATATTGTGGCGAGCTTCAAAAGCTGAACCGCTGAAATGCTTAGAGCTAGATACTTTCATTTACGGAACTAAATGCGCGTCTTACCTTGCCTGTCGAACAATGCTAGACTTAGCTGACACTTACACAGAATCGCACTCACTAGCAGCAGATTGTATAAGATCCAGTGGCAATATGGATGATTACTTATGTGGTTCTCAGTCTCTACCTGAATGCATTCAGCTATGTTCTGAGCTAATTGACTTATTAAGCAAAGCAGGATTTGAACTACATAAATGGACAGCGAATCACTCTGACATATATACACATTTATTAAATTCTAACTTCACTCATATTCTTCAGAATAGCTCACAGCTAGGTAACAATGCATACAGCTTCACACCACCAGACTCAGTTAAGACCTAGGTTTGAAGTGGCTACCTGAACAAGACACTTTGAAAGTATGTACAACCCGGTCACAATATCTGTGCACCTGACCTCGTGATGTCTAGGTTCGGTGTGAAAAAAGTTTTTTCGATTAATGTGGAGGTAAAAAAAATTACTAACTTTTCAAATCAATTTATCATTGATGAAGGGTTTGTTATTAAAAAACAATAATTTTGATTACAAAAACATTTATTATTAAACTCAGTCACTATAAATTTTTGTCTCTATGCCTGACATTGTATCTTCCCCACTCTCACTTTCTGAACTCTCCGAACTATCTTCCCCTAGTGATATTAAAAGTTGTGTGATGTTGTCATCTACTAGATGATCCTTTTCCCAGTATTCTCGCTGTAGTCTCTCCACGTGATTCACTTCTTTTTTCCAGCTGGCGTAATTGACTTAATCGCATCTTTTGTAAGTTGTTCTATTTTCTTTTCCAATTGGTAAATTTTTTTATCTGCCACCCTTTGCTTTACCAAGTTCCATATATATTCGATTCGGTTTAGATCACAATGATAAGGTGGCAGACGCACAACTTCTTGGCCATGCTCTCGCATCAAATCGTTGAAGACATATTTTTTCGGCGGCTTTGTTCTCAGTATAATGGGATACAATTCCCTCTTTGTCATTTTGTCATTAAATGGAATATTGTGTTCACGTAGCCAATTTTGCATGTCAGCTTTAAGAGCAGCACTAGTGGGCGCTTTCACCGACTGCGTCGAATGGTAGGGTGCATTGTCTAACGGCCGATCCCAATAATCTATCGCCGGTTTACCTTGTCAAAGGGTTTCGTCGCTGTTGTTCGTCGTTTGATGTCTCCTACTATCGTGAAACATATTTGTCTATGGAATTTATTCAAGGGTTCGTCAGTAATGGGAATTTCAAGGATTGTATTTTCATTACTAGTGTGGGCAGTAGCTGTGGTCGATCCTACATCAGAGGGCAATCTTTCTGTGGGATTAGCTATCATTGAGTCAGTTTCTTCGTTATTTATTTCGATTCTCGAAAGAGCATCAGCGTTAGTGTTTGATTTGCCCTTTTTGTACACTACAGTATAGTTGTACTCACTTAGTTTTAATTTCCATCTAGTAAGTCTAGAATTAGGCTCTTTAATGTTCATAACCCTCTGTAGAGGCTTATGATCCGTTAGGATTTTAAATTTACGTCCAAAGAGATAAGGTCGAAAGTACTTCGTTGCCCATACGATCGCTAAGAGTTCTTTCTCGATAGTACTGTAATTTATTTCGCTCTCGTTCAGAGTACGGGATGCGTAGCAGATGGGCTTGTCTGAACCAACAGGTCCTTGGCTGAGCACTGCTCCGATTGCCAAGTTAGACGCGTCGGTAGTTAAGATGAACTCTTTATTAAAGTCTGGGTATTGTAGGATTGGGTCGTTCGTCAGTAAGGTCTTGCATTTTTCAAAACAGTCAGTATATTCAGAGTCGAAAGTTATTTTGTGGGATTTTTTCAGACACTTAGTCATAGGCTTAGTAATGCGGGCAAAGTCGGGTATAAATTTCCTATAATATCCTAGAAGTCCTAAAAATTGTTTAATTTGTTTCGGTGTTTTTGGCAAAGGATATTTTTCGATGGCTTAAATTTTATCAGGATTAGGTTTAATACCCTCTCTACTGATAATATGTCCTAAATAGGCGGTTTCCAATTTCAAAAACTCTGTCTTGTCCATCTGAATTTTGAAATTGGACTCGCGCAATCTTTGAAACACTTTTTCCAAATTTACTACGTGCTCCTGCAGGGATGTACTAAAGACGATGATGTCATCTAGGTACACTAAGCATATCTCATTTTGTAATCCCCTGAGCACATTGTCCATGACACGTTGGAAAGTTGAGGGGCTGTTTTTTAACCCCATAGGCATTCTTAGAAATTCGAAATGCCCGTGCTCTACGTTGAAAGCAGTTTTGGGTACGTCCTCTGGGTGCATTTCGACTTGGTAAAACCCTGATGCCAAATCAAGGGTTGTGAAGTATTGGCAGCGACCTAACTTGTCAAGGACATCCGAAATATTCGGGATGGGATATTTATCATCGATGGTTTTTTCATTGACTTTTCTGAAATCTACCACTAGCCTCCATTTTTGTTTCCCGGATGCATCTACTTTCTTTGGAACCACCCATATAGGTGAGCTCCAGGCGGAGTCTGATGGTCTGATTATGCCCTGTTCCAATATTTTAGTGATTTGATCCCTAACTTCCTGGCGGTGTACATACGGGTAGCGGTAGCTTTTTGTATATACTGGTTGTTCGTCAGTTGTCTTAATGTGGTGCTTAATCTTATTAGTAAATGTCAAGGGCTCTCCTTCAATGTAAAATACGTCAGCGTATCGTGTGCATAAGGTCTCTAAATTAATTTTTTCCTCAGTATTCAGGTGGTCAGTACGTAGTCGAGATAGTACGTCACTAACACGCTTAGGGTCTGATTCAGTGGTAATACATTCGGTATTGAAAAGATCGACTTCAATACGTCGGTCAAAAGTAATTTTAACGTCGGAGTTAGTCGGATTTTCTATTTCTATAATACCGGTTTGATCGGTGACCGTGGTAACACATTCGTGAATAATGCAATTACACATTACTTGCTCACATATATACACGTCACTATCGGGGTTAAAGATCGGTACTTGTACTAACTTAGTCGAATTAGCGGGAATAATTTCCTCTAGAGTAGCTCTTCGACACGTGTAGCGGGAAAGCGGTATCACGGCATGATCTGTCACTAAGATATTACGCTTGAGATCAATTTGAATTCCGTCTAATAAATCTAGGCCCAACAATCCGTCAAAGTGATTGTGAAATTTGTAGACGAAAAGTTTAATTTCTTTTTGTTCGTTAAACTCTGTAAAATTGGGTATTGTAATTGAATGCTCGTTACTCGAGAGTTAGTTACCTCAAAGGGGTCAAAATTTAAAGGCACATGTGAAAAAAATTTTTGCACGGCCTCGGGGCTAATAAATGACTGATTTGCCCCAGTATCTACAAGAAATTTAAGCGGGGGTTGAGATATTTGAATGTAACGTAATTCCTTTTTTGAGTGTAGGTTAAGTTCTATCTTAACTCGGGGTTGGTACGGCCCTTGTAAAAATCCGAGTGATATTGGTCGTGGCTAGTAGAAGGTTGGGGAGCTTCTATAGCATTTGTGACGTCATAATGCGGTACGTCCTCAGAGTTATACGTGGCGTAATATTCAGGTTCAGCTTGGTTATTCTCATAGTAACCGCTGTAGTCATAAGGGTAGTCAGTTGAGTCATCGTTATGGTCAGCGTAGTAATAAGTCTCGGTATTATCGGCGGTCTCATTAAAATTCATCTCGCGCGATTTAAAGTAGTTTGATGGTGGCGGATTTCCGAATTTACGCCAATCATGTCCTGACATCGTAGCTGGCAGTGGTTTAGACACAAAATGGCTAACACCACTCATAGGTTTCGGTCCAGTATTTTGTGGCAAATTACGCGGCGCGGGTATTCTAAACGCGTTTTGAGGGTTATAATTAGGCGGGGGTGCGCTAAACATTTGTTGAGTACGAGTAGGCATACGCGGCTGATTAAAATTGAAACCAGGTGGACGAAAAGCAGGTTGATGAAAAGCGACCTGCTGTTGTGGTTGATGCTGCTGCATCGGCATCGGCCTCAGCCAGCTAGATTGGGGTTGTACAATATCAAATGGTTTAGGCACATTAAAAGGATTAATAGAAGGAAATTTCTGCATTACGGCTGTCTGCTGCTGCAACTGCGGGGGTCTTCTATCAACGTATTCGTTGCGCTGTTGCATGTACATGATATTTAATTCTTCCTGTACAAATTCCGGAGCCTTTTCTATAGTAGCGGGTCTCATACAGCGAATGCGGGACCCAAGAGGTTCCTTGAGGCCTCGTACAAAAGATTGTAAAGTTAATTTTCGATATAAATCGCGTTTAGCTTCGATGGTAGTAATGACAGCTTCGTGCAACGTAACATATGTCATTATGGTACTAAAAAGGTTCTGGCATTTGTCATAAAATTCAATAGGCGTGCTACTTCCTTGTTTAAGTAATGAGAGGTCATTATATAGAGCAGTCTCGTCTCTTTGATCGGAAAAAATATTTATTAAGGAATTACGAATGTCCTGCCAGGATTCTGGGATTCTGTTTGAATTAATCGTCCTAGCAGCATTACCAGTAATTTTGTTCAAGATGCCATTTATTACACATAAATTACTCAATGCAGCGCTTTCTTTCGCTTTAACATATGCGATCACTATTTGGTCGCATATCCGAATAAATCGCGTAAGTACATTCGGGTTGCCGTCAAACTCCGGCACTGGGCGTAAGGCCTTAAAAATAGTGTCTGGGTTCATGTTTTCTACGCTACTATTAACACTAGATAACCTATCTAAATTTATCTCTGATTCTAGAGTATCTATATTCCTATTTAAATCTATGTCCTTATTCCTAATAATCTGTCTAGAGGAGACAGATTGTCCTACGTTTTTCCTGGGATGAAAAATCTTGAAGGAAAAGATTATCAAGGAAGCAACACAAGACAAAAATGTTCACTGCACTTACAATTTCATTTCTCGCTGGTCCACTGAAGTTTGAGTGTAGTCCTCGGCCACGGTCCCACCAAAGTTCGGAATCTAGACAAGGCACTTGATAGTGCGAGCAACTTTTTCGCAGGATCACAGGATATCGATGCTAGATGTCCTTATTATCTCGCGCGCGTGCTTCTAGAATCCTACCGACTGCGCCAATTACGTACGCCACAGCCGAAGGACTTAAAAAAAACCGAAATGAATTTATAAAATATTTAATATAAAAGATAAAATGTTACAATAGTATTCTAATTACTAAAATTACGTCTAAGCTCGGACGAAGTAGGTACCGAAGTGAAGGTGTCAGAATCGGGGCCACCGGCGACACGAGGCAAGAATTGCTGCATCTGCATTCGCGCGGTCACGTACGCCACTCGATTGACGTCAATGGCAATTTCCGTTGAAACTGCATAGGCAGGCAAAACGCGTTTTTTTTTTTTTTTTTGACTTGGGGAAATGCTGTTACGCATTGCCGTATGCGGGGGGGCATACGGGGTATGACGGACTCGGCTAAAGGCGCCCATACCGTCTAAATACCCCACGGTGTTCCAGCGTCTTCGACTGATGACGGGGGGCGTGGGACCGAATTATTCTACCACAGCCCCCGTCGACGCCGCTGCCCGCTGTAAAGCGGCGGGCCCTCCTCGGTGAGGGGTGTCAATGGGAACACCCCTCCACCTCGTGTGATGCCCCCCGAACACGGAGGAGGCATCAACATCGCAAAAGGACCTATCTCTGAAGGGTGCCGGATGCCCCCGCATCCGACGGCCCAGGCCCTCTCAGCGGAGACGGAGTGCGGGCTCGGTTAGCCCGCACCCGTGTCCGCGCTCTCCGGAGCGGAAGAGAGAGAGGGTCTCTCTCCCTCTCACGCTCCGCCGCCTCCCTCCGCGAGACAATAATCTCGCAGAAGGAGGCTACTGCCTCCCAACATCTCTCATCGGCGACCATCCTGGCTAGGATGGTCGGCAATGAGAGATCCGTCCCAATGACCGCGACCAGAGTCTGTCGCGGTTCGTCCTCTCCAGGGAGGCAAAACGCTTGGATGTAGGGCGCGTAACAAGCTACAACAATTTTAATAACAACTAAACCACTCCAAACTTAACAGTAAACAGTCTAAACTTAACAATAAATATTAAAGAACAAAACAACAACAAACAACAAAGTTCTTTGTAAAAAAATTGCATTTTTCTGGTTTTAATTTGAATCCACAAGCTTGGAGCTTACCTAGTACTATCGAAAGAGTTTCAAACGTTGACTGCAAATCACATCCTGCTATATATATATTATCTATAAAGACAATGGTATAAGGGTATGTTCTTAAGCTTTTCACACATTAATCGCTGAAATGAACCTGGTCCAGTGCTGACACCGTATAGTAAGTACTTATACATGAAGGTACCTATTTCTGTTACTATTGTTGTAAACTCTCGACTGTCCTCTGAAATTTCTGCCTGTAAATATGCTTCTTTTAGATCAAGCTCGCAGTAGTATTCGCCATTTTTTTATATTTCAAAAATATCCTCTACATGGGGTAAAGGATAATGGTCCACCTCTAAATGAGGATTCAATGTTAATTTGTAATCATCACAAAGTCTAACTGATCCATCAGGTTTTCTAATAGGCACCACCGGAGTACCCCACTGACTCTGTGTAACTGGTAAAATCCTGTCATTTTGTAACAAGCGCGATATTTCATTTTTTACCTGATCTCGTAAAGCGAATGGTACCCGGCGTACTGGTAAACATTTGGGGGTAGAATTAGGTTTTAATTTTAAACAAATAGCTTCTTCTTTGAATGTTCCCCAACCTAGAGTGAATACTGCTGCGAACTGTTCCTTAATTATTTTTTGTGCATCTGAAACAGTTTTAATAAAGTTTTTACTATTTGTATGCATATCATAAGTTAATTTAGGTGGCCACATGTTTAATTCATTGAGCCAATCCCTACCAATGATACATGGTGTATTGTTATTTGTGATGACTAAGTTTTTTGTCTATACCTTTATGGTTTACTGGGATATTATGGACAATGCCTATCGGTTGCAAAGTAGTCTGATCAAAATTTTTGAATATTACATTGCATTTTTCCATGGGTAAGTCTTTCAAATACTTCTCTTTATATAGTTTTGGTAGAACCGTTACTTCAGAGCCTGTGTCTAATTGGAAACATATTTCACCTGTACCTACCAAAATATTAATATAGTGTGGTGTTATCCTACTTACACTCTGGAATGAAAAGATGGTGTATTCATTTGATATTTCTTCCTCCGTTGATAATGGGTGTTCTTCGTCTTTTTGTGCGCTAGTCCAGGTAGGTTTTTAATTTTCTGATTTCGTCAGTAAGTTATTAACCTGTCTTCTGGGGCATATTCGATAAATGTGACCTTGTTGACCAAACTCCGAACAAAATTTCTTCTTTAATGAACATTTTGCTTGCATATGATTATATTTTCCACAACAAAAACACTTTACATTGTTCTTTTTTCCTTCATTGCCATGGTAAACGACATGTTTCCTTGGAATAGGCTTTTCTTTTCTCTTTTGTACATAGAAGGTATGTGAAATTTATTCCTGATTATTACTTTGAAGTAGAGCTACTTCTACTGTACGCGCCAGTTCTATAGTTTTCTTCAATGTAAGAGTTAATGCACTTTTAGCAGTTCAAACTTCACCGATTTAGAGGACACCATCAATGAGCTTTTCTTGTATTTGGTCATCAACATCTTTGAATTCACATCTTGCCTCTAGCTTCCTTAATGCTGCCACATAATTTTCTATGCTCTTATTCGGCATTTGGTTCCTTTTCCTAAATTCTGTTCTGTGGAGTATTGGTGTCTGGAAACTGTCATATTTTTTACACAATTCGGTGTATGTTAGTTTCACTGCTTGTACTGGTGAACACAATAATGAAAGTACCTCAAACACAGCTTTAGGCGTCAGCTAGGTGATAAGTAATGGTACTTTTTTTCTTCTGGTACATCATTGAATACAATTACACAATCCAACTGTTGCTCGAATACGGGCCAGTTTTCCCCGTCATCTTTAACTGTTTTATGTCGTAGTTGTTTGCCATTGTAATGCACTTCCCTTTTGATTTCTTACTTTGTCAAAATTCGCTAACAAGTTTTCTTAGATCTTCCAAACTAGCATTCGGGGAGTAAGCGATATTTTCTTCGTTTAATATTTTCTGTAAAACATTATTATTGCATTTATATATGTACGTACTGTTACACCGCGTATATTTCTGACTAGGGGCAAACCCCCATCGACTTCATTCAAACACTGTCAGCATTATTATGTTCCTATATAATCCGCGCTTTCCAAATTAAATTGCCTTTTTGTTTTGTGTTCTTCAGTGTATCAACTAATTGCTCTTAAAGCCGTCTTGCTGCCAGTTCAGTACAGTAAAGTGAAGTTCAATAATTTATTCCCTTGTGTGTAAAATCGTGTAAAAATTAAAATAAAATAAAATAAATGTTTGTGTGTGTGAATGGTTGTTTTTTTAAGACAACCAGGAAGAGCCACACAACATTTTGGTGTCAGAATCAAAGGGGATCTAGTCCCTTGGCCGCCCTACCTGACGAGGTCGTCCTACTGCACGAGAGTGGTTGAGGCCGATTTCTTTGGCTTCGCCGCACTGGTCTCCAGCTGTCCACTGCCGCCCTACCTTCGAGAAGTTGGGTGCATCATCGTGACCTGCTGGAATTGGCCTACACACACAACGGAGGAATATTGAGCGCTGCCAAGCTGAGGCTTTCTGTCCAGCTCTGCGCCTCTTCCTGCATCAACACCTGCTGTTCTACGCTGTGGCTTGAGCTGCCCAGTGCCCGAGGTTCACTACCCGAGCGCTGAGTCGAGCCAGTCGAACACTAATCGCTGCCAGGTTCTATAGTCTGGTTCACTTTCAGACGCTGAGCCTAGCCGCCCGCTATCTGAGTTGGAGTACTTGGTTCACGACTGAGTACCGACCCGATAGCCTAATCAAGGATCAAAACATAAGGACAAACCCCGGTGAACAAACAATATCACCGACTGCACGCGCCGAAATCTGCTGACGCTCAAACAAGAGTCGGATGTCGACCTACATTCTACAGTTCCTGTAAGTGCTATTGTTTCACATAACTCATCGTTTTTATAGCTATTTTGTGTTGTGTATTTTGTCATTGCAAATAATTATGGCTCATTCTCACGATAAACTGAAAATGGAGAAATCCAATATCACAGTTTCCGACCCTAATGTTCAGTTCAATATTTTAATGAAATTTATAAAACCTTTTGTTGGAGAACGGCATAAGTTGTCTTCATTCATAAAAAATTGCGACAATGCGATAAGCCTATCATCGTCATAACAAACTGACCTTCTTTTTAAATTCATACTATCACAATTGGAGGGTAAAGCCGAGTTAGCATGTTCCCTTAAAGTTTTCGAAAACTGGCAGGAACTGAAACTATTTCTGAAGGCCACATTTGGGGAAACTAAACACCGCGATCACCTTTTATTAGATCTTCAAAACTGTAAACCCCAGGCTTCCGAAACAGTTTCACAGTACAGCCTCCGCTTAGAAACCTGTTTAACTCGACTGCAAACCGACATTGCCCATTCTACTCAAAATCAAGACGAAATGAAAGGTCGCATTGCTAGCACTGAAGACTTAGCCTTACATACTTTATTATAAGTCTGCCAAGTCATATATCAACTATTGTTACATGTAGAAATCCAACTAATTTACACGACGCCATTGATTTAGCCATACAAGAAGAAAAATTACAAAATTATATTCAGTCTTCTTCAAGGACTACTGAACCGAGGTCTCATAAATGTAAGACCTGCGGTAAATCAGGACACTCCGAGAGGAGCTGTTACCTAAACAGGCGTCCTATTCTTTCTATACCTGAACCGCCACATCCAAAGCCATCTTCAAAGTATCTCTTTCTTAACACCAATCAAACTATCTCACATAAATCTTGATTCTTTACAGTAAGCCTCTCACAACCTCGAGCGGAGTGTTGATGAGTTGAATAAAATTGACAACCAACCATACCCTATCACTTACGGTTACTATTTCAGTATCCTTACAACACTTCTTTCTATTTCTGTATTTTCATTCATATTCTATAAAATGTACCGCTGTTTTGGTAAAAACAACCCTAAAGATGGGTGTTGTATTCAAATATACAATCATTGTTATTATAAATCTAATACTAGTGTAAAAAGTAAATCGAGTTTTGAAATGACTGACATCGAGTTCACCTCCTAAGACTCAACTTCTCCAAAAACTTAGGAACCTCGATTTTAATTTATAGTATTCTAATCCTGCTACTATTTGTAAATCCTAAGTTAAATTTTAATTCTAATTCAAAATCCTTATTCTAATTCAAAATCTTAATTCTAATTCTAAAATCTTATTTGTAACTATTAATTCTAGTTCCAATTCTAAATCTTGAATCTAAGATCAATTCTAAATCTAATATCTTAATTGCAATTTCATAACTTTAATTTAATGCCTAATTCTAATGCCTTGATTTAATATGTAATAATAATAAGTATTAGTTAATGTTTACTCTCATTCTTATTCTGATTTCTATTTCTAAATCTTAACAATAATTTTCATACAATTTCTTAGGTTCTAACTTTATAGAGTTTAACTAAATAATGTACTTAATATTATGTGTAAGTTCATACTTTACAGTGTAACCTTTATAGCACGTGTGTGCATCATGATACCTGTAATGCGATATCTCCATTGTTTTATTTTTGCTAATGTGTATGTCGAAATATGTTTTAGTTAGGTATACTGCGAATACCACACTATTTTTCTATTTTCTACTCACATCCTAATTTTATTTTTGGATGTTCCGTTTTAAAGGAGGATGGTGTTACACCGCGTATATTGCTGACTAGGGGCAAACCCCCATCGACTTCATTCAAACACTGTCAGCATTATATGTTCCTATATAATCCGCGCTTTCCAAATTAAATTACCTTTTTGTTTTGTGTTCTTCAGTGTATCAACTAATTGCTCTTAAAGCCGTCTTGCTGCCAGTTCAGTACAGTAAAGTGAAGTGCAATAATTTATTCCCTTGTATGTAAAATCGTGTAAAAATTTAAATAAAATAAAATAAAGGTTTGTGTGTGTGAATGGTTGTTTTTTTTGTAATACAACCAGGAAGACCCACACAACAGTACGCTTCCCTTGTCTGATGTAATTTTCTGCTTCACACTCTAGTTGTTCTTTTAGCTCTGCGCTTGTCGATGCTATGCCACACCTTGTAAATGTATTATTTTAACATGGCGGACCACACCGCACGATTGTTGTCACAAAATTTTGTGTTAATTTCCACTAAATATTTTATTTCGTTTGTAGGAATTAATTTCTTCACAATTCGCGTGTGTTTTTTACTCGTCGCCAATGTAGCATTTCGAAATTAAACCAGAATACCAGAAAGTGTGGAATACTACGAGTATTACGTCGTTACACCGATTAGAACAGTCGATCACAGATCAAAGAGTAAGAGCTCGAGAGCCACAGACTCAACACCCTATCTAAGGATAGGGGATACCACAATAATAAAATAAATCAAGTTCTGAGCATTCACCGACTCATGCGTTCTGAATGTAAATCCAAAATGTATGAATGGTTACTGACTCTCACCTATGATAAAATAGAAAAAATATTAAACTTTCATAAGTAGACACACAATACAATTTAACTATTTTTATAAAATCTATTAAAGGTAACATTTTTTTTTTACAAAATTATTTCTCAACGCGTACTTGCGCATACGTAGTTAGACCCTTACAAACCTTCACACTACACATACACACTTACATCCTTACACTCCTACATCACACACTTACGCACGCAAATGCATGTTCATCTTAATATAGATATTTTCTTTCATTTTCTTCATATTATTAATAAATTTTGTATTTTGTCTTTAACTTTAATATTATAACGTTATATTTATAAATATATGTATCAAAAAGGAAGGAGGTTCCCAAGATACAGGTTAACCTAGTTTGGGGACCAATGAAACCATGCTCTGTAAAATGTAATCTACGTCAATAAACGTTATTATTATTAAACATTATTATTATTATTATAGCATAACCTGGATTCCGGATCCTGAAATCATACTCATAATAAATATAGCTCAATAAAAATTCGCAACTCTGCGTAATACGCATTATCTTCGCAATAATACCGAAATCAAATCATAACTTTAGCATTTTATTAGCAATACAAAAACATCATACTATCCCACCTTCAAGTTTCACCACATATAAAAATAAACACTCTCTGTCACTCACACCAATTACATATTGCAATATTATATGAAATGCAGCGTAGCTGCGACCTACTTGCGCACAAGCGGCACAAAGTGCAACACGAGGCGCCAACTCAGCACACGTGTCGAAGCCGACACCGGACGAGCGGAGCGGCGTTTGCGTCACTCTTGGTACACACCTCGACTTGAGTACATAGCATAGTTTAGCAATAGTTAATTAATTAAATTGTAATAATTATATTTTAAAATAAATTAGTTGCCAACAGTTTTTTTTAAGTCCTTCGGCTGCAGCTTACGTAATTGGCGCAGTCGGTAGGATATTAGAGTCAGCGCGCGCGGTCTAAAGCTCGAAAAGCTCCAGAAAATCGTTGCACGGCTTGAATCCGATAGTCGCTGGCAGGCTCCTAAGTCTTCATCTAATATCCGAATCTACGTGGCCGCAGCTCCGGGGACCAGTATCCGACAATTGATACGCAGAGGAAACCAGAATGCAACTGTAAGTACGCAAAAACTTTCTTTTTGTGTTGCTCCTTTTAGTCCTTACTTATCCTTGTAATTTTTCAAGATTTTTTATCCTAAGAATCTGGGTGATCGGGAGACTGTATCTCGCCAGTCTCACCGTCATAGGGAATTAGATAGTATTAGGGAAATAGATTTAAATTTAGATATAAATTCATTAAAAATGCCTTATGACCCTGATGTTATTTTTAAGGCCTTACGCCCAGTGCCAGATTTCGATGGAAATCCGAACGTGCTCACACGATTTATAAAAATATGTCATCAACTTGTTTCATGTTATATGAGTGCTGAGGCCGGCAATGAATTAGGTAACTTGTGTCTATTAAATGGAATATTAAATAAAATAACTGGGCCCGCAGCCACAATCATAAACTCAAATGGCGTTCCTGATAATTGGTTAGGGATCCGCGAGTCATTAATAAATAACTTCGCTGACCAAAGAGATGAGACCGCATTATATAATGACGTCTCCTTAGCCACGCAAGGTCACAGGACCACACAGGAATTTTATGACCATTGTCAAACGTTATTTAGCACGATTATGACATACGTTTCATTGCACGAAACTATCGCCACAACGATTGAATCAAAGCGTTTATTATATAGGAAGCTCTTCATGCAAGCTTTTGTACGAGGTCTACAGGAACCCTTAGGTTCTCGAATTCGTTGTATGAGACCTTCAACGATAGAGCAGGCATTACAATTCGTGCAGGAAGAAGTGAACATACTTTACTTGCAACAGCGAAATAATGAAATACATCCTAGAGCTCAGCATCAGCAGAGAACTCAACCTCTTACTCAAATGCCTCCTGCACCAAGGCACGGTTATCAACCACCTATGATGTTAGCACCTATTAGTCAGAGACCTACGTTCATGTCGCCTCAACCATTTAAATTTAGTCCGCCACAGAATCAATTTAAATTTAATGCAGGACCACAAAAACAGCCTCAATACCGCATGCCGACTCGAACACAGCAGATGTTTAGTGCACCACCACCAAACTATAATGCTAGGAGTAACGCGTTTCGAATTCAACCCCGTAATCAACCCCAAAATTTTACCCCTAAGCCTATGAGCGGTATACAACATTTCACCCCTAGAGCTTTACCCCCGACTGGACTAACTGGACACGACTGGAGTAAGCACGGCAACCCATCACCTACAAATTATTTTAGAAGCCGTGAAATGAACTTCAATGAATGTACAAATGATGGTTATGATTATCACTATGAACCTGACTTTAACTACTGTCCTGATTACAATGAATACCCGACTTATGCGTACGAGTACGTTGACCACGAGAAATACGGGCCGGAAACGGCTCAAGTATACGAACACTATAATGTCCATGACACGGTTGAAAAGCCGCAGCCTTCCACTAGTCAGGAATTTTTTTTTCAGAAGGCCTCAATATCAGACAAGCCAAAATAGAGGTCAATCTGCAAACTCAACGACAGCTACCCTTTGTTCAGATTTGTAATCCACCCTTAAAACTCCTCATAGACACCGGCGCGAACCAGTCATTTCTCAGCCCGGATGCTGTAGAGAAATTTTACTCGCATGTATAGTTATGATCCATTTGAAGTCACAAATGTTCATGCCGTCAGTCAAAATGATTTTTCTATTACAGTTCCCTGTTTTTTAGAAATATATGACCCTGAACCGATCAAACTCTTCGTGTACAAGTTTCACGATCATTTTGATGGATTAGTTGGTCTTGATCTGCTCACTAAATGGGAAGCTAAAATTGACTAATGACTTAAACTATGTTTAAGTACTAAGTCAGCAGTAAATCCCATCTTATTGTATAACTCACTAAATGTAAATTTATATGAAGATATCATTCCGGCAAACAGTACGAAGTTAGTCAGAATACCTATAGACACCCAAGATAGCGAAGTTTACGTTCCGGAACAATTCATATGTAACTGTATTATTCACGAATGCATTACTATCGTAGTTCAGAACAGAGGTATATTAGAAATAGAAAATCCAAACAACAACGACGTTGTATTTTCATTAGATCAACCTGCTTACGCAGAGTTGTTTAATGTTGAGTGCGCGCGCACTGAAAACGGCCCGCACGTGTTAATAAAGTCTTATCGCGACTTCGCACGGATCATCTGAACGAGGAAGAAAAGGCTAACTTGATGGCTCTTTGCTCAAAGTATGCAGATGTTTTTTATATTGATGGCGAAAATTTAACTTTTACAAATCAGATAAAACATCGTATCCGATTTACCGATGATATCCCGGTACATACAAAGAGTTATCGTTACCCTTTTGTTCATCGACAAGAGGTTAGCGACCAAATTAACAAAATGTTGACTCAAGGTATCATACGCCCTTCTGAGTCCGCGTGGAGCTCACCAATTCGGATTGTTCCAAAGAAGGCGGATGCCTCGGGTAGACAAAAGTGGCGTCTTGTGATTGATTTTCGTAAGGTCAATGAAAAAACCATAGACGACAAATGCCCCATCCCGAACATAGCGGATGTTCTGGTCAAGTTAGGGAAGTGCCAGTACTTCACAACCCTAGACCTGGCCAGTGGATTTTACCAGGTAGAGATGGAACCCTCTGACATCCAGAAGACCGCATTTAATGTTGAACATGGGCATTTTGAGTTCATTCGGATGCCCATGGGTTTGAAGAACTCACCTTCTACCTTTCAGAGGGTGATGAATAATATCCTCAGAGGTCTGCAGAACCAGGTATGCCTGGTCTACCTTGATGATATTATCGTATTAAGCACCTCACTGCAGGAGCACATGACCAATCTTGAAAAGGTGTTCCAAAGACTTAGAGAATCCAACTTCAAGGTACAGATGGATAAGTCCGAGTTCTTGAAGCTGGAAACAGCTTACCTAGGTCATGTTATTAGCAGTGAAGGAGTGAAACCCAATCCTGACAAAATAGCGGCGATAGAAAAATATCCTATTCCCAAAACGCCTAGAGAGATAAAACAATTTCTGGGCTTATTAGGGTACTATCGGAAATTTATACCGGATTTTGCACGAGTTACAAAACCATTGACTCAATGTCTAAAGAAGGGCAAGAAAGTTACCTTTGACCCTGATTACGTCAAGAGTTTTGAAAAATGTAAAACCTTGTTAACAAATGACCCGATACTTAAGTACCCTGATTTTGATAAGGAATTCGTCCTTACAACAGACGCTTCTAATGTCGCTATAGGGGCCATTCTATCTCATGGTCCCATAGGTTCCGACAAGCCGATTGCCTACGCCTCCCGTACACTCAATGACAGCGAACTAAATTATAGCACCATTGAGAAGGAGCTTTTAGCAATAGTTTGGGCCACTAAGTATTTTAGACCCTATCTTTTTGGCAGGAAATTTAAAATACTTACAGACCACAAACCATTGCAGTGGGTTATGAGCTTGAAAGAGCCCAATTCGAGACTCACGCGATGGCGTCTCAAACTCAGCGTATACGATTTCACTGTGTCGTATAAAAAAGGAAAATCCAATACTAACGCCGACGCGTTATCTCGTGTAGAGATTTATAATGAGGAAACCAACTCCCTCATGGTAAATCGCTCGGAGCAACCCGACCCAGATGACGAGTCTGCGACTGTGACAGCTCATACCAGTCACGAAAATCCAATATTGGAAGTTCCTATTACCGACGACCCGCTAAATAGATTTCATCGTCAGTTAGTCTTTACAATTGTTAGTGATGTCAAAAAGCGACCAGTGGTATCGAAACCGTTTGATACACATACTCGCGTATCTGTACAAGTTACCGAATCTAACTAAGAACATGGCGTCATTAATGCCATAAAAGAATTTGTTAGCCCAAAAGTTAAAACAGGACTTCTAATTGACCCTCCATTAGGTTTTTACTCCATAATCCCAATCATACATAATCACTTAAAGAGTTCATCTATGAATCTTGTGTTAACTAAGATTGAACTCGAGAATGTCAAACCTTATCTCAGACAGCAGGAAATAATTAAGCATTACCACGAAGGAAAAACTAATCACAGAGGTATCAATGAGTGCTACTTGTCCCTCTCAAGGAAATATTTCTGCCCAAAAATGAAGGACCATATAACGAAATTCATTAACGAATGCACTGTATGTGGCCAAGGGAAATACGATCGTAATCCCGTACAACCGCGGTTCAATATCGTTCCACCACCTAAAAAGCCTTTAGGAATAGTTCATATGGACTTGTTCACTGTAGACAGCGAAAAGTACGTTACGTTTGTAGATGTATTTTCTAAGTACGGGCAAGCATATCATCTTCGTGATGGAACCGCCATCAGCGTTCTTCAGGCATTATTAAAATATTGTACACACCATGGTTTACCACTAACTATTGTTACAGACAATGGAACTGAATTTAGCAACCATTTGTTCTTGGAATTTTTACGAACACACAATGTGAACCATCATAAAGCTCTCCCACACTCACCTAACGATAACGGCAACATAGAGCAACTCGACTTTACTTGAACATCTGAGACTTTTAAAATTACAACGTAAAGATGAACCAGTGGTAAATCTTGTACCGTACGCGATAATCGCTTACAATAGCTCAGTTCACAGTTTCACTAAATGCAGGCCATTTGACATAATAACTGGACATTTCGACCTGTCTAGGGATCCCGTAGCAATAGATTTGACGCAGCATTTACTACAACAATATACTCAAAGTCATAGATATCAGATGAAATTAGTTCATGATATCATAAACGAATCAGCCCTGCATAATCGTACTGTTTTAATCAAAAATAGGAATAAGGATAGGGAACCTGAAATTCAATACGATCCTGAACAGCAAGTCTTCATAAAAAACCCGTTATCTAGCAGACAAAAGTTAGCGCCGAGATACACTAAGGACAAAGTTCTCGCCAATTTGCCCATACATATATATACGTCGCGAAAACGTGGTCCCGTAGCTAAATCTCGCCTTAAGCGAGTACCTAATAGTAATAAATTGTTTCAGAATTCTGCTGATGATCATGGCGCATCTTGTTCGAATGCAGGAGATAAGACTTGAAAGTCTTAACAACGGTCCAGGACGTCTACCGTATAAACTCGAACAAACTAGTCTTATAACTCATTATCATAGTTTCTTACAGTACATTCAGATTAATGACATAGAGAATAAGGCTCTCGCGGTTAGGAAACAGCTAATGGATTTTGAATTTAAATTAAATAATGATACGCACGCTTTATATGAGCTACAAATTAACTATTTATCGCAGAAAATTGAGAAGGTGTTAAATCATTTGAAAACCTTAGAGCCTAGCCGGATAAAGAGAGGTCTAATTGATGGTCTAGGGTCCGTAGTTAAAAGTCTCACTGGTAATTTGGATTATCAGGATGCAATTAAGTTATATAACGCGATTAAAAATTTGAAAACCAATGAGAATAAAATTATTGCCGAGTTCAACTCCCATATAAGGGTGCAAACATAAAGAAACAGGTTTTTCGGTCCCGATATGTCGGTACGGGTCCGTACTGATAGGTACCGATTAAACTACATATAGAAACCGGTAAATCTGTTCTTAGTGACCATAATGTCTTCGAGTTCTTCGGACGATGATGTTTTTCTCTTCGAAAGTGTTCATTATAAATGTAAGAAAAGGACCTGTGAGATACCTCCACTTTTTTCTTATTTTATTTTCTGTAACAAAACACACCATGTAGGTTTGTATAAAAATCAAGAGTCAAAGCTAGCAGTATATACTCGGGCCTATCACACAAACTGTTGTACTGAGTGGGAATCGAACCCACGATACGGTAAACAAAGTGATGGAGGCACTTTTAGAGGTTCAGACTTGTATTGGTTTTTTAATGAGAGACAAATTGATATTCCAGAACCCGACTATTTACCAGGTACTCAAGTATCTGCTCCTTATGTATTTTTAGCTGACGAGGCCTATCCATTACAAACATATTTATTAAAACCCTTTGGAGGCCGTGAATTAACAGAGGAGCAACATAATATCAATGAGCGATTAACTCGACCAAAAAAAACAATGGTATGTGCATTTGGCAGAATATATTCAAAATGGCGTTTACTATCTTGTAGGTATATTGAAACAGATATTGAATTAGCTGACAAAATCGTGATAACCATGTATGTTTTGTATAATATTATTATTGACAAAGAGGGTTTTGATAGGCACTTAACTCCTGTTCGACTAGTAAGACAAGAATCCCCCCCGAAGGGTTCCCGCATTGACGTGGCGGGGGGGCTCAGTAGCCGTGGCTTGCATCACCACGGTGAAGCCAAGAGGAACCCAGGGGCCGCGCCGGCGTTGGGGTGCGCTGGCCGGCTCAAGCGGGGCCGCTCCTATGGGCTTTGGCCGCCAAGTCCACATAGGAGTGGCGGGGTTTTGGCGCAGACTCGAGGAGGTGGGGCCCGGGCGCTTTGGCGCAGGCTCGAGGAGGGGGGCCCGGGCACTTTGGTGCAGGCTCGAGGAGGTGGGGCCCGGGCACTTTGGTGCAGGCTCGAGGAGATGGGGTCGGGGCGCTCGGCGCAGACTCGAAGAGGTGGGGTCGCTGGGGATTATCCCCTGTGGCTGACGTAGCAGGCGGTGGGGCTACGTATCCGACCCACCGCAGGGAGACCACGGGCGTCCAGACACGGGGAAGTCTGGCGCTCATTGTTGGAGGGTTTGGTCTCCGAGGTATTTGCGGCGTGCCATGTGTTCTGGCGTGCCGCGAAGAGAAGGGTCCGGCAACGGACAGCCACGGCGGGTTCGCGGTCGTGTGGAAAATCTGTCCCGCGTTCCCGCCGAGGGCGGCAGTGACGGAACACCCCGGGGTTTTGGTGGGTATACGGACTCCCACATAACCACCTGCCTCCCCATGGTAGGTGGTATCCATAAAGGATTCCCCGGAAAAAAAAAAGTAAGATAAGAATGGCACAATCAAAATCCGGGTCCACCTTCGAGTTTAGCAACAAACGTCAGAAACATTTTTGTACAGTATTTCACGCATAACCGATTGTTGTACACTACCTAATGAATTAAATATAATGGAATAAAAAAAAATATTCTAGTTACTTACCATCATGTTTCATTTCTAAGCTAATTTCCTTCCAATATTTATCATTTCTGTTGCTGTGTAATTTATGTCTTTTGTTCCACATAGGTGGTTTAGCAAATATCAATGTTATTAAAAATTTCGCAATGCACATCCATTTTCACGACGACAGAAGATGACACACTACACCGGCAAATGCTTAAACTCGTACGGATCAGTACAAGTAGTCGGTACCGACAAGTTTAAACCTGTTCCTTTATAACTGACCGCATATGATAACATGGGAATATTATACCTGCACCGATCAGTACCGACCCGTAGAGACTCGCATGCACCGGAAACCTGTTTCTTTATGTAAGCACCCTTAGCCTTGGTAAAGAATGGATGACGCAACACAACGATGTCATAGACCAATTAGTAAAGAACCAACAATTTATAAATGCTACACTTGAGCTTCTTTTGAACAGCGATGCTTAAAAAGATACAAGCCTCTTAAAATATGCTCAATTTGCTCAGCTATTGACTATTATAACGGAAAATGTTGATGATTTATTTAAGGAATTACTTAGGATAGAAAATATTTTAACTTTAGTGCAAGCATCGAGCACGCACCATTCTATGGTAGACGTAAATACTTTAAGAAATATGATAGATAGAATCCATATAATCTATGGAGATAGTAGAATATTAAATTTAGATTTACGCGATTATTATAGTATTATAAAACCTTGGTCATACTATGCTGACAGACAAATAGTCATAGTTTTCAAAGTACCTATTGTTAGCAAAGACATATTTGATTTATACAAACTTTCAATAGCCCCGAATAGGTATAGCCAAGGTTTTATTCCTCTCTTTCCATTCCTTGCAACTAATAAGGAAACGTATGCGTTCATGGATCCAGAATGCCCGAAGGTAGACAAGCAGTACCTCTGCGAAGAAGACACCATAAACCGAATCAAGAACCAGCATGACTGTACCCGAGAACTCGTCATCAATCATGCGTTGGGAGCAGCCTGCAACCTCACCACTGTCATCCTGGAGAAGGAAGCAATGGAGCAACTGGCCGACAAGGACTACGTCGTTACATTTCCTCGCACTACAAGAACTCACCTGCGATGCGGAAGAGAAGAGTACAAGCAACTTCAAGGGAGCTACTTAATCACCGTTCCTATTAACTGCAGCCTGATGACGTCAGAATTTACAATAGCTAACGAAAACGACCAAATATCCGGCCATCCTCTTCTGATCACGGATATCTCATAAAATTTCAAGGAGAAATCTGTACGCTCACATAAGATATCCCTGCAATCTATCGATTTAAGAAAACTACATAAAGCCTATAACCAAGCCATGATGCAACCGAACTTAGAACGAGACACGACGGCAGATGACGCACTCTACCATACCACCCTACCTTTTTAAGTGGTACTATTCGGTGCATTCGCACTTGGACTCACCATGATTCTACGACGTCTCAACCTGTGAAAACGCAGCATGAGGTTCGTCCGAATCTTATGTTTGAAGGCAATCACTTTCGATTATATCATGTAGATATCTAATTAATAGTTCCGACTAAACAAAGATTATTCCACTAAAATAAATCAATTATGTAATTATTGTGATCGAAGAAGCCAAAATATTGTCGATTTCACACTATCGTTTTCTAATCGTGGTTATCGTGGGAATGTGGAGCACGATATTTTGATATTTCAAAACGACAACCGAACGTAACTAGTTGTGTCCAGTCGCACCGATGGTAGCATTACATACAGAATTCCATTTAATAAAAATTCCACGAAATCACCGTACCGACCCGCATTACTTGATAGCTAGTGAATAAGGGCCCAGTACATAATACACTAAGCTGTGCACACTATCGGTCGCGTCCGCGGACGCGACCTTGAGCCGTCGTTGAGCGTTCGGACGTCCGATTAGACATCTGGCTGGCTGTCACATTGTGCACCTGAAAGTAAATATCAAATAGAGTTGTCATAAGCTTAGGGTCAAAGCACTAGTTTGCGGCCTTTTAGTGGTCCTTTCAACTTCAAGCCATCAGAACAGATCGTTGAAATAAGTTTTTACTTATCGATTACTTTGCCTGTGCCACAAAACTGCAAGGATTTTTGAGGTCCAAATTGTCGGTGCAACAATTGTTGCGAGTAACTGTCACGCGCGTTTTTCTTTTGTTTATTTTTTTAAGTCATCCCAATGTTTAAACATAGAGTTTAATTCTTTAGCGTAATATATTTTCTTTCTATGGCAACACTACACACGGACTTGTTCTATCTGTGAACTTTAAAAAAATATAATCAATGTTTATATTTTCATCTGTGTTTGGCGGTGAAGTTATGTTTTGTGCTATAGTTTTTAGTGAAGTAATAGGATTAAACTCATGATTTTGATACAAATTATACATGAATATGATCGTGAATGTGTAAGGAATACTGTAAATATGTGATTTAGGTTCTGACATCAAAATTTACACGAAAAAAATTTGTCACGAATATACAAATTTTTAAGCTAATTCTCATTGTTATGACCGGTTATAATTTGCTTTATTTTGAATAGATTATACTTTTCATTGTAAAATATCACAGAAATAAGTTCGTCAAGTAATTACACCCACTCAGAATATGATAAATACGCCATATCATGTCAGGATCGATAAAAAATTGATGTCACGTGACAGTTAAATTCGCTAGTACTAAAAATTAAAAATTTGTATTTTTTTTTTAATATTTCTGATTTATAATTATTCTTTGAAACCTAGTTTGGTTTGTAGAATTTCTAATAAGAATTGTAATAAAATAAAAAAAAAACAACATAAAAATTATATTTATTAAAAAAAAATTTTTGAAATCACCATGTCTAAGTCTATAAATGGCCCCCAAGTTGAAAAAAAATCATTACTGGCCGAAATTTCAAAGTAGCTCTTATTTTTATGTTATTGATAATAACTGAAGCATATGTTAACAAGTAAAAATAATATTTCTGTTCTAGACATTCAAAACATTTATAAATATCAAATTAAAATTCTGTCTTTGTGAGCATTATTTATTGAAAAATACTTAATTTTTGTGGTCAGATTGCAAGTTTTTTTTATGATAATATTTTTTCTACGAATTCAAAATATTTGAATGTTATTAGTTAGATATGTGTTTTTACTATTTAATTATTGTAAAAAACCTTATTAATGTAAATTTTTTTAATTACAATTTTTTTCTACATAAACAGATATTTCCGGCTACGCCAAGTTTGTCCTCGTGTAACATAACATTTTAAAAACACATTTGACATAAATGTTTATGTATCAGATTCCTTGGTTATTCAACTATCTCTGACAAAAATTTCGTCTCGTCCTTCGTCGTTCGTCGTTCTTCGTTTGCCTAGCGGCAAAAGAACTCTTTCCAGATGGTAAAATCAGATTCACTGTTTTTACCATCTGAAATATTGATAAACGGATAAACGGTTTGATTGCTATTTACAAGGCGCAAGCAGTGAAAAGGTGCGTGTTTGTAAAGAATTATTTCTAAAAAGATTTGAAAAAAGATATATTTCAGCTTTGGATTATATCTAATATAAATATTAAAGAAAGTAGTAAAGAAACTTTTGTTCGAAGACTGGATAAGGTCCCTAAAACACTAAGAACTACTAGTTGTTGTTGCTTGAATGTGTACCGAAAGTTCCAAGCCACTACTGCCGAGCAAACAGTTCCAGAATATATGTTTATGTTGTAGAGTCTTTTGAATCTTTTAGCCATATGCACTCTGTGTATGCTTCTTGGTGCCAGACTCAAAACAAATAAAAAGTCAAGACAGAATGTTGTGAACAGAGAAGTGAGGCCGGTTTTCTATGCATGTAGTGCGTGAATCGGTGCTGCCATGATAATTTAAATTACCCCATAAAAATAACTTTATCAATTTAATAAAGTTATAACGTTCTTAGTTTTAATATAATAATAGGGTTCCTACATTAGGTGTCGGTAAAAAGTAGTGGCATTGGGTGGTGAAATAGAAAAGATAAAAAGTTTTAGAAATAAAATTACTCGGTGTAACTGCTAGTTTTATTTAAAAACCTTTATGTTGAATCATTTTTGTACGCTTGCCGTTTACTTTGTACTGATTTAGAAATAATTTCTAATTTGGCAATATGGTGGAATCGAATGTTTAATTATTTCTCAATTACACACCGTATTAAATTAAGTTTATGTTCCTGCCCAGCATATTCATGATTTGACTCTAAATTGATAATAATCCGGTAGTTTCCAATGAATTTCTTTAATATGTTCAAGACAATAGTTTGGTGTTGATTTTCTGCGGTTATTGCAATACTTTCATTCAATAATTTTCGAACAACTGCTTCACAAGTGACACAAATGTCAAAAAGATCCTTAGACGGGAAGCAAAGACCGCCTTTGTTTTTTAAACTAATGAGCTTGTGAAAATAAAGTTTCTCATCAGTCTGCAAGGCATCTAAACATGTAGAGCATTTTATGGTTTTAACCAGATAGTGCACTGTACTTTCAGATATGTAACCAATTATAATTTATCTGTAGTCACCATAATATGAATTGTCATGTAAAGAACTGGCCCAATCAAATGATTCATTAACGATTTCATTAAGAAGTTGCAACGAAGAATTTTCAATGGTTTCTTCTTCTTCTTCGTGTCTATACGACGATGAAGTGCTATTCATAATTTTAGTTGTTGAAGTGCATTAAGTATTGCTATGTGTTCTAAAGGAACACAATTACCTTTTGTAAGACATTTTAATTCTAAATGATATAGTATTTTTTGTAGCTTGCTTTAATTTGTATTACGTTAGGGTTATCGTTTAACCCTCCGTGCATCCTAATAGACGTAAATAGAATCTCCAAATGGTCCTGGCTTAATTTATAAGTAGGTTAAAAAATCAGCCATTTTGCATTTAATAAAAAAATATTTAAACACAATAAAGCATGAACAGATAACAGACGACTGAAGTTTGCTTTTATAATATGGTTACAATTCCACTCTACACACAACAACATTCAATATAGATACACTCTAAAAACAAAAGACTTCAATAGAAATATGGTTTATTTTTACAATAAAACATAATCGCCTTCAATATGTACGAAATTGAAAGTATGAAATTAATGTGAGTCCATATTAAAGGTATCAGGTTTCTAACAAAAAAATAATTGTTCAAATCGGTTTATAAATAACGGACTTATGAGGTAACAAATATTTAAAACAATAGAACCTTAATACGAACCTACTCCTTTTAGATGTCGGTTAAAAATAAACTAAAAATAAAAAAAAAAATTGCCAATTTTTTTAAATTTGCTTTCTAATGACGGAAC
Organism: Selenia dentaria; assembly: GCA_917880725.1. Taxonomy (NCBI): domain Eukaryota; kingdom Metazoa; phylum Arthropoda; class Insecta; order Lepidoptera; family Geometridae; genus Selenia; species Selenia dentaria. The sequence continues at coordinate 11,103,102 of OU862877.1, read as the reverse complement.
CGGTTTTGTATAAAGATATTGCGTCGCGTGTTATTTAATGTTATGTATATTTAAAGAAAAGAACTAATTGAGAACCTACTTCTTTTTTTGAAGTCGGTTAAAACACGTTGATAAACTACGATTATTATTAAAACGTATTAACGTAACGTATATACTGAATATTAAGATTACCCAATAATAGGGTAAACCTTATAGGCTTTACCATGGCAACACTTTGTATGTTCCAAGCAATAACCTTTATTTTTATTTTGATTTATTTAAAATATTGGTTTCCAAGTTACTTACGTGTGAAATGTGATTCCATTATTCTTTTTATGTTTTGTAGTTTGTTTTATACACCCTTTCACGACACAATTCGGCATTTTGACTGGTAAATTTGTCGATTTACTTTACGTGTTGCTTCCACGCGCAGCGATAGTTCGACTGACGAGTCAAGGCGTAGTTTCGATGTGCGTGTGTGTGTGTAATTGTGTATGTACACGGCGAGGCGTAGTTTTACCGGCCTCACTTCTCTGTTCACAACATTCTGTCTTGACTTTTTATTTTGTCAGAGGTGCCAGAGTAATAATGTAGATGCAGTGAAGAGGACAAAATTTCAATAAGTATTAAAAATAAAAATAAAATTTATATATATAAACCACGCAAATATCAGTGTGACATTTGTGTTAACCACAAACAAGGAAATATTCCTGATGACGTATACCAGCTACATATTATAAAAAAGATGAAGCGAGAGCTGCGAAAACAGAAGCTGCTAACGAAATGTCAGGTGATGTGATTGTAGTAACAATGGATAAGCAAAGTGTGTTAATATTTCCTAAGCTACTGGTTTCTGAGCAGTACTATAAAATGAAACTAGGGCTACCTACATAGTTAAACGTTTCATGTTAAAACACCAAAAACGTTAACTTATATGTCTGGCATGAAGGCGATGGGGGAATAACCGCAAACAATATCACTAGTTGTATTATCGATTTCATAGAAAAGTATTGTTGTCAATACAAAAAAGTAATTTTGACATCCGACGGATGCGCCTATCAAAATAAAAATAAAACACTTTGCAATTCTTTATCTAATCTCAGCACTGCAAAGGGCATTATGATAAGATGATTATGATGAGCAAATTATTCTAGAAAAGGGCACACGATTATGGAGGTACACAGAGTACATTCAACTTTAGAAAAAAGTTTAAGGCCCCTATTTACTCTCCATCTGACTATGTATCGCGAGTGAGAGATGCCAAACCATCACAACCTTACATTGTCCATCACCTAGAAAACATTTTTTTTTAAATTATGAGGATGTTCCTGGTGGCTTTTCAAGTATAAGACCTGGAAGAAAAGCCGGTGACCCAACGGTAACAGATATCAGAAGACTTTTTTATTTCAACAGTGAAGTGAAATACAAACTGCGACACACAGATGATTGAAACAATTTGCCGCAGAGAAGAACAAACACGACACATGTTAGGGAACTTGTAATCCTTTATTATGGCCAATTAAAAATTTACTCTATCAAATTTAGTCACTAACAAAGTCTAAAGCAATACATGCACCGCGATTACCACTTATTCTACGACAATTTGAACCATTAATAATGTTTCACGGTTTCATTTCATTTTGAATTAATTTGATACATTTAATAATAAAGTTATTGTATTTGATAGTCATTTTAATAATATATCATTTACTACGCGAATGCCCGCTACATATACTAACTTTTCTTAAAATTTAATTTCAATGTACTTATTTAATTTTTTTATTTTTTATTTTAACAATTTTCGGGAAATTAACGGCTAGCTATAATTATAAACACAGGACAGGTTGTACAACTGAAGACCAGTTAAAAATTTCCACATTTAGGAACTGAATACGAATGAACGAGTAGTTTACTACTCGTGAACAACACAAGTTTATGAACAACTGCTACTTAAGTAATAGGTAAATATCATGCATTAGTCTAAATGACAAAATGTATACATTTGAAATAATTTAACATACGAAAAATTTATCACTAAGTGAGCGTTTCAACATTGTGGAAGTAGTAGAAAAAATATCTAAGTCATATTCACTAGACAATTTGTTGAAACATCTGCACGACCGAATCAAGAACGTATTCTGCCTATAATTCGTTTTCGCCAATGGTATATCTAGAAGTTTAGGATGTCTGTTGGTTCTCAAGTTAGCATTCATATAAGTGCGTAGTCCTAACTTTCCAAGCAATTCTGAGCAGTCAACTGAGCCATTTGCAATGCCAAATAGTTAAGAGAGATCGGCTATGTTCCTCTGTACCTGTAGTGGTAAAAAATGAAACTTGCGACATCGAGCATGGTAACCGGATAGGTAGATCTTTGCACGGAATTGTAAATAACGTAAGAATCTTTTCTGAATGTTTTCTAAGCGAGATATATAGGTATCGTAGCAGGGATTCCATACTTGAGAAGCGTATTCAAGATGACTTTGCACATAGGCACAGTATAGGATTTTAAATGTTTTTACACAGGAAAATTCTGAGGACATTCTAAAAACAAAGCCCAGCGCTCTAGACGCTTTCTTTACTATGGTATCGATGTGAACGTCAAAACGGAGTTTGTTGTCAAAGGTTACGCCTAGATCTTTTATATTATTAACCCTAGATAAGAGAGTATTCTGCAATGAGTAATTAAACGTTATGGTGTTAAGTTTACGAGTAAAAGAACAGGCATAGCACATAACAACGTTTAAATCTAGTTTGTTGAGAGTGCAATAGTCTTGAAACCGTTCAAGGTCATTCTGAAGGCGGGCAGCATCCTCAGCACTGTTTATAGTGTTAAAGATTTTCATGTCATCCGCATATAATAATATCTTTGAATTTTTGAAGCATGTCGAAATGTCGTTTAAGAAGATTGTAAAGAGTAAAGGACGGATAAGCAAGGATCCTTGAGAAACACCAGAAGGAATACTCATTGGCGAGGAGGAATAGCCACTTAATACAACAGTCTGATTACTAACGTACGATGAGAACCACCTAAATAAGTTGCCTCTAATACCTATTAAACAAAGTTTCTTTAAAAGGATTAAGTGATCTATACGATCAAAACATTTCGTGTAGTCGGTATAAATAACATCTACTTGAGAAGGCTCAGCCATGAATTTTGATATGAACTCACTACATAATAGTAAATTCGACGTAGTAGACCTACCCCTCAAGAACTTATGCTGCACCGGGACCATGTGTTTCAGTGAAGAATAAAGTTGACTATGAACTATTTTTTCTAGTACCTTAGCGAATAAACATAACTTAGAGATAGGCCTATAGTTTTCGACTTTGTTTTTTGGACCTTTCTTGTGTATTGGTGTTATGAAAGCAGATTTCTAAACTTTAGGTGCAATACCTTCATCCAACGACCGGCGGTATAGAATGGCTATGGGAATGGATAAACTACTTGCACAATTAACAATAAAAACAGCGGGGATATTATCCGGCCCAGGCGACTTATTTAGGTCCAGCGATTTCAATAACTTGTTCACATCCTCATGCAATACATCAATCCTAAAAATGTCGGATGACGTGGTGCACATCTGAACATAATTGGTCTCTAGTCCAGGGTCTGCGGTCGTAACATCAGAGTCACAGAGAAAAGTGGAGTGAAAAAATTCACCAAACAAATTGCATATTTCGTTACCCTGATCAGATGAGCGGTTACCATACTGAAGAACCGACGGATAAGTGTTGGATTGATTTTTACTTTTTACATAGGACCAAAACGCACGTGGGTTATGTTTTATACAGTTTTCAATATTATTTATATAGGTATCAAACATTTCGCCCTCCATAACTCGTGCACGCTCTCTCAAAATTAGATACGAGTCATGGTCGTACCTGTTACCGTTGGTTATGAATTTAGAGTGATATTTATTTTTTTCTTTAAGTAATTTTATTAAAGGTGGCTTGAACCATAGTGGATATTTATGAGACGGTGTTACTTTTTTAGAGGTAACATATTTATGACGCAGGTTGTAAAGTGTAGCATAAAAAAATAACACTGCATCATCAACACTTCCATCGCGCAATAACGTAGACCATTCGATACTATTTAGTTCGGCATTAATGGAAAAGTAATCAGCATTATGGTATAAGAATTTTGTGTAAGATAGTGGTTGAATTGTATGAAGATGAACAAAATCCGCCGTAACTACAAGTGATTTATAGTGAGGGTCTTCTCTGATTAAGGGCGAATCGCAGGATTTAACCGTTACGTCATTATTAGAGAAAATCAAGTCCAACACACTTGGTGCCTCTACAAAGGCGATATCAAACGCCTTGACACTTTCCACATGAGATGCTTAAGATCAATTCTTCGTGTAAGGTGGCAGGACCGAGTTCCAAACTCCGAAGTTTTGAGAAGAACAGAGTTAAGTGGCATAGAGTCCTTGCTCATAAAAAGTCAACTGAGTTGGTGCGGACATCTTGTACGTATGGATGACTCCAGGTTGTCTAAAGCTGTATTTTATTCACAGCTGAAGGAGGGAAAGCGCACTCCTGGAGGCCAGTACTTAAGTTACAGGGATGCCTTGAAGCACCATCCCACCGCATGTGACATCCCGTGCGAGGGTTGGGAAGAGCTCGCGCAACAGATACGAGAGTGGCGCAGCTCTGTTCATAATGCTGTTAATAACTTCGAAAAGAAACGAATACAAGACCTAGATGCAAAACGCCTTATTATTAAGACCCGTCCGAAGCCTTCCTATACCTACACATACAATGCTGATGGTCAGTTGCACTGTGCGCCTTGCAACAGAATCTTTAAAACTAAGTTTGGTTTTGCCAGCCATATATTATACGCGCTCATAACCGGCGCTAGTCAGGTTCGCCGTTGACGTACACGTCAAGGAGGCCGATATATACATTAATTAATGTTAGAGAAAAAGTTATATTGAAGTAAACAACATGTGTTGATGTTATCGAATAGATCATATTGATGCGGACCTTGAATGTTGTTAGGAATGAGTGAAATACCATCATCACTCATAGTCCATGAGATGTATGGCAAGTTAAAGTCGCCTAAAACAATTAATTTATCGGTTGGATTTTGTAAAGCAATGGTGGTTAAATTTTGCGCGAAATTTGTGAGCTGCACATTCATAGAGTTACCTTCATTTTGGTCACAACTGTAAATGGTACAAATATGCATTTTATAGCTTGTACGAGGTTTGCGATTCCGGATTGTCAGGGTGACCCACATATCTTCGGCAGAAGACGACCAGTCACTCAATTCAATACAAGTCAAGTCACTACGACACTTGGCCGCTAGCTCCCGATGCACAGCCACTAAAACACCACCCCCCAGTTTCTGATCAGTCACGCTATAATTACGATCACGCCTCCAAACAATAAAACGATCGTCGAATAATTCATTACTGCTTATACTATCGTTGAACCACGTTACAATAAGGCAAATCACATCATATGAACTAAGGTTCATGTTTCTATAAAACGCTGATGTTTTTGTGCGTAAGCCCCGAATATTTTGGTAGTATAAGCAAATCGGCATTATTGTTAACAGAAAAGTTTATTAGTCTTTGAAATAACATAGCGATTGATATGACGCACTTAGGGGGCGTCACAGACCCAAATACGGTTATTCAGGGTTATTTAAGTCGTATCTAGTACATCTAAGTGAATGTAGAAAATTTCCAAACAAATATATTAATTACTTTGATTCATGCTCTTTAATCGTCTGAACTTATTTTTTGCATATGCATATTCTTGTGGTTAATAAAAATTATAGCCTAATTGATACATTTTATCTAATCCTTTATTTTTCCGTTTATCTATATAAAACCTATGCTAAGTTACGAAGAATCTTTGTTCTTCTAAACGTGTGAAAGGATTTTAATTTTAGATCATTTTTAATCAAGATATTACACATTTTAATTTGCGGCTGAATTGCACTAGCGGGTCTGTGCGCGGGCGACGGGAGCAGTACGGCTGTGGCCTTTCGGACGGACGGACGTACGCAATTTTTCTCATGTTCATTAAATCATGTTCTTCAATAGATTCAAACAATCTATTGAAGAACATGATTTAATTTACGGAAGGTTAATCTCAGATGGTGACTCAAGCACATACTCGAAAATACTGGAAGCGCCACCTTACCCCAATGTCACCGTTGAGAAAATAGAACAAGTTTCAAGCACTGACACCAAGTACCTAATCAAACATCGAAAACTAATGACAAAGAAAACAATTCTTTCCACACGTGCAGTCATTTGCAAAAGCATTAAAAGACATAAAACTGATTCCGATGTTCAACTACTTTTTGAAGACTTATTATTGTGTCATAATCATGGCTTCACATTCATGGAGATCACTCGAAATGCAAAGCATATTTCTGCAGTCAAGTTGGAGTAACGGATGACAATGAGACATCAAAAGATTCTTTTTTGAGCTCTCTATGGCAAAGGATTTCTTACTATGTGCACGAATTAGCTGCTCACGCTAGGAGCTTATTTCGCGATGTGGATAGTGATGCTGTTGAAAATTTTCATAGCATTGTTGCAAAGTTTATAGGCGGTAAACGCATTATTTTTTTCAAAAAAAGAGTCGTACAAGACACGATGTCTAGCAGCGGCAGTGAAATTTAATGAAAAGAAGTCAGTTTCCAAATTGTATAAATCCTTTAATCTAGGAAGAAGTCCCAAGGGAAAACTAGCCCGCATTGAGCGGCAACGGATAAAAAAAACGAATTCAATAAACGATATAAAAAAACCCAAAATGCGCTTAATCACTACCCACGCAACATCTAGTAACAATGACTACGGCATAAATTGCACTAAGCCTGATATGAATACGGACATGTTCAATGAATTAAAGGAACGCTTTTTAGAAAACTTACAGAAAACAGATCAAGAACGAGCAATCATTGAAAAGAAGACTATTCTTCAAAGAGGAAGCAGTAAATGGCTGGAATTGCGCAGGTCTTTACTAACTGCTTTTAATTTTGGAAGAAATTTAAAAATCATTAAAATGAGGCCTGACACGAGCTGCGCCAATATAGTCAAAAAATTACAATACAAATCAAACCTTGATAACGTTACTTCATTAAAACATGGACGAGAAAATGAAAAAACGGCTCTAAATCAGCTTTCTAAAGAGCTTGATATTAAGGTTACACCTTGTGGACTATTTGTGGATAAAAAACTATCCTATCTTGGAGCGACACCTGATGGATTATGTGATCAGGACATTATAGTTGAGATAAAATGTCCAATAACTATACATAAAACTGGAATTACTGAGGCTATTGAAAAAAATAAAGTCACATTTTGGAAAAAGAACACTAAAGGTACTTTAGAAATTAACAAATCCCACAACTGGTTTTATCAAATACAAGGCCAGCTGCATATAACACAGCGCTCAAAATGTTTGATTGCTGTCTGGGCAAATGATAATGAACATTTCAAGAGTGAAATTATATTAAAAGATGATGATTTCTAGTAAGACAAAATGGAAGAAAAATTAACTGCATTTTACATTAACTGTATTTTGCCCTGTACAGCAACTGTAAGTTGATTGATCCACGCCATCCTCGTAATCTTCCTATAAGAGATCCGGAAAACACCCAAGAGGCCATAAAAAAAAGAAGCAAGATAAAAAAAACTCCATCGCAACAAAATTATGTATTGAAAACAGCGTAATCTTAAATTAATATAATCCCAAAATATAACTGAGATGAAAAATGCATATTATGCAGTCAGAAGGCAATGATGCCTGGAATACTTTACTTCTGGCAAGTTGTTATCTGCCACCCACGTGATGTAAAATATAGTAATAAGTAGTGAAGTAAAAATCTAGTTATAATGAATGGCCCCGACTTTCTTGCTGGTTCTTCTGGGTAATGGCTCATATATTTTAGAACGCGGCAGTAGAGTCTTTAAAGAACATTATAATGAATAATTGACATTCATAAGTTAGTGTGTCATTAATGACAACATTGAAAAATATATTTTGACTTTGACTTTATATCTATGACCTGACCATGCCTATTCTAAGCATATATAAATGCGACGTTAAACGTAATGTTTACGTTTGGTTATGTATCAGTTTACATAATAAATCAGTATTTAACAGACAATATCTAGCATTTTCTATCTATTTTACCTATACGCTCTTTACAATAATAATTAATACTAATTAAGTAGGTATATAATATTGTATTAGTGTATTTTATATCACTGTGCTGTTGTAGTGATATAAAATGCAAAACCAGTACCTATAGATTAGTTCTTCCATGCTATTGCTTCTGAACAGAATATCTAGCACTGGCAAAACAAACATTCTGAGCAGTTCTCCTGGAACCACCAACTTTTTTTGAAGTCGGCTAAAAATAATAATACAGATACTTACTCGTATACAGCTATTCCAGAACATGATAAATCACAATTATCAAATATAATTTGATTCATTTTCAACAGTGCCATTTCTAACGCTCCTACAATCTATAAAATTACCTACCTTTATCAAATTGTAAGTCCAAGAGCCTTCTGGCGCACACGGTTGAGGTCGTTGACCTTGGTGTAGTAGTTCGATTAACCGCCACTAGACGGCGGTAAAAAATGTACGTAAATAAGAAGAGGTGAGGTGTGGTGAAGGTCAATCGCTGAAAGTAATTGGCTATGTGGAGCGCCTTAAACAACAGGGAACTGAGTAATTTAGGCAAGAATGAGCAAAACAAAAAGGCAATAAAAAGGTCAATATGACAAAAGAGGCGATGTTTAGTTATTCTGTGGCAATAACATTAATAGTCAGCTGACCGACGGATACTTGCAGCGGTAAATGAGTCATAGAACGGCGCACGATAAATGCATAAAACTCGGCTAACAAACCGGTATGCAGGGCAGCGATTAACAACATTTGGTGGCAGATATTTCCACGTTCACTAGACATTACATAAATAATCGTCAAAGCGCACATGAATACAAGTATTGATAATTTTATAACTTTTTTAGATCTAATTCTGTTTTTATGGTGATCACCGCAGAACCTGTAGTTTTCCGCACGAAGATCTTGCCTCATCTGACTCACGTTAAAGCAAAACCCCGGGCTTTTGCTAAGGACTTAGTTTTGCTGAGAAGTATTTTGTTCTCCTGCGTGAGATGGTCATTAACAAATATACGGCTGGCTCCTGGCAGCCCAAGGTCGCCAGCAACCAGAGTACTTTTCCTAGCAGCGGCAACGAAGTCATCTTTTATGTATCTACTGTGGATCGCGACCACTATATTTTTGTTTTTTTTGTTATTCCTCATGGGTACTCTGGCAAAAATTGCCGTGGTGGTACCGGCTACGAATTGTACCCCCCCTAACTTTTTCCCGTGGGTGCCGTAAGAGGCGGCTAAGGGAATATCCGGGAAATGGGCAGCAGCATTTCCCGCAGTCTGCGTCAACATCCACTGCGATCACCAAGACGCCTGCCAAGCGTGGTGCATTAAGGCAAATCCCCCCCATGACAATTAACATTAAACCACGGCCCCCAGTTCCCGGCAGCTCTGCTATCCGTGGCTACGGTAGCGGCCATTGTAACGGTGGAGCAGGGGGTGCGAAGAATCTCCGGCAGAGATCCGGCTACCAATCCCAAAAACGACCCCTGGCCCTGGCAACATACAATACACGCACGCTCAGGACCGACGAAAAGATGGTCGAATTGGAGGAAGAGACACTCAAGTTACGCTGGGATGTCATGGGATTATCTGAAGTCCGAAGACAGGGACAGGACACGATAATTCTAAATTCCGGCAATTTGTTCTTCCACCGGGAGGGAGACCAACAATCCCAGGGTGGTGTCGGGTTCCTCGTCCGCAAGTCTCTCGTTAACAACGTAGTGAAAGTCGATAGTGTGTCGGCTAGGGTAGCGTTCCTTATACTCAGAATAACCAAACGGTATTCCCTGAAGGTTATACAGGTATACGCACCGACTTCGGCATACTCGGACAATGAAGTAGAAAGTATGTACGAGGATATATCCAGGGCCACGCATACTTCTTAAACCTACTTCACTGTTGTAATGGGAGACTTCAACGCAAAGCTAGGCACAAGGAAACGTGATGAGTTGAGAGTAGGGCCATTTGGATACGGGCAGCGGAACTCGAGGGGACATAGGCTGGCTGACTTCATGGAGAAGGAGGGACTCTTTATGATGAACTCCTTCTACATGAAGCGGCCATCCAGGAAGTGGACGTGGATAAGTCCCGACGGTTCCACTACGAACGAGATAGACTTCATCATGACGACCAATAAGCGCATATTCAATGACGTCTCTGTGATCAGCAAGGTAAAAACCGGCAGCGATCACCGCACTAAGAATGCAGTTGTAGTGTTAATTTGTTTAATAATAATTTAAGCTGTTGTAGTATAAATCCACCGTGACGTCACAGACTGGCTCCAACGGAAGACCAGCGCTGGTTTAAACCAGCATTATGCTGAGTTGGGGACCATTTTATGACATAGCAGTAAATTGTAATTCTACCTTCTTACTTTTATCAATCAATGTTATATGCTGCCGTCATAAATAAATTATATTTCATTTCATTTCATTTCATTTCAAATTCCTGTTACAGCCCTAATATCTGGTGATCTTGCAATCGACCACACTCGCATTCTAGCGATTGACGTCAATGCATTTCAACAAGTCAGCAATCTTGTTTTGTATGTAAACCCATATTTTTTGGATATTATTGTCATTCATTGTCATTAAATTTAACGAGGTTACTCTGCCTCTCATCAGTAATAGTAGTGCGGGATTATTTAAAACCCGAGTTATCCAACAAGGAGTAAATAAGTGAAAAGTGTAATAATATTAATTAAAATGTTAATAAATCTCAGTTCCCATAAATCTTGTTTTTTTTAAAACAAGTCTGGAACCTAGTCATTATATAATAATAATATATTTAATTAGGGGGGGTACTATTCTAAGCCGGTGCCGTGGGGTACCGGCTTAGAATAGTACCCCCCCAACTCTACCCGTGGGTGCGTAAAAATCTGCTAAGGGATAACAATCGGAAGGTAGGCAGCAGCACCTTCCCAGTATTAAAACCCCAAAACTGCGCTCGCCAACCCGCCTGCCAAGCGTGGCGAGTATTGGCAAAATCCCCCCAATGACGGACACATTAGGAACCAGGCCCCCAGTCCCCGGCAGCCCCGCTATTCCTGGCTACGGTAGCGGCCACGGTAACGGTGGGGCAGGGGGTGCTAAGAATCCCCGGCAGACGCCCGGCTACCACCCCCAACGACGACGACTGGCCCTGGTGACACACAACATACGCACAATGAGGACAGACGAGAAGATATATGAGCTGGAAGAAGAAATGAGTAAGTTACACTGGGACATAGTAGGGTTATCTGAAGTCCGTAGAGCGGGTGAGGACACGATAACCCTGAAATCAGGTAACCTACTCTACTACCGGGAGGGCGACCAACAGTCCCAAGGTGGTGTCGGTTTTCTCGTCCACAAGTCCCTTACTAACAACATAGTTAAGATCGATAGCGTTTCCAATAGGGTCGTATACCTAATACTCAGAGTATCCAAACGATATTCGCTGAAGGTCATTCAGGTATACGCACCGACGAAGTCGCACCCGGATGATGAGGTGGAGGATATGTATGAGGACATTAGTCGGGCCAAACATACCTCTGAAACGCACTTTCTAGTTGTTATGGGGGACTTCAACGCGAAGTTGGGTAAGAGAAGCAAGGATGAGTTGAAAGTGGGGCAATTTGGATATGGACAACGGAACCGTAGGGGACAGAGGTTGGCCGACTTCCTGGAGAAAGAGGGACTCTTTATGATGAACTCTTTCTTTCAGAAGCCACCTCACAGGAAATGGACCTGGCTGAGTCCCGATGGTTCCACGAGAAATGAGATTGACTTCATTATGACCACCAAAAGGCAAATATTCACTGATGTCTCCGTGATCAACAGGGTTAAAACCGGTAGTGATCACCGAATGGTAAGAGGCACGGTGAATATTAATGTCAAACTGGAGAGGTCTCGTCTGATGAAGTCTACGCTCCGACCCAATCGTGCCCGTATTCAAGACCCCGAGAGCTTTCAACTTGAGCTATCCAATCGCTTCGATTGCCTTGAGAACATCGCTTCAGTGGACGAGATCAATAACAGGTTAGTAGAAACTGTCCATACAGTGGGTTCCAAGTACTTTAAACCCCACCGTACAGATAGGCCACAGAAACTCTCCAACGATACCCTCAACCTCATGGCTGAACGACGCTCATTGAAACTGCAGTCTTCGGATGATGCTGAAGCATATAGGCTGCTCAATAAACGAATATGGAAGTCCTTGCGACACGACATCCGGATCTTTAATACAAACCGTATTAAAGAGACGATAGAGCGGAAAAAAGGCTCCAAAGTGTTTGCAAGAGACATGTCTATTGGGCAAAGCCAGTTGACGAAGCTGAAGAGAGAAGACGGCAGTGTAGCGTCGACCAAAGCGGAAGTATTAGGAGAGGTAGAGAGTTTCTACGGACAGCTATACACCTCGGTCGCTAAACCTGTTAGCAGCTCGGCCAAAGACCCAAGAGCCAAACTGACCCGACATTATACCGAAGATATCCCGGACATCAGCCTGTACGAGATTAGAATGGCTTTGAAACAGCTTAAGAACAACAAGGCGCCTGGTGACGACGGTATCACATCTGAGCTTCTGAAAGCGGGTGGAACACCGGTACTTAAAGTCCTTCAGAAGCTCTTTAATACCGTCTTACTTGAAGGTTCAACGCCAGAAGCATGGAACAAAAGCGTGGTGGTGCTGTTCTTCAAGAAAGGTGACAACACTTTACTTAAAAATTACAGACCCATCTCGCTTTTGAGCCATGTTTATAAGCTGTTTTCGAAGGTCATAACGAACCGTCTCAGTCGCAGGTTTGATGAATTCCAGCCTCCGGAACAAGCCGGTTTCCGAAAAGGCTATAGTACCATAGACCACATCCACACGCTACGGCAAGTTATACAGAAGACCGAAGAGTATAACTTGCCTCTTTGTTTAGCGTTTGTGGACTATGAGAAAGCCTTTGATTCGATCGAGACGTGGGCAGTGCTTGAGTCTCTCCAGCGGTGCCGTATTGACTATCGGTATATTGAAGTGCTGAAGTGTTTGTACAAAACGCCTACATGTCAGTCCGAGTACAGGAGCAGAGTTCGAAGGCAATTCCATTGCAAAGAGGCGTGAGACAGGGAGACGTTATATCTCCGAAACTGTTCACCGCTACATTGGAAGACGCCTTCAAGCTTCTGGAATGGCAAGGACTTGGCATTAATATTAACGGCGAATACATCACTCACCTTCGATTTGCCGACGATATTGTAGTCATGGCAGAATCCATGGAAGACCTCAGTACAATGCTCGAAGGCCTCCATCGAGTTTCCCAACGGGTAGGTCTTAAGATGAACATGGATAAGACGAAAATTATGTCTAATGCCCATGTTGTACCTACCCCAATATCAGTTGGGAACTCAGTTCTCGAAGTTGTTGACGAGTACATCTACCTGGGACAGACAGTCAAACTAGGCAGGTCCAACTTCGAGAAAGAGGTCAATCGTCGAATCCAACTCGGCTGGGCAGCGTTCCGGAAACTTCGCGAAGTCTTCTCGTCAAAAATACCTCAGTGCCTCAAGACAAGAGTCTTCGACCAGTGTGTGTTACCAGTGATGACTTATGGCACTGAAACGTGGTCTCTTACTATGGGCCTCATAGACAAGCTCAAAGTCGCACAACGAGCTATGGAGAGGGCTATGCTCGGGGTTTCTCTACGTGATCGAATCAGAAATGAGGAGATCCGTAGAAGAACGAAAGTCACCGACATAGCCCAGAAGATCAGCCAGTTGAAGTGGCAGTGGGCAGGGCACATAGCACGCAGAACAGATGGCCGATGGGGCCGAAAGGTTCTGGAGTGGAGACCACGGACCGGCAAGCGCAGCGTAGGTCGTCCACCGACACGGTGGACAGACGACCTGAGGAAGGTCGCAGGACGACGTTGGATGCAGGCCGCTTCCAACCGGTCCTTTTGGAAAATCATGGGGGAGGCCTATGTTCAGCAGTGGACGTCCTACGGCTGAGATGATGATGATGATGATGAATATATTTAATTATTTTTTCTTCGTAAAAAAAGATAGATAGATAATACTTTATTGTTCACAAAAAACATAACAATATGAAAACTTAAAAGTAATGATTACAAAAATTGTGTCACAATGGGCGGCCTTATTGCTAAAAGCAATCTCTTCCAGGCAACCTTAGGATGGAATGTATATATTTAAAATTCATCGACATGGGCGCGTTTTTAAAACATAAGTAAATATGGATATAAAAAGCAATGGAAAAATAACAATAACATAGCGAGATAATACAAAAAGGATATGACAATACGTACTCTTGTAATATCATATTATTACCATGTACTAGCAAAGTGTCATAACCAACAATAAAAATATGTAACCAATAGGTATAAATACCAATATAATAACATAAATACATATATAAATACATAAACGTAAAGCAATTAAGGGACAATAAAAAAAAGTGCAGTGCAGTATTATATGTTTAGATATAATTGTTTAATTTGATCCTTAAAAATGTTTATAGATGTTGCACGTCTGATTGAAATAGGTAAGGAATTCCACAGGAGGGTGGCTTGGACAGTAAATGAACCATTGTAAAAAGAACTTGAATGTGGAGGAATCGCAAGAACAAGATTTTCTGATGACCTTAGTGGGTGTGAAGGACAGTTAAGGAAGTAAAAACGTTCTTTGAGATAGCGCGGATATGAAGGATTAAACAAAATATTGTATAGAAGGCAAATAATGTGGGTATTCCGGCGAAGACGTATGGGGAGCCACTTGAGCTTATTACGGAATTGAGAGACATGATCATATTTGCGCAAACCAAATATGAATCTAATACAGAAATTTTGAAGTCGCTCAAGCTTATTAAGTTGTTCCTCCGTTATATCTAAGTAGCAGGTGTCAGCATAGTCAAGAATGGGTAGTAACAGGGATTGAACTAGTGAAATTTTAGTGGTAGTAGGAAGGAAGTTACGCAACCTTTTTAATGATGCAGCAGACGCAAACAGTTTAAGACTTGTTACCTGCAACTGAAGATCCCACTTCATACAGCAATCCAAAGTTAGCCCCAAACTTTTCACAGACTTACTAAAAGGAATGGCAACTCCACCAAAAACAGCCCCTGGAAGCGTTGCCCATTCCACCTTAGATAACAATCTTGAACTTCCAATGATGATCGACTGCGTTTTTACAGGATTTATTTTTAATCCAAAGGATTTGCTCCACTCAGATATTCGATTTAGATCATTATTTGTGGTTTGAATAGCTTCCGGTAATTTATCCAATGTGGCCTGGGAATATATTTGTAGAACATCTGCGTATAGGTGGTACGAAGAAGAAAGATTATGGGAAATGGTATTAATAAATAATGCAAATAAAAGAGGTGATAGGACGCCGCCTTGAGGAACGCCTGCAGTCGTATTACACCATGAAAAAAACTGTTTTCGAGGCGAACACGTTGTCTGCGTCCGTATAAATAACTATGAAACCAATCAATCACCGTTGGAGATATGTTAATCGAGCTAAGCAATGCAAGGAGAATGTTAAAATTTACAGTGTTAAACGCATTACTGAAGTCTAACAAGGTAAGTACAGTAAGTTGGCCATTGTCCATACCGAAACGAATATTGTCTGTGATTTTGGCGAGAGTTGTAACTGTACTGTGCCCACGTCGAAATCCGGATTGAAGCGGATTGAGGAGATCATTATTGGAGAGGAACTTGTTAAGTTGGTTGTGGATAAGACGCTCGAGAACTTTGGAGAGAAACGGGAGTATAGAAATAAGCTAATCATTCTGATTACCGCCCGGTAATCAGAATGACATTTAGGATTAAGTTTTTTAGGAAGAGGTATGATATGGGCGTCTTTCGAAACAGAAGGAAAGACTCCAGTGGTAATAGAATTATTGAAAATGCAACAGAGGATGGGAAGGATAGTATCTAGGATGGGTACAACCATATTACGGCTAATACAGTCATGGCCAATCGCACTAGATGTGATAGACGTAGTGCTCTTTTTAACATCACAAGCAGATAATTGATTTAGAATAAACGGGGAGTAGTCAGGAGTTGGCAAAGTTGAAAGATAATGCAGTGTATTATTTTTATCTATGTCGCTGATATCAGACGAGGAAGAAAAGTAGAGGTTGAGCGAGTAAATATTTAAATCATTTAGAATTGAGTCCTGTCGTGATTTACCAATTCCCAACGTCCTGAGAAATTTCCAGACTTTGGAGGTGTCCTCATTATCAACAGATTTATGAACATGGCGACGTAAAGCATCCCTACACACCATGTTGCAGACATTTCGGGCCTTGACATACGCTGCTTTGATTTTTTCGGTTGGTTGACGTTTATATTTATACTTCGCAAGAACCTTTTTATGAATCATAATTTAAATGTCATCAGAAAGCCAAAAATAGTTATGTGTCATGGCATAGCAAGTTTTGTAAGGACTCCAATAGAATCCAAGTCCTAGTCCTAGTCCAATTAGGTAGGTCCAACTTTGACAAGGAGGTCGCACGAAGAATCCAGCTCGGATGGGCAGCGTTCGGGAAGCTTAGATCCATCTTTTCGTCCCCAATACCTCAGAGCCTGAAAATCAAGGTTTTCAACCAGTGTGTGTTGCCAGTGATGACTTATGGCACTGAGACGTGGTCCCTTACTGAGGGCCTCATTAACAAGCTTGAAGTCACTCAACGAGCAATGGAGACGGCTATGCTTGGGGTTTCTCTGCGTGATAAGATCCGAAATGAGGAGATCCGTAGGAGAACTAAGGTCACCGACATAGCTCTCAAAATTAGCAAGTTGAAGTGGCAATGGGAAGTCCACATCGCTCGCAGAACTGATAACCGATGGGGAAGAAAGGTTCTCGAGTGGCGACCACGCACCGGAAGGCGTAGTGTAGGCCGGCCCCCCGCTAGGTGGACCGACGACCTCATAAAAACCGCGGGGAATCGCTGGATGCAGGAAGCGAGTAGCCGGTCCAAGTGGCGTTCTATGGGGGAGGCATATGTTCAGCAGTGGACGTCTTCTGGCTGATAATGATAATGATGATCTAATACATCCTTTGATCGTTTTTTTGCTGGTTCTAATGTTATTGCATTTACCACCTTAAATGCGGCGTCCTCCTTTAGAACTTTCAAAACATGTATAATGGTAGGCCGTCTTTTATATTTCTTATTGAGCTCACCGTTCCAACCATCTCAGACATTAGTTGTCCGGTGTCGCTCACCGAAATTACACCACAGTGATTTTTTCGGCATCCAGTAATTTTCAATGTAATTTAAAAACTGTCGTAGGTTGTTGTTTACCATAATTTCACTCTTTTTTAGTATATAATTTAACCCTTCTTCAATTTTTTCTTCTGGGAGAAGCGGCAAGACCATGCATAAAATGTTTTTTTTTTTAAATTGTTTTTCATATATATTTTATTCCTCTTTAATAGCATTAGCTGTTTCGCTTTTCGCTTAAGTTTATCCTGATAATGGAAAAAAAAACAACCGTGGTGTGTTATTTACGGAAAAGTTGTTTTCAAGGCAGTGATTGCAGCATGTTCGAAATCAGTTATAAATTTTCTTGGTTCCCATTCAGGAATTTGTGCCTTGATGATCTCAAACATAATACGATAAGTTTTTTTTAACTTGTTAGACATAAGCCCATATACCACACGGACAACAAATTTTTTGTCATCTCTACTGCCTAGGTCACAAAATAGAACATATAACTGTTTGAAAGGTTTCAGGCACCTCTTGAAGGTCCCATTACCTAAAAATATCTTGCCTACTTTGAGCAATTCGGCGTTTCTTTTGTAGTAAACAATAAAATACGATTGTTTTGTGCATTATCGTCCCCAAGCAGAAAATTTTCAAACGCTGTAGGTATTTCTAATTTTTCCAAATCCGTGTGAACTTTTTTTTTTTACTTTCGCAAGTTTTTTTCTTCTGTATGCTACGCTTCTGTATTTGTTGTAAGTCGGTATTTTTGAAATTAAATCTAGTCCCTTATCTTTCATGGATGCCACTGTTTTCTTGTATACCTATTGAAAAAACTATTGCTTCTGTATTTACAGCTGCCTCTTTGATACTTGTGCACATAATTGAGCAAATAGTATTTTTGTTTTCAACAAAATGTGCTGATTATATGATAAAACAATATTTTTCATAATGATTATATAAGAAATCAGGCTTGCGCGATAACATTGAAATTAAACAACTTTAACCGGATTAAATCGCGTATAGTTTTATGTTTTTTATCCCGTATCCGTTAGTCTACCCGTGACCATGGTCACCAAAAAGTATTCGAAACGTCGGGTTAAAAAAATACGCGATTTCAATCGTTTAAAGTTGTTAATTTCAAATATGTTTTGTCTTGTTAAACTACTATTGGTTAGCACCATAATACGTCACGTAAGTCACGTGACCCATAAGTTATGTTTTGGTTGTCGCTACAATAGTACTAAAATCATTGCGGGCAGATATGGAGCAACCCAACTCTCAAGGCAAACTCTAACTAATGACATACAAATAACGTCCATATATGAAATAAGCAATACGATATGATATAATAATACGAAACAAGCAGGTTTGAGAATGGGTAGTAGTTTTCACCTCTTTTTCCTGATTGGTGGAATAATGAAAATTACTTAACGTCAATTAAGTGCTTATCTAGACAAATCCAAGCAGAACAAACGCGATAGTTCTGTGTGAAAACTGGCTGAAACCCTGATGACTAGTTCATCTCGCCCCTTCATCGGATTAGCTTGTTAACATCAAAGACTCTTATCGTTCGACGACAACCGAACCAGGACCGATATATATAAAATAGAAATGTTACTTTTGTAACAGTCACCGTTCCACTGCATTTTGTTATTTTAAAGTTCTTGCACTCCAGATACTGTTAAAAATTTTGTATCTTTTAAGTAGGTAGTATTGATGACCATTGTATAATAATACTTTACCACGTCCGTGGTTCACTATTTTTATGTCATCTACAGAATCAACTGAAGCTGAATCTCCCATCAGTCTTACGAAACGCAGTACCTCAAAATAAATGTATGGAATTCACGCCAAGACTGATGGTAGCCAGTAATTTCCATTCGTCATCCTTTCTCACACGGAAGTGTCATTAATCACGACATGTTTTTGGTTGTCATGGTCATGGTGGATATAAAACAAAGTATTTAATTTACTTTGATATTATTATATTTTTTGATATTATTCTACAAGCTTGTGAAGTATAAAGTGAACTTGGGTACCTACCTACTACGTCGTGATATTTTGCATAAGATGCTGTAAACTGTAATTGTAAAGACAATCATAACCTAGTAATTTGTAGATCCGAACAAAATGTAGGTACTATAAGCACATGTGAAATTAGTGGAATAAAATCTGGACGAAAAAGATTATTTATGGCTCAATTTCTACTGAACGAGGATCGTAAATAGAGAGTAAGTAATCCAATAACTTAAAACATTTGTATATTATGGTGATAATTTTGCGTCAGTTAAATAATATAGGTAGGCAACCAAGGTAAGATAAGTCTAGGTAAGGTCTATACCTTACCTAGACCTACCTACCTTGCTTGCTTTAGAAATAGCTATGTAAGTCGTCCTTTTTTAGAGTTTTGAAAATAGGAAAGCAGAACTCCATTCAAATCATTACTATTCATACATGATAGTCAATAACATTTGCATTGTCAGTCATAAATATTATGAAGTAGGAACTCATACACTCATAGTCATCATAGTCATAAAAATCACCAAAACCTAAGAAATCATTAGGAACTGTCAGCATCAATAGTCGATGACCACATTCAGATTTTCAAAATCGCTGTACACCATATTATACTTAAATCACTGAACATGACAAGCATCAGTATTGAATGAACATCATTAAAGTTCAAAATTAACTGAACATTACATGGTCAAAACTTGCTGATCATTATTATTGCCAAAAATATCTTAACATCTTTACAAAAATCACTGAACAATATCAAATCCTTGTTTCAGCTATTCAAATACACAATGTAATCACCCCAATAATGTCCAAAAATAACTGAACATAATAAATAACAAAAGTTACTGAACATTAGTTTGTTTTGGCTATCTAGTGTGTGAACTTAAACATTCAAAAGTAGCTGAACTGTGAACTGAAAAAGTCTCGTTACTATCTACAGAGTTATCTGATCAGCAAACCAAGTAAGAGATTATATTATGTGAATGTTAATTTAGAACAGTTTTTAAGTTTCCAATATAACTTTCATAGTATCTGTGTGGTATCAGTGAGAAATATTATGATATACAAACTTATTTTTGCTGTCGATAAAACTAGTTTTGTGCAGGCGTAATAATATTGGTGTGGGCTCAGATTATAAAATAAAAGGCAGATGGAGCGCGCCGAACTCGCGAGTGTCGCCACCTCTATAGTTATGTGTGCGTGACAACGAGCCACTGCACTGTACGTACACGTGCATCTGTGTGGGTGTAGAGTTACCAGATGTTGAAAAATTAACTCCCTCATTTTTGTAACAAATTGTTATAATATTGGAAAGTTAAACGTTCTTTTGTAACATACAGTACTAAAGTAATATATTACTTCATCAGTCGAACGACCCAGACACAATAGAAATTTCATTGTTATATTGACAATCGACTGGTGAGGGGTAATGGATAAAATAATGGTAATTAAATAAATTACAATCGGTAAATATTTCACAATTCATTGTTTATTTGTTTTCGTTAAATATTTTAATAGTATCCTACTTTTCTAATTATTACACATATATCCGACAGTTTGTGAGAGTGGAAGTACGTATGTATGGATGTTTATTTCTCTTTCACGCAAAAACGACTATACTGATTTGAATAAAATTTGGCACAGGTAGTTTTTAATCTAGATTAACATACAGAACATTCCATCGGACTCGCCCATCTCGGGTTCCGTACAAATTTGAAGGTAACAAATTATTTCAGATTTTTCTCTTCACAGACTTTGGAGATTAGAGGCCCATATATTTTTTTCCTTAATTTGTGCTATAAGACCTAGCTTGCTAAATTTAGTGATTTTAGGTCAACGGGAACTACCATATAATGGGTTTTCGACCCAAAACCAATAGGGTACTTCCGGTTGACCTAGACTTATACCGAAAAATTAAAAAAAAGTTGAAAATTAAGGTAAAGTTTGGTACTTACATACACTATTTCGCGACAAAGACGGACCTTGATTTTTATACACCTAATAGGGACTATAGACTTCAATATCTGGTATAAATTTCAACTTGCTAGGTCCACCCGTTCCTGAGAAAATCGGTGGTGACACACGGACAGACAGACTGACAAGAGAGTGATCTTATAAAGGTTTTTACCTTTTGAGGTGCTGAACCCAAAAAATGGTGCGAACGAGAAAAGTATTCGCATTTTAACTTGATTAAAAACCTTACATAAAAAGTAATTTTCTAAGAAGTCTTGAGGTTTTTTTTTGGAATAAAAACTGTGCGAGCGAGTTCTGGGCTACCAGCTGAGACACATACCGCGTCCAAGTGAGATCCGACCGCGCGGGGGCGGGGTTGGGTTTTACATTAAACGTGGAGTCGCCGTGCGCACCTGGTGCCATCCAGTGGACCCACTGCATATTACTATTGAACAAATGTGGCTTACTTTGACAGTGAATGGGAAAACGCTTTTAATAGGAACGGCATATCGACCTCGGTGGGTTAATATCGACTTATTCTTCGACGCTATTACAGATTCCGTCAGTTCGAGCCCTCAATATGATAACTTGATAATAATAGGAGAATTTAATATAAACTATTTGGATACATGTAACAGCTTCACTGCTAAGTGAATCTAATCTTTGCTTTTGTGTTTTAACCTGCAGCAAGTGATCACGGAACCGACTCATTTCACTGACAGTAGTGGCACTTTAATTGATTTAGTTTGTACTGACTTGAACACCAGGGGGATATTCTCTTAGCTATTGAACCGCGATATAGCAACTCAATTGCACGAAAATTGTCGTTTTTGACAGTTTTGGTATTCTGCTCGCTATTTAGGTTCGATCGCGGTCCAGCGGCTTGCGATCGATAGTTTTTGACATAAATGGTATTCTGTAAACTATTGAGTTGCGATTGCATTGCTACTAACCTCTGTCACAGTATAAAGATGCAACAGTATGGAAACTAAGCCTAGTTGATTAAATAATTATCTATGCCCCATTGAAGCCATAGTTGTCACTGTTAATGTTTTAAGGTATTTTTTTTTTTAATAAAACATTGGTTGTTCTGCTGTAGACATTAAATCTAGTTACCAAATGAAATGTATGACACCTTCGAAAACCATAAAAACGACACCCAGTACGATATAGTTCATAATAATATTATATCTAAGATTTGTATTATGTGTTTTAAAAAATTTATTATTAAAATTTATTGTGATTTATGATCGATCATACAATTAAAAAATACATTTAAAACACATAGCAGTCAGTCAAGTGTGACATTTCATATTTTATATTATATAAAAAAGGAGATGTAGAAATAGTTTGTAACACTCACTACTGACGGCACCGTCATAACCGCTTAGGGTTCTCATCGATGCGCATGTTTATATCAGTGGGCCGTTTCGAATGATTGAAGGTGAATTTCGTACTGTTTTCTATATATCTACTGTGCTTCTGTGTTGCTACAGTGGTACACATGTCTCAGAGTAAGTATCAAATAGAGTTGTCATTAGCGTATACCGGTAAGAGACAGACATGCTACGAACCCAACCAATAGGGTAGTAGACACAATCAAAAATAAATTGCAATGTAATGTTAACTTAATTGTAGTTAGAGCAAACAACTCAATTAATAAAAAAAAAAATGCATTGGATTAACTTAATTTTGAATGAATAAAATGTGTATAAAAGTATCTAAAAGTCAGGTGACCAAAAACGGAAGTAGCTGCGGAAATAATGTCATAAGGGCAAAAACAAACGTGTAATATGATAGTGTCGTACCTTATCAACAGATTGAGAATCATGCAAGTGAAGCAAGCATATAATATTATTGCTTTAAAACTAAATACATACTAGGTCAAAGGACAAACTGTCGATCCATAAACACGGTTATAACTGCAACCGCAAATAATAAGTTTTTTTTTTAATATTGATTATATAAACCAACGTTTATAATAATATTTAATAGTCAATTCGTTAATCTTCTTATCACTGTTACACATTTATGGAATTAAGATTTTTTCTTTTTATGAATGTAAAATGATCTTGGCAGACATACAGATGAACAGACGGGCAACAAAGTGTATAATGATAAGGGTTGATTTGTCCTTTTGAGGTAGACAACCCTACAAAGAACAAATTATGCGGCTAAAATGTAGTTTTATTTATGTAACTTCAGAAATATAAACTTTTTTCAAGTAGGTAATTAGAGTCTGCTCTAAGAAAGAAGTCAGTTATTTAACTGCCGTTTTGTATGAGCCACGTGGATGCATAACTAAAACTTGCTAACACGATTAACGAAAAAAAGCAAAAATAATGTTTTATTAATTTATACACTTCACTTACCACCTGACACTTTACTGCACTATTGTGAACATCAACTTATAATAATCCACTATTATTACACGTCAAAACTTTAAATTAACACAAAAGAACATTAATTTTATTATAATAGTCATTGTTGGCTTTTTCTCGCCATCTGCATGTTCAAACAAGCAAACCGATTTATAATCTTAACACTGTTTGTTTTTGCCTTAGTGACGTCATACGACGTATTGGCTGCCATTGAATAATGTTTAAGCGCCAATTTTAAAAGTTGAAATATAATCATCGTTTTTAGTTTAGAGTTTTTTAAAATATATTTAAAAATAAATTTTATATTATATAGGTACTTTTATTTATATATTATACTATATAAATAAAAGTGTGTATTTCGGTGTCCTGATTAATTTAACGTACAATAAAAAGAAAGGTCAACAACCCTATTTCTGAAGTATTCATGATGCCTAGGAAAAACGTTACCTGGATTTATTTTACTTACGTACATAAATTGGGTGGTTAAAGCTACAAAATTCGATTATTTTCTTAAGCTAATTTACGTATTGTTTCGTATTTTCTTTACGTTGTTGCAGTCATGCAAGTCTTGATATAATCTATATTTATTAACAAGGGAAAAATAAGGTCAAAATTGTCAACTTACGAATCAAAGGTTATGTTTTCGTTTTTAACAAATCTTTTATTCGATAACAATACAAGACCTTTTTTTACCGACCGTTGTATTGTAAACTTAGATTTCACTAGAATAAAAAATCTCTTACAAATGTTTGGCACACTTGCGAAGTGTAATGTTACTACCGTGACAACTCTATATATATACTTACTCTCAAACATCGGTAGTTGTTGACTTTTTTTTGAGCCAAAGACGATGTAGATTATTTCGTCTGTATTCGATGCTTCATGAAAGTATTAAAAAGATGGCGGGACAAAGCCCAATAATTATGGTTATCGTTTATTTTGTTTGATTTTTCTACTTTTGATTTTTTGTGGTGTTGGCTTGTAGTAGTGACGGATTATTAACCGTTAAATGTTCGTAATGGTGCACGAATGAAGGCAATGTGACTAGATTCATGAGACTATGTTTGTGAGTTTTCCTTGACATCCCCTCAGAAAGTCTTGGTAATTGAATCACTTCATTACTAGAACGTAACTTATACAGGACCGTGACTTGACGAAGGACTTATTTGTGTAACTGTGATTTTAATCTGACTACTTGAACAACCAGCCATGGAGAGGGATATGCTCGAGGTTCCTCTACGTGATCTAATCAGAAATGAGGAGATCCGTAGACGAACTAAAGTCACCGACATAGCCCAGAAGATTAGCCAGTTAAAGTACAGCGGGCAGGCCACATAGCACGCAGAACAGATGGCTATTGGGGCCGGAAGTTTCTGAAGTGGAGACCACGGACAGGCAAACGCAGCGTAAGTCGTTCACTGACAAGGTAGACTTACGTCCTGACAAAGGTAGCAGGACGACGTTGGATGCAGGCAGCTTCCAACCGGTCCTTTTGGAAATTCTGGGGGAGGCATATGTTTAGCAGTGGACGTCCTATGGCTGAGATGATGATGATGATGACTTGAATAATTACGTCACTTGATGCCACATTGTGTATTACATAACTATTTAACTTGACGAATGGCAAATGAACAAACACGTGAGTACAATTATAAAGTAAACATAGAAGTAATAAAAACTAATTTTCAATGATATTTTGACAGTTTTTGGATAGCAAATAATTATTTAATGTATTTTTGTTTTAAAACCACTGTATTGATGTTTAGAATGATGTTTAATTGTTACAAGTTTTCAATTTTATTTGAGTGGCAACATTCGCAAGCCGCAGCACGTTCATAGATATAGTCTGATTAATCTATGGGCCATACAATAGTGACGCAATTGCAATTGAGAGCAACATATAACAGATTGCCAAATTTGACATGAGAAGCAGTACAATCGCAGAAGCGTTGCAGTAGTGTGGCAATTGCTCAGTAGCTAAAAGAAAAGCCCCCTAGTAGGTTTGCATTAGATTTAGTAGGCAACCTTATTGGTCACTGTCTTGTAATTTGTGAATTTAATATTAGACGAAAAAGAAATACGCCACGTATCTTTTGGCCTAAGAAAAATATTAAATTTAATACTCATTTGCAGCATGTAAGATGGGATCTTATATCCCAGCTTTCAAATATAAATGATATGGTGTCTGTATTCAACACCTATGTAATAGCTCTGTTTGATGCACCCATCACGAGAATAGTAATTAAAAATCACTCCTACCAATGGATTACTGATGTTGTCAAACTTATGATGAAGCTTCGCAATGAGGCTGCAGCGAATTATCATACAACTAAATACGGGACAAAAAAAGAATACTACAAAAGCTTAAAATGTACTGTTAACAAAGCACTGTATTATGAAAAGACAGCATATTTTAAACACAATATTAATAACAACATACGGAACCATTTTTTTTTACGCAGAAAAAGATTTTATATCCTGATCACCAGCCCAAGGGGTAGAGCTGGTGCGCGAGTGGGAGTCTCCGCCAGAAGGGCAAAATACCCACCAAACCTCTGCGGTGTTCCATCGTCATCGACTGGTGGCGGGACCATTCGTATTCACCACAGCCCCCACCGACGCCGGTGCCCGCCTACGCAGGCCCAGCTTCTGGGGAGGGTGTAAAAAGCCCTCCCCATTACCACCTCGTGGGATGCCACGGAACACGCGGGCCAAGAACACCATGTGAGGATCTAACCCTACTAACCCTACTTGGGGGCACCGGCCGTCCCCACAGCCGATACCACAGGTTGCGAGCCCGATCGGCTCGCCTCCGTGTCCGCGCTCTTCGGAGCGGGAGAAAGACGGGATCTATGTCCCTCTCTCGCTCCTCGGCCTCTCTGCAACATCACGACCTCGCAGAAAGAGACCATCGCCTCCCATGGCCTCTCAGGGTCGACCATCTTTGTTAAGATGGTTGACAAGGAGAGGTCCGCCCCCACGACTGCAACCAGGGACTGCCGCGCCTCGACAGCCCCTGGGCAAACTTTTAGCACGTGCTGCGCGGTTTCTTTCGCGCAGGCGCACTGGTGGCACACAGGGGTCGCCTTCCTCCGGACAACGTTGCACAAGTACCTCCCGAAGCACCCGTGCCCCGAGAGGACCTGAGTCATGCGGAAGGTAAGAGACCCATGCCCTCGATGGACCCATTCCTTGAGGATGGGCCGGACCGCTTCCAGGAACCGGGTTGCTCCAGCTCCCCTCCGTGGACCTACGCCTAAGCGTCTGTTCCAGGATGCCAAAGCGGCCTCCTTGGCATCCGTTCGCTACTGGCCATACTCCTGAAGGGCAGGGCGGAGACCCTTCTGTCGCGCCCACGTTTTACGCCAAAAGACCGAGGACAGAACCTCGGCCTCTAGATCGCATGGGAGGGATCCGGCTAGAACGCAGGCCACCTCGTGTGAGAGTGTGCGATAGCCCCTGCACACTCTCACGAAACATACGGAACCCTAAGGTAACTATGAAAAAAAATTGAGAAGTACTTTAGAGACGGCGACACAACATTTGAATTGAACAGACGTTTTTTTGCTCTTCGTAAATTAATAACAAACCATGTTAAAAAGTCATTTTTGTGCGAATTGTTCAAAGAATAGTGTGCAAGTGTTATAATAGTGATATTTTATAATCGTTATTCAACATCTGTGAAGAAATATATGTAAATCAATATTGATTACGTATGTAATATCGGCCAACGTACGGACACTTATTCTTATTCTTATTCTGATTGGGGGCGCTAAGTCCTGCACTGACGTCCCGCTTGGGGTGTATTGTGCATTTCCCCCGCCAGCTACCCTAGCCATCCCAACTCCTTTAGATAACGGAGTATGACCCTGGGTCGCTGGCACAACTGCTCCAGTGATATTTGAGGTGTTAAAACTGATGTTGATTTAGAACTATGGTGATCCTCTAGTAGACCGGTAGTGTTCCGTATATTTTCCGTAGCCGTGCACTCTAACAGCACGTGCTTCACGGTCTCGTTCTCCTGCAAACATCCTCTGCACAGTGGACTATCTGTTGCACCAGTTTTATATAGATGGTAGTTGAGATTGCAGTGACCTGTGATAATGCCTACCATTAGGCGGAGGTCCTGTCGTTGAAGTTTCAACAAATTGTTGAAACTTCAACGACACTGTGTCGCCTGTGCCTGCAGTTGGAAAGAGCAGTGTGCGGTATCGTTCTGTGTCGGCCCGCGAACGCAAAAGTCTTCAGTACTGTTGCATAAACTGTGGCAGCAAACGCGATTGCCTAGAGTACTCTTGCGTATTCTGTGGCTTTGTCGAGCGCGACTTGGTAAGCAGACATAATTGGTGCTTTAAATTCTTCTACGCATTTTATTACTTTATAAAAATTATACTGAAAAGATGGAAAATAACTATGTGATGACCCGAAAACCATTGCGTCCATGTAGTTCCATGACGGATCTGTCCAATGATTCGACGTTGTTTAATTCGACGATTATGAGCCTGCCCAATACATCCATGAGTGAAAACGATACAGTAATTGCCTTAAAAGAGAAAGTTGATAAACTAACAGTAAACAGTCGAGCCGAAATTGAGTACAGAATCTGATAGGAGGGTGAGTCAAGGGCTTGAATGCTCAATTTAGCATTCAATTCCTGTGGCTAAAATTGAAAGTGATGAAATAATAGATGATAAACCTAAGTTGGAACAATATACAAATGATAATACACAGAACATAATTTCGATTAAATCAAATATAGAGAAACTGGAAGAAGGAAAACGAAAAGTAATCATATTGGCAGATCAGCGTGGAGTCGAATTGAGAAAAGCGCTGCAAAGCCTATTGGGAGGCGAGTATATAGTCACTTCATTCTGGAAATCAGATGCTACTATAGGAAACATTTTCAGCTCCGCTAAGGATGACCTAATTAAATTAAGAAAATTAGATTATGTAATTGTTTTAGGAGGCATGAATGACAATAATCCGTCTGAGTTCAAATTCATATTAAGTAGTTTCTTAAATTATTGTAGCTTTACAAATATCATAATAACTGAGATTCCTTTCAATAGATCTCTTAATGAAAAGAAATTAAACCACGAATTAAAATGTATCAGCGCTAGATATAAAAGTCATGTCACTTTCATAGACATGGGTTATAGTAGGTATATTCCTAACAAATATAAAATATGTACAGATATATCTAGATCAGTTGTAAGAGAAATACTTCAAATAGATTATAAATTGAAATTAAGAGATCTAAAGAAAAGACAAGTATTGAGCCCCAAAAAGGTAACCACAGTAAATATATGTACGCAAACTGAACCTATACTTGATAGTTATGTCGAAAATAAATAATAAAAAATAATCTGAGTATACTCAGATTCATCTCCCCTACACAAACATTTTTTCGTCCATAATTATATTAATTAGCTGCATCAGAATATCTATGGATTAATGAATAAATCAGATAAGCTGACAGTGAATCTTAAGGTGCTAAAACATAAAAATAAATTAGTCGATATAATATGTATAACGGAACATAACATGATCAACAGTGATACTACGCTACTGAATATACCAAATTTTAAACTTGCCGCGTGCTTGTGTAGGAAAAATCGCAATGGAGGCGTAAATAATACACATAGATTTAGATAAATAATTGAAGTTAAAAATTTATGTTGTGTTAATATAATTGAATGCAGTGCCGATGAACTGACAGAGCATAACATCATTATTATATGTATATATAGACCACCTATAAACAATATAAATAACTTTGACATATTTTTCAAAAATTTGGAATCAATTTTGGAAAGATTTTGCTATAAAAAGAAAAAGGTTTTATTATGTGAGGATTTAAATATAGATATTGTGTGTGAGTGGAGACCGTGTCTCGGCAAACGTAGTGTAGGACTTCCTGAGGCACGGTGGAGTGACGATCTGTGCAAGACGGCTGGCAAAAACTGGATGCGAGAAGCCCAAGATAGACCTAAGTGGCGTGCAATTGGAGAGGCATATGTCCAGCAGTGGACTGCTATAGGCTGATGATGATGGTATATGATCGAGGCTAGGCACTTCACGGTCTACACAGACCATAAGCCGATCTGTTATACCTTTCACGAACGGAAGCGTAACTGCTCGCCCAGGCAGTTCAGACATATGGACTACATTTCCCAGTTCACGACCGACTTACAACATATTTCCGGCAAGGACAATGTTGTAGCCGATACCCTAAGTCGCGTCAAAGAGCTGGGCGCTCCAGTATGTCTTGCCGACCTTGCAAATGCCCAAGATGCCGATCCCGAACTGGCTAAATACATAACAGACGGCTCATCCCTCCGTCTTCAAAAGATGAACTACCCTGGCAGTCACGTACCTCTGTACTGCGATGTCAGTACACCGACTTCCAGGCCGTTTGTCACCAAATAATTTCAAAAATATATTTTAGAAAGTATCCACTCCTTAAGCCATCCCGGCGCCGCAGCGACTGCTAAACTGGTAGCCGAAAGGTTTGTGTGGCCCGGGGTCAGAAAGGATTGTCGAGAATGGGCTCGGACTTGCTTGTCGTGCCAACGCGCAAAGGTGAGTCGACATGACATGTGTCTGCACAACTGGGCACTTTCGACCAACCCCGCGCGAGGTTCAAGAAAGTCCACATCGACCTTATTGGGCCCCTACCTGTTTCCCAAGGCTTCAGGTATTGTCTGACGGCCATAGACCGGTTTACACGGAGGCCGGAGGTCATGCCAATACCTGACATAACCGCAAAAACGGTGGTTAAGGCATTAATTGCTGGCTTGATATCCAGATTTGGTTGCCCAACAGATATTGTCACAGATCCTGGCCGACAGTTCGAGTCTGCTCTATTTCAATATCTGGCAAAAGCAACTGGATTCCAGCACAAGCGTACCACAGCCTACCACCCGGCTTGCAACGGCCTTGTGGAACGTTTTCACAGACAGCTCAAGGCTGCAATTACTTGCCATGCTGATAGCAACTGGGCAGAAGTCTTGCCACTAGTGCTACTCGGTATCCGCAGTGCTTACAAGGAGAACTTGCAGAGCTCCTCGGCTGAACTGCTGTACGGTGAGCCGTTACGACTTCCCGGCGAATTTTTTGACCCTAGCACGCCTACTACTTCTGACATGTCAGATTTTTCGGCACGCTTACGGTCCTTTGCCGAGAAGTTGCAACCGGTTCCAGCTTCTCGCCACAGCAACCACAAAATATTTGTGTTTAAAGAGTTGGCCACCGCGGAACACGTTTTCCTCCGTGAAGACGCTTCGCACGCCCCTCTTCAGCCAGCATATACAGGTCCATACAAGGTTTGAGATCGAGGTGACTAAGTTTTTAAACTCCTTATACGAGGAAAACCTGTCACCGTCACTATTGACCGCCTTAAACCTGCGTATATGCTCATCGTTGAGGACTCCTTAGGACATACACCTACACCTCCACCTACATTACCTCCACCAAGCACTACAGATACTCCAACTCCGGACACTGTAGTACCTAAAACTACACGGTCTGGACGACATGTCCGATTTCCGGATTTTTATCGCCCCTAACCAGGTCTCTGGGGGGGAGTAATGTGGGCTACTCCCACTTTCTTAATATGAGTTACACTGACACAATATAATACTTACTACATAAATAATATTTTGTTTTTTATATTACACACTTATTTATGTATGTATAATGTATATAACAGTCATACGTATTTATTAATCTAGTTTGAATATTATTTAATATGTATCTATTGTCTAAACAGTTATACATCATCATTCACACATACATCAAACACATACACAATAAATTAAAGTCAGCTGGCCGTGCCGTCTCATGGAAACGTGCCGAGCAACGCACTACTACTTATTCTATGTCTGCGCTGCGGTTACGTCACCACACGCTAACCTAGGCGGCAAACGGGAGATGCGCACACGCCGCTGCCGGCCGGTCGCCTCGCTCGCTCACATGCCACGCCAGTCCAATCTCGTGTCTGACGCAAAACGCACGTCGCTTTAAGCTTCATCTGCTCACTCAATTACTCGCTTGCGATCTCCTAATTTATTAGTGTTTATTATTTGTTTACCTGTGCTTGACTCTTCTTCTGTCCGCGTACCATCTCACTTGTGAAATTTGTGCTGACTTACTTGCTCCTTCTGTATTAACTGTTTATTGTATGTGATTGTTGAACTGTGACTCTGAACAATACAATTGTGAAGTGAAAACCAATTGGATTTTATTCACCTCACTACAGCTAAGTACCTACCACCTCACATACTTACTACAGCAAAACTTGGCCAGTGTATACCCGTGGTACCTACTTTTTACCACGCACACCTCCACTTAGGCCAAAGTACAAAAAAGGCAAGCAAAATTGCAACGCGGATGCACTGTCGCGCATTAAAATTAACGTGTTGAGTGAAAATGATGACGTATCCATGCAAGTAAATTTAGACCCTAACGAGAAAAAAATTCATCAAGAGTTAGAGGAGATAGTCGACAAAATGGTGCGAATAGGTAAAAAGCAAGGCGAAGGTAAATTGCGTAAGCAACCATCATCTTCGATATCAGTTCCCTCTGATTCAGATGAAACGGTAAGCGTTGTAGACCCCGATGGTCGGCGATCTCCGTACTCGATCCCGTCAATAGGTAGTAGCACCACATTAATACAGTTCATTCAGCACGAGACTTAGATACAAAAGGTATACTTATTTTGGAAGAAGCTATTGACACCAAGCCGAACCAGATATTAGTGCACACCTGGAACAGGAACGAAATATCGATTAAAAAATTACACAATGAAGCACAAAAAATATTAGAAGTTCACATACCTGTAGATAATTCGGCCTTTAACAAGAAGTTTCTTATTGAATATACACTAAAATAAAATATTTCTTTTATTTTGAGCATGAAATTCACCGCAAACAATTTTCCGCTGCTACCACATCACTCTTAAAAAGGATACTGTTAAGTTTTACGAATGCACCAAAAGAATAGTTTATGTAGAGGATGAGACTGAACAACTTGAGGATGTTCTAAAGTATCACACGGGTAAAAATAGTCATAGAGGCATTAAGGAAACCTTCGTAGATCTTAGACGGACCTTTTTTCTGGAATAATATGACTGATACGGTAGCAAGCATTATAAATGCTTGTGAATTAAGCAAAAAAATTTAATACGACCGCTGAAATCTGAATTACAACTTTGACAAACCCAAATTAAACCATTCCAAGAAATATTCATCGACACATTCACCATAGAAGGAAAAGTTTATTTAACCCTAATCGATGCTTTTAGCAAACTTGGACAGGCAGATCCACGCCGGAGGTTATCAGAGCATTGATAAAGTACTTCTCCTTGTACGGTGTTCCTAGCAGGATAAGTTCCGATCCGGGCACGGAATTCAATAACGTATTGCTGAAAGAAATGCTTGCTTTTTATAAAATTAACGTTCATGTGGGTACTCCTCATAATCCAAACTAAATGGGCTTAATAGAAAGGTTCCACTCCACCATCTCAGAAATATATCGTATAGCGAAATACGAACACAAAATCACCGACACTGCATCTGTTATGACATATGCAGTTGTGTCATATAACCACACCATACACTCCAATACTATGTTGTTGCCTTTTGAAGTCGTGTATTGACACACTGAAACAAACAGCGTGATTTCAGTCGATTTTGATAATTAGTATACTCAACAATTAGTCAAGGAACATGTTAATAGAACGAAACATTCGTACAACTATTTGACTGATAAAATAATTCATAAAAAAGAAAATATTATAAAAAAGCGCGGAGGTGAAACAAACTTTGACATAGACGTAGGAGACACCGTTTACATAAAGGAAGTTAACACTAGACTAAGTAAAGACAAACCCCGATACCAAAAGGCACAGGTTACTGGAGCAATTCACAGATATGTACCAGTCATCACGCATAGTCGCAATACCACAGTTCCCATTAAAGATATAAAACGCCCTCCGCAGGTTAAAACTTTTGGTAATCCTGGTGACCCCAAGCCAGGCCCTTCAACTGCACCTGAGTGACAAGAACCCGGGATTGTTACCTGTCTAGGAAGGTCAAGCTTATGTCAGCCACAATAAATGGACCTTTATCAAGATACTAGGTTTTAATGTACTTAATGAAGAATTAGAAATAAATGTAAATAGGTGTAAATATAATAAATATAATCATAACTGTATTGATACGGTTACCCTAGATTCAGGTGTTAGTGAAGTAGAAGTACAAGCTGATTATATAATGAATATTACTATAGAAAAATATTTATAACGGGCAATTTGGATAATGACGATGCTGTAATGTATGAAAAAAATAATTAATAATGTAAAGACTAAACAGGATGCTTTATGTAAAAAAATGACTATCGTCACTGAAATGGTGGGGACATTTTCTAGCATTGTTAATTTTACTATAAGCAACTTTAATAAAATAGAAAATAGCTTACACGAGAAATAGATATTTATTTGAATAAAACGAAGTTTTATCAATATATCAATAAGATTATTCGTAGTTTTAGTATTTGCCTTCATAACTTTCAAACTCTTTACATGAGGATAAATGAAATTGAAACAGCTGTTGCTTTTAGTAAAATAAAGATCTTGCATCAATCTATTGTAGATACGGAAGAACTCTTATTATTACTAAAAGAAATAGAGAAAACGGATATTTTACTGTTTTCCCCAAACTCGGAGAATCTAGTTAAAATAGAACAATGTACAGAAATAAAGGCTTACATCAAACAAAATCAGATTAAGTTCATAATGCATATCCCAGTAATAACTAATGAAATTTATAACTATTATAAACTGATTTCATTACCAGTCTTTGAGAGCACGATGGGCCATGCCACCCTTGTCCTACCCAAATATCCATTTATCCTTGTTGAAACCTAAGCCGCTTGCTCAACCGTGTTCTGAAATCGACGAAGATCGGTTCCTGTGCTTCTACAATGATATTTTACCACTGCTTATAGATGACTGTGATACCGAGCTACTGAAATTTTCTACCAATATCTCGAGCTATCACCCAGTTTCCGTTATCGTCAATGACGTGAAAATAGATCTTGTGGAACCAAATCGTTCGACAATCTACACGGATACTGAAACTTCACTCACTAGAAACTGCGAAAATGAAATCACGTAAGAAACAATTAGAGGAACATATCTTTTGACAATAAACGACGATTGCCTTGTCCAAATCAAGGAAACGATTCTGAAACGACATCATGTTACAGGAAAAGATATAGCTTACAGAAAGCTGCCGATTATACAGTTGCCAAAAATAATAACCAATTCATCAGAAGTACAACGGAGAAAACCGGTAAATCTTAACGGTGTCAACCTTGCTGAGGACATCCGTTTCCTGAACTACATAGTGCAAAAAGGTGTTAGTGATAGTGAAATTAGTGATGGTCAAACGTCTATAAGTGTTTTTCAAAGTATAGCAAACACCACGTTCTGGATTATTATAGTTTTAGCCCTTTGTAATCATAGAGTATAAATTTAATATTTAAATTTTAATTAATTAGGATTAGTATTAAATTTGATGTTATTGTCTTGTCTGAATGCTGGTTAAGTAAATGTCCTTACATACCTTCCCTACCCGGATTTAAATCTTATGAATCTGATTTCAGTAATCAAAATGAAGGCGTTGTAGTTTAAATTAGAAATTGCATAGAGTGTTACATTGTAAAACCTGACTTCGGGGATGCAAATTGTCTCATTCTCAAATTTTCTGACAAAATCGCAGTTGTTGCTCTGTATCGATCTCCGTCATATAAAAACGTACATCTTTTTCTTGAGAACCTGGACAAAACATTAAGCTCTTTAAAATCTTTTCAATCTCTTGTATTAATTGGCGATTTAAACATCAATATAACGCCTACATTCACTGATTCCTCAACGGACGAATATCTTAACCTGATAGCGGCACATGCACTTTTTCCTGCTCACCTTATTCCTACTAGAGAAGGGAACTGCCTTGACCACGTTATGGCTCGTACTCCTTTTAAATCAAAAACATTTATCCTTGATGCATTGATTACTGATCATGCCCCAGCTGTTTTTAGTTGTAGTGTAGAACTGCATAAAAATGTCTTTCACCGTACCCTCCAACGCTTGGACATTGCAGCTATTGTTGATGATCTTTCTAAGGCAAGTTTTTCAACTGTGCTGTCCTGTATCGATCTTGAGGCAGCTTCTGAATATTTTGTCCAAATTGTTTCTGAGATAGTTTGTAAGCATTCTCGCACCATTATCCTCCCTAGTAGAAAACGTATTATCAAGCCGTGGATAACACCTGGCCTTCTGAGGTGTATCAGACATAGAGACAAACTATACCGAAAATCCAAAAAAAAACCTGGTCATTCAAATATTAAATTAATTTACTGCCGTTACAAAAACTTTTGTAACAAATTGTTAAAAAATGTAAAACGTGAATACCAAAAAAAAGAGTTCGACAAAGTCCGAATTAATCCTAAAGACACTTGGAGTATGATAAATAAAGTAGCCCATTTAACTAAATAACAAAATAATGCACCTCAGTTATTAAAATTGTCTGCCGATCCTTCCTCTTCAGTTGATGAAGTAAATTCATTTTTCGCAAACGTTGGAAAAGATCTAGCTTCTCATATGGTTTCTCAAATAGACTCTTTCACCAATTGTTCGCAAAACTCTTCAATAACTCAAACTGTCATTAAATCTAGTCACGTCCCTTTGAACTCTATGGTAATTTTTAACGTAGATAGTGAAGAAATTGAACGTGTCATTGTTAATCTTAAAGACAAGTGTGCATGCGGTTGGGATGGTATTTCCACAGCTGTTATTAAGGCTTATAGACACGTTCTTGTGCCTATTTTGAATTATATTATTAATCTCTCTTTTACGGCAGGTATCTTTCCGCATGTTTTTAAAAAAGCCATTGTCCATCCTATCTTCAAGAGTGGAAATAGGGACAGTGTCAATAACTATAGACCTATTTCTGTGTTAACTGTCTTCTCCAAAATTATGGAAAAGATCCTTAACAAACGCTTGATACATTTTATGAATGAGAATAACATCCTTTCTGATAGTCAATTTGGCTTCAGAAGAGGCAAATCTACAGAGGATGCAGTTCTGGATCTCACAGATGTTATTGTCAAAAATATTGAAAATAAGTACAAGACTATTGGTATTTTCTTAGATCTGTCTAAGGCGTTTGACACTGTCTCTATTCCCATTCTTCTAACTAAACTTGAACAAATTGGTGTTAGAGGCATTGCTTACGAGTTGTTCTGTAGTTATCTGAGAAATCGAGTTCAGTGCACTGTTATAAATGGTGTAAAAAGTGGCGAGAAAATTCAAACATACGGAGTTCCTCAGGGTAGCGTCCTTGGCCCTACTCTATTCTTAATTTACATAAATGATTTATGTAACTTATCACTACTAAATTGTAAAATAGTTACGTATGCTGACGACACAGTCCTTCTTATCCACGGTAACAGCTGGCAAGAAGCTCGCGACCTCGCTGAGTGCGCCTTAAGGAAGGTCTTGAGTTGGTTGTTCTCTAATGTTCTAACGCTAAATACTACCAAAACCAAGTTTATTGCCTTTGCTGCTAATATCGCCTCGCTTCCTCCTCTGTCGCTCTCGATGCGTGCTCACCTATGTCCTACTTATTCAGATTCTGTTTCATGTAACTGCGCGCCATTGGAGCGTACCTCTACTATTAATTACTTGGGCGTGTTTCTGGATAGCACCATGACGTGGAGTAAGCACATTGATGCCATGGTATCTAGGATCCGTAAATTAATTTATGTGTTTAAAAACTTGAGATCAGTTGTCGACTTGAAATGTCTTAAAACTGTGTATTATGCTTTAGCGCAGTCACTGATTTCATATTGCATCCCTGCGTGGGGTGGAGCTGTAAAGAAAAACATGATTCGTCTGGAGAGGTCTCAAAGAGCCGTTCTTAAAGTCATCTTCAGCAAACCGCTTCGATTTCTCTCAAATGAATTGTATCCTTTAGCACAAGTCCTAAATGTAAGACAACTTTTTATATTAGCAACAGTGCTTAAGAAACATTCCCAATTAAAATATAATCCAAATGTTTACTCCAAGCGTAGAACGGACAGAGTATGTGATATTGTACGTCGTAGGACGGCACTAGCGAGTCGCCATTATTATTACGTTAGCTCAGTGCTATATAATAAAATAAACAGACAATTAAATATGTTCACGCCTACGACTTTCTAATGGCAAGATTGTCCAAACGTGCTTATACTAATGGGTGTCACGCAGTAACATTCTCCGAACTACCTACCTGTTATGT
This sequence comes from Selenia dentaria, assembly GCA_917880725.1. NCBI lineage: Eukaryota > Metazoa > Arthropoda > Insecta > Lepidoptera > Geometridae > Selenia > Selenia dentaria. Next base: position 11,065,077 of record OU862877.1, on the reverse strand, counting down.
TTTTTATTCACTCCCATCTTGCTTGTAACACATATCGTGACCATTAACGAAAAAATGTATTTTATTAGATTATCAAAGCCAGCATACAAGAAATTGGGTTTATTTATTTAAAATAAGCCACATTATGTACACTAAGATACATAAATTGGCGACCGTGACAGGACAGCAATAAAAGTCCTAAAACAACCAGACAAAGAAATTCTACGACGCACGCCGAGCGTTTTTACAAATGAAATGACGTGTGCCAGTCCAGCAAATCTTGAAGAACAAGTTGGAGCCCTCGGAATACTACCCAGTTCGCCAGCCAGGCAGTGCAGCAGCGAAAGCATCACCCTGCAGCTCAACGCGACGGTATTCTCAAGAGTTAACCCTTCCTTTGTCCTTCCTAATCATCTAAACTGTTGAAACATGACAACTACATACTAAATTGCTCCATTTGAACGCAAATCATTGTTTTCAACACACAGTTCATAATATTTCAACGATTTTACTTCATATTGTTCCTACATTTCATCACAAATTAAACTAAATTGTATGCTATATTGTAAAAGGTCAAGATAGATTATAGTTAACCTCAATTGAACCAATTTTCATAATACATAAAAAGGCTTACTACAATTTTATGCATACATAATTAAAAGTAAACTACAAACCTGTCCATAGGTACCTACGTTTTACAACCTCTTCGGTTATTCTGTTTTCTTTGTAATTGCATAATCTAATAAACCTTTCGTACAAATTCGTTTCATACCCACATTAAATGCTTAATAAAGGCCTAAAGAATATATTTCCCCAACTTCATAATTCATTCGGGTCTTAGGTACATAGTTTCAATCCGTTTTGCCGAATAATTTCAGAGTCTCGGTGACAGCTCTGCGCGTCCCGCAGTCCCGTTACGTCATCGATAGGCGAGCTAAGGCTCGTTATCAGCAGTGATCAGCTGTGCGAGCGCATTCCGGTTTGCTGCCTCAGCGAGGACGTGAGATAACTTATTTATTTAATATTTACTTGCTACTTTTGTAGCGTTAATCGTTACATATACTTTGTTGACAGTACCTAAGTTTTCTCACAACAATTTAGTTATACAATATTTTTACTAAAAATAACAAATTAGTGTATTTACAATGCATTCTGAAAAGGAAAAGCTTAGTACTAGTTCTTTTAAAGTTACCTTGAAGGTACTCACTACAAAACGTAGTTCAATTAAGGGTCAGATCACTAAATTTAAAAACTATCTTGATAAAATAACACAAGAATCTCGGTTATCAGAAATAGAATTGGCTGAGTTATCGCTAAAACTTAATAGATTTGAGGGACTGTCAACCAAGTTTAATGTGTTGCAAAGTGAGATCGAGGTCATAAACTCGCAGAATCTTGATGATGAGGTCAATGAGAGGGATAAAATTGAGCAAGAAATGAAGAATCTAAACAAGAAACTAACATTGCCACAGCAAAATTTCTTATCGATAAATTTAATTCCATGAGAGATGAATTAAGACGTGAGTCTATAATTCAAGACACTCAATGTTGTCACGGCCATCGCAATGTAGGTGTCAAATTGCCACAAATTCAAATAGCAAGATTTAATGGGACATATTTTCGCTGGCTTGAATTTCGTGATACATTTTCGAATTTAATTCATTAAAATGAGCACATAATGGACATACACAAATTTCATTATTTAATTTCTTACTTGGAGGGTGATGCAGCTCGTATAATTTTAAACCTCGAGGTATCATCAGCTAACTATAAGGAAGCGTGGGCACTGTTGTGTGCAAGATATGATAATAAAAGGTTATTAATTAATCATCACTTAAAATCTTTATTCGATATACAACCAATTACTCGTGAGTCTGAAGGTTCATTGCGGTACTTAGTAGATCACGTTACAAAAAACCTACGAGCATTGTCAAGCTTAGAACAACCAACCAATCATTGGGATGTTTTAATCATTTTTATGTTGTGTTCTAAATTAGATAGCACTACTCTCATGAAGTGGGAGGAGTTATGTAACGCTTTTGATGATGTGCCTACTTTGGAACAATTTAATAAGTTCTTGATAAATCGTGCCGATGTACTCGAGTCATTGAACCGCAATAAACAAGACAATACATTGAGACATAATAATATGTCCAACTCTTCGCGTCCCCCACCTACTAACCATAATAACAGACTAGATCGAACTCCAATTAAGTCTTTTCCAAGCACAACTCAAAACACTACAAATACTTATTCATGTAGTATTTGCAAACACAACGACCACCGTATTTATACCTGTCCAGTTTTCATGTCTAAAGGTATTAATGAAAGACTGGCGGATGTCAAAAGGTTAAAGCTATGTTCCAACTGTCTTAGACAGGGTCATTCTGTAGATCAGTGTCGACTAGGCCCTTGCAAGGAATGTAAAAAAAGACAATACGTTGATTCACCAATCTGACACTACAGTTTTAAGTAACGCAGCTGTATGTAAATTTGGGTCTAGTAATGTACTTCTGTCCACAGCTTTGATTGAAGTATCTAATCTTAGCACAAACAAAACAGTAACGGTTAAGTGTTGCCTTGACAGTGGAAGTCAGTGGAGTATTTTAAGTAAATCTCTAATGCAAAGGTTATCACTCACAAGTCACAAGTCAAATCCTATTGATGTACTAAATGTTATAGGCATCAGCAGCACGACTGCAGGCACAATTAAAGAAAGTTGTACTGCTCGAATCACATCTCTAAATAAATCTTTTAACATGACACAATCATTTTATGTCCTTGAGGAGTTAACAGGCAAACTGCCAAGCGCTCCCGTCGATATACAAAAACTAAACTTACCTAAGAACATATTATAAGATTAGCTGATCCTCATTTCCACGAGCCTGGTTCAATAGACATTTTGATTGGATCCGATATATTTTGGGACATTGTTGGAGGTGAACAACAATCATTAGGTCCTAACAATCCAAAGCTAATTAATTCAAAACTTGGTTGGTTGGTAGCCGGTCCTATAAATTCACAACACACAAACAAAAATACATTCAAACACCATTCAATACACTGCAATCACGCCATAATTTCAGACCATTCTCACACTTCCTATTTTGACAATATGCTTACAAAATTCTGGGAAATAATAGATGAAGATATCCCCCATACTAATATTATGAGCGAAGAAGAAAAAGCCTGCGAAAATCATTTTTTGAGAAATACTGTTCGCCTAGATTCAGGCCGATTTTGTGTCAAACTACCATTAAAAGACTCTTCAGATTGTCTTGAAGATTCCTATCATTTAGCAAAGAAACGTCTTCTCAACTTAGAGAAGAAATTTCGCCATAACTCAGACTTAATATGTCAATATGTCGAATTCATTAATGAATATTCCGAGTTAGGTCATCTTTCTAAGTCCAATACAACAAGGCCTGAACCATCATATTTTTATGTCACCATGCCGTATTCAGGGACCAAAGCGAAAGTTCTCGGATTCGAGTTGTTTTTGATGGATCTGCTATTACTCCGTCCGGATTCGCACTCAATAATATGCTCATGGTGGGGCCAAACATTCAAGACTCTCTCTTTTCCATAGTAATCAGAGCACGTCAATACAAATATCTGTTAACCGGCGATATAGAAAAAATGTATCGTCAGGTACTGGTTCATGAAGACGATCGTAACCTGCAATTAATGTTATGGAGAGATGATGAGTCTAAGTCTAAGCCTATCGAGACTTTGCAATTAAATAGTCTTACTTACGGTACAGCAAGTGCGAGTTATTTGAGCACGCGTTGTCTGTGGCAGGTCGGAGAAGAATGTGAAGACGAGACAATCAAAACTATAATTCAAAAAGACTTCAATGTTGATGACCTCATAACCGGAAGCGATGATGACCTATTGTTGCGCTATATTAAAGATTCAGTTTCACAAGCCCTACATTCAGCTTGTTTCAAACTTCGAAAATTCAAATCAAACCTACCTGCTGTCCTTGAAAACTCTTCCATTGAAAAACAAGAAAGCCTTGCCTTGAGTGAATCGTCAAGCACTCTAGGCGTCGGGTGGAATCCATCAACTGATAACCTACACTTTCCAGTCAAAACTCTACCTCAAAATACAGTAGTTACAAAACGAACTATTATGTCAAATTCATTTAAAATATTTGATCCCTTGGGAATACTAAGCCCGTGCGTTATTCAGTCTAAAATTATATTGCAAAAATATGGCTACTTAAGCTTGATTGGGATGTACCCGTTCCGCAAGACATAAAAGATATGTGGGACAATTTTGTAAACAATTTAGAATACATCTCTAAGTTACAGATTCCAAGACGAGTTCTTTCTGATTCGCCAAAGCTAGTAGAGTTGCATTCCTATAGCGACGCATCAGTTAATGCTCTAGGTGCATGTATTTATTTGAGGTCTATAAATTCCGATAATATTGTTACAGTAAAACTCCTATGTGCGAAATCAAAGGTAGCACCCCTCAAACCAGTGACTATCCCACGCTTGGAGCTTTGTGCGGCTTTGCTCGCTGCCAGGCTAAGCAAGAGTGTTACTGATGCTCTTAGGTTCAAACCAACACGTTTTGTGCACTGGTGCGATTCCAGCGTTGTCCTAGCATGGATCAGTAGCAACCCAGGCAAACTAAAATCTTTTGTTGCTAATAGGGTTGTTGAAATAGTCGAGATGACGAAATCGTCATCATGGCGGTACGTCCCTACAAGCTTAATCCTGTAGACATCATTTCCAGAAGCGTAAACGCCAGTCAGCTTCAAGATCTCGACTTGTGGTGGTCAGGTCCCAACTACTTATCCCATGATGAATCCGATTGGCCGATTCTGAATCAAACCATTCCCAGCGGCGACTTACCTGAAACAAAAAAAACACTACACATAAATGCTCAGCCAAAACAAAAAACAATACCTATAAATACTTACCTGAAGTAAAGTCGTATCCACTCACAGTTGCAGAACCTATAATAATAATACAAAATTACTCAAAATTAAGTAGAGTACAAAGAACACTAGCATACGTAAAGAGATTCATATATAATATAAAACACCCTGAAAATAATATGACTGGAAATTTATCAATCAAAGAATTAGACAAATCATTTACTTACCTATGCGTTGCTGCTCAGAAACAATCATTTTCTATAGAGTACAATGCTTTAGCTCAAAACAAACCATTAAGAAAAAAAATGACCAAAAAGTGACCAATAAGAAAAAAAATTTATTATATTAGATTATTAAAGCCAGCATACAAGAAATTGAGTTTATTTATTTAAAATAAGCCACATTATGTACACTAAGATACAACTATATGTACACTAAAATACCGCACTCTTCCTCCCCCACACACATACACACACACATACCACACAATTTATCATGTTTTAATTTCACCTTTTGATATATTTAAGCTACAAGCTATTTGTTAGCTAATTAATTGTTCTTTGTTTTTGAACTTTGGAACCTCATATAACCTTTCCGGAGGAGGGCGTTGATATCTGCGACACAGTTTCACACTTCTGCAGGTGTCATCGATTCTCGATGTATGTTTGTGTACCTGTATTTCTATTCTAAATAAATAATATATATATATTTATAATAATAATAATACGTTCTACATTGGAATGTGCCTGACTAATTACCTGACGGCAACGGTGAATATAGGTAACTACCTATCCTTTAGATAACAAACTACGTGTATTTACGATTGTTCACTATTGTTTGCAAGAAAGTCTAATTGAAGAAGCTACGCTAGCTACGTCATTTATTTGCAGATAACGCACTGCAAAATGTATTTGAATCAAACACCAATTAATGTCCAATGTAGCTTTATTAATAAAAAATGAACACATTATAAAATGTAATGCTTACTAAAAATGATTTTTTAATACTAAACCTAACCTAACCTAACCTATAATATAATATTTTGTGTAACATTCAGGAATATTTGGTGCACGATCAGTATTTTTCGGAGAAGAATAAAATAGTTATTGTTACAATAGAATATTTGCAGCGCACTACAATAATAAAGTGTTATATCTTGGTGTTAATTTGGAATTTTATTGATGTAACATATTTAGAGTAATTAAATATTTTGTACCTAACGAAATTACAGGTTATACTAAATTAATTAAGTAATTAAACCCTCAGCTCACTAAGATTAGGTACACGCGTTATTTAGTTAGGTATCATTTGAACCGACTTCCGAAAAAGGAGGTGCTGAATTTCACCTGCGATTATTATTTTAATTTTTTTTCTTTCTTTTTTTGTGCTTGACTTCGCCTTCGACGTTTAACGATGCCTTCTAAATCACAGGCAGCCCATTTTACGGAGGAACAGAGCGCTATTCTTATGCTTGCTGAGGTAACGTTATCATTGAAGTCCGGCAAATCAAAATATACCAACTCGGAATTTAATGTCGGATTTGCTGACGTAAGGGTGACTCGTGATAAACTCGACGCGGTGTACTATGAAATCCTAGACACCGAAGATTTATCGGATGCCCAGGAAAAACTCTACAACGATCAGTATGAAAGGGCAATAGACGCCTAGAATGAGATTCTCGTTGCCAAATCAGTTCTCAATATATTGTCATCAGCTCACAGTGACGATGTACCATCAGCACAAAATAAGGCGAACGTCACAGCGCCAGCTACGATAAACTCGGTTCTGCCCCAAATTGTGTTTCCAAAGTTAACCTCACAACCCGCGCACTCAGCAGGTATCGAACCCGCAACCTTTCAGCTTCGCGCCTAGACCCGCGCGCTTCTTGCCCCCACCTCAGCAGGTATCAAACCAGCAACCTCCGCGCTATGCGCAGGTTTCGAACCCGCCGAACCCGCAACCTTTCAGCTCCGCGCCTATACCCGCGCGCTTCTCGCCCCCACCTCAGCAGGTTTCGAACCCGCCAAACCCGCGACCTTTTAGCTCAGTAAGCTGAACTTCGTAGATGAAGTGTAACTCCTGGGGCTTACAATCGACCGTAAGCTGAACTTCCTGCCACATGTCAACGCATTTTGCAGGAAGGTAGCCGGAATATACAAACGTGCATGCGCAGCCAAAGTCACATGGGGCTTGAACACGGAAATAGTGAGAACCATCTACGTCGCAGTCATTGAGCCAATCGTGATGTACGCCTCCAGCGCGTGGTACCAGGCAGCAGAACTTCAGATGATCAGACGTCGTCTAGATGCATTCCAAAGGGGCTTTGCGCAGAAAATGTGCAAGTCGTACCGCACGGTTTCAGCACTCACATCGGCACTCATCCTATCAGGAACTCTACTGATATATCTGAGAATCCAGGAAGCCGCGAGCCTATACATGGTGAAAAAAGGCTTGTCTTCAGACTACATTCCAACAGGAAGGACATTAGAGCAGAAGGTGTGCTACTTACATCAACCTCACCCTTCTACACTCGAGTCAACTGAGTACGAGCTCCTAGAGGACATGAATCAGGAAACCTTTGACTCCCGCCACATCATCGGTCCACAAATCTACACGGACGGTAGTAAGATCGAAGGAAAAGTTAGCGCCGCCCTCACATGGTGGATGGAAGGAAAGGAATTATGTTTCTCTACCTTCAGTCTGGACCCCTCATGCACGTTATTTCGGTCAGAACTGTATGCACTCTACAGGGCGGTTCAATCGGTAAAATCTCGGAACAGCAGTAAAACTATGCTCCGTTTATTTTATGAAATTTAACAGTTTTACGACCTAATTCGAAATAAAAATACGTTAAAAACAAAGTTAAATTAGTTATTTATGCAGTAAAAGTGTTTATTATCGGTTTTTGAAGCGAATTTAGTGTTAATACTGTAATACACTGTTTTAAACTATCACGGTTGTTCTCTAAAGTTATATGATTATTAACGGGATATTTACCGTGGTAAGGTTGTGGAATGAGCTCCCGATATTTCGGCGCAGTTACATGCACCATGTTCACGGGAAGACTGAAGAATGCGGGTGGTTGGTCAAAAAGTTTAAAAGCGTTCAAAATGTGTTCAAAATACTATACGCAGTGATACAGTGAGTGTGTTTTGTCGGGACTTAGGATCGAGTTCGAGTTCCAGTGATAACCGTAGCAAAAGACTAAGAAAGAGGGTAGATCGTTATGTCTGCACCTAACTTTTAAACTTTTTGACCAACCACCCGCATTCTTCAGTCTTCCCGTGAACATGGTGCATGTAACTGCGCCGAAATATCGGGAGCTCATTCCACAACCTTACCACGGTAAATATCCCGTTAATAATCATATAACTAATACTGTAATGTTATTTACGCTTCACAAGTTTAATCGTTACGAAGACAAGAACGCGTAAGTGACGAGTTTTGCACGGCGGATACGCCCTTTTAAGCGAGACGGGCGTTGGACTGGTCTTAGCAATCAGCTGAGATAATAAGTAAACACACAACGTAGGTACACTTCGTAATTATGGGTACATGTGAAGGATGTCAATATTTACTGAATATAAATGAAAAGATAGCATGCTGTCGTTGTCACAAGGGATTTCATTTTCGTTGTGTTAATATAACAAAGGAAAACTTCAGTAAATTATCCAAATCAAGCAAGTTGAACTGAAAATGTCCTGAGTGCAAATCGGGCGCCCGTGTCGATAACTCTAACACGCCTATTCATTCGTTATCGATGAACAAAACACCGGAGTCATCAAGCGTTCCGGAAGAACGACAGCAGCAGGGCGTCTCGCCCCCACAAGTTCAGCTCTCAGCGATGCAGTTCAATGAATTAACGGACATGATTCTAAAAAAACTCAACGACAATATAGAGAGAACTGTCAAAAAAATTATACGTGAAGAGTTAAAAAATATTGAAGCTAAATTTGAGACTAAATTCGACTTGCTCAACGACCTTCATGAGTCAATCACGTATATGTCTTCCAAATACGATGACCTGACGGGGTTGGTGGAGCAGAAACAGGTTGAAATTAATGATTTACAGACGGAAAAGAAGAAGCTCAAAGAAGAGGTCAATAATATGCAAATGAGACTGAGTTCTATAGAGCAGCATTCTAGAGATTGTAATATTGAGATACAATGCGTTCCCGAACACCAGTCAGAAAATCTTGTAACGATGGTTTCGCATATTGCAAAAATAATTTCATGTCCTCTAGAAGATAAAGACATACTGTACTGTTCTAGAGTTGCGAAGCTGAATCCAAAAGCTACTAGGCTCAAGTCAATAATCGTGCGGCTACCTTCGCCACGCATTCGCGACTGCTTTCTGGCTTCGTACGTCAAGTTCAATAAGTCCAACCCAGCAGGCAAACTAAATAGCTCCCACGTTGGCATAGCAGGGGATCTTCCACAAGCCATATATGTTCAGGAGCACCTGTCGCCGGTTAACAAGGAGCTGCATGGGAAAGCCAGAATGGCGGCCAAGGAGAAGGGTTATAAGTTTGTCTGGATTAGAAACGGGAGAATCTTTTTACGTAAAAATGAAACTTCACCCGCGCTGTGGGTTAAAAACCCAGACGTCCTCAATAGCTTACAATAAGGATTACTCTTATAAAAGTAGTATTAGTCTTGCTGGAATTTATAATGGATACGATAAGTATATACTACCAAAACGTTCGAAGTATAAGAAGTAAGCTTTTTTTTGTGCCCCGGGTAATCCTTTATGGATACCACCCACCACGGGGAGGGAGGTGGTTATGTGGGAGTCCGTATACCCACCAAAACCCCGGGGTGTTCCGTCACTGCCACCCTCGGCGGGAACGCGGGACAGATTTTCCACACGACCGCGAACCCGCCGTGGCTGTCCGTTGCCGGACCCTTCTCTTCGCGGCACGCCAGAACACATGGCGCGCCGCAACTGCCTCGGAGACCAAACTCGCCAACAATGGGCGCCAGACTTACCCGTGTCTGGTCGCCCGTGGTCTCCCTGCGGTGGGTCGGATACGTAGCCCCACCGCCTGCTACGTCAGCCACAAGGGATAGCCCCCCCGCAACCCCACCTCCTCGAGTCTGCGCCGAGCGCCCGGACCCCGCCTCCTCGAGCCTGCACCAAAGTGCCCGGGCCCCCCCTCCTCGAGCCTGCGCCAAAGCGCCCGGGCCCCACCTCCTCGAGCCTGCGCCAAAGCGCCCGGGCCCCACCTCCTCGAGTCTGCGCCAAAGCGCCCGGACCCCGCCACTCCTATGTGGACTTGGCGGCCAAAGCCCATAGGAGCGGCCCGCCTGAGCCGGCCAGCGCACCCCAACGCCGGCGCGGCCCCTGGGTTCCTCTTGGCTTCACCGTGGTGTACCTAGCCACGGTTACTGAGCCCCCCCGCCACGTCAATGCGAGAACCCTTCGGGGGGGATAAGGGGTAAGCTAAGTGAACTTTATCTAGCCAGTTTGAACTGTGATTACGATGTAATAGTTTTTGTAGAGACATGGCTCAGTGTAGATTTTTGCAGACACTGAGATATTAAATGATAACTAGGTACATAATTTACAGAAATGATCGTCACTCTTGTAATAGGGGTTGGCTTTAGAATCGTGACCCCTGAATTTGGTGAAACAAAAACTGTGGTTGAAGGTGTTTGTATAAAACGTAAATATTTACAACATTTTAGCTGCCGGAGACACGCCAAAATAGTCTAAATAGTTTTTTAAAGTTTCAATAAAACACCGTAATTTTGATAGTGACAGGTGACATAAATGACATTAATGCGTAAAACGAAACGTTTCTAGGTAACTTTTAGCCTTTTTTGACATGTACGTTGTATGTAAGTTCTTGAAACGGAACGCAAACATCGAAGATAGCGTAATGTCACTGTCGGAATACTCGCGTCATTCCGTTACTTCCGAGTGTACGTGAATGTTTTCTCCTGTTTTACTGCGCTTTCTTTTGATATCTCAACGACTTTGCTACGATTTTGGACTCCGATTTTGCTGCTTTACTGTACGACACCTGCATGCTCACTGGACACTGTGATTGCCTTTGGAAGATTTGATAACTGGTACCAGCTCGACGTGCTCATTAGTCATCGCGATGGCGTCTCCTGTGCCTGGACCTTCATCAAGGGCGGACTTTGTAGATGACGGACCCGTTTCGGACCGGCATTTGTACACGGAGGAAGTTGTACAAATGTGGAGCCTACCCAAAGTTGTGCGCGAATTGGGAACCATTGACCAGTGTCTAAAATTCGCTGAAGAAAATAACATGGTGCACCGCCAAAAAATGTGCCGCACGCATCGCACCCCTATGCGTTTATAGAAAACAAACAAATCGTTTGGGGCTTGGGTGTGCACCAAAGGCCAGTGCAAACAAAAAGGGAAAATATGCCGAAACACTGGGACATTTTTTGAAAATGGCAAGATCGACATAAGACATGTATTTTATCTCATATATGCATTTGCCCACAAATGGACTTTTGACTCGGCAAGAAACGAAGACCCTCTAAAAGAAGAGAAACAACAGTGCCTGAGTACTTCAACATTAAGTGATTGGTACAACTACTGTCGAGAGTGTGTAGTTATTTACCAACTTGAAAGAAATGAATATGTGGGCAAGATTGGAGGACCTGGAAGAACTGTACAAATAGATGAATCAAAATTTGGAAAGAGGAAGTTTAACCGAGGACGCCACATAGAGGGACATTGGGTCCTCGGAATGATTGAAGACGGGTCAGAGGATCTTCGATTAGAAGTGTGCCCAGACAATGTACGCTCTGCTGAAGTGCTGGTGCCTTTAATTAAAAAACATGTGGAAGAAGGCACCACCATCCACACTGACTGCTGGAGAGCACATGATTGTCTGGCAGAAAATGGTTACATCCATAAAAAGATGAATCACTCTGACCCGGACAATCCTTTTGTAAGTAGTGATGGGACTCATACTCAACGCATCGAGTCCCAATGGAGAGCAGTGAAGCGTTATTTTAAAAAAGACAATTATAATAATACTGAAAATTTCACTAACTCCATCATAGAGTATTTATGGAGAAGAAATGTGACTAAAAATAAAAAAGACCCATTCATCGAAACTATAAATGCTATAAATTATGTCTATAAAATATAAGTTCTAAAAATAACAAATTGTTTTTCAATTTTAATTATAAGACCCATACTAGTAGGAATGTGTGCACAATAGTATATTAGTACCTAATGAATTGGCAATGTCACTTGTCTGTGACAAACCTATAGGTTAGGTTAGGTTTGAACAGGCGCTTCATCAAACTACTTTTGTTCCAAATTTGTGCACAATAGTATATCAGTAGCTATCTAATGAATTGGCAAAGTCACTTGTCTGTGACATACCTATAGGTTAGTTATAGTTAGTTAGAATAGGTCGAAGTCAGTGGCCGAGAGAACCGACTCATAGCACCTCGATTTCAAGCAGTCTTGTCGGATTGCAGAGCCGACGCGGGAGTGGTAGTAGATCGAAATGCAGTACTTAACCTCAAAATACTTAAACAAACATAACTCGAAAACTAATGGTCTCCGGCGGGTGGGGTTTGCGGGGGGGCACTACCCGAACCCCCCCCCCCCCTCCCCCCTCCCCCCGAATTCAGGCGCCACGATTCTAAATGTTTACCTGTAATAGCTCTAAACTAATAGGAGGTGGTGTACTTATTGCCGTCGCAAAGAGGTTACATTCCACGTGCGTATACCGTAGTTCCAATAGCGAACTTCTATGTGTGTCCATCAATACTGTTCCAAGTGTCAACACCACACCACACTTTGTATTTATTTTAATTACATGTATCTATGTCGTGCCAGTCACTAACGAATGACGTTGCAGTAAGCATCTCTACCATGACATAACATTGACCTTCGAAATCTGTGTATTAATGTCCCCTTGAAAGGCCTTTAAGCCTATTACATATATATTTATAGCTTAAAAGCAAGTAATAACTTAAGATGTTCCAGCTAATTGTGACACTTAAGCTTCTTGGAAGACGTTGCACCCTTTTTATGTCACTGCGTGGAGGTTGTCTGGACTTAAGTTCATAATAACAAACCAAAGTCTACTAAGGAAATTAAACGGTTATTTGTAGCATGTCATATCAGTAGTACTCTTACTAATAGTTGTGTTCATGATGATTAACATTAGCTATGTTAACATGGGCATTGTAGATCATTGACATTTTGAAATAAAGTTGGCGAAAGCTTGGCCTTCAAACTCGCGATTAAATGCTTCTATTTCCTCGTGGGCACAAAACTCGACCACGCTTCGCTTAGAAGCACGTATATGCGTGATTATTAAATAATCACGCATATACTTCACTAAATATGTACTTATATGCAGTTTGTTTACCATCCCCTGCCTCACCAACAGTTTTAGAATCTCTATTGGAAGATTTAAATGTAACGATTTGTGACCTCCATGACGACAATGTTATTGTACTTGGTGATTTCAATTTGCCTAACTTATTGTGAGCTCCCGTTAACGCTTTTGGTCATTATACTCCTGCTTCACTCCAATACGTTTATTGTAACTTAGGGTGTGAGTTAGTCGATTTTATGTCACTAAACAACTTAACACAATTTAACCTAATAACAAAGACAAAATACTGGATTTGGTTTTGTCCAACATGTCTAAAATCAAAGTATTGCACGAGGACTTTCCCCTTACTAAAATTGACCACTATCACCCACCACTAATGATTGACATTGATTGTCAACCTACCAAGTTCATAAAAACTAAACTTTATTCTAAGCCAAACTTTAATAAAGGTAACTATGCTGACATTGAGTGCAGAATAAATGCGATCGAGTGGAACACAGTTCTCGATCCCAATTCTACCGTAGACCAAATGGTTAATATATTCCATGCGAAAATTAACAGTATCATAGACGAATGTGTTCCTAAAAACAAATATAATAAAGGTAATTATCCATCATGATATTCGACTGCATTAATAAAAATTATTAAAGAGAAAGAGAAATTTAGACGTAAATTTAAAACCTACAATAATCCTAGAGATTTATATTCATTCGAGCTTTTGAGACAAAGAAGTCACAGTATAATTGATCGTGACCACAGTGTTTACATCAAAAAAATCGAGCATTCTCTGTTACACAACAAAAACGGGAAATCCTTCTGGTCATGTAAGAAACAAAAAAAATCTAAATCTTCGATTCCAAATAAAACGTATTTAGATAATAGTACTGCTACAACCCCAAAAGATATTTGTAATCTTTTTATGCGTCATTTATCTTCAGCGTACCAGTTTGAAACTTCTTGTCAATATACATTAGTTACTTCAGATTGCAACACCAATACACTATAATATACTCGTACAATACACTACAATATTTTTTTCTAAAAAATCTATCAAGCAAGCACTAGAGAAACTCGATCCTAATAAAAGTGCCGGTCCAGATCTCATTCCACCATTATTTATTCGCAATTGCGCTGAATCACTCAGTATGCCTCTTAGTATAATATACATTAAGTCTATGGAAACAGGAAGTTTTCCATCTTCTTGGAAAATCGCTAATGTGATCCCTATTCCCAAATCTGCAAATATCAATAATATCAAAGAATATAGGCCTATTTCTATTTTACCATGTTTCGCTAAAGTGATGGAGAGCTTAATCTGCCCAGTTCTTTCATTTCATCTAAAAGAGCTACTAATTGAACAGCAACATGGCTTCCAGAAGGGAAAGTCAAATTTACTACTGTATATAGAAGAACTTCTATCCAATGTTGATCAAGGCAAACATGTAGATGTTATAAACACGGATATCAGTAAAACATTTTACAGAGTGGACCATAACATCCTTATTGGTAAACTTTCTGCTTTAGGTATCAGTGGTAGTTTATTGAATTGGGTGCACAGTTACCTTGCTCACAGATTGCAAAAAGTTGTAGTGTCTGGATATGAATCGGAAACTTTTAGTGCACCCTCAGGAGTCCCACAGGGCTCAAACCTGGGTCCGATTTTATTCTTGGCCTTTATAAATGATTTGCCGAAACAATTCAATTTTGTCAAATACTCACTATTTGCTGATGACTTAAAAATTTACCAGAAAATAGACAATACTGATGATGTGATCAAGATGCAAAGCGATCTTTCTAAATTAAATGAGTGGTGCAAATCTAATAAGCTGTCACTTAACACAAGCAAATGTAAGCATATAAAAATAAGCAAGAAACGTAATACAATACCAAGTCAGTACTCACTAGATGGACACATACTAGATGAAGTTGAATAAATAAAAGATCTGGGTGTAATTTTTGAGAAAAAGTTATCCTTCAAACCTCATTATAACCATATAATAAAGAAAGCTAATAGAGCATTTGGATTCATTTGGCGCAAGAGTAGAAAGTTTCAAAATCCTACTGTTAGAACAACTTTATTTAAGTCTCTGGTACGAAGTCATTTAGAATATTGCATATATGGGGATATATGCATATATATGGGGAGTCCCCATTACGACTGCCACATACAAAGGATTGAGCGGGTACAAAAACGGGTTCTATATCTTTTAACTAGGCAACTTCGATGTTGACAAGGACATCATAATCACCACGACAACTGAAGCAGCCAAAGACCTGCAAGACAAGGTAGCGCACCGCAAAGGCGACGGAGCAAAATCCAAAGTGCGTACCATGGCCTCCGTATTAGCCAATGGCTTCACTGAACGCAGAGAAAAACGTTTAGTAATAGATGAAGCTCACATGAACCATTTTGGGGCAATAATAATGGCTGCAAGGTTACTGGAGGCGGAAGAAATTGTCATCATCGGAGACGTCAATCAACTGCCATATATCGAAAGGGAAAATCTCTTCGAGATAAAGTACAGTAGTCCTGAAATCTTGGCGTTCATCAGCCAAGAGCTGTTCTGTACGTGCCGTAATCCAATGGATGTAGCATGTGTACTCAGCGAAGTGTATCCGGGTATTTACTCGTCTAGATCCCGAGTCCATTCCCTGAAGCTGGAACGGTACACAGGTGTAAAAATACCAACGGACCTCCCGAAAACCCTATATCTAGCGCTGACACAGGAGGAAAATCCTTCTTAGTCAGCAAAGGATACGGATCAGGGGAAGGGTCATGCACCCTAACAGTACACGAAGCACAGGGTTTGACCTACGAAACGGTGATCATTATCCAGACGAAGGAGCGAGTCACGAAACTCCGAGACAGCGTCTCTCATGCAGTAGTGGCAGTGTCACGGCACTCAGGCAGCTGCACGTATTTTGCCGACGACAGCTCGGACGCGATTGGCGATTTCGTCAGGCGGGCGATTAAAGCATCCGAATATCGAATAATAGAGTATAATCTCAAAATGGCGATAAAAGACCGAAATGAAGAGATCGTGAAGGCTATGTTAGAAAGGATACGGCAAAGGCGTGAACCTGAGGCCAGTACTTCTGGCCAATAGGGTACTCATAAGTATAAAATTAGGAAATATTGTTCACTAGCAATAGATTTATGTATTTACAAAAGAAAAAAAAATGGACTCACTTTAGTTTTTAAGCAATTTCCACCATAGCTTAAGAATGTTTATTGTGATGTTTGGAGAACGAATCTCCAAAAAAAACTAAAAAAGGTACGGACCAAAGAGTCTGTAGTGTGGAAGAATAATTAAATAAAAAAAAATATGTTTAATTCGATTAGCCCTAACAAATTCGTCTCTAAAGGAACGGGTATGGTCGTCTCTTTCTATGCATTATTAGTTCGATTACGTATTAGTTTATACTTTTGCCGAGTCTTACTACGTTCGAAACCGGACTAACCCACTCTGACAATCCCGAGTTTTGCCCTCTGAATGCTTTTAGTTCCCAAGGAAGATTTTACTCTTACATTACCAATTATGAATCTTTGCTGAACGAAGGATTTATTATAATTGTACTATGAACACTTTTAATCCGTGGTAAAATTATAGTAAAACTGAAGAAGGTAACGTCTCTAGCCCTTATTGGTAATAGAGGTGGGTTACTGGGACTGCTTATGCTTGCCCAAGCAGTGACGATAATTCCCCAAGATTAAGTATTCTGGTAGTTACTTTAGTTTATTTTGTATGATACCTTTTCCTAACTCTTTTAAGTTACATTCGGTACGGCGCGCAATAGTTGACGAAGTCTTATAATGTGTTTACTCCACTAACACAAGGATTATCCGCTAAGAATCGTCCTAGCGAACTCGTTAGTTAACAAAAAACCGCGTCGCGTCAAGTTTTACTGTCTGGCCTAGGTAAGCCCTGAATTAATAGGTTAAACCTTAGTTTTATGTAATTTATACCGCGATTGAATTATTTATTATTTGTTTGATTATCCATTACTATTATTAATTCGATTTGTCCTACTGCCCTGCCTTCAGTCCTAAATGAGATTTCCTATGCTTTCTAGCGGTGTGTATACGAGTATATGCAAAACTGGAGATAAATCTCACATTTAAATGTGCATGGAGAATCGCCTCAGCTCAGGGATCTCCAAGTAGGTGTTTCTAACTAATCTGGAAATGTTCAGGCGTCACCCTGATACTAGTCTACACTCCCTACATTTTACTCTGCAGTGGTTGACCAAAGTCCAACGATAAGGGATACTACAGAGCAAAATAGCCCTACGGTTTCATTAAGACAACCCCCACTGCTTCTAATATACGGTATCTCGGAAGAATGGAAGACGGGGAAAAAAGTTGTTCCTTTAAGCAGGTATTGCAACTCCGGGCCTGTTCCAGAGGTACTCCGCCTAACCCTAATTCGCGGAAACTCTAATCACGGACCGTGCCGTTGCCTACACTGGGAATAAAAAGAATTTGTACCATTCTATCACATATTACTTACAACAACCCCCCGTTTATGAAACTGGTAACCTCTAGAAACCTAAATATATAGTACGAGTATACCTAAAAATATATATAAGTATACCTAAAAATATAGTGCGTGTCATTTTATCGCTGTGGCCAGCGATTGCAACTTTAAAATAACGCACACTCCTACTTAAAAAATCATGAAAATCACAGATTTGTCATGGCTAAGTGTTACTGGCTCGATCATTCGACCGAACCTCGCTGCTATGCGATACCAGCTCGACGAAAACCACAACTCCTGTGCGTTCCACGAAAACATACTTATATTATAAACTATCAAGAAGTACGTTTTTATCAAATTCACAGATTTGTCATGGCTAAGTGTTACTGGCTCGATCTTTCGAACAAATCTCGCCGCTATGCGATAACAGCTTGACGAAAATCACAACGCCTATGCGTTCCACGAAAACACACTTATGTTATAAACTAACACGATTCTAAAACGAAATTTCCAACGAGCAATGTCATTCTCTCCGACCAGACATAGTCCGAATCGCGATAGAAAAACATAGTTCAAGGCCCATTTACGTATAACAGGGAATGCCTTATTATCAATAATAAAGCCGAGAACTCTCAGAAATGCCCCCCACTAACTTATATTCTCATGGTACAAACTCACTAGGTACACGTCTTCCTACAACGATGGTACGAAAATTAATGATCTCGATTTCTCTCCGACTGTTTCGCATGTAAACTCAGTAGTTCTCCCACCAACTCCCTTGACAACACTCCACTCGACCAATTAGACGTTCGAGCCAATCATCTACGTTTACAATTCGGAACTCCACTCATTTGCGTATTTTATCCATCTTATCATACGTTTTTAGTTCTTATTTCCACTACGAACAGGTTTTGCACTAAATCTGCGTGGCGCTGCTATCGCAATACGCGATTTTTGTCAAATCTAACACGAACTGTTTAATTATTTACTATTTATGCCACAGATCTAAAGTAATTCTAAAATTATTATATTCATTAATAATGTTTTCTACAATTTACTTATACTCGATCAGGAATATCTTATTTCTGCATTTACAGCATTTGAAATCATCAACTTCCTTATTCCTGCCCGCCATAATAGCTGACGTCACGCACATATTATTCACAATAGCGGACAGTCGAACCACCGTTTTCGTCCTCATAATGACTTCGTTTATGAAAGCCATACACGAGATACTTGATAATTCCTGTATGATTATTTTATTCCTAACTATGATGACTTGATCTTGAAATATCTATTATTTTGATGACTACATCAAAATAATAGATATTTCACGCAATACAAACGCGTGGTTTCGTCGACATACTTTGATGAAGTTTATTTTTCCTTCTGACTAGATTTTTGAGCTTTGAGATTATTGACACTCGCCCGCTTGTCGCCTCATTTCCGAGAACAGATAAGCGTACCATTTGTTTATGCCTACTAGTCTACTCATGCGTAACGATTTCTGTTTATCAGTTTGTTTGTCTTTTGAATATTTGTCTTATAACACTTGACTTTTAAAGAACTACCGATTTCGTCTAGGTACTATTAATAATACTATGAATTGATATCAGTTATTTTATATATTTCATACATTCTGATGTTAGAGGAACTTTATTAATTTATTAATTTATTTATAATTAACGATTAGTTATTTAACTATATTTGTGAACGTAGCGAAACTCTCATCCGGAGGTTCGGTTCGTTACAAAATCTCCACCGATAGCTAGCTCAGGACACATATCTAACGCACAGCTAGCGCGTAGGATCTCGTAATGTAAGCATTGCTCTTGCAGGTTCGATCCATACAAGCTACAACTTTACAAGTGTACTCTCCATTTCTAAATTCTATACCAAATACATCTTGTCCATTGAAAGTGCTAAATTAACTTTGGTATGACTTTTGGATTCTGGCTTGAATAATTATATCCAAGGAAACAACTCATATAAAAAAATTCTTAATTAGGGTACCAGATTATTCTTCTTCTTAATGTGCCTCTCCAACTAGTGGAAGTGACATTGAGTGTCCCTATTTGTCGACTAATGGCGGTTGTACCACCAATTACGCACCATTTAAAATATTTCTTCTATAAGTTGGTTTAGTCGACGCAAATATTTCATAAGAAGTACAATTGATAATACATCCGCTGTTAGCTGATAGGGGTCTATCTTGTCAATACGAAAAGGAGTACATATTTTACTAGCCCCGCATAGCTATCATAGCATATACTCACAGTTATCATGGTTGTGGTTACGAATTTAGCTGTTGCCACGCCAGTCAATGGAAACAATACGCATGGTATAAATCCAGTAACCGCTAAAGGCAACGCCTGCGTTGTCCAAAATATGGTCATATTTAAGATTGTATAAGTTATCCATTGCCAGTTCTGAAAAGAAATCACACAACAAATTAAATAAATGTGAAAATGTGAGAAAGCGCATGTCTGTTTTGAAACGCCTAGATGGTTTGAGTGGAATTTGGAGTGTACCTAATACAAAAGCTTGTAGCCACGATACAATGATACAATACTTCATTGCAGTAATATGGTACAATGATGATATATTAGTTAAAAAGCCCAACATATTAACCATTTCTGGCATGCAATTTCACAAAAAATATAATTTTCTGGATTATCAGGAAGTTAACATAATGTTTACTTAAGATTATTAAATAATTATTACTATTACTATTGTACGTAAATAATGAAATATTTTTATTTAAAGTTTACAATGTCTTCAATGGAACCAGCGGGCACCAGCTAGTATACATATATAGTTATTATATACTAGCTGGTGCCCGCGACGTCGTCTACGCAAGATTAGTACTTCAAGTAGATTATTTATTATCTTAGTAATTATCTAAGTAATTATCTTCTCCAGAGCCATATCTATCTTTATACCAAAATGTCTAACAAAATATTGTTACGGAGACGGGTCATAATAAAAATTGAAGGATTTTTTAATTTTACGTCACTTACAGGCGTTTTAGTAGGCAGAAGCATGTTTTCAGGCCGTTTCAGAGGAAGACCTAACATATAGCAGTTAATGAGAAATTACTCCAAGTTAACCTTGTTTTCAGCAGGATGTAACATGTTTTCAAGCCACCTTTTTTCTAATGATGGCATGGAAGCCATCAGTATGGTTCTCGGCAAACATAGCGGAGGCGCTGCAAAATCGGGGGAGTTTCAACATCATCCTGAACACGTTATTGTATTGGATGCGCAGGGTATCCATTGACTTATGGGAACAGCTGAACCACAGACTACCCGTGTACATGCCCTGACAATAAGCTTTGAATAGAGTTATTTTAACCTGGTCTGTACAACGGGCAAATCTGCGGGCCAGCATGTTCCCACGCGCCGCCAGTGCTCTGCGCTCCCTCTCTACATCTTCATCGTCTTTAAGGTCGTCGGCAAGGAAGTGTCCTAGATATTTAAACCGGGTTACTCGGTTCAAGCTCATGCCATTAAGTGTAATTGTAGGAATAGTATCTGGACACCTGCCGGTGGCCTTAAAGACCATGAATTCACTTTTACTGACATTATACATCAGACCATGCGATGCGGCGTAGTTTTCACAAACGCGTAGCATGTCTCCGATAGATTTAGCGGTCGGACCCAGCAGCACCATATCATCCGCGTAGCTGATGTTCCTCCCACGCGGCAACCGACACGCATGCTGCTGAGTTCGACTAGAAGATCATTCACGTACAGGTTGAAAATATTCGGAGACGACAAACCCCCCTGTCTTACGCCACATTCCAACCTGTACGAGTCGGAGAGGCTATTTAACCACTTAACATTGTTGATCTGATGACCATACCAATACTGGAACAATCTAAGCAGTTCCACTGGCATACCCCTGTCCTCCATCTTTCTCCAAAGCACATCATAGGAAACGAGATCGAAGGCTTTAGAGAGGTCTAGAAAACAGGCGTACACCAGAGTCTTCCGCTCAGTATAATATTGGACAGTATGCCTGAGAGCTAGGATTGCGCTTTCTGTGGAAAGTCTAGCACGAAAACCAAACTGCGCGTCGTGAATGTTTAAATAGTTACCTAGAGTCGTTTCAAGCATACTATCCAATATCTTGGCCACAGTAGTCGCAAGAGAGATAGGTCGGTAGTTACTCTTGTCCGATATGTCTCCTGTCCTGTTCTTCACTATGGGCACCACCGTCGTTCTCATCAAGTCATCAGGTAGATAGGAGTGACTAATACACATATTGAAAAACATGGACAGGACCCTCGGCAAGTGCACCCCCACATATTTTAAATGTTCTATACTGAGCCCGTCGTGTCCAGGAGATTTATCTCTACACATTCTACTTATAACTTTCCTAACTTGTTTAGCAGAGAATTTAAGCAGAGGTTTCTCTCGAGACACGTCGAGCCCACCATCGATCACAGTAGCGGAAGGACCAAGCGGAGATTTTACTTTAAAATGAGCCATGAACATATTGGCTATCTCCTTAGGGTCAGTCTTACCACCAACGTTCGCCGGGAGGCCAGGCCTACCGTCAAGCTTTCCCGTGGATTTCCAAAATTTACCAAAGTCTTTGTTTGTTAGCTCTTTGCTTAGCGATTAGGTCCATTTTAATCTGCTCTTGGTGTTTTTGGCACCACCTAAGCCGACCTTTAAAGACTTTACGCGTTTTGCACATTTCATCAAAAACAGCGCCAGACTTTGGCAAACCCTGAGAGATCCACTCCTGATACTTAAGCCTGGCGTACCGATGCGACTCTCGCACATGCTCATTCCAGCCGCAAACTTTATCTCTTCTCTTACGATTTACAGCAGTTTTCTGCTTCTGGGTCTGAACTGCCGCATCGCTCATGACATTAATTAAGTTAGCATACAGCTTATCTATGACTAATTTATGTTATGATAACGCGCATGACCCAAAGCTACATGTTTCAAATTCTGTGGGGAAGTCAATGTAACGTAAACCTTCTTCACACATTTCTCGGTACTTACTTGTTTGTGTTTTGTCTCGTTCTCCCCAGATCACAGCACTGCAAGGTACATTACGTGATACTAGCATAGGACCTAGATCACCTAGGTTACATTCAACACATAATGGCAGGTGAACAGATACAAATATGTCGTGAATTATTTCCACACTAAAAACAGTTTGCCATGCTGCTTGCGAGACAATGCAATGATCCAACCAACTCCCCGTACCGTGAAATGTATCAAAATATGTAAACGAGTTTGAGTCGATACCTAAACATTTGACATCCGCGCATAGCCAAGACCTTTCCTCACAGAAGTTGCTAAGTTCGCTATAAAAAAGCTTACCAGGATGTGCATTCATGTCACCAAGTATAAATACGGTTTGAACATTATTACTCTCCACAACTGCATTAGCTTCACTTAGAACCTCTGCGAAAATAGGCAAGTTTTTTCGGGATAGTACAGGCATATAAACACAGAACACTAATATAGAACGACCACCCATAGATACTTTGATAGCCAGTAATCTAGAGCTGGAACATTCAATCACTGTTACACTATCAAATATTCCTTTCCTCCATAAGATAGCCAGGCCTCCGTATGGCCTCCCTACCAATAACTCACTGTTATCTATTGAGGACTTACCGACATATTCAAAGTAGGGAGATACAGTACCTATTAACGGGAGGTCGTGATTAAATAACCACGTCTCCTGAAGACTGACTAAATTAGAATAAGAAAAATAATCTCAGTAGTTCTGTCAACAGAACTACTCAACAGAAACAGGTGGGAGTAAACGCGATAATCTGCACTACAAAATTCGAGAATGTTCTAGTCTGTTAACGTCTGTCTCTCTTACACGCATGTAGCTGTCCCTTTGAAAGACTATTGAAAACATTCGACATTTTAGTGGAATATGACCATCTCTTTCTATCTGCGTATAGCCATGCTTATCACACATTTCTAGAACATTCGAATAGGTACTAGTAGTCTCTTTCACATAGCCGTCCTGCGCGCACTCTTCTGGAAGTTTCCAGACTTGATCGTGTACAGGCTGTCCTTCTCATACATCTTTAGAATGTTCTCAAGACTGAGGAGGGTATAACTAGGCCTGAAACGACCTGAAAATGGGTTTTTAGGAAATAGTACCATGTAATTGCTGGTGAAATGGCCCGAAAACATGTTACATCCTGCTGAAAACAAGGTTAACTTGGAGTAATTTCTCATTAACTGCTATATGTTAGGTCTTCCTCTGAAACGGCCTGAAAACATGCTTCTGCCTACTAAAACGCCTGTAAGTGACGTAAAATTAAAAAATCCTTCAATTTTTATTATGACCCGTCTCCGTAACAATATTTTGTTAGACATTTTGGTATAAAGATAGATATGGCTCTGGAGAAGATAATTACTTAGATAATTACTAAGATAATAAATAATCTACTTGAAGTACTAATCTTGCGTAGACGACGTCGCGGGCACCAGCTAGTATACATATATAGTTATTATATACTAGCTGGTGCCCGCGACGTCGTCTACGCAAGATTAGTACTTCAAGTAGATTATTTATTATCTTAGTAATTATCTAAGTAATTATCTTCTCCAGAGCCATATCTATCTTTATACCAAAATGTCTAACAAAATATTGTTACGGAGACGGGTCATAATAAAAATTGAAGGATTTTTTAATTTTACGTCACTTACAGGCGTTTTAGTAGGCAGAAGCATGTTTTCAGGCCGTTTCAGAGGAAGACCTAACATATAGCAGTTAATGAGAAATTACTCCAAGTTAACCTTGTTTTCAGCAGGATGTAACATGTTTTCGGGCCATTTCACCAGCAATTACATGGTACTATTTCCTAAAAACCCATTTTCAGGTCGTTTCAGGCCTAGTTATACCCTCCTCAGTCTTGAGAACATTCTAAAGATGTATGAGAAGGACAGCCTGTACACGATCAAGTCTGGAAACTTCCAGAAGAGTGCGCGCAGGACGGCTATGTGAAAGAGACTACTAGTACCTATTCGAATGTTCTAGAAATGTGTGATAAGCATGGCTATACGCAGATAGAAAGAGATGGTCATATTCCACTAAAATGTCGAATGTTTTCAATAGTCTTTCAAAGGGACAGCTACATGCGTGTAAGAGAGACAGACGTTAACAGACTAGAACATTCTCGAATTTTGTAGTGCAGATTATCGCGTTTACTCCCACCTGTTTCTGTTGAGTAGTTCTGTTGACAGAACTACTGAGATTATTTTTCTTATTCTAATTTAGTCAGTCTTCAGGAGACGTGGTTATTTAATCACGACCTCCCGTTAATAGGTACTGTATCTCCCTACTTTGAATATGTCGGTAAGTCCTCAATAGATAACAGTGAGTTATTGGTAGGGAGGCCATACGGAGGCCTGGCTATCTTATGGAGGAAAGGAATATTTGATAGTGTAACAGTGATTGAATGTTCCAGCTCTAGATTACTGGCTATCAAAGTATCTATGGGTGGTCGTTCTATATTAGTGTTCTGTGTTTATATGCCTGTACTATCCCGAAAAAACTTGCCTATTTTCGCAGAGGTTCTAAGTGAAGCTAATGCAGTTGTGGAGAGTAATAATGTTCAAACCGTATTTATACTTGGTGACATGAATGCACATCCTGGTAAGCTTTTTTATAGCGAACTTAGCAACTTCTGTGAGGAAAGGTCTTGGCTATGCGCGGATGTCAAATGTTTAGGTATCGACTCAAACTCGTTTACATATTTTGATACATTTCACGGTACGGGGAGTTGGTTGGATCATTGCATTGTCTCGCAAGCAGCATGGCAAACTGTTTTTAGTGTGGAAATAATTCACGACATATTTGTATCTGTTCACCTGCCATTATGTGTTGAATGTAACCTAGGTGATCTAGGTCCTATGCTAGTATCACGTAATGTACCTTGCAGTGCTGTGATCTGGGGAGAACGAGACAAAACACAAACAAGTAAGTACCGAGAAATGTGTGAAGAAGGTTTACGTTACATTGACTTCCCCACAGAATTTGAAACATGTAGCTTTGGGTCATGCGCGTTATCATAACATAAATTAGTCATAGATAAGCTGTATGCTAACTTAATTAATGTCATGAGCGATGCGGCAGTTCAGACCCAGAAGCAGAAAACTGCTGTAAATCGTAAGAGAAGAGATAAAGTTTGCGGCTGGAATGAGCATGTGCGAGAGTCGCATCGGTACGCCAGGCTTAAGTATCAGGAGTGGATCTCTCAGGGTTTGCCAAAGTCTGGCGCTGTTTTTGATGAAATGTGCAAAACGCGTAAAGTCTTTAAAGGTCGGCTTAGGTGGTGCCAAAAACACCAAGAGCAGATTAAAATGGACCTAATCGCTAAGCAAAGAGCTAACAAACAAAGACTTTGGTAAATTTTGGAAATCCACGGGAAAGCTTGACGGTAGGCCTGGCCTCCCGGCGAACGTTGGTGGTAAGACTGACCCTAAGGAGATAGCCAATATGTTCATGGCTCATTTTAAAGTAAAATCTCCGCTTGGTCCTTCCGCTACTGTGATCGATGGTGGGCTCGACGTGTCTCGAGAGAAACCTCTGCTTAAATTCTCTGCTAAACAAGTTAGGAAAGTTATAAGTAGAATGTGTAGAGATAAATCTCCTGGACACGACGGGCTCAGTATAGAACATTTAAAATATGTGGGGGTGCACTTGCCGAGGGTCCTGTCCATGTTTTTCAATATGTGTATTAGTCACTCCTATCTACCTGATGACTTGATGAGAACGACGGTGGTGCCCATAGTGAAGAACAGGACAGGAGACATATCGGACAAGAGTAACTACCGACCTATCTCTCTTGCGACTACTGTGGCCAAGATATTGGATAGTATGCTTGAAACGACTCTAGGTAACTATTTAAACATTCACGACGCGCAGTTTGGTTTTCGTGCTAGACTTTCCACAGAAAGCGCAATCCTAGCTCTCAGGCATACTGTCCAATATTATACTGAGCGGAAGACTCTGGTGTACGCCTGTTTTCTAGACCTCTCTAAAGCCTTCGATCTCGTTTCCTATGATGTGCTTTGGAGAAAGATGGAGGACAGGGGTATGCCAGTGGAACTGCTTAGATTGTTCCAGTATTGGTATGGTCATCAGATCAACAATGTTAAGTGGTTAAATAGCCTCTCCGACTCGTACAGGTTGGAATGTGGCGTAAGACAGGGGGGTTTGTCGTCTCCGAATATTTTCAACCTGTACGTGAATGATCTTCTAGTCGAACTCAGCAGCATGCGTGTCGGTTGCCGCGTGGGAGGAACATCAGCTACGCGGATGATATGGTGCTGCTGGGTCCGACCGCTAAATCTATCGGAGACATGCTACGCGTTTGTGAAAACTACGCCGCATCGCATGGTCTGATGTATAATGTCAGTAAAAGTGAATTCATGGTCTTTAAGGCCACCGGCAGGTGTCCAGATACTATTCCTACAATTACACTTAATGGCATGAGCTTGAACCGAGTAA
Source organism: Selenia dentaria (assembly GCA_917880725.1). NCBI lineage: Eukaryota > Metazoa > Arthropoda > Insecta > Lepidoptera > Geometridae > Selenia > Selenia dentaria. Next base: position 11,037,880 of record OU862877.1, on the reverse strand, counting down.
CCCGGTTTAAATATCTAGGACACTTCCTTGCCGACGACCTTAAAGACGATGAAGATGTAGAGAGGGAGCGCAGAGCACTGGCGGCGCGTGGGAACATGCTGGCCCGCAGATTTGCCCGTTGTACAGACCAGGTTAAAATAACTCTATTCAAAGCTTATTGTCAGGGCATGTACACGGGTAGTCTGTGGTTCAGCTGTTCCCATAAGTCAATGGATACCCTGCGCATCCAATACAATAACGTGTTCAGGATGATGTTGAAACTCCCCCGATTTTGCAGCGCCTCCGCTATGTTTGCCGAGAACCATACTGATGGCTTCCATGCCATCATTAGAAAAAAGGTGGCTTCTCTGGTGAAAAGCTTCGGGAGAGTGACAATAGCATCCTGAAAGTCATAGCGGATGACCCGCATGCATATATATTCAGGCATCTTGTGCGAACCATGATTTCGCAGAAGATGCCTCCGAAATACATGACACACTAATATTATTCCTAATATTGGCTTGTGATTTGTTTCGGAGGCACTGTTTTCCTTATATAAGTACTAACCTTAGTTCTATTTTTAAGTTTAGTCTCTAGATAAGTAAGTTACTAACAAAAAATGGATTTTTTTGTTGTCCGTAAATAAAGAACATTATTATTATTATTATTATTATTAGTTCTGTCCACAAAACAAATGGGAATACAATATACAAATATGTAAAATCCCAAGTGCTGGATTTTAGCGAAAGGTGCGACTTGGATAAGTTTATAAAGTAGGTATATGAGTTTCTGGATAAACCCCAAGCGCATCAAGTCATGGAATGCCTTTGGTCGGCGCCATCGAACAACTAATATTGTTGAAGGCTGACATCGTGCCATTAACGGCACATTCAAAACGAGACAAAACATCGAAGAAGATGCATTGTTGTTTTGATTGAAAACGATGTTATGATCAGAGTGAACCTAATGCAATTGATTAACGGTAGCAAAGGCATATCTTTGTTTTTAGAGAAAGTAAGGTAAAGTGCTCCTATTGCGAATTTGAATTTTTGTGTTTTTAATTTCTAACCCCTATAACTCCACCATTTTGCAAAGATTCCGCAACCGTTCATCGATGACCGGTTCGTGAATGTACCTACCGTTCGTCGAAAGGATATTTCACACCTGGACTGTTCGGCGAAATGTTATTTCTAGCCATTTTTGACAGATTTAAATAATTCAAGAAAAATGTATAATACATGTCACTTTGACGTTCAAAGTCGAACTTCTAATTACGGCAAGTAGCCATTGTCATAATCATCACATCGTATAAAACAAAGTCACTTTTCGCTAGACAGCGGGGACAAACAGACAGGGACAGACGGCAGTATTAAGTAACAGATTGGTAACAGAACAGGGGGTTGATAAAGTTGAGATTTATGTCCAACTTAGTTTTTAAATCGCAGAACTAATGCAAAGAAATTACCAGTAGTTCTGTCAACAAAATTACTCAACCAAACAGGTAGGAACAGTAGAGATAAGTCAGGTGTAAAGCATAGTATTTTAAGTCACAGAACTAATGGGGAAAAAATCCCAGTAGTTCTGTCAACAGGACTACTCAACAGAACAGGTGGAAGTAAACGGTTTATCGTGCATATATAAGCGGATCGGGACGCAGCTAGAGTTAATTTTTGACTAAAATTCCAAGCGACACACATTGAAGAGAATTAAAGTGACCAGTGAAGTGAATTACCTAAGATTGTGATTTAGTGGTTTTTATAGTGAACAGTGTTTCAAGTGACTCCTTTTGTGTTCATTAAATAACTTTTACGTTAACGTCTACTTTCTATCCAACGAACCCTACAGCTCGTAACAATATTAACATGGATATTTAAATATATCAAATACTAGTACTACTAATACATAATTTAAATACCTACTTAGTAAATCAATCAGTAAACACTAAAAATAAAATATAGTACCTACGTACATAAAAATGTAAAATCACCATGAAAAAACTGTCATTACATTCATGTAATGGTATTTGTGTTACATATCATCACCCGTGACGGTCACCAAGCATGTCTAGTGCATCGAGCTGTCAAAATGATAGCGTGCTTTTGACAAAGCTATCAGAAACTGACACAAACTTTGAGATCCATACTCTTTATATATTATATTAGTAGGATATGGTGGCCAGTAAGTTTTAAATTAATGTTATGGTTATTATTATGAATGTTACAATCACATACTTACCTCCCAATACCCAACATAAATATTATGCAAACTACCGCTGTGTTACGCTTATAAACAGCATTCTTCCATTTTTATTAACATACAAAAAATAGTCAAGATCATGTCGAACTATTTTTCGAAAACATAAGGAGTCAAAGTGGGTATAACAATAATCCCAATACGAGACAATTTCAGGCCAGTTTTAAAAAGCTGCTGTCTTATTTGGAACTAGACTCATAATTTACCAGAAATTGTATACCAATACTGTCAGGGTCATCTTCTCTCAAGAAAATTAACAGTTCCTCGAAAGGATATCGTTTTGATGAAACCGAGAAGGAAAATTTTAGTACTACTGAAATTCAAACAAGTACAATTTGAACAATTTAATACCGACTTCCATTCTATTCAGTTATTGGAGTGTATCTCAAATTCTTCTGGACCAAAATTGAATGGTACCATACGGGAAGCATCAGCTTTCAAACAAAAAAAGAATTTTGAGAATCGTCCTCGAACCTAGTTGAAAGTAATGAGGTAAAGAACATTAAAAAAACATAGTTCGAAATGGGTACCTCCTCCTTTTTTTGGAAGTCGGTAGAAAAATAAATCTGTAGACCAACATTTTAATAAATACCAAACAAACTGCAATTAACTCAGTGAAAAATTAGACCACAACCCTATTTCAGACGTTGTTTCACAAATAGTTGGATATATTCCTGGCTTTGTGGTGAGTAACTTAGTGAAAACCTTCAGTTGTGACGATTGCAAAAACAAATTATTGGCAAAGGAAAAATGGTTTCACAAACTAATAGACATAAAAGACATGGGTGGCCTGTGCTACCCAGGAAAAGATGTATTTAACATAATATCTATGAACACGGAACGCGTTATACGCAATTGTCTTCGCGTGAGTGGAGGAAAATCTATACAAAACAATACGATAAAAACTTTATCTTTATAGAAGTATTAAAATTATATATCGAAAGAGATGTGTTTCCAGGATATACCGACCTTAACCATTAAACAAATTTGCTTCAACTAATAAAAGAAAAGTTTATAGATAAACGATTGCATCACATCTGCAAAAAAGAAACCTCCCAAATATAAAATGGTTCAAAAAGACAACTTTATAACAAGTTAAATTTATTTATGGGTAATTAATAATAAGTATGTAGTATTATTAGTAGTAATGTTGTGCCTACCCCAATATCAGTTAAGAACTCAGTTCTCGAAGTTTTTGACGAATATAATATAATATACCTAGGACAGCCAGTCAAACTAGTGAGGTCCAACTTTAAGAAAGAAGTCAATGGTCGAATCCAACTCGGTTGGGCATCGTTATGGAAACTTCGCGAAGTCTTCTCGTCAAAAATACCTCAATGCCTTGTCATCACAATCAGTAAGTTGACGAAAGACAAATAGTGAAAGGCCAGGAGTTACTACGTTGGAAGTTAAAGTACACGCTTTTGCAGAGACATCAATATCAGATACAGCTGAAAAATGCTGATTCAGAGACTCAATATCTAAATTGTTTGTAATAGATTCTTGGCGGATTTTCCAACTCATAATGACTTGAGGAATTTCCAAACTTTCACTGGATCATTATCTTGAACAGAATCATGAATATGACGTCGTTGGGCATCCCTACAGGTGTGTAGGGATATACCACATTGCAGCGAATTCGGTGTTTGATGTATCGCATTTGATTGACATCATTTGGCCGACATTTGAACTTTAGCTAGTTCTGCCTATATACCAAATTTCATCGAGTACCATATATACCAAATACTGATAATTAAAATAAAGATTCAAACAGCTGACAAATTTTTAAGTACTCTATCTAACGAATTTAGAAACTAAAAATCAAGAATTTTAAAACTTCTAGAACGATAAACGGCAACAACTACCGTATCTGTATCGACTGTTACAATGAGAAAGTTTCCTTTGCTAAATCGCGGTTCTTCAATTGTAGCTAGCTCCTTGATGACATAAACTACTAATCCATCGTTTTGATTTCGGTTTAACTTTGTTGGATACCTTTCAAGATAAGGAATTACCGAAGCGCAGCGCAACCAACATTTTGTGAGCGCTAATATAGATTCTCAGCAATGATGTTACGAAGCCAGGCATATTACAACCAATGCTTCTTATGTTATGATATAGTACTTTAAGATTTTTTAACGGAATCTGGATTAGATGCGAACATTCTTCTTTGGTTGCATTCTAGAGCTCTAGAAATTGCTACATTATCTATATCTTGTGACAGTTCTGTTGGGGGATCCCAATAATCTATCTATCCAAAGTTTTCCTCACTACCGATAGAAATTTGACATAACGTCCATTAAAATAGTGTCAAATATCTACCTCTAGTTAAGTAAACCGACGATAGATAGATTATTGGCACCGGCCGTGAAAGGTTATCTAACATTAACCTTTCGTGTAGAAGGTGAAAAAATGTTACATGCCGTGTAAGGTGGGGTGCAGCATACCATACACATATTTAGGTTTATTTGCTAAAATATAAAATAATATTTTTTTTTTATTTTTTTTTATTATTAAGCTTATGTTTACTTATATTATAATAACTAAATGAATTTATCCACGGTAATTATATTCATAATGTAAAAAAATAACAAAAATAGCCTTTTCTTGACTGACTCAAAACACATAATTCTATTATAATGTAAGAAAAATAATTTAAGACGTTACAATCAGTCTTTAGAATGAAATTTGAAGGACTTATGGAATAAAATAGAAGTCAGTCTAACAATTCCATAAACTAAATTCATTATCCGGGCCATGGTTTCTGAGCAATTTCCACATGTGAAGTGAGAGTGCTCCAGACAAATAGGAACGTTACATTATTACATTTATGCTTAGTCTTTCTGTCTTTTTTCGAAGACAAATTGAGCTTATATGAATAGTATTAGATGAAACTGTACATGATTCAGGATCTGATTTACCGAAATGCTGTCTTAGTCTTTTGCGTAGAGTTTTTGAAGTTCTCTTTTCTCTCTTTCAAATGATTTTCTATCAATCACAAGCCGAGTTTCTGAATAGGTTCTTCTAGTGATTTGACTTTGCATATTATTATTCCGTTATTTAGTCAATCATAGCTAATCATAGCATTGAACCCCGCGTGATTTAATCATGAAAAAAAGATAATGTGCCATCGTTTTGAATATCGCGACAAATCAAATCTAGCTAAGTTGTCAACCACATCAACTCCGCTTTTAGTTTTATTGTAGAAAGTAATTATGGCATGTTTACGTTGATCTCCTATTTCCTTGTTGATCTCTGCATTATGATGTAAAGAAGACAGTAAAAAAAACATCTTGCATGGCCTGGGTACATAGGACAAGCATCAAATTTTACTGAAACACAAATAACGATGTAGTTTCGTCTCACCTAGCTGCTTTGAAGTTTGCTGGAATTAATTTTTTGTTAGCTCTTAGTGTCCTTACTATGGTCAATTTATGAATTTCCAGATGGTTTGTAGCAGCTTCATGACTCTTAAAAAAAATGTCCATCATTATGTTCCGTGATGAGCCTCAAAACACATGGTACTATACGATTGACTACATCATACGGCTTGTTGCTAACAGGGTTGGGACCAGATTCTTATTGCTTCTCACAATATATTTGCAGGTGTTGTGTGTAGAATGTCTTGCTATCAACCAAAGTATATATTTTTATTCCACACTTTGCTGGTTTTCACGGAATATACTGGCGAAAACCACATCTTCCTGTAAAAGCATCTAACTCTTCGTGTAGAGTGAGATGATCTGATGGGGTGTGAACCTTGTTACAGTTGCGCATGAAGTATTCCAATATTTCTTTTACAGGTGTCAAACGATCCATCCTTGCCCGTGAGTTCATTGATAAAATGTCAACAAATCTCAAGTTATTGAGCAGGAATGTTACATTTTGACGCTGCAGCTGTGATATCGGTGATTGTCGTGAGATTTCTCGTTCTGGTATACATGAGACCGCTACCGTTTGTTAGTGACAAGTGATCGTACTGACGTTGTATTACAGGACATCTTAATATGCTCGTCCTCCGCCTTACTGGGTGGTTCCAAATGGAAACTAATGTTACCTGATTCGCAATTGTCCTCTGGTTCAAAAGCATCGTCACTCACGTCACTTTCTTTTTTGTGGTGTTTTTCTTTTTGATAATCCTCCATTTTTACGAATGAATAAACCTATAAAAATGTAAAGTACTATGACATAAACCATATAAATTCATAAAAATGAAGGTAGATGTATATAAATAGGCACTTACTTTTTAGCCATAAGCCGTACAATGTGGGGTATCTAATACCCAGCATACGTATTGCTCGGCTTATGTCACGCACTACACTAAACCACTATTATTATTCGATCTGGCAACGTAGTATTAGAGATTACGGAAAAAAAACAGATTTCACCTGCCAAAATTCTAAGAGATATCTTCTAAAAATCACAGCTGGGGTTTTTTATACCCTACATTGTACACGAAAGGTTAATTCGAAAAATACAGTGATCATATAATTTCTCCAAGCAGTACAGTGAGATATGAGAGTAATTTCCGTAACATAAGTTCCACTTTAAAAGTGCGAAAAAAAATATATAAATGAGTATTTGAAGTGATTATATTGGTGGCCTTATTTTTATTTGTATTGTCGAACGAAGAGCCGAACGGGCTCGAGGCGTCGGCTGTGGGGACGGCCGGTGCCCCCAATTAGGGTTAGGTCCTTACTACGTGTGGATGGCCCGCGTGTTCCGGGGCATCCCACGAGTTGGTAATAGGGAGGGCTCTTTACACCTTCCCAAAAGGCTGGGCCTGCCTAAGTGGGCAGCGACGTTGGTGGTGGCTGTGGCTGAATAACGGAAGTGGTCCTACGCCCCCCCGCCAATAGTCGATGAGGATGGAACACCGCAGAGTTTTGGTGGGTATGCCGCCCTTCTGGTGTAGACTCCCACACGTGCACCAGCTCTCTCTGGAGCTGGTGGTGATCAGGGGATGTGGGGGGTGCTACGCCAGAGGATGTGGGGCAGGAGGCACCTCCAGCCATGGTGGTGGAATTTAAACAGGAGGCTCTCTGCACCAAGAGGACATCACTTGGGCTGAACGGCGTTGCCGCAAAGGTGACCCTCGCCGAATCTCAAATGGAGGAGAGGTATCGGGACCTCTTTAGCGCGTGTATCACATCTGAGAGGTTCCCGAAACAAAATAGTCCGGTCAATTTAGACATTCGAAGGTGCATAAAGTCCCAACAAGCTGAAAACCAGTAAAAAAATTCAAAACATATTTATAAATTATTAATTAAAAATACGGGATTACTCACGTCATATTTATCGGATAGGTCCGACTATAGTTTCGACCACATTCGGCACACGATACATAGCACTGAAGTGCTAAGCGAAACTATAGTCCTATCCGATAAATATTACGTGAGTAATCCCGTATTTTTAATTAATAATGATTGAAAACCACGTTAGTTTTTATAACAAAATATTTATAAATAATATTTTAAAGTTCTCCAACATTCCCGTGTATGGAATTTTTTTATTCAAGGTCAAAGGTCAAAAATACGAGTTTTTCGCAATTTTCAGCAAAACGGTAAGTTTATCATAAAAGTACTCTAGACAAAAATTGTAGATCATTAAATTATCTATTAAAATTTTGTTAATATTTTTCCTACGAGCCACCGTTTATGAGATATAACGATTCAAAAAATTAAAAGTTATAAAAGTTGTTAACGTCATAATATGCACACGTTTCCACGCCACCTATGAGGTAGTGTACTTAGCGCGTTAATAAAAAATAATAGTCGTTATTTGCCTGGTGGATGTTTTCCAGTGGTGGCAGAATACCTTTATTGTCAATTAGTTAAGAAAAGCACTGTGTTAATATTACTGACAGATTAATTAGCAACTCAGGTAAACCACTTTACCATTCCAGAGGGTGAATATTCATAGCTTAAAACTTAAACTTGCTTCAAAAATTAAACTTCAACGGTTAATTTGAACAAACGATGAACTGTTTTATAATGCCTAATGCCTAATAATAGTTACCTAAATTACATGCCAACTGTAAATAACCGTTTAGCATTTTTTATTAATCATTGTCTGTAGTATCTCTTGAAGATGTTGATGTTTCTTCGGGACGAATCATCAGCATAAAAAGAAAAACATGAGATTTAACATAATACATAATTTAAAAAACAGTAGGTACTGCAGTTCTGTGTAATTTGGTCTTTTGTTTTTAAAGTCTATATTATGTTTTTGTCAAAATTAACGGATTATAACTATGCTGATTTTCACAGGCAGTCATAATCTTGTTTTTCTAGCTTGTGTGAAGCCAAGCACTTAGTTTGCCGCATTGAATTGGCAAGGAAACGAGAATAAAACATAATAAGCACACATTACTGTTACATTTCTTTATATAGTTCTGTAGAAAGAAAAACATCCTAAATTAAATGAAAAATATACTGACTTTATTTTGCATAGTATTGACCATCTTGATTTGTTCACGTATTTGAACATCTTTGAATATTTATAATTTTGCTACCCCTGGTACTGATCCCTGGACATTTTAATCGTGTATTGATCCTGCACCACTTCACAATGAATGCTGGCATGATGATTCACAACTGTAGTTCACTATGATAAAAATGAAAATGTACGGCGAAGATTGGAAGTGTGCTCGCTTACAGAAAAAATGTCCGACTGAACACGACTTATAGTTATGACTTATGTATATTTTATATTTTAAGTATAAGTTACAATGACCGATAGAAAAATGTTTCAACATATAATATATAATATAGTAATTTATATTATATATATTCATACATATATACATATACGTGGCGTACTCATGCATGACGATAACAACTTATATAACTTTTTGAATCGTTATATCTCAGAAACGGTGACCCGTAGGAAAAAATATATTGACACATTTTTATAGATAATTTTATGGTCTACATTTTTTGTAAATAGTACTTTTATGATAAAACTTACCGTTTTGCTGAAAATCGCGAAAAAATCATTTTTTTTTTACCTTGAATATATTTTTTCCACACACGGGAAATTGTTAATATTGTTTATAATTATGTTTTGAACAATTTTACAGATTTTCAGCTTGTTGGGACTTTATGTAGCGTTTAGTGGATATACTGGCATGAATGTAAGTGCCGGAGAGTTCCACACAGAAAACTTGTAACATTTAAACATCAATACAAAATTGAAAACTTGTAACAATTAAACATCATTCTAAACATCAATACTGTGGTTTAAAAGCAAAAATAAATTAAATAATTATTTTGCTATTGAAACACTGTCAAAATAAAACTGAAAATGAGTTTTTAATACTTCTTTGTTTACTTTATAATTGATTATATATATATAATAATTGTGTTTGTACATTTGCCATTCGTCAAGTTAAATAGTTATGTAATAAATAATGCTGCATCAAGTGACATAATTATTCAAGTCATCATCATCATCATCTCAGCCATAGGACGTCCACTGCTGAACATATGCCTCCCCCAGAAATTTCCAAAAGGACCGGTTGGAAGCGGCCTGCATCCAACGTCGTCCTGCTACCTTTGTCAGGTCGTTTTTTTTTGGGCTTGCCTGTCCACGGCCTCCACTTCAGAACCTTCCGGCCCCATCGGCCATCTGTTCTGCGTGCTATGTGGCCTGCCCGCTGCCACTTTAACTGGCTAATCTTCTAGGCTATTTCGGTGACTTTCTGATTCTCCTCATTTCTGATTCGATCACGTAGAGAAACCCCGAGCATAGCCCACTCCATAGTTCGTTGTTCAAGTTGTCAGTCAAGTCACAGTTACACAAATAAGTCCTTCGTCAAATCACTGTCCTCTTTAAGTTACGTTCTAGTAACGAAGTGGTTCCATTAATAATATTAATAATATAATATAAAATAAATATAAATATAATATAATTAATATTCCAAATCACATTACCAAGACCAATTACCATCGTCTCATGATTCTAGTCACTTTGCCTACATTCGTGCACCATTACGAACATTTAACGGTTAATAATCCATCACTACTACAAGCCAACAACACAAAAACAAAAAAGAAAAGTTAAGCAAAATAAACGATAACCATAATTATTGGGCTTTGACCCGCCATCTTTTTAATACTTTATGAAAGCATCGAATACAAACGAAATAATCTACATCGTCTTTGGCTCAAAAAAAAGTCAACAACTACCGATGTCTCAGCGTAAGTATATACATATATAGAGTTGTCACGGTAGTAATAATACACTTAGCAAGTGTGTCAAACATTTGTAAGAGATTTTTGTAATTCTAGCGAAATCTGAGTTTACAATACAACGGTCGATAAAAAAACGGTCTTGTATTGTTATCAAATACAATATTTGTTAAAAACGAAAATATAACCTTTTATTCGTAATTCCACAATTTTGACCTTATTTTTACCTTGTTAATAAATATAGATTATATCAAAACTTGCATGACTGCAACAATGTAAAGACGAAATAATACGTAAATTAGCCCAAGAAAATAATCAAATTTTGTAGCATTAACCACTCAAATTATGTAGGTTAGTAAAATAAATCCAGGTAACGTTTTTCCTAGGCATCATGAATACTTCAGAAATAGGGTTGTTGACCTTTCTTTTTATTGTACGTTAAATTAATCAGGACTAGACCGAAATACACACTTGGCATATTTTTAAATATTTAAAAAAAAAATCTAAACTAAAAAACTATGTTTATATTTCAACTTTTAAAATTGGTGCTTAAACATTATTCAATGGCGGCCAATACGTCGTATGACATCACTAAGGCAAAAACAAATAGTGCTGCGATTATTATTCGTTTTCCTCGTTTGAACATGCAGATGGCTATAAAAAGCCAACAATGACTATTATAATTTATGTTCTTTTGTGTTGATTTTAAGTTTTGACGTGTAATAGTGGTGGATTATTATAAGTTGATGTTCACAATGGTGAAGTTGAGTGTCAGGTGGTAAGTGTATTAATACATAAAACATTTATTTGCATTTTTTCGTCAATCGTGTTAGCAAGTTTTATTAATGCATCCACCTGACTCATGCAAAACAGCAGATAAATAACTGAATTCTTTCTTAAAGCAGACTCTAACTGCCTACTTGAAAAAAGTTTATATTTCTGAAGTTACATAAATAAAACTACATTTTCAGCCGCATAATTTGTTCTTTGTAGGGTTGTCCACCTTAAAAGGTTAAATCAACCCTTATCGGATCACTTTGTTGCCCGTCTGTTCGTCTGAACGTCTGCCAAGATCCTTTTTCATTCATAAAAAGAAAAAATCTTAACAAGATTAACGAATTGACTATTAAATATTATTATAAACGTTGGTATATTTATATAAAAAAAATATAATAAACTTGATCAACAGTTTGTCCTTTGGCCTAGTATGTATTTAGTTTTAAATCAATAATATTAGACTTTTAGAAACTTTAGTACATATTTTATTTATTCAAAATTAAGGTTCATCATCATCATCTCAGCCGTAGGACGTCCACTGCTGAACATATGCCTCCCCCATGATTTTCCAAAAGGACCGGTTGGAAGCGGCCTGCATCCAACGTGCGCGACCAACGCCTGCGACCTTCATCAGGTCGTCTGTCCACCGTGTCGGTGGACGACCTACGCTGCGCTTGCCGGTCCGTGGTCTCCACTCCAGAACCTTTCGGCCCCATCGGCCATCTGTTCTGCGTGCTATGTGACCTGCCCACTGCCACTTCAACTGGCTAATCTTCTGGGCTATGTCGGTGACTTTCGTTCTTCTACGGATCTCCTCATTTCTGATTCGATCACGTAGAGAAACCCCGAGCATAGCCCTCTCCATAGCTCGTTGTGCGACTTTGAGCTTTTCTATGAGGCCCATAGTAAGAGACCACGTTTCAGTGCCATAAGTCATCACTTGTAACACACATTGGTCGAAGACTCTTGTCTTGAGGCACTGAGGTATTTTTGACGAGAAGACTACGCGAAGTTTCCGGAACGCTGCCAAGCCGAGTTGGATTTGACGATTGAACTCTTTCTCGAAGTTGGACCTGCCTAGTTTGACTGTCTGTCCCAGGTAGATGTACTCGTCAACAACTTCGAGAACTGAGTTCCCAACTGATATTCGGGTAGGTACAACATGGGCATTAGACATAATTTTCGTTTTATCCATGTTCATCTTAAGACCTACCCGTTGGGAAACTCGATGGAGGCCTTCGAGCATTGTACTGAGGTCTTCCATGGATTCTGCCATGACTACAATATCGTCGGCAAATCGAAGGTGAGTGATGTATTCGCCGTTAATATTAATGCCAAGTCCTTGCCATTCCAGAAGCTTGAAGGCGTCTTCCAATGTATCGGTGAACAGTTTCGGAGATATAACGTCTCCCTGTCTCACGCCTCTTTGCAACGGAATTGCCTCCGAACTCTGCTCCTGTACTCGGACTGACATGTAGGCGTTTTTGTACAAACACTTCAGCACTTCAATATACCGATAGTCAATACGGCACCGCTGGAGAGACTCAAGCACTGCCCACGTCTCGATCGAATCAAAGGCTTTCTCATAGTCTACAAACGCTAAACAAAGAGGCAAGTTATACTCTTCGGTCTTCTGTATAACTTGCCGTAGCGTGTGGATGTGGTCTATGGTACTATAGCCTGTCCGTAGAAACTCTCTACCTCTCCTAATACTTCTGCTTTGGTCGACGCTACACTGCCGTCTTCTCTCTTCAGCTTCGTCAACTGGCTTTGCCCAATAGATATGTCTCTTGCAAACACTTTGGAGCCTTTTTTCCGCTCTATCGTCTCTTCAATACGGTTTGTATTAAAGATCCGGATGTCGTGTCGCAAGGACTTCCATATTCGTCTATTGAGCAGGCTATATATGCTTCAGCATCATGCGAAGACTGCATTTTCAGTGAGCGTCGTTCAGCCATGAGGTTGAGGGTATCGTTGGAGAGTTTCTGTGGCCTGTACGGATCTGTACGGTGGGGTTTAAAGTACTTGGAACCCACTGTATGGACAGTTTCTACTAACCTGTTATTGATCTCGTCCACTGAAGCGATGTTCTCAAGGCAATCGAAGCGATTGGATAGGTCAAGTTGAAAGCTCTCGGGGTCTTGTATATGGGCACGAGTGGGTCGGAGCGTAGACTTCATCAGACGAGACCTCTCCAGTTTGACATTAATATTCACCGTGCCTCTTACCATTCGGTGATTACTACCGGTTTTAACCCTGTTGATCACGGAGACATCAGTGAATATTTGCCTTTTGGTGGTCATAATGAAGTCAATCTTATTTCTCGTGGAACCATCGGGACTCAGCCAGGTCCATTTCCTGTGAGGTGGCTTCTGAAAGAAAGAGTTCATCATAAAGAGTCCCTCTTTCTCCAGGAAGTCTGCCAACCTCTATCCCCTACGGTTCCGTGGTCCATATCCAAATTGCCCCACTTTCAACTCATCCTCGCTTCTCTTACCCAACTTCGCGTTGAAGTCCCCCATAACAACTAGAAAGTGCGTTTCAGAGGTATGTGTGGCCCGACTACTGTCCTTCACCTCATCATCCGGGTGCGACTTCGTCGGAGCGTATACCTGAATTACCTTCAGCGAATATCGTTTGGATACTCTGAGTATTAGGTATACGACCCTATTGGAAACGCTATCGATCTTAACTATGTTGTTAGTAAGGGACTTGTGGACGAGAAAACCGACACCACCTTGGGACTGTTGGTCGCCCTCCCGGTATTAGAGTAGGTTACCTGATTTAAGGGTTATCGTGTCCTCACCCGCTCTACGGACTTCAGATAACCCCACAATGTCCCAGTGTAACTTACTCATTTCTTCTTCCAGCTCATATATCTTCTCGTCTGTCCTCATCGTGCGTATGTTGTGTGTCACCAGGGCCAGTCGTCGTCGCCGGGCGTCTTCCGGGGATTCTTAGCACCCCCTGCCCCACCGTTACCGTGGCCGCTACCGTAGCCAGGAATAGCGGGGCTGCCGGGGACTGGAGGCCTGGTTCCTAATGTGTCTGTCATTGGGGGGATATTGCCAATACTCGCCACGCTTGCCAGGCGGGTTGGCGAGCGCAGTTTTGAGGTTTTTATACTGGGAAGGTGCTGCTGCCTACCTTCCGATTGTTATCCCTTAGCAGATTTTTACGCACCCACGGGTAGAGTTGGGGGGGTACTATTCTAAGCCGGTACCCCACGGCAACTAAGCAAATTAAGGTAATCCAATGCATATTATTATTATATATTTATATTATTATTTATTTTAAATTAATTGAGTTGTTTGCTCTAACTACTATTAAGTTAACATTAAATTGCAATTTATTTTTGATTGTGTCAACTACCCTATTGGTTGGGTTCGTAGCATTTCTGTCTCTTACCGGTATACGCTAATGACAACTCTATTTGATACTTACTCTGAGACAGATGTGTACCATTGTAGCAACACAGAGGCACAGTAGATATATAGAGAACAGTACCGAAACTACTTTTAATCGTTCGAAACGGTCCACTGACATAAACATGCGCATCGACGAGACCCCTAAGCGGTTCTCGCGGTGCCGTCAGTAGTGAGTGTTATAAACTATTTCTACATCTTAACCTATTTTATATAGGTAATGTAAAATATGAAATGTCACACTTGAATGAATGCTATGTACCTATTCATGTATGATCGATCATAAATCATCATAAATTTGTAAAACATAACACATAATACAAATCTTAGATGGCGGCTGCAAAAGATTATAATATTATTATGAACTATATCGTACTAGGTGTCGTTTTTATGGTTTTCGAAGGTGTCATACATTTTATTAGGTAACTAGATTTAATGTCTACAGCAGAACAACGAATGTTTTATTAAAAAAATAATACCTTAAAACATTAAATATGACAACTATGGCTTCAATGGGGCATTGATAATTATTTAATCAACTAGGCTTAGTTTCCATACTGTTGCATCTTTATACTGTGACAGAGGTTAGTAGCAATGCAATCGCAACTCAATATTTTACAGAATACCATTTATGTCAAAAACTATCGATCGCAAGCCGCTGGACCGAGATCGAAGCTAAATAGCGAGCAGAATACCAAAACTGCCAAAAACTACAATTTTCGTGCAATTGAGTTGCTATATCGCGGTTCAATAGCTAAGAGAATAGCCCCCAGGATCGTGAGCGACTGTACGCTCGTTTGCGTGACCGTTATCAGTCTGATAGCACCCTCAGTATCACCCGAGTGTTGTAGTACCCTTGACGATGGATGATCCTGAGACTAGCATTACCAAGGATTCATATACTACTGGATTGCTAATGCTTATACATTTTAGCGTAGACGCTTTCAGTAGTTTCTAATGGTTGTTAATATGGCGTTATGAGTATCTATATGGAAATAAAACACAGAATAGGTACTACGGCACAACTACGGTACAGGACACAAATAGTCAGTACCACGGCACCAGTTACCTGACATTCTAAAAATAATCATGTCTGATTTCCTACTACTACCGACTATCGAACATTGTAGTACACTAACATGTAGTGGATGGCGCTATTACTCAAACAATTGTTCTCGTACTGCAAAAAGGGTTGCTATCAAGCAGCTCTTGAATTTCTGATTGACAATTATTATTCGTGCCATTGTCACATGGGTCAGGCCGACAATTTTGCCACATAGTTAGATAAAACGTTACATAATTATATTTTATGTAACAATGATGCTAAACACGATCCTATTCCGGGTTGCGTAAAGAATAGATCACAATCTAATTACTTTGTTGCAAATGGCGCACCAGGGTTGCTATTACAAGTAGCTTTAAAATACACTATGCCTATACACAATATTTTTCCTCGACGTCCGCAAACGAAATGTGTCACCTACCACCGTTATTTTACTCAAGCCCGTTTGAAATACTCAGCTACCATTCGTCCACGACATCAACCAATCACCAGCCAAGCTATCTCCCGCCATTTTTTTGGGCAGGAACGCTTAGCTCTGTGATTGGCCGCAACCATAGACAACCTGTCAACTGTACCAGAGATAAGTGTAGGTTTCGCCAAGCTAAAATATACAGAAGTCGATTAATCTGTTGAACATAATGTCAGTTTGACTTTGATAAATGATCTTAATTTCGCAAAACCTAACAATCGACCATCCTGTCCTCGTCCGACCATCGACCGTCCTCACGCACGTCCTCAGGTGGAACCCTAACAGTCGGAAACGTGTTCAGGCACACATTTGCTTAAAAATCAAAACAATATATACAGTAGAAATACCAACGACGTCAATGAAATAATCAATTTTCAATAAATCCTATTTACAAATACCTTTAAAGTCATTAGATGAATTACATGCTTGCTATATATATAATAATATCATAACCACAAATAACCATATATTATTCAATTACAATTATATTTTAACATAACTATCGTCTTAATTCATTGCACATTGAGGAAAATTAGCATTTATTAATTGACACATTAGATCCTGCGAGAAAATAATTTGGTACAAAGTAGACATCAAACTTATTTCAAACCGATTCACAATTTATGAGCAATTACTAACATCAGAGTTAGAAGACACGAACTGATCGATTCAGTCGTTTGACATATAACCATACTCGGGACGATCGATTACCCGATATGGCGCAATATTCGACTCAAGATGGAGGGATCGATTCCCTGCCATGCTTGACTATCGAGCACGCACGGAACGATCGATTACCCGTGCGTGTTGACGCTAACCAATATTTACAAGACAATCGATTACTTGTGATGATATCAGGATTAGGAGAACGAGCTGATCGATTCAGTCGTTTGATGAATAACCATACACGGGACGATCGATTACCCGTGATGGCGCAGCATTTGACTCAAGATGGAGTGATCGATTCACTACCATGCTTGATTATCGAACACGCACGGGACGATCGATTACTTGTGATGACGTAGTTGGATGACTTCGAACATTATCAGATCACGAACCGATCGATTCTCGTGATCTGAAACAACACAAAAGATAAAATGTAGTTACATGCCTCTTTAATTATACAAATAACATAAATTTATATCAAGCGCATCCCAATAATTATTCGCTGTCATCAGAACCAGTCATGTCAGAGTCATTTTCATGGACATCTAAGGCAGCAATGTGGATCCACTGTCTCATGCGTGCTCCGCGGCTACGACTGTCTGACGTTTGTTTTGTGTGGACTCTAGCCCTGGTAAAGGAGCCACCTTGTATCGATCTTTACTCAAAACTTGACGAACTGATATGGACCTTCATATGAAGGCATGAGCTTTTTGCTCTGCCCATCACTGTTGAAACAAGTTTCGGTAATTTTCACTAAGTCATCCTCCTTATAAACTCTAGCTGGTCTCCTATCTTCATCATATTTTTCCTTCTACTTAACTTGCTTTCTATCTATCCTATCCTTAATTTCACTAAGTATGGTAGCAAGATCGCTACGCTTACAAGTTTCTTGGGTAATTTCATTTAGTACTGGACTAATCTCGACATTCATGTGAGTACCGAACATCACCTCCAAGGGGGTTCTACCTGTAGTTTCCTGGAGTGTATTGTTAAGTCCCCACTGAATCTTACCCTTTAGCCAAATGACAATCCCATACTTTGTCACTATTTTTTTTTTGTTTTTTCTTTTTTTTTTCCGTGGGGAAAATGCTTTTACGCATACGCGCTCGCCGGGGATAGCGAGCGGGTTATGTCGGACTCCTACTACCGACTAAAAACCCCACGATGTCCTTCGGCAACGATTGCAAACAGGGCCACGGGTCCGTTTGCGTATTCTCCGCAGCCCAGTTTTGCCGACGTCCACCCCTCGCTGTTTCCGGGCAGACCCACCTCGAGGGAGGAACAAATCAACTCCCCCGTACCGCTCCAGTGACGCACTGGGACATACAGTACGTCACCTCGTCAGACGGACCTCATAGATGAGGGGTGCCAGACGTCCCCACGTCTGACGCCCCAGGCCCACCTAGCGGAGACGGAGTGCGAACTCGAATAGCTCGCCTCCGTGTCCGCGCTCTCCGAAGTGGGAGAGAGAGAAGATTAGTCTCTCTCTCGCTCTTCGGTCTCTCTCTGCGACATCACGTCCTCGCAGAAAGAGACCATTGCTTCCCATGACCTCTCGTCATCAACCATCTTGGCTATGATAGTCGGCAAAGAGAGGTCCGCTCCCACCACTGCGACAAGGGAATCCCGCAGATCTTCCGCCCCAGGACACACCTCCAATACGTGCTGCGCGGTTTCTTCCGCACAGCCGCACTGGTGGCACACAGGGGTCGCTTCCCTCCGAGCCACGTTACACAGGTACCTCCCGAAGCATCCATGCCCCGAGAGGACCTGTGTCATCCGGAAGGCGACCCGTACCTACGATATAACCACTCCTCCAGTACTGCCCGGACTGCTTCGAGAAACCGGGTGGCACCGGCTCCTCTCCGCGGACCCACTGCCAACCGTCTGCTCCAGGACGCCAGAGCAACTGTCCTGGCGTCTGTTCGCCACTGGCTCATCTCTTGTGGAGTCAGTCAAAGATCTTCCCGCCGCGCCTGCGCTCTTCGCCAGAAGACCGTGGACAGAACCTCGGCCTCTAGGTCCCATGGAAGGGAACCGGCAAGAACGCAGGCCACCTCGTGTGAGAGTGTGCGGTAGTCCCTACACACTCTCACCACCATCACTCTCTGTGCCCTTCGAAGCAGGGCGGTCTCTCGGCTGTTCAGAGACCCTGCCCATATGGGGGCGCCATAGAGGGCCATAGAGCGCACTACTGCCATGTAATATGTAATACTTTGTCACCATGGCTCAAGTTTGAACAACAATCAACACTTTGAAGGAATCAAGAATGGTACGATTAAAGCGTTCCACCTTACCGATGGATCTAGGACTAGCGACTGCGTTCAAAATGTGCTTGAAGCCTTTATCAAGGGCAAATTTCCTAAACGCGAGTAAAGTGATACAGCTGCCACGGTCACTGACAAGACGGTCAGGTAGCCTAAATGTATAAAATATATCATCTAAAGCTCTGATAACATTTTGTGTTTTAGTGTTTCATACCGGTCTAATGAAACAGAATTTAGTAAATGCGTCAACGACTATATGCAAGTGGGTATAACCCCTACTAGGTTTTACAAACGGCCCAAGATTCTCTATGTGCAGGGTGTGAAATGGAACCTCTACCTTGGCAATGGGGGTGGGGGAAGCCCTCATAAGCACTGGAGTTATGTTTCGCATAATCGCATTGAATGCAGGAGTTTATGTATTTCTTAATGAGTTTGGTCATTTTGGCAAACCAATAAGTCTTTTGTAGTCTTTCTAATGTTTTCTCAACACCAAAATGACCAATTGCCATCGCGCACCTTTCGGCACCACCCACCAAACATTTTCCTTGTCGCCACCCACACAACGAAACATTTATTGTCCTTTATGACGTAATTATCAATTATATACTTGAGACCCTTTTCGTCGACATTACTAATTTAAAAAAAAAAAGATATTACGGATCCTACATAACTCAGAGTCTTCAAGTTGAAGCGTATTCAGCCAATCATCGCCAGTGATGATCATTACGGAAGTTGATCTACGAGTGTTAAGTCTGCTTGCTACTCGTATAATAAGCTACTGGGCGAAACGGTTGGCAGGGTCCGGGCGCTTTGGCGCAGACTCGAAGAGGTGGGACCCGGACGCTTTGGCGCAGATTCGAGGAGGCGGGGTCCGGGCACTCGGCGCAGACTCGAGGAGGTGGGATCGAAGGGGGGTTATCCCCTGTGGCTGACGTAGCAGGCGGTGGGGCTACGTATCCGACCCACCGCAGGGAGACCACGGGCGTCCAGATACGGGGAAGTCTGGCGCCTATTGTTGGCGGGTAAGGTCTCCGAGGCAGTTGCGGCACGCCATGTGTTCTGGCGTGCCGCGAAGAGAAGGGTCCGGCAATGGACAGCCGCGGCGGGTTCGCGGTCGTGTGCAAAATCTGTCCCACGTTCCCGCCAAAAGTGGCAGTGACGGAACACCCCGGGGTTTTGGTGGGTATACGGACTCCCACATAACCACCTACCCCCCCGTGGTAGGTGGTATCCATAAAGGATTTCACCGGGACAAAAAAAAAGTTTAGGTGGTCTCCTCCCTGGGGTGCTAGGTCAGGCAACCTCCTCGTGGTGCACCGTGGATGCGGGTCAACGAAATCAACCGTTATTTGGCTGACTTCGCTGCCCCGCAACGAATAGCCTGACACACTGCCCCTCCACGTATTCCTATGAAGGTAGCATAGGACACAGTGGATGGGGCAACATGGCGCGGATGTTTGTGAGCCGCCATGTTATTTATGTATTTGTGTACTGTCTAGATGTATTATATCTCTCTATCTGTCTATATGTATTGTAGTTATTTTTCGATTTTAATATTAATTATTTGGACGTAGACGATTATAAAACAAAAAAATAAATATTTTTCCTGTCATGCTTTGAACTGAATCAGATCGTTTCGCAGCCAACTCACTTCACCAACTCTAGTGGAACACTAATTGATCGTGTATGTACTGACCTGTGTGCTCGTGGTACGACCATAGAGCATGTAGGCTCTATTACTGACCATTGTCTTTTGGTCTCTGAGTTTTATATCAAGCGACCCAAAGTCGCTCCAAGAATTATCGCGTACAGGCCGTTAAAAAATATTTGCTTGGAAGAATTTAATCTAGATTTAAGTTTAGTGAATTGGGATCATACAACGCAATGTTCTGATATTAACGAAATGGTTGATGCCTTTAATTATACTGTTCTGTCTTTGTTTGAATTGCACGCCCCTGTCAAGACAGTTATAATTAAGAATCGCTCGTACCCCTGGATTACAGATACTGTCAAACTGATGATGAGGCTGCAGGACGAGCCTGCCGCTGATTATAATAAATCAAAAACAGAAACAAAAAAAATACTACAAAAGTCTTAAATCTACAGTAAATAGAGCTCTTTTTTATGAAAAAATATCATATTTTTAATATAACATCAACTGTCACATCAAAAATCCGAGATCTCTTTGGAGGAATCTGAAGAACACTTTACTGCCTAAAACTGACAATGACTTGCCTGCAGTTTTCAGTGACCTTAATGTAATTAATTATCATTTTTTAAACATACCTGACATCAAACAAACATCAATTTCATACTTAACGTTTTTTGAACATCATATATTCAGTAATGCAGTATTTCATATTGATCGTGTTGGTCTAGATTGTCTAATTAGCATAATCAGAAGTCTTAAGTCTAATGCTGAAGGTTGTGACTCCATTAATCTGAATATGCTGTGGTTAACGTTACCTGATAGTATAGACTGTATTTTAGCTCTTGTGAAATTGTCAATAGAAACCTGTACATTTCCCGATAAGTGGAAGCTCGCAATAGTTTATCCTTTACCAAAAGTCTCTAATACTACTGACTAAAAGACCTTCGACCAATTAGTATTTTGCCTTGTTTATCAAAAATTATAGAAAAAGCTATTTGTATGCAGTTAAGTATCTCGAAAATAACAAAATTTTACCAGCTGTCCAGTCAGGTTTTCGAAGGGGTCGCAGCACAACGAGCGCCCTGCTCGACGTCACTGACAACATACTTAGTGCTCAAGATTAAGGCATGTGAACTAAACTGGTGTTGTTAGATTTTTCCAGAGCTTTCGATTCTTTAAATATTAATCTTTTGCTTTCCAAGCTAAGTTACTATGGATTTGACTCCGCTGCCTTACGTTGGTTTGACAGTTATCTAAGTAGCCGTTACCAGCTCGTGAAGATAAGTCGTAGTGATGGCTCTTCCGCAGTCTCTGATGAGCTGGCTGTCACTCGAGGAGTTCCTCAGGGTTCAATACTCGGGCCGATCCTTTTCATTTATACTCCGCGGACATCGTTTCGTCCATGAAACACAGTAGCTTCCATATATATGCCGATGATACGCAAATATATATATCGTGCAAACCAAGTGACATTGATGAGGCTATAATTAAATTAAATGACGATCATGAAAATATTGCTGCATGGTCTGCGTCCAACTGTCTAATACTGAACCCATTAAAGTCAAAGTATATTATTTTTGGAAGTAAAAATCAATTAGCCAGTCTAAATCCTTCGCAATCTGTTATGTTAATGGGTGAGCCCGTAGAGCGCGTCTATGAAGCTCGCAATCTAGGTCTTATTATGGACAGTGGGCTCCGTTATTAGAAACATGTAGTAAATTGCATGAGAGAGTGTTTTTATAAGCTTAAAGTTTTGTATAGGATGAGACCTTTTTTGACGACAGCACTACGGGTTCAGCTAACCAAATCCCTGGTACTATCTAAACTTAATTATATGGATACTGTCGTTCATTCATTTAATTATCCGCGGCTGCTCGCTAAAACCAAACAAGTAGTTCAGAGAGTCCAAAACGCATGTGCTCGTTCTTGTTTCCCTATCCCACCGAGAGCCCACGTAACTCCATTTTTAAACCAACATGCTTTACTCAAAATGAGGCATCGCAGAAAGCTTCATTTGGCGTTTTTCCTTTGTGGGGTTATTAAATTCAAAGAGCCTTCATATTTGTACCAAAAGTTTAAATGCAATTCGCACGTGCGGGACCCATGAGACTAGTGACTACGTGTCGCCGCCGATAAGGAACCTGCGTAATTTGCAAAACTTCCGCAATAAACTTAAGAGCTTATTCGATCACCAAAAAAGTGAAGCCATTTTGGTTAATGACACCAGTGCAACATAAAATTATAAATTATAATGATAATAATATAATATTAATTTGTGTATTTCTATTTACTTGTTACTAGATAGTTATTTCTATTACTTTGTATTTTTTGGTTTTATTATTTCCATTACGAAGTCTTTGTAGGTACATCCGGACATTCGTACCCTGCTTGCCTATTTGTTTTTATATAGTATTGTATTCAGTAGTGAAAGTGATGTGTTTGTTTTGTTTTGTATTCTAACAAAATGCGCTCGATGCAGTCGTGTGTGACGTCAAGGCCAGCCCCAACGGAAGACCAGCGCTGGTTTGATTCAACGCAATCAGCTTTATGCTGAGCTGGGGCTGTGTTGTAGTGAAACAATAGATTTTGTAGTGTAGAAAATTATTCTTTAATATTATGTATATTTTAGGCCAAATTTCATATTGTTTTTCATCAACAAATATATTTTTCTTTCTTCTTTCTTATTTATTGTGTTATCTATGTATTATGTTTCACTTATTATAGTTAATTGTGTGTATTTATTCTGGGCTTTATCTTCCTTCCCAGCGTTTCTATCCCCCTTTCCCTATTTTCTGCCTCTATTGTTTCCTACTTCTTTCACGCCAGGCCGTTATGCCTCTTAACTGACAAATCATCATGGACGGCTGTAATAGATTGGTAATATTATCCCAGGCGGGTACGTCGGCTCAGGCCGGGAAATTCCGCACCTCTACGGAGGGCTGCCCCACGTATTCTGGAGGGGGTACCAACCGCTCTAACTCAACTCTATAAAAACGACGAATGCAAGAACATGGACTCTGATTCAGCAAGTGAAAAACGAGGTGCGTCGTAGCCCTCGACTTAAAGGAGGCACAGGTTCTGATAAGGTGCCTGCTAGGGAGCTGTAAGTGATAATCACCCGCTGCAACCATAAAGAAGACGTAGCAATTGCGCCAGCGGCTTTAGATTCCAATTCATCCGTGGTGAGCATGGAGACAGCAGAGTCCGGCTCTTCACGCAAGTTTTGGAGAAAACGAAAGAATGACGGTAACCGCTCAGGCTCAGATTCTGGTCAAGACCAAAGTCTTGCAAAACTGCCGTCAGTAAAGAAAGGAAAAGTCCGCGCGCCCGACCCGGAAACATCTAAGGCCAATGTCTACAAAAGATCATAACTCCAGACGGAAGGCGAGAAGGATGTCTTCACAGTGACTGAAGTACAAAAAAGGTCAAAGATGTCACTTTTACCCCATTGGTGTAGTACAGAGAAAAAGTCCTCTGTAGATTTACAAGAACTGATATTAGTGGGTATTATAAAAAATGTCGCTGCCACTTCCAGTAATCTCAAGGGCACGTTTGTTCATGGTCTCAAGAAAGCTGGCTCGACGATCAAAGGTGCTGTCACGGAGCTCAGCAACCTCTCTAATGTCCTTAAAGATGTAGAAAATGACGTTATCTTTGTTGCAAATACGAGTGCTTACGAGCAATTAATTAATACGAGCATGCTTGAGAAAAAATTTACTATTCATTAGATGAATTTTTCAACGACAATTTTGTTGTCGTTGAAAAATCGGATAAGACGCGTTTGTTGCAGGCTGCCAACACTCGCCTTAAAAAAGAAATGAACGAACTGAGCAAGGCGGTCGCCCAGCTGAGGAAGGAGTCTCGAAAGACACAGTGTTTGCACTGCAACGCCCCTACGTCAAACCAGATTGACTCAACACAAAAGTTTGAGCGCAACATCATGCTCAGAATAGAGAATGGAAAAGGGATGGTAAATGTCAGGTTTGATGCGCTCGAGGACAGACTCCTGCCTGCAACTCGCATAAGACCTGTGCTGTCTGCGGACAAAAAAAAAGACAAGTATACTAGCAACCGCGCAGCAGAACTATTAGATGCTGGGGCGCCTGCATCTTCTGTATAGCCCAGGCCTTATTCTCAAATACCAGCAGCTTCGACTGATGAATGGGTTAAGGTGATCAAACGGGGCCATACGAAGAAAACCACCACAACGACGATACCGGCGTCACAGCCATGGCAGTCGCAATCGCAATCGCAGACTGTGCCTCGCCAAATGAAAAAAAAATGTGCCGAAAGGCCCTAGAAAACCGAACTCCGCATCCCCCGTACGTCATCAATTGTATTATCAATAAACTCTGGCGGTGCGGAAAAAGGTATCTCGTATGCGGGCGCTCTATCAGTGGCCAGAAAGAAAATAAATCTCAAAAAATTTGGGATTTCATCTGTTCGTGTCCGTACAGCAGCAACTGGGGCACGCGTCATAGAAATTGCTGGTGAAACAAACGAGGCAAAAGCAGATTGCCTCGTGAATAAACTAAAGGACGTATTTAACTCGGAAGACGTCCGAGTATTCCGAGCTTACAAGACCGCTGAATTGCGCATCAGTGGCTTGGACGACTCTGTAACCAAGGACGAAGTTGTGGCAGCCGTAGCCAGTGCTGGCGGCTGTGAGGAAGAGGCCATCAAATCTGGGGACATAATCCGCCGTGAGGGCCGCCTAGGGTCGCTGTGGTTACGGTGCCCCATCGCCGCAGCCAAAAAGGCCGCTGAAGGAAGGATTCGGGTGGGCTGGGTTTCAGTTCAACCAATGATCTTAGAGCCTAAACCGCTGCCTAGCTTCAGATGTCTGGAGTCCAGTCACGTGAGCAGCAAATGTATAGATAGCGTTGACCGGAGCGCACTTTGCTTCGGTTGTGGCAAGAGCGGATATAAAGTTACGCAATGAACTGATGCGCCTCATTGCCCAGTGTGCAAAGCGGCTGGACAAAAAGCAGATCACATACAGTATTACATTTTATGGGTGGCAGAGAGACAGCTTGCCAGAAGTGGAGTATTCCAAGCATCTTTATCTTCTATATAATGTCGAACTTTATAGTAAGCTTTTTTTATTAAGTACGTTTTTTACAGTCAACTTGAATTTGCCCTCTGTGAGCTCAGTTATGTGCTTTGGGATTTTATTGTAAAAACGCACACAATTTCCTAGGAATGACTTATTAGTCTTCGCAAGTCTAAAACTAGGTACAGCTATCCTATTTGTATTTCTGGTATTAAAAGTGTGGTGATCACTATTTAAATTATAGAGTAAGAAGAGTCTCTGGTTCGCATTTGTGGCGCTGCTATGCCCAGAGTCAAACCAGTCAGACCGCGACGGAATCTGTACTGTTGGACCCCGGAAATCGGCCAACTTCGCAGAACATGTGTTGCGGCCCGTCGCACTTATAAACGTTACAGACGTAGACGAGCCCGAGATTTAAACCGAGAGCAGGAGCTCTACCAAGAGTATCGAACTGCCTGCACTAATTTGAAGAAATCCATCCAGAATTCTAAGGAGGCCTCCTGGGAACAATGGCTTGAGACCCTTAATTTGGATCCATGGGGAAGACCCTATAATGTGGTGAGTGGAAATCTCCGACGACGAGTTAAAACCCTCTTCCCTGAAAGGAAGGAGTGGCAGCCACCTGACATGACACTGCCGTCCGAGTCTGTCACGTCACAAGAAGACATAACACCTGTCTCTCAGGCAGAGCTTGAAGTAGCTGTGGCAAAAATGAAGAAAATACACTGCCCCAGGGCCGAATAAGATACCTCGGTGCGCAATAGCTGTTGCAGTTGGAGAGAAAGTGAAGCTCTTATTTACTCAGTGGCTTACTCAAGGCCGATTCCCCTAAAAATGGAAGACAGGTAATCTAGTCCTGCTTCGAAAGAGTGGGCGCCCAGCCGAATCACCATCGGCGTACCGACCTATCATGCTGCTTGACGAGACAAGTAAGCTTTTTGAACGAGTGCTCGATTCACGTCTTGTCAAGCACATGATCAGGGTAAGGCCCGATCTTCACGACGGCCAGTTTGGCTTCCGCCACGGACGATGAACCATCGACGCAATAGCTCAAGACATAACTCAGGAGGCAGTCTCTAGCGGTGACTTTGTATAGGCGGTTTCGCTAGATATAGCGAACCCATTCAACACCCTGCCCTGGGAGTCCATTAAACAGGTATTACAGATTTCCCGAGTACTTGCAGCGCATTGTAGCTGACTACTTCTCCGGCCAGGTTGTCATCTTACCTACGAGAACAGAACATATCAGACGAGAGATGAAGTGCGGTGTTCCACAGGAGTCGGTTATCAGGCCGCTCCTGTGGAACATTGGATATGACTGGTTCCTCCGCCAAGAAAACCTACAAGGGGTCAGCGTGACATGCTACGCTGACGATACCCTTGTGATGGCCCGTGGAAAGACATAAAGAGAAGCAGCTAGGCTTGCCATGGCAGGAGTCGCCCTTGTCGTGCGATCAATCTGGGCCATCGGCCTCGAGGTGGCCTTACACAAATCCAAGGCCTATCAAAGGCAATTCTTCCATGGACCTAGGAATGCGCCACCTAAGGAATGGAGATAGTCGTAGCAGGGACTGCGATTAAATAAGAGACGGCGATGAAGTATTTGGAAATAGTGCTAGACGGTCGTTGGAAGTTTGTCGAGCACTTCCGACTTCTCACACCGAAGCTCATCGCATTTGCTGGTCTATTGGGGAATCTCCTCCCTAATATGAAAGGACCCACCTCAAAGTGTCGTCAGCTTTATTGTGGTGTCATTCGCTCGAAGGCACTGTACGGAGCACCAATTTGGGTGGATGCGTTGAATAGGGTCAACAAACTGCCCTGCGGCGCCCACAGCAAATAATCGCGATTCAGGCAGCCCGGGCTTACTGCACGGTTTCGTTCGAGGCGGCATGTGTACTTGCGGGTACACCACCGTAGGACCTTGACGCCGAGTCTCTAGCGAAGGTGTACTTCAAAACGGCGGAGGCCAAAGCCGAGGGAACATACCCTCTTCCAGAGGAGATCTCTCACTGGATACAACACTCTCCAAAGATCTAATTCTTAAATGGTTGGATAGGATGGAAAACCCAGAGGCAAGCCACGAGATGGTAGCTGCCTTCAAGCCAATACTCAAACAGTGGTTGCAGCGCAAACATGGTGCACTGACCTTCCACTTGGCGCAGATACTGACAGGACACGGTTGTTTTAGTCACTGCTGTCACCAATGCACTGGACAACACGACCCCCCCCCCCCCCCCCCGGGGTTGGTGGTATACATAACGGATTTTTTTGCGACAAAAAAAAATTTAAAAAAATTAAGTGGTCTCCTCCGGAAGTCCTGGCCTCGGTCTACCAGCGCAGAGCGCAAGCGCGGGAGCGAGACGAGCGGCCGGCACCGCGGGAGGTGGCGCATTGGCGTTTGGGACAGGCTCCTCACAGGGCCCACACAGAGGGGGGCGGCAGGCGCTCAACGACTCCTTGAGGCGATCCGGCCTGTACTCGAAGAGTGGGTACGAAGAAGGCATGGTGGACTCTCTTGCCGGCTGACACAGGTTCTCTCCGGCCATAGTTGTTTTGGGAGATACCTTTGTAACGTCGCACGGAGAGAGCCCACCCCCGCATTGCACCAGTGCGGCCATGTTGAAGACACCACCCAGCACGCGCTGGAGTCATGCCCAGGAAGAGCAGGTAAGCGGGGATCCTAGATCGCGGTTGTAGGATCCGACCTCTCCTTATCGGCCATCATTGTTAAGATAGTCGGTGACGAGAGGTCGTGGGAAGCAGTGGCCTCATTTTATTTTATATATAATATATATATAAGATTATTTTATAGAGGGAGGCGGAGGAGCGGACGAGAGAGAGAAACCCTCTGTCTCATCCGCTCCGGAGGGCGCGGACACGGAGGTGAGCCAATCCAAGCCAGCTCACACTCCGTCTTCACTCCGAGGGTCTGGGGCACTGGCTGTAGGGACGGCTGGTGCCCCCCATCAGGCTTGGGTCCTTACGAGGTATGGATGTACCCTGTGTTTTGGGGCATCTCACGAGGCTCTTTACACCCTCCCTAGAGGCTGGGTAGGCCTAAGTGGGCATCGACGCTGGTGGGGGCTGTGGCTGAATAATGCAAGTGGTCGTACGCCCCCCACCAATAGTCGATGAGGATGGAGCACCGCAGAGTTTTGGTGGGTATGCCGCCGTTCTGGCGTAGACTCCCACACGCGCACCAGCTCTCCCTGGAGCTGGTGATCAGAGTCTAAAATCTTTCTCTGCGGAAAAAAAGGCGGTCTCGCGACGGTAGAGCGTTTTGAAACTTGGTATGTAGGGATGGCTTGAAATGGTATTTTTTTTGACCCCACTTTGCGGGGTTTATCGGCATTATTTAGCAGAGCACCTTTTTTACGCAGCTTGCTGAGCGGGAAGGCTAATAATGCAAAGTCCTTGTAAAATTTTCGAAAATAACTAGCAAACCCAAGAAATTACCGAACACGGTGTACGTTTTCAGGCCGTGGGAAGTTATGTACGCTCATAATCTTACCTTCGCCTGGCCTTATACCAGCAGCGCTTATCTTGTATCCAAGATCATTGATCTTGTCACGGAGAAAATCACATTTGCCCAAGTTAAGTGTGAGGTTGGCCTCCTCTATCCTTTTCAAAATTTCCTTTACATTTCAAGCAGGATGACTGCCAAAGATGAGGATATCATCGATGTACGCAGTTGCTTTCCGGAAACAGGTGGACCCCAAGAGTGTATTTATCATATTACGTTGAAACAAGGCTGGTGCTTTTGGTAGAAGGTGAGCAGCAAACGACTCATCAATTCAACACCAACTCCACGTCATATGCAGCACTGGAGTCGGTGCCAATGGACGCAGCACCTATGCCGTCGCCACCTTCACCACCCGCAGATGCAGCGCGATTGTATGCGGCAGCCCTAGCATCCCCACCAACGACAAGGCCCTGCTCTCCTCAACCGGAAACCACCACAGCAGCAGGTACAGCAGCAAGTACCACCCCCGCACCTGTTACTACCAAAGTGCTCAAGGGTTATCCACCCATCCATGCGGAATCACTCCCAGACTGGATCCAGATGTTCGCTTGATTAAAGCAGCAGCTTGGCCACCCACCGAATGCCAAACCAGTGGGAAGTGGATTTAGATTTGTGTGCAAATCCGCAGAAGAGTTCAGAGCAGTGCAACGCGCCTTATCAGAGGCTGCCGAAAAAGATAAGCGCGTTGCATGGCATTGTTACGTTATAATATTATTGCTACCCTTCAATATCAACCCGACAGATATAGTGAAGGAACTAAAATCCAAGGGCTACCCAGCAAAATAAGTGAAGGAGATTCTGCCCAGAAAGGGTGCAAAGGGGGGTCCAACCTACTACGCCCTTCTCGACAGGTTAAATAATGAAGACAAAAGTAAGCTCTATTGTAGCATGGGTACCAAGAGCAGGTACAGTTCCCCAGTGTCATCGCTGTCAAACATTTGGGTACGCCTCAGGTGGTTGTCATAGACCCAAGCGCTGCGTCAAGTGCGCCGGCGAACACGCAGCAGCAGACTGCACCAGGGAACCTACGCAACCTCTAAAGTGCGCTAACTGTAAAGGCAAGCACGTTGCTAGCAGTAGGAAGTGCCCTCATTACCTCCGGGAGGCGAGGAAGAGAGGTATTACAGTGCAGGCACCTTACACAAGAACTGACCGTCAAGGCCCTCAACAAAGAGCACATCAGCAGCAACAACAGCAACATGCACAACAGTACCAACATCCAAATCAGCAATATCAGCATCAGCAACGTCAACAACGGCAACAGCAGCAAACACCAGTGAACCAACAATGGCAACAACGACTGGCACAACACCAGCAGCTACCGGAGGTGCCACCACTTTCACGCTACACATGCCCCCCACCACCCCTGGGTTGGAGTTGCTATCCGAAGCTGCCTCAGACAGACATGTGGCCCCCATTGACTTACCAAGGTGTCACAATGGCTCCACCAGCCAACCCCCCAACGGCAAGAGACAAACCGCTTCCAAAGAGAAGAAGGAGGAGAAGCAGGCGAGATCTCGAGAGAACATTCTGCCAGACTGGCTGGACAGGTGGCGTATGGTTTTGAGGGAATTGCAATCTGCGAAAAAGTTGTTTGATGAAATGAATAAGGAACGAGATGATAATGAACGGGAACTTCTTGAATTAATAAGTAGAAATAAAAACCAAAAAATTGAAATCGCTGAGTTACACACTCAATTGTTAGTTGTATCCGATGCACGGGACAGGCTCCAGCTTGATGTGGACGGGTTCAAAAACTGTAGCTTAGAGTATGAATACGCTCTTACTCGAATTACTTCACTAGAACATCAGCTACAGGAGGCATATACTATAATCAATAACTTTGAGACAGCTTAACTTAACATCACTGCCTCTTTGAACCAAAGTTTATTTGATGAGTTGGTGTGCAGTGCCCCGGGCATGGTTTCTGCTTCAGTTAATACTAAACCAATGTTTACAATTGACCTAACCAATGACAGTGTAGTAACACCTAGCACTATACCTAAGTCTAACTGCAGCAAAGACAAACTAAAAAAATATGTAAATATTAACAAATATATTAAAAAAACTCAAAAACTTGTAAAAAACACAAATTTTTCATCAAAAATGTGAAATTAAATGGAGAGCGTCTTCGTCTGTTAGGTACGTTAGATATGTATGCTTCTAAATTAGAAAATAATACATTGCAATATGAAAGTGACACACATAACCTGAAATGTGAGATTGACTCTCTAGAGGAAAAGTTAAAATCAATTAAAAATAAGTATGAACGCTCAGAAAAACAGCTAAAAGAGTACATATTGGCAATGAATGAGATGATTAAATGTAATTCTACTGGCAATCCTGTATACAATGATAACATAAAGAACCGATTATCACTGGATCATTAATTGCCATCATGTAGTTCTAAAATAGTGCGAACATGTAAAAATGTATGTCAAGATACAACTTTAACAAGTGGTTCCCAAAATACAAATAGTATACCATCAACTATAGACAAACCAAAAATTGTAATATTTAGTGATGAAATTGGCAAAGACATGGGTCACTTATTGGCGAATACATCCAAGGGACATAATGTAGGTAATAAATTACTGTACACCTGGTCTATCATATCAGGAAATAATGACTAGAATTTTAACTTATAGCTTTAGCCCCAACACAACATTATTAATTTTAATAGGAAATAGGGGAAGTGAAGGAATGTAAACAAAAAACAAATAATTGATTTCAACAACCGTCTATCTAATCTTACAGTCGATAATGTCATAATGTTTACATTTCCCTATAGTAATAGTTTGCCACAGGTGGAAAATGATATTAGATATAAGCTTAATTTAACATTATACACTATATGACATATAGTGTATTATTATAACATCAAAATGGCCATAAAAGATAGGAACGAAGAAGTCGTGCAGGCCATGCTTAGTACAATAGGGCAAAGGCAGGAGTCTGCGGCCGGATGCTCTAGATCATGTGCTCCTTAGTGAAGTGAGGCCGAAGGCCGAGCGTTCTTCTAAGCAAAGCGAAGCCGAAGGCTGAGCGTCCTTCTATGCAAAGCGAGGCCGAAGGCCGAGCGTACTTCTAAGCGAAGCGAAGCCGAAGGCCGAGCATGCTTCTAAGCAAAGCAAGGCCGAAGGCCGAGCGTGCTTCTAAGCGAAACTAGGCCGAAGGCCAAGTGTGCTCCTAAGTGAAGTGAGGCCGAAGGCCGAGCGTGCTTCTAAGCGAAGCGCGGCCGAGTTTTGAGCCCACGAGGAAATATAGAAATAGAATTTCATGGCGAGGTCGAAGGCCAAGCTTTCGCTAACATTAATGTCAATGATCTTCAACGCCCAAGTTAACATAGGTAATGTGAATCATCATGAACTACTATTATTACATTGTAATAATAATTTTTATGGAGATAAATTTAATTTATTTGACATTAATAATTATATGAAAAAATTCTTCTTGACAAAAGATAATTACTATCTTTCTAATTATTATAGAAGACAGATAGCTGTGTCGCTATCATATTTATTTGATATTGCAGCCAAAACTTTGGCTAACAAGGTTGATTCTATTAAGCAATCCAATAGTGTTGACAATGCTTCTATTGAGCAATTTGACATTTTTAATTCAGCCAATTGCTTGGCTACTAATGACATTATAATAATTTAAATTAGTGCCTAAGACAATAGAGACAACCTCTTGCATTAAATCAATCAATATTGTTCATCAGAACATTCAAGGTATGATGGGCAAAGAGTTGGAACTGGAATTGTTTATAGATGATAGCAAAATAGATATTCTTTGTATTACTGAACACTGGCTTAAAAAGAACCAACTCTTATTTAATTTTAATAATCATCAAGTTGCTAGCTCCTTCAACAGAGAAAAATCTATACGTGGTGGCTCTTTAATTATTACAAATAAAAATATAAAACTCAAAGAACGAAAAGACATTGTGAGCCTATCTGTTGAACGAGTAATAGAAATGTCCTATATTGAGTTTGAGCAGTTCCTTGTTCTATGTGTACACAGACCTCCATGCTCACCATATGATGATTTTGAAAAGTTCATGGAGGAAACATTAATTAAGCTATCTAATACAAATAAATCAATGATTATCTGTGGAGACTTTTATATTAATTTGCTAGATAATAATCAGGTAGTGGATAAATTTTTGTTACTGTTTAAATCTTATAATATGTACAATATTTTCTTGAAACCTACTAGGATAACAGCCACAAGTTCCACCTGCATAGACAATATATTTACTAATCTCAAACCTATTAAAAATTTCATTATAAATAATCTAGAATCAGACCACTGTGGTCAACTAGCAGTGTTTCCAAGAAAAACTAACAAACCCCAAAGCAAATATGTTAGCTTTGTTCCAATAAATGCAAGCCGCCTAGAATTGTTAAGAAGTAATATATCCCGGAAAGTGCCAGAGTTGCCAAGTCACAATGACCCAAATATATCATATAACTCAATGTTCCATCTTATCAGTGATGAATTTGGCAAAGTGTTTGTACCAAAAACAATATCTGTTGGTAATCGTGCTAGGTTTAGTGAATGGGCAACTCCAGGAATTTATAAAAGTAGGCAAAAGTTATATGAATTGTACCATGAAAAATCGTATAATCATAATCCTGTATTTTTGGAATATGTCAAACGTTATTCTAAGTTATTTAAACGAGCCTGTTCCTCAGCTAAATCTATTTATTTAAGAAATAAGATAAAAAATTCTGTTAATAAAATAAAAATGACGTGGAACATTATAAACAGTAAAACTGGTAGGAATACAGTGCGTAATCGAGACTTTCATTTAAAATCTAATAATAAAGATGTAAGAGCAGATTTGGAGGTAGCGGCCGAGTTTGAGAATTTCTTCACTAATATTCCTTCTTTAACAATCAAAACTCTAAAATCTTCCTCCATCTCTGCTGAGATCTTACTTAAACAAAGTGTAACTGAATGTGACACAACTTTTAAATTCTCAATAGTTAATTGCAAAACTATTGTAAGCAGTTTCAAAAGTCTAGATGCAAAAAAAACGGCAGACCCATGGGGTCTTTCTGTGAAGACCATTTCTTCAATTATAGATGTCATTGCACCCAATCTAGCAACTGTGTTTAATAGTTGTGTTGCAAGTGGTGTATTTCCTGACCTAATGAAGCACAGTGAAGTGGTTCCTTTATTCAAATCTGGTAGTACTACTGATCCAACACATTTTCGGCCTATTTCTGTACTACCTACGCTAAGTAAGATTTTCGAAAAAATATATTACATCAATTAGAAACTCATTTTAGTGCAAACAAAATTTTCCATAAGAATCAATTTGGGTTCACAAGGAATCGCTCTACTATAGACGCAGGTATAGAATTTAAAAAAGATGTGTTTGATGCCTGGGAGAACTCTCAAGATGCCTTAGGTGTTTTTGTGACTTATCTAAGGCATTTGACTGCGTCCGACATGATATACTTGTCAGGAAATTAAAACACTACGGTATTAGGAACATGGCTCTCAACCTTTTGACTTCATATTTAAATGATAGAATTCAAAAGGTTGACATGAATGGTAAAAAATCGCCCGGATCTATAATCTCAATGGGCGTTCCACAAGGTTCAATACTAGGGCCGTTCTTGTTTTTAATCTATATTAATGACTTACCTTATATTTATCATTACCGGACGCAATATGAGAAAAATAATAATGTATGTGGAGCTCTGAAAAAGGAAACCAATGGAAATGGTGCTAAAACATATAGATACTTAGTTATGAAATAGTTTGAAAAATGATATATTACACATATTGGTATCTCTATCATATATATGTAATAAAAATAAGCCAACCATATACACGACAGTTTCGCTATATTGACAATATTTTTCAATAATGCAATGAGACGTTTTACTCATAACATGGCAAATTGTATGCTATACCTACCTACTAGCTAGTACACAACTCGCACAACGACATTAACAACACTGACAAAATTAAAAGAATACGAAGATATATTAATCCCAGTTGTCAGAAAGAGATCAACATATTATTATCGACGTTCGCCTGTGGCCGAGCATTCGACCGCCAATGACAGCCTAGTCCTCTCTGTCGCTCGCTACTTGTCTCGTTCGCGTAGGTGGCGAAGCGGCAACATCGCAGAAGTTAATTTAGATTAGAATATAATTTTAATAGAAAAACAATACTACTAACATTTTTTCCTAAGGCCGTTTTCAGTGCTCGACCGACCGTCGGTCCGTACGTAGGTCGAGCTTGTCATTTGTATGAAACTCACAAGTGGTTACAGTGCTCGACCGATCGTACGTAGGTGCATTGCTGTTGTACGCAATGCGTACGAGGACCGCCGGTCAAGCGCGTCCGCATGCGTACCGTTGGTCGATCGACGCGCTATAGAAACATATTAACGCGTTCAGTGCTACACCGATCGGTGGATCAACCGTACGGATGCGTGTATCGTCGTCAATAAAAATCGAATTCTGCTAGTATAAAATTTCAATAAATTTATTTGATTTTATAGGTTTCAAACATGGCATACATATAAGTTAAGATGTTTGAAGTTGTCTTGTAATTTCACTGATAATTGATCAAAACTTTTAATCGATATTCTTATGTAATTCAATAAATTTCTTCATCTTCGCGCAATAATGACTATAATGTAGTAAATTCCCCTTGAAGTGTTATTTGGGCGACAATTGGGTGTACGTGATATCTACGTATTCTGTTCCTAATACGTTTCCTACACCAAAGTGCCCGGGCCCCCCTCCTCGAGCCTGCGCCAAAGCGCCCGGGCCCCACCTCCTCGAGTCTGCGCCAAAGCGCCCGGACCCTGCCACTCCTATGTGGACTTGGCGGCCAAAGCCCATAGGAGCGGCCCGCCTGAGCCGGCCAGCGCACCCCAACGCCGGCGCGGCCCCTAGGTTCCTCTTGGCTTCACCGTGGTGCTCCAAGCCACGGCTACTGAGCCCCCCCGCCACGTCAATGCGGGAACCCTTCGGGGGGGGCTCCTCAAGAACCCTCAAGAACTAGGAACAAATACCGTCCATAAGAAGACAGCACCACATTCATAAAAAGAAAAAATCTTAATTCCATAAATATGTAACACTGATAACAAGATTACAGAATTGACTATTAAATATTATTATAAACGTTGGTACATTTAATCAATATAAAAAATAATAAACTTATTATTTGCGGTTGCAGTTATAACCGTGTTTATGGATCGACAGTTAGTCCTTTGACCTAGTATGTATTCAGTTTTAAAGCAATAAGCATCAAAGAGCATATCAAAGCTGTAAAAAACAATGATGTTGACAAATCTGCCAGAGCCGAACATCTGCTAGAATCGGGCCCGAACCATTGGATTGGTTTTTATAAGCCGCGTATCCTATCGACAGAGCGCCATTACATTCCAAAGTTGGTCAAAGAAGAGATTGAAATTACTAAACACAGTAATTTCAATCGGGAAGATGGTTTTAAGCTGGGTATCCACTTGCGCAGCCTCATGGCGAGTTGCCTCATCCTGAGCGTGCTGCGGGCTGCGGAAAGTACATGCGTCTCCACTTGAGCACACATAATATCGTATCGAGCGGCAAGCCTCAACCCAAGCCACGATTTTCTCAATTCCTCATTAACCACCATGGTTGAAGCACGTAAAGTCGCTGCAGCATTAGTAGTAATTAGTCACTACAAAAGGAAGCAACATAAGAAACGGAAACATCGATGGTGGATTAAGGAAATATATCGTCAGCGAAATGTTCATGCAAAACAATTGCTGTCAGATATGCCCTTTGAAGGCGTAGAAGAAACTATTAAAAAATTTACCTGAATGAACTCTGAAACCTTTGAAGATCTATGTATTAAGCTTAAACCAATAATTGGAAAAAATATAGATCATTTCGCAAAGCAATCACAACAAAGAACGACTGGCCATTACCCTGAGGTTTTTAGCAAGTGGTGATTCGTTTGTTAGTTTGCAATACCTTTTTAGAGTGTCAAAGTAATCTATTTCAAAAATTGTTCGCGAAACATGTGATGCCTTGGTAAAAGTGCTTAAAGAATATGTTCAGGTATGTTTAAAATGCTTTATTATTAAAAATTTTAGTAAAGTCCAAAGTTACAATCATGACAGAGTAGTAAATTGTTCAGTATTTCCAGTAGAATCTTGTGAGTTCACAGAAGTTTGCCCATATTGTTGGGAATTTTGTACGTTCGCAGAAAATTGGCCGTATTGTTGCGTGTAGTATCGTTGTTGTCGTGTACCTGGTAACAACCCGGTATCAGCTTGAAATAAGATATCAATTATAGCCTTTTTAACGTGTGCTAAAGTAATTGGATCATATTTTCTAAGTTCTGCAGTAATATGTTTACCAAACGTTTCATAACTATCATCTGTATAATTTAACACTTCCATAGCTTTATCTAGATCTATATTATCTTCACAAGCATCAGTCATTTTTCTTTTATTTGATCTTGAAGTTTCGGCTGCGTCTGTTGTTGATCATCGCGGGGCAAAGATGATCGCTCGGAAGAAGAAGTTTCACGCATCGATTCATTTTCTTCGAATAATTCTTCATTCTGTAAATTAAAATAAATAAAATTATCAAATAATGTTTTAACAGTACGATAGCCTAATAGAAACATAATATGTGACATAATTTTCAGATACCATCATCAGAAAAAGAATGGTTAAAAGTAGCACAAGATTTTGAAAACCAGTGGCATTTTCCTAATTGTGTGGGGGCCCTCGATGGCAAACATATTATTCTTCAATCACCAATTAATAGTCACGGAGAATACATAAATTATAAAAAAATCAGCAATCAGCATCTTATAGCTTGGCTTGGTGGATGCTAATTATAATTTTATGTATGTAGACGTTGGATGTCAAAGACGCATATCCGGTGGTGGAGTCTTTAAAAACAGTACATTGTACAAATCATTGGAAAATAATGAATTAAAGTTACCAGCACCCTGTATATTACAGACACCATATTTGATTAAAGTGCTCTATGTTATATTAGCTGACAAGGCATTTGCTTTAAACAATTATACTATGAAACCGTTGGAAGGAACCCCAGACAATGGTTCTCCAGAAAGAATATTCAATTACCGTCTATCTAGTCATAAACTTGAAATAAATGCAAAAAAAGAAGTTAAGTCTTGAGATGCTGCGCTATAGCTGGCAGTTCTACGTAGCATCTCAGGCGTTCTCGACTCCAGGAGCACTAATACGATTGAAACCGTACAGTTCTGCAGCTACAAGGTCATACAGGCATAGTTCTAGTCATAAACTTGCTACAAAAGTGGTACTGGCTACTGTTTATTTGCATAACTTTTTACGAAAAACAAGGACAAATATTTATACACCACGAGGAAGTTTGGACTCTGAAATCGATGGAAATTTTGTACAAGGGTCGTGGAGAAATGAATAAGATTCGACTTCTTTTGTGCCTTTACGTGCAATTCCTCGAAGGCTACCCACTTCGTTACAAATGGACAAATAACACGGCAACATAGATATAAAATATAAAATATAATTAGCACTCATCACTATCCGAATCAGAAGAAAACATTATGTACGTTTAAACACTGCGAGGTTCTGTTAAAAAATGAAAGATAAAACGCCAGAGCACGCCATGACACGATACATATTAAGTGTGCACACTCACCGTCACGACAGTAAGCACCATGATACGCCACGACACGTTTATATGTTTCCGCCTTTAGCCCAAAGCTTACTGACCCCATATACTTACAGAAGGCGATGGTTCTGAATTTGTTGTGTCTCTTGCTGCAGAAGGCGACGAAGTGTCGATAGACATTGAGTTTTGAGTTTCACGGGGAGAGAACTTGTCAGCCAAGAAGTAAAAGTGCTCATAAGCGAACCATTTCGATATATACACCT
This sequence comes from Selenia dentaria, assembly GCA_917880725.1. Taxonomy (NCBI): domain Eukaryota; kingdom Metazoa; phylum Arthropoda; class Insecta; order Lepidoptera; family Geometridae; genus Selenia; species Selenia dentaria. The sequence goes on along the minus strand of OU862877.1, from coordinate 10,998,643 downwards.
CATTACGACCTAGAATAAAAATCATTTTTAGATGTACACTACACACGTGAGTAAAATGAGTATAAAATAAATGACAAGAAATATACAACTAATTTTCAAAAACCAATGAATTTTTACCTGATCCCGTGACGAGACTTTTTTTATGCCGAGATTTTTCCCTCCGAAAAGATCCACAAAGCGACGTAATTTTTTTTTTACTTCGGAAATGGGTAGTTTCATTTCCTTGCCTATTATTTTCCAAGAATCTTCTTTCAATTGTTTATTATAATGATGCGGTGAAGTAGGATCCCACAAATGTCGGTGGTTTTCATATAACTTAATTAATTCGATACATATCTCATTATCCATTTTGCCGCGTTACGAGTACACGTACGTCCGTCTCCACTGAACGCACGCCTCACACTGAGGCGTCTTTGAGCATGGCCATTTACCGACACGATTTGGCTCGCTGCGCGGCCGCCTCTTTTGGTTCAAGTCACGGCAAGCCACGACTCGCGGCACGGTCTCCACTAGATCTGCCTCGGGTCGAGGCAGCCGCTCGGCCCGAGGCTGCCTCAAATGGATACCCAGCTTTAGATTGTCAAGCACATGGAACCCCGTGTTAAACTTAATAAAGGACAATAAACAGCCTAATATGGACTCGGAAAAACGTACTGACACAGTGAGCGTGTTCTGTCGTAAGTTACGATCGAGTTTCAATAGTGCACGTAGCAAAAGACAGAAAAAGAGGGTAGACAGATATGTCTGCTCTTAATGTTTCATTCACCCGCATTCTTCAGTCGTCCCGCGATCATGGCGCTTGCAACAGTGTCGAAATATCGGGAGCTCATTAAAATAATTACCACGGTTTTCATCCCGTAAGTAGAAATATGTTTATAAATTGAGTTTTTTCTCTAACTACTATTAAGCTAACATTACATTGCAATTAAACTACTGTAAGTCAACTACCTTATTGGTTGGGTTCGTAGCATTTCTGTTTCTTACAATTATACGCTAATAACAACTCTAATTTATACGAGTACTTACTCTGAGACAGATGTGTACTACTGTAGCGACACAGAGGCACAGTAGATATAAAGAGAACAGTACGGAAACTACCTTCAATAGTTCGAAACTGCGCACTGACATAAACATGCGCATCGACGAGACCCCTAAGCGGTTCTCGCGTTGCCGTCAGTAGTGAGTGTTACAAACTATTTCTACATCTTAACCGTTTTTATATAATCTAAAATATGAAATGTCTCACTTGACTGACTGCTATGTGTTTTAAAATTGTAATAGTGTTTTTGTATGATCGATCATAAATCATAACAAATACGTAAAACAACACTAAATACAAATATTAGATGGCGGCTGCAAAAGATTATAATATTATTATGAACTATATCGTACTAGGTGTCGTTTTTACGGTTTTCGAAGGTGTCATACATTTTATTTGGTAACTAGAATTAACTAGATTTAATGTCGACAGCAGAACAACGAATGTTTTATTAAAAAAACAATACCTTAAAACATTAAAAGTGACAACTATGGCTTCAATGGGGCATGGATAATTATTTAATCAACTAGGCTTAGTTTCCATACTTTTGCATCTTTACACTGTGACAGAGGTTGGTAGCAATGCAATCGCAACTTAATAGTTTACAGAATACCATTTATGTCAAAAACTATCGATCTGTTATACCCTAACCATGTAAGCCTTAGTGCTTCCCTATGTGCCTAATCGGCACTATCATACGAGACGTTATACAGACTTCAGGCTCTTAAGTCAGTTCTTCTTGAATCTCCGTCATAACCGGGTCTGCCCAAGGGTCTCTAAAAATAATTTTATTTCATAATTTTATCCAAAAAAATACTCGATAAATGATATATAATCAGATAGTTTTTTGTTTAGGGGCTCTACTTCTAAGTGTGGTCGGTGGTAAATGTGTCACATGAGTCTCCACAGGTATCCAAGGAAACTTCCTTCGAGCCCTTTTTTAATTATGAAATGAATGAATGAAATATAATTTATTTATGACGGCAGCATATAACATTGATTGATAAAAGTAAGAAGGTAGAATTACAATTTACTGCTATGTCATAAAATGGTCCCCAACTCAGCATAATGCTGGTTTAAACCAGCGCTGGTCTTCCGTTGGAGCCAGTCTGTGACGTCACGGTGGATTTATACTACAACAGCTTAAATTATTATTAAACAAATTAACACTATAACTGCATACTGAGTTCTACAATAGCTAGGTATCTGTATCGATCTACTTGTTCAATAAAAGTAACAGAATCGACACCAATAACTAGCATACAATTTTTGTTTTTTATATAAATCTTAAATTATGACTAAACATACAGATATAAACGAGAAAGTTATTATCGGGTAAGTACATACCTACTCATAAGTCATATTAGATATATTACTATATGGCACTGGTGACATGTCTTTGATTTTCCTGGCATTTTGGATGTGTGAAGATAAATTCTCTTAGTTTTATTTTAAATATACTAATGTTTTGAAGGTTCCTAATCGGTGGTGGAATATTTTTCCAACACTTGGACGCAGCGTAGCGGAAACTCCCTCTAAAAGCAGCAGAGCCATGCTGAGCTGTGGAGAGTTGCATCGCGCACTGCCGCGATCCAAATGGTCCATGTTTTGACAACCAGGATAATTTTTCATATAGATAGTTCGGAGATTTATATTTTATAACACCAAAAAGAAGCGAGGCTATGTGAAGTTTGCGACGATGTTTCATTTTTAGCATACAGTTTTCGTTAAGGTATGGAGTCACATGAGCTCTAAATGGAATGTTGAAACAGAAACGTGCACAAGCGTTCTGTACTCTCTGTATAAGGTTTTGAGTTCTTGCTAGCAGACGAGGGCCGAATACCACATCCACATAATTTAATTTAGATATAACCAGTGATTCTACTAACTGAATACGTAACGCTTCTTTAATAAATGGTCTCATTCTATATAGCACTTTTAGTTTGTAAAAACAGCTTTTAACTGCATTTGCAACATGTTTTTCGAACCGCAATACAGAATCCACATGTAAACCCAGATTACGCGCTTCGTATACTCGCTCAATAGGTTCATCTTTGAGCATAACACTCACCGTTGGACGTACGCCTGCTAGTTGATACTGACTGCCAAATAGTAGATATTTGGTTTTGGTGGGGTTAAGCAAAAGGTTATTGCTAGTAGCCCATGAAGCTATACTAGATAGATCGTTATTTAGAGCTAGTATTGCGTCATCAATTTCAGAAGGTTTACATGAAATGTATAACTGAATATCGTCAGCATAAATATGATATTTAGAGTTTTTAATGTAATTACATATATCAGCCGAGTACAAAATAAACAAAATCGGCCCCAGTATTGATCCCTGTGGGACACCTCTCTCGACAGCTACTTTGTCAGACTCCAATCGAGATCCGTCTTTTTGACTGAGTTTTACAAACTGAAAACGATTTGTGAGATAGCTGTTGAACCATTTTAAGGCTTTCCCGTCGAACCCATAATAACTTAATTTAGATATGAGAAGATTCTGGTTTATGGAATCGAAAGCTCTGGAAAAATCAAGTAAGACCAGCAAGGTACACATTCCTTTATCTTGGGATTGAAGTATATTATCAATTACATCCAGTAATGCAGTTGCTGTGCTGCGCCCCTTTCTAAAGCCAGACTGAACTTCCGGTAAAATATTATTTTTTTCAAGATATTCCGTTAATTGAATACAGACTACTTTTTCTAAAACCTTAGATAAGCATGGCAATATACTTATAGGCCTTAAATCTTTAGGGTCCACTGGATTAGAGTGTTTAGGTAATGGACGCACCATTGCTACCTTCCAAGTATCTGGGAATGTGGATGTAAAAAGTGATTTGTTGATAATTTTTTTTATAGTGTCAATTGTATGAGGAAATATCATAATAAGCATGTCTAAAGCTATTCCATCACACCCTTCTGCGTTGGATTTTAAACTTTTTATTATTTTTATTATTCTATCCAAACTAACAGGCTCGAGGTGAAAAACTGCGTCACTAAATCTATGAAACTCAAAGTATGTCATTTGGGAAAGAGTAACGCCCAATGGACCAGGTATATTCAAAAAACTATTATTTATTATATTGGGACAATTAAAGTGAGATGGAAGTTCAATGTCAGTTTTAGGCAATAATGTGTTTTTAAGATTTTTCCATAGCATCTTAGGGTTGTTTATATTACGATTAATATTGTATTTAAAGTAAGCGCATTTCTCTTGATAAAGTGCAACATTTACTGTCGATTTTAACGTTTTGTAATATTCTTTTTTACTGACTGACTTAGTTTTATGATAAACCGCGGAGGCTTCATCTCGTAAACTCATCATTAACTTAATTGTGTCGGTAATCCAGGGGTGAGAGTGCTCTTTGATTACAATCGACTTCAAAGGTGCGTGCAAATCAAAAATAGCTAAGATTTTGTTGTTAAAAACGTTAACCATCTCATTTACATCGCTAAGTGCCGATATTTGATGCCACTCTGAGTTTTCCAAATCTTTATTAAAATGTTCAACACAAATATGTTTCTTGGCTCTATAAGTTATAGTACACGGCAAAGTTTTTACACGCTTAATGTTGAATTCACAAGTTACTAGGCAGTGTCCAAAAAGAGTTCCTACTAGTTCTAAAGAAATTTTTCTAGCAGGCAAATCAGTACAAACGAGATCGATTAGAGTCTGACTAGTACTAGTAAAGTGAGTAGGTTCAGTTACCAACTGTGACAGATTTAGAGATAATAAAAAAGTGTTTAATTTTATTGTATTACCATCGTATTTATTCATTAAATTAATATTGAAATCTCCAACTAATATTAAATTATCATATTGAGGAATGCATGTGATAGAATCAGTAATGGCGTCAAAAAATATGTCAACATTTACCCACTGAGGACGGTAAGCTGTACCAATAAAAAACAATACCTTAAAACATTAAAAGTGACAACTATGGCTTCAATGGGGCATGGATAATTATTTAATCAACTAGGCTTAGTTTCCATACTTTTGCATCTTTACACTGTGACAGAGGTTGGTAGCAATGCAATCGCAACTCAATAGTTTACAGAATACCATTTATGTCAAAAACTATCGATCTGTTATACCCTAACCATGTAAGCCTTAGTGCTTCCCTATGTGCCTAATCGGCACTATCATACGAGACGTTATACAGACTTCAGGCTCATAAGTCAGTTCTTCTTGAATCTCCGTCATAACCGGGTCTGCCCAAGGGTCTCTTAAAATAATTCTATTTTATAATTTTAACTAAATATACGTATTTAAATATTATATTAAAAAATATCCTCTGCCTTGCCGCGATTTGAAAAGTCGAGTGACTAATCCTGAAAGAAAAATACTTACCTTTGGCTCCGAGTGGGGGCTGCCGGAAAATCCTAAATACCGTTCCTAAAAATCTCTGAACATCCATCGGGTCGTATTGTGTATCATAGATCGCAAAGATCATCAGTGCACACATCGAGCAAGAGTACTTTATCGATCTCCGTCTGCATTCCTGAGCGTCGCGTGTTATCGCAATAATGTTCCAGTTCGCCGTATTAGCTTCTGTCGCCTACGCATTCGCCATATCGTAAGTCTTTGGTCATTGTTTTGTTTAAAGCTGAGACTTAGGGTTCCGCAAGTAATTTTTTGAAACCATTTCATTTATTTAATTTGTGATATAGTTATTTTTATATGTGAACCATCATTACACCTGTGACGTATACAAGCATATAATGCCTAAAGTTCCTAAATCAGAAGAAAGTAAATTAAGTGTTCAGATTCCTGAGACGGAGGAACATTCCGGTGGCACAAAATCACCTCTAGTTTCACCTAGAATTACAAGATCAACTGTAGCAGCCGCCACGATGGCCGAGTTAGATCTCAATACCTTATTTAAATTTATCAAGCCTTATAATGGTAGCCGAGAGTCAGTCAAATCGTTCATAATAAAAAGTAATTATGCATACGCATTATGCATATTCATATTCATGCCAATTATGCATATTCTAAGCCTGCTTAGAATAGCACCCCCCCCAACTCTACCCGTGGGTTCCGTAGAAGGCGGCTAAGGGATAACAAATCAGAAGGTGGGCAGCAGCACCTTCCCAGTCAAACACACACAAACTGCGCTCGCCAACCCGCCTGCCAAGCGTAGCGAGTATTGGCAAAAACCCCTTCATGGATTGGACAAAAAGAACCAAGCCCCCAGTCCCTGGCAGCCCCGCTATTCCTGGCTACGGTAGCGGCCACGGTAACGGTGGGGCAGGGGGTGCTAAGAATCCCCGGCAGACGCCCGGCTACCACTCCCAACGACGACGACTGGCCCTGGTAACACACAACATACGCACGATGTGGACAGACGAGAAGATGAGCTGGAAGAAGAAATGAGTAAGCTACACTGGGACATTGTGGGGTTATCTGAAGTCCGTAGAGCGGGTGAGGACACGATAACCCTAAAATCAGGTAACCTATTCTACCACCGGGAGGGCGACTAACAGTCCCAAGGTGGTGTCGGGTTTCTCGTCCACAAGTCCCTTACTAACAACATAGTTAAGATCGATAGCGTTTCCAATAGGGTCGTATACCTAATACTCAGAGTATCCAAACGATATTCGCTGAATGTCGTTCAGGTATACGCACCGACGAAGTCGCACCCGGATGATGAGGTGGAAGATATGTAAAGGGGACATTAGTCGGGCCATACATACCTCTGAAACGCACTTTCTAGTTGTTATGGGGGACTTCAACGCGAAGTTGGGTAAGAGAAGCGAGGATGAGTTGAAAGTGGGGCAATTCGGATATGGACCACGGAACCGTAGGGGACAGAGGTTGGCCGACTTCCTGGAGAAAGAGGGACTCTTTATGATGAACTCTTTCTTTCAGAAGCCACCTCACAGGAAATGGACCTGGCTGAGTCCCGATGGTTCCACGAGAAATGAGATTGACTTCATTATGACCACCAAAAGGCAAATATTCACTGATGTCTCCGTGATCAACAGGGTTAAAACCGGTAGTGATCACCGAATGGTAAGAGGCATGGTGAATATTAATGTCAAACTGTCTTCAGTTTGACATTCATATTCACCGTGCCGTACGAGATTAGAATGGCCTTGAAACAGCTTAAAAACAACAAGGCGCCTGGTGATGACGGTATCACATCTGAGCTTCTGAAAGCGGGTGGAACACCAGTACTTAAAGTCCTTCAGAAGCTCTTTAATACCGTCTCACTCGAAGGTTCAACGCCAGAAGCATGCAACAAAAGCATGGTGGTGCTGTTCTTTAAGAAAGGTGACAACACTTTACTTAAAAATTACAGACCCATCTCGCTTTTTAGCCATGTTTATAAGCTGTTCGAAGGTCATAACGAACCGTCTCAGTCGCAGGTTTGATGAATTCCAGCCTCCGGAACAAGCCGGTTTCCGAAAAGGCTATAGTACCATAGATCACATCCACACGCTACGGCAAGTTATACAGAAGACCGAAGAGTATAACTTGCCTCTTTGTTTAGCGTTTGTGGAATATGGGAAAGCCTTTGATTCGATCGAGACGTGGGCAGTGCTTGAGTCTCTCCAGCGGTGCCGTATTGACTATCGGTATATTGAAGTGCTGAAGTGTTTGTACCAAAACGCCTACATGTCAGTCCGAGTACAGGAGCAGAGTTCGAAGGCAATTCCATAGCAAAGAGGCGTGAGACAGGGAAACGTTATATCTCCGAAACTGTTTACCGCTACATTGGAAGACGCCTTCAAGCTTCTGGAATGGCAAGGACTTGGCATCAATATTAACGGCGAATACATCACTCACCTTCGATTTGCCGACGATATTGTAGTCATGGCAGAACCCATGGAAGACCACAGTACAATGCTCGAAGGCTTCCATCGAGTTTTCCAACGGGTAGGTCTTAAAATGAACATGGCTAAGACGAAAATTATGTCTAATGCCCATGTTGTACCTACCCCAATATCAGTTGGGAACTCAGTTCTCGAAGTTGTTGACGAGTACATCTACCTGGGACAGACAGTCAAACTAGGCAGGTCCAACTTCGAGAAAGAGGTCAATCGTCGAATCCAGCTCGGCTGGGCAGCGTTCCGGAAACTTCGCACTCTATTTGATACGAGTACTTACTCTGAGACAGATGTGTACCACTGTAGCGACAGACTACACAGAGGCACAGTAGATATAAAGAGAACAGTACGGAAACTATCTTCAATCGTTCGAAATGGCCCACTGACATAAACATGCCCATCGACGAGACCCCTAAGCGGTTCTCGCGTTGCCGTCAGTAGTGAGTGTTACAAACTATTTCTACATCTTAACCTTTTTCAAAGTCGCACAACGAGCTATGGAGAGGGCTATGCTCGGGGTTTCTCTACGTGATCGAATCAGAAATGAGGAGATCTGTAGAAGAACGAAAGTCACCGACATAGCTCAGAAGATTAGCCAGTTGAAGTGGCAGTGGGCAGGGCACATAGCACGCAGAACAGATGGCCGATGGGGCCGAAAGGTTCTGGAGTGGAGACCACGTACCGGCAAGCGCAGCGTAGGTCGTCCACCGACACGGTGGACAGACGACCTGAGGAAGGTCGCAAGACGACGTTGGATGCAGGCCGCTTCCAACCGGTCCTTTTGGAAAATCATGGGGGAGACCTATGTTCAGCAGTGGCCGTCCTACGGCTGAGATGATGATGATGATGATGATGCGTACGAGAGTCACAAAGGCCAGTTCTTTTCAAATATATTCTTAGCCAATTACATGATAAAGCGGAAATTGCATGTTCGATCAGTCACATAATGGAACCAACTTAAAGATTTCTTAAAAACTCAATTTTTTGAACGTAAGCATTATTCTCATCTTCTCACCGACTTACAAGAGAGCAAACAAAGCCCGCAAGAGAATTTCAGCCAATATTCACTACGCGGGAAACCTGCCTCTCACAATTGCTTACGGAAATTTCCCTTTCCAATACAAAGGCCAAGGAACTACCTGGTCGTACAGCTGCGATGGAAGATCTCGCCCTCCATCACTTCCTTATGGGCCTACATCCTCGTGTATCGAATATTGTGAGGTGTAGGTCATCCAAAAATCTTAACGAAGCCATTAATCTCGCCATATCTGAGGAACGGATACAACAAAGTATCTATAAACAGAACCTAACTATTGATAGTAAACCTAAAATAAACCAATTTAGACAGCCTCAAACGTCATCGAACCCGACCACTTCGCAACAATAAAAAAAAAAAATTTAAATTCGACACCACAAGGGTCATCAACGTCTTCATCTAACGTAATTTGTCGCTATTGCAAAATACCCGGTCACGACATTTCTGTGTGCAGAATACGAGAATATAATAACCGTTTCAGATCTCAACAAAATCCAGTGAGCAAACATGGTCCGTACAGACCGACCCTAAGAGTTAACTATATGTTGGTATGGTTTACCCAAAATCCACAAAAGAGATGTGCCACTGCGGCCAATAGTCAGTTAAATTGATTCCCCAACTTGTGACTTGGCGCGACAAGTCTCACGTGTACTTCAGGGACTGACAAGTCAGACGCCATATTTTGTAAAAGACTCTAGACATATGGTGAGCCTTTTGAAGCCGACTAGGGTTGAAAGTGATGAGATCATGGTCAGTTTTGACGTCGTATCTCTATTTACGAAGGTACCCGTACTGGAATGCTTAGAGTTAATAAAGAAGAAACTGTCTGACAACAACATTTCGATGGAATACGCCAAACTGCTGGAACACTATTTATCTTCCAGTTAGTTCTTATACAGAGGCCAGTTTTACCTGCAGATAGATGGAGTAGCAATGGGTAGTCCAGTAGACCCTGTGGTTGCTAATCTGTGGATGGAACACTTTGAAGACCGGGCTATATCCACCTGTCCCGTAGAAATCAAGTGCTGGAAGAGATATGTGGACGATATCTTCTGCATACTTAAGGGCGGTGAAACAAAGCGAGCAAATGCCTAGAATATTTAAACAGTATTCATCACGCTATGCGATTTACGGCTGAGATTGAGAAAGATTGTTGTGTGTGTTGCCGTTCCTGGATGTTCGAATAACAGCGAGAGAAGACGGGTCTCTGAGCCACACAGTGTACAGAAAACCGACACACACAGACCTGTACTTGCATGCCACCTCTCACCATCATCCCCGGCATCTTAATTCTGTGGTCAGTTCACTGACTAATCGGGCCTATGATCTGTGCGATACAGAACACCTTGCTGAGGAACTATCCCACGTACAGATGGTGTTACACAGGAATGGTTATAAGGCTCAGGTCGGTATAACCAAGCCAAGGAAGAAACTGATGAAACCGAAGGTGGAACGACAGCCGACCTTTTTGCCATATGTTAAAGTTGTCACAGACAAAATAGGTCGAATTCTTGACAAATATGCTATCAAGACCAGATTTACTCCTCATCAGAAGATTGCGCAATGTCTGCGTTCCCCTAAGGACAAGATTCCTTTTCAGCATCCCGGGGTGTACTTACAGGTTACATAGGACAGACGAAGCGAACTGTTTCATGCCGCATCAAGGAACACATAAAGGCAGTAAAAACAATGAAAGACACAAATCTGCCATAGCTGAGCATCTGCTGGACGCGGGTCCTAACCACTGGATTGAATTCCATAACCGTAAAATCTTGTCCACCGAACGCCATTACATACCAAGGCTAGTAAAGGAAACTGTTGAGATCTCGAAATGCCAGATTTTCAATCGAGGTGATGGTTTTCAATTCGCCAGTGCGTGGAATCCAGTATTAGGTTGTTTTGAAAATAAAAGTCCGCGTTCAAAATGTGTTCAAAATACTATACGCAGTGATACATTGAGTGTGTTTTGTCGGGTCTTAGGAACGAGTTCGAGTTCCAGTGATAACCGTAGCAAAAGACTAAGAAAGAGGGTAGATCGTTATGTCTGCACCTAAATTTTTAACTTTTCGACCAACCACCCACACTCTTCAGTATTCCCGTGAACATGGTGCATGTAACTGCGCCGAAATATCGGGAGCTCATTCCACAACCTTACCACGGTAAATATCCCGTTAATAATCATAATATATCTTTATTTCACCTTTAACCGAAACAAACTTACCTTCTAATGTCCCCAATACCTTGAGAGATCTAATTGAAAATGAAACGACCGACTAACCTGAAATAAAAGCACAACCAACGACTCCCGAAGCCCATCTGCATGATTCAATTCCGTCCACAAGTGCATCTCACCCCTCGATGACTATTCCACATTTCTGAAAACAATGGCAAATAAAGACATGTCGTTTAGTACTTATATTGAATGACGTAACGAAAGTTTGATGAAAAGCACCTCCATAATAATATGAATTCCAACCTCAATCGATTTAGATTAATCAAATCCGTACATTCAAGAAATTTTGAGCAATACTGAAAACAGTGACGAAATCATAAACAGCGAAAAGGAGTTATTTTCAAATAATAAACATATAATAAACAATAAATAAACCAAAATAATATAGCAAATTACCTTTTATTCACCAAAGTCCATCACTTTGATGAAGCACCGTACCCTGAAATTTATGAAACATTAAAACGAATTAGAAATGATTTAATAGTAACAGAAGATACTACACAAATAAGTAAATCAGATTTTAAAAACCCGTTCGAAAAACATTCCTTTATCAAAATCTATAACATACTTAACTACTTTTCATAATACTATTATTAAAGTGGTTGTCTACCATAATAACATCATGTACCCATCTCCGTCTGAAATAAAGAAAATCATGCAAGATAACCATGATATCCCCATAGCAGGCTATTTGGGATCTGCCCATATGTACGGCAGAATAAAAGAAAGTTATTATTGGAACGGTATGCGAAGCGATATCGAAGCATACGTAAAACAATGCAAATCTTGCCAAGAAAACAAAGCTTTTAAAAAGATAAATAGAGCTCCCATGCAGATCACAAGCACTTCAACTGCCCCTTGCCAACGTATATCTCTCGACATTGTAGGTCCGCTTCCCGAAGCTGTCCCTGCAAAATTGAAATATATACTCACCATCCAAGATGATCTCACCAAGTTCTCTTCAGCATATCCAATTCGAAGTACAACCGCTGAAGAAACAAGCGAATGCTTGCTTCATTTTATTTCCATATTCGGCATCCCTAAGATGATCCTTACCGATCAAGGCACAAACTTCACATCAGAACTGTTCAGGAAAACATGTGAATTCTTAAAAATTAAAAATTTGTGGTCTTCTCCATATCATCCGCAAACCCAAGGTGCTCTGGAGCGAAGTCATTCGACATTGAAAAAATACCTGAAATCATAATGTTAATGAGGAACAATCAAATTGGCCTCGTTATGCTTACACAGCAATGCTAGCATATAACACTTCTGTTCACTCCACGACACATTTCACGCCCTACGAACTTATGTTTGGGAACAAACCATTCATACCTAACTCTATCTATAATGAATCCCCGGGAGCTACATATCCCGACTATGTCCGCATGTTGCAAAATCGACTAAAGTGTTCTCGGGACAAGGCGCTAGATTTTATTCGGAAATCAAAGGAACTCAATCATTCAAAACTTATTACGACACGCGTACTCGCTCAGTAAAATATAAAAGCGGTGATTACGTCTACCTGAAAAACCACCTGAGGCTTCGTAAAGCACTCTCTCCTCCTGCATCCCTATAAAATTGTAATTTAATGGTAATAATACACTTATCTTACTCATCAATCGGCGTCACGTTACGCACCACGTAGATCAGGTAAGGCCGGCTGAGATCGGGAACAACCTGTAAATGAAGATTTATAATTAATATTAAGTAAAAAATTAATTAAGAATTAGACTTACCTTTAAGAGTAACTCCCTCAACCTGTAATGAAATATGTTTCATAAACACATCTAAAATAAATGAATATTCATAAATAACTATTAAATGGAGTACCTACCTACTAACGATATAATACAATTCAATAGAATGTAATAAGCTTATATAAGACTAGATAAATAAATAAGATAACTACAGTATTCTATGTGGATAATTATTTTAGTGATTTTATTTAGGTGATTAATTTGCAGAACTCCAAGTCAGGCTCGAAGCCGACAAGACTATTACATACAACAGATAGAATCAACCCCTGGACTCTATTTCGACTACTTCGGCAACCTGAAAATTAATAGTGGACAATTGAGTGTGATAATGCCGTCAGATATCTCACATTTTAGCACGCATTTCGAAAATATCAATACTGCCTACTTAAGGTAGCTAGCCATAAGTGCAAACAAACTGGACTGATAGAAGTAGAAAATAGTTGTCGTAATATGATTAGTCTATTGAATGCTCGATATATTGATATGTTCAAGGAGTTATCTTCTATCACACCTTTTAGATAAGAGGTCGAAATGAACCTAATCCACCTAGGATTAGGAACTTTAATTACACAAGTTTTTGGAAATTTGGATGAAAATGACGGTCTCCGGTATAATAATGCTATTAGTTTATTACAAAATAACCAGAAAAGTTAGCCGCGCTGATGAAAGAAAATCATTTTATTGGCAACATCAACATCTCATCATACAACGATACAGTTAATAAAATTAAGTTCAATGAGCTTAACTTAAACAAAGCTATCGACAACCTCTCGGTTGCTAATGTTACAAGTTCCACAAACGAGTTGTTGCTACAATTCAATATTAATCAAGTTCTTAACAATATAGAAACTGCTATTTTAACTTTGTCATTCCAACTTGAAGATCGAACTAATGCAGTCCTATTCAGTAGTCAAAACACTTTACACCCATCTGCAATCACTACACAACATCTATTCCGAGAGCTTGCCGATAACCATCAACATTTGCCCAATGACTTGGAGCTACCTGTAGATTTAGATTTAAGTTCTACTCATATAATTTTGAATTTGTCTATATTAATTAGTTACTATACTAGTAATAAGATATTTTTTGTACTACGGATAGGTTGGTTTCAATTACGGAATATGTATTGTTTCATAACATAGCTCTGCCTACACCTTACAATACAAATAAACCTTACAATTTCAGCTTAGTTGTACCTAGTTCTAAATACATTGCAATGACCAAAGACAAAACTCACTACTGGACAATTGTAAAACTGTCTACCCTGGAAAATATGTGTGTGATATACCAAATGTTTACCTATCAACAACAAAACCAATCTGCAAAACCGAGTTTATGGCAAAAGTGATAAGTGAAATTCCAAAAATATGTGAAACTAAGTTTATTTACGGCCATTTAGATATTTGGAAACCCACAGAACACAATAAATGGATATAATATATCCATATTTAGGTTTCATGTATTTTCCTAATTATTGTAAAGAGATACAAAGATATGAATTAAATCACACGAATCGTCGCTGTAGCTGAAATTCGTATATTTTATTTCAGAGCGGGGGCACACGATGCGTTGCGGCGCCGCACCGCAAAGATTTCACCGTGTCAGTGGGCACACGAGCGGCGCCGCAACGTTGTTATGTCGCAGCGGCGCCGTAGCACCGTTGGACAGTCTGTTAATTAAAATGGATCGTAAAAGACGTCTATTGTTGGCCCTACTATTACGCCACCGCCGAAATCGACGTAGAAGCGTACGACGATACTGGATCTGTCCTTTTATTGCACTAAGGAATAGTGATGGACAGTTTTTTCTCCAAGAATATAAAGAGTTGTTGTTAGACGAAAAGAAGTTTTACAATTTCTTTCGAATGAGTGTGTTAAGTTTCGAATGTTTATTGAAATCTTTAGAACCACATATACGGAAACAGTACACTAACATGAGGAATCCAGTGGAGCCAATAGAAATGCTGGGCATCACTTTGAGGTAAGTAATGAAAAAAATTTTTTTTGAATAATAATACTTTTTTTAATTTTCAAAACGATCAAAAAAGGAAATGTTAATAATCATAATCAATCTTATTAATCTTCTTAATAGTAATCTTGATAAATCTTAATTACAAATTTGCAAAATCGTACTCTACGCTGTCTTGAGATGTTTCACCTGGAGATGTCAATAAATTATAATCTGAGCTCAAGTCTGTTGGAGTGTATGTACTTCTGTAACTTCTTGTATGATACCCGTGTGATGAAGGCTGTTGAGACGTTTGTTCAATCCTAAATGATGATGATTGTTGGGACATTGAGCCATACCGCATTTCAGTGATAATTTGTAACACCTTGCTTTGGAAGGTGAGAGTTTGAAGGTCTGTGAAATCTTGAATTGATGGCAAAATACCCTTAAAAAATGACAAGTGGCGATCTTCGGGCTCCTTTAGGGCTTTTAATGCTTCCTTTTCGAAATCATCAGCTTGCATTGTTCTTTTGCGGGTGATAGGAACATAACGTGAAGACTCCGGTGCAATATCACTTGTAGAATCGGTGTTGGTTTCTCCAGCTACGTCTAAGCTACTGTCTGTCTCATTTTGTGCCACTTTTGTTAAAAATAAAAGTTGATTGTAAAAATGATATTTTTTCAGTTTTTTAGCAGCTGAGCCAGATTTAGAAGCTTTCTTTTAACTTTTTTAAATATTTATAGAAGTTTTCTTTGACACTTCTCCATTTCTTCACTATATCATTACCTAAAAATAAAATATTAACATTAAGATTACATGAAATTTTATTATTTAAATAAACGTTTTTGTTACAGGTATCTAGGAAGTGGAAATTCACTACAAGTTTTGGAGTACAAATTCAAACGGGGAAAATCTACGATTAGATATATGATTAGGAGAGTTTGTTGTGCTATATGGAAAAATCTTCTTCAAGACAACATTCCCGAACTAACAACAGAAAGACTCAAAAATATTGCATCTAGTTTCGATTTAAGGGCGAATTTTCCTCACTGCATCGGTGCCCTCGATGGGAAGCATATTCGCATGCGTAATCCTGCTAATAGTGGCTAGCTTTTTTTTAATTACAAAGCCTTTTTCTCTATAGTCCTTTTAGCTGTTGTGGACTCAAACTACAAATTTTTTTTTATTGACATACGGTAAAGAATGCGATTCAATTGTTTTTCAAAATTCAAAACTATATGAGAAACTCATTAAAAATGACCTACCATTGCCTGATCCCCAGCCACTGTGTGGTTCCAATAGACGAACCCCGTATGTATTTGTGGGTGACGAAGCTTTTGGATTGAGCAACCACATTATGCGTCCATATGGAGGTAACAATCTCAATGTTAAACAAAAGATTTACAATTATCGTCTTAGCAGAGCCAGAAGATATGTCGAATGCGCTTTTGGGATTATGGCGAATAAATGGCGCATTTTTCACAGACCGATAGACGTGTCCTATAATTTTGCTACTGACATTGTGAAGGCATGTTGTGTCCTACGCAATTTTGTCGCAGATCGCAGTTTTCGGCAAAAGGATAAATTGGCAATAACTGATGATAAATTTCACTCATTACAACCTCAAGATGAAGAGATGACAGCAGCAAATGTCATTAGAGATGAATTTGCAAGCTATTTTATGAGCAACAGAGGGTCTCTACAATGGCAGTTACAGAAGATTTGATCATCATAAAAACATTAAATAATTACTTACCTATCTGGTTCTTTATATCAGGAGCAAAATTATCATAGTCTGGAAATAAAATTTTGGCAATTTGCTCCCGTGCTTTTATTTTCATTGTTTTATTTTTAAAGTCTTCATTGGACTTATCCCAAAGGTTTTCCCGTTCTTGGACTAATGTAATTAGGTAGTCTATATCAATAACATCTAGGTTGGCACTCATTTTTTAAAACCTCAATCACAATAAACAAAAATACTTAGAAAAAACATCGAAACGAGCGAGCGTGTGTCCTTCCTTGTGACGCAAAACAACTGAGCGGTGCCGCTCCGACGTCGCAACGTATTCACCCCTCCCCGCCTCGTCTTGGTGGTTGCAAGTCCGGTGCGGCGCCGGAGCGCATCGTGTGACATGCCACAGATATTTCTATGTAAGACGACGCAGCGACACCGCTCCGGCGCCACACCGCCGCCGCAACGCATCGTGTGCCCCCGCTCTCAAGGATAAAGCACAAAGGGTAGCAGAACTGCTTACGAAGTGAGGTATAATTTTGGATGTCCATGGAACTAAGGGCCTTAAGCTTTCTATCGTTACCGTTCAATTCAGTGGACTATTCAACGTACGAATAAAATTGACGCGCAAATACATAACGCTTCTATTATACTCAGATAATAGTATAATTATAGACGCTATCGTAATTGCGTAGCAGACTATATATACCTACTCGTAATCGTTTATACAGACATATACCTGAGAAACGTGGTTTTGGCTTGTATGTGCGTATATACATCTACTTTTTATCTAATAATAGCAGAGGGCTTGTCTAAGCCTAATGTGAAGCTTTACGCTTGTTCATGGCTGCAGTGCCTCATCACCGCCCCCAGTCAGGTGAGAGATGGAATGGGATGGGAACAAGATGGTGCGGCTTTTTTGCGTACAATGCGCTGCTATTCCTCTGCTACGTTCAGAATTATGCTCCTGTTCATTTGACGCACGTTTACATGCTTATTCGACTTGTAATTGCAATTATCCAATTAATTATATAATGTATATATTATATACAATCAGTTTCAAATAAAATCTCAATCAATTGCCTAAATTCAAACCTTCTCGAAGTAGAAGTGTTGGGAACCGGTATACTCACACTTCCCAATAATTGTTTGGATTATTGCAAAAGCACAATTTAATTTCCAAAATATAACTCTTTAAATATCACCACACCTGACATTAATTGTTGTAATATAACCAAATTTAACCAGTTAAGTAATTATGTGTATTCAGTTGCAAAACTTGGATTTAGACGTAATTAAAATAAATAAAAATATTTTCTTAAAACAAGAACGCGATGTAGATAATGTCCTCGACAGTTCACATATTGTTAAATACGGGACGCATTATTCAATAATAATCATAATAATGTTTGTCTTAATGTTATTGTATGTATCTTTTAGACTGTATAAACTATATAAACATGTACGACCTGGCAGCAGCTCCCAATCAAGAGTAATAGTTGTTAATAAACCTTGTAAATCTAAAAATGATATAGAAAATAGTAATTCTGAGCATGAAGAAATTCCTCTTCCTTCTATTAGAAGAAAAATCTAAAAAACATTTACATTTAAATCCGTAACGACCTAACCCCGAAGTTCCTTCTAAGGGGTGAGGTGTTATACCCTAACCATGTAAGCCTTAGTGCTTCCCTATTTGCCTAAAATCGGCACTATCATACGAGACGTTATACAGACTTCAGGCTCTCAAGTCAGTTCGTCTTAAATCTCCGTCATAACCGGGTCTGCCCAAGGGTCTCTAAAAACAAGGGGCTCTATGTCAGTTTTGACGACTACAGTGAGCAGAAATGTTAGTAAGTTGCCGACTAGAGCTGACAACACTGACATAAGGACGCCATTTTTTTAGATTTCAATCAACTTTTGTTAGCAACTGAGATACATAATAGCCCTGCAGAGCATATCTAAGCCTCTAGGTATGATAAGAAATGTAAGAATCAATTGGAACAACTTAAGTAAAGAAGTTGATGTATACATTGTCAGTAATGATAAACCTAGAATATTGGGAAGGAATTGGCTTAGTATATTTGACCAGTGGCCATTAGAATTAAAAATAAATGTATGTGACCAAAAAGTTACCAAGACATGTAATCCTGTAGAAATCATAAAACACAAGTTCATCGAGAGAACTTCCTTCTCCCCCGGACCCCTGTACAGAGCAGACGTGTTTTACTAGAGCCATGTTGATTTAATATAAATTAAAATCAAAATTTCGCTAAGTAGAAAATAGTGCGCAATAATAGGAGCGCATAAGCAGCAAGGAGGGTGCAAGAATACGACGTAACGTCACATCGGTGAGTGATCGCTATACCTCTACACTGCACCTGCTACCGATTGACGTGCTCTGCACACACACACACATAGACAGCGCGCACCTAACCGCTGCCTACGTGCGCCGCCTTAGCACTCTGTTAGCCTGGTACCAGCCGCTTGACTGCGCTAGCCGCAACCGCACCGCGCGCGCCGCCCGCCGCCTTCGACCCACCACGATGCCTCTCAGTCATTCCCCCCCGCATGCACTGGCCGTTCCCGCACGGTCACCGCGCACTCACTATAAGTCGGACTCTAATATAAATAATGTGCCGCCGCAGGGTGATACTATTGCAGTTCCTATTATCTCTCGCGAACATGCTACGAGTGAGCCCAATATCGCTATGCGCAAACACAAGAGGGAGGGAGGTGATGACATCAGCAGAGCAGAAATTTTGGACATGTTTTCTTTGCTTCGGAAGCAACAAGATGACAAATTTACAGCCCTCATGAACCGTGTACAGGGTGGTATAAATACTCATACAGAGCAAAACAAAGAAATCTCTAATTCCATAGAGTTTTTTGGTCAAAAGTACGATGAGATGGTCACAATAATAAGTACCCTGGAGCAGGAAAAATCAGCAGACCGGAAATATATCCAGTCCCTAGAAACTAGAATGGAGCAAATGGAGCGTAGCCTTCGTAGTTCCAGCATAGAGGTGCGTAACGTTCCCAAAAAAATTGGCGAGACTAAGGGAGACTTACTAACTTTAGTTCAGAAAGTAGGGAATGCACTCAATGTTACACTACAAGCCAACGAGGTCCGTGACGTTCACCGGATAAATACTAAAAGTGAGAAAAGCCAGCCCATTGTTGCGGAATTTTCAACTGTGGTTTTAAAGGAGAGAATTGTAGAATCTGTCAAGGCGTACAACAAGAAGTACTTTACCAGCAAATTCAGCACTTCTAACTTAAAACTCGAAGGCCCACCGAAGCCAATTTTTGTGTCAGAGAGCCTTACTGCGCAGGCGAAAAAGCTTTTTTTTCTAGCCCGAGAGTTTGTAAAAAGCCACGGCTTTAAATACTGCTGGGCGTCGCAAGGCAAATTCTATCTGAGGCGTTTAGATGGAGCCCCACTCATAAGAGTCGACAACGAGGATGGACTAGAAAACCTAAAAACTAAATGACTAAATAAGTTTATATTAGTATGTTATTCAATACTTTTATGTTATGTTTTTCTGTATGTCTGCTTCACTGTTAATTACATAAGTTAACAGTATGTTCTGTAACAAATTCGTAGCATGTTATAACTATTTATATTGTAAAATTCAGTATTTCCACCAACTTGCATTTATACACAACTTGTACACATACCTACACTATACACACACTTGCACTGCACATAACCTCGAATTTTTTTAATAATAATAATAATAATAATAATTTATTTCCAAGTAGAACATTTCAAATAAAAACAGATTTGGCGTCGAGCCTCAAACTAGGCGAGAGCCTGTATCTTGAGACTGAGTGCGGTTTACTAGGAAGTTTGCCAGTTTTGACAGGGTATGAAGTTATACAATATTCAACAGTTAGCAATTTAAAACAAATACATATAGTATTTTAATTGGACATTTTGAACAAAACTATGTAGGTTGGGTGTGTGAAAGGGGTGGGTTGAGTGTGTGTGTGTGTGTGTGTGTGTGTGTGTGTGTGTGTGTGTGTGTGCGCGCGTGTGTGTGTGTGTGTGTGTGTGTGTGTGTGTGTGTGTGTGTGTGTGTGTGTGTGTGTAATAAGTTGCTTTTTTAACTTTGATTTGGAGATTGTTGCAGTTCGCAAGTGCGTCTAAAAGTATGGACCCTAAATTTAGTTTTAGATTAAACATTCTGTGTCCTCATAAGAAAGCTTTAACAGAAATTCCCTGACTATCTTTTTACATGTGAAAACTGAACATATTGATATGAGCGAAGTCAGGACTACGTCGTGCAAGCAAAGAAATGGCAGGTGGAAGGGGGATACGAAAAACCCGCCTAGCCATAAGGTCACTATAGTCAGATCTGTTCAAAAGAGACTTATGTGCTATTGCTGTACCATTAAGGATAAACAGTTGGCGAACACGTAGCACTTTGAATTCCTCATAGAGACTATCGGTAGGGTGCCGGAAAGTCTTCTTTAAAATTACTTCATTTAGTGCTCGTTGAGCTCGTTCTATGATTATAAAATTCGTTTTTCCAGCACTACCCCAGATTGAGATACAGTATTGCAACACAGATTGACATAAAGCCAGATATACTTGCCGAATAATATCGAATGAGGTACAATCTCTGAGTTTCTTCATTATGAAGATGAGTTTTCTCACACGTCCTGCCAAGTCTGTTATATGATCCTTGTAGTTTAGGTTTTCATCAATGGTCATACCTAGGTATTTAATGGCACTTGTTAGAGACTACAAGAGCATGTTTTGAGTTGTCTGGTAGTTACGCCATGCGAACAGGAATGAATTCTTAGTGATAACTCGTAAGAAGGACTACATGCGCTAGTTTTTGAAAAAGCAACATATTTCGATTTATCTATGTTGAGAGTTAGAAGGTTTTTGTTAAGTAGGGTAGCTATGTGCGCAAAACCTTCTTCCGCAAGAGAGTATAATTGATCCCAATTGTTGTGGTAGAAAATTATGGCAGTGTCATCCGCATACGTGATAATTTCTGCATTTTTAAAGAGAGCTGCTGACAATTTCATTAATATAAATTGTGAACAATGTAGGGCCAAGAATACTGCCCTGCGGAACACCGTATTTAATTGGAAGGGTACTGCTGGAGTAACAACCTATTTTACAAACTGCCTGCGATCGCTTAGATAACTTCTGAACCAATCTAGAGCCACTCCTCTTACTCCTTGAATATCCATTTTCTTGAGAAGTAGGCCAACAGAGACGGTATCAAAAGCTTTCGCCAGGTCTAGAAATACTGCTATGCAATTTTCCTACATAATACCCTACCTAATAGTAAAAAATATTAGAAAGTTGATTAATAAAATACATTTACTTATATATTTTCCTAATCTCAAGCGCACAAGCTTAACATTAACATCGTTTTATGGCTATAACCATCAATATATTTTTATTATCTTGATCTATAAAATTCAAATAATGCACCTATTTCAAATACACCCTAGTACTTTTTTTGCAAATAATGGATGACAACTCTTTTATAATTACAGAAGTTGATAAAACGGCTGCCATAGAATGTTTATCTCTCAGCACTAATGCTGAATGTTGTAGACTGTTAAATTATAATATAAGAAATAAGAACTCATTATCTATTTTTACTGTGAATATACGCAGTATCAACTGTAATTTTGATTTGTTTGCTGCTTTAATATCTAGTATTGATATGACAATAGACGTTTTTGTATTGACGGAATGCTGGACAAGTTGTATGAACCCGCCACCGAATCTAGATAATTATAATACATTTTGGACAAGGAACAGCCTGAATCAAAACGACGGTGTTGTGGCTTATGTTAGACACGAACTAGATGTTGCTTCTTATGAGCCTTAATTTTCAGATGGCAATTGTCTTGTTCTGAACATTTTTCCTGACTATACAATTGTGTGTTCATACCGCCCACCCAGTTTTCGCAATGCTAATAAGTATTTAGAGTCAGTAGATAGTATTTTGGGTGGTATTTCTAGTAAAAATATAATTTTCGCTGGTGATATCAACCTTGACATATTGTCAGGCAATCTTACCGCTTCAGTTCAGGACTATTTAAACGTAATGGCCATGCATGGACTCAGACAAGGAGTAAACCTTCCCACTAGAGTCAACACGTGCATAGACCATATCATGGTAAAAACTCTGGGTTCCTGCAAGACTATTGTATTTTAACAACCATTAACAGATCACTCACCAATAATACTTTATATTGACAATGCCAAACTGACTAAAAACTATATTACGTACAAAAAAGTAACTGTAAATTTTAAAGGAATTAACGACTGCTAGTAAAAGAATCTTGGCAGGAGCTTAGGAAAAACATCAAACTCGCCGAGCCAATATAGTCTCTCATGCCTACGGATCCATTCGAAGTTAAATATGTTATTTTCAAACTTAAATCACGTAGTGCACCCGGTTGGGATAATATTACTACAGCTTTTCTAAAATCATCGTTTCCCTTTTTGGTAGAGCCAATCTCATTTATTTGTAATTTAAGCTTTGAGACAGGCGTTTTCCCATCTCTATTTAAAAAGGCTATCGTGTGTCCTATTTTCAAGGCTGGCGATAAATCTAGTCCTTCTAATTATAGACCTATTTCTCTTTTATCTACGCTTTCGAAAGTTCTGGAAAAGCTGGAAGAGTTATGCGGTATTTAGAAAAAAATAACCTTTTGAGCAAAAATCAGTACGGATTCCAAGAGGCCAAGTCTACTGAAGATGCTGTCCTGACGCTAACATCATTAATAACCTCCTACATGGACAAGGGAAACAAGTGTGTGGGCGTCTTTCTGGACCTCCAGAAAGCGTTCGATACCGTTTCCATTCCCATTTTATTGACACGGATGGAAAATGTTGGCATCAGGAGCATTGGATTGGTTCTCAGATTATCTCTCCGGAAGAACACAGACTGTAAGGGTTGAGGACTATGAAAGCGATAGTTCTTCGTGTACCTATGGAGTTCCGCAAGGTAGTACACTAGGACCTACGCTCTTTTTCATCTACATAAATGAGCTTTGTGGTACTACCCTACCCGGCCTGGACTTATTAATGTTTGCTGATGACACGGTGTTACTCGTTCATGACAAAACCTGGCAAAAAGTTATAGAGCTAGCTGAGACGTGTCTCTCTAGTGTAACGAGGTGGTTATAAATAGTCTCTTATCACTGAACACAGCCAAAACAAAATATATGTGTTACAGTATAACACAAACTGGCAGTCCTAAATCTCCCAGTCTAAAAATTTACTCTTTTCCATGCAACCGTAATATTTCCAGCCCCACACAGTGTACCTGCACTGTTCTTTCACGGGTCAATACTATTAAGTACCTCGGAGTATCCATAGATGAAAATCTAAACTGGAGCAACCATATTGTGTCATAAGCGTCGAGAATAAGAAAACTCATCTATGTTTTCAAATCACTTCGGACTGTTGCAGATTTAGAACTGCTGATTCGAACATATAAAGCATTTTGTGAGTGCCTCATTAGGTATTGCATATGCGCATGGGGTAGTGCTGCAAAAACACACATTATCAGAGTAGAGCGTGCTCAGCGCGCTGTCCTGAAAGTTTTACTCTACTTACCTTTTCGACATCCAACTACGGCAGTATATGAAAAAGCTAACGTTTTAACTGTACGAAAGCTATTCATATTCGAAGGTCTCCGTCGATTTCATAAAATGATAGTACCATCTCAACCAGAATCAGAAAAAAAAGAGTAGATAGAATTCGTACTAAAGGAGTAAAAACGAGATTTGCTCAGAAGCAGTTCGATGTAGTGGTTCCACAGATTTATAACAAATTAACTAAAGCATTTAAACTAAAACATATTAAAAAAATCAAATAATAATGAATTCAAAAATGATATTATTACATGGCTTAAAACTTACGACCTTAACTTGGGGAGAACCAATTCGCTGCCGTGGAAACCACCACAGACGTAAACCAGAACCTCGAAAATGTGACTCGGGTCCTCAGGGAAGAAGGTACGAGATTTTGTTACATGCAGCGTAAGGGCAAGAAGTCCAATCTTTTAGAAAAGACTTTGGGGCTAATGAAGGAACGACGTGAAAACCCACCCATCACTTCGTCAGAAAAGCGGACTCTAAACCGAGAGATCAACAAGAACGTACGACACGACCTCCGGTGTTTCAATACTCTTTCGATCGAAAGAGCGATCGAGCAGAATCGGGGGTCAAAGGTGTTCGTACAATCTCTTGGAAGAAGCCACCTGACGAAGTTGACCACAGCTAGTGGAGAAGTCGTTGCTTCGAAGCCGGCAGTCCTTTCGGAAGTGGAGGACTTCTATGGCCGATTATACGCATCGCATGCATCTCGACCTGATCCCGAAAATGATCCTAGAGCCACGTTAACACGCCATTTCACCGAAGACTTGCCAGAAGTCAGTATTGGCGAAATCGAGATCGCTCTTAGACAGCTTAAAAATGGAAAAGCCCCTGGAGAGGATGGCGTTACAACAGAGCTACTAAAAGCAGGAGGTAAACCCGTACTGAGGGAGCTCCAGAAGCTTTTTAACGCTGTTCTGTTCGAAGGGAGAACTCCAGAGGCGTGGAGTAGGAGTGTAGTCGTCCTGTTCTTCAAAAAAGGAGATAAGACCCTGCTGAAGAACTATCGACCCATATCCCTTCTAAGCCACGTCTATAAGCTGTTTTTAAGAGTGATCACGAACCGTCTTGCGCGTAGACTCGACGAATTCCAACCACCGGAACAGGCTGGGTTTCGGAGCGGATACGGCACCAAAGACCACATTCACACAGTGCGGCAGATTATACAGAAGACCGAAGAGTATAATCAGCCCCTGTGTCTAGCATTCGTGGACTATGAGAAGGCCTTTGACTCGGTTGAAATCTGGTCTGTTCTGGAGTCCCTGCAGCGCTGCCAGATAAATTGGCGATACATCCAAGTGATAAGATGTCTTTACGAAACCGCCACCATGTCCGTCCAAGTACAGAATCAGCAAACAAGTCCCATACCGTTGCATCGAGGAGTGAGACAAGGGGACGTTATTTCCCCGAAATTGTTTTCAAATGCAATGGAGGATATGTTCAAGACGCTGAACTGGAAAGGACGTGGCATTAATATCAACGGCGAATACATCTCTCACTTGCGATTTGCTGACGATATCGTCATCGTGGCAGAGACGCTGCAGGACCTGCAACAGATGCTGAATGACCTGGCTGACTCTTCTATACGCATCGGCCTACGGATGAACTTGGAAAAAACCAAGGTCATGTTCAACGAACATGTTCTACCGGAACCGATTGCGATACACGGCGCCGTTCTCGAAGTTGTTCAAAAATATGTGTACCTCGGGCAGACATTGCAGTTGGGAAAAAAACAACTTTGAGAACGAGGTGAATAGAAGAATTCGGCTGGGCTGGGCAGCGTTTGGGAAACTACGTCGAGTCCTTACTTCGCCGATTCCACAGTGCCTGAAGACGAAAGTCTTCAATCAGTGCGTCCTACCCGTCATGACATACGGAGCCGAAACGTGGACACTGACGGCTCGAATGGTCCACAAGCTCAAAGTCGCTCAGCGGGCTATGGAAAGGGCTATGCTCGGTGTTTCTCTGAGGGATCGCATCAGAAATGAAGTGATCCGTCAGAGAACCAAGGTCATCGACATAGCCCACCGGATCAGCAAGCTGAAGTGGCAGTGGGCTGGCCATATTAGCCGTAGAACCGACAACCGTTGGGGTAAACGAGTTCTAGAGTGGAGACCGCGTCTCGGCAAACGTAGTGTAGGACGTCCTGAGGCACGGTGGAGTGACGATCTGCGCAAGACGGCTGGCAAAAACTGGATGCGAGAAGCCCAAGATAGACCTAAGTGGCGTGCAATTGGAGAGGCCTATGTCCAGCAGTGGACTGCTACAGGCTGATGATGATGATGATGAAAACTTACGATTATGAGGGAATTGTAAATATGTTAGCAAATTTATATTTTTAACAAACAAACATACATTGCACACATACATTCACCACACACACATAATATGTCACGAACATACACGACACTCACATACACAACTCACAAATACACAATACACACACATGCACACACCTGCATGCCAACATAAACAATAAAATAGTTGTAATTAAATTAATTCATGTACGACATAAAATAAAATAGCTCTTGAATAAGAGAAGCCACTGTCTCCTGAAACACAGTGTATACTAGTTCGGGAGGCTATGGATTCACCATAACTATGTAATCCTATTTTTGTGTCGAAATAAATGATTTTTGAAATTTTTAAATTTTTAAATTTTATAGAAGTATTCACGTCTGGGTGGGGTGATTTCAAGGGGGAATGTATTAGCTTGAAATTAAAAAAAGATGTCAAACCAAAATTCTTACCAGTAAGACAGGTCCCCTTTGCAAAAGATGCGGTTAAAAACGAAATAAAAAGGCTTTTAGACAATAAAAGAATTGAACTTGTGATGTATAGCGAATGGGGGACTCCAGTGGTTCCTATTTTGAAACCTGATGGGTCAGTCCGATTATGTGGGGACTACAAAGTCACACTTAATCCATATTTAGAGATGGATCATTATCCACTTCCCCATATTGAAACCATCTTGCAAACCCTAAAAGGTGGTGAATACTATTGTGAGCTTGACCTTAAGGAGGCGTACTTACAAGCACCTTTAGACCCCTCTTCGCAGAAGCTAACTGTTATTAATACTGAGCTTGGAACCTTCAAATAATAATACTTACCCTAAGGAGTTAGCACAGGCCCAGGCTCACTTCAAAGATTGATGAGTAACAAACTCAATCACATAAAAAATACCATTGTATTTATCGACAACATTTACATGTATGGTCAGGATTTCAAGGACATGACACACACTTTAGAAACTGTATTGGCAGTGTTAAAAGAATCTGGTTTAAAAATAAAACCAGAAAAATGTAAATTTTATAAGATCCAATCAATCCAAAAACCTCTATATTTATAGAGGTTTTTGGTTACAACATAGACAAAGAAGGCGTTAGTGTAATTCAAGAAAATATTAAACCTTTATTACAGTTACCTCCTCCAGAAAATATGTCAATGCTCAGATCATTTCTGGGTAAAGTAAATTATTATTCAAGATTTTTAAAAAAACATGGCAACCATCTTAGCTCCCTTATATGAATGTACTAAGCTACAAAAATTTCAGTGGTCTGATAACTGTCAATATTCTTTTGAATCAATAAAAAAGAAATTAATGTCAGTACAAAATTTGAGACATTATGATCCATTGTTGCCACTTATTTTGACATGTGATGCTTCAGCATGTGGAATAAGTGCAGTACTATCTAACCGTGATTTAAACAATATTGTAAGACCAATAGCTTTTGCAAGCAAAAAGTTGAATGACACCGAAATGAGGTATTGTGCACTTGATAAAGAGGCGATGGCAATCATCTTCGGTGTCACCAAATTCTACAATTTTATTTATGGTAGGCAGTTTGAGCTCGAAACGGACAATTCTGCCCTGGTAAGGATTTTTGGCCCAAACAAAGGAATTCCTAAAATGGCTGCAAAGCGCTTGCAGCACTATGCTATATTTCTTTCAGCATTTTCATATAAAATCAAGTATATACCCACAAACAGAAATCCGGCAGACTATTTATCTAGATTGCCATGTGAAGATAAAACTTTCAGTAATAACTTAATTTCATGCACTAATTATATAGACAGCGCTAATACAGAAACATTAAACTGGGAAATGATTCAAAGAGAAACAAAAAAGGATCCAATATTATCAAAAATAATTAGGTACAGCTATGATGGTTGGCCAGATGCTAATTTAATTCAACCAGAACTAAAACCATTTTTTATGAAACGTAATGAACTGAGTCTTGACCGAAATTGCTTATTTTGGGGACATAGAATAATAGTTCCTAAATGCATTAGAAATGAAATCTTAAATGAACTCCATAAGAGTCATTTTGGCAGTAGCAGGATGATGGATATTGCAAAATCCTATTTCTGGTGGTCAAAATTAAATGAGGATATCATAGAGATGACTAAACAATGTATCAATTGCCTATCTTATTGGAATACTCCTACTAAAACCAAATTAAAACCATGGCCAATACCACCACCACCATGGTATCGCATACATGCTGATTATTTGGGTCCTTTATATGGCAAGATGTTCTTAATTGTTATAGACAGTTTCAGCAAATGGCCAGAGGTATTTCAAATGGCAAATACTGGAAGCAGTCTTACTATTGAAAAATTTAAGGAAATATTTCTAAGATTTGGATTTCCTATTCACCTTGTGACTGATAATGGGACTTCATTCACTAGTCATGACTTTAAGACTTTTTGTGTGGCTATGGGTATCAACCATACATTTACACCCCCCCACCACCCCGCCACAAATGGTGCGGCGGAAAGATTTGTGGAGACATTCAAATCAAATATTACCAAAATAGTTGAGAGTGGCAAGTCACTTAAATATGCTGCTCGCATATTTCTTGCTGATTATAGAGTAACTCCACATAAATCCACAGGGGTATCACCAGCCCGATTTATGCTGGGGAGAGAAATTAGAAACCGCTTTTCTTTATTCAGACCAACCCCTATTTTTCAAGATATTTTATTAAAACAAAACAAGGTAGTAGAATCTCATGGGGGCTCCAGGAATGTTCACTTTAAGGTAGGGCAAAAGGTCATGACCCGGGATTACAGAAAGGGTCAGAAACCATGGACTGAAGGTATTGTAATTGAAGAATCCATACCTGGAGCTACATATTATATTGATGTCAATGGTATGAAGTGGAAAAGGCATGTCAATCAAATAATAAATCATTGTATTGTATATGATAGATATAATAATAATAAAGTTAAACTTAGTTATAAAATATAATATACAAACTTATTAAATGTATAACCTCCTCTCTTATAAAAATCTCAGTTATAAGAGATAACTATGACTTGTGCGGGTTTTTCACACAATTTAAAACTCTTTTTAGTGGCGGGAAGAGTGTAGTATCTTCACTATATTCTGATCTGTGTATGTAGTATATATATTTATTTTCTGTGTCAGGTTCGCTCTCTTTCTTGTAATGGCGATAGCAGCTAACATGGTTCTCTCAGTTTTCTGTATGTATTAAATAAATAAGTGAGTTCATAAATTCCGAGTGTTAATTAATCCTACGGATACAGAAGGCCGACTTCAATAATATAACAGTTACCTTATATTTTTTTATTTTTTATTTGAAAGCTGGTGCTTTCCGTGTGGTATCATTTTAATTTCATCAAAATCGGTCTAGCCGTTTTTGAGTGACACTCCAATTAACTGTTTTTTTCTATCTTGATGATTTAGTAGTTGGTTATGAATGAAAATCGATCCTGTAGGTGGCAAAAATCACTAAAAAGGGTGACAATTTTTTTTCACCTTAAAATGGAACCGACTTCAGCACAATATTCTGATTATTGGTACATTTGAACTATCATGGTACCGACTTCAACAAGTTATTTCATGTTAGTCATTTCATTCACTTGTTACCTTTTGGATCTCAATTAAAACCTTTCTATTAGACTGATCTGCCATTAGTATTTATGATGATATCTTCTTTATTTGCATAAAAAATAAATGAACAAATTATTTTCTTTGTAGGAATTTTTTGTAGTTAAGAATTTTAGACCCTGTTAGAAAGCTGTTCCTCTTACCTATTACTGTGGTTGCGAGATTACCTCTATAATAATAAAAGTCATATAATAATAAAAGTCACGTTGGCAGGTGCCATTAGTAATTGCCTTGGTGATTATAAATGCCGTCATAATAACTGGTAAGAAAATTTAGTATATCATCATTCATCTCACAAAACTCACAATGATGAGCGAAGGTCCTTCGCAGAGTCCGGCGCGAAGTAACTACGAAATAGTTCAAAATAGATTAGGAGGAAAAACATTTTTACACGTTGGATTTGCGTATAATTTACATAGAAAAAATAAATGCTCAAGTATGTGGACATGTGTAAATAAAAGACATGGCTGGTGTGGTGGTTCAGTTAAACTGACGAATGAAAGCGACAATGATCAAATGCAAAAAGGAGATAAACCTGAGTGTCAGCCGGACTTATTCAAAAACGAATTCAAAGTTGTTATGAACGACTTAAAAAAAGAAGTTACAACTAATTCTAGCTCTATACAAAAACTGTTTGAAGCAAAGACTGCAAAATTACAGAATAAAGGGTACAATGAGAACATTCCAATCTACAACAATGTTAAAAACATAATGTACAGAAGTCGAAATACAGCCCTGAAGGTAAAAAAAACACGATTTACAAATCCGAAATGAATTTATATATATATATATTATATTATATATATATATATATATATATATATATATTATTATACCCGAGATTTTTCGAAAATATATGTTCAATGATTAGAATAAGGACGGCAATAAGATAATAATATTTGCTTCGGATAAAACTTTGGATGAAATTAAAAATGTGCACCACTTCTTCTGTGACGGTATATTCAATTGCTGCCCCTATCCATTCAATCAGATTTATACCATCATCGGAGATATTGGGAACGATACAAATGAAACCAACATTGTGCCCATATTTTGCGCGCTCCTTGTTAATAAAGAAAAAACTACTTATTAGATAAGGTTCAAAAAGATCAAAGAAGCTGTGCCAGATTTCAAACCCAAAAATTCACTTTGGATTTTGAAATGTCAGCAATAGTTGCAATAAGTAACGAATTTCCCACCACGGAAATCCATGGGTGTTTTGTGCACTTCCAAAATGCTAATTATAGGCGGGAAAAATCTCTTGAATTGTTAGAACATGAGGCGACCACACTGTACATAAAACTGTGTATCTGCTTAGCATACCTTCCTAAAGAAGAAATTGAAGACGGCTGGCTTTCTATCATGAAGATAAAATAATTTAAGTATTTTTTTTATACTTTAAAGCTCGTCCATTTCTGTGAGTAAATGTATGTGTGTGCAAAAATGTATAGGAGTGAGTGTATGTATGTGCATGAGCGGTAAAAAGTGATTGTTTGAGATTAATGTATTTATGCTACGAAACTATTTCCAGGAATTTTTCAACTTCATCATAGCTTAATTTAATAATCCATTCATTAAGAATTTTCTTGCCTTTATAAATATTTAAGGGATATATATTTTAAAATAAAGTTTTGTTTATGGTGTTGTGAAGATATCCAGATTGCTTGGCATACTGTCGGGATGCAAACTGCGATCGAGCAGAAACTGTAGAAGCTACTCTTCCTCGTCTTCGCTTTACCAATTTTTTGGGGTAATACTTGAGAGATCGATGTAACTTTAAAATTGTATTTACAGTATATAGTTTTCTGACGGATAGCAGTCACGAATTTTTGTAGAGCAAATCAGTAGAATATCGGTAGGGTTTAAAATACATAATTTTTAAAAGATACCGTTGAGCTCTTTCGAGTTCTAAAAATGTTGTCTTGATAGCTCCCCCCAGACTGGTATACAATAATTTAGAATAGATTGTGCTAATGGTATATAAATTTGATTCAATAAGTAAATGATGAATGAGATATGGTTTTGCTTGTTTATTTTTATTAAAATGTAATTAAGTATTTTTTAAGGGAAGGCATAATGAATACGTTGTAGCTATCGGTAAAAAAATACCTTTAGCTCACTTTTGCACAATTTTTGCACTTTTGCCATGTCTTTACAAACTGAACGAGCTTCTAAACATCCCTAACGTCATGGTGGAAGGATGGGTACCAAAGGCTGGATCGGTACCACAATGCCACAGATGCCAGGCGTTTGGGCTCGCTTCAGGAGGCTGCCACCGTCCCCCGCGTTGTGTTAAATGCGCGGAAGAACACTTTGCAGCAGACTGTGCGAAAACCGCAACTCAACCACCCAAATGCACCAACTGCAAGGAAAAACACGTGGCGAACAGCAGAAGGTGCCTCCACTACCTGACTGAGGCCAGGAAGAGGGGGACTAAGGTCCAAGGACCATACCCGAGTGCACCCTCACAGAATCCGAACCAACTTGAGCGCCCATAACAGGCCCAACAACAACAACCGAGGGACCAACATAGGGACCATCTACTTCAAAGCAGAGAGGTTGCTGAAACCAGACCACAGCAGCGTAAAACAAGGCAGCCAAGGTCCCGAAACCGTTACCAAGATCAGCAGTGTCAATAACAGGACCTACAACCTCAACAAGTCCAACAACAGCAACAAGTCAAACAACAGCAACAATAAAAAATCCAAATGGAGCAAATGGCATGCAGAGCTCAAGCTGAGCCTCGATTTGAGTGTCCCTTGCCACTACCCGGCTGGAGTGGTCACCCAAGACTTCCACAAAGGGACATGTGGCCTATTTGCCCATATTGCCACAGACATTGACGCCTGCGGCGAACCTACCAACCGGTACGGGTATGCCGCTACCGAAACGCAAGAAGAACTGAAACAGAAGAAGGCGGACAAGAACAAAATCGTCAGAGGTCGGAGCAGACCTCCAGGAGCGGCTAGGAGAGGCCTCTCGTTATTGTCCCGGCTCCAATATGGTTGTTAGTCTCCGAATACTATACTGGAATCCGGAAGGGATTAGAGGCAAAATCCCAGGCCTACGCACACTCGCCCAGTCGCAGGATGTCAATATCGTCCTCCTGGGCGAAACCAAGCTAAAGCAAAAATTTACTTAAAGATGGCCAACTGCTACCCTTACCGGCGTGACTGTATCTCTCCCAGTGGCAGAGGGTATAGGGGCACTGCAGCCCTGGTACGAAGGGACGTTGTTCATGATGAACTGGCCATCTCCCAACTTCAAGACTTAATCGCTAATGGGGTGACGGTGAAGACGAGCTAAGAGTAAATTAGGGTTTACGCAGCATATCGACCACCAACACCTACATTGAAGTCCGATGACTTCAAAACCATCTTTGACGGAGGAATGCCTACATTGCTGATAGGCGACCTCAACGCTAAGCACACGGCATGGGGTTCGATCACTATAAACCCCGCGGGCAGAGCACTCTACAATGTAGCAGATGTACTTGACTTTGAAGTCATCGGCCCGGACGAGCCCACAAACATTCCCATCCAATCCAACTGCAACCCTGATGTCCTGGATAAAGTGACCGTCCAGGGCATTAAAGGAAGGATCAAAGTAGAAGTTCTATACGACCTTGATGAGCAACATCCCCCGATACTGGTCACAGTCGACACCACAATAAGCCCAGTAGCGCGTCCACTTGCTGTAAGAATTGACTGGGCTGCATATGCAGCTAAGCTCGTACAAATGTCAATTGGACCAGTACGGACAGCACAAGAGGTGGAGAACAAAACCCTTACCATCACCGCGGCCATGATGAATGCCAAGACCGACTCCAGCACCTCACCGCAGGGATGAAATGCCTTTCACCCTGCAGAGGGACATCCACCAAAAGCGATACATGCGGAGGTGCTGGGCGCTGACGCGCTGCCCCAATATCAAGCGAAGACTCAACAACCTCACGGAAAAAGTTGCCAAAGCCGTAGAGAGTTGGCGAGGCTCCTAATGGGAGAAAGTAATAGACGAAGCGGATAATAGAAAACGCGAGCAACCTACACCAGCTTAGCAGACGCCTTACCTTAACGCAACAACCTATTTACGAGTTATGGGATAAGAATGGAGTAAGGCGATACCACCTAACGAAAGAGCAGAGATCCTGGCTGAACACCTAGAGCAGCAGTTCATCCCACACCCAGTCAAGGAAGTCCTCGCTCACCATAGTCTCGTCAAGGTGAGCGTATAGGAACTTCTAAACCAAGAAATGGTCAAACTGGGTGGAGACGACTTCATATCACCATTTGAAGTAGCAAAGGTAGTCAGGAGGCTTCCCAGACGTAAAGCGGCTGGTAACGATGACCTCCCCATTGCTGCGATTCATCAACTGCCCAGAAGGGGCATCACTGCTGTCACAATGCTCTTCAACGGGATTCTGCGGACCGGTCACTTCCCAGATACCTGGAAAAGGGCAAAAGTGATAGTGTTGCTCAAACCAGGCAAGGACCGACAGAGAAGACGTTTGATAGGGTTTGGCATGAGGTCCTACTCTACAAACTATCCAAGACCGAGATGCCTCAACAATACATCTCAATCATCGCGACATCCTTGAAAGATAGATCCTTCTATGTGACAGTGGAAGACAAGGACTCATCTCTCAGGAAGATCGAGGCAGGAGTACCTCAAGGAAGCTGCCTTTCTCCAGCTCTGTACGCGCTGTACACAGACAACATCCCTACCCTGGCTGACCACATCCGAGCAAGGGATACGGATGTCATGCTGGCACTATTTGCCGATGACAGCGCGTACATCGCAAGATTTAATTAGCCCAAGAGGAGCCACCACTAAAATTCAAAAGGTCCCGAACCTACTCCCGGAATAGTTGAACAAGTGGAAGATGGTAGTCAATGTGGGTAAGGCTGCCGCCCTGCTTGTGAGCAGGAACACAAGAGACCCCCAACAACTTCAACATCAAGGACAGAGCATTGAATGGAGGAGTTCCGTCCGTTACCTTGGAGTTGAAATCGATAAGCGACTGACCATGAACGCGCAAGTAGAGCAGATGGTTCGTTCAGCTAGAACAGCCAGAGCCATGGTCCGACCAGTGCTCTACTCCTGGGTATTTACAAGACGAACATAAGGTCAAGGCTGACCTATGCCGCCCCAGCTTGGTACCAACTCTGCTCAGCCACTAAAAAAAAGTTAATACAGACCCAACAGAACACGGCCCTCAGAATAATCGTTGGAGCATGTTGTTTCTAACATACACCACCATAGCCAGAGACATAAAACTGGAAACCGTGGAGGCCTTCGTGGTCCGCCTGCCAAGGAAGATGTTTGACGCTGCGGACAACGGACCCCACACTCATCTCCACGGTTTGGCACCACTCCATGCGAGACCCCCGGACGCGACAAAGACATGGCGAGCACTGCCCCGTGAGCTCCTGCTATCGGATGATACGGATGACTCCGGGGACAAGTAGCTTGCCGAATGCAGTAACATATTGAACCAGCAGCATATGTAAGCACCTGCACAGGGTACAAGATACCGGGAGGTAGTTGCCACCCGAGATTCAGCAGGGGCAAGGAGCCAACGCTCGAAACCTCTATCCAGACTCTAGAAGACTGAAGAAATAAGCCATCCGACCAGACTCACTTTGTGCCCGACTGCCGTGCGGAGCGGACCTATCGAGGTGTTTAAAATGGCAAAATATTATAAAATAATATTTCAAAGGTGAAGTGCTGCCCGATCGAAATATGGAGAAGTTAAGTTATTTATTATTGTAATTTGAATTTAGTTAATTGTTTCAATTTTATTGTGAGATTACATTTGAATAGAGAATACATTTAAATTGTTATTTGTATAATATATTATTATAGCTATGTTATGTCACATTAAATTTCATATGGCGTCACTTGGATGACATAAAGTAATAAACTAAGAAATTTTAAAAAGACTTCAATAACAAATTCCTAAAATATACACAAGTTAGCGATTGCTCGCGGCTTAGCTTGCACACTCACGATAATAGGGAATAATTTATAAAATCACGTCGTGAACCAAACATATTTTCTTTTTATTATAAGCGACTTTTACCTAAAGCGCTGTACTGTTAGAATGCATTGGTTTTAATGGTAGGTGGCACACGACTTGGACTATCTTTTAACTTCACTATGAATATGTATTAAATACATTACATATAAAATAGTTTCTAGTAGATAATAATTTCAATTGAAGGTTCTTTTTTGATTCGTAAAATGTAGAGCGTGATCTTTCCGTAGTCGGGTTTTAGATTTTAAACTCAATTTTTATTACCTTAATTAACTATCATGACTTCGCAGGTTAATCCTCAAAATAAGATTTCATAAATTAAATACAGTAATTCTTATAAATATTATTGGTTTTATTTCCTTATTTTGATTAAAAATATTCCGATTACAAAATTTTATATAAGTATCTACCTAAATACTAAAAGCTTTAATATATCTATGGATTAAAAAGCAGGAAGAAAATACAGCCGCTTTTTTTTGTAATGATTACCATGTAATGTAATGATGAATATGATTATAATGTCGATGTGTGTGTCTTTCTAGTTATGAACGTGGATAAAAAGATAGGTACACTCTTCATTCACGTTCATAACTAGAAATTACACAACCTGCTACAAATACCTACATCATATTGTTCGCTATTATGAAAAATATAATTTAAAAGCTAGTTGATTTTTAGTGTTTGTTGCAAGAACGTTGTCAAGAGAAAGCCGAATTCGTGAGCAGAAAGTTAAGAAATTGGCTAAGAGTTAATTTTGGACATTTCTACTGGCTGGTTCAATTTGGACTATTACTTAGAAAAATAAATGGTCCTTGGGATTCATATTTTTCTTTAATGTATAATTTGTGTTACACAAAGTCCTGTGATAAATTTGTAGTATAATTGTTGCTGTAGTATTCTAAAAATATAAATTAATATGCCTATTCGTATTATGTTATGACCTTATATAGTATTGTGTGTGTACGAAAAAAAATATTGATGTACGACGAACTTATTTCTCTTCGACTTCGCTATACATTATATCTACTTCTACAGTATTAATATTGTAAAGAAGGAAAAACAAATATTGAAAAAAGGCTCCAAAACTACTGGACCGATTAGAAAAGTTCTTTCACCATTAGAATACTACATTTTCCCTGATGAACATAGGCTTTATAATATTTTCAAAATGTTAGGGATCCATATAAAAACTTCGATAATATAACCCAAGGTGTGGAAAAAATACCAATAAGGGTCCTTATATCGCGTTCGATGCGGAATCTGTTGACCATATTATATAAGTATTATGCTATTGACATTAGAACAAAGTGATGACAGGAGGCCGATTCCACTAACTTTATTTTGTTCTGCTACTGCTATCGAACCGTAGCTGATTTACACACATTCTTATTCTGCTATTAAAAAATAGTGCAGCAGCAGTTACGTTTCTATTGACGCCAGCGATATAACATTTAATATTATAGTAATTCGATAGATCATGAACACGACGCTAACATAGTAGTGTTTAATATTTTATACTACGGCCGTTCAGAGAATGCGTTCCTGACACGTCGCGATTGAACTGATGACGTAACTTTGTAGTGGCGTTGCAGTTACGATAAAAATATTTTTACCGTTTTAACAATTGATGAGCATTAAAACAACATTATTATATCAATAATCAATTAATGTTATAATTTTGTGCCAAACTGAGTGTCAAATAACTTGGTAAACAATATTTTTCTAAATCTAAACTGCGCTATTACAAGGTTATGTCAGCGCTTTATATTTGTAGTGCTGTGCTAACAATAACAGGCAATAATAGTATCGTAATCTGTTCTGATACAGTTATACTTTATAAAATAATACGTTTTGTTTTTCTTTTTAAGAATTTGAAAATAATGGACTATAAGATAACTTTTATTAAATATAAAAATAAAACTACGACCAAACCGAACGCGCGAAAGAAAGTAGCATTTTTATATTTAGGTTGAAAATGGTAACCCCAAATGGCGTTACTAGCATTTTTATACTTAGATTAAAAACGGTAACCCTAAATGGCGTGATGGGCCGCCATTTTGTGACGCTAAAACAGTCGTCTGTTGTCGTTTCGTGCGCATAGACCACGTTCTTCAAGTGTTTTCGATCTGTTTTTATTTGATTGAAAAGCAGAAACAGAAATTAAACTAAAGCCGGGTGGCTTTCGTTTAATGGACTGTTTCTGCTATTCAAACTGACATCTGCGCTAAATCGGACTTCGATTGTGTTTTTGTGACTTTTGGTGCATAATAATGCCTAAACGTGGACAAACATTGAAAAGTGGAGCCCCTGAGTTAATCATCAAGCTGCAAGATTACTTTGAGCGGGAGCGGCAAAATGGCGGACCCCTGGTACCTGTCGAACAAGTACAAGAACGCGTCTCTCAGGCGCTTGGAGTTAGCAAACTAACGATAACAAATATTAATAAAGAAAAGTTCGGCTCTACTGGCATGGAAGATAATATTTTACGTACTCCGAAGAAGAAACGTAGAACTAAACCCGTGACAGATATTGACACATTTGACGCCGATGCAATCAGAAATCATATATATGGTTACTATTCCAGAAATGAATATCTCAACAGGAAGAAGCTTTTGGCATCGTTAAGAGAAGCTGGACTGTTTAGCGGGGGTAAAACTGCTTTAACCAAAATCTTAAAAGATATTGGTTTTTCGTTAAAAAACAGACAAAAGAAAAATTTTATTAGAACGATACGACATAATTTTAAAACGGATAAGATTTTTGAGAGAAGCAAAAAAATTGATAACTGGGATAATGTCGTGTTCATTGACGAGACATGGCTAAACGCCAATCACACGGTTTCCCGTTCTTGGACAGATGATACACAAGCGTCGACGTTGAAAGTACCAATGGGTAAGGAGGGCCGTCTGATAATATGCCACGCAGGTTCTGCAAAATACGGCTTTGTGGAGAACGCGTTACTGGCATTTCAATCAAAAACCACAAATGACTACCACGAGGAAATGAATACCACTATATTTAAAGAGTGGTTCCAGAACGTGCTTTTGCCCAGCCTACCAGAGCCTTCTGTAATGTTCATGGATAATTCCTCCTATCACTCAGTTCAAATACAGAAACCACCTACCCAAGCTAATAAAAAAGAAGAAATGGTAGCTTGGTTACAAGCAAAAGGCATTGACGCAAATATGCAGATGCTAAAAGCAGAGCTAATTAAATTAGTTAAAGAAAATAAAGCGGCAAATGTGCGATACGAAATCTAAAAATTATATAGATAATAATATAATTATACATGTAGGCGAAGATAATGATGAAGACACCACCTCCTCAAGCGAATCGGAGTCTGATTAATATTCTGTACGCACATTCAATTCATTGTACTTTATTGCATATAATTACAGATTGTAACTTTGTAACAAAGAATAAATAAAACAATTTTATTATATTAATATTACCCTTTTTTGGTTTCTACAAGAAGACGTCAATATCTACAAAAAACTCCACATTAACATATGTGTAACTATTACAGTTATGTCACAATTAAAATTTTTCTGTTTTGAAATATGCAATAGTGACGAAACCATGCCACATTATTCGTACCTTGTTATTAATCCTTATCTACTAAAATAATAAAGAGGAAAGTTATATTATTGTTTGTTTCTATATCATAGATACCTACACGTAAAACTTTATAACTCATTCAAACAATTCTTTTACGAGTATTAAGCTACATTATGCCTGAGTAATATACAATATACGTGTATTTATTGATTCATCCTCATTATCATCACTACGCGGCGCAGATGTAACTGCGGAGCGCAGCTAGTTCTAGATAAACCGAAACTATCATTCCCGCTTTGTAAGAAAACTCAGATAAAAAACTAAGCTTTAAAACTACCAAATCGCGTTCAGATCAGTTCGAAAATTAGTTTTATTGTAAACATTTACTTTTTCCAAAATAAAATAAGTAGATCAACTTAATACTTACCACAAATAATATATAGATAAGTATCAATATAAATCCTTTATATTCCTCCTCACTCTCTAAACATCCTTCATAACAAAGTTCTAGGTACATGGTATACTAGCTATTTACGAAGTTATGTAGTATGAATTTCATTGAAGATTAATTTGAAATCCTAATATATAATAATTAATAATTTGTAAGCTATAAATTAATGATTGTACTATTTCTCTTTTAATAAATTTTGCTATAATACACTGATCAATGTTGTGAATCTTTGTGTCGCTAAACTGATCAACGTCAAGGATTAGTTTAAGGATAAGTGACTGATCAACGTCTTCGATCAGTATATGATTAGGTACTGATCAACGTCATAGATTAGTTTAGATAAAAGTTACTGATGAGGATAAGCTATAAATTAATGATTGTACTATTTCTGTTTTATAAAATTCAGCTACAATACACTGATCACTGTCATGAATCTTTATGCCGCTAAAGTAATCAACGTCAAGGATTATTTTTAGGATATGTGACTAATCTAAACGTCTTCGATCAGTTTAAGATTAGGCACTGATCAACGTCTTCGATCAGTTTAGGATCAGGGACTGTTTATATGGTTTATTTTTATGACTGTTTATAAGTCATGGATCAGTTTAGGAACTGATCAACGTCATGGATCAGTTTAGGAACTGATCAATGTCATGGATCAGTGTTTTTAGATTAACGTGGCTGATCAAAGTCATGGATTAACCAAGTTTATGGCAATTATAAAGAAAACTGATTTTGGTCATGTATTAGTATCTCAAGGAAGTGGTAAATCGAAACGTTGTGATGAAACTTGCGAAACTTGATGAAGCTGCGTTCCAAATTATTTATTGTAAATGTAAATAATCAAAGCAGACTGGAGTAACAAGCTTACAGAACATGAAATATCAAATATTATATAATGAGATTGTTAATAGAACATTAAGTACATATTGTACATTAAGTTGAAATTCAAATAGAAATAATGGAACATTAAAGATTTGCATATGCAATTGATAGATTTATTCAAAATTTGACTTACTATCGAAATACTTGTTCATTTATACATAATTGGCTTTTTTATGGAAAAAAATTAAAATATAATGAACAATATTTACATTATGTAGTATAACAAACTTGCTTACCTAAATTTATGTAAGGTTTTAGAATTGCTTTATGTGGTATTTTAATACGAAAATATGACTTAAGTTATACGTGTATTGTATCCGATGTATGATTTATATGTTATGGCTGAGTTATGTAATTCGTGCAATAAATTATACCTTGTTTATGTGATACTATGATTTAGATATCGTTCCAGCCTGTCATGATCACAATCATCATTTGGCAGATTTATACTTATTTTGAATAATGAATGTATATTATGTACTTTAAAGTATGTGTAAAATCATTACAGATTCCATTTTACTTATTGAAATGCTTTAAGTTCATAAAATCGCACAATTGTTACGGACGGTAGTCGCTTAGTCACTTTGTTTGTTCATTGCTATAAAAGCGTTAGCGTAAGGCGACCAGACTCAGAGGACCAAGTTCGACGTGAAATTTTTACCCATAAATTATCACTCAGGTTCCTCAGGAAAATCTCCCGAGTTCAGTGCGCGCGCCAGGTGATTGGTTGGGTGGATCGGGATTAGGAGATCGTTCTCCGCAGTAGCGTTGAGACGCCCTCTAT
Organism: Selenia dentaria; assembly: GCA_917880725.1. Taxonomy (NCBI): domain Eukaryota; kingdom Metazoa; phylum Arthropoda; class Insecta; order Lepidoptera; family Geometridae; genus Selenia; species Selenia dentaria. The sequence continues at coordinate 10,956,782 of OU862877.1, read as the reverse complement.
ACTTCCCTCACCCCCCCCCCCCTTCGCATCTCGAAGGTTTTCCCAAGACACCGTTGTCTTGGCTGTGTACGGTTGCTTAGTGGTTGTAGGTCCGCCCAGGCGTGATCCTCCCACTGTGCCTCACCCCCGCACATCGCTTGACTTCGTGCTCGGAATAAAGCGATTACCACAACTGTCGTAAGTCGTGACGCTTGACCGAAGAGCAGATTTAGCTAGGGGTTTTGCTATAAAACCCCAGTTCAAAATCAACTTTTCAGCAAAACTTTTCAAGAAATCGTCGCTAGTTCACCTATACACTAGTTGCGAGGCTTCCGTGAGCGGTCACCTTGCTGGGCCTTTATAACAAGATCCAACCTGGTTGGGTTTTTACCGCCTCGAGGGAGTCCGCAACTAGTATTACGATCCACTAGTCATCACCAGCACCATCATCATCACTCTCATCACCACTAAGGTGATTTTTTAAAATGTCAGACAAGGACCAGCCGCCGCCTCGCAAGGGTCCAGAATCTCAGAAGACCCGTCCAAAATCTAATCTACAGGTGAGCGCAAAGTCACTCACCATGTTAAGAAGACTGCATCCGACTCCAGCCTACCCAAGTACGTGTTGACGGCACCACCCCAGGTAAAAGTCCTAACTTCAGGTAGGAACCCTAAGGAGGTACCTGTGAAGGGTGGAGAGTATCTTGCCCCGATGGGGGATGTACCTTCCACTCGGACCGAAACCGGCCCCACCGTCCAGGTTACAGCAGCAGGGCGTAGTACCTAAAAAGAACGGCAAGAAATTAACCCGGTCAGTAAAACACCAACTCAGAGCCGAACGAAAGCCTCCAACCTAGGGCTCGTACTTGGCGGACCTGAGTGTCCGATACAAGGCGAAACCGCACAGAGGCTTCCGAGCATAGGCGCCCAAAAAAAGAGGCGCGAGTCCTCGGATGAGGATATAGGGGGGGATGAGAAAAGGCTGAAGCAGAAGACCTCGCCCACCCCATTGAAATCAACAACTGATCCGCAGCCGTCAACATCCGGCGTAACGGTAAGAACCCAGAGAAGCAGCCGAAGTACTTCTTCATGCTCTGCTGGCACATCCAAAGCTGGGGTATCATCGACCGATGATGATAAACCAGCCAACATCACTGCTGATTCAGTATCAGACTCAGCAAGTAATAAAAATGTACAGTCTAATACCAACTCTACATCATATGCGGCAATAGAGGCAATAGAGTCGGTACCAATGGACGCGGCACCTATGCCGTCACCGCCATTACTACCATCGGACGCGGCACGCTCGCATGCAGCGGCACTGACGTCACGAATCAGATTGCAGGTACGAGCACCGCCTATGCACAGGCACCAACCAAGGCGTTGAAAAGTTATCCCCCCATCATAGTGGAAGCCTTACCTTACTGGGTAGCTATCTTCACAAAGCTGAAGGAGCAGTTAGGCCACCCTCTTAGTGTCAAGCCTATGGGGAAAGGCTTCAGATTCTCGTGCTCAACCCCCGAACAATTCAGGGTGGTACAAAGAGCGTTGACTAAAGCGGCAGCAACTGACAGAAGTGTTTCCTGGCACTGCTACGCGGTAGCCAAAAACCTATCCTACAAGGTAGCCATCAAAGGTTTGCCATACGGGATTTATCCAGCCGAGATTCGTCGAGGACTCGAGGCTAAGGACTTCCCAATTAAATATATTAAAGAGATCCCCCCTAGAAGGGGAAGCACAGGGGGGGCAGTGTACTATGCCCTCCTTAATCACCTCAACAACGACGAGAAAAATAAGCTCTACAAACTGAACGAGCTTCTAAACATCCCTAACGTCATGGTGGAAGGATGGGTACCAAAGGCTGGATCGGTACCACAATGCCACAGATGCCAGGCGTTTGGGCTCGCTTCAGGAGGCTGCCACGGGCCCCCGCGTTGTATTAAATGCGCAGAAGAACACTTTGCAGCAGACTGTGCGAAAACCACAACTCAACCTCCCAAATGCACCAACTGCAAGGGAAAACACGTGGCGAACAGCAGAAGGTGCCCCACTACCTGAGAGAGGCCAGAAAGAGGGGGACTAAGGTCCAAGGACCATACCCGAGAGCACCCCCACAGAATCCGAACCAACCTAATTCCCCACAACAGGCCCAACAACAACAACCGAGGGACCAACATAGGGACCAGCTACTTCAAAGCAGAGAGGTTGCTAAAACCAGACCGCAGCAGCGCCAAACAAGGCAGCCAAGGTCCCGAAACCGTTACCAAGATCAGCATTGTCAACAACAGGACCTACAACCTCAACAAGTCCAACAACAGCAACAATAAAAAATCCAAATGGAGCAAATGGCATGCAGAGCCCAAGCTGAGCCTTGATTCGAGTGTCCCTTGCCACTACCCGGCTGGAGTGGTCACCCAAGACTTCCACAAAGAGACATGTGGCTTATTTTGCCCATATTGCCACAGACATTGACGGCTGCGGCGAACCTACCAACCAGTAGGGGTATGCCGCTACCGAAACGCAAGAGGCACCGAAACAGAAAAAGGCGGACAAGAACAAAATCGTCAAAGAGGTCGGATGGAGGTGATGGATCTACTCGTCTCCTTGGCCGTCGGAGCAGGCCTCCAGGAAGCGGCTAGGAGAGGCCTCTCGTTATTGTCCCGGCTCCAATATGGTTGTTAGTCTCCGAATACTATACTGGAATCCGGGAGGGATTAGAGGCAAAATCCCAGGCCTATGCACACTCGCCCAGTCGCAGGATGTCCATATCGTCCTCCTGGGCGAAACCAAGCTCAAACAAAAATAATACTTAAAGATGGCCAACTACTACCCTTACTGGCGTGACTGCATCTCTCCCAGTGGCACAGGGTATAGGGGCACTGCAGCCCTGGTACGAAGGGACGTTGTTCATGATGAACTGGCCATCCCCAACTTCAAAACTTAATCGCTAATGGGGTGACGGTGAAGACGAGCTAAGATTAAATTAGGGTTTACGCGGCATATCGACCACCAACACCTACATTGAAGTCCGATGACTTCAAAACCATCTTTGACGGAGAAATGCCTATATTGCTGATAGTCGACCTCAACGCTAAGCACACGGCATGGGGTTCGCTCACTATAAACCCCGCGGGCAGAGCACTCTACAATGTAGCAGATGTACTTGACTTTGAAGTCATCGGCCCGGACGAGCCCACAAACATTCCCATCCAATCCAACTGCAACCCTGATGTACTCGATAAAGTGACCGTCCAGGGCATTAAAGGAATGATCAAGGTAGAAGTTCTGGAAAGGATGAAATGCCTTTCACCCTGCAGAGGGACATCCACCAAAAGCGATACATGCGGAGGTGCTGGGCGCTGACGCGCTGCCCCAATATCAAGCGAAGACTCAACAACCTCACGGAAAAAGTTGCCAAAGCCGTAGAGAGTTGGCGAGGCTCCAAATGGGAGAAAGTAATAGACGAAGCGGATAATAGAAAATGCGAGCAACCTACACCAGCTTAGCAGAAGCCTTACCTCAACGTAACAACCTATTTACCCGTAATGGGATAAGAATGGGGTAAGGCGATACCAACCTAACGAAAGAGCAGAGATCCTGGCTGAACACCTAGAGCAGCAGTTCATCCCACACCCAGTCAAGGAAGTCCTCGCTCACCATAGTCTCGTCAAGGTGAGCGTAGAGGAACTTTTAAACGAAGAAATGGTCAAACTGGGTGGAGACGACTTCATATCACCATTTGAAGTAGCAAAGGTAGTCAGGAGGCTTCCCAGACGTAAAGCGGCTGGTTACGATGACCTCCCCATTGCTGCGATTCATCAACTGCCCAGAAGGGGCATCACTGCTGTCACAATGCTCTTCAACGGGATTCTGCGGACCGGTCACTTCCCAGATACCTGGAAAAGGGCAAAAGTGATAGTGTTGCTCAAACCATACAAGGACCGATGGAGGGCGGATGCTTATAGGCCCATATCGCTCCTACCTCACCTAGCCAAACTGTATGAGCGACTACTGCTGTGGCGGATCAAGCCTTTCATAAAGCCCAGAGCCGAGCAGTTTGGTTTTAGGAGTCACCACTCTACCACCCTTCAGTTAACTAGGGTCTTACACTACCTGGCCCTAGCTATGACCACCAAGAAGTACTCTGTGGCGGTGTTCTTGGACGTAGAGAAAACGTTTGATAGGGTTTGGCATGAGGTCCTACTCTACAAACTATCCAAGACCGAGATGCCTCAACAATACATCTCAATCATCGCGACATCCTTGAAAGATAGATCCTTCTATGTGACAGTGGAAGACAAGGACTCATCTCTCAGGAAGATCGAGGCAGGAGTACCCCAAGGAAGCTGCCTCTCTCCAGCTCTGTACGCGCTGTACACAGACGACATCGCTACCCTGGCTGACCACATCCGAGCAAGGGATACGGATGTCATGCTGGCACTATTTGCCAATGACAGCGCGTACATCGCAACGTCCATTAGCCTAAGAGGAGCCACCACTAAAATTCAAAAATCCTGAACCTACTCCCGGAATGGTTGAACAAGTGGAAGATGGTAGTCAATGTGGGTAAGGCTGCCGCCCTGCTTGTGAGCAGGAACACAAGAGACCCCCAACAACTTCAACATCAAGGACAGAGCATTGAATGGAGGAGTTCAGTCCGTTACCTTGGAGTTGAAATCGATAAGCGACTGACCATGAACGCGCAAGTAGAGCAGGTGGTTCGTTCAGCTAGAACAGCCAGAGCCATGCTCCGACCAGTGCTCTACTCCTGGGTATTTACAAGACGAACATAAGGTCAAGGCTGACCTATGCCGCCCCAGCTTGGTACCAACTCTGCTCAGCCACTAAAAAAAAGTTAATACAGACCCAACAGAACACGGCCCTCAGAATAATCGTTGGAGCCGGTTGTTTCTAACATACACCACCATAGCCAGAGACATAAAACTGGAAACCGTGGAGGCCTTCGTGGTCCGCCTGTCAAGGAAGATGTTTGACGCTGCGGACAACGGACCCCACACTCATCTCCACGGTTTGGCACCGCTCCATGCGAGACCCCCGGACGCGACAAAGATCTGGCGAGCACTGCCCCGTGAGCTCCTGCTATCGCATGATACGGATGACTCCGGGGACAAGTAGCTTGCCGAATGCAGTAACATATTGAACCAGCAGCATATGTAAGCACCTGCACAGGGTACAAGATACCGGATGGTAGTTGCCTCCCGAGATTCAGCAGGGGCAAGGAGCCAACGCTCGAAGCCTCTATCCAGCCTCTAGAAGACTGAAGAAATAAGCCATCCGACCAGACTCACTTTGTGCCCGACTGCTGCGCGGAGCGGACCTATCGAGGTGTTTAAAATGGCAAAATATTATAAAATGATATTTCAAATCGCCGTGGGGTACCGGCTTAGAATAGTACCCCTCCAACTCTACCCGTGGGTGCGTAAAAATCTGCTAAGGGATAACAATCGGAAGGAGGGCAGCAGCACCTTCCCAGTATTAAAACCTCAAAACTGCGCTCGCCAACCCGCCTGCCAAGCGTGGCGAGTATTGGTAAAATCCCCCAAATGACAGACACATTAGGAACCAGGCCCCCAGTCCCCGGCAGCCCCGCTATTCCTGGCTACGGTAGCGGCCACGGTAACGGTGGGGCAGGGGGTGCTAAGAATCCCCGGCAGACGCCCGGCTACCACCCCCAACGACGATGACTGGCCCTGGTAACACACAACATACGCACGATGAGGACAGACGAGAAGATATATGAGCTGGAAGAAGAAATGAGTAAGTTACACTGGGACATTGTGGGGTTATCTGAAGTCCTTAGAGCGGGTGAGGACACGATAACCCTAAAATCAGGTAACTTACTCTACTACCGGGAGGGCGACCAACAGTCCCAAGGTGGTGTCGGTTTTCTCGTCCACAAGTCCCTTACTAACAACATAGTTAAGATCGATAGCGTTTCCAATAGGGTCGTATACCTAATACTCAGAGTATCCAAACGATATTCGCTGAAGGTCATTCAGGTATACGCACCGACGAAGTCGCACCCGGATGATGAGGTGGAGGATATGTATGAGGACATTAGTAGGGCCATACATACCTCTGAAACGCACTTTCTAGTTGTTATGGGGACTTCAACGCGAAGTTGGGTAAGAGAAGCGAGGATGAGTTGAAAGTGGGGCAATTTGGATATGGACAACGGAACCGTAGGGGACAGAGGTTGGCCGACTTCCTGGAAAAAGAGGGACTCTTTATGATGAACTCTTTCTTTCAGAAAAAACCTCACAGGAAATGGACCGGGCTGAGTCCCGATGGTTCCACGAGAAATGAGATTGACTTCATTATGACCACCAAAAGGCAAATATTCACTGATGTCTCCGTGATCAACAGGGTTAAAACCGGTAGTGATCACCGAATGGTAAGAGGCACGGTGAATATTAATGTCAAACTGGAGAGGTCTCGTCTGATGAAGTCTACGCTCCGACCCACTCGTGCCCATATACAAGACCCCGCTTTCAACTTGAGCTATCCAATCGCTTCGATTGCCTTGAGAACATCGCTTCAGTGGACGAGATCAATAACAGGTTAGTAGAAACTGTCCATACAGTGGGTTCCAAATACTTTAAACCCCACCGTACAGATAGGCCACAGAAACTCTCCAACGATACCCTCAACCTCATGGCTGAACGACGCTCACTGAAAATGCAGTCTTCGCATGATGCTGAAGCATATATAGCCTGCTCAATAGACGAATATGGAAGTCCTTGCGACACGACATCCGGATCTTTAATACAAACCGTATTGAAGAGACGATAGAGCGGAAAAAAGGCTCCAAATTGTTTGCAAGAGACATGTCTAATGGGCAAAGCCAGTTGACGAAGCTGAAAGGAGAAGACGGCAGTGTAGCGTCGACCAAAGCAGAAGTATTAGGAGAGGTAGAGAGTTTCTACGGACAGCTATTACACCTCGGTCGCTAAACCTGTTAGCAGTTCGGCCAAAGACCCAAGAGCCAAGCTGACCCGACATCAGTCGCTCGCTTGCCGTTGCGCGAATCACTCGCATGCACCGCGTGCACCATGCCGATGGTACGATCGCCGACTGTGGACGTAGGTCGGGCGAACAACGAACCCGCTACAAACTGTGACAATAATATATCGTGTAGTGGATGCAATTTGGTGATAAATGAGTTACTGGCGTTTGCGAGTAACAAAGTGGATACTTTGCCGGAGCCAGCTATTGTTCAGATATGCTTAAGTGCCTATTCGGCTGAAGAGATTGAGGCCGCGAGATCTTTGGCATATAAATTATTAGCACCGACGAAAAAGTTCATGCGACGCAAAGAAGGGTCAGAACAAAAAAGTTTGCTCGATATCATTAAGTTAATAAAGGAGTTTGAACCTGACTGCCTCCCTGTGTTTGTGGCTAAAAATTTAAATAAGCTACCGCCTGTCTCTTTCGATCATGTAGACGTGACTTCGTTCCTGAAGGAAATGGCTCTGTTAAGAAATGACGTGGCTTCCATTAAATCCAAAAATCTGGAGACTAGGTCCTCGTCAGTCGACATAGAATTTCTGAGATCAGAAATGAACCAGATGAAATCCATGTTAGTGGAGCTAAAAACGCAGGTAGGCAGTTATAAAACAATGCAAGTATCGACTACTACAGGCTGTGAAGCGCGTGCGCCTTCGTCCGCGCAATCGCATGCGCGCTCCCTCACTCCTGAAAAAGTTGACGGCAATGAGCGAGACAGTAGAACCTCTACACGACACGATAGTAAACAGCTGAAGATAATGAAAACTCCAACGAAGCCCTTATCGGACTACACAGGTGATCATGTGCATGTCCCGTTATACCGAGATATGTTACTCAATACAGAGCGTGCGGTGCAGTCAACATCGTTATCGGCTGTGGACTGCAGTAATAGGCTTCCTAACGATGATACCTTTATTTTGGTTGAAAAAAAGAAAAGGAAGAATCATGTGAATATGAACGGTACACGGCAGTGTTCGACTTCGAGTAAATTGCAGGCTGCTCAGCTTACCGTAAATGTTTATGTTTCGCGTCTAAATAAAACCACCACCTCCGAAGACGTGCGGGCTTATGTTGCTGAAATGGGCGAGGAATGTGTTAAGGTGGAACAGATAACGCAGAAACACGAGACTGATTTTTTATCATTTAAGTTAACTGTATATAAAAGTAAATTAGACAAGTTTTTACACACTGACTTCTGGCCAACGGGTATTAGATATAGACTTTTCCGTGAGTACACGGCGAGAGGAATTACTATAAATAAATAATATGGATAATAGGTACTTTATAAATATAATCTCCTACAACTGTAAATCATTAAAGCGATGTGAGCAGGGTGTACGCGATCTAACTAGATCCAATGATATTATTTGTTTACAGGAGACTTGGTTACTTCCACACGATCTTAATTTCGTGAATGAAATAAGCCAGGATTTTGGGTGCGTGGCCAAGTCTTCGGTCGACACATCTGTAGGTATATTAAGAGGGAGACCATACGGCGGATTAGCCATAATGTGGAACAGAACGAAGTTTTCTTGCGTAGAACCTATTGACTGTTCTAGCGATCGTTTAGCAGCCGTGCGTATATCTACTGATAATGGAGATGTAGTTGTTGTCAATGTATACATGCCAGTAGACAACGCTGAAAACTTGACCGAGTTTATTGATTGCTTGGGCTCTATCCATGCTATCATAGAAGAGAGTGACGTACAATGCGCCTTTGTAATGGGGGACTTTAACTCGCACCCGTCGGCTAGATTTGGCTTAGAATTGTCTAGGTTTTGTACAGATGTGGAGTGGGAATGTGCGGATATAAACATAATAGGTAGTCATTCGGACACGTTCACGTTTCTCAGCGATTCCAATGGCAGTAGGCGATGGTTGGATCACTGCGTTACTACCAAGGCCGCGTGGGATACTGTGGCCGCTGCGGACGTCTTGTATGACGTCACGTGGTCGGATCACTATCCCTTGCGTATTGTTTGCGAGTTATCCAGTCTAACAGTAGAAAAGGCCATCGCTGGCGGCCGGGACCCGCTGAGACAAGTCAGGTGGGGGGAGAGGTCTGTTAATCAAATAAACCGTTACGCTAAATATTGTTTTGAAAATTTAGACGGCATCTGTGATATTTTTAATTGTAATTGTTTAGTGTTAAATGTGTCATGTTTACACCGCGATGAATACTGTAGATTTATTGATAGTTACTATACGCATATTGTTAATATTTTACAAAAGGCTTCAATACTAAGTTTACATTCAGGTGAACAGAAAAATTATAAAAAGGTAACGGGGTGGAACTATCATGTGAGAGACAGCCATCAGAGAGCTAGACTACATTTTCGTTACTGGATTAACGCGGGTAGGCCTTCGCATGGTAATTTGTACGAAAATATGCGTAGTAGCCGAGCTCAATTTAAGAATAAATTAAAATGGTGTCAGAACAATGAAGAGAGGATAAAAATGAATATTTTAGCATTACATAAAAAAGAAAATAACTTTGTCAAATTTTGGAAGTCTACAAATAAATTAAACTACAAACAAAGATTACCTGTCTCTGTAGATGGCCTTCAAGAACCGTTAAGTGTCGCTGAACTTTTTGTTAATAAATTTAAAGTTGATCCACTGCCTGCGGAGTACATGCCTTGCACTGAGGCCGCTGCGACAGAGCAACTGCCACCTTTTACAGTAGAAGGCATAGCAACTGCTGTCAAAACTATGAAACGTGGTAAGTCGCCTGGTCATGACGGCCTCAGTGTGGAACATCTGCTATGGGGTAGTGAGAAGTTGTATACCCATTTATGTAGTTTATTTAATCTTTGTGTAAAGTACGGGTACCTGCCTAGCCCACTAATGAAGACTGTTGTGGTACCAATAGTAAAAAATAAAACTGGCGATCTGAGCTCGTCTGCTAACTACAGGCCGATATCTCTAGGTACTATAGTAGGTAAGTTGCTGGAACGTCTCTTGCAGCCTGAACTGGTAAAGTATATAAAAGTAGATGATGCACAGTTTGGCTTCCGGGCAGGACTCTCCACAGACTCGGCGATCATCAGCCTCAAAAGCACTGTTAAGTATTATACTGACAGAAATACAGCTGTTTATGCCTGTTTCTTGGATCTGAGCAAAGCATTTGACCTGGTGAATTATAAAATTCTCTGGGGTAAATTAAAGAACTCTCGGGTGCCAGGACAAATCATAAGTCTGTTGGAGTTCTGGTACGGGGGCCAAACGAATAACGTTAGATGGGGCGACACACATTCTAGCGATTATAGGCTAAAATGTGGTGTTCGCCAAGGAGGGTTGACGTCTCCCGACCTGTTTAACTTGTATATCAACGGTTTGATTGAGGAACTCAGGGAAACTGGAATCGGCTGTCACTTAGGAAGTTTGTGTGTGAACAGCCTGAGCTACGCTGATGATATGGTTCTCCTGAGTCCCTCAATCAAAGGTCTAAGAAAACTTCTCTCAGTCTGTGAGCATTATGCTAATGCGCACGGACTGAAATACAACGTGAGTAAGACGGAGGTTATGGTGTTCAAGTCAAGGGCAGGTCCGGGGCAGATACCTGAAGTGTTTTTGAATGGACAGTTGATAAAGTATGTGACGCAATTTAAATACTTAGGGCATATCTTAACGGAGCGATTGCAGGATGATTGCGACATAGAACGCGAACGAAGGGCCCTGGCAGTCAGAAGCAATATGCTCGCACGCAGATTTGTGAAATGCACCGAGGATGTCAAGAACACTCTCTTTCGAGCCTACTGTTTGTCCATGTACACCTGCCAGCTTTGGTGCAACTACACAAAAAAGACTCTTGGCTCCATGAGAGTCCAGTATAACGACGCTTACCGGACTCTCATGAAGCTGCCGAGATACTGTAGTGCGTCGAACATGTTTGCAGAAGCGAGGGTACCAGACTTCTTCGCAATCATCCGGTCAAGAATCGCTTCGTTATGGTATCGCTTGAGACGTTCTAGCAATAGCATACTAAGGGCTGTCTCTGACAATGTTGACAGTGCAATATTTAGGCACTGGATTTCTGTTCACCTGGACGGAAACTATAAAAATGACAAAAATAAATAATGACCTTGTAACAGTATTATGTTATTTAATAAGCTGACCTGACCGAAGTAGGTACCTATACATACCTACTTCACATATTTTATTATTAATAGTTTTAGTGTTAGTTCATAATTTGTTTATAATGTCTTTTGTTTTGCCGTATTGTGAAATTATGGGAATTAAGCCTGCAATAAAGATTATTATTATTATTATTATTATTATACCGAAGATATCCCGGACATCAGCCTGTACGAGATTAGAATGGCCTTGAAACAGCTTAAGAACAACAAGGCGCCTGGTGACGACGGTATCACATCTGAGCTTCTGAAAGCGGGTGGAACACCGGTACTTAAAGTCCTTCAGAAGCTCTTTAATACCGTCTTACTCGAAGGTTCAACGCCAGAAGCATGGAACAAAAGCGTGGTGGTGCTGTTCTTCAAGAAAAGTGACAACACTTTACTTAAAAATAACAGACCTATCTCGCTTTTGAGCCATGTTTATAAGCTATAAGTATTCCATTTTAGTACTAAATCAAAATGACCGATAAAAAGATCGATTCGGAGCTTGAATTATTGCAACCATCTTTGACGTGTAAAGAAATGTGTTTTCTCCGTGTACAGCGTTTATTTGAAATGTCAAAAACAGTAGGTATAGATGCATCAATCGAGGAAGAATTTTTTATGAGGGTCCAAGATTTACCTAGCCTTCGTTCAAAGTACGATCAATGCATAGCCGAGATAACTTCCATTAAACGAAAACATGTACCTAAATACGTTCCTACGTATAGTGACATAGATGCGTTCGATCAACTTTATCATGCAATCCGAAAGGTGGCCAACACATCCATTGCGCCATCAGAGTTGCCCGCCAAGACGGAACTCGGAATTGCAATTAAATAAATTTGATAAGAAAATTGAAAATTGGATAACGTTTCGTGATACGTTTACAAGTTTGATTCATAGTAACGAGGATATTAGCCATATAGAAAAATATTATTATCTACTATCGTGTGTCAGCGGGCCGGCGTTAGCTATTGTGAAATCGATGCCAATCACAGCTGACACTTACGCAACCGTCTGGAGTGCGTTAGTTAAGCGCTATGAAAATAAGCGCGCGCTCGCGACCGCATATTTAGATAAACTTTTTAGCTTCAAACCATTAACTAACGAAATTGCATCGAATTTAAATAGTTTTCTGCAATCATATCAGGAAATATAACAGCACTCGAGCTTTTAAATATCCCGGACTTGTCTAGTTTCATATTATTCCAAATATCATTGCGTAATCTCGACCCTGTGACACGACGTGAATTCGAACAAAACACGACCCCAGGCGAGATACCTACTGTCAGGCAGCTATTACATTTTGTCGAAAAACAAGTTCGTGTTCTGGAGATGTCGGAATGCAAGGTGGGGTACGTCAAGCCGTCTAATCCACGGAGCTGATACAAAGAGGAGGTGTGGTAATTAAATTTCCATATGAAACGACGCGTGATAATTTGCGGGATGAGGTTAAGTTAAGCTCTGCCCACTTCTCAATATTCCATCTATCGGCCAATAGCAAAACTACTTGCTTAGGTTGATGTTGATGTTACTACATAGTTCAGCTACCTTACACTAGATGTCAAAAGTTTTAATGAGATGGGACGTACTGAGAACTTATATCTTAAAAAAAATTTATAGGTAAATAAATAAAATTAAAAGACATTTAAAAAAACATGCTTTTATTACTTGTTAATAAAATGAACTAAAAATTTTAAAATAATTTAAACATGATAATAAATGTATAGGCAACCTTTAACGATAAATTAAGCTTCTTCGTCTACGTCACAATAATCATATATCGTAGATACCTAATTATACATATATATTTATTATCAAACCCCAAATCTTTTACACCTTGTATTAAATCTTTGCGTTTTTATCACAGATCCAATTTTTTATAAATAAAAGCGTGTTACATTTTTTTTTGCAATCGCGATCACGAATATAAATAACCAAAAAAATATACACCGACATTTTGTTACGTAATTACCTTCTTTTTCAAGCGCTTAACTTTCATTTGTAGTCTTCTGATTTTTAATCCGGATTTTTTTTCTTTATATCGAAGTTGTTCTATTTCTTGCTTAAGCTTCTTTTTTCTAGGCGAAACATTTAGTATCAGAAATTCATTTAAATCACTTGTGGTAGGGTCTACAGATGATTTTACAGGCTCTGGTAATTTTCTTTTAAGCTGTAATATAAAAATAATATCAAACAAGTCATTTCCAAAATAACTAAAACTCGGTTACGCAAATAACATCCTAACAAACCGATAAATCCAGTTTTAAACTAGGAAAAGTGCCCTTCTTTAATTTTTAAGGCCTTTTTTTGTCACTGTGAAGTCCGCATCATTGAAATGGCAAGAACAAATCTTTGTGTATTTTGTTGGTGTCCAATCTGGTCTATTAAGTTTTGTAATCCATTGCTGTTTTAAATTATTATCGGATGGAAATCTAAAACGAACATATAAAAATAATTTAAATTACTTTTGATTAAATTAGTTGGTAAAATAATTTAATTCTGAATACGGCCCTGGATATTTGTTACGTTTAAAATAGTTATTCTACTTGACGATAGGTGGCGGTCCGTTCATAATCTAATAATAAAAGCTATATAAGTACAGTTTTAGCCACTAAAAGGTATTTAAGACTAAGTGTATAACAGTTTTTAGTATTTACGTATTGTTATTACAATATAATACTGCAAAATTATACGTAAACTTATGTATTTTCTTCCCAAAAGTGTCGCCATCTAGTGTCAAGTAGTAGAATTTTAACACGGAAAGCTGAGAATGTTCTAGAACTTTTATATTTAATTACGTATAAAATTACTTACAAATGAAATGTGATGCCATCCATATTATCAGAACGTCTGTCTGAGTAACTTTGGCATAGTAAAACACAACACTTCATCTTTTTCTTGTTAAAAACTCAAAAAATCACACTTATAATGTGAGTCTCGTCACATGTGCACCTGACGAACGCTGATAGCATACTAACTTAGGCCCCGCCCACCATGATGACGTCAGGACCTAGTTGAAAATCACAGTGCACAGTTGCTTAGCCCCGCTCCTCTTTGTATCAGCTCCGTGGTCTACTCCATCTTTCAAACAGGCTGCGTTTAAGCCAAGCAAATATCAGGACACGACCAAATCAAACGCTTCGAAGCCTACATTGGCATCAGCTGTGGCCAGCACTGACACCGTTGTCGAACGACGGACATCAAATGTGTGTCCATGTTGTCATATGCCACATTCTATTTATAAATGCACCGTCTACAACGCCCTCTCACCTGAGCTTCGCACTGCTAAAGGTAAAGAGTTAAGGCTATGTGAGAACTGTTTGCGTGACACTTGATGCTTGCACGTCCAAATAGTTGTACGGTCTGCAAACGGAGACACCACAATACTCTTCACGTAGATACGTCTAAGTGTCAAGACAATGTGATAGCTCTTACCTGTTCAACTGAACAAACAGTACTGCTGGGACCGCGATTATACACGTTGCAGACGCGTGGGGTCAGAACCACCCTCTGCGCGCGTTAATTGATAGCGGTGCTATGACGAGCTATGTGACCTTGAACTGTGCTAGGAAGCTAGGTTTAGTGCACCGCAAGTGCGACTTCAAACCTATAGGCCTCGGTGGCAACCAAGTTCAAAACTTTGGTATGACGACTTGTAAATTAAAACCGCGTAGCGATACATTGCCGGTTTTGTCTACGGGCGCTGTTATCGTAACGAACATTGCCGGCAATTTACCTACGATGTCGTTACCTATCAACGTAATCAAAAATATCAGCATCTCGAATTAGTGGACCCCGCGTTTCACCGTCCCTCGCCTGTGGACGTGTTGATTGCGGGTGATATATTTCCCTATGTATACAGCGGGGAGAAGATTTTCCCCGATCGACCGGGAATGCCGGTAAAAAAAAAAACAAGTTCATCGTATTTCCTTGTTATACAATAAGTGACTTCGTAATTATTTACTGTTAATAAATTAAATATGTAGGCAAAGTAATCAGTCACCCATTGTATTAACTAGGATTTCCCATGTCGGCTAAGCATACACAACGTTTCATCTTGAGAAATGATAGTTATATTAGAAATAATATAATTCAAATTGTATTTTTTTTTAAGTAAGACAATTATTTTAATTCAAATATAATTTTAATTTATAGTACAACAGTTGGTTGTAAACAAAACCGATATGGTGAGTTTAAAAAAACATGCTACAAACCTTCGAAGACTTCTTTTAGACTGTGAGTCGCCATGTAATTCAACCTGGAAATTTACCTAATAGTACCAATCTATTATTCAATCCTCATTACGCTTGAATTTACGTTGATTATTATTTCGTCGACTTCAGAAGAATGATTTGTATTTTGGAATAAAATAATTCAAGTTAAACATCCAGTAAATAGTTACTTGCTTTAAAAGATTCAACTACATCGATACGTCCTAGTAAGTCTCGATTTTAATCAAATGGATAAAATTTACCCATTTGTACCTACTCTAGCACACTCTAATTTAATACGTATTTTCAGTATTGACGATATTAAAATAATTCAATTCTTTGTGATAAATCTAACTGGAGTACATGACGACCCACAGTTCGGCATACAGCTCTCGAACTTCCTGTGTTCTGGAAGAAACAGAATAATCACCCCCCAAATCGAAGAAATAACGCAATTATTACAACTATATAAATAGGAATTTACCGCGGAGGAGAAAGAAACGGATTCCCAATCGTCCATCACTAATGGTTTCATGTTTCTAACTACTACTTAGATCTAATTAAATCTACACGTGGACGCTGAAAGAAAAAGATATTAACTTAAATCTACATGAAACCTCCGGCACACGTCATCGGGTATCCACGAGTTCGATTATTTTTTGTCACTTTCTCCTCTTCATTACCTTAAGAGTATCAAATCCAATTTCGGACATTTTTGATATTTCCAAAAGTAATGTTATATTTATTTAACTTCGACAGGATTTTATTATTTAATAATTTTAAGATTATACTCGCGTCTGTGTTCATTTTAATACATACATACATACATAAAATCACGCCTCTTTCCCGTAGGGGTAGGCAGAGACCACGGATTTCCACTTACTACGATCCTGACATCTCTTTCGCTTCATCTATACTCATCAATCCTTTCATACATAAGCGTCGGTTTAGGGTACTTTTGACCTGGCCTTTTTTCAGAACATCTTCAATCTGATTTCGGAACGTTCGCCTAGGTCTTCCCCTTCCAACACTTCCGTTTATTTGTCCCATGTATACCTGTTTAGTCATTCTCATTTCATTCATTCTCTCCACATGTCCAAACCATCTTAACATACCTTTCTCGATTTTTGTTATTAAATTAATTAATTATTAAATAATATAATAATATAATATTATATTTAATTACCAAATGATTAAAGTTATTTGGTGCATTCACACATAAAAAAACCTAATTAAAGATTATGGCTTCTTACTTGCAAGGAAAATAACTTCATTCGAAAAGCAGTCGTCCTTGTTGGCACTTTGCTCTAAATAACGAGCATACAAACTAAGTTTCTTGTTATGTAACACAGTCCCTATTAAATGTCCTAATTTCCCACTTAAACTAGCTGAAAACTGGTGAACCACTCATATGTATTTATTTAAATACACAGAAGGTGTATTTTACTAAATTCATTATTACAGAGATTTAATCTCAAGCCTTGGTTTAAGTACTGCCCTAAATCTTACAAACTAAAATCGAAAGACCTACAAATAGTCTTATTTCTACCGACTTAAACCAATAACTTTAAAATTGTTGTTAAGTAGTGTTGTGTACTTGTGTGTTGTTATTTATAAACAAATTTGAATTTTGACACAAGGGTTGTCGATAGGATAATCAATAAATTGAAACCCATCGACCATGCAAGGTTATATTGATATCTCCTAGATAGTCTCGATTCTATATCGACTAGATAAATACCATTAATCTTAGCCCTTGTACCACAATACAAATAATTTAATACAGACGAAATTACAGTTATTCAATTATTTATGATGTTGAGGCTCTCTTTTATCTTGTTAAATGAATTATAGTGTGTAATTTATGATGTAAAAAATGTGAAGGTAATTACTTATTTCTAGATGTTACTTAATTTAAGCTGTGCCTATTGTTGTCACACTTTCATGATTTATTATATTCTCCTAAGAGTAATAAATCATTACTTTTATTGAGTAAGCGTTCCCTAAAATTCATTTAGATGCGTGGAATAGATTATTTCACGTCCAATTGAATTTAAATTATATACTATAATGTAATGTGTAATTATATGAGAGGTTCAACCAAACACAAGAAATAAAATAAACAATACAATAAAAATATGATTATGATAGAAGAAATAAAACACTCATTAAAATATTACTTTACAACAAACAATTTTCAATACATTTAATGAATGTTCTATCCCTCAAGTGCATAATAGATACCATCACTCACAGACAAAAATCAGAAGGGTTTATTATATTAATAATAAAATAATGAATATGTTCTTCTATGCTAAATTATGCTAGAATTCAATTTAAGCTAACTACATAAATATAAGAAAACATCTAATTAATTGTGTATTGAATCAATATTATATTATATGTAAATCATGCAATAATTATTTAATTATTTTGGCATGATAGTAAATTATTAGACACTTTTTGCTACGTTTTAAATGACAAGGTTTTATAAGAGACTATAAAATTATACTGCCTAATCTCCCTTTAATAATAATCACTAAAAACAGCAAGCTTTGAAATATTAAAATTTAAATAATAAGTCTAATTTAAAACAAAACCCACGGAGTTTCGCTGAGAGGTTAAAATTAAAGAAACACTCACATAATACCAGCGCTGGAAGAACACCTCACTACACTTCACTTGACTCTAATTTAAGAATATTTTCTCTAAACAAACGCGCGCGCGACCGACCTTTTTAGAATTCGGGTTAGCACTCACGTGCCCTGCGTAACCGCCGATCTCGAAGCAAGCGTCCGTTCGCTGGCGTGCTCTGATTGGTCGGCTGCAACTGTTTTTGCTGTTCACCTGACCATTTTACTTTATGCTTTGATAAGTAAAATGTGACCTTATATTCTTAATAATAGAATTTAATTTCAGTGTGAACGTTTATTTTTAACCGCAATTGATTAATTGTAACGCAATCGATCCGTGTTTACCCTATAGCTATCTCCCTTTAACTCTTTTATGTGTCCAAAATTGACGACTGGTACAATGAGTATCCATAGTAGTCCATACTAGCGAAGCAAAATATTAATATTCATGACATGCTTTTGTTTACCGATTCTTCCGTGGTACTGGCGTGGTTAAACACGCCCAGTTACAAACTAAAAACATTCGTTGCAACTCGTGTTGCAAAGATACAAGACACAGCTTCTGAGGACAGTTGGTTTCATGTGAGTGGCAGCCACAATATTAGTGGCATTTGTTCTCGCGGTGCAATGCCGTCTGTGCTGTTGGGGATGCCAGAGTGGCTAAATGGTCCTGATTGGTTGATGAGTGAGCAATGGCCAGTACGTTCTATGAGCGAGTTCAGAGACGAAAATATTCCAGAACTTAAAACTTGTAATGAGTCAAAAGTAATGGTATCTACGAACGATCCGCCAAAAAGTATAATTTATGTGCTTACCGAGACATATTCCAGTTACAATAAGCTGGTCAATATCGTCACTTGGATTTATAAATTTAAAAAAAATTGTCGTACTCCTAAATATGAGCGTAGTAAGCTCTCTGTAGGTGATTTGAGGGAAGCACGTGACAAAATAATTCAGTCCGTGCAGCAGCAACATTTTGCTGCAGATATTGCGGCCTCTCAAAAGGCCACAAGCCTCAGCAATCCCTGCGAAAACTTAACCCTTTTGTGGACCCGAATGGTTTCCTCAGGGTGGGGGGTAGGCTTTCGCTAGCGGAGATGCCCTTCGAAAAGAAGCATTCCGTGTTGCTGCCGAAACAATGCAATTTCACGAACTGCCTGATAGATTATCATCACTCATCGTATTTACATGTTGGGCCTCGTACTCTACAAAGTATACTGACCCAAAAATTCTGGATAGTGTCTGCTCGCAGTGTTATTCGACTACGTCTTAGTAAATGCATAACGTGCTTCAGAGTACGACCTCTAGTTAGGCAGCCTGTAATGGGACAGTTACCTAAGTTTAGAACACAGGATGTGCATGTTTTCCATACGGTAGGCGTTGACATAGGAGGTCCGTTTTACATAAAAGAGTCCTTACGTAAAAATGCGCGCCTCTCCAAAGCTTATTTGTGTGTTTTTGTTTGTTGTGCTACTCGTGCAGTACATCTAGAAACACTATCCTCATTGAGCACAGAATGCTTTCTAGCATCATTTGATCGTTTCACTGCTAGGCGCGGTCTATGTCATGCTATCATTTCTGACAATGCAACCAACTTCGTGTCAGCTGGTAAAATTCTTGCAGAAAAATCGAATTCTGATGAGATCTCTAGCGGATTTAAGATACGTCAAGTTGTCTGGATGCATAATCCACTAACCGGAAGTCACTTTGGAGGCCTGTACGAGGCTATGATAAAATCAGCGAAGAATTTATTAAAGAAAAGTACTTTAAATAAAACTTTAACCTTTGAGGTATTAACTACATTGTTCACGCGTATAGAAGCGGTATTGAATTCAAGGCTTCTTTGTGCTCTGTCAACTGATCCTACCGAATTTGAGGTTCTTACACCAGCACATTTTTTGGTAGGTCGTGAACTATTAGACGCTCCAGAATATGACCTAACTAGTTGCCCTACCAGTCATCTCAGTCGTTGGCAGGCCGTGCAACAGATGGCTCAACAATTTTGGCGCTTGTGGCGAAAGGACTTCCTACAGCCACATAAGAAGTGGTTCAATGGTTGTCAAGATCTGAAGGTCGGAGATTTAGTGTTGTTACATTCTGATGCTCCTCCTCTTCAGTGGCCGTTAGGAAGAGTCACTAAGTTGCATACCGGATCCGATAACGTGACGCGGGTCGTCAGCTTACGCACTAAGAGCAGTGAATTAACTAGACCTGTAGTTAAATTAAGTCCTCTCCCAATGGAGCAGGAATCTGCTATTTAACATTAAAGCGGTCAGTAAAATTTATTTATTTAAGCTGTTTTTAAATAACGTTAAAATTAAAAATAGTTTTTATCTTATACAGTCCACACTTAATCGAATTATTATTACACATTAAACATTATTAAAACGCATTCTAGTTTATCACTATTATATATTATATAATATAACAATAAGTACACTAGTTGCTACTCAAAAGCATACCAATTAAAACTTTAAAAACCACAATTAAAACATTTTGTAATTCAATACACTATTTAACAAATTGTTATCATGCTCCTGGAATTATAACTGGGAAATCCTGGCGGATTTCGGTGGGCGGAAATGTAGGGACACGACACGTACGAGTACGTTCAAATTTCCCGCCAAAACCGCTATTTTGTGCGCTCGCAAGCGCCCTCTGCGATCTGGCAGAGACACACTCAAAATAAAAGTTGAGAACGCCTGCGGCTGTTAATTTCCAAAAATCTACGTAAAACCATATACAAAAACTATATAAAATACTGTGTGTGCGTCTGTGTGACCAAGTGGATGGAACTAACATTTCCATTGGAATTCCGGGATCATCTGAAACTTCCATATTACTACAATCGGTGAGTGCGGGCAACGGTTATCTTTTTGGGGGAGTTTTCTTTGTTTTTCAATATAATACAACCACTGAGCTATCGAGGCAACACCATGTAATGTAATGATGAATATGATTATAATATCGATGTGTGTGTCTTTCTAGTTATTAACGTGGATAAAAAGATAGGTATACTCTTCATTCACGTTCATAACTAGAAATTACACAACCTGCTACAAATACCTACATCATATTGTTCGCTATTATGAAAAATATAATTTAAAAGCTAGTTGATTTTTAGTGTTTGTTGCAAGAACGTTGTCAAGAGAAAGCCGAATTCGTGAGCAGAAAGTTAAGAAATTGGCTAAGAGTTAATTTTGGACATTTCTACTGGCTGGTTCAATTTGGACTATTACTTAGAAAAATAAATGGTCCTTGGGATTCATATTTTTCTTTAATGTATAATTTGTGTTACACAAAGTCCTGTGATAAATTTGTAGTATAATTGTTGCTGTAGTATTCTAAAAATATAAATTAATATGCCTATTCGTATTATGTTATGACCTTATATAGTATTGTGTGTGTACGAAAAAAAATATTGATGTACGACGAACTTATTTCTCTTCGACTTCGCTATACATTATATCTACTTCTACAGTATTAATATTGTAAAGAAGGAAAAACAAATATTGAAAAAAGGCTCCAAAACTACTGGACCGATTAGAAAAGTTCTTTCACCATTAGAATACTACATTTTCCCTGATGAACATAGGCTTTATAATATTTTCAAAATGTTAGGGATCCATATAAAAACTTCGATAATATAACCCAAGGTGTGGAAAAAATACCAATAAGGGTCCTTATATCGCGTTCGATGCGGAATCTGTTGACCATATTATATAAGTATTATGCTATTGACATTAGAACAAAGTGATGACAGGAGGCCGATTCCACTAACTTTATTTTGTTCTGCTACTGCTATCGAACCGTAGCTGATTTACACACATTCTTATTCTGCTATTAAAAAATAGTGCAGCAGCAGTTACGTTTCTATTGACGCCAGCGATATAACATTTTATATTATAGTAATTCGATAGATCATGAACACGACGCTTATTTTTATTGTAAACATTTACTTTTCCAAAATAAAATAAGTAGATCAACTTAATACTTACTACAAAATAATATATAGTTAAGTATCAATATAAATCCTTTATATTCCTCCTCACTCTCTAAACGTCCTTTATAACAAAGTTCTAGGTACATGGTATACTAGCTACTTACGAAGTTATGTAGTATGAATTTCATTGAAGATTAATTTGAAACCCTTATTTTATTTCAAAAAAATCTCTATTGTCGATATAACAGTAAACATCCCTATTGCTTCTCTGTTTAATGTGGGCTCCCCCCGACCCCCTATGCGCACGATAGAGAGAGTTACTGCTCATGAGATGAGTACTGTACATATTTTGATAGAATTTACGTTTCGGGGCAAGACTTTTTCACCCCATTAAATGGTATCAAAAAATTTTGGTTCTGATGTCAATTGCTCCAATAGTAAATATAATTATTTTGTGAAAAGTTCTTGGTTTTTGTAAAATATTGATTTTTAATAGTCATAGATTTAGCGCAAAATCATGGCTGGTTTAGATGGGTGTAACTTTATAGTACTTTGAAACACTGAAAAAATCAAAACGTAAAGGCACAGTAAACAATGTGTTGATTACATTTAAAAAAATACTGAAATCGGACAATGTTAAGAGGTAGAAAAAAGGTTTCCCTTTTAGTATGGACATGTACTGGCTATTGAATCCTCTCAAGTAGTTATGGACGTTTACACAAAACCTATCTAGATCAAATGCATAAATTACAATATAGACTTTTAAAACTAATAGTACCTGCAAAAACTAAGGTCAAATATAAAGACGCTTCTGAGTAACTTTTTAAGTATTGTGGTATAAAACCCATTTATAAAAAGGATGAATTTGTCTTATTAGAACAATACTTTCGGTGTGAAATTCAGATTCCTAAAACACATATGACTTAACGTTATCATAATGAAACTAAATTATGTATATGTAAACATGAATAGATCACGGTATTTTCGGCGAGTTGGATACAAACCAATATTATTACAAATAATCCACTGCATTACAAAATGAGCAAAATGATAACCTGGAACAGCAGGTCTAAAGAGGATATAGAAGTGTTTGTGAAGCCATTATATCATCCAGAATGGCCAAGCGGTTTGTGGAATATTCAGGAAAAACTTCAATCAGTTTTATAAAACGTAAAATAGATACAGCAGAAAAGGTACCATCCATACAAGCTCGGCTGTTTGAAGTAGTAATAGAAGAATCTTGACAACCTGTGATTAACCCAGGTAATAATTCAAAATTCAAAATTCAAAAATTATTTATTCAGTTTAGGCATCATAGACACTCTTATGAACGTCAAATTTTTTAAATGATTCTATCGCTGTCTTCGGAAAAGAACCACCGCCGAGAAGAAGCAGCAAGAAACTCGTGGGCCATTATTTTTTCAAGTCTTTGTACATTGAGGTTACATATGAGTAGTATTAAAATAACAAATTTATTCAATAGTTGGCTATTAGGCAGAAGTGGAAAGCTTCCAGGCATCTTTGTCTTCTAAGTAGTGAATCAATTTATAATAGGCTTTTTTCATTAGTATATTTTTGATACGTAACTTGAATTTCCCTTCAGTGAGCTCAGTAATGTCATTCGGGATTTTATTATAGAAACGTACACAATTGCCTAAGAAGGACTTATTTTTAGTTTTCGTGAGTCTAAATTTAGATACAGCTATCCTATCCTTATTTCTAGTATTAATATTATGCATATCACTATTTATTCTAAACTTCTTTATATTTTTACGAACGTACATTATATTTTCTAGGATATACAAAGATGGAAGAGTTAATATATTAATTTCTTTGAACATTTGTCTTAAGGATTCGCGGGGACCCATTTCGTAGATGGCTCGAACTGCCCGCTTTTGCAATATAAAAACTGTCTCTATGTCCGCCGCTGACCCCCACAGCAGGATTATGATATTATGCTGTGGAAGTAAGCAAAGTAGACCAGTCGAGCAGTAGCTATATCTGTCAATTGCCTAATTTTATGAACCGCATATGCAGCTGAGCTCAGTCTTCCAGATAGTGCTTCAATATGAGGACCCCATTGTAATTTAGATTCTATGCTAATACCTAGAAAGACTATTGCCTTGTCAATTTTCAATTTATTTCCGTCGAGTAATACGTTTGGCTCTATATGTCTTACATTAGGCATGGAAAATTTTAAACATTTCGTTTTCTTTGCGTTGAGAAGCAGGTTGTTTGCGGCGAACCAATTTGAAACAATAGTTAACGCGTTGTTGACTTGAACTAGTTCTCTATCTTTCCTATCTACTTTAAAAATCAGAGAAGTATCATCCGCAAAAAGAACTATGTCAGCAAGGCCCTCAACCATATGTGGTAAGTCATTAATATATGCTAAGAATAAGAACGGACCCAAGATCGACCCCTGTGGAACCCCCATTCTGACCAAAGATCCAAAAGATGTCACGCCATTAATGCCGACTTTTTGCTGCCTATCAGATAAGTATGATTCTACAAGATTCAGAGCAGCTCCACGAATTCCATAGTGGTGTAGCTTATAAATTAGAGTGCGGTGCTCTACACAGTCGAAAGCTTTGGAGAGATCACAAAATACGCCAATGGCATCCTGTGAGCTCTCCCAAGCCTCCAGCACATGCTTGACTAGCTGGACTCCTGCATCTGTTGTTGATCTGCTTTTCGTGAAACCGAACTGATTTTCGTGTAAAATCCTATGTTCATTAAAATGAGACAAGAGTTGTTGAAGCATTATCTTTTCGAATATTTTGCTCAAAGCCGGAAGCACAGAGACCGGTCTATAATTTGAGGGGTCGGCCTTACTACCTGATTTAAAAATAGGGGTGATTTTACTCATTTTCATTAGGTCAGGAAATGTACCTTTATCAATACATAAATTAAATATGATCATCAAATGTGGCGCTATAACTTCTATTATTGACTCTAGCATTTTTACGGATAATCCCCATAAATCCTCTGTTGCTTTAACATTTAAACTTTTAAATGTTTTTATTATTTCAAAAGTAGATATATGTCGGAACCTAAACTCAGGAATTTGGAGCGGGAAGTTGTCTTTCAGAAAGCCCACTGCAACACAAGGGCAAGAATCAAGAGATTTGGTGACTTCTACTGGTATGTTAGAAAATAAATTTTCAAATGAATTCGCAACATGACTTGGGTCTGAAACTTTTTGGTTATCTATTTCTAGCACATATTCTGAATTAAAAGATTTACTTTTGCCGGTCTCTGTATTAATAGTTTTCCAAACTGTTTTAATTTTGTCATTAGATTTTCGAATGTTATCCCTTATAAACAAAGCTTTTACGCGTTTGCATACTGACTTAAAAACTTTTGAGTAATTTCTTACATAATCATGAAAATCTTTACTAGAAGTTAAAGAATTTTTGTGATATAACTCAAACATTATGTCTCTACTTTTTCGAATACCTTTAGTTGACCAGTCACCAAATTGTAACCTACCGTTGAGCTGCAATTTTTTCTTCGGACAGATTTCATTAAATTCTGTACTTACTAATGAAAATAATGTACTATAAATGTCATGTGGATCTTCAGAAGTGAATTCCACCAGACTAAGTTTCAACTCTATATTTTGTTTAAGCTTTTCTAGTTTACCTTTTGTTAGCGGCCTATGTTCGATAATGGTATTTTTCTTAGTTCTCCCGATTTCGAATTTGATAGCGAGGCCATTGTGGTCTGATCTAACTCCCACCATTACTGATTTTTCTGTAGTCTTACAGTTTGAAAAAATATTATCAATGCAGGTGGATGAAGAGTCGGTTGTTCTAGTTGGCTCACTGAACAAAAAATTCAAATTAAAAGATTTAAACAAAGAGATAAGATTAGTTTTATCAGTTGAATCTACCAAAATATCAATATTGAAGTCACCGCATACAATGATTGATTTATTGCTTTTAGTTAATCTCTTGAGTACACATTCCATTATGGACATAAAATTACAGAAATTAGATGCTGGTGGCCGATATACACACAATAATATATGACTTTCCAGTTCTGCACAAGCAATTTCGCAGACACGTTCAACAGAAAAACCTACTATGTCAGACCGTTCCTTAAATTTTATGTTTCTTTTACAAAGAATAATACACCCTCCCCCTTCAGCAGATATTCTGTTGAACGCACTGGCTACCTCAAAATGTGTAACATTTTATCTGGTTTTAGCCACGTTTCTGTAAAGCCTAATACATCAAATCTATGTTTATCTAATAAAAGTTCAATGTCTAATATTTTGCCAGAGAAGCGGTTAATATTTTGATAAAATAGCGATAAGATGTCAGCACACTTCTCTGTTGTCTTGTTTAAAAGTTTAAACAATTAATAGTTACATTATTACTATTATTAGTACATTTACTAAAAACTACAACATTGTCACTACTCTTTGTTATATTTCCTATAACTGCCTCAATATTGAAAGCTACCAAAGTAGCAATTAGCTGTCTGGATTTTTTAGGACAGTACATGCTGTCCCATGTCAACTTAAAATTACAATTAAACTTATTGCAGTCAAAAAATAAAAATTTGTCACTATGACGACATGTCAAGTTATACATTAATGTGTTGAGTGAGTGTATGCGCAAGTTCTCTTTTTCAGACAATAAATCTGAATAAAGGAAGGCACATAACATTATTTTACATGCCTTAAGTTCTAACAAAGTGGTTATTCTAGTAATAACCTCTTTTCTATCAATACCTAAACTATGACCTAAGAAGACAACAACTATTGATTTATTATCTATTTTTGAGTTTAATATTGTTTTTTCAATCTGAGCATAGGTTACTCCCGGCATACAATAGTTCTCCACAGCACACTGCACTGAGTTACTTAATAATGAACCAAAGCCTACACCTATTTTGTCTGAAAATACCATGATTTTATGCGGTTGAACTGGATTAGAGCTGACATACTGCTCTCCGCCTGGGACCGTGTCTGTGATCAATGTTGGTCTGTTTTGATTTGACAGAGATGTTGAGAGGGCGCTAGTACAGTCTGGTTGTGGTTGAATGTGGCAGCTCGAGTGACTATTCTCAAGAGCCTCCACACACTCCACGTTCAAAGCCACCAGGTCCGTTAGTTCAATTGCAGTCTTGTAATGCTCACTTAGTTGAACTTGAGCTGTCTTGTAGCTAGTAAATACGTCCTGCAAGATCTAATGAAATGTGTATTATATATATATTGATGTCAAAAAACTGAGGTATAAAGAGGCCCTTATGAAACAAAGCGATCTTACTAAACGACTGATTTTCCTTTGAGAGGTCAAAACAATTTAAGACATGTAAGTATGTTTTTGACATATTGCAAAAATACTTGTTTGACCAGATTAATGAAAAGATCAAAATCCTCTTTTTCTGAAGAATCTTAAACATATGAAGATGGTATAATAATATTTGGATTAACCGTGATAGAATGTTACACAACATTGTAACGCTCATTGAGATAAACCATGATGAAAAATTATATATATTATGAAATATAAGTAATTGATTGTATACAATATTGTAAAATTAATAAACAAGTGGAGCGGTAGTTTTGATATTTAGTAAGTCCAAAGAAAAAAAAAGTAAAGTAAAACGCTGGTCAGTCCCTATCCTGATGCTAGTCTGCAAGGCCATTGGCAGCGTGTGGTAGGACTAGTATGCCCAGGCCAGGGGCTAGTATAACAAAATAAAAGTGACTGACTGTGACGATGACTAAAAGCTCGAATAAAGAAATGTGACTTACCGCTGGTCGGTCTCTGCCCTTTTATTAGTCCCGGTAATACCACTGGCATCGGATGGTAGGACTAATATATACCGAAAGTCAGAGTCCATAAGGAAGACGGAAAGAAAAACAGGGTTTGACTATTTGACAATGTTTCTTCAAAAAAAAAACCCCCGCTGGTCAGTCTCTGTCCTTCTATTAGTCCCGGTAATACCACTGGCAGCGGATGGTAGGACTAATATATACCGAAGGCCAGAGAGCATAAGGAAGACGGAAAGAAAAACAGGGTTTGACTATTTGAAAATGTCTTTAAAAAACAAAAAAACCCGCTGGTCGGTCTCTGCCCTTCTATTAGTCCCGGTAATACCACTGGCAGCGGATGGTAGGACTAATATATACCGAAGGCTAGAGTCCATAAGGAAGGCGGAAAGAAAAACCCCGATTGACTTATTGATAAAATGTCTTCAAAAAAAAATCCCCGCTGGTCTGTCTCTGCCCTTCTATTAGTCCCGGTAATACCACTGGCAGCGGATGGTAGCACTAATATATACCGAAGGCCAGATATCATAAGGAAGACGGAATGAAAAACCCTGATTGACTATTTGAAACTGCGTATTCAAAAAAAAACCTTGCTGGTCGGTCTCTGTCCTTCTATTAGTCCCGGTAATACCACTGGCAGCGGATGGTAGAACTAATATATACCGAAGGCCAGAGATCATAAGGAAGATGGAAAGAAAAACAGGGTTTGACTATTTGACAATGTGTTTTAAAAGAAAAACCCCGCTGGTCGGTCTCTGCCCTTCTATTAGTCCCGGTAATACCACTGGTAGGTCCAAAAAGCCCTGACAGAAGCAGCTGACAAGGACCGCAGTAACCGCAGACTTGCCCACCAAAATCGGTAAACCATACGGTATCAACCCGGCTCAAATTACAATGGCGCTTGAGAGCAAAGGACGCGAGCCGAGAACGGCTCAGTACGCTAGGGAAATCCCGCCCAGAAGAGGTAATAAGGGCGGCCCAACGTAATTCGTGCTTTTGGACAGGCTGAACGACGACGAGAAGGCGAAACTATACGCCATTACCGAACTACTGAACATCCAGAACGTTCATATCGAAGGTTGGGCACCGAGGGGAGGCACAATACCCCAGTGCCACCGCTGCCAGCTATTCGGACACGCCTCGGGAGGGTGTCACCGACCCCCGCGATGTGTGAAATGCGGGGGTGAACATTTTACTGCCGACTGCACAAACGTCTCCGACCAGCCACCTAAGTATGCCAACTGCAAGGGTAAGCATGTTGCGTGCAGTCGCAAATGCCCACACCATTTACGCGAGGCACGCAAGACAGGCATCAAAGTGCCGGGACCGCACCCCAGGGCCGGTCGGCCTGCACCCCCCCAACCTTCCGCAAAGAGAAGAACCCCGGACGAGACGAAGGAGCAACCACGAGCACGCTAAGGTAGATCGACCCAGCGTGCTCCACCCACCTTAAACCAATAAAACCTGCTTCACGATCAATGGCAGTTGTACCAGCAACAGCAACAACAAAGGCAGTCGGGGCCCACTTACTCTCGGTATTCATAAACCCAGCAGGGAGAACCCTGTACACGGCTGCCGAAGCCTTGGATCTCGAAGTCATAGGACCAGACGAGCCAACGCACATCCCGTCCCAAAGCACACACAGACCAGATGTCTTGGATGTAGCCGTGTACAAGGGAATGCATGGAGTGATCAAGATCGAGGTATTGTATGACCTTGAACAACAACATCTGCCCATATTGGTCACGGTAGGCACCGCCATAAGCCCGATCGCAAAAAGACCAACCACAATAATCGATTGAGTGGAGTACGCGACCCGACTGGCAGATATATCAATTGGACCGGTTCGCACTGCACAAGAAGTCGACGGTGAAACAAATAATATCACGGAGAAGATGAGGGCAGCGAAACAAGCCGCAACCCGTGACCGACCAACGCCTCATAAGAGACGCGAGTTGCCAATGCATTTGCAAAGGAACATACAACAGAAACGGTATCTTAGGAGGTGTTGGGCCCGTACTTGCTGCCCCACTATCAAGACGAGACTTAATGCAATTACCGAAAAAGTCCCGAAGGGGGTAGAAGTTTGGTGCGGCTCCAACTGGGAAAAAACCATTGATTGGGCGGGGGAGCAGTTGACGAACCTATATCAGCTGAATAGTTTAATAGAGTTCTCACTACGACCCCGCAACCGATCTACCACCTCCTAGATAATAATAATAATAATAAATCGAACGAACGAGGTATATTCCAGGGTGACAGTCTCAGTCCTTTGTGGTTTTGTCTAGCGTTGAATCCTCTCAGCACTTTGTTGATGGATTCAAAACTAGGCTACCGACTTCGAAGAGAGGGTGAGATAATTTCTCATCTATTGTATATGGATGATCTCAAGCTGTTTGCAACGAATCGCCAAGACTTGATGGATCTTTTGAAAATTACTGAATCTTTCAGTGATTCTATCAGGATGGAGTTTGGTGTAGATAAGTGTGCGGTCATGCATGTACAACGGGGAAAGGTTGTGAATTCTTCAAATTTACAACTTTCCGAGACAATTACTCTCACATGTCTTTCTGAAGTTGAAACCTATAAGTATCTTGGTATGTCACAGTCATTGGGTATCATGGATAGGGACATTAAGCAGACAGTGAAGGAGCGTTTCTTCTACCGTTTAACAAAAGTTCTTAACAGTCTTTTGTCGGGCGGCAACAAGACGCGCGCCTTCAATGGTTGGGTGATGCCCCTACTCATATACTCCTTTGGCATACTAAGATGGACTCAGACTGAACTTGACGCCCTGGATAGGCGGGTCCGTCAATTGCTTACAACACATCGCATGCTACATCCACGCTCGTCTGTTATGAGGCTATACATCCCACGGAAGTGGGGGGGTCGTGGCTTCCTAAATGCCAAGAACCTCCACAACTGTGAGGTGTCCAGTCTCCGGGAGTATTTCCGTAACACCGAGTGTGGGATACATCGCGATGTCATAGCAGTTGATAGGAGCCTCACACCTCTCTCCTTGGCAAACGAGAACTGGCGTAAACCAGTGGTGCTAAGCATCGAAGACCGTAGAGACGTATGGAAGGGCAAAGAGCTACACGGACGGTTCTACAAGGCCCTAACAAGGCCTGACGTGGACCCGCTCGCCTCAGTGAACTGGCTGCGTTTCGGTGATCTCTTTGGTGAAACTGAGGGTTTTGTTTGTGCTATTGCTGACGAAGTTATCAAGACGAATAACTACCGGAAATATATTCTGAAAGACGGTACGGTCGACATTTGTCGAGCATGCCGCCGTCCCGGAGAGTCACTCAGACATATTATTTCCGGTTGTTCTCATCTTGCTAATGGAGAGTACTTGCACAGACATAACCAAGTAGCCAGGATTATTCACCAGCAACTTGCCCTTCAATATGACCTTATTGAGTCTGAGGTGCCGTACTATAAGTACGCACCTACGCCTGTTCTTGAAAACGGTCGTGCTACGCTCTATTGGGATCGATCTATAATCACGGACAGGACTATTGTTGCCAATAAGCCTGACATCGTGGTGATCGATCGATCTCAGCGCCGGGTAATGCTTGTTGACGTCACCATTCCTCATGATGAGAACCTCGTGAAGGCTGAGAAGGACAAGCTTAGCAAGTACCTTGACTTAGCTCATGAGGTGACCGCCATGTGGGATGTTGATTCGACAATAATTGTTCCGATAGTAGTTTCAGCAAACGGCCTTATAGCAAAAAGCCTCGACCGACATCTTAAGAGGCTTTCGCTAGACGGTTGGATCAAGGGACAGATACAGAAGGCAGTACTTCTTGACACGGCACGTATTGTCAGGAGGTTCCTCAGTCTGCAGCCCTAACCACTGGTAGTTTGGGTCATGCCCCGCTGCCGATGGCAATCTAGGATTAGGTTTTTTACAATGTTTTTTATTTATTATTTTTTTATTGTATATAGAAATATTGTAAAAAATGTAATTTTAAGAAAAGGAAATAAATAATGTGAATAATAATAATAATAAATCTTTATTCATTACCTTAGAGCTAAGATGGACATCATGTACCTAATTCTAATCCAATCTAGTTATAAATTACACTATGCCTGAACTAGGTAAACCTGTGTCTCAGGCGAAAAATGCTTACACATGTATACTAATAAACAAATTAACACAATAATATACAAACGATGAGTGAACAGAATACTTATAATATAAATAAATGTAATACTAATTTAAATAAATTATGGCTACGTAGTATTTTTAAATATATCTACATGAGTCATTTATCTAGGCACACAGCTTATAACTATTACATAGGTACAATTAATAACTCTTCGGTTTCCTCGTAAGTCATATTGGCTAGGGCACTCAAAATGGTTTTTTTACAATTTATGAGATTCATTTCGTATATATATATATAAACTGCGATTAAGTTTGTTGTATAGATATGGCCCTAAGAACATAAAAAACCTAGTTGCGAAAGCATGCTTATTAGTTGCTGTGTTGGTACGAGTACAGACAATGTCTTTGCGTCTTTTGTTAGTAACTTCAGTACTATAGGAAAGTGTTTTGTGTTGTTTTAAGACTGTGTATAGTATAAATAGCTGTCGAACTGTTTTAAATTTTACAGGACTTGTATAATAGGTTAGTTGGGTAGAGAAAGGGACGAAACGTGGACACCTTTAGGATCGCTCTTTGCGCTCTTTCTGCGGCTAGTATAAATGTTTTACAGGCTCCGCCCCAAGATGTTATACAATAAGTGATGATTGACTGACATAAAGCAAGATATATTTGCTTAACTAATTTCGTGTCAGCAATATAGCGCAGCTTCTTGAACACATATATTAAATTTCGTAGTCATAACTTCAATATGTTGACTAAACGATAAAGTTCTGTCTATTATTAAGCCAAGATATTTAATGTTGTTAGTAAATGAGATGTTAGGCATTGACGTACATTATCGCATTTAAGGTAATTGCAAGCGTGTGCATATATAAGTGGGTTAGTAAAAATGGCTGATCGTTGTTTTCGCATCGTGAATTTTAGGTATTTTGTTTTCTCAGCATTCAGTGTTAAAAGGTGACCTCAAAGCCAGTTGTTTACAATATTGAAGCCGTATTGTGCCAGTTCATACAGCTGTGAATCATTACCTGCTGAGAAAAGTAGAGCAGTATCGTCAGCATAGGATATTATCTTGCCGTTGGCAAGTTGAAGGTTGCATAAGTCATTAATGTAGATCAAAAACAGTCTAGGTCCCAGAATGCTCCCTTGTGGAATTCCAAAAGAAGCATTTTTTTAGTCAGAACTGACCACACTGTCTATTCTTACGTATTGACACCGATTACTTAGATAGCTGGTAAGGAGTTTAAGCTGGTTATCACGCACACCAATGTTTTGTAAATTTTTAAGGAAGATAGGGGTAGGGACAGTGTCGAATGCTTTTGCAAGGTCAAGGAATATCCCTATTGTTTTATTCCCTTTATCAAGTTCATGTGTGACGAAATCAGTGAGTTCGTGTACAGCGTCCGCAGTAGATAGTTTTGGCCTGAAGCCAAACTGGTTCTTTGATAGAAGGGTTTTGTTTTCTAAATAATTACTAATCTTTTGTTAATAATCTTTGGCTGAGTGATTTCTATTGTAGGCGCAAACAATTGGTTTTGAATCTGCTCTGCTAGAGTTTTTCCAATGTTAGTGAAAAATTCGTTACAACTATTAGCAGCTACTTCTGGTGAGGCATGTGATTTTAACAAACTCGAGGACGATTCACGTTGTTTTGCTGTGTATGTAAAATTTTTTATGACTTTCCATATTTTTTTGGTGTTTTAGCCAGCACCTTCTAATAAGTTTTTGTCGTATTTTATCTCAATATTTTTTAGAAGGCTGTTACTAAAGTTACGATATCTCTTGTATGTTAGTTGTAAAATAGGGTTATTTGGACAAGATTTAGCCTTCATGTGAAGCTTATCGCGATTTCTCATGCAGCGAATGAGTCCCAGAGTGATCCACGGCTTAATATTTAAGTTTCTTCTGCTTATTTTCACTTTTACAGTGTGTTTTCGTATAATTTGCTGAACTTTGCTTATTAGGTGTGACATACAAGATTCCGCGCTGAGTCATAAGTAGAAATGAGGTCAATGTTACATAAATCGTCTTCCAAGTTGTTATAATTTAGTTTGAAGGTGCATGTTTAATTTTTTAGTTTAGGCTCCTTAAGGCTAAGTATAAATAAAACGGCTTTGTGGTCAGTCACAGATGAATTTGTTACAAGGGTGATTGCAGGCTAGCTAGACTTAAGCATTACGTGATCCAAGCATGAGCCACTTTGAAAAGTTGGTAGTGTGTGTGCTGGGAGTAAGCCATTGAATGAGCATCGATTTAGGTACTCCTGTGCTGGCCCATCACAACACCCAGGGAGGATGTTAATATTTATGTCACCTACAAGTGCAATATTTTTAAATGATAGTCTTTGAAGGTGAGAGTGCATTGACTCAAAAAAGTTTATATACTAACATGAGGTCTATATACGGCTAAAATAGCAATACTATAGTTCGGCCGTTCAGAGAATGCGTTCCTGACACCTATCAGTTAGTCTCGACTAGTGATGGGCACAACATAACACTGAGTTCGTTACCGTTCCTCCAAAATGAACCGCCGCGTTATTTTTAAGATTATTTTCGTTTTAAATTGGCGGAATCATTTAAAATTTATATTTTAGTTATTTAAGTGGAAACCAAAAAAGGGTAATATTAATATAATAAAATTGTTTTTTTTAATTATTTGTTACAAAGTTACAATCTGTATTTCTATGCAATAAAGTACATTGAATTGAATGTGCGTACAGAATATTAATCAGACTCCGATTCGCTTGAGGAGGTGGTGTCTTCATCATCATCTTCGCCTACATGTATAATTATATTATTATCAATAACAGAATCAATCCTGATATCTCGGTCAAAATGTTCCACAATCAGATCTTTAGCCTTCTCAACAATCTTTGCCCAGTCATCTCTTGTGACTTTCCCGCAGGCTTCTTTTAATAGGGTCATCATCTTTTTCGTGCTGAATGGCGGGGAAGTATTGTGGCGGGCGGCGTAACCTTTTATTTGAGCCCAGATTAGCTCAATCGCGTTATATTGGCAATGATACGGTGGAATTCTTAGAACGCGATGACCGTACTCCAGAGCCAGTTCATCGATTTCATATCGCACATTTGCCGCTTTATTTTCTTTAACTAATTTAATTAGCTCTGCTTTTAGCATCTGCATATTTGCGTCAATGCCTTTTGCTTGTAACCAAGCCACCATTTCTTCTTTTTATTAGCTTGGGTAGGTGGTTTCTGTATTTGAACCGAGTGATAGGAGGCATTATCCATGAATATTACAGAAGGCTCTGGTAGGCTGGGCAAAAGCACGTTCTGTAACCACTCTTTAAATGTAGTGGCATTCATTTCCTCGTGGTAGTCATTTTTGGTTTTTGATTGAAATGCCAGTAACGCGTTCTCCACAAAGCCGTATTTTGCAGAACCTGCGTGGCATATTATCAGACGGGCCCCCTTACCCATTGGTACTTTCAACGTCGACGCTTGTGTATCATACGTCCAAGAACGGGAAACCGTGTGATTGGCGTTTTTAACCCCATTTGGGGCTACCGTTTTTAATCTAAGTATAAAAATGCTAGTAACGCGAACGTCTTTAATAAAAGTTATCTTATAGTCCATTATTTTCAAATTCTTATAAAGAAAAACAAAACGTATTATTTTATAAAGTATAACTTTATAAGAACAGATTACGATACTATTATTGCCTGTTATTGTTAGGACAGCACTACAAATATAAAGCGCTGACATAACCTTGTAATAGCGCAGTTTAGATTTAGAAAAATATTGTTTACCAAGTTATTTGACACTCAGTTTAGCACAAAATTATAACATTTATTGATTATTGATATAATAATGTTGTTTTAATGCTCATCAATTGTTAAAACGGTAAACAACCAGCAATAATATTTTTATCGTAACTGCAACGCCATTACAAAGTTACGTCGTCAGTTCAATCGCGACGTGTCAGGAACGCATTCTCTGAACGGCCGTAGTTTAGTTTCCACTTTCAGCAATAGGCAGCTGCAATCCCGAACGTTTAACTCTTCGACAGATATATTTAGATAACTTCTCGCATAAACTACTACTCCATCGTTTTGATTATGACATGTCTTAGTGTAATAAGATGTGTAACCTTCCATAGAAGGCAGGTTGCAATTGTGGGAAGAAAGCCAGCATTTTGTAAGGTTTATTACGTCACAATCAAAACTAAGCCGTTGTAAGAAAGTGCTGAACTTATTAATATTTTTGAGAATACTGCGAATATTTTGTGTTAATATAGTTAATGCGTTAGGATAAACAGATATGTGTTGTATACAATTTAACATCGCAGAACGTAGACTCGGAAACTGAGAAGTTATCCAGATCGCTAACTATTCTATGAGACATAGTTGTTTAATATTAAGGCTAGACTTATAGTGAACGCGGCGCTCTTAGGCGCCTTCATAATCTGTCGAGTTAATGTACCTTTGTTCGGCTATTTTCTTGGCGGGGCAATTTGGGTCACCTGTCTTGTGATCACTTGGCTTTTTGTAGCGCAGACAAGTTGCACATTTCGATGCTTGTCCTTTCTTAGTGCACTCAGTTGATTGATGACCTAGATCGCCGCAGTGTTCGCAGGTGTATACATCCGCTCTGCAAGTCTTTGCTGCATGTCCATATTGTTGGCACTTAAAACATCTGGTCACAAAAGTAAAGTCTCTCACGGGACAGGAACACCAATTCACAAAGACTCTATCTTGAGTGATGAGGGCTTTACGAATAGTAGACGAGACCTCTATTATGTAGTTGCACGACTCAGCACCCTTTCTTCCTGATTTGTGGCTCAGTTTGATGGCAGAAAGAAACTGATCTCGGGACATGTCTATTAATTTGTCGCACAGATTTTGTTCGTACATATATTTGTAGACCTCTCGTCCCTGCATGTTTGATGGTACTCCAATTACCACTATTCTTGGTCTGCGT
Organism: Selenia dentaria; assembly: GCA_917880725.1. Taxonomy (NCBI): domain Eukaryota; kingdom Metazoa; phylum Arthropoda; class Insecta; order Lepidoptera; family Geometridae; genus Selenia; species Selenia dentaria. Next base: position 10,920,022 of record OU862877.1, on the reverse strand, counting down.
CTTTGAGCGCTGATGAGGACAGGTGAACTGAGTTTTTTAGTTTCTCAATGTCATCTTTGGTGTCTGTACTAATGATGACCTCCATTTATAGTCTTCCGTAGTCCCCTTACATGTAACTTCATTTCTTCAGGGCTGATAATTTTCTGTACTAAGCTTTTAGTCTCGTCACTGGATTTAAGTTTATCCTTGGGATAAATCGCGACAGAGCTAAGTTGTGTAGGGCGGATGTAATTATTTGTGCTCTTATTAACCATGTCGGCTAATGATGCTTTACAGTCCTTGCATGTCAACCGTGCGGTCGACACGTATCGCGCGCTTTTACAACGTAATCGGCGTTATAATCTACTGCCAATATGGCAAAGTGTACTCAATGTAGTAAAGTGATTACCAAGAAAGCACCAGGGCTAAAGTGCAATAAGTGTAGTAGTGTGGTTCATGCCAGTACGATGTGTAAACAACTGAACCTGTTGCGAGCAGCTGAGAATCTTGAGTGGACTTGTCACGACTGTTCGGCAAAGTCACCACGTCGGTGCTCATTTGTGACCCCAGACGACGATTTAGTGGAAGATGATGACGAATTAATCACCAAAATGGATAACTACCCTTTTGATGCTAAAAAGTTAGTGGCAGATATTTCCACCCAGATGGACAAAATATTTAAACGCGAGCTGAAAGGGACCAATCAGGCACTTCAATTTACCAGCGAAAAAGTAGATAATTGCTTAGAAAGCATTGAAGCTTTCAAAGAAAAAATAAAACATCTGGAAAAGAAGAATGCCGACCTCGTAAATATGAATAAGCATCTGGAACGACGACTGGAGGCGCAGGAGCAACGGATGCAGGAGTATGAACAAAAAGAACTTATAAAGGTGGTGGAAGTACGAGGCGTACCTACTCTGGAGAAGAACCTGGCTAATATTGCAAAAGGTATATCGTCGGCGTTAAAAGCGAGTGCAGATGATGTTAAATCAATCAAACCCATACCTACAAAGCAAGGCAAACCGGGAATTCTACTTATTAAGCTGCTAAATGAAGAAGTCAAAACAAAGTGGGTAAACACAGCTCGCACATCCGACATCGTGTTTTCGGAGGTTGTACCTAACTGTGACCCTACGCTAAAAAATAACAAAATATTTGTTCGTCAAGCGCTCACTCACTATCAGAAAAACTTACTCTGGAAAGCAAAACAGGAACTCAAAGATATTTGCAAATACATCTGGTGCAGGGATGGCAAGGTACTTATTCGTAAAACTGAAAATAGTAAAGTAATTGTTTTGCGCTCGGAAAAAGACATTTACGACCTTACCTCGTCTTAATAACCATCTTAATTAGTGCATATATCAGAACTTAAGATTCGCAATGGATGACACAACAGATAACGTATTAGAAATAAACGATTGCCCGAACATATCATACTACTTTAAGCAAATCAGTAGTTATAAAAACTCATGTTCTGTAACGTACTTGTATGTTAACATACGTTCTACTATTAAAAATTTCTGTAAACTAGATTTATTGATCAACAGCTGTAGTTGCAAAATAGACGTTATCGTACTGAATGAAGTAGGTATAAAAGATAACGTCAGTTCTCTGTTCCATTTACCTAGCTATAATATGCACACAGAGCTACGTAAAAACCAAAAAGGTGGCGGTATAATTATTTATACACACGTAAGTCATAACTTCAGGAGTTATAAAACATCAACTAATCACTTAGAGTGCGTAATTGGAAAAATTACTACTACACATAAAAATACGATGGTTCTGTGTGCTGTTTATAGACCCCCATCTTCAAACAAAACGATGTTTCTTGATGAATTGAAGCGCGTTCTTTGTAACTACCCTAAACAAGACATCATACTTCTAGGTGATATAAATATCAATCTTAAAGTGAACAATAATATAACACGACAATATTTAAATCTAATGTCTGAACATGGTCTTGTATGCGGTATAGAAGATTATACACGAATCGGGTCACGAAAAGAAACTATAACTAAGACATGTATAGATCATATATTTGTAAGATCTCGCACACAAGACGTACGTTGCGCTGCGCTCGGTACCGTGCTCGCGGACCACCGCGTTTTGGTTACTACATTTTTAAGCACTGCGAACATACAAGTTGCTCCTAAATATATTATGCGATACAATAAAAATATACTTAACCAAGAATTAAACAGTTTAAATTGGAATAGCATAGAAGACATGACATGTCCTACTAAGATTTATGACGTAATTAAATCTAGTATAAATAAATGCTATGAAAAATCTATGTTCAAAGTCAAACTAAAACATTCGACTAGAAATACGAAAACTTGGATTGATAAAAAAGTTATTACTTTATGCAGGGAAAAAGATACGAAGTTACTAGACTTAAAAAAAGATTCTACGAATAAAATATTACGACTTGAATATACAAAAATACGTAACAAATGCAATAAAATAGTAACAAAAACAAGAAATAATTTTTATAAAAATGAAATTAATATGCATAAAAGTGACCCTAAGCAGTTATGGCAAATTTTAAATACTATGACTGGCAGGATAAAATCATCTTTGGATGAAGTTATACTGAAAGCATTTCACAAACATAATATAAGCCAAAAGACTATAGTTAACAACTTTGCTAAAGAGTTTAATCAGTGTGTAAAGGAAACCATTCCTAAATGCAAGGAACCTTTACTAGATCCTAACTCGTATACTAACCAATCTAATATATCCATACATATAAGAAAACCTAACCCTGATGAAATAAACAAAATTATTCTAAATATTAAAACAAACAAATCTCCAGGAATAGACAAACTACGTCCTATAGACATAAAATGTATAGCAAATAAATGTACACTTGCGATTACTAAATTAATTGCAACAAGTATAAAAACAGGCATTTACCCCGACGAACTCAAAATGGGCATAGTAAGACCTATCTATAAGAAAGGGCATATGAATGAATATAGTAATTATCGACCGATTACCATCTTACCTATCATTGATAAAATTGTTGAGAAATTTGTTTGTAGAGAAATACATACATTTTATAGAAAACATCAAATAATTTCTAACAAGCAGTACGGGTTTCAGGCCAAGAGGAGTACAACACAACTGCTGTCTAATTTTACAGATTATGTTAATAGTAGGCTCAATGAAAAAGAACATATTTTGATAGTTTTTATTGATTATAGCAAAGCATTTGATACTTTAAGACACGATACACTGTTACACAAACTAGAAAACAGCGGTATCCGAGGGCCCTTGCTTGCGTGGTGTGGTAACTATCTTAAAAATCGATCTTATCGGGTTAGAGTCGCCCAAGACATGAGTGAACAAGTAATGGTCACAGAAGGCACGGCCCAAGGGTCAGTCCTTGGCCCGTTGCACTACTTGGCGTATGTCAACGATGTAAACAATATAATAAAAAACACTGCCATCTACCAATACGCTGATGACACGTGTCTGATAGCATCAGATAGAGAATTGTCGGTAGCACTTAATAACTTGCAAACCGATTTTACACTTATTACAAAATGGTCTGATGACGCTGGCTTAGCACTCAATTATAAAAAAACTAAGTTATTGCACGTACACTCATCTTATTTAAAACAAACGCAGTCAAAACAAAATATTATACTATATGCACATGATCATGACTGTCTACACGGCAGAAAACCACTATGTAATTGCCAACCTATAGAACAGGCTACGCAAATCAAATATCTAGGCTTGATTATAGATGATCGTTTTAACTGGAGCTATCATATAGATGGAGTCTGCGACAAACTACGTGCTATTCTTGCAAAGTTCTATATTTTAAAATATAAAATACCGTACCATGTACTTATTAATATGTATAAAACACTCGCAGAAAGTATTGTATTGTACGGACTGAGCAGTTATGGACGCACGTTTCATACCTACCTAGATAGGATACATAAACTACAGATGCGACTCTTAAAAACCATCGTACCCAGAAAAACAAAAGAAAAATATCAAAATAATACAGACGGCTTGTTCAGGTTTTGTAAAGTTATATCTATACACGATAGGGTCAAAGTATGTTTAATAATTGAACATTTCTTTAAATATGACGATTATATATTGCACTCCTTTAACACTAGACAAGTAGCAAATAAAAAACTAAAAACAATTAGCGCGTCAAATTTTTACGGCTCCAGGACGACCAACTATATGTTACCTAGACTAATAAATGACATTCCGAAAGAAACCCGGGACAAAATTAATTTAATAAATATTAAACGGATACTAAAAAAATATATATCTACAATAATACCGACGATTTCATAAATTATATAAATAATCATATGCTATAATAACTCTTATAATATTTTATTATGCCTAATATCATCACGGTTTCCAAGCGCAGTACTGACGTACATTCTTTGTGCAATGTGTAGGCATTGTACAACACAGATTACATAATAGTAAGCTATCACCTATTTCTTTGCATAGACGCATTACCTGTTTCACAGCTTGATCTGTAATAATGTATACATTGCTCAATGAGATGGGAGGACAATGCCGTTCTAGATTATAAAATTCATGTTTTAAATGTACTTTGATTAAGTTTATGTAGATTGTAAAAACCTAAAAATTTGGCAGTAGACTCTAAGTAGGTACTAACGAGTACCTTGTAGATTTGTTGGAAAGGACGAGATACCCTCGACAAACCACTTATGGTTTATAGGGTATTTTTTAAGTATCCGCAAACTTTGTAATAAGACAAATAAAGGAAAAAAAAAAACAAAAAAAAACTTGATGGTAATGATGACTCTGCAATACTTTAACGCAGGTCATGCAGACGCTCGGATAGATTTTGCCTATCTTCGAGGGCTTGTATATGTGCATGCGCTTGAATGGTTTTTTTGAACGCCTTTCTGCACAAGTTATTGATTTTAAGTTTTTGGTCTGAGTTGAGTTTGCCATCGGAGGCAATAGAGCACACTTCATTCAGGCATTGTTCAATGGTGTCCATCCAGTTCTGAATCTCCACCGTTTTCACGGCCTCAATGGGCACATCAATCCTGGGCGGGGGCGGCATCGGGGGCTGCTTGGCTCGGGGGGTGGGCGGTGGACTGCGAACTATTTTACTACTTCGCCCAAAAGGGCTATCCATGATGTTGTTTTGATGTAGATATAAGATCAACACATTTTAATAACACAGTTTACAATTACACTGTTGGCATAACTTTTGCTGACTCTGAACTAGGTCAGATTGTGAACTTATTTATTAATTTGTGCAATTATTATACCGATACGTTCGTTCTCACCGAGAGTCGAGAGATCGATGAGGATAAGGACGGGGTAAGGCAATACAACCCGAAGATCAGGGCAAACATCTTAGCCAGTCACCTGGAGCAACAATTCACCGCCCACCCAATCAGGCAAGATGCCACTCAAGCCACCTTAGATCACCACGAGGTGGTGAGTTTGAGAGTGTGTAAGCTGCTGGCGCAGCCAATTGGAGTTCTAGGGGGGGGAAGAATATATATCTCCAGCGGAAGTCACCAAGGCGATTCGGCGGCTTCCAAGAAGGAAAGCTGCAGGGCACGACGAACTGCCAATAGCAGCCATTCACCAACTCCAGAGAATATGCGTAACGGCTATCACCGCGCTCTTCAACGGTATCCTGAGGACTTGCCACTTCCCAGAGGCATGGAAGATGGCTAAGGTGATAGTCTTGCCAAAGACAGGAACTGGATCCCCACCGTAGCTGACCACCTACGCGACGGGGAGAGGGATGTTGTGTTGGCCTTATTCGCAGATGACAGCGTGTACCTCTCATCGTCTACTTCGCCGAAGATAGCCTCCGGGAGGATGCAGAGGCTCCTAGACATTCTACCAGATAGGCTGGACAAGAGGCGCATGGCGGTCAACGTGGGGAAGACCACCGCCCTGCTGATCGGAAGATCCAAAACCATACCGGTAGAACTTTAACTCCAAGGTACGAATATAGAATGGAAGAACTCCACACGTTACCTTGGAGTTGAAGAACTTGAGAGAGTTGAAAGACTTTCCTACCGAAACTGTAGCGTTGCAGCATTTAGTACGACCCACGCTTCAGGAGGGATACTGAATAGGGGTTTGTTGTAAACCCCAGTTCAGTATCGATTTTGCCAGCAAAAGTTAATAAAATACACCTCCCTGAGGCACTCGCTAGTTGCTAGTGCATTACGAGTGTACTCAAAGGGTATAATACTTATTCATTTTAACACCATACTACTGCATAGCGCTGTCCTACATGGCAGACGATGACCGTCCGCCGTCTAGTAGAAGGCCTGGACCGTATGATCACCTTGTTAGTGACCTTTCAGAAGTACCAGAGGGGCGCATGGTATTTCTGAGAAAGTCAACTCAAGAAATTTTGTTTGTTCTCGAATGCGATTTCAATTGTTTCGAGGCCGGCGAAATCGAGTCGGAGGACGACGGAGCAGGACTCGCTCCGCTAGAGGCTGAGTCTTCTAAACGGTGCGAAACCGGACCCGAACCTCCGATATCAGCAGCTGTGCCATCTACAGCAGACCTAGATCGTGAGAGAGTATGGGAGAGAGAGAAAGAGAAAGAGGAAGGTGAAGAGGGAGAAGAAGGTAAAAAAGAGTGAGAGAGAGGAAGAGAGACTGAGGAACATCAGCAGCGAAAGCCAAAGGGAGGCATCCGACCTAGGTCTCAGCGTCGTCACACCTGAGTGTGTTGACGAGGCAGAGACCGACCGGAGGTCTCCGGGCAGAGGCACCACGAAAAAGAGGCGCGACTTCTCTAATGAGGACTTGGGAAGTGACGAGAAGAGGTTGCGTCAAAAAACCTCTGCCACTACACCCACCCCCGCATCATTAGCGCAGCCTTCAACCAGCCGCGCGTACCATCGTAAGAGCACAACATTTTCTTCATCGGAGGGCAAGCCTGCCAACATCACGGCTGACTCCGATGATGACAGCGATGTGGAGCCGGACCTGCTCCACCAAGCCAACACCGACTAGGCCTCGTACGCAGCGATCAAGTCGGTACCAATGGATGCAGCACCGATGCCATCGCCACCTACCCCACCGGCTGAAGCAGCGCGCTCATACGCAGCGACGCTAGCTTTGCCGGCAGCTTCAAGGCCTGTCTCCTCCGTGTTGAGTCAGGCCCCTGAGGCTACAACTGCCGCTTTACCGAAGGGCTACCCGCCGATCATTATTGAGTCGCTGCCGGAATGAGTAAGCATCTTTGACGTATTAAAGCAAAAATTAGGACACCCGCTAAGCGTGAATCCTATAGGCAAGGGCTTCCGCTTCGCGTGCCGATCAGATGAGTTTAGGGCGGTGCAGCGCGCCCTAACCGAAGCAGCAGCAGTCGTCAAGCGGGTCGCGTGGCATTGCTACGCGGTAGCCGCCGACCTGCCCACCAAGATCGCCGTAAAGGGCCTCCCCTATGGCGTAGACCCGGCAAGTATCATCGCGGAGCTCGAGTCAAAGGGCTTCGCGACGAATACGTCAAAGAGATCCTGCCGAGAAGGGGCAGTAAAGGAGGGCCTACATATTACGTCCTCCTAGATAGGCTCAGTAACGACGAAAAACATAAATTATACGCGATAAACGAATTACTAAATATCCCGAACATCCGCCTTGAAGGGTGGGTACCGCGTGCAAAAACAGTCCCACAGTGTCATCGGTGTCAGATGTTTGGTCATACTTCGGGTGGGTGTCATCGCCCCCCACTATGTGTTTAGTGCGCGGGCGAAAATTTCGCAGCGGACTGTAACCGTGACTCCAGTCAGCCACCAAAGTGCGTAAACTGCAAGGGCAGGCACGTTGCCGCACGTGCCCGCATTACCTACGGGAGGCCCGGAGAAGGGGGCTAAAGGTCCAGGGACCCTTTCCTAGAGTAGCCCTTCAAAGACCCGTCAACCAGCATCAGCGCGCGCAGGTGATGCGCGCGCCACGAGTAGACCAACATACAAACCGGCAGCAAAAGCCGATAGTGCTAGCGCCTCGTGCGGTAATCGAACCGGCACGCACTGAGAGCGCACCACTACGCCAAACATCACAACGCCCAACACCTTCGCTAGCGCCCACGGCCAATTTCCCTACGGGTAGAGATGAGCCGCTGTCGCAGCGTAGGCTTCAAAAGCGAACTCGGCGCAACCGCGGTAAGAAGCAAGAAGTGTCTACAGAGGGCGTGCGCGGGCATCGTACGCCTGCGTTCGTACCTCCACAAGTCGAACGAAGACAGTCGGCTCTACAATAGCAACAACATAATCAACAACAACAACAGCAGCAAGACGCCAGAAGTCACCCCGCGCACCCGGCGGTGACCGCGACAGTGTGCCTAGTGTATCTGTGCCTAGGCGCGGGCAACAGACCCAACAGACTGAACCAGAGGTCGGTCATGAGGATCCTTGGATAGCTATCTTGGGAATCCTGACCGACCTACTGCTGACCCTAGCCGCAGGCGGCGACCTGAGAGAAGCAGCCGGAAGAGGCCTTGCGGCGCTAGCTCGGGTCAAGTTCGGTTGCTAAGATTACCTACAATAGACGAAAATTGCCTACGATACAGAAGCGAGACAGCTACACACGAACATTAGAAACACACATAGGCGAAAAACACCTACAGGCGAATAAAACCTACAGGCGAGAAACACGACAGTATACCAGGAACCGCATCGATGAAAGGCACGCTAGGGCCCCGTGAGTTGATGGCTAGCATGAGCTACCTCCGGGTGGTACAGCGTGCCGTACTAGATTGTACAGCGCAGCTTTTATGTGCGTACAATATCTGCTTAGTGTTGTCACGACAGGCATGCTACGTAGACAACTGAGTTACCGGGGGTAGTGGCCCCGTAGGGGTTGACGAAAAACATCGACCGGCAATTTTATGCCGTAACCTGTCGGACACGCCTGAATTAAGAAGCTTATACTCAAGATTGGACAATATTATCTTCAAGTACTCTTCCAACCCACCAACATTAATATATGATCCTGTACAGTATCAGCACCGTTTACCACGAATTATTTAAATTTTATTAACTTTAGGTACATAATGCGATAGGTAGTACTATATTTTCTAGAAGTTGTATAATTTTATTCTTAAACATACTAGGTCGCATCGCCGCAATATCAATAGTTTTGACATTTGTGTTATACAGCTGTTGTAGCAGCCGATATAGTAGAGAACACTTACCAGCATTAGTTCGGCAACGGTAGGTTGCAAACTATTGTGAAGGATTACGGCAGTGCATTGTAGTAGGTGTTTTATAACATATCTTATTTATGATAGTTATACAATCATATCTATTGTGACATAGGTCATAAAGTAACATTGCTTCCAGTTGTTTACGTCTAGACTCGAGTTTTAATAGTTTAAATTTATGTAAAAGCTGTTCATACGGTAAATTGCTACGGAAACATTTATAAAGCATACAGCGCAAGGTTTTTTTTGTACACGTTCGAGAGCTACAACATATTTGCTATAGGAAGAATTCCAAATGGACACAGCATATTCAAGTTGAGAGTGAATCAAGGACGTATAATGATGCAGGTAGGTAGAGGGCAGTCTGAACTTAGTAGCAAATCGTATTACCAAGAAATAAGGCGATAGTTTTCTACGTTTGATTCATCACCACTTTTAAAAACTGGCACGATCCGCGCAGATTTCCTAATAGAGGGGAATACCCCTTGCTGTAAACAAAAATTAAATAAATGGTGTTATGGCTTAAATATAATAAGAGCAGTTGACTTAAAAAAGGCTGGCGGGATATTATCCACTCCAGAACTCTTTGTTGCGCCAGTGTGCGCAGCTCTTTAAAAATGTATTGTATGTGTATTTCACCACTAGCCTACCCATAGGTACTTAGCAGGTGGATTACGACGAATAGTGGTAGGTATGTAGGTTCTTTATTTGGGCCACCGATTAAACCATAGGATAAATACTTTTTATTCGCATTTAATAGATAGTTCCTGAGGGAGTGCGATAATACGATTTCTACGCTGGCAAAATCGCAGGCAGAAACCAGTAACTAAAATAAATTCTCCCGCGTACGGCAACGTAAATATGAAGTAAAAATTATTACATAGATCGCTCCCGCGCGTAGTACCTACCAACACAAACGTGGAATAAAATAACAAAATTAGGTTTAGAAAAGCGCCATCTACTGATTCGTATTGCACTAAAACACAATGGTACTTGTTTTTGTTGAACCACTTTCGATTACAGCGCTTACGGAGTTTTTAAGCGACTTAGAAGCCGATCAAGTTACAGCGCCATCTAAGTTTAAGCCCGTATTTTGGCAAAATACCGATCTACGCTAAAATGTATGTGTATTAGCAATCCTGTAGTATATGAATCCTTGGTATTACTTGACGAATTTATTGATTTTATGATTTTAATACTGAAGTGGCTGCGAACTGAAAAGTAAGAAATCGATGAACCGCGAAATTAAAATATTGAAACTGCTTACCTCTGCTGGAAGTGGAAGAATTATAGGCAGCCCAACTATCGGAACAATCAACAAAACAAGACCTCGCCAGTGAGCAGCAAAAAACAGCTTCATTATGACGCAACATGTTAAATCGAACTCTTTTTTCTTATAGCTGTAAACAATAAAATAAATCAGTCTATTTGCGTTTCTATGACATGTACGGTTATTTGGACCGCGCATCCCCTTTTAACCTCTATTTCTTAAAACCAAGATAATAAATCTGTGAATATGCTATATTAATCAAATGCAATAATAGCTGTTCGTAACTGTCAACTGCCTTTAGGAAATCTATGCCCCCCAGACGTTCAACGTTCGACGACTAACGGCCGTTTTCAATAACCTATCTATCGCCGGTTCACCTTACTAGAGATAGATATTTGACACTATTTGTATGGACGTTATGTCAAATTTCTATCGGTAGTAAGGAAAACTGTGGATAGTTGAATATTGAAAACGGCCGTTAGATACCGATGATGACGCAACTGTCACGACTGAGGCACGTTGTATTTTTGTAATCATTTAACTAAGGTTAAAATTACTATGTAATGTATATTGTACAGGATTTTGATGTACGATATACAAGCATAACGTCTTGATTGCAAGTTCATTCCCAAAAGCGTTAGCAGATGTATATAAACCCTCACTTTACAAGTGATGTCTCCTTTCCCCTCGTGCAATAGTCACATAACTACTCAGCCAATTTGTTTATTCTTGTATACATATATTGAAAATTGTATAGCACAGTATAATATATTATACTAATTGCGCTCCCCGGTCACCCGCGTAGTGATGGATGTCAATAATGATAAATCAAATATAGCGTATGTTACTCAGGCTTTTGTAGCTTTTCTGTAGCTTTCTACTCTCGAAAGATTTTTGTTAATCTGTGCAGTTTTTGTGTTACAAACAAACAAACAATGAAATCTTTCCTATTTATTAGAGTAGATGAGAATTAAATACCAAAGTACGAATAATGTGGCCTAGATTGTACCGACACTACTATTACATATTTTAACATGAATAAGTTGTTATTGTTACATTATTTTTACATTTTTTTTACTAATGTATGTTATTATATAATGTATGTATATTCTCAATATAATGTATGTATATAGTCAAATTGCTGGTAAGTATAAGAGATATAAGTTTATTTATATTTTAATGATTTGCTTATTCCTAGAGTACTTACTCTTTTTAGGCCGAGCCTACAAACGAACGATGTTGTTGGTCGCTAGTACATAATAAGTAAGAAAGAGATGAGTTACTTGACAAACATATCGTGACAATCAATTTTACTTACATCTTAACTTGTTTCACTTTCGTTCTCCTAGCCATTTGTGCAATGATGTGAAACTCGTATGTTACTGAGTCAGCTTGCTGTATTTGTAGAATAAAATCAAAATAAGTTTATTTACTTCGTGATCTTAGTAATATACTTTACAGCTTATGTTAGCATGACATTCATAGAAAACTACGCAAAATGACGTGCGAAATAAGATTGGTTTTGTTTATGAAATTGGAATATTTTCTTAAAAAGGTGGAGACTGTGCAAAAGAGTCCGTTACTCGGCAAATAAGCTTCATACCAGTAGCACAGTATAAATATGCAAAAAACATGAACATACATACTTTTTTCTCTATATTTCTACTGTGCCAGTAGAGTAGAATGGGTGGTTCTGCCTCACAAGCTATCGTTTCACTCCAGCTTGCGAAGCCCAATTTTACCGGAACGTCTGGGTCGACTGGTCGACTGGCTGCATCGGATCACTGTAATGACGCGCGATAGAGGCAGATCGCATAACATAATTATACAAATATCTCCCAGCATAACATCGGCCAGATGCATTGGATTGCGGCAATCGAAAACTACTAACTTGTTATCTCATAAACCACCCTGTATTTTATTAGGATGATCTCCATTCTGATTCAATGTCGCGCTTTTGACAGGTAAGATCTGATGTCATTAAAAATAGGTTGAAATCACGCTTACGTTGCTCACGGCATGGAATACACGTACACACAGACAGATCATAGCTAGCGCATTAGGCGCACATCGACGAACTGTCATTTTTGACGGACTGCTCACGGTGATTTCAGATTGCAGCGTGGTTGTTGAAATCTTAAAATGTCGTCTTTGATGACGTAATCCGTGACGTCACATGGGTCTACGTTGTCGCGCTTTCGTTTATTCGGGATGGCGATCACAGCGCTAAAATTGATCATGACTTAAATCGGAAGGCTCCCATGGTATATCACACATTTTTGTAAACATTGACGTCTTCTACAAAAAGGTTTGTTCATTTCTATGCTTTATTGTTTAGATGCGGTATAAGGATTTGTTGAGTACTCTTTTCATTCCTTGGGTTATAATTACCAAAGTTTTTATACATATCCCTAATTTTTTGAAAATATCCTATAGCCTATGTTCATCAGGGATAATGTAGGATTCTAATTGTGAAAGAATTTCTCAAATCGGTTAAGTAGTTTCGGAGCCTCTTCAATACAAACAAACAAACAACTTTTTCCTCTTATAATATAAGTGTAATCTAGACTATTAGTATCTTTTTAAAATATAACTTTATTTCTAATTAATAATCATCGTCTATCATAAGCATTTCTGTATGCTATTAAATAAAAAGAGTATCCATATATGTAATCACATCGACTTTCCTTAAAAAATATTATTTTATTACAGCCATATCATGTATTTATATTATTCAGTTATAAATACCTAATTGTTATGTTATTATATTTGACGGATTAAAACTGAGTACAATTACGTATTTTTCATAATAATATTTTTTTTATTTTAATAATAATATAATCACAATTTCTGCAAATTTGATGTAACGGACTTTAATATTCCTACTAATATTATAAACGCGAAAGTTTGTAAGTATGGATGTATGGATGTGTGGATGTTTTTTAAAGCGATTAGTAACCGATTTAACTTATGCAATACGTTAATAATAATTGTTTATTTAATAAAAAAAATTACATTACAGTATACAGACTAAGAGAATGTAGGACTCGGCCGGTTTCGCGAAGTTCAGAGCCACTTCTTCACGGGGTGCGTGCGCTCCCGACAGCGACTGCATAAGTTAAATCGGTTACTAATCGCTTTAAAATATGTTCAACTTACGAAAGTTTTAATCAGATACTTTTTACTCTTTCACGCTAAAACGGCTGGGCCAATTTTGATGAAATTTGGTATGGATACCTCCATATTGATGAGACGCTGGATTAACACATAGGGTACCTTTCATCATTATTGCCATCTATCACCACGCGGATTAAAAAGCCTAATATTCTTGGGCACAGCATATACAAAATAACAAGATTCCCGCCTACGCCAAGATCGTACTGAAACAGTAGATATATAGAGAACAGTACGGAAACTACCTTCAATCGTTTGAAACGGCCCACTGACATAAACATGCGCATCGACGGGACCCCTAAGCGGTTCTCACGGTGCCGTCAGTAGTGAGTGTTACAAACAATTTTTACATCATAACCGTTTTTATATAGGTAATCTAAAATATGAAATGTCACACTTGACTGACTGCTATGTGTTTTAAAATTGTAATAGTGTTCGTGTATGATCGATCATAAATCATAATAAATTCCTAAAACATAACACAAAATACAAACCTTAGATGGCGGCTGCAATAGATATTATTATGAACTTTATCGTACTGGGTGTCGTTTTTATGGGTTTCGAGGGTGTCGAAGCCGCTAGTGCTGACAAAATCGAAATCTAAGATGGCGTCTGCGCGAAATCATAAATTTTTCGTCATGGGTGTCGTGTTTTCATGGTTTTCAAGGGTATCGAAGTTGATAGTGCTGTCAAAATAGAAATCTAATTAGGCGTCTGCGCGAAATTATCAACTTTAACGTCATGGGTCTCGTTTTCATGGTTTTCGAGGGTGTCGAAGTCGATAGTGCTGTCAAAATAGAAATTCAATTAGGCTTCTGCGCGAAATTGTCAACTTTATCGTCATGGGTCTCGTTTTCATGGTTTTCGAGGGCGTTGAATCCTTTATCTTGTCAAAATAGAAATGCAAGATGGCACTGCCCGAAATTATCTTTTTTTTCATTTTGGGTGTCGTTCTTATGGTTTTCGAGGGCGTTGAAGCCGATAGTGCTAACAAAATTGAAATCGAAGATGGCGTCTGGGCAAAATTATTTACTTTTTTTTGGAGTCAATAATTTGTAATTTATGAAGTATAAAATTATATTTTATGTTTTTTTTTTAATTATAAGGTATCAAACGCATTTTTTAGGTTGAAACGCAGTACAGTTCAGCCCGAAAATGCATGCGTGACAAACACCCAAAAACATAACTCATGAGCACTGCACCGAACTGTTGATGCTTCGGGGATCCACTCCAAATTAATAAAATGTAAGTCTTGGATCTCCAGATCCAAGACACTTGATAAAGATATGCGCGTTTGAGCCCCTTAGCCCACGACGCTTGCTATGATAATCTGATAATGTCCACTGTAATGTCACTGTATTTCGATAACTCACTGCACTGATTTGTTAACTTCACAGTGGGAACTACACAAGTCTGATAATATGACCCTCGATAATCTGATAATGTCCACTGTAATGTCCACTGTAATGTCACTGTATTTCGATAACTCACTGCACTGATTTGTTAACTTCACAGTGTGAACTACACAAGTCTGATAATATGACCCTCACGCGCACGGCGAAGGTCAGTAAAAATGCGTAGTTCCGCACCAGAAGTGCCGAAGGACTAAAACAATGTAGGGGGTGTAAGTCCCTACACTGAAGTTGATATACCGGGGAAAGTAATGATAAGATGTCGAGCTGCATAAATGAAACCACCCGTGTTCATGGTCAAATGCAAACTGATTTATTTTATAATAATAATGTACAAAAGCTGTCACACGCGGATTCTCGGGCGTCACCACAATCTCACAATACATGTACTTACTTCGTACACGGCTATTTGAACTCTGTTGCAACAAAACCGGAGCTATATTTTTTATACTTACTGCTGAGTAAAATTTTAAAGAGGAAAATAATTTATTGTTTTATACTTGTAATAATCTTCTTGTATGACCGATCATAATAAATTCGTAAAACATAACACAAAAAAACAAATTTTAGATGGCGGCTGCTATAGACTATAATATTATGAACTATATCGTCATAGGTGTCATTTGTATGGTTTTTGAGGGTATTGAAGCCGATAGTGCTTACAAAATAGAAGTACAAGATTGTGGCTACAATAGATTATCGTCTTTTTCATCATGTGTATCGTTTTCATGGTTTTTGAGAGATTTGAAGCCGATAAAGCTGACATAATAGAAATGCACGATGGCGGCTGCGCCAAAATATCAACTTTTTTGTCATGGGTGTCGTTTTAGTAGTTTTCGAGGGTGTTGAAGAAGAAGAAGAAGAGGGTGTTGAAGCCAAAAGTGCTGACAAATAGAAATCCAAGATGGCTGCTAGGCGAAATGATCCAATTTTCGTCATGGGTCTTGTTTTCATGATTTTCGAGTGTGTTGAAGCCGATAGTGCTGACAAAATAGAAATACAAGGTGGCTGCCGGGCGAAATTATCAACTTTTTTTTGCAGTCAATAATTTGTAATTTAGGAAGAATAAAAGTATTTTTATGTAATGGTTTATTAATGACTAGGTATCAAACGCTTTTTAGGGATTGAAACGTAGATACATTTAAATACAGTTCAGCCCGAAAATACGCAACAAACACTCGGAAATAGAGCTCATGAGCCCTGCCCCCGCGCCACCTGCGGCACCTACCGCGCGCCCAACCGCGACTCACGTACGCTCCCGCCAAAACTTGTAAAAGGTTACGCCATAATGCCAAGTTAGTGGCCTACAAAAAACCAACCATAAGTACAAAAATCTACGAGTTTTTGTGTGACAATACTAAACTGTTTTTTATATTTAAAACTATCAAGTTTAACCGACGACCTATATCAATTTTATTTGTAAACTAGAACTAACTAGATTTGATCACTACAGAACATAGAATGTGCAATTTAAATAAAAAACAACACCATAAAACTTTAAAATTGACAATCCCATTGCTTCAACGGACCATAGATGATTATTTTATCAACTAGGCTTAGTTTCCATACTGTTGCATCTATATACTGTGCCCGAGTTGTGAAAATAACGCCAAAAACGCTCACAAGGGCGTTAGAATTGGGAATCTGTGGGTAAAATGTCGTTTAGGGTTCGTTTTGTATACCGTTTGCAAAGCTAAAAAAGAGGTCACCGAATGTCACCGAAAAGTGCAATTGGCCCATGTCCGGAGCATGAATGTTTGTGATTGTTTTTTGACAACTATCTATTTAAAAACATGATCATGCGATTTTAAGTCTTATGCTTGGTTTAGCGTTCGAGTAGGTTTGGGAAAAAGTGGCAAAAGAAGCAAAATTAACATTTTTAAGCTTTACAAACGCTTTAACAAAAGAGCCAACAATGGCAACGCCACCAATTCCCTCATTGCCTTCGATCAAGTATGTACTAGATTAATGGTAACAGCCTTGAAAACGGCCAGTGAAATCAGAGCACAAATAAAAGAGTGGTCTTATTTGAGTTTAGTATGGTCCAACCACAGCCAACGTTCGGACGTGCTAAAATGCCTCAGTGTGCTTTTAAAAACTGTGAAAATAACCACCGTAACAGTAAGGTTTCAGGAGTGTCTTTCTTTCGGTAAGTATTTGTATGTTTCTGTTTCACTGTACTTAAAATCTTTACTAGACAATTAAAAACAAATATTTCATCGTTTGGCCAAAACCTCAAAGAACCAACAAATTTGTCAAACATCGGTAGTTTTGGAACAAAAAATGCATGAAGACGTTCTATTTAATACATTCTATTTAATACATTACATTATATAGAAGACAAACATGCTTGGAATACTCCACTTCTGCAAGCTGTCACTCTGCCACCATAAAATGCAATATTTGTAGTACCTAAGTAGATTATTAACATCTATATAAAAAGAATAGCCCCGAGTTTCTTGCGGCTTCTTCTCGGTAGGCTCTTTATATTTTGGAGTGCGTCTTTGATGTCTAAATTGAATAAATGATTTTAACTTTGACTTTGACTTTGAATAATATTTATATAGGTATATAGATTTCCTGCTGATCCATTTCGCTGTGCAGAATGGATATCCATTGTCGCGCAAGAAAGAAGAGAAGAACATTACAGGCCATACAAACATTCTATATTAATATTATAGAATGCTTGTATGGCCTGTAATGTTCTTCGAACAAACTATGTTCGATACATTTTGATAAATTCGATATATCTGGCTATACTCAAAGGCATAGATTGGTGAAAACGGCGATTCCTAAATTGCAGGTATAATAATTGCGAGATGAAACAGAGTTATCAATTTAGCCCTGCCTTTAAGCTGTGTAGATTGTAATAGGTATTTATAAATATACTATTTTCCAGATTCATGTCGATATTTACAGAATTGACAACGTCAAACTTGGTAAGACACCGGGTTTTATTATTTTCATTTGCAAATCAAGTAATTTTTTTAATTTCAGTTTTATTTAAATAGTCTTTCGTTTTCTTTAAAGATTTTCTTTTTTAATGGTTTCCTTTACAGATAAGGGTAATTAATAATAAGTATTAAGTATGTAGTAATGTTCTGCTTACCACAATATCAGTTAGGAACTCAGTTCTTGAAGTTGTTGACGGATATATCTCTACCTAGGACAGACAGTCAAACTAGGGAGGTCCAACTTTGAAAAAGAGGTCAATCGTCGAATCCTACTCGGCTGGGCAGCGTTCTGGAAACTTCGCGAAGTCTTCTCGTCAAAGATACCTCAGTGCCTCAAGACAAGAGAATCTGACCAATGTGTGTTACTAGTGATGACATATGGCACGAAAACGTGGTCTCTTACTGTGAGCCTCATAAGCAAGCTCAAAATCTCACAACGAGCTAAAGAGCTACGAGATATGAAAACAAAAGGCTATGCTCGGGATTTCACTACGTGATCTAATCAGAAATGAGGAGATTTGTAGAAGTACTAAAGTCACTAACATAGCCCAAAAGATAAGCCAGTTGAAGTGGCAGTGGACAGGCCACATAGCACGCAGAACAGATGGCCGATCGGGCCGAAAGGTTCTATAGTGGAGACCACGGACCGTCAAGCGCAGTGTAGGTCGTCCACCGATACGGTGGACTGACGACCTGATGAAGGTTGCAGGACGACGTTGGATGCATGCCGTTTCCAACCGGTCCTTTTAGAAATTTGTGGAGAAGTTCTATGTTCAGCAGTGGACGTCTTACGGCTGAGATGAATAATAAGTATAAGCCGCCATTATGATCGGCGACATCATGATGTTCGCGGTCATAATGGTAGTATGGTTAAGAATTTTTTAGGAGTAAATATTTTGAAAATTGCAATAAAATGGCTTATTATTCTTTATTGAAATGTTTAAGAATTGTCCACCCGTAAACTAGTTCATAGTTAAATAACTGTTATAAATTTTGTCAACAAAGCGACTCCATGAGTTCCATGTTCTACGAGTATAGTATCTGTGTTTAAGGTAAAGCTCTCTACACACCATGCAATTTCGAATGCAACATGCTGTAGCAATCTGCTGTGATCCAGCTAATTGTATCGTATGTAGGCATGTTGTGACTCCCTTCCAACATGTTGGACGTCGTATCGTACGTCCTAGCATCCAGCAAATTGCAAGCCGCGTTGTAATGTGAGTAGTGCAGTTGCATGCAATATGGGCTCAGTCGCAATCGTGCCGCCTCCCGTGGCCAGCGTCGCTGTGAATCTTATTAAATGAATGTAAATGGATGCAAAAATGTATACTACAAAAAACAATATTGATAAGAATTTCAGAAATCTATTAATGACTTGCCACATTCGTGGAATAATAAAATAGTTGCGGTGTATTTTTACTTTTCTTAGCAGCCGATGTTTTTTTCTTTATAAAAATAATTGAACGCCATTGTTCCTTCCTATCCGAATTTCTCTAGACTAGAAATAATAATTTTAATTATTAAATAGCATAATAATAGGTATTAAATATTGTAGTATTGCTGTGCATATATTAATGTTCAAAGTAAAAATGAATGTTTATTGTCTCTCAGTCTCAGTAATAGTTCAGCGAACTCAGCGAAGACAATTTCAAGACCCGTTCTTTAATATTTGGACAGCATTTGAGCCTTCATTCACGTGTGCACTCTGTGGCGATCCAACGCTGAATGAAATTGTAATCGCCGCTGCAATGCATGTAGAGTACGTACAACCGCGACTACAGCAGATTGCTACTCATGTTGCGTTCGGGGTAGCATCGTATGTAGACACTTTAAGATAGAAAACGTCACAACAATAGCATGTGACTATTGCAATTTTAAGCGTTAAGTGCATGAGCATAAAGTTGAATTTTCTAAGCGCCCACTGCGTACGGTAAGATTTTATGAGCTCTCGTCAGTATCGCGGAGCAAAAGGTCCTATATCGCTTTAGTCGAAACTAAACCATAATGGACAGAAATAAGGTTGATTAATATTAAAATACTTTTATGACGTTGCGATATTTTTGTATTTACTCCTATGTACATATTAATAGATAGAAAAGCATAGTAAACTCAATCCATTTTCTCGCGCTACAATGAATGCAACGCTGAATCTAGTGTATACTTGATCGAAGCTCATTGCTAAACGAATGTACCTCAAGTCAACAGCACGCAGTAGGTAATTTTGACTGCTTGATACACTAGACGTGCTCGGCGATAGAGTCGGCATGTCATCCGTCTTTGTTTTTCAACCGACTTTAGTCGAGTGACGGAGGTGAAACATAAGTCTAGCGGTCTTGAGCGAATGGCCGATTTTTGGGTTTTTTTTCCTTAAAAACGGCCCTCAAAAATCGTCCATTGCCCAACACCTTTTGGAATCGGGATCGAATCACTGGATTGAGTTACATAACCCTCAGATAATCTCGACAAACGCCACTATATACCTAGATTAGTAATCTTCAAGAAAGTTGTTTTTGTGTTTTACTCGTCAATTGTCTTTGAAAGTTTTAGTAACAAATCCATCGCTTTACTAGAACGTGACTTAGACAGGACAGTAACTTGATGACAGACTTATATATTATGTGACTGTGACTTGGCTCTGACTACTTCAGTAGAAATCTCACCTGATGCACTTATATGAACTAACATAATTAACTTGAGGAATGGCAAATTTACATAATAGTAATTAAAACATGTTAAACCTTTATTCCCGGTTTTTGACAAACCTTCAAATTCAATTACGACATTATGTTTTCTTTTTTCACGTCAAAATAGAAAAAAATTGCAGATGTAGATAGTTTTTTATTTTTTGTTTTGTCATATTGATTGATTTCTCTGGACAAAATGCCCCCCGGGAAGACCCATGCGGAAAATGGTAATACAACGGGAGCGACAACAGATTTACATTCACAATGGCTAGAATACGTCATGAACTATACACCAGTTGGAACACCAGTGTTAACATCGTGGTATACACCCATTTATTGGGTAACTGGCTTCTTTGGTACTATCTTTCTGCTTGGCTTCTTGGCAACACCTTTTAGAGGGCGACATCATGGGTAAGTACCTATTTATTACCATAAGATTCTACTCGCGTTTTTAAGGCATGAAAATACCTTGCGTAAAATAACTATTTTGCTTCACTAGTGTGCGCCAGTAAGCGAACCTTTCTTTGACGAAGAAGTAACGTTACGAGATAACGAACCTTCTATCAGCCACTGATTCCTAAGGGATACGTACGTAGTTTTGTATTACTCTGTGTCGACACACGCTGTTGCGAATTTTTTTCCACTGCCTCATAGTTTCGAAAGCTTAACGTAAAACGTTAGGGTCAGCTAAGAAACAAATTCCACTAGATGGCGCTGTTTTCTTGATAATTGCATATTAATTTATTTTAATGAAATATGGGAGGATTAAATAAGAATGCTTGATTTTGCGCCCTTTATCTTTATTTATTAACACACTACAAACATAACTGAAACTATTTATTACTCGGATTTCGAGAAAATGGATAATAATTCTCAACTCTTGTTATACCACAGATTACGTAATAGTACATCATCCTTACACATACAAATTAAGAATTTGTAGTAGCTATTTAACAAATTCGTCCGTCTCACAGAGTTCCCATTAGCCTATCCGTAGAAACGTTTTCGCATGGGAACAAAGGTGCATGGTTCGAACCTGGGCTTATCGTGTTATTTTTGGCATTTATGTTTTAGTTTTTTGAGAAACCTTTATTCGTCATTTTAGATAACGATATGAATAGATACTAATATTATCAGTGACATTCTAATATACCTAAGCCTCAACCTGAATTAGATACCGATACTTTATTACCCTATGTCTTTTCTGCTGCTGTAACAGAGCGAAGGATCGTCTTGATTTTGAGTAGTATAGGGTTCCGAGGGTGACTAAGGTTACTTTTTATACAGACGTAACACGGGCGAAGCCGCGGGCAGACACTTGTGTAATAAATAAAAGTCTACATCATTTCAGTAGTGTATATTCATAGATCTAAGCACTTAGCATTTTTTTTAACCCTTTTTAGAATAATTTCTGGTAAAACCCATTTTTTAAAAAATGCTACCAGTTTCGGGATTGCATTTTGCACAATATTTGACAATATGATATCGCACAAAAGTTTTTGCAAAAACAACGTAATAACAACAAATACTACAAACAAATAACACATGGAATATTACTCGAGAAGTCAGTCAGTCACACGGAATAAAATAAAATATCAGCAATTCAGCATCACCACTACAACTTCAGTAATAATGACATATGAAAAATATGAAATTGAAAACTGTCAAAACGTCCGAACCAGTGTTGCTAGTGGCAGATAGTCAAAAGTAACTCTAGTCATCTAATAAGTACCTATATCAGGCAAAAAACTCACTATTTTAGCACTCTCTTATTTGGGTTTTTGTGTTTCAAGGTCATTAATTAATGTAAGTAATTTTGGAATAAGCATAACAAGAGTCGATAATGTCGCTGGAAACAAAAAAAAATCTAAGCATTAAGGTAGGTAAGGTAGCTTCCATTTTTTTACATCAACAGTAAAATAATATACCTATTGAAGGTTATAGTAATTCCTAATTTTGTGCAAAAACACTCAACTAATACATTTCGATCGGAAGTAGTGCACAAACGTAAAAAATAACTAAAATAGCTAACAGCTCGAGTCTGGTAACACAAAGACAGCAGAACTGAGTGGAAGAAAATGAATTTATTTTATGTCGCACAGAGTGGCAACGTCGCGTTCAAGCCGTGATATAGCGCGGTCCTACTCTCGCAGAAAATGTACTCTACTAGCACGCACCATCTGACAACATAGCTTACTTGCACTGTCAAGATATTATAACGTACAATAATAATGTAGCTATATGTATAAAATTGAACCACACAAACGTAAAATCAGACGATTTGGCGATGGTAAAACAATAAGATAACACGCTGATGTTTAACTATATCATTGATTTGCGCAAATATGAGTACAAATTAGGACAATGTTAACTCACAATAACTTTAAATTCGCTCCAGAGAACTCAAAAATGCGTAGTTTAATTTGTATGGAAAACGTTTAACCTTAAGGACTCGAATGATGTTATCACGAACGACGCTGTTTCGTACACACACTAACATGTAAACAGTTTCACTGCTTCATACGCTCGAATGCTTGTGACTTCGGTTTATTATTCATAATGTGTATTCATGTACGACCTTACATACAAACGTTGCTGAAGAATGTTAAATAACGTCTTATAGTACGACGCAGAAATATTCATCTGTGCACACTACTAAATAACGTCATATAAAGTTGATCAGCGTTTATGAAAAAAACCTGTAGTGATTTAAAAAACTACATATTCGGGGTCGATCAAAATTTATTATTATTAACATACTAGTTGAGCCACGCGTTTTTCAACAAAATTGGCCCGGCTTTTTGAGCGTGAAAGAGTAAAAACATCTATACATCCATACTCACAAACTTTCGCGATTAGTATTAGTAAGATTATATTGATAGAAAATATGAAACGCAATAGTACTGCGGCTGAAATAAATACTGAAACACGCAAAAGAATTCGACGTAAAAGCCGTGCTGCAGTTATACGTGAAACAGGTAAAACTTTACTTTGGACTGGAAAACTTTTGTAAAATGTTTTAAACCTTATTTTTATGCTTGAGGAACATACGCTATGTTTGATTCATCATCATCATCCATCACCATGAGGGTGAAACCGCGGAGCGCAGCTAGTGACTAATAAATCGAAGTTCGAGCATTCGAGCGTATGCGGCAGTGGTAAAAAAATTCGTAACAGCGTGTGTCGACACAGAGTAATACAAAACTACGTACGCATCCCGTTTCCTAATACGTATTCATGTGCCGAACACTTTCCTATGTCTTTCTACATATATAGTAATACGAAACTACGTACGTATCCTTATAAAAATGGATCTCCATTTCCCATGGCCACACTCGTGAAAAAAAACCGGCCAAGTGCGAGTCGGACTCGCGCACGAAGGGTTCCGTACCAATCTATAAATCTCCTATACAACAGACATAATTTTTCGGGTAACGGCGAGGCCGAAGACCAAGCCTACTACACGAACGTAGTCGCGTATATAACTGTAAACTTTCTAATAAGAAAGGTCTAGCAATGTTTGTTTTTCTTACAGGCTTATAAGGACAACGATAATGCTGACATCATTTTACTTGTGGCTCTTGTAAGTTTATCGAAAATATTTGGAATTTGTTGTAACAACCTAGAATATTATTTTATTAAAAAAAGAAATGTTGTTCCATTTTTGGGACCAAGGCTAAGGTTCCTAAGGCTATTTTTGTATTTTTTCTTCGGAATTCAGCTTCACGTACTCTCGTAAAAGCTACCTTTGTACTAAAAACGATATTTATGTTTTTCCTACCTGTACATCGTAAGTAAATAAAAGAATTTACTTTTTTTGAAACTTCCTGGGCGCTTGTACCAAAATAAGATCATGATCGCTCTTCCCTTTTGTAAGAGCGTTTATTCCGCGCAGCACTGCATGCGATTAGGTAGGTAAGGTTATACTATGGGCCACGGGTTCTTTAGGAAGTATCTGTATTACATCGCCGGATACTATCAGGAGGAGGGCGTATCTTCCCGATAGTGCTACTTGAAAATGCGATAAAATGCAAAATTTAGTAAAATCGTCCTTCAGATGTCTTCATAGCCAGTGCCAAATTCAGTACTTCAGTACTTATGCGCACAATATTGTGATAAAAGGTATCTACTTTTGCACTATCATGGTACCGACTTCAACAAGTTATTTCAAATTTTTTGGTATTGAGGTCGGCTCCATTTTTTGGTACTTTTTTTGAGTCTGGCCTCAGCTTCAGCATTAATACGTCGATAGTTGCGGTCTGGCGGTACTCTACAACATTTTCATATAATAAAGTACTTTCAAAATGTATACACCCGACTATAAAAACACATTTTCTTCAAAATTTTAGATGTAATAATTCAGTGTAGGTAATTTGCGATTGTAAAAAACTTTTTTAAGTTGTAGGTAATGCTCTTTCCACGTCACGTCTGACGGTATTAAGTACTACTGGCCGCGCCGCGAAAGTGCTGAAAAAGCGATAAAAATTCAAACTTAGTAAAACCTTCCTTCATAAGTGTTCATAGCCGGTGACTAGTTCAGTACTCGAAGCTTAAAATAGCTTTTTAAGTTCTGGCTTTAGCTTCAACATTGATACTTTTTTACGTGCCCGGTGGTAACCGACGGGTCTGCAAGATAAGAAATTACTTTAGTACAAAATGTATACACTTACTGTAAAACCTATATATTTTCTTCTCAGTTCCAAATTATTTTTTGCAGTTGGTTCACTGTGTATGTCTCTCAGATGAACCCGGTGATGGGTCCAAAGTTATCCAACACTTCCGCCGCCTGGATATCATTTAAATGGGTAAGATTATGAATAAGTATATGTAAGGTTTTATTAATGTCTCAAAAGGGGTCTTTTTACATGCCTAGTTTAGGAACCAGGCGCTTCATTTACTGCTAGCTGCGCATTAATTTCCACGCATGGTGATTGATAATAATGGTATCTTCTATCCTTTCCCGGGATATGACCTATCTCCTTGCCTGCCGTGAATAGTATGTAATCCTTAAGAAATAGACATAGTACGCCATCGCGGACTTTTTGTAGACCTATATAAAATACACAGTTCCACTATACATAACTTTGTTATATCTCAAAAGGTTAAGGCAACGTTTACTTTGAAAGCTCACAGACAGTTTATAAATTACGACACTTCCAAAAAATATTGTTTTAGCGAATGTATACAAAAACTTGAAAAATTATATACTTTAACCTTCCTCGAGAACTACTCTCTCCAATGGTGAAAACAGCATGAAAATCGGTGCAGTAGTTTTTGCGCGGTGGAGGAATTTGTGTTCAATACTTAACCTACATAATAAATAATGGATCCATTTATTTAAGCCTGTGCAATACACACTATCAGTAAGAAAGTACGTTCATTTTATTTCGCACCTGTGAACCACACAAAACCTGACCGTAACACATTAAACATATGGCCCAAATCGAGTCGCATAAATAACCCAAGCGGCCGGAGCTCGGCTACCTGCTAAACCAATAGAGTACCGCATTCCTTATATAACGCGCTGAGTGGTTGAACAAAGTGGATATTTAAGTACGCTTGAAGATGTGGCTAGTATGTTGCAAAGGGCTCAAACAAACATTAAAAAGTGCCCGAAAATTAGACTGACGCAAGGGTATGTTAAAGTGAGATTGAGAACTATTCAGGATTCTCGACCGTAACATATTAAACTCTTTGTTTTATAATACATTTACTATTATTATGTAGGTACTCTTACTTAAGAGTCTAATAGCGTAGACAAACACATTCTTATAAGTGTATACAAATAAGAATATCTCAATAAATTTAAATTAATATGTTTTATTCAGGGAAATCTGCCAAAACCGCCAACTACGACTACCACAACAACCACGACAACGACGACGACGACGACGACGCCTACGCCTACGACTACTACGACTAAATTACGATATTCCATAAATTTGAATAATTAACCAAGACAATACTACTCGTACTTAGGATACATATTTTTACAGTTATTTAAAATTCAAATTATTTGGTGTTGTCTTCTGAAATCGGCCAAATTGTTCTTAAATTACTACGCTATTTAAAACTCTGATGTTACGTTTAAAACAAAAAACCTTCATTCCTTCAGATAACGAGTTTGATAAACGCGGCTTTATTTGTATTTCTATAGGTCTTAGTATCATTGTCCGCGCAGTGTCTCGCAAGTGCTATCAAGTTTTGTAAACGTAACATTAAGTTGTTCATTATAAGTATCAACGATACGGTGTACCTATTCACGTACAAATTTTGTGTTCGCTCATGTTTTATCGAAGTAAAATTGTACCTATCTTTAACTCGTTTCTGGTTTCAATTTGCTTCCCTATAGACTTACGCTAGGATAGCTGGGAATTTCCCGGCTTTAATCCTCCCTTCTGTGTCCAGTAACTTAAGTGAACCGTGAAAAGTTTTTTTAGCTTTGTCCATCTGGGTGTTTCTTAGAAAAAAATATATTTCCCCCGTCCACCTTTTTATCAAAACTCTTCAGATTCGAAGTGCAAAGGTGATTATAATATACTGAACATTGACAGCTTAAATAGAACACGGCAACAAGTGACAGTTTAACGAGAGTGTGTGCTTTTTCATAATATATCTACATATACTAGCTGACCTGCCCGCGGCTTCGCTCGCTTAGTCTTGGTCAAGTACTGGAGGTGCCGTTTTGGAATCTCGGGGTCCTGGGTTCGATCCATTTGTTCTAGTAAGTTCAACCAGTTGAATTTATTGCACAAAAAAGTACAATTATTTCAACTTTGTGCTAATGAAAATATTATGTAATAGTTGAATAAATGGACATTTTAAAATAATTGAACATTTTATGTCCAATAAGTTCAACGATATATTAAAAAAATACGTAGGCACATATACATTAAAAACAATTCAATAAATATAATTCATTTTCTAACGACTTCGAAAAAGAAGGAGGTACTCAACTCGTCTGTTTTTTTATGTTTGTTACCTCATAACTTTCGACAGGGTGAATCGATATTCAAAATTGTTTTTTTTTTCTGTTTGAAAGCTAGTGCTTCCCTTGTGGTTCCATTTTAGTTTTATCAAATTCGGTCTAGGACTTTTTTCTTACTTTTTACTTCTCTCGAGATGATTGTGAAGTGACGGCTGTCAAAATGACAGATATTATATGATTTTAATTTCACACTCAGACCATATCCATAGAGAAAATTTTGTGTATATAAGATAGAGATGTCAGTCAAGGATTAGGAGTAGCGCCATCTGGTGCTGTCTTCAAAAGAACTTTTGCGTTATATACCTACCTATACTCAAAATGTTTTTCACTTTTAAATTCTCAACTTTACCTATCTAATAAATTAAACGCGAACTAAAATAAAAACATATTTTATTTTTGAACCGTTTTTTACAATAATTGTATGCTAATTGTTGGACTTCATCATTTTCATACAAATCTGTTCTACAACCATTCAATACTTTGTTTTTGACGTTACACCAATTGTATATAAACAGATTTGTTCATATATCTTCAAGCTTTTTAATTATCAGTGATTTGTGTATAATCTATTACAATTACAAATATTGTTTTTAAATAAAGTTTTATGTTAGTTTTTTTTGAGTCCTTTTTAATAATTACTGTAACTGTATCTTGTATGGTGGAAAAACACTTTTAAAGGGCAAAAGAGGAATATGTCAGGCAATTTTTGTCTGTGAAATATTCTCTCATTTTTAATGAGCTAGATAATTCATTGCTGTAAAAACTGTTTATAATTTTTACAGTTTTTTTAACTTAAATTTTTTTGTACGTAACCTGTCACATATTCCAATTGTGCCTTTATTTTTGGATCACATTTTACATTCGATATCGATGATCATGTGATCAGAGGTCACATCTTCCATTCAATTTCCATTGCGGAAATTGTCATAACAATTAAAAAAATATTGTATAATCCTCTAAAGCTACTGCATTTATCAACTTCACAATTATTATGGGTACTACTTAAATTATTTATTAGTAAAGATGCAAAGGATGCTTCAAAGCCAGCACATGTTGGAGAAATGTTTCTATAGCTATGACTACGAATGCAACCAAAAAAGTTTTCCAAAGGATCCTGATTAAAGTGCCTTATCCAAATAGATGTAATGTTATGCTTTTTAAAAAGTATAATAATAATGTATTCTATATTTTCAATGGTTTGTAGCCAATGTTTATAGAGGGAACAGAACATGATTTATTGTTACCATTGACAAATTTCATTGAATTAAGTGTTTTTTTTGCTTCTTGCCATAATTTAATATGGCTTTATTGGGGTGTAACAGGTCCCAGTAAGAGTTTTCCAGTTCTTTTCTTCCAGTTTTCGTAGCTTGCATTAATAGTGTCCAATAAAATATCATAAAATATTAATATACTCGCAGTATCTTGGCATTCTGTCGGTAATACTCCAATACCTACAACAAAAAATGAAACCATTATCATCATCAGTCTGTAGCAGTCCAATGCTGGACATAGGCCTCTCCAATTGCACGCCACTTAGGTCTATCTTGGGCTTCTCGCATCCAGTTTTTGCCAGCCGTCTTGCGCAGATCGTCACTCCACCGTGCCACAGGACGTCCTACACTACGTTTGCCGAGCCGCGGTCTCCACTCTAGAACTCGTTTACCCCAACGGTTGTCGGTTCGACAACCGTTATATAGAATACATTATTGAAGACTTTCGTCTTCAGGCACTGTGGAATTGGCGAAATAAACACTCGACGTAGCTTCGCAAACGCTGCCCAGCCCAGCCGAATTCTTCTATTCACCTCGTTCTCAAAGTTGTTTTTTCCCAACTGCATGTGTGCCCGAGGTACACATATTTTTGAACAACTTCGAGAACGGCGTCGTGTACCGCAATCGGTTCCGGTAGATCATGTTCGTTGAACATGACCTTGGTTTTGTCCAAGTTCATCCGTAGGCCGATGCGTATAGAAGAGTCAGCCAGGTCATTCAGCATCTGTTGCAGGTCCTGCAGCGTCTCTGCCACGATGACGATATCGTCAGCAAATCGCAAGTAAGAGATGTATTCGCCGTTGATATTAATGCCACGTCCTTTCCAGTTAAACGTCTTGAACATATCCTCCATTGCATTTGAAAACAATTTCGGGGAAATAACGTCCCCTTGTCTCACTCCTCGATGCAACGGTATGGGACTTGTTTGCTGATTCTGTACTTTGACGGACATGGTGGCGGTTTCGTAAAGACATATTATCACTTGAATGTATCGCTTATCTATCTGGCAACGCTGCAGGGACTCCAGAACAGATCAGATTTCAACCGAGTCAAAGGCTTTCTCATATTCCACGAATGCTAGACACAGGGGCTGATTATACGTTCGAGGAAGTTGACGAGCATTTGCCCCTATGATTTCTGCGTCCAAAGCCATGGCATCCTACTACCGATTCGCTGAAATTCTGTACTCCCACTTTAGCGTTAAAGTCCCCCATGACAACGGTGTACTGGGTCTTTGTAGTGAAGTGGAGGGCCAACGATATAATAATAATAATAATAATAATAATAATAATCATTTATTCATGCATAAAAATGGTTACACATAACAATATTACAATAGTTAATAACATTGAATTTCAATATTACAATATTGGAGAATATTGTATTAACATATTGTGCAATAGCCGTCCCACTAGGATTCCCTGTCTTGGAACGGCTATTTCTCTTCCCTTGATGGTTTAACTACTATACTATGGTACTAAATTAATTATAGTTATTGCTTACAAGTGTGCCGAGTATTTCGTAAGTGTGTTCTCATATAAATTTCGCATGTAATTTTGTGACTAATTTGTACTAGTTTTATTTTTAATTTCTGGTCTGGTTGAGTTAATTTTACATACTTGATACAAGAATATCTTCTGTTTCCATATAGTTCTTTGCAGAAATCCACTGAACTATGGTATTCTTACAGTGAGCTTTGGTTAAATGATATATATTAATGAATTTATTTATTTTATTATATAAATAAGGTCCCAGATATGAGTAAAACCTATGGGCAAAACTTGTTCTAGTTAGACAAGATATCCACTTTAGTCGGCGTGTACCCAAACCCATTACTGAGAGTGGTGCAGTTTTATGGAATCTAAGTGTAATTGCAAGTATGAACAGTTGTCGGACACGCAAAACCTTTGTATCTTTATATAGTTGATCTGTATTATAGCGAAATGGTTTTTTATAGGCCACTTTTAATAAAGCCCTTTGTGCCCTTTCAACTCTGATGAGATACGTTTTATGCGCTGCTCCCCATACACCAATGCCGTAATTTATGATGCTTTGGCACAGAGCATGATAAACAAGTTTTAGAACTTCTTCATTTGCAATATGCCCGAGTCGTTTAAATATATGCATTAGTTTCCGTATTCTCCCACCTAAATATTTTATTTGTATTTCCCAATTTAATTTGTCATCTATTAATATCCCTAAGTATTTTATTACATTTACTATTTCTAAATTGGGACATGCACAGCTATTAAATTTATTATTAGAGTTTGTGTGGTTGCAAGTGTGCAGTTTTATTTCAAATGAAGCGGAAGGGCCGGTTGGATTTGTAATTTTAAAATTAATGACTTTAGTTTTATTAATATTCAGTGTAAGCAGGTTGTTTTGAAGCCAGTTTGTTACGGTTTTGATTCCTCTATTAGTCACTTCTTTTACGGTAGTCCAAGTCTTCTCATGAAAGATTATTGCTGTGTCATCTGCGTACGCAAAAACTCTACCATTATCCAAGTCAAGAGAACACAGGTCATTAATATAAGCTAAGAAGAGTGTAGGGCCAAGCACGCTACCTTGCGGTACTCCAAAACGTATTTCTGCATAGTCACTATAGTTTCCATCTAGTGTTATCCTTTGTTTTCGTCCTGTTAAGTATGATTTGAACCATGTCAAAGCCAAACCTCTGATGCCAAGTCGTTCCAGTTTATCTAGAAGTATAGGTTTAGACACGGTGTCAAACGCCTTAGCCAGGTCCAGAAAAACACCTGTACATCTATAGCCCCTATCTATCAGATTAGCTATGTGATCAGTCATATTCGTGACAGCATCCTCTGTTGATCTGCCAAAGCGGAACCCGTATTGATTATCAGAAAGTAGGTGCTCTGATTCCAGGTACTTCAAGAGACGATTATTGACGATCTTTTCTAGAATTTTTGATACAGAGCTCAGTAAAGAGATAGGTCTATAATTAGATATAGTTTTTGTATCTCCTTCTTTATGTATTGGGCATACATTCGCGAGTTTAAGCGCATCTGGTACCGTTCCTGTGCTTAAACTGAGGTTACAGATATATGCAATTGGTGCTGCTAGATTATATTGCAATTGTTTTAATACATCGTTGGATACGTTATCTGGGCCAGGAGCAGACTTAGCCTTCAATTTGCTTATAATTTTAATGATTTCGATTTCATTAGTAGGTTTCATAAAAAACGAGTGGGGTGATTTGTTTTTCATTGCGTTATTAGACACTGCCAGCTGTTGTTCGGTTTTACAAAGATTTGCAAGTATTTTATTAGCATAGTTAAGACCTACTGTGGTGAAATACTCGTTAACAATGTTTAGTGCTGTCTTAGGGCATTTATCTATTTTCAGTAAATCTGAATTTGCGTTTTTTTCTTTATTGATATGGCAAACTTTTTTAACAGCTTCCCACGTTTTTTTACTACTACCTTTAGCATTCCTTATTAAATCGCGTTCATATTCGTCCTTCATATTCTGTAGTAGATTATTACACGTATTTCTATATATCTTATATTTATTCTTTAGCTCACTACAACTTGGATTATTTCTTAAAATTATGTGTAATTCATCGCGTTTATTTATACACTTAAGGAGTCCTGGCGTTATCCAAGGCTTAGAAATCACTGTTGATGCTTTTGTTTTCCGTATGTGTTTATGTCTGCTAAGTATTGAGTTGTACGTGGCTATAAATATATTAGTTGCAATATTAACATCATTCAGTTCAAAAATTTGAGACCAATCGACTTCTTCCAAGGCCTTACACAAACCTCTGAAATCTACTTTTCGCTCGCACCTTTTTTGTAGTTTTGGTTCAGGTGTCTTGTGTTTGACCCCTAATATAACAGTATCGTGATCCGTAATATCTGATGGGCAAAGCAGTATTTGTGCTGTCTTGTTGGTTCTTACTAAGCAGTGATCTAAGCAGCTCTTACCCCTTGTAGGTGTCAAGAACCCTGGAGAGAATCCATGATGCGCAATCAGATTTAGGTAAGAGTCTATATTATGCTTGTTTTGATTTGACTCTTCATTGTCAGCTATATTAATATTTACATCTCCAGTAATGACACAGTTGTAGTTTTTACACGTTTTTATAATATTATCTAAAGAGCTAAAAAAGTTAGTATAGTTGATTTTTTTCTTGAAAGAGGGCGACCTATATAACGCTATTACAGATAGATTATTCTTCGTCTCAATTAATAAGCAGTTTGAGTCTGCAAAAATTGGTTCTTGAACATTAACTTGCAATTCAGATTTAGAAAGTACTATTATACCATCATTTTGATTAAAATACTGCTTCGAGTAATTACATACATATCCTTCTAAAGAGGTTCCATTATAATTTGTGTTAAGCCAACATTCGGTCATTATTATCAAATCCGGTTTAAATTTTAATTTATGCAACATTACTATGAAATTATCAAAATTTTTACTCACGCTTCTGATATTTTGAGTTACAATTGTGAAGTTATCATTTATGTTTTCAAAGTATGTTACACATAAACTCGGATCCTGCAATATATCACATTTAATTAACTGTGTTTTATCAATATCATTTATTAAGTGTCTATCCATTATTATTTTTAATAAAAAAATTATGGATGCGTATATTAGTTAAAGAACAAAAATATACCAATTTATTTGGAGATTGAGCGTCATACCGGGTTAAAATGTCGGTAGAATTGCATAAATGTAATATATAAAAATATAGTTTAATCTCAAACTGCACAAAACACTCTCTGTGTAGCATTTCTTTAGATATCAAAAGAAATCGTTCAATTAGCCGTAGAGAAAACAAAAACATGCACATGCCGCATCCAACATTCAATAATGCACCGCACATAAATGTTAGTAGCAACAGTGCTTTTTGTGTTAAATAAATCTGCATACCTTTTATATAATATAATCGGCAAAAGGTATAGCTAGAAGGTAACAGTACATTAAAATTTAAAGTAGCATGTATATCAATGAGCATTCTCTTATATTGCAATATACATGATATAATGAAACATATCATTTTACGTAATGGATTTGCACACGAACAAGTGAAAGACACGCCACAGGTAGTACAAGCCTTATCTCTCTGTCTATTGTTCACCTTGACCGTGCGGTGCATCGAGTCAAAACCGGTCGCCAGTATTGAGATACGCATTATGCATTGAGCATCATTCGAATGTCGTAACTTAATATTTTTAACAGTATAACTAAATCTATAATAGGTTAAAGTGTAAAAATGTGTGTTAGTGTGCTGTGCTGAGATCTTAAACGTAGATAGGTAATTTGTGTGCCTGTGAGTACCTGATTTACACGGTAGTACAGTGTTATTTACGAGTATGTACCATTCAATATAATTTACGTACAACAACTTGAAATGTTGTTTATCAAGGTATGTACACAGTGCGTGAGTGTTTAGATAACAACATAATATATTACATATGCTTTCCACTAGTCAAGCTAGATCCTTAAATTGTGTTTCGTTCTTGATAGCTATGAACTTGTCTCCTTCCCTTTTTCTGAGGTAAACGTTTCCATTTGTAGTCCAGCAAAAGTCATAGTGATGTGTCTTTGAAAAATCTCGAGCGAGATAGTATAGGCGTTTGGTCTTCGATGTAAGATGTTCCGATATATATATAGTTTTAGGATCACCTTGAATGCCTAGATGAGTGGAGTTCAGCAGTTCTTGCCGGTGTTTTTTATTGTACAATTTAGCTGCACTAAGTAAATTGAATTTATTCAATGTATTATTTAGCTCCACAATTAAAGTCGTGCAGTTGTTATCGTTCTTCATAGGTAGGCGATAGACATCACGGATTTGGCTGTCATTTAATGGGACATCTAGCTTTTGTGCGAGGGTGAACAAGGAAGCATACAACTCACTCTTTTTTTCGTTCTTTCGCCGTGGTACGTTTCTTATTTCTATATTTGTTTTCTTAGAGATTTTGTCCATACCTTCGCATTTTTCTTGTAATGAACATATTTGATCTGCCATAAATTGACGGTCATTCTCTAGGTGAATAATTTTTTCGTCCATAGCTTGTACTTGTGCCGACAGAAACCCTATAGACTTCTCAATATCTATGTTTGTGGCTTGAATATCCGTGGAAAGTCCCTTAATAATCGATATATTTTTATCCATGTCATCCAATCTGCCATTCATTGTCTTTGTCTGTTCCTTTATAATATCAAACATTTCTCGCATTTCGGTTCGCATAGATGTCAAAGCGTCCTGTTCTTCACCCGAAAGTCTACGGCGCTTGTCGCCTCTAGAAGTGTTTTTTGTGCTGCCTGAGGGTACAATAACTTTTGCCCTATCTGTGTCCGATTTAGGGCTATTTGTTGCAGAATCTTTTGGAGGTGAGCGCATCATTTTGGGCATCGCACACTCAGTTAGTTGCTGCTCACGCGCCAAGTCACTTAACGACGTACGAGCGAATGTCTTACGAAAAGGTTCAATCAATTTGAAACTCTCACACTATTGATTTAGGTTGCAATTTTAACTGCTCACTGTTTTTAATTTTAAATAACGTGAACACTCCGCGCACACGTCCGTATCGTACGGGGTCCGAGGAGGGAGAGGATATATATGTCATCGAACATATCCTCCACTTCATCTTCCGAGAGTGTCGAGGTTGGTGCGTACACTGGCACCACCTTGAGGCTATACCTCTCGGTGAGCTTTACAATAAGGTACGCTACCCTGTTCGACACACTGGACACTTCCACAACATTGTAGGAAAGAGACTTCTTTACCAGAAACCCAACGCCACCTTGGGATTGTTGGTCTCCCTCTCGGAAGTACATTAGGTGGCCCGATTCTAGGGTTAAGGTGTCCTTCCCCTCTCTTCGGACTTCACTCAACCCCAGTATGTGCCACCTAATTTTCCCAAGTTCCACCTCAAGTTGCGCCAGATGCGGGTCAAGCCGTAGCGTGCGTCCGTTATACGTCACCAGGGTCAGTTGTTTGTGGTGGCCTCCCGTAGCCTGGAGATTCTTAGCACCCCTCGCCCCACCGTTACCATGATCGCCACCATGACCAGGAATAGCGGGGCCGCCGGGAACTAGGGGCCGTGGCTTCTTGTTGTCCTGCATTGGAGGAATTTGCCCGTAATCGTCACGCTGGGCAGGTGGGTTCGCAATCGCAGGGCGTAGCTTTTCACACCGGTGACGCTGCAGCACGTCACCGGCCTGTTGCATTTAGCGACGCCTGTTGGGATGGGTATACCGCCATCGGTCGGTTGTCAGAGCGTCGTTCGTCAATCAGCAGGATGCACCGCGTGCAGGTGAGGTTGACTTGGGTCAAAAGATGTTGGCTCGCCCCTTACCAATGAAACCATTATTGTAATGTTATTTAGAGTCAAATTGAAAGAGGTGAAATATCTGAAAAAAAAAAACGGCGGAGTGCAGTTTTATGTTCTTAATTACGTATTACTGGCTGACCCGCAAGTGGCTTCGCTCGCTCGTTGTTGGTGTAGTAGTGTAGTGTGAAGTGTAGTGAAAGCGCCACTTTGGAATCTCGAAGTCCTGGGTTCGATAACGGGGTCGGACAGTTATGGGTTTTTTGACAATTAAACGTTAATGTTATGACAGATTTATATATAATGTAAATCTGTTAATGTTGTTATTAGTGTGCTCGGAAAAGGCGAGACGGTAGACACATTCACATCGGCCCATCGCCTTTAACTTTATAAGGCTCAAGTTCGGCCTATCATGGAGTATTGCTCTGCATGTTGGTGATGGTCAAGTCCGAAATAACGTGAAAAATCGTGACAGGAGTCATGCCCTCGATTTAAAGGAAAGCAATAACTGTATATTTACTTAAGATTTTTTGACCTTTGACGGAATTGGGCCCTATTTATTAAAAAAAGACGGGCGCCTTTTGTAAAATAAGTTGATACAAAAAAGGGTCCTCCGTATTGGGACCATCGAGTTTGGATAACTATTGTTCTGTTGCAGATAATTGGAGATCGGCAGATCTCAAAAGAATCTGAAAAAATGGCCGCACTATGTAATTTTTGTCAGCTTCAGTGATCAAATTACTAATATTTTTGCAGACTGGATTTGCCAAAACTGACACCGCCATTATTCACGATTTCAATCAACATTTGCTAGACACTGAGATACATAATAGCCCAGTAGATAACATATTAATCAGCCTCTTTATAAGTAGTACTAGTTTGTTCTGCTTATTGCTAGGTATAGTGTGTGATCGCGCGAGAATCGGCGCGACGAAACAATAGGAAGGAATGCGCCGCCTCACGATGTAACACCGTAAAATCGTAATATAATTTGGCCTTCGTTTGGAATCACCTTTACCTAATGTGTTGCCATTAATATATAAATTGGCAAAAAGTAATTCTTAGACTGGCAATATTATTGCAAGAGGAGGGGATCATTCTAACCTACGTGGCCCGTACACTTACGATAGCCACGGGAGGTTCCAAGTTTTTTTTGGCTGCTGCTAAATTTTCAGATTAAAGCAGTCGCCGACTACTAATTTGGTGAGTTTCAATAACCCTCTTAGTGAAGGATTGGTCTAATTTCATAAGACTTTCTAATAACTCTGCAAAGTGATCATCATCTGATAACGTATTTTTTCAGGGCTCAACTACGCCTATTGCGTTGTTTCGCACTAAGATGAGCTCGGTCATGCAATTTACTTCAACTGGGCTCCGGCTCTAATAATTGGTAAGAAAAGTTACTATTTCTAACCGTAATTTTAACTGAACGAGTCACGTACCGCGATTTTATTTTGAGGTTATCGACAGTTTCTGACTTCCTAAGTTTGGCTTTTCCAGGACTCGTTCCCCACAACAAAGGAGAAGGTGTGGATCAAGCTGCAGATCTGCCCTAGGATAGTACCAGGTACCTACCCCACCTATTACTCTTTTCGTTTGGTTATAAATTCACGTTGGAAATTTTGTCAGTCTAATAGTCTAATCTATAGTCGGTATAAGGTATAAATTCTTACTTTTTGTTATATTAGTGTACTTAAGCATCTAAATGGCTAAGTAATCATGCTATAACGTTCTCATTAGCTATCTGGTGCTTCCTGATGTGAAATCCAGGCTTGAATAACTCTATATTTAGTGAAAAGTCACATTTTAGATAAATTCTTACTTTTTGTTATATTAGTGTACTTAAGCATCTAAATGGCTAAGTAATCATGCTATAACGTTCTCATAAGCTATCTGGTGCTTCCTAATGTGAAATCCAGGCTTGAATAACTCTATATTTAGTGAAAAGTCACATTTTAGGTAAATTCTTACTTTTTGTTATATTAGTGTACTTAAGCATCTAAATGGCTAAGTAATCATGCTATAACGTTCTCATAAGCTATCTGGTGCTTCCTGATGTGAAATCCAGGCTTGATTAACTTTATATTATTTAGTGAAAAGTCACATTTTAGATAAATTCTTACCTTTTGTTATATTAGTGTACTTAAGCATCTAAATGGCTAAGTAATCATGATATAACGTTCTCATTAGCTATCTGGTGCTTCCTGATGTGAAATCTAGGCTTAAATAACTTTATATTTAGTGAAAAGTCACATTTTAGATAAATTCTCACTTTTTGTTATATTAGTGTACTTAAGCATCTAAATGGCTAAGTAATCATACTATAACGTTCTCATAAGCTATCTGGTGCTCTCTGATGTGAAATCCAGGCTTAAATAACTTTATATTTAGTGAAAAGTCACATTTTAGATAAATTCTTACTTTTTGTTATATTAGTGTACTTAAGCATCTAAATGGCTAAGTAATCATGCTATAACGTTCTCATAAGCTATCTGGTGCTTCCTGATGTGAAATCCAGGCTTAAATAACTTTATATTTAGTGAAAAGTCACATTTTAGATAAATTCTTACTTTTTGTTATATTAGTGTACCTACTTAAGCATCTAAATGGCTAAGTAATCATGCTATAACGTTCTCATAAGCTATCTGGTGCTTCCTGATGTGAAATCCAGGCTTGAATAACTTTATATTTAGTGAAAAGTCACATTTTAGATAAATTCTTACTTTTTGTTATATTAGTGTACTTAAGTATCTATATGGCTAAGTAATCATGCTATAACGTTTTCCTGAGTTATTTAGTGCTTCCTGTTGTAAAATCCATGCTTTAATATATTTTAGTAAAAAATTACATTTAAATAAATTCTTACATTTTGTTATACCGCTATTTAGCCCGTCGACGCGCTCTCCTATGCTATTTAGTCCTTCTTAAAGCCGACATTGTTGTAATGATTTAAGTATTATTGTAAAAGAAATCTGTATTTTGAATATAATTATTGTAGGTAATAGAAATAACTAGCCTGCTGTTGTCCTTACCCTTCTATAACTTATATAGTGTCGTCGCTCGAATGCTACGAATTTAGTTTGTATACTGTATTTCAAAGGAACTAGAAGTGTGGCTGAAGCTACTACGGATAATACCACATCACGTACCTTATGTGTACCTAATGACTGGTATTACCTCAATTCTAGGGCTGGCAAGAACCCGCAGGACACCTTCTTATTCTACTTCTTCTCTATTTCGTAACCTGCTTCTACATTGGTGCACATTCTCCCACATTACCCCGGGGGACTACTTCTGCTGGTGCCATCGCCTTTTCCGGAAAACCTAAAGTATCAACTTTGTTCCTAGATATTGGAGTGTCGACGTTTAAATAAGAACCAAGGTATTATAACTAAATTGTATCCTCACGCTGGAGACCGAGTATTGTATCTAGCTTTAAGATAGCATTAAGATAGATAACTCAAGCAACCAACGTTGATGAATTTTGTAATCTAACCTTGATTAATTAAAAATATGCGTAAAGTGGACGGAGGAAATTTTATTATTACAACGACACTGCTCGGCGAAGCGGCACGAGTTAGTCGCAGAACCACCCCCATAACGTGCGCACGCTCGATTGCCCCGCCTCTTTTCTGTGCCGTTGCACCGCGTCGTCGCCATATTGATCCGCCGCGAAACGCCTCCTTGCGCCCGCGTCGAACACGTGTTCACAAACGCCCAGCATTCTAGTGCTTACGGGACAACACCTACCGAAATGGGTTCCAGCAGACGGACACCTACACGGACGACCTGCTACGGAACAAGTCTCACACGGACCAGCCCGCATTCCTGTAAGTTCCTATTTCTTTATCTCCCACCTTCCGCAGTACCCATCTCCCTAATGTTAACAATATATAATTATTTCAGTATAACAAAAACATACATTATAGACAAATTATTTACAGTAGGTTAAAATTAGCAAAATTGTTGTATTATTAGATAAATGGAATGTATTTGACTCGCAGATGTTATCTGAATTCACCGCAAGGTGGCATTGTTGACGATTATGGAGAGAGAGTTGTTCTACCGCCAAAATATTGTTATAAAAGTAGTAAGCGTGGCGGATAACGGCCTTTTCTTTCAGACAGTGCTGGCGGCTACCGGTACCTCTATTCCCTACTAGGCAAGGGTTCGCCCTTGTCGTTGTCTAGCGCTTTATGCGCCCTTGTTGTCCCTCGGTTGAGGGCTGCGTGCACTCACCAACAGTCCTGTGTCGCTTTTAATGCCCGTAGTGGCAAAAAGCTCTATGTCCTTCCTATAAAAAAAAAAAAAGTATAGTGGCCAGTCTGTTCTCGTTAGCTGAGGTGAACACTACGAATAGTTGAGCGTCGAATGTATGTCGGAACAACTATAAATATATAACTTTATTTAAAGGGATATGTTGTTATACTTTAAATAAATAATAAGAATAATTTATACTTGTGTTTTAACATTTTTGAACAAAGAGAAATAGTACTAAATACGAAGTACAGTGATTAGTAAATTATTGAATAAAATGTAAAATAATAGATGAATGCTCTGTCTTATTTACAATACCTTATTAAGGAATACCTACATTACTTATCAAGTATGCTTATTACAGCGATAATGTTAAATGAAATGTTACAAATCAGAATCAGGATTACTCACGTAAAGCTGTTTAAATTTAAAAATTATTTAATTATTCACAAACTTTATTTCATTAAGATGTTAGTTGCAGTCTGTTTTTTTTTATAGAAAAGTGATATATCGCCCAATTTGCATTAAAATCGTGCCATCACATGGATCTTGGGGGCTCCGTTGTGCAACGTACGAGACGTGAAGGCTCCGCTATGCGACGTAAGAGCCGCGATGGCTCTGGCATGTGACATACGAGAATTGAGAGCTCCTCCATTAGACGTACGAGACGTGAAGTCTCCGCCGTGCGACGTACGAGACGCGAGGGCTCCGCCATGCGACGTACAAGCCGTGAGGGCTCCGACATGCGACGTACGAGTAGCGAGAGCTCCGCCAAGCGTCGTACGAGACATAAGGGCTCCACATGTGACGTACGAGACGTGAGAGCTTCGACGTGCGACGTAAGTGTGCAGTAAGTGCAATCCCGAGCGTTCTGAGGTGAGTCACCGCAGACGCGAGCGCTCTGTCGTGGATTGAGAAGAGATTACTTCAGAAGTGAGTTGTTATTTAATATAACTAATATTTTAAGTAAAGCCAGTTCTTATGATAATCATGGAAACTTGCTAATATCAACATTGTGCCAGAGTTTATTCCGTCCTACAAAAACCAAAGTATAGCACATGGGTGCATAAAATCAATGAAATTTGTCTACTTTGTAAATGGTCAGACAGACAAATCATTCAAAATGCCCTATAGTTCAATGCACTACGATTTATTTTTGTATATTGCTGACAATAATTCCTCAAACTACCTACTGTGCAAAACTTTGCGAAAACCGCTTCTAGCTTTAGGTGGAAGGTTCCTTCGTCCGACATTCTTTCGCTATATCGTGGTAATTTATATATCTATTTATGGGTATGGGGCGGAATCCAGAAATATTTTGGTTCCGAAAAGGCAGAAACTAAAAAGAAACTATTTCGTGTCATAACTTGTTCGGGAAACATTCCTGCGTATTTTTTATAATTATGAATTTGTTTTCTACACACGTTGCAGTTCCTGAAAAAGTGGGTTGATTTCTGCGAAGTCTATTGTATTATTGGCCAAATATGG
Source organism: Selenia dentaria (assembly GCA_917880725.1). NCBI lineage: Eukaryota > Metazoa > Arthropoda > Insecta > Lepidoptera > Geometridae > Selenia > Selenia dentaria. The sequence goes on along the minus strand of OU862877.1, from coordinate 10,878,031 downwards.
CGAATCGCGAGTTGACGGGTTAAACTTATCGCTTTGTACAATCATCAAAATGGTAATATAACTATCATGCTATTATCCACTCGATACATTACATAAAATTGTGTTTGTGAGATGCAATGATATACAGCAGTTAAATATATGCTTCCAAAGGTCATCGCAAAATCAATCGTGAGTTTGATGACATCCAGCCTCCGAAACGGGCTGGTTGGGTATAAGACACATACAGGACTATGTTACGATAGATCACATCTACGCGCCACGGGTTATGGTTTTTTTTTGCCAACAACTTACTCACAAAACATACTGATAGTGGATCTTCCCCAATTTAATAACTGAACGCTTGCAGTGCCCGCAGATAAGTATTTTTTTGTATATATCATATAATTATTATTATTTTTGAATGATATAAGAAAACCATACCACATGCACTTTGGTAAACAAAGGTTATTTTTTAATGAACGTACCCATATATTTGGGGTGAATCTCAAAATGATGTTTCCTGAGATCACCGATTTTAGTAAAAGAAAGAGAACACAAACTGATGTTTGATTCGTCATTTAATTTTGTCATGAGTCAGAATAGTACGGTCATATGGCGTCTGACTCGTAACCACGCAAACATCATATGCAGTAAAGAGTTCGAATCTCTTTAGAGTATATTTTTGTATTTATTATGTTTGCATTTCAATTTTGTATGATATTTTCGAAACTGAACATGGCTGATAAATATATGGGAGAAGAACAGAGATACTTTCTGGAAATTTGACTAATAAACTATTTTATGAGAGGTCTGCCTGCCATTTGGTCTTGCCATTTCAATATACATATAAATAAATAAAGTGTTACTAGACTTGAACATAATTAGATACGACCGAAGAGAAAGAAAATTTAATTACACAAAATAATTGAAGTTATATTAAAATTATAGCTCTTTTTTTTAATAAAAACTTAGCATCACAGAAAATCTCTCAAGATAAAACCTACGCACAGGGGCTGCGAATTGAGGCGGACTCGCCCTACGCATTGACGCCCTTACTGATAAACGCTGCTTGGGTCCTGAATCGTACAAACGGACCTGTGCACGTAGTTCTCGCCGAATCCCTGTCAGGCTTGTACGTCACACGGTCGTAATACAAAGAATGGGAAAGTATTACATATTTATTTATGTTCAATACGGTGATAATATGTATACCTAATTAAAATTGCAATCCTGTTTTATTAGTTTTCAACCGACTCGCAAAAAAAGAGGTTCTCAATTAGTAGTAAAATTATTACGTTTATTTGTATAATCGCATAACTTTTTGTGAACCGAGTAGTCGTTTCAAATTATATTCAGCACCGGGTATAATAGAATGGACTTCCATTATCCAATGGTTGCGCCCTGCAGTATTATTTGCAAATATGCATATAATATCCACTACATGTGGGCTTTTATGGCGTATTCTTTAATCATTTTAAAACTCCACCAAGTAGCACATGTCAAGTAAAATTACTGCCTTAATTAGTTACCGAATCACTAATGAAGGTCCGAAGTAGCTTGTAGCAAAGGGAGCATGGCAAGTATACAATGCTATGCTATGATGACATTGGTCACATTTCTCAAAAAAAAACGTTGGCGCAGTATCACATTCTGACTGGTTTGCCAAAATTAGTAATCATACAAAAGACATTGTCAAGCCTACATTCAGTGCGCTCCTGGTGAAAAAAAATCAGGCTTAATTCAATTCTAAGAGTGCCCCAGCTTTTCATACTACACGCACACACTGATCATTTTGGTCGATTTAATGATGGTAAAAAGAAGACTAAATATTATATACTATTGGATAATATAGACGGGTTCACCAATTTAATTGTTGTCTGTGCGGTCCAAGAGTAAAATAAGTAAAACCACTATAAATGTGTCTGAACTATGTTGCTGTGTTTAGTGTACCATATAGAGTTCTCTAGTAGACTTAGTTCAGTGGTTTCTTTAGGCTATTGAAAAAAAAATTGTGCATTAACTCATGTAGACACAAATAGTTTTTTTTTATTTTGGTTATTTCCATAGCGTTGTGACTTATGGCAAACTGCTCTGGGGATTTCCTGCAGATCTTAATTCTATTTTCATTCTGCAAAAAAGGGCTATAAGAGCTATCTAAAGTTAGGGCCCAGAGTTTCCCTTGGACAGAAGTTTAAACGTATAAACATTCTAATTGTTTTCTCAGTTTATCTATGAAAATCTTTTGTAGGTATGTCAAGAAAGCGTTAACAGTTTTGATAAATGGAGTGATGCTCATTCCATCAACACGCGGAATAAGCACAAGGTATCCGAACATGTGACGCGTCTCTACAGAATAATTCTTTTATGGAAAAATGTATATGTGAGATCGACGAACGATTGGGGATGGAGGCCCATTGCCTTCATCAGTAGAAGCTCCTTCATCCTCCATTTTAAACAGTAAAAACTTCCTTTTGATATAATAACCGTTTTATTTTCAAATCACAAAGAATATTTAATAACTACAATATTATTTAAAACTAGGTATGATTCAGGTTAGATTAACACGTATTTTAAAGGCGTACACTCCGATCGGCAGTCGGCTTAAGACTGCCGTCCTTAGTACTCCTCCTGATCCAAGAAATGTCCGTTGTGTGGGGGTAAAGTGGGCGTAACATTTGCTCGGCTGTGATTGGCCGGCTTGGCAAACGTCGATAAAACAGCTTCGATTTAACACAGGATTCGCTAGATGGCGTTAGTGCGACGTAAAGCGCCATCTATCGTTTACTGTAATACGGTCGCGCTGACACGGTCATCCTGCAGCAGGTCGCGCTCGACATGCTCTAAAACAAAATATTAGGCAAAGTATTTCCTCCACATACTATGATTACACACTAATGTTTATCACTTATCGCTTGGTCTATCACTGACAACAATCACCAATCAGTGTACATATAAATACACCAATTTGGCAAACATTAAAATCCTACAAAAACCAAGAGAAGGAGGTCCTTGACCTACCACAACTCCAGGTGTATCAAAACGTATGGAGGCCCCTGGCCTACAACATACCCACAAAAGAAGGAGGCCCCAGGCCTGCAACTTCTCCAACAACACAATTCAACACAAGCGGGAGAATATCGATAGAAGGAGGCCTCAGGCTTACGACTTCTCCAAAGATCACATCTAAATTCAAGTGGGAGGATATCGCTAGAAGGAGGCTCCACGCCTACAACTTCTCAAATATCGTATAAACAAACACAAGAAAGAACTCACCACTAATAATACCATCGTCGTTAACTTCATCCGCTGACACGGTATCAGTGTTCATCGTTTGAGGCTTAGGAGCTTCACGAAGTTGGTCGTGAGCGACTTTTTTAGGCCTACCACGACAAGCCACTTTCTTTACCAAATAACGATCATTCGGTAGAATTTTCCATATTTCGTAAGCATCTGGGTACTTCAAGTCAAGTCCGATTTGTGATCGCGGGTTAGTTTTATAGAGCACCATCTCACCTTTTTGAAATCTTTTAACCTTGGCTTTTCCTTTATCAAAACGTTTTTTGTTCTCTAATGCTTTCATCTCAGTCCTTTTCAGAATATAATCGTCTAGCTGTGTCCGGTCAACAGTGCCTTCCGATTCATCGATCAATGACACTAGTTCTGCTGGGACAGCGCACTGCCTGCCTGTCAGTGCCTTTAGTGGGCTTACATTTGTTGTTTTGTTCTTGGTGCAGTTTATGGCAAGCTGAAGGGCGTCTAAACCTTTTTTCCAGTTTTCAGTTTCGTAATTACGTATTATAGTCAAACCATTTTTTATTACAGCCATCATACGTTCAACTTGGCCATTTGAGCGACTCACTCCAGGAGCGATAAAATGTTGATAAATTCCAAGTTCATTACAGTAGTCCTGGAATTCTGCCTTGAAAGCCGTATCTTGATCACTTATTATTTGTTTTGGAGCTCCAAAAAGGGACACGACCTTCTTAAGTGCAAACAACATTGACTGTGATGTTTTATTCGTGGCGTATGTGATATTTCGTGTAGGCATCGATGACTACCACGACGTACTCGTGTTTGTCATTACGTTTAGTCAATCTACCGGTCATGTCGATGTGTATTGTATTGAAAGGAATGGGCTCCTTTGGTATAGGATACATTTGTACCTGTCTTGCCCCGGAATGTCCTTTACTGGTTTTACAAATCACACAGTTGTCCACAAACTGTCTTACTGTGCTTGACATTTCTGGAAACCAATATTCTTCCCGTAATTTGGCCAAAGTTTTTTCCCAGCCAAAGTGTTTTAGGGAAGTGTGATAGGCGTTTATAATGCTCCATTGATATGACCTTGGAACCACTTTCTTCCAACCTTTTCGTCCAGGTTCATCATCAATTAGTTTTCTTTGTAATACCGAGTCCGCTACACGATATTCTTCGATGTGAATGCCTTGCTCTATTTTCTTTATAATAGAAGCCAACTCAGCGTCACGTCTTTGTTCAACTTTCAACCAAGTATTCGCACTACTTGCAAAGTGTATGCAAGCGACTGGATTCCGACTGAAGAAATCGGCGTGCTTCATTCGTACTCCTTGACGGTACTCGATCTTGAAGTCATAATGTTGTAGAAATGCTAACCATCTGTGAATCCGAGGTAACAACTCATGTTTTTGCATCGAAGCTTTAATAGCATTGCAATCCGTTACGATGGTAAACCTTCTACCATAAAGGTACTGCCGAAAATGTTTAACTGCTCGTACTATGGCTAACGTTTCCAATTCGTAAGAATGGTAGTGGCTTTCCGGTTCAGTTGTTCTCATACTCATGTAAGCCACAACATGTTGTCGTCCATCTTTAATTTGAATAAGAATTGCTCCAAGTCCTGTACTACTGGCATCAGTGTGCAGTTCTGTTGCAAGTCCTTCTTGGAAAATTGACAGTACTGGAGCTGCCGTTAATCGTCTTATAATGTCAAGACGAGCATTTTCACATTCAACGGTCCAGATGAATTTTGTGTCCTTCTTTGTGAGATTATAGAGTGGCACCATTTTTTCAGAGAAAGATGGAACGAAACGCCTGAAATATCCCGCCAGTCCACAGAATTGGCGGACTTGTTTAGTTGTTGATGGAATGGGAGATTTTTCCAAAGCCTCAATTTTCCGAGGACTGGGTTGTATTGTTCCCTTGGAGACGATGTTTCCAAGGTATTCTATTTTCGTCTTAAAGAATGAACACTTACGTGGATTTACACAGAAACCAGTTTCGTTTAAAGTTGTGAGTACTTTATCAAGCATAACCAGGCCTTCGTCCAAAGTGGTACATTTTATCAGTACGTCATCCATGTAAATAAGGATGTCATCAAGATAAGGCCGTAGTGCTGTCATAATGGCACGTTGAAACACGGCAGGGGCGTTCATCAAACCAAAAGGCATCATAACGTATTCATATAAGCCATCGGGTGTTATGAAGGCGGTTTTATGAATTGAATCTTCCTGAATTGGAATTTGGTAAAACCCTTTAGTCATATCCAAGCTGATGAAGTACGAAGCATCTGATAATCTGTCCAACTGGTCGGAGATTATTGGCAATGGGAACTTTATGGGTATTGTATTATTGTTCAGTTCACGATAATCAGTGCACAAACGATCATCTCCATTCTTCTTCTTAACGAGGATAATCGGGCTAGCGAAATTGGAAGTGCTTTCGCGAACAATGCCATTAGCGAGAAGGTCGTCGACAATTGATTTAACTTTTTGGCGCTCCACGGGAGCCAGTCGATAGGGTCGACGGGAAACAACCTTAGTCGGGTCCTTCAGATGTATTTCTAAGCTTCCAGTGCTTACCTTGGTTTTTGGAATACCGTCAACAAAAACTTCGTAGTGTTTTTGTAAAAGCGCTTTTAGTTTGGAAAGTTGTGCGGGGTCAGTGACGTCTGTATCCAAGTTTTGAAAGTGGTCCTTATTTGCGTTGATGGTCATCACTATTGGAATCCTTGTCAACGTTGCACCTTGTTTTGTGATATTTACTGACAAGCCCGGAGTTTTTATTAAATCCGATCCGATAAGCATGTCGCAAGGTATTTCATGGTCTTCTACCACATGAAATGCAATTTCGACAAAAACAGAATTAATATTACACGTACAGTACAAATACGCTGGTGTGATACCACAGGTACGCTATCACCCAAACCTTTCAGCATCAAGGTATGATCTTCATGCTTCCCAGGTAGCGAGTAACTGGCAGTCTTTCGAAGTAAGGATCTATCGGAACCACTATCAAATAAGGCGAGTATCTCACGGTTCTCTATATTTATCACCATTGGAGTTGCTAAAGTAGTGTTTTCTTTAGCAAGGTTCACCTTTTCAGATTCATCATTCATCTTTTTGTAGCAACGTGACTCTACATGACCCAGCTTATCGCAATAATTGCACTTTAGTTTGGTTCGTTCCTTGCGAGAGTGATCTGAAGAATGATTTCCATCACTAGATAATAATGGTTTAGGTTCACTTACTTTGCCTTGAGTGCAGTTGAATTGAATATGTCCGAATTGGCCACAGCGGTAACATGTAAGGGGATCGTCACGCATTCTTCTTGGACGTTTAGCTGGTGGTTCTCCATTTTTGGATTCCTTGCACTTCATAGTAGACGCCATTGAAATCAACTCAGGAACAGAAGAGCATTTGCTAGACAGCATACGTAATCGCATGTGTTCATTATCAATGCAACCAATAACGGCTTTCACAGCATCCCTCTCTTCATCACCATTAACCACCCTCTTCCAAATGTTCCACGCTTTTGTAATGGAATCAACAGGATTAGTAATATCAAATTTAAAGTTGCGTAATTTCAAGACATCATTTGAGTATCTAGCCTCAGGCTCAAATGTTTGTATCAATGCTTCTCGCATATCCGTCCATATAGGTGACTTCACAAGCCATGTATCACCAAGGCGTTTTGCTCGTCCCAGTAATAGACTTGCTATCTTATTGCAGATTTCGTAATCAGTTAAATCCCAGTGTGCTTTAGCACGGTCTACGTGTTCACACCAGTCTCTAACCGGTACGTCACCATCGGGATCAAATGATGCTATATACACATCACTTACACGCGGCCGTGATGACGACTGCGTCGTTTTAGACAGCAAGCTAGCCAGAAACTCGTTATTCGTTTGCATGCTATGCTGTTGTTGACGAGTCAAATTTTCTAGTATGGCAGCCAAAGACATCAAAGCAGAGTTAGAATCAACATTACTCACGTTTTCACTTCTAGTTATCCTCTCATTTGTAACACTGATTGGTCCTTCAGGTATGCGTTCGGGTGGATCGGTGACATGTTCTCGATTCAGGATGTTTTCATTAGTACCACGGGATGGTCCTTCAAACGGGCGTTTGGGCAGATCGGAGACATGGTCACGATTTAACCCAATTCTGATGTGAGATCGACGAACGATTGGGGATGGAGGCCCATTGCCTTCATCAGTAGAAGCTCCTTCATCCTCCATTTTAAACAGTAAAAACTTCCTTTTGATATAATAACCGTTGTATTTTCAAATCACAAAGAATATTTAATAACTACAATATTATTTAAAACTAGGTATGATTCAGGTTAGATTAACACGTATTTTAAAGGCGTACACTCCGATCGGCAGTCGGCTTAAGACTGCCGTCCTTAGTACTCCTCCTGATCCAAGAAATGTCCGTTGTGTGGGGGTAAAGTGGGCGTAACATTTGCTCGGCTGTGATTGGCCGGCTTGGCAAACGTCGATAAAACAGCTTCGATTTAACACAGGATTCGCTAGATGGCGTTAGTGCGACGTAAAGCGCCATCTATCGTTTACTGTAATACGGTCGCGCTGACATATACGATTCTATAATAAACTTCCCAATGTTATCCGAGATTTGCCTATTAATAAGGTTAAAATATTACTGTTAAAACTAAACTCTGTCAAAATGGTTATTACAAAATTTCGTACTACTTGGACGATAAAACAGCTTAACTCCAGGATCTATCTACTTGTTTGTTACGATGTCAAAGTGTAGCGTGTCTTGCCCTAGTGATACTATTATTATAGTCTCTTTTATGAGGCAAAAAAACATTTCAGGCAAACAAACATTTGTTAAATACATTAGTTAATTGGCAAAAAAATTAAATATGTTAAAGACAAGCTCGCCGAGTTTCTTGCCCGATCTTCTCAGTCGTGGTCGCGTTCCGATCCGGTTGTAGATTTAAGCAAAAATATAAATCTAAAATGACAGTAAGTTACTGCCCCCGTAGGGCTTTACAAAATGAATGATTTTGATTTTGAAAGTAGTATCATGATATAAAAACATGTAAAGAAACGAAAGAAATCAGTTTCATTCCGGACAAATGTACTTAACACTGTGGCCACATCACTGGCAAATAAAAAGATTTTATTGCAAGAAGTCAGCTGAGAAGTTCAGGGTTGCATTGAAAGGAATGGAGAGAGCTATGCTTGGTATCGCCTTGCGTAACCGGAAACGAAATGAATGGATAAGAAGAATAACTAGAGTGGGTGACATGGTGGTCACAATAGCGGAGAAAAAGTGGACATGGGCAGGACACATGGTGAGAACGTATACGAGTCGATGGATGTGAGTTCTTAAGCGGAGACACAGGGCTAACACAAGAGGACGAGGCCGCCCACCGCAGCACCGGGTTGACGACATCAGAAGACACGCAGGCCGGGACTGGATGCCCAGACTGGAAGCCGGGATTGGACGAAACAAGATCAACAGGAATTGAAAAAATGGAAGAGGTTTACATACAAGAATGGAGTACAACGAAGCCTTAATGATGATCAAGATGACTAAATTAGAAGTATAAAGAAGGAGATTCACTTCCAACATGAAAAAGGACTAGCCTTATGTGTCATTATGAACGTAGATAAAACTCATCCTTAGCTTGTTTTAGATCTACTAGGTACTGAAATTGAAAGTTCCTGATAATCATTTTAATGGAATTGGGTAAAATGACTTAAGACAGGGATAAGAGAGATATCATTATTTAAAATTATGTCTACTCGTTGAATAATGATCGTAATATATTAATTATAACACATAATTCAATAATGATTGTTTATATATGGCTGATTAGGGTTAGTGTCGTTTTCATCCATTACTTAGCACGAGGACGTGCTGGTTATGTCAGGATGGACGAATGTTAACAATATATAATTATTTCAGTATAACAAAAACATACATTATAGACAAATTATTAACAGTAGGTTAAAATTAGCAAAATTGTAGTATTATTAGATAAATGGAATGTATTTGACTCGCAGATGTTTTCTGAATTCACCGCAAGGTGGCATTGTTGACGATAATGGAGAGAGAGTTGTTCTACCGCCAAAATATTGTTATAAAAGTAGTAAGCGTGGCGGATAGCGGCCAGTCTGTTCTCGTTAGCTGAGGTGAACACTACGAATAGTTGAGCGTCGAATTTATTTAAAGGGATATGTTGTTATACTTTAAATAAATAATTTATACTTGTGGTTTAACATTAATGAACAAAGAGAAATAGTATTAAATACGAAGTTCTGTGATTAGTAAATTATTGAATAAAATGTAAAATAATAAGTGAATGCTCTGTCTTATTTACAATACCTTATTAAGGAATACCTACATTCCGTATCAAGTATGCTTATTACAGCGATAATGTTAAATGAAATGTTACATTAATTCCTTCTACTACTCCACTACCGTATGGTAGCACATTGCCCCACCATATTCTCCTTCGAGCCGAGATGATTAAAAGAACCAGTTTTAACTGAGTCTATCAGCCCATATATCAGCTTTATTTAAATCCTTGGGGATTTAAATATATATAATATTATTACGATTACAATATTTTTAATACTGTTATCGTATATTCCTTCTTAACATATAGTCCACTCCTCAAACTTCATTTACTTAACTAAATTCAAATCTAACTACTCTAACTAGTTACTAGAAGCTTCTAGCAAAATATCCACTCGCCAGCAACAATATTGCCAAGGGAAATTGACCCGTACACAGACGCTCCGCATTGGAATGTGTGCGTGACTCATTAGCCGACGGTATATAACTGCGAGCTGTTGCAACATAAACTTTGTGATATCGTATTGAATGTACCAACCTTTTAGATACAAAACTACGTGTATTTACGATTGTTTCTATTTTTTGCAAGAAAGTCGGTAATTAAGAAGATTCTGAAGCTTAGCTAGTACGTCATTTACTTGGCTAACCTTATTTACTAAGTTAAACTAGTACCGTTATACGGATTTAGTTGTGTTCGTGAGATTAAATAATTATATTTCGTCCATGGTCGCACGCTTTGAGTTCAGCTCAATTTCAAAGACTTTATTCTACGATAAAGATCCGCACAAAATTTTAGAGTTCCGTGAAAAATTTACTTGATTAGGTAACATCTGTTAGCTGTTGTGAATCAGCCTTCACCTAAAGGTAGGTATATCATTTAAACATGTTACTTAATTAGGTTACATATGTTATTTAGAATTGAATTAAGTATTTACCTTTAAATTAGGGTCCGTGCGAGTAAGTAAGTATTCCGTACCTAATGAAATTACAGATTATACGTTATTAATTAAATTAAATAATTAAGCCCTCAGCTCACGTAAAGTTAGATACACATGTTATTTAGTTAGGTGTTATTTTACCCGACTTCCGTAAAAGGAGGTAAAATTTCATCTAAGATTAGATATTTAAAATTTATTTTTGTTGTTTTATTGTGCTTGACTTCGCTTTTGACGCTTAACAATGCCTTCCAAATCACAGGCAGCCCGTTTTAGAGAGGGACAGAAAGCTATCCTTACGCTTGCTGAGATAGCGTCATCGTTGCGATCCGGCAAGTCAAAATACACCAATTCGGATTTTAATGCCAGATTTGCTGACGTAAGGGTGACTCGGGAGAAACTCGACGTGGTGTACTATGAAATCCTAGACACCGACGATTTATCAGAAGCCCAGGAGAAATTTTACCTAGATCACACAGCTTGGTGTATTTACACCATACATCGGTAGGTAACACAATTATTAGGAGGGAATAGGTGGGTTTATGTTTAGGTAAGATATGTAGGTACTTACGGATGTCGGGGTGACTGGGTAGTGCGGGCTGATGACCTTAAGAGTCCTCGGGTTAGGCGTCCTGCTGTAGACGTCGTGCTGAAGAACTGTTCACTTGTAGTTATAGTCCTTGTATTGTCTTATCGCGCACTCACGTACACAGGGGTGTCGAGTTAACGCATAGGTATTTCACGGGTACCAATTTCGGCGTGCGCGCGAGCTTATTTCCTTCGGGTGAGTGGTGGCGGGTGAGAGACGCCTCGCTTGACGTTTACCGCTTCCCGGCCGGCGGTCGACGGGTCGCGTGGGGGCGGCGGGATGCGCGCGGGGGGCTCTCGAAGTGACGTCGCGCTTTAGCGCGAACATATTCCCTACGCGGCAAAGGTGTGGTGTGGTGCTCAATCGATAGGCAGGCGGGCGATCTTGAGGATAGGTCGCGTCAAGATGCCCAAAGTCGTCTTGAGTTCCACCACTCGGGTGACGCCATCCCTCCCCGGGAGCGTCTTGGTGATGCGGCCCATGCGCCAGTGTAGAGGCGGCACCTGGTCGTCCACTATCAGTACCAGTTCCCCGACTTGAGGTGGGCTGGATCGGGAAGTCCATTTGGAACGGGTTTGGAGGGTGTGCAGGTAGGACTTGGACCAGGATCGCCAAAAGTGTTGGGATAAGGATTGGACGAGGTTGAACCTTTTTAGTGCAGAAATGGCTCGGCCTTCTACCAGATATTCAGGTAAGGCGGTGAGCGGACGGCCAATGAGGAAATGATCCGCGGTGAGTACCTCAAAATCCGCAAGGTCAGAAGAGAGGGGGCTGAGAGGGCGTGAATTGAGCACGGCTTCAATGCGCGCTAATAGAGTTGAAAACTTCTCAAATTTGAGGCGTTGTTCGCCGACCACACGGTACAGTAATTGTTTAGCTGACTTTACTGCTGTTTCATGAAGTGCACCGAACCATGGTGCCTTTGGTGGATTTAGCCACCACGGTATGTGCTGTTTAGAAAGCGTATGTGCGATACTGTCATTATTGGTTGCAAGAAAGGCCTGTATAACCCTAAGTCCTAGCGCCTACATAATTTGTACCGCAATCAGACCTAATCAACGTCGGTACACCGCGCCTAGAAACAAAACGCTATAATGCCGCAAGGAACGCTTCCGTGGATAACTCAGATACTGGTTCGAGATGGACCGCCTTCGTGACGAGACATGTTATAACACAGAAGCCCTTGAGTAGCCCTAGAAGTAGCTTGGCGTTTCTAAGTGTACTGGATTTTATCAAAAATGGTCCAGCAAAGTCCGTCGTGACTGCTGAATACGGGCTAAACGTTTACGCGGTCGGCGGGTAAGTCGGCCATTTACGGAGCCTTAGGTTTAGCGCGGAAACGAAAACAATGTATACATTTGTATACTCGATGGCGAAATACGCGACGAGCTGATAATATCCAGAATTGCTGGCGTAAGAGTGAGTGCAGAGTGTCAGCACCTGGATGACAGTAAATTTTATGATAGTAGTCGATAGTGAGATCAACTAGTGGACTTGAGTTGGGTAATATCAGTGGGTTCTGAGCGTCGTAACGCAGTGCAGACTGGGTGAGTCGACCACTCACTTTCAGTAAGTCGTTCTCTAAGAATGGTGACAGGCGTTGTACACGTATCGTACATTCTTTGTTGTGTCTTAAGCGATGTATGTCTTCAGCAAAGCAATTGTGTTGTACTGAGCGCACCCAATGTAAAAGGGCTTCCTTTCGTTCGCTGACCGTAATGGGCCCAGCGACACGCGCAGAGCGGCTCTGTCTGCAATTGTGTATGAATCGCCTTTTACACGCCGTTACACCTATCAGTTTATCTAATGAGCTGATTCGTGTGAGCAGAGTCTCGTCGAGGTCAGGTACCGCTATGTGGGCGACGGCCTTCTTTGGCTTGAGGCCTGGTAGGGCGTGATGACCTAACGCGGGCGGCAGGGCTGGCCATGTTTGTGGTGGGTCCTTGAGCCAGGACGGTGACCACCACATGTCATGCTTCAAGAGATCTTTAGCTGACATGCCTATATATATACACAGTCAGCAGGATTAAGGGCGGAGGGTACATGTCTCCACGTGAGATTGCATGTATTTGCCTTGATTGAGGAGACTCTGTTGGCTTCAAATGTCTGAAGCGATTGTACAGGCGTGTTCAGCCAGGCCAGTACTATGGTACTGTCTGACCAACATATGTGCTGATGAACGGTGATGTGAGCTGATAACTGGGCCGAGACATGGGCCATGAGCTTAGCCAACAAGTGAGCGGCTGAGAGCTCCAGTTTAGGAATGGTTTGGCGGTTTTTAATAGGAGCTACCTTTGACTTGGACATGAGCAGGTGCACATGTACCTGTCCGTCAAGAGTAGTTTCGTGGAGGTATATAACCGCGGCGTAGCCGAGTTCTGAAGCATCCGCATATCCCTGAAGGGTGTGTGTGGATGCCTTGTTTGAGCAGACGTTTCTTGGAAACCTGAGCGCTGAGAGACGTGGTAGGTCACGATAGATATTCTGACACTCAAGAGCGACGTCACTGGGTACTCGTTCGTCCCAATCGAGTTTTCAGGTCCACAAACTTTGAATCAAGGTTTTAGCGCGGAAGATGACGGGGCTGATCCAACCGCATGGGTCGTACAGACGTGCTATAGTGCTGAGTATTGACCGCTTTTCTGAGGGTAGGCGAAAGTAAAACACATACTCAAAAGTTCTCTGTTTTAAATTATTTAAATTAATCAGTTTTATTGATATAATAGTGAATAATTTTATGTTATATTAAAGTTATCAGTACAATACCTGCCGGGGACCGTTATTCCTGAAATCACACTTAGTTTTCCTATCAATTTCAACACTTACATTTTTAATACTATTTGCACTACAAGATGGAAGAAATTAAGGAGTCACTGTCACAAATGCGCACACTCTTTCTGACCAAGATGGATGAGTTCAATGGTGAGTTGCAAAAGACACCATCTGCTGCACCCACAAATGCCGGTCTGGCTCAGGAGTTTCACAACTTCAAGGCTTTCATCATGATTGCTCTTCAAGCACTACAAGGTCAAGTTGAGCTGTTAGACCGCAAAATGGATAACTTGGAGATGCACTCTCGCCGCAAGATTTTATTGTTGCATGGACTGCCTGAGAAAAATCAGGAAGAGACTGAGGCAGTGGTTGTGAAGGCAGTGGTTGAACGGTTGAAGCTGAAGGATTTTACAGTGACTGACATCAGCCGTTGCCACAGAATGGGTAAATCATCGTCACTAGACAAGCCCAGGCCTGTTCTACTGAAGCTATGTGACATGTCCATACGAAGCAAAATTTGGTTCGCCAAAACAGAGCTCAAAGGGTCTGGTGTTACTCTGTCGGAGTTTCTTACGAAGTCTCGTCACGACACTTTCATGGCTGCACGGCAGAAATATGGTGTAAGTAAGTGTTGGACTCGTGACGGCTTTATTCACGTAATTGGGCCTGATGGTACGCGGCATCGGTTAACATGTATGTCGGAGCTTAACAAGGTGGACTTGCAAGCCAAGCCGGCGGCAAGTGTAGTGCCCAAAGAGACGGTGGCACCGAGAAGCAGACGTGCCACTTCAGGATATAAAAAATTAATTCATCATCAATTTCATCTCGCATTTTTGTCTTGAACTTTCTTGATGTCGTATCGTAGTGTAGCTCACAATATAAGTACCCGATATAATACTTTCGATGAAACGTATAGTTAGGTATGTACCCTTTATTTTTACACTTTTGTGACTGAACTGAACATGTATTAATTTATTACGCACGTCACCATCTTCTTCTTCTTCTTCTTTATAAATGGCTCATATGTTGACTAACAAAACTAATTTATGAAATGTCTGATGTCAAACGTCAATTTCTGACATTGACAAACCGTAATACTTTTTAATTATTATTTTTTTTGATTCTTATGGTTTGTACATTTACCAACTAGTAATATATGAACAATTTTATTATGTTTTACCTGTGTTGTGAGTATGAAATGGAAAAGTTTATTTACATAGATATATGTTTTCTATCTTCTTTTTTTTTATTGTTTAAGTTTAAATTAAGTGTAACTACGTATTACTTTGTGTGATTTATATATTTTTCTCTGAAAATCAAGCTTTCCGTTATGTAACGATGACAACCGGCGGGTAGAGAAGCAAACGCGAACAAATAACTTAGGTTTTATTGCTACTTTACTATTTATATAGTAATTTTATTAATTTTTATATATTTTATATAATTTTATTTTATTTTATTTTATTTTGTACGAGTATATGGCTAGCGATGATAATGAAATGTCTGACACATTTTTAAGTTTTACATCTTCTGGTGATAGCAATGACGACAGTTTCGTCAGTATTCCTTCTCTGTCTGAAAATCTAGAAGCCCAATTCTCTGATGTTCCCAAAAATTTTAACGTAATTCATATAAATGCCCAAAGCATTCCGGCTCATTTTCCTGATATGCTGTCGTCTTTTGATAACAAAAATATTCATGCTATATTAGTCTCCGAATCCTGGCTTAAGCCTTGTCTCTCTTCAGTATTATATCCACTACCTGGTTTCCGTTTAATTAGAAATGATCGTACCAATGCCCCTGGTGGTGGAAAAGCTATCTATCTGCGTGCTCATATTCCCTTCTCAGTAGTAAGCACCTCAGCTCAACCTCCACCTCCAAAATAACGGCGAACACGTTTTTATTGAAGTCTTCCTCTCCCACACCAAAATTCTTCTCGGAGTCTATTATAGCCATTCCTCACGTGTAAACTACTTTGACTCTTTTGAAATGATGTAACATGATCTCACTCCTTTATACAGTCACACAATTATCATGGGTGATTTCAATACATGTCTTATTCAAAATGACTATCGTTCCACCAGACTTAGATCCATAATTGATTCAAGCAACATGCACATCCTCCCTTCCACAGCTACTCACTTCTTCCCTAACTGTTCTCCTTCGCTACTTGATCTTCTTATTGTATCATCAATACAGCATGTTGCTAAGCACGGTCAAATGTCTGCCGATGCGTTTTCTTACCATGATTTGATATTTTTGTCATACAAAATTCGTCCTACTAAACTTAGGCCTACTATTATTCTGCAACGCAACTTTAGTGGCATTAATGAAGAACACTTCCTTGCTGACGCAAAGAAGATTGATTGGTCTCCTGTTATGGACGCTGAATCCACTGATGAACAATTATATATATTTAATACTATAATAACGGGACTCTATGATATCCATGCTCCACTCCGACGTATTAAAATAAAACGCCTTGTTAGCGCCGTGGCTAACTACTGATATCAAATCACTCATGCACAAAAAAATCGTTGCTAAATTAAAGTACAAGTTGTATCCCGATGATTCCCATAAAGAAAATTATGCTCATTCACGGAATCGCTGCAATAGGGTGTGTAGAGATGCACAACGTCGCCATATTCATGAGTCCGTAGAAAATGAAGATCCAGCTAAAGTCTGGAAGTTCCTCAGGTCGCTTGGAGTCGGTAAATCACGCCAAAATTCTACTCCTAATAATTTAGATATTGATTCCTTGAATAAACACTTCTCTTCATCTTCCAATATAATGGATTTAGATAAAAATATAACGTTACAACGTCTTTCTACCATTTCAACTCCTGACCATCAACCATTTTTCTTTAGTCAATTTTCCGCTTGTGATGTTAAGAGGAGCATATTGTCTATCACTTCTAATGCAGTTGGAACAGACGGCATTAGTCAAAACATGATAGTTCCTATCCTTGATATTATACTCCCTATCCTTTGTCATATCCTAAACAATTATATATCAAATGCTACTGTTCCGTCAATATGGAAGGAAGCACAAATTATTCCCTTACCGAAGAAACTCAATCCTCAATCATTTTCTGAATACCGTCCAATATCCATACTTCCTTTTCTGTCCAAAGTCCTTGAGCGTCTAGTTCATCAACAATTACACTCATTCCTTATTCGTCATCAACTCCTTAATCCTTTCCAATCTGGTTTTCGACCTGGGCATAGTACAACAACGGCTCTAGTAAAAATTACAGAAGACATTCGTTTTGGAATGGAAAACAGAGAGTTAACTTTGCTGACTTTGCTTGACTTCAGCAACGCATTTAACACCGTTGACTTTGATGTCCTTCTCGCTCTACTTCGCTCCATTAACATATCTCCAACGGCGATTGACTGGTTTCGCAGTTATCTGTCTGGTCGCCGACAGCGGATTCGCCTTGATGAGTCTGTGTCCTCTTGGTGTGACATCACTGTCGGTGTGCCTCAAGGCGGCGTATTATCTCCTCTTCTTTTCGCAATTTTTATAAACTCTATATCTCAACGTCTTTCTTCTTCCTACCACCTCTATGCAGACGATCTTCAAATTTACTCCCAAGCCCCACATAGCCGTTTAGTTGAAGCAATTAATATGGTAAATAATGATTTATGTTACATTTCGGACTGGAGCAAATCATACGGCTTACGAGTAAATCCACTCAAAACCCAAGTTATAATTTTGGGCAGTTCACGGACTATTTGTAATATAGATTGGGACAGTTTACCAAATATTTTCTTTGAGGGTGTGAAAATTCCATACAGCAAAACAGTAAAAAATCTTGGGATTATTTTTGATGAATGCCTAACCTGGATCCCACAATTGGAAACCGTTAGCCGTAAGCCGTGTTACTTTTAATTTAGAATTGTATATCGATTTTGATAACGTTTTAGCAATTACGCAAGGTCTGAAGGACTCTTGCGGTTATACTGGTATAATTAAATAGCCTGAGAAGCACTATAAGTTTTCCTATCGTTATTTATCGTAAGCTATCGTTATTGCACCCTTATTAAAAGGAAATTAATTATTTTAGTTTTAAACCTACACGTGCCTAGGAGCGCGGATTGTACAAGACAAAGGTAATAAGGTGTGGTAATAACATGACGTGGAGAGGCTTTCCTTCCTTCTAATGACGATGCGGCACACAGCGAGGGCCGCGGTGAAGTTTCGCCTCCAGTGAAGATAAATTCTCAAGATGGCAGTCCGCTCCAAGTGAAAATAAATTCCCACGGTGAACTCATGGTGAAAATAAATTCGGCAGAAAAATCCGAAAGTAAAGTTCCAAGAAAAACTTTTAAAGAAAAACTCCAAAGAAAAACGCCAATAGCTGAAACAAATAGAAGCCAGCGTTAGGATCATGTCCGTAAACTCAAAGTATATCGTAATTTGACTAAAACAAAACACTTACCGTTTTTCTTAGGATATACACAAAATCCATTATTTCGGTAAAATTTAAGATATTCTACAAAGCTCATGGCTTGCTTTATTGATTTTCAATTCCACGAACCCCATGAAATCTATCCCGTTAAATGTGAAGGGGCGAGAGGGGGTAACTCTTGGCTGTGGGAGGTCCCCCATTATATTTTGCATGCTTTCACTACTGAATCTTCGACAGCGGACACACCGCCTCAGCTGTCGTTTTACAGTGCGCATTCCACTAATAATCCAGAATTTGTATCTGATATATGAGAGCGTTAACCGAGCTCCACCGTGGAGTGTCGTCATATGTGCTTGATGAATTACAAGGTCTGTGAGCCGTCCGTGGGCTGACAAGATGATAGGATATTTCCCAGAGTCTGAGATATCTGTGTATCAATCTTCCACCGATTCTTAGCAAACCTCTATTGTCCATGTTTGGATCCAACGATGCGATTTTGCTCTTGGGACTGACATGTCCTTGTTTTTAGATGTGGTCTAAATCGTCTTTAAAGTCCTGTTGCTGACATTCCTTAATAACTATTTTGTAACACTTGTTTAGGTGACGTCAGTGTTTTGCTTCTCGATGTACCCTGCTTATCGCGTGCACAGCTGATGAAACGTAACACCCAGCCGAGTATCCTTGTAGCACGTGTGAGCGAGCTATATTGCATAAGTAGTTCGCTAAAAAGTGACGTTTTGTTTATTTGTAAAGTGGCGTGTACACATGCCTTTTCCACTTCTTATTCCGAACTTGCATAGGTGATATTCTTGTCGCTTGATTTGAATGAAGTTAACCATTAAGGCCCCTCCCACCATAACTTGTGCTCTATTAATTGTTGCTTTGTCAAACCACGTGTCGCACAATCTGCGCTATTCTCTTCGCTAATGACGTGCCCCCAACACGAGGGTGGAATGACGTCATTTATTTGCTACACTCGGTTTGCAACAAACTGCTTCCAGCGAAATATGTCTTCGTTGAGCCAACCTAAAACGATCATTGAGTCTGTCTATGCATGTATTTTGATATCTCGTGTAATGATTCTAGGACCTTCTTCACAAGTTGAGAAAGAAGGAGAGCTCCACAGAGTTCTTTTCTGGCCAGGGATACCGTTTTACCCAATGGAGCCAATCTTGTTTTTGCTGCTATGAGCTTTGATGTAAATTCACCTTTATTGCTCGTTACCATGTACAAGGCGCACGCAAAAAAAAATTTCGCTAACGTCACTAAATGCATGTAGGTGACATTCCTTATCTGTATCACCGATGTGTCGTTGTATTTTAATCAGTCACCGATCTCCTTCAGGTCGGTGCTAAGTTTAACCCAATCTTTCTGAATGTCTTCTGATACTATGTCATCCCATGCCATGTCTTTACTCCATGACCTTTGAAAAAGTAGCTTTGCTTTGATTGATAAAGGAGATAACCAGCCTACTGGATCGAATAACTTCGATATCTCTGATAACAACTGCCGTTTCGTTATTTGTTTATCACTGTCAGCTGTAATTTATGATTCTGATAGGTGAAACAGTCAGTTGTGGGTTCCCACTTTAGTCCGAGTGTCTTTCGTGATTCCGCACACTTAGACTCAAAGTTGTCATTGAGTTGATCAGGGTTTAGGTTGCTTAATAATTGCGGGTTATTACTACTCCACTTTCGTAGATTCATCTGCGCTGATTTGAATATTTGTACTAACTCTTGTTGTAATTCTTTAGCCTGTCGCTGTGAATTTTATTAAATGAAATATGCAAATGGATGCAAAAATGTATACTACAAAAAACAATATTGATAAGAATTTCAGAAATCTATTAATGACTTGCCACATTTGTGGAATAATAAAATAGTTACGGTGTATTTTTACTTTTCTTAGCTTCCGATGTTTTTTTCTTTATGAAAATAATTGAACGCCATTGTTCCTTCCTATCCAAATTTCTCAAGACTAGAAATAATAATTTTAATTATTAAATAGCATAATAATAGGTATGTAGTATTGCTGTGCATCTATTAATGTTCAAAGTAAAAATGAATGTTTATTGTCTCTCAGTCTCAGTAATAGTTCAGCGAACTCAGCGAAGACAATTTCAAGACCCGTTCTTTAATATTTGGACAGCATTTGAGCCTTCATTCACGTGTGCACTCTGTGGCGATCCAACGCTGAATGAAATTGTAATCGCCGCTGCAATGCATGTAGAGTACGTACAACCGCGACTACAGCAGATTGCTACACATGTTGCGTTCGGGGTAGCATCGTATGTAGGCACTTTAAGATAGAAAACGTCACAACAATAGCATGTGACTATTGCAATTTTAAGCGTTAAGTGCATGAGCATAAAGTTGAATTTTCTGTACGCCCACTGCGTACGGTAAGATTTTATGAGCTCTCATCAGTATCGCGGAGCAATAGGTCCTATGTTAACGCTTTAGTCGAAACTAAACCATAATAGACAGAAATAAGGTTGATTATTATTAAATACTTGTATGACGTTGCGATATTTTTGTATTTACTCGTATGTACATATTAATAGATAGAAAAGCATAGTAAACTCAAGCCATTTTCTCGCGCTGTCAATGAATGCAACGCTGAATCTAGTGTATACTTGATCGAAGCTCATTGCTAAACTAATGTACCTCAAGTCAACAGCACGCAGTAATTTTGACTGCTTGATACACTAGACGTGCTCTGCGATAGAGTTGGCATGTCATCCGTCTTTGTTGTTTAGCCGACTTTAGTCGAGTGACGGAGGTGAAACATCAGTCTAGCGGTCTTGAACGAATGGCCGCAATGTAACTAAATCCCGTGATTTGATCCCAATTCCAAAAGGTGTTGAGCAATGGCCGATTTTTGAGGGTCATTTGTCCTCAAAAACGGCCCTCAAAAATCGGCCATTGCCCTTTTGGAATCGGGATGGAATCACTGGATTGAGTTACATAACCCTCAGATAATCTCGACAGAACGCCACTATATACCTAGATTAGTAATCTTCAAGAAAGTTGTATTTGTGTTTTACTCAAAGACCTTACAGTTACTAACTAGACTGTGTACCAATAATTTTTGTTTAGCTAAATTGAGATCTTCAAAGGCTATAGCTGGCCAAAAGCGGTCCTGGCGAGAGGGCTCCCGTTGGTAGTGTGTCCTTGTCTGACGTCTTGCCAGTTTAACTAATCATCGGGTTAGGTAAAAATGGTTGAAAATTGTATATTTTGCTTTTTTAAATTTACGTACACGAATGATTCATAAACTTTGAAATAGATTTAAATATTCTACAGTTTTTATAATTCATTCGTTAATTCGTTGTACTTTAAAAGTAATTAATTAGTTAGAGATATTTCAGGATTCCATGATGTTTTCATTTTAAAATAAGGGGTATAGACATAACGGCCTGTTCATCTGATTTTGACGAATAATACGGAGATATCTTGGTGACCTTTCTGAATATATTTGGTAACAAGGGAACCCTTTTTAAACTAGGTGATGATGTGACAGATGTTAAATAGATACAATAAGTGGAAAAACTACCTGTGCCCAATATATTCATGCAGGGTAACAGGTCATTATGTAAATTTCAAACTGAGTAGAAGTAATTTGAAAACTCTTTGTAAGTTTTCAATAAAGTTTAGATTTTTTTTCTTTCAAATAGATAATTTTAGAGTCAAAAATCTTGATATTATAAAGAAGATACAGATTTTGTATTTTTACTTTAAGAAGTAATAAGTACAAAGATTTAATAATAACAATGATAAATGTTTCATATCTTAACTTGAGAATGATAGATAGGTTCTACCGATACTTTAATCCTGTTATTTAATTTTGTAAGAAGAGGTTGGATTTTTTTGTATTCCAAATTTCTAAAGTTAGTGAAATTATTTTAATAGCAGTTGTGGTGTTTAAAAAACTTATGTTTTTTCTTAAGCTCATCTATTACTTAAGTTCCAACTTGACTTTGTAATAGATACAATACAATTTTTCTTTTACTTTTAATAGAATACAATTTTTGGTGTTTCTTTTATAAGTAGTTAATATTTGAAGGACATATTTGTTTTGATATATTTAATAAACTGATAGGTTAACCCAAAACTGTTTTATTTTGTAAGAAGTAGTTTGATTGTTATTCGTATTAAACTAACTCATAGTTTTATCTTATATTCAATTTCATTTATTTTTATTGAATTGTTGTATTCAGAAACTTAACATGAGAAAGTTTAGTCATAATTTATAAAACGATAAAAAGTGTTTAAAAACATTTCAGACTGATAGAATTTCATAAGTTAAAATAATAATCGTTTATAAACAACATTTGTTACTGATATATTTCATTTAACATATAAAAATACTAATAGGATGTCACTTTCCTGTCTCGATTTATCACTACCCTGTCCATGGTGTCACTCCCCTGACTACACATTTTCCCCTGGAGCCCATAAAACTTAAAAAAAGAAATAATCTTCTGGCCCATAACATTACACATACTTACACATTGCGAAGTTGTGAGATATTTAATACTCTTTAGGGTGGAACAAATTTTTTTTTTCCTAATTTTTATTTGGAATAGTTGTATTATGTTGCCAATTGTCATCAATTACTTCCATTAAAAATATAAATATTCTGAGACAACGGTAAGAGCCCCGCCAAGACTTCGAACATTTAAAAAAACGTTAATTTAAGGGCTATTTGCGCGGCCTACAAAATAGTACAGAATTATTAAAATAGGTTTCCTTTTATTCAAAAACATATTCAAATATAGTTAACTAGCTGTTGCAATCAAATTATTTACTTTGGCTCTGTGACAGAGGAGCAAAGTGCGGGACGAAGCGGAGGGGCGGCACGCGCCGATCTACGAATTGCAGTGTTTTGTTTCAACTAGTGTCGATAATAATTGTATCAAGGTGAAAGGTCGCGCGTCAATTATTTTCACGAATACTTGTTGATTTACGTTTTTTAAGTGTATCAACATGACTTCTACGAGACAAAAGTTACAATGTCCGATATTTGGTGAAAGTGCAGAGTTAAAAGAGAATATCCTACCTACGTATGAAAATGTAATGAAATTCTATGAATGGGTTCGACAAGACTTAAAAGTAAGGAATAATACAACAAAAGAACCTACGTTTTTGAAAATTGCCGACATAGTTGGAACAAAAATTGAAGAATTGTGGATAAAATCTTCTATCCCAATTGTCACACACAAACGAGTGTTACAGTTACTAAAAAGTTATCACTCAAAATGTTATAATTTGAAAAAGTCTTTGAAGAAACTTAAGAAGGAAAAGTTAGAAGAGTTCCGAGTACAAAGTAGAAAGCTTTTTGACATAGCTGCATGTAAATGTAAAGAATTTGCAAGTTGTACTTGTTTGAGAGAGAAAAAAGTGCCAAAAGAGGAACAAATATTTTTAGAAGACCAACGCACTAACAGACTAATGGCTATAGGAAGAATGGATCTTATCCAGAGTAAAAAATTGCAGAATAGAAGATTACGTGTTCTAAAACAAGAAATCAGACATACTATAAATACACGAATTGAAGAAATTCCCTCTTCTTCGTATCGGTTGAATAGATCTGAAGTTAGTTCTAACGTCGACCTTCATTCTTGTTCGTCGGCCGCAGATGGTCTTAACACCGCTGGCACAATGGATCAAAAGCCTATAAAGCTTACGGATGCCAGTCTTCATAGTTTGACGACTGTATGCGATAGATACGGAGTATCAGATCGAGCTGCGGCGGCTATAGTATCATCTGTTCTGTGTACTACTTCTGATGCCAACTCTGAGGCGCAGTCGACTAACGTCGTGGACAGGATGAAATTAAGAAGAATAAGACAGAAAGTACGCGAGCAAATTTTAACAGAAGAAAGAGTAACAGAAATTCCAGCATTATATTTCGATGGAAGGAAAGACAAGACGGCTAAAACTATTTTAAAAGGATCGAAGAGGTTTAGAGTGATTGTACAAGAGGAACATATTTCGATTATAAAAGAACCAGGTTCTATTTATGTTGGGTATGTGGTTCCAATATCGGGCAGTGCAAGAAATATTGAAAGAGCTATCTACAGTTTTTTGACGACTGAAAAGATATCACCAGAGAGTTTAATGGCTGTTGGCTGTGATGGAACAAACACAAATACAGGTAAAATGGGAGGCGTGATTCGTCTTTTGGAAAATAGACTATGTCGACCATTGCAATGGATAATTTGCCTCTTACACGCCAATGAGTTGCCATTGAGGCATTTGTTAGGCAGGACCTAAATCATTTGCAGGTCAAATTGGTAAAGCATTAGAGACATGCGAGACGCTACCGTTGACCCACTTTGAGAAGATAGAAGGTGAGCTACCTCCACAAATATCAACAGATCTCAGTACAGACCAGAAATATTTAAAAGAAATTACTACTGCTGTCATAAATGGATCCTGCCCTCCTGATTTATTGCACAGAAGCCCAGGTAAGCTATCCCATGCCCGCTGGTTGACAAGAGCTAATCGCATACTGAGTTGTGAGATATTTAATACTCAATACTCATTCAAATACATAAGTTTTTCCTAGGGGACACTGAAAATACAAATACTGTATATTGACCCATATACTTAAAATGATGCTGTCTAGAAAATATTGTTTAGAGACCTACTAAAATTGACCTATATTAATCTGTACAACCCGGTCACAATATCTGTGCACTTGACCTCGTGACGTCATATCGACACCCAATATGAATAACATTGTAACTGAGTATGACATGGTTTTCAATACAGCTATTTTAAATTTTTTGCAAAGTTTATTATTTATTTGCAGCTGCTGGCTTAAGTTGTTCTGTATTTGTGAGTTTTATTATATTAGTTTTAATTGCTCTTTCAGATGGTGTAGATGCCGTTTTGATAAAACCACTGCAAGTATGATTTTTGCAATGTTACAATGTACAGATTTTAAGCATTATTTATATGAAAAGCAATGTAACTACCGTTACAATGCTTTTCAATGAAGTTATAAATACATTTGAAAGCTTTTTTGTGTTAATATTATTGTATCTTATTGTACGATTACGAATTATACAGACTAAAGAAAAATCTTAGACGAATATGATTGTAAGCAACAATTACAATGTGTATCAATGTTACATTTGGGTAAAAAGACATGGTAAGTACATGGAGGAGTTAATAAAACTCGCTTTAAAATCATTATTTTAATTCACATTATAGGCTGCCAGCACCGATTACAATAATTCACTAATCTTCAAGGTCAGAATTATTTGAAACGGTGGTGTTTGCGTGTGGCAAGTTTGTAAAAAAAAGTCTGTATTGTTCTGGAATTGCACCGCTGGAGCATAAGCTGTTCAAGTCCTTGTACTTGCTTTGAGTGATTGGGTGTAAACCTTTATAGGCTATAGGTATATTATGACCCCACAACGCAGTCAAAGATTTATTTCTATTCAGTTGTCTGGTCGTGACTTTGTGGTAGTCTAAATCTATCCAATTAAGTTGATCGCTGTAAAAATCATTTTGAAAGTATATAATATTTGGCCTTTCCGCATTAATTTTAATATGGTTAACTTTTGACCACATCATTTTTTTTTATCATCGTTCAATTCCCAATTGGGAACTAAGTTTAGCAATGACTTGAAATCAAGTATGTCATTTTGAGTGACCTCGTTCACGGCGTATGGTTTGCCTGTAATTTTAGCACAACGTATGAGTGTGTACCATTGTTGTGGTACATAAACAACTTGGTTTTTCTTACGTCGCTCTATAAGAGCATGCATTGAGTCCACTTCTGATTGAGAATGACCAACTTCAAAGAAGTTATGTACAATATCTATACCTAACGTTTTAGAGGCGTAAGTATACATAAGGAATATGATTCTATTTCTATTCTGCCCTCCACAGCAGTCTGAATAGAATTGAAATCTCGTATGACCTTCCGCAGCCTTCTTTTTTATAAAATCGAATAGGAAGCTGGCTATTTCGTTAGGGTCTTTCCTTCCAATGCATTCATCCCACACATAACAGTGACCTTCAGCAGATCCGATGTCGAAAATTGTAAAATTAAAAACTTGAAATTTTCATTTGTAATAGAAGGTTGACACGTCAGACTGAGGAGTAGTTAAAAAATTTTGTAAATCAAAACATGCAGTTAACAATGTTTTTTTAGATTTTTTAGCTTCTTCCTTATCATATTCTTTTATTTGACGTATAATACATTTATTTGCCATATGTAATGCGTAATCAGCTGCTATGATTTCTTTTTCTAACTCTGAGGCTTTATCATAAACCTCACATTTCAAACATTGGTCTTTCTTCGGCTTGAAGAAATCTATATTAAATTCTTTATAAAATATCTGCCTGTACTGTTCTTGGCTAGCTTTGGCACCACTTGGTTTATTTTCAGTCATCCATTCGACATAAAAAGAGTACAGTTTAGGAAAAGTAAGTGATTCTTCAAAATAAAGTTTAGAGGTTATTTGTCTTACGTAGTGCGATTCTTTGACTGGAATTGAATGAATATGCTGGCGAACTGAAATCTTAATGTCTTCATTTATTGCGTTCCCCCTATTGCAATGCTTACCACGCCTATCGTTTGCAATTATTTCTTCACTATTTTCATCAATTTTTTTAAACATCGTCGTTATCCACATGTCTGTAATATTGAATGAGTCTAAAAACATTTTTTTACATACTCTTAGTTTTTCTCCAAGACCACTAGGTAAGTAATACTCATAAGTCCAATGACGTCTGGAATTAATATTGTTTAGTTGCACTGTTTTACGTGGAACTCTAGTTATAAATCTAGATAAATACTCATCTTGTTTGTCGTGATTACCCATTCCCCAAAATTGCGTGAATAGTTGTTTTCTGTAATCATTAGAAATATTTGTGTGACATTTTCTTTTGCACTGATTATCTGTTTTACATCCGGGCCCCAATGCTCTTTCTTTAACTAATTTACCTTTTTTGTTAGTATATTCTAATCCTGAATTTCGATGTGTTTTCAATTTATTCATTTTCCAATACTGTGGATCTCTTTGCCTTTTCCCAACCGAACAATTTTTTTTTGGGTATACCCTCTTCTTTGGCATATCGTTTTCATGATTACTAGAAGTACCAGGAAGAGTCACATCTTTACCCAAAGAGTCAGTTGGACCAAGAGCTGTTGATATCTCTTGTTCGTGCCTTTCCGAGCTGCACGACGGATTGACATTGTCATGTATGGGCTCTTGGTGCAAAGGTTCAATTATAGCTGGAGCTTCTAAATTACTGAAACTACTGGGCGGAGACGACGGATCATCATTGATGAGTATACCAGGTAAGGCTGGCTCCTGGTGCAATGTTTCGGTCATAACTGGAGCTTCTAAGTTACTGGAACTATTAGGCGGAGACAAATTTTGAGAGGAGTTGATCGAACATGGATCTGTTGGTTTATTAGGTCGGCACCTACAAAAAAGGATCGCTAGAGTAGGATATTACAATTATGAGTTATTACTAGATACATAATATTTAATGTAGGTTTTAACTATTTTAACAGTAATAAAACTAACCGTTATGTAATTCAAATTGATCTCTGTTGCGTTTCTTAGAGATATCCATTTGATTTGAAGTCTCGTCATTTGGAGTATCCGTACTTTCTGTGTATCAAATAAGTAATCATAAACTAATTGAATGCACTATTTATTAGGTTTAGGTGCCCAACTTGAGCTCCAACTAGCGAAGTGACAAAAGTAGGTAAACATAAAATGATCAAAACAAAGGTTATAAATAACACAATGGCGCGTAATATCTATGTTTATTACTTACCTATAGATTCCACAACTGGGACATCTTTTTTGTAAAGGAGATTCACCATAAACCTCCCACGAGACACCATTATAACAATAAATAATTCACCCACAAACGGTCACTGGCACTGGAGCACAACGTCAACTGAGCAGAAATCAGACAGTAATGGCGGTTATGTTTACAAATAAAAACATTTGTCATTAACAATAACATTGGATATGCTGATACTATTATATTCAAATGACGAACTAAAAACCTATTCTCGATGTCAACACAGCATCTTTCGTTACAATGATAACATTTAAAATAAGTGTTCAGATTTTAGAAGAAAAACATTGTAATTAAAAATTACACTACATATGGTTATGAAAGAAGTAGTCCAAAAGTTAAAATGAATAAAATTGTATGTCAATTTGCAATGAGTTTATCACAAAGAAACCCCTGTTAAACAAACTTTTGTGTATTGTAACTTGATCTACAAGTATACTTCAATAGAAACAGTGTACATTTTGAATTACAATGAAATTATTCTATTTCACATAAGTAGTTCTTATCGTCATAGAAATAAGGTTCAAAGACAGAAATAAAGCTCTGTTCTTGCTTAATTCATATGGCATATAGTTGTACAAACGTGTAACTAAAGTTACAATGTTATTCATATTGGATGTCGATATCGGCGGTCTGGTTACGGTGTGAAAAAAAGTTTTTTCGAGAAATGTGGAGGTAAAAAAAAATTACTAACCTTTTCAAATCAATTTATTATTGATGAAGGGTTTGTTATTAAAAAACAATAATTTTGATTACAAAAACATTTATTATTAAACTCAGTCACTATAAATTATTGTCTCTATGCCTGACATTGTATCTTCCTCACTCTCACTTTCTGAACTCTCCGAACTATCTTCCCCTAGTGATATTAAAAGTTGTGTGATGTTGTCATCTACTAGATGATCCTTTTCCCAGTATTCTCGCTGTAGTCTTTCCACGTGATTCACTTCTTTTTTCCAGCTGGCGTAATTGACTTAATCGCATCTTTTGTAAGTTGTTCTATTTTCTTTTCCGATTGGTCAATGTTTTTATCTGCCACCCTTTGCTTTACCAAGTTCCATATATATTCGATAAGGTTTAGGTCACAATGATAAGGTGGCAGACGCACAACTTCTTGGCCATGCTCTCGCATCAAATCGTCGACGACATATTTTTTCGGCGGCTTTGTTTTCAGTATAATGGGATACAATTCCCTCTTTGTCATTAAATGGAATATTGTGTTAACATAGCCAATTTTGCATGTCAGCTTTAAGAGCAGCACTAGTGGGCGCTTTCACCGACTGCGTCGAATGGTAGGGTGCATTGTCTATGACAACTAAACCGTTCGGCGGTAAATTTGGTATAAGCTTTTCACGGAGCCATTTTAAAAAATTGTTTGTGTCCATCTCGTTATGATAATCGCCGATTTTACTTTTACATTTATAAAGTAATTCTGCACCTCCTATGAATCCATTTTCTCCTCTAGCGTGTACAAGAATCCAACGTTGACCCGGATTTAAATTTTTCTTCACACTGCTGTCGGTATTACTTTGCCAGCATTTACTGACCGTAAATGCTGGCAAAGTAATACCGACAATACGTAAAAACGTAGTGGGAATGGATCCACGTCTCGTCCAGGTAGGTAACCGGTTTTTTATCAGCGCCAAGCTCATTATTCTCTTTCATACGGCGTAGGTAGCGAGCCCTCCATGCGGCGATGTCCGGCTTTTGTGTCAATACAGAACGGATATTTTTACACTTTTTGAACTTGTAGCCCAATTTGTTAATTAAAATATTTCTTAAATATGTTCTCCCGCTTTGAAAGTTTAGGTATCTCTTAACTGCTGCCAGAATTTTCTTCAAAGTTGGGATTTCTTTTTTTACAGCATAAAAACTGTTGATGATATTTCGTCATTATATATTTTGCGCAAATGTCAAAATTATCTACTTCGATGCGTTTTTTGTACTGTTTACGCTTCTTACCCGGTGTCGATAATTTTGGTTCTGGGTGGGTTTCTAAATTATTACTAGTACTTGGAGTCGGACTAGCGCCCGGCGAAGTAGGTGGTTGTACTTTGGCTTCATTTTTAATTTTCATTAGAGTCCGCTTTGATATCCCAGTTGCAGCACAGGTTCGTTTCACCACTTGGTCTACAGGTATGGTGTACTGTTTATTTGCTTTCTCCGATTCAAAAAACTTGAGCACTTTCAAGATTAAATTTTTTGATTCGCTGTGTTTTGTTTTTTCCATTACTTCAGTTTAACAGCTACAACAATTTTAATAACAACCAAACCAGTCCAAACTTAACAGTAAACAGTCTAAACTTAACAATAAATATTAAAAAAAAAACAAGAACAAAGCGAAAATAACAAAATTATCGGGACGTGTATCGGCAACGAAGATGCTAACCGTACTGTCGAACCGGGGAGTGCGCGGAGAGGTGACAGGGGAAGCGGGAGAGGCGCCGCATTCCAGCGAGGTGCACAGATATTCTGACCGGGTTGTATGTATATCTTATTTAAGAAAAAAAAATACTGTAAAGCGTCTTATTTGAGTTTTTTATTTTTTAATTATAATTTAAGTTTTATATAAGATCAATTTGTTTGTTAATCCGAGGCAATCAATCATGTAAAATAAAATCGTATGTACGAGTAGGTCTCCGCGATACAGGCTTTGCCTAGTGCGGAAACCTTAGCTTTATCTATTTTTGTACCTTGAGTTGTCATAAACATGTTGTAATATACGAGTACATTAGTCTAAACTTTATAAAACTGTTTTTGATGCTTATGATGCAATAAAATGTTTTCATATTTTTTAATACTGAGTAAAAAGTGGTACTCAAATGTTTGGGCCTGGTAATACTAAATGCAAGATGGTGGTTTATTGAATATTCTTTAAGGCTACCATGAATATTGTTGATCTAAGATTTTTTGCAATTCCATAGTATGCCCTTAGTACGTCGGTAGATACTTCTGTCCGACTGTCTTAAATTGGAGATGTATTTCCTAAAGTAAAGAATAAATCATCAGAACGCGTACGTGCATTAACCTATTAATCATGAAGATTCAAATCTTGCAACGGCTTTTTCACATAATTCTACTTCTACTGAACTGATTATAATAAAATTCGCATGTCAATACATACGAGTATACGTTGTACAACAAATATTTAAACGTTTTAAAATTTTGGTGATGAGGGTCCGATGAGAAGGCAAAAGTAAAACTCTTCAACGATTGCTAGTAGAAGCTTTATTCTCACCATTCTACGCCAGTCTACTCGTAAATACCATGTATTAAGTTTCTTTACAGATCGAGCCCTGCAAAAAATACTGACGTTTTAAGTAATATATGTACCTACTTACCTTTAGAAGAAAGACAAGTACCAAAAACGATAAAACTGCAAGAAAGTGACAGAAATAAGATAATTACTAGGTACTGAAAGTGTTTGCATCAAACTGCATCTGCTCCGACTACTGCCTCACCATGTAAAAATTAATTACGTCGAGATGTCAAAGTCTTACAACAACGCCTGAAAAGACGTTACACAACTTTTGATGATCTAAAATGTTTATTAAAAATAATGTGATAGTTATTCTGAAATCGAACAGATGGTCCAACATAATTTAGAAAATATTCACACAAGATTAATTACGACTAAAACTAACACGTCCAATAAATATTGAGATAAAATTAAACCGTTTATTTATCATTATATGATTATTCGAGTATCCTATTAATTTTTGAGGAATCGCATCCCTTTACCTCGCCCTGCAACTCTGCGACGGATATTGGCGACGCATAAATGCGACCTGGATTTTATGGCAGAAATGATGGAATTCTTGACGGATAAGGCTGAAAAGGGTGAGATGAACGTTGCTTTAATATTTGATGCTATGGCTATCAAAGCTGGCAAATAATATTATAAAGGGCCAGACAAGTACGCTATGCCAATGCATAGCGTTGATTTAGGCGGAATATATATAACATTCACGCAGTAAGCTAAATAAATATAAACTTCCTTTTGAGACACCTTGTAATTCAGAAGTTCAGCCCTTAACTCACGTTTAGGGTAAGAGATGTAGATTCCAAAAAAATATACATACCATGTTTGGTTGTTTTTTTTACATACAAAAACTTAGGTAAGTATGTGTATGTAGAGTAGTTAGTTAGGATCAATATAAGGATACAATCGTTTTTACAATCAATTTGTCCTGTATTCTATTTGATCATGGACACTACATTAGAAAGGGACACACTCCCAACAGGAGCCCTCTCACGCGGACCGGTATTTTCGCCATAGTGCACAGTCTAGTTAGTAAGTGTAAGGTCTTTGGTTTTACTCGTCAATTGTTTTAGAAAGTTTTAGTAACAAATCCATCGCTTTACTAGAACGTGACTTAGACAGGACAGTAACTTGATGACAGACTTATATATGTGACTGTGACTTGGCTCTGACTACTTCAGTAGAAATCTCACTTGATGCACTTATATGAACTAACATAATTAACTTGAGGAATGGCAAATTTACATAATAGTAATTAAAACATGTTAAACCTTTATTCCCGGTTTTTGACAAACCTTCAAATTCAATTACGACATTATGTTTTCTTTTTTCACGTCAAAATAGAAAAAAATAGCAGATGTAGATAGTTTTTTATTTTTTGTTTTGTCATATTGGGTGATTTCTCTGGACAAAATGCCCCCCGGGAAGACCCATGCGGAAAATGGTAATACAACGGGAGCGACAACAGATTTACATTCACAATGGCTAGAATACGTCATGAACTATACACCAGTTGGAACACCAGTGTTAACATCGTGGTATACACCCATTTATTGGGTAACTGGCTTCTTTGGTACTATATTTCTGCTTGGCTTCTTGGCAACACCTTTTAGAGGGCGACATCATGGGTAAGTACCTATTTATTACCATAAGATTCTACTCGCGTTTTCAAGGCATGAAAATACCTTGCGTAACATTACTATTTTGCTTCACTAGTGTGCGCCAGTAAGCGAACCTTTCTTTGACGAAGAAGTAACGTTACGAGATAACGAACCTTCTATCAGCCACTGCTTCCTAAGGGATACGTACGTAGTTTTGTATTACTCTGTGTCGAAACACGCTGTTACGAATTTTTTTCCACTGCCTCATAGTTTCGAAAGCTTAAGGACTCGAATGATGTTATCGCGAACGACGCTGTTTCGTACACACAGTAACATGTAAACATTTTCACTGCTTCATACGCTCGAATGCTTGTGACTTCGGTTTATTATTCATAATGTGTATTCATGTACGACCTTACATACAAACGTTGCTGAAGAATGTTAAATAACGTCTTTTAGTACGACGCAGAACAATTCATCTGTGCGCACTACTAAATAACGTCATTTAAAGTTGATCAGCGTTTATGAAAAAAACCCGTAGTGATTAAAAAAACTACATATTCGGGGTCGATCAAAATTTATTATTATTAACATACTAGTTGAGCCACGCGTTTTTCAACAAAATTGGCCCGGCTTTTTGAGCGTGAAAGAGTAAAAACATCTATACATCCATACTCACAAACTTTCGCGATTAGTATTAGTAAGATTATATTGATAGAAAATATGAAACGCAATAGTACTGCGGCTGAAATAAATACTGAAACACGCAAAAGAATTCGACGTAAAAGCCGTGCTGCAGTTATACGTGAAACAGGTAAAACTTTACTTTGGACTGGAAAACTTTTGTAAAATGTTTTAAACCTTATTTTTATGCTTGAGGAACATACGCTATGTTTGATTCATCATCATCATCCATCACCATGAGGGTGAAACCGCGGAGCGCAGCTAGTGACTAATAAATCGAAGTTCGAGCATTCGAGCGTATGCGGCAGTGGTAAAAAAATTCGTAACAGCGTGTGTCGACACAGAGTAATACAAAACTACGTACGCATCCCGTTTCCTAATACGTATTCATGTGCCGAACGCTTTCCTATGTCTTTCTACATATATAGTAATACGAAACTACGTACGTATCCTTATAAAAATGGATCTCCATTTCCCATGGCCACACTCGTGAAAAAAAACCGGCCAAGTGCGAGTCGGACTCGCGCACGAAGGGTTCCGTACCAATCTATAAATCTCATATACAACAGACATAATTTTTCGGGTAACGGCGAGGCCGAAGACCAAGCCTACTACACGAACGTAGTCGCGTATAAAACTGTAAACTTTCTAATAAGAAAAGTCTAACAATGTTTGTTTTTCTTACAGGCTTATAAGGACAACGATAATGCTGACATCATTTTACTTGTGGCTCTTGTAAGTTATCGAAAATATTTGGAATTTGTTGTAACAACCTAGAATATTATTTTATTAAAAATAGAAAGCTACTTGAAAAAGCGATAAAATGCAAAATTTAGTAAAATCGTCCTTCAGATGTCTTCATAGCAAGTGCCAAATTCAGTACTTCAGTACTTATGCGCACAATATTGTGATAAAAGGTATCTACTTTTGCACTATCATGGTACCGACTTCAACAAGTTATTTAAAATTTTTTGGTATTGAGGTCGGCTCCATTTTTTGGTACTTTTTTTGAGTCTGGCCTCAGCTTCAGCATTAATACGTCGTTAGTTGCGGTCTGGCGA
Source organism: Selenia dentaria (assembly GCA_917880725.1). Classification (NCBI taxonomy): domain Eukaryota; kingdom Metazoa; phylum Arthropoda; class Insecta; order Lepidoptera; family Geometridae; genus Selenia; species Selenia dentaria. The sequence continues at coordinate 10,843,301 of OU862877.1, read as the reverse complement.
TACTCTACAACATTTTCATATAATAAAGTACTTTCAAAATGTATACACCCGACTATAAAAACACATTTTCGTCAAAATTTTAGATGTAATAATTCAGTGTAGGTAATTTGCGATTGTAAAAAAACTTTTTTAAGTTGTAGGTAATGCTCTTTCCACGTCACGTCTGACGGTATTAAGTACTACTGGCCGCGCCGCGAAAGTGCTGAAAAAGCGATAAAAATTCAAACTTAGTAAAACTTTCCTTCATAAGTGTTCATAGCCGGTGACTAGTTCAGTACTCGAAGCTTAAAATAGCTTTTTAAGTTCTGGCTTTATCTTCAACATTGATACTTCGTTAGTTACGTGCCCGGTGGTAACCGACAGGTCTGCAAGATAAGAAATTACTTTAGTACAAAATGTATACACTTACTGTAAAACCTATATATTTTCTTCACAGTTCCAAATTATTTTTTGCAGTTGGTTCACTGTGTATGTCTCTCAGATGAACCCGGTGATGGGTCCAAAGTTATCCAACACTTCCGCCGCCTGGATATCATTTAAATGGGTAAGATTATGAATTAGTATATGTAAGGTTTTATTAATGTCTCAAAAGGGGTCTTTTTACATGCCTAGTTTAGGAACCAGGCGCTTCATTTACTGCTAGCTGCGCATTCATTTCTTCATTTCCACGCATGGTGATTGATAATAATGGTATCTTCTATCCTTTCCCGGGATATGACCTATCTCCTTGCCTGCCGTGAATAGTATGTAATCCTTAAGAAATAGACATAGTACGCCATCGCGGACTTTTTGTAGGCCTATATAAAATACACAGTTCCACTATACATAACTTTGTTATATCTCAAAAGGTTAAGGCAACGTTTACTTTGAAAGCTCACAGACAGTTTATAAATTACGACACTTCCAAAAAATATTGTTTTAGCGAATGTATACAAAAACTTGAAAAATTATATACTTTAACCTTCCTCGAGAACTACTCTCTCCAATGGTGAAAACAGCATGAAAATCGGTGCAGTAGTTTTTGCGCGGTGGAGGAATTTGTGTTCAATACTTAACCTACATAATAAATAATGGATCCATTTATTTAAGCCTGTGCAATACACACTATCAGTAAGAAAGGACGTTCATTTTATTTCGCACCTGTGAACCACACAAAACCTGACCGTAACACATTAAGTACGCTTGAAGATGTGGCTAGTATGTTGCAAAGGGCTCAAACAAACATTAAAAAGTGCCCGAAAATTAGACTGACGCAAGGGTATGTTATAGTGAGATTGAGAACTATTCAGGGTTCTCGACCGTAACATATTAAACTCTTTGTTTTATAATACATTTACTATTATTATGTAGGTACTCTTACTTAAGAGTCTAATAGCGTAGACAAACACATTCTTATAAGTGTAAACAAATAAGAATATCTCAATAAATTTAAATTAATATGTTTTATTCAGGGAAATCTGCCAAAACCGCCAACTACGACTACCACAACAACCACGACAACGACGACGACGACGACGACGACGACGACGACGACGCCTACGCCTACGACTACTACGACTAAATTACGATATTCTATAAATTTGAATAATTAACCAAGACATTACTACTCGTACTTAGGATACATATTTTTACAGTTATTTAAAATTCAAATTATTTGGTGTTGTCTTCTGAAATCGGCCAAATTGTTCTTAAATTACTACGCTACTTAAAGCTCTGATGTTACGTTTAAAACAAAAAACCTTCATTCCTTCAGATAACGAGTTTGATAAACGCGGCTTTATTTGTATTTCTATAGGTCTTAGTATCATTGTCCGCGCAGTGTCTCGCAGGTGCTATCAAGTTTTGTAAACGTAACATTAAGTTGTTCATTATAAGTATCAACGATACGGTGTACCTATTCACGTACAAATTTTGTGTTCGCTCATGTTTTATCGAAGTAAAATTGTACCTATCTTTAACTCGTTTCTGGTTTCAATTTGCTTCCCTATAGACTTACGCTAGGATAGCTGCGAATTTCCCGGCTTTAATCCTCCCTTCTGTGTCCAGTAACTTAAGTGAACCGTGAAAAGTTTTTTTAGCTTTGTCCATCTGGGTGTTTCTTAGAAAAAAATATATTTCCCCCGTCCACCTTTTTATCAAAACTCTTCAGATTCGAAGTGCAAAGGTGATTATAATATACTGAACATTGACAGCTTAAATAGAACACGGCAACAAGTGACAGTTTAACGAGAGTGTGTGCTTTTTCATAATATATCTACATATACTAGCTGACCTGCCCGCGGCTTCGCTCGCTTAGTCTTGGTCAAGTAGTGGAGGTGCCGTTTTGGAATCTCGGGGTCCTGGGTTCGATCCATTTGTTCTAGTAAGTTCAACCAGTTGAATTTATTGCACAAAAAAGTACAATTATTTCAACTTTGTGCTAATGAAAATATTATGTAATAGTTGAATAAATGGACATTTTATGTCCAATAAGTTCAACGATATATTAAAAAAATACGTAGGCACATATACATTAAAAACAATTCAATAAATATAATTCATTTTCTAACGACTTCGAAAAAGAAGGAGGTACTCAACTCGTCTGTTTTTTTATGTTTGTTACCTCATAACTTTCGACAGGGTGAATCGATATTCAAAATTGTTTTTTTTTCTGTTTGAAAGCTAGTGCTTCCCTTGTGGTTCCATTTTAGTTTTATCAAATTCGGTCTAGGACTTTTTTCTTACTTTTTACTTCTCTCGAGATGATTGTGAAGTGACGGCTGTCAAAATGACAGATATTATATGATTTTAATTTCACACTCAGACTATATCCATAGAGAAAATTTTGTGTATATAAGATAGAGATGTCAGTCAAGGATTAGGAGTAGCGCCATCTGGTGCTGTCTTCAAAAGAACTTTTGCGTTATATACCTACCTATACTCAAAATGTTTTTCACTTTTAAATTCTCAACTTTACCTATCTAATAAATTAAACGCGAACTAAAATAAAAACATATTTTATTTTTGAACCGTTTTTTACAATAATTGTATGTTATTTGTTGGACTTCATCATTTTCATCCAAATCTGTTCTACAACCATTCAATACTTTGTTTTTGACGTTACACCAATTGTATATAAACAGATTTGTTCATATATCTTCAAGCTTTTTAATTATCAGTGATTTGTGTATAATCTATTACAATTACAAATATTGTTTTTAAATAAAGTTTTATGTTAGTTTTTTTTGAGTCCTTTTTAATAATTACTGTAACTGTATCTTGTATGGTGGAAAAACACTTTAAAAGGGCAAAAGAGGGATATGTCAGGCAATTTTTGTCTGTGAAATATTCTCTCATTTTTAATGAGCTAGATAATTGATTGCTGTAAAAACTGTTTATAATTTTTTATAGTTTTTTTAACTTAAATTTTTTTGTACGTAGCCTGTATTCCAATTGTGCCTTTATTTTTGGATCACATTTTTACATTCGATATCGATGATCATGTGATCAGAGGTCACATCTTCCATTTAATTTCCATTGCGGAAATTGTCATAACATAACATTTGTGTAATCCTCTAAAGCTACTGCATTTATCAACTTCACAATTATAACCTGGTGAATGGGTACTATTTAAATTATTTATTAGTAAAGATGGATGGAGGATGCTTCAAAGCCAGCACATGTTGGAGAAATGTTTCTATAACTATGACTACGAATGCAACCAAAAAAGTTTTCCAAAGGTTCCTGATTAAAGTGCTTCATCCAAATAGATGTAATGTTATGCTTTTTAAAAAGTATATTAATAATATATTCTATATTTTCAATGGTTTGTAGCCAATGTTTGGGAACAGTACATGATTTATTGTTACCATTGACAAATTTCATTGAATTAAGTGTTTTTTTTGCTTCTTTCCATAATTTAATATGGCTTTATTGGGGTTTTACCTACGAATAATAATAAGTCAGGAACAGTAACTGCGTTAAAAAAATGACCCAACAAAAGTCGTGTTCAAGTAGGCGGGGCTTAAAAGTCGTGTTCAGTACGTCATCATCATCATCATCATCATCAGCCTGTAGCAGTCCACTGCTGGACATAGGCCTCTCCAATTGCACGCCACTTAGGTCTATCTTGGGTTTCTCGCATCCAGTTTTTGCCAGCCATCTTGCGCAGATCGTCACTCCACCGTGCCTCAGGACGTCCTACACTACGTTTGCCGAGACGCGGTCTCCACTCTAGAACTCGTTTACCCCAACGGTTGTCGGTTCTACGGCTAATATGGCCAGCCCACTGCCACTTCAGCTTGCTGATCCGGTGGGCTATGTCGATGACCTTGGTTCTCTGACGGATCACTTCATTTCTGATGCGATCCCTCAGAGAAACACCGTGCATAGCCCTTTCCATAGCCCGCTGAGCGACCTTGAGCTTATGGACCATTCGAGCCGTCAGTGTCCACGTTTCGGCTCCGTATGTCATGACGGGTAGGACGCACTGATTGTAGACTTTCGTCTTCAGGCACTGTGGAATCGGCGAAGTAAGGACTCGACGTAGCTTCCCAAACGCTGCCCAGCCCAGCCGAATTCTTCTATTTACCTCGTTCTCAAAGTTGTTTTTTCCCAACTGCAATGTCTGCCCGAGGTACACATATTTTTGAACAACTTCGAGAACGGCGCCGTGTATCGCAATCGGTTCCGGTAGAACATGTTCGTTGAACATGACCTTGGTTTTGTCCAAGTTCATCCGTAGGCCGATGCGTATAGAAGAGTCAGTCAGGTCATTCAGCATCTGTTGCAGGTCCTGCAGCGTCTCTGCCACGATGACGATATCGTCAGCAAATCGCAAGTGAGAGATGTATTCGCCGTTGATATTAATGCCACGTCCTTTCCAGTTCAGCGTCTTGAACATATCCTCCATTGCATTTGAAAACAATTTCGGGGAAATAACGTCCCCTTGTCTCACTCCTCGATGCAACGGTATGGGACTTGTTTGCTGATTCTGTACTTGGACGGACATGGTGGCGGTTTCGTAAAGACATCTCATCACTTGGATGTATCGCCAATCTATCTGGCAACGCTGCAGGGACTCCAGAACAGACCAGATTTCAACCGAGTCAAAGGCCTTCTCATAGTCCATGAATGCTAGGCACAGGGGCTGATTATACTCTTCGGTCTTCTGTATAATCTGCCGCACTGTGTGAATGTGGTCTATGGTGCCGTATCCGCTCCGAAACCCAGCCTGTTCCGGTGCTTGGAATTCGTCGAGTCTACGCGCAAGACGGTTCGTGATCACTCTTGAAAACAGCTTATAGACGTGGCTTAGAAGGGATATGGGTCGATAGTTCTTCAACAGGGTCTTATCTCCCTTTTTGAAGAACAGGACGACCACACTCCTACTCCACGCCTCTGGAGTTCTCCCTTCGAACAGGACAGCGTTAAAAAGCTTCTGGAGCTCCCTCAGTACGGGTTTACCTCCTGCTTTTAGTAGCTGTGTTGTAACGCCATCCTCTCCAGGGGCTTTTCCATTTTTAAGCTGTCCAAGAGCAATCTCGATTTCGCCAATACTGACTTCTGGCAAGTCTTCGGTGAAATGGCGTGTTAACGTGGCTCTAGGATCATTTTCGGGATCAGGTCGAGATGCATGCGATGCGTATAATCGGCCATAAAAGTCCTCCACTTCCGAAAGGACTGCCGGCTTCGAAGCAACGACTTCTCCACTAGCTGTGGTCAACTTCATCAGTCGGACATTTTTCTTGCAAGCGAGCACACGTGAAATCTTCGCATACATTTTAATTTTTATCATTGTGAACTACAGCTGTGAATCATCATGCCAGCATGTGTTGTGAAGTGGTACAAGGTCCATACAAGATTAAAATGTCCAGGAATCACATTTATTAGTACGTAGTAGCAAAATTTTATTTATATTCAAAGATGTTCAAATACGTATACAAACCGAGATGGTCAACACTATGCAACATAAAGTCAGTCTATTTTTGTTTAATGTATATTTTTTTACAGAACTGAATATTGAAATGTAACAGCAATGTATTTTGCATATTTTGTTTTAATTTAATTTCCTTGCCGATCCAATGCAGTAAAATAAATGCCTCTCTGCACTTAAGCTAGAAAGACAAGAGTATGACTAGATGCCTGTGAAAACCAGCATTATATACTTACTCCGTTCATTTTGAAGAAAAAAATAAAAAAAGACGTGTGGCACTCGGAGACTGCCGCGGTAAAGCTATTGCATAGCTGTTTTTATCAACTTATGCAATTATAATTATTTAACCAATGCCATCTAGAGGCGAGTTGCTGAACTAAAGAGACAAGCGTGATATTTCAAAAAGTCATTAAATGTTCTGCTTTTCATCGATAGATGACAAATCAACTTATGCAATTATAATTATTTAACCAATGCCATCTAGAGGTAGTCTTGAGTGAATCGCCCGCAATACTAACATGTTATTTTTAAACACAAAATAACAAATGGTTTCGCCTATATATCCTCGAAGGGGTAAGCAGCGGTGTTTTCAACGCCTACATTTAACTTTTTTTTTTGTGCCTTAAGTTTGTTTCGCTCATAATTTGACAGCTCGATACACTAGACTCAAGGGGGATGAAATGTAACACAAATACCGTCAAGGGTGATGAAATGTAATGACAGTTTTTTTAATGGTGATTAATTTTATATTTGTATGTACTCGTAATTCCTGTCTTTTATAATTAGTGTTTACTGTTTGATACACTTAGTATATTTTTTTCTTGGATTTATTTTATAACAATGGCGTTTGACCATGTACATATTTTATGATATTTTGGTATTTTTAGATGGATGTCTGGTCAGGCTGAGGCCTTGAAGAAGATAATAAGCTACTCGAAGTACTAACCCTGCGCAGACGTAGTTGCGGGCACCAGCTAGTAAATATATTTTTGGTAATTAATTCTCACTTTAATTCATTGCGGAAAAAGAGTCTCTTCTAATTACTTCTAGACGAAAACTAAATATTTTGCGGGACATAAAGTTCACTGAATTTTAAAAAGTAACCGATATAAAAAAAACACATAAAAAACATTGTGTATATTATTGACTTGGTCCAATCCACTTGTTGCATTACATCGTCCACGCCGCTACGACTCAGTTGTCATAGTAGACGTTGCAGCACGCGCGTGAGCCAATCCCTGCTTTCCTTCTGATTTTAAACCAATCATCGAACATGTCTATTTGTAACCTCGGAAGTAATTTGTATTTGGAATCATACGTCGTTTTGGTTTGAAGGGCCACTTTTTGTGTGGAATTTGTTCTGAATTATGCTTCCTGACTTATTATTATTCGTAGGGTGTTACAGGTCCCAGTAAGAGTTTCCCAGTTCTTTTCTTCCAGTTTTCGTAGCTTCCATTAATAGAGTCAAATAAAATATCAAAAAATATTAATATACTCGCAGTATCTTGGCATTCTGTCGGTAATACACTAATCAGGCAATTAATGCTTTGACAAAAGAAGAAATTTAACGACTAATATCCTTGATTGCAGATTAATGTTAATCAATCAAGAGATTAAAAGCTTATAGGTATTAATTAATAAATAAATTCGCATTTAATTGTCTAGTTTGATTGCACAAAGATTTCATGGTTTAACAATTTAAAATAATACGTTTACCTACAACAAAAAATGAAACCATTATCATCATCATCATCATCATCAGCCAGTAGCAGTCCAATTCTGGACTTAGGCCTCTCCAATTGCACGCCACTTAGGTCTATCTTGGACTTCTCGCATCCAGTTTTTGCCAGCCGTCTTGCGCGTCACTCCACCGTGCCACAGGACGTCCTACACTACGTTTGCCGAGACGCGGTCTCCACTCTAGAACTCGTTTACCCCAACGGTTGTCGGTTCGACGGCTAATATGGCCAGCCCACTGCCACTTCAGCTTGCTGATCTGGTGGGCTATGTCGATAACCTTGGTTCTCTGACGGATCACTTCATTTCTGATGCGATCGTTTCGGCTCCGTATGTCATGACGGGTAGGACGCACTGATTGAAGACTTTCGTCTTCAGGCACTGTGGAATCGGCGAAGTAAACACTCGACGTAGCTTCACAAACGCTGCCCAGCCCAGCCGAATTCTTCTATTCACCTCGTTCTCAAAGTTGTTTTTTCCCAACTGCATGTGTGCCCGAGGTACACATATTTTTGAACAACTTCGAGAACGGCGCCGTGTATCGCAATCGGTTCCGGTAGAACATGTTTCTTGAACATGACCTTGGTTTTGTCCAAGTTCATCCGTAGGCCGATGCGTATAGAAGAGTCAGCCAGGTCATTCAGCATCTGTTGCAGGTCCTGCAGCGTCTCTGCCACGATGACGATATCGTCAGCAAATCGCAAGTGAGATATGTATTCGCCGTTGCTATTAATGCCACGTCCTTTCCAGTTCAGCGTCTTGAACATATCCTCCATTGCATTTGAAAACAATTTCGGGGAAATAACGTCCCCTTGTCTCACTCCTCGATGCAACGGTATGGGACTTGTTTGCTGATTCTGTACTTGGACGGACATGGTGGCGGTTTCGTAAAGACATCTCATCACTTGGATGTATCGCCAATCTATCTGGCAACGCTGCAGGGACTCCAGAACAGACCAGATTTCAACCGAGTCAAAGGCCTTCTCATAGTCCATGAATGCTAGGCACAGGGGCTGATTATACTCTTCGGTCTTCTGTATAATCTGCCGCACTGTGTAAATGTTGTCTATGGTGCCGTATCCGCTCCGAAACCCAGCCTGTTCCGGTGGTTGGAATTCGTCGAGTCTACGCGCAAGACGGTTCGTGAGCACTCTTGAGAACAGCTTATAGACGTGGCTTAGAAGGGATATGGGTCGATAGTTCTTCAGCAGGGTCTTATCTCCCTTTTTGAAGAACAGGACGACCACACTCCTACTCCACGCCTCTGGAGTTCTCCATTCGAACAGGACAGCGTTAAAAAGCTTCTGGAGCTTCCTCAGTACGGGTTTACCTCCTGATTTAGTAGCTCTGTTGTAACGCCTTCCTCTCTAGGGTCTTTTTCATTTTTAAGCTGTCCAAGAGCGATTTCGATTTCGCCAATACTGACTTCTGGCAGGTCTTCGGTGAAATGGCGTGTTAACGTGGCTCTAGGATCCTCATTATCGGGATCAGGTCGAGATGCATGCGATGCGTATAATCGGCCATAAAAGTCCTCCACTTCCAAAAGGACTGCCGGCTTCGCAGCAACGACTCTCCACTAGCTGTGGTCAACTTCGTCAGGTGACTTCTTCCAAGAGATTGTACGAACGCCTTTGACCCCCGATTCTGTTCAATCGCTCTTTCGATCGAAAGAGTATTGAGGCACCGGAGGTCGTGTCGTACGTTCTTGTTGATCTCTCGGTTTAGAGTCCGCTTTTCTGACGAAGTGATGGGTGGGTTTTCACGTCGTTCCTTCATTAGCCCCAAAGTCTCTTCTAAAGGTTGGACTTCTTGCCCTTATGCTGCATGTAACAAAATCTCGTACCTTCTTCCCTGAGGACCCGAGTCACATTTTCGAGGTTCTGGTTTACGTCTGTGGTGGTTTCCACGGCAGCGAATTGGTTCTCCAGGTTCAACTAGAAAGTTACAGATCCTGCCATGGTTTGGAGCAGTGTTGGTCGGAGCCTGGACTTCATCAGACGGACACGTTGCGCCTTAAAGTTGATATTCAGAGAGCCTCAGACAAGTCGGTGATCGCTACCGGTATTGAACCTGTTGATCACGGAGACATCTCTAAATATGTGCCTTTTATCCGTCGTGATGAAGTCAATCTCATTTTTAGTCCTAGTGTCGAGGCTTAGCCATGTCCACTTCCTTTGGGGCTGTTTTTTAAAGAAGGAGTTCATCAAGAAGAGTCCGTTCGAGGAAGTTGACGAGCATTTGCCCCTATGATTTCTGCGTCCAAAGCCATGGCATCCTACTACCGATTCGCTGAAATTCTGTACTCCCACTTTAGCATTAAAGTCCCCCGTGACAACGGTGTACTGGGTCTTTGTAGTGAAGTGGAGGGCCCTCGATATGTCATCGAACATATCCTCCACTTTATGGTCCGAGTGTGTCGAGGTCGGTACGTACACTTGGACCACCTCGAGGCTATACCTCTCGGTGAGCTTTACAATAAGGTACGCTACCCTGTTCGACACACTGGACACTTCCACAACGTTGTCAGAAAGGGACTTGTTTACCAGAAACCCAACGCCACCTTGGGATTGTTGGTCCCCCTATCGGAAGTACATTAAGTGGCCCGATTCTAGAGTTAAGGTGTCCTCCCCTCCTCTTCGGACTTCACTCAACCCTAGTATGTGCCACCTAATTTTCCCAAGTTCGGCCGGAGCTCGGCTACCTGCTAAACCAATAGAGTACCGCATTCCTTAGATAACGCGCTGAGTGAAGTGCAGTTTTAACTATTATTCACTTCGTACGTGATTAATTACTATTGGATTGGATTGTTTATAATTGCAAGTTAATATTTCTGAAATTAAAAAGATAGGTTCAACGGAGGAACAAAGTGGATATTTAAGTACGCTTGAAGATGTGGCTAGTATGTTGCAAAGGGCTCAAACAAACATTAAAAAGTGCCCGAAAATTAGACTGACGTAAGAATATGTTAAAGTGAGATTGAGAACTATTCAGGATTCTCGACCGTAACATATTAAGCTCTTTGTTTTATAATACATTTACTATTATTATGTAGGTACTCTTACTTAAGAGTCTAATAGCGTAGACAAACACATTCTTATAAGTGTATACAAATAAGAATATCTCAATAAATTTAAATTAATATGTTTTATTCAGGGAAATCTGCCAAAACCGCCAACTACGACTACCACAACAACCACGACAACGACGACGACGACGACTAAATTACGATATTCCATATATTTGAATAATTAATCAAGACAATACTACTCGTACTTAGGATACATATTTTTACAGTTATTTAAAATTTAAATATCTTGGTGTTGTCTTCTGAAATCGGCCAAATTGTGCTTAGATTACTACGCTACTTAAAGCTCTGATGTTACGTTTAAAACAAAAAACCTTCATTCCTTCAGATAACGAGTTTGATAAACGCTGCTTTATTTGTATTTCTATAGGTCTTAGTATCATTGTCCGCGCAATGTCTCGCAGGTGCTATCAAGTTTTGTAAACGTAACATTAAGTTGTTCATTATAAGTATCAACGATACGGTGTACCTATTCACGTACAAATTTTGATTAACATAACACTTAAATAGAACACGGCAACAAGTGACAGTTTAACGAGAGTGTGTGCTTTTTCATAATATACATTTTATTATACTAGCTGACCTGCCCGCGGCTTCGCTCGCTTAGTCTTGGTCAAGTAGTGGAGGTGCCGTTTTGGAATCTAGAGGTCCTGGGTTCGATCCATTTGTTCTACTAAGTTCAACCAGTTGAATTTATTGCACAAAAAAGTAAAATTATTTCAACTTTGTGCTAATGAAAAATGATTATGTAATAGTTGAAATAAATGGACATTTTATGTCCAATAAGTTCAACGATCTATTTAAAAAATACGTAGGCACATATACATCAAAACAATTCAATAAATATAATTCATTTTCTAACGACTTCGAAAAAGAAGGAGGTACTCAACTCGACTGTTTTTTTATGTTTGTTACCTCATAACTTTCGACTGGGTGAATCGATATTCAAAATTGTTTTTTTTTTGTGTTTAAAAGTTAGTGTTTCCCTTGTGGTTCCATTTAAATTTTATCAAATTCGGTCTAGTACTTTTTTCTTACTTTTTACTTCTCTCGAGATGATTCAAAGTCAAAGTCAAAATCATTTATTCAATTAAGGCATCAAAGACGCACTTATGAACGTCAACTTTTCATTACTTTAAAGACTCTACCGCCGCGTTCCAAAATATATAGAGCCCACCGAGAAGAAGCGGCACGAAACTCGGGGCCATTCTTTTTATATAGATGTTTACAATGTTTCTACTTAGGTACTACAAGTATTACATTTTATGGGTGGCAGAGAGACAGCTTGCCAGAAGTGGAGTACTCGTATTCCAAGCATTTTTATCTTCTATATAATGTCGAACTTTATAGTAAGCTTTTTTTATTAAAACGTTTTTTACAGTCAACTTGAATTTGCCCTCTGTGAGCTCAGTTATGTGTTATGGAATTTTATTGTATAAACGCATACAATTTCCTAGGAATGACTTATTAGTCTTCGCAAGTCTAAAACTAGGTACAGCTATCGTTTTTGTATTTCTAGTATTAAAAGTGTGGTGATCACTATTTAACTTATATTTATGTAAATTTTTACGAACATACATTATATTTTCAAATACATATGGGGAAGGCAACGTTAATATATTGATTTCTTAAAATAAATCTCTCAAAGATTCACGGGGACCCGTTTTGTATATAGCCCGAATAGCACGTTTCTGAAGGATAAAGATGGTCTCTACATCAACTGCTGAACCCCATAGCAATATCCCATATGACATTACGCTGTAGAAATATGCAAAATACACTAACCGCGCCGTAGAAGCATTATTTTAACGTACTGCATATGCAGCAGAACTGAGTCTCCCAGACAGGGCATTTATATGAGGACCCCATTGTAATTTTGCGTCAATTTTAATGCCAAGGAAGACTGTTGCCTTGTCCATTACGAGTTCAACTCCATCAAGCGTAACGTTGGACTCCAAATATGGAACAGTAGGCAAAAAAAACTTCAAACATTTTGTCTTTTTTGAATTCAGAAGTTAATTATTAGTTGAGAACCATTTAGAGATACTAGATAGAGCGTTCTACTTTAATCTACTTTAAAATTCAGAGATGTGTCATCCGCAAATAAAACAATATTACAAAGATCCTTGGCCATAAGTAGCAAGTCGTTTATGTATACTAAGAACAAAAAAGGCCCTAAAAGGGACCCTTGTGGAACACCCATTTTAATTATAGATCCTGAAGATGTTACACCATTTATGCCAACCTTTTGAATCCTGTCAGATAAATATGACTCGATGACATCAAGCGCAGCTCCACGAATACTATAATGGAAAAGCTTTCGAATCAGTATACGGTGTTCTACACAATCAAATGCTTTAGAGACACAAAAAACACCAATAGCATCATGTGAGCTCTCCTAAGTCTTTAAGACATACGTCATTAACTTTACACCGGCATCCGTAGTTGATCTTGTTTTCGTGAAGCCAAACTGATTTTCGTGCAGTATTGTATGCTCGTTGAAGTGCGCCAAAAGTTGTTTGAGCATAATTTTTTCAAAGATCTTACTCAAAATTGGTAGTATAGATACTGGTCTATAATTTGAGGGGTCTGTTTTCTCTCCGGCCTTAAAAATTGTAGTGATTCTACTATATTTCATTAAATAAGGAAAGGTACCTCTATCTATACAAAGATTAATCAACAAAAATGAGGTAGGCGAGTTACAAATTATAGCCGTGACCAGGATTCTAAAAATAGCTTTACCATCAACTGAGTTTCAAAATACAGTATAGGAGAGATAAGAGCAAATAACAGTAAGCTACAATTGGTTCCGTGACCATGGATGTACCCGTTACAATTGGTGCCGTGACCAGGATTCGAATCCCGTTACTACAACAGATTTTGCTAGGAACATGTTTTATTATATATTATGTTTATTTATTTATTCGTTTAGTATAAATTGCGGTCACCCGTACAATTGTTGCCGTAAGATAGATAGAGGTTGAGATGGAGATACTTACAGGATAGCAAATAATTTTACTAGATAGCGATGTTAGATGAGGTTTGCTATGTTCTAGTATACAGTAGATGATCTATACTAAAATACTGCTTGTGATCACAAATAAGGAATATTATTGCAACACTAAGTATTACAAAATGTTGAAATGACTCTGCATCATTTCAACTTCAGAGTTAAATGTTTGTATCTAAGTTTTATGTATGTAAAATCTTGAACTACTTGTAAGAATTCTGCGTAGGGCGTCTACTAATATTATCCTGTAGCACGCTGTATGTCAGGACCGACCTCAGCTCAAAGTGACCCGAAGGTTTTTGAACACGTTTAAGTCTACGGAAGTTTGTACTCACGTTAGGAGGCCTGTTACTGTAATTCTGAGTACTGTTGGATAAAATTAATGGTAATGAGATGATAAAAAGCAATACAGTATAATGATTTGTAAATATTTAGAATTGTCACTATCAATTGTAAAACCTTTGTATAAAGCCCATAAAGTAATTTATAATTAGAGACAGATTAGACCTAAACACAAGTATGTTAGCATAGTGTCTTTTATAATTTAAGAAAACCTTATAAATAAATAAATCTAACTAAATGTATAAAGCTTTTTCGGAAGTGCTGGATAGTCTTGTAATTCGGTTGAGACTTGATTCAGCCAGTATACACGTTCTTGATAGCTTGGAAGTAGTGGCTGGAAAAGCAGAAAGCAGACATGAAGAGTTGTTCCCGAAATAATATTATAAAAAAGTTATAATTAATTAATATATATATATATATATATATATATATATATATAGCTCGGGGTCGTAATAATTACACTCCGGGAGTAATATTTTAGGCAGTAGTGGAGCTTTAGTTAGTGTTTGACTGACAATAGGACTCTCTTGTTAGTGTTATACTTAATAGTTATCACTAGGATACTAGATATTCTGCCTCAGGACTATAATGTGTAAACAATACTGTATTATGATAGAATAGAATTCAACAGTATTGGATATATATCTCCAAACAACCTAATACAATTAGAACACAGGACCCTAGTAGCATTTTTCGTTGGCGTTCATTCGCCAACGATCGGCAAATCATTGGGTTATTGTTGGTTGGCTGGCCACCATAGGGCCAACATTGGCCCAACAATACAAATATCAGCAATAAGGCCACCCGAAAGCCAACAAAGGGCCTTCCGCAACATTTACTACTGTTGGGTAAACAATGTTGGGCCTACCGCAGCTTTGCTACCGTCGGCTGGACAATGTTGGGCCTATGGTGTTGTAAGTGACATAGGCCCAATGTCAACAAATCTACTAATGGGCCTACCGCAACTTGTACTACCATTGGGTAATCAATGTTGGGCTTACCGCAGTATACCACCAATTGTTCAGGCTTAAAATATTTTTAAAGAAACTGTGCATAAAATTAAAATTGTGGCAAAGAGTGATCAGATCTGAAACTTATATTTTCATGTTATCATTGTTTTAAGTGTGATGCATTAACACTATCATTTTAAAGTTTAAATTATCATAAAATATTGATTTTATTTCAACAATTGCTTTATGTATTCTAAACTAGAAAATGCATTCTCTGTATACTGAGATCTCAAAATACCAAGATCAATTGCAGATCTTGGAAGATTTGCGAGATTAAGCGGCAGCAGATAACACAGATGCAGGCTAATAATGCAGGAAATAAAGTTTAAAAAGTATTGGCAAGTATTAAGTTATAATCAAGTGAATACTAATACTATAAAGCTGTGAGGACACTTGAATCATTTTAAAACAAAGTTAAATCTTTGGATTAGCTGGGTTGAAAAGACAATAAACAAATTGATGCCTACAAGCATGAAATTAGAAAGAGCCTTGTCTGCAGCTGGGCTAGCGTATAGGCCAGTATATATACTCTAATCTATGCTATAAGCTATATTGGATGGAACTACACCCTTTACTTATATTAAACCATATATATTCTACTCTACTGATCATACAGAACAAATTTTCCAAAGAAACATAGGTACATGAACAAATGCATAAAAAACATGCCCATGCATGCATCTCATTATGGAGAGGAGAATTATTTAAATGTTTGGAAAAGTTCTCCAAGATGATTAGTAGAATATGTGGTTTATTTTAAATGATCCATTTACATATTGTATAAATAGTGTCAGATTGATCGGCAATCAGTGATCAGCGTTGGCACTTTTTTCCAAAATAATTACCATTTATTTCTTTCATACATACTCATTTGTAATTACTATTATAAGTATGTTTAAATACATTTCTTTAATTGGATTGATATGTTGTATATACTAACAGAGATTGAAATTTTGCTGCAAGCTTGTATTCCCTATTCTAAACATTACATTCTATGAGCGATAGGTATTAAACTTGTCACACCTAAAAATCTGTGCTATATCATTTCCAAAGTTAATTAAATAAAACAAGTGCAATCTCAGTTCTAATGAATGTTATAATATAATTAAGAAACTTTTATTCTGTTCTATTATGACGATATCTTAGATTATGACCTCTGCGGTATTGCAGCAATTTCACCAGTGTCGCATGGATAGAGTGGAAAACAAAGGAGACTTCAATTACTGCCTTAAGTGTTTTCCTTATAATAAACAGTGCAAAACTTTAGTTTACAGATTAAAATCTATTTCACATCACTTTCCTACCCATATAATGGAAGCACTTAATGAGTCCATGACCGAGTTGGTAGACCATTTCAATAAAGGCTGGACGTATTTCCAATGGAGCATCAGCATGCTTCTCCTACAAGATCCTCTCACATCTGGACTTGCAGAGTACTTTGCAGCGTTCCGAACATTTATCATCACCGGACCCATCAACAATTGTAGGTACTGGCACAGAGGTGGGCTGACTGGACATGCGAGGATGTCGCAAAATTTTACGATCCATTGTGTGGCTGAGAGTGAGAAGGAAGACACAGTTGTCTCGGTGGTTCACATTGTCTGTGACCAGCTCAATTTCCAAAACTCTACTCCTGATGCCTTCAGTCGTTGTCACAGGATGGGTCATTCTACTCCTGATGGTACGAGTCCAATTCTTGTTCAGTAAACTGAACTAGCAGTCCCTAAAGGGACTGCTAGTTTCGTGATAAAGCAATGACACGTTTTCTTGTCGGCGCGGTGACAAGAGGCGCATGAGCGATTCGGTATTCCAAATACTGGACAATACACATGCAGGGATCCGCTTTTGTGCTAGGTGCAGACAGTAAGACGCATCGAGTCATTTCCCAAGCGAGCTTACAAAGATTCTATCGCAAAAACCTGTGGGTCCTCTAGTGCTGCGGCTGCAATAGTCCCCGATAAAAATAAGCGAATACTAACGACTAAGAAGTCTTGTAATTTCTCCATTATGTTGTAGTGGGCTTTACTTTGACAAATTACAATACAAGTGTAGTGTTTTTTTGTAATTCAATCTAGGTACCTAATTAAATTTTTCACGAATCTGATGATTTCCCTGACAGACAGGCGACAGCAAAGAGTATTGCCTGACAGTTCAGTCAGTGAAGTGTCAGTGTCAAGTGACAGTCAACATAGATGCAGGGATGTTAGATGCCAACTCAGTCAGGTATTATGACACCGGCTGGTAAAAATGATGGTACTTTTGAAAGTACTATGGTATGGTTTTTATGAGAGTCGATATTGGTCTGGCACTGGAACTTAGAAAATCATGAACTAAGATCTGGAACAATAACCACTGTGTGTGGTGTCCCAGGATTTTATTTCACAACTTTTAACTCAATTCTGTGGCATCAACGAAGGCAGCGAATGTTGCCACTTGCCACTTCATCCCTACTTAAGACCATATAAACTAACTTTGAAAAAATGAGTGAGGCAGTCTACTCACTTTAATTTTTAATATGCCTGACGGCCTACTACCAACATTTACGTAGAAAAAACTAGTTTGGGTTGAATTGAATACTTATCATGATACATTATGTGAATGTTGGGATGATGAAAAACAGATACTGCAATAGGTATTCAAACTAGTATTTATTTCTGTCTCCTTACTATATCGTCCCTATGTATGATATATGAGAAAATAATGGTACATTTGCGTACCTTAATAAAAGTATAATGGTACTTGGTACGGACACCTGGATGTTATGTGTTCCATAATTATGGAACGTATGACATCGCTGCCTATAATATGTTTCAGTACTCAGAGTACTCAGACTAAAATGTAAACAAAACAATAGCGGTGGTGTACCCTATTACAATCAAATCGAATTTTAAAGTATCGATGCATTGATTTTTCGTATTTATCGTTCTTTTATTGATGGAAAATCAAATTTTTCGGTAATGATTTTGCAGCTTACGTGAATTTCAAACATAATTTTATAAACCGACCAAGCGCGAGTTGGACTCGCGTACTAGGGTTCCGTACCACCACACAATTCAATTTAATAATGTTAAGGTATCGAAAACTATTCCCAGATTTTGGTATAATAAGCCGTATTTTAGACATTTAATTTTTTGCCTGAAAAACCTCATGATGATAAAATGTTTTACGAAAAAGCTGCAACTTCCATTTGCCTTCGGGTGACGTCACTTGAGAAATGACTGTTTAGAAATATGTTCCTTACTATCAGATAACTCTACCTACACTAATGTTAAAAAGACGAACGATGTGTTTGTTTGCTTATTTGAATTGAATAAGCTCCGAAAGTAATGAACCTGTTTTCTCTCGAAAATTCTATCACCATTAGAATCCTACATTAATACCCGGGTGACACGAGGCCAGTTTTTCAAGCCAAGATAGCAAGCCAGTTTTCTACTAAACTGTCCTGGCTTGGAACAGGCTAGTTCCGTTAACAAGAGACTTCATTATTTTAAGCTAGTAATATTGCAGTGACTAAGGTGACCACGCGTCCAACACGAATAACATGCGAAAAAAACACATTATTCGTCTGAAGGAGTTACTTCGAAAACTGTACCAATTCGCAAAAGATGAATTACTAAAATGGTACGGGACAGTAACCACTTTCTTTATTTCGCCACACATTTTTTGTACCTGAATCACATTTATAATCGTCTTTATAACTTGGAAGGGTGGCGTTTCACAGACATTAATGGTCTTGGTACAGTTGTACAGACTTTAAATTAATTTCCGTACTTTGTTTGGGAATCTTTAAATCACAAAAACACGTTAGGTAAATTAACAAAACACGTGGATTACGCTTACCCAACTGAAAACTAGCTTCACCGGCCACATGAATCTAGTATACAAGCCAGGATAGTAAAATCAGTGGTGGGGGACGTTACTGGCCTAAAAATAAACCTTCATCCTATTAGAAACTGTCCTGGCTTGTAAACTAGCTTACTGGCTTATGTACAAATGTACCATTTTTTCTCATATATCATACATAGGGACGATATAATATAGCGAGAGAATTAAAGACAACAATTTTGAATACCTATTGCAGTATGTATGTTTTTATATCATTCCCACATTCACAATCACTATAAACTTTACCATGATCAGTGTTCAATTTAACCTACACATCAACTACAACCTTAAATACTACTTTTTTCTGTGTAAATGTTGGTAGTAGGTCGTCAGGCATATCAAAAATTAAACTAAGTAGCCTTCACTCACTTTTTCAAAGTTAGTGTATATGGTCTGGCACAGCGATGTTATACGTACCATAATTATGGTACACGTACCATTATCCAGGTGCCCGTAGCTTGTACCATGGAACTTTCATTATGGTACGCAAATGTACCATTATTTTTCATTTATCATCAATACATAGAAACAGAAAAAAATACGACAATTTTAATACATTTTGCATTTTGGATCTTTGTTTTTACATCATCCCCGCATTCACAAACACAATAAAAGTTATTTTATTTTTGTAACACATTATTAGTATTAAATTCAACCCAAAATACTACATTTTTCTGTGTCAATGTTGGTAGTAGGCAGTCAGGCACTTTAAAAATTAAAGTGCCTGACTGCACTTTTTCAAAGTTAGTTTGTATGGTCTGCCATTGTATTTAATTGAATTACAAACAAGTGTGTTGGTAGCAATTTTCCATCTAAAATTGGAAATAAACATGATTATGTAATGATAAAATTTTACCCCCACCTTTTTCGCGTATAAATCGAAAAATATCGATCCGAAGAAGAAAACTGTAGGAACCAAAAGAATAGAAAACTTAATTGTAAACAACTATAATGCCAGACTCTGGCATTATAGGAACTAAGTACCTATGTATGAAGTGGCAAGTGGCTACACACGCTGTTTTCGTTGATGCCACAGAATCGAGATTAAAGATGTGATGTAAAATCCTGGTACACCACACACAGTGGTTATTGTTCCAGACCTTAGTTCATGATTTTCTAAGTTTCAGTTCCAGACCAAAATCGAATAAAAACCGTACCATAGTTATTTTCAAAAGTACCATAATTTTGACCAGCCGGTGTGAGTGAGTTGGCATTTAACATCCCTGTGCTGTGCGTGCGCAAGCCAGCCATTTTGATTTTTGTTGTTTGTTTTTGCGGTCGGCGGCGGCGCGAAGCGTGCATACGTTCATTATATTAACTCAAACTCCTACGCCTGGGCAGACTTACAGACTGCACGTGCAGTGCAGTTCAAAGAGCATATAATATACCTAATAGCAAAGAGAATATAACGCTACGCTAGCCTAATACTAGCGGTGCAGTTTTTAGTTTACCATTTTGAAAAGTAGGTACCTAATTGTTTTGGTTTTGCACTGTAGCGTCTGTAGTGCATGGTCTGTAGCCATATATCAAGTGGTAGAGATCGAAGACTTTAGCGACGGAGGTGGCCTAAGTGTTGTAAAGGGAGATTGGATCACCTCTCGAAAAAAAGAATGTCTTCGGCCGCCATATAAGGCTCCAGCAAAATTTAATAAGTGCCTGGTATCAAAAATTGTTCCCAACGAAACCTGGACGGCTCATCCGATAAAAAGGATTCTCTATGAGACAGGTGAGTAAATATCAGCTTATCTCTTGATTTCTTGTGTCCCCCAGTAGGTAGAGGCATCATCATCACTGGCCTATGGATTGTCCACCTACGGGCAATCCGCATATTCCGCATGCGAAGAGCCCTAAGTTTTCTTAGTTATCTGATGTATAACGAGTGTTCATATTAACGAAAGACAGCCAGCACACATGAATCCACATGGTTTGTGCAGAATCCACACAAGTAAGACTCATTACTACTCAATCAAAATTTTGATGTAGATTTATTTAAATTTTGCAAACAAATATGAATACAATATTCAACAATAAACTCTATTTAATATGTACTAAACTAGGCTCTATATATTTTGGGATGCGGCGGTACAGTCTTTAAAGTACAATATAATGAAAAAATGTACTAAACAGTTAATAGGTATATGTAGTTGTTAGGGGAAGCAGCAACAGCTTATTTTCTTCATATCTTTTTCACAAGTGTTTATTAACTTAGATAGGCCGTCCTGGTGCTGCCATGCATCACATGTCATTTATCTGCACATACTCCACCTACCATAACCTATAGATGCATCCTTACATTTAATGTTAGGAAATGTCCTTATTAAAATTTTACTTTTCAGATGATCTCATGAAAGCAAGAAATAAATGCAAAAAAGCAGAAAGCGATTCAGAGTTGTTGACTGATGCTGGTGAACAAAACCTAAGAAGAAAAAGAAAGACCCACCCTATTCAACGGTCTTCTGACAGTGAAAATGATGATGAAGATTGTTATACCAGCATCAAATTTCCTTCACCACCACAGAAAAATCTGAAACAAAAACTAAATCCAACAGTGCCTGAGGCCTGAGGTTTGTGCTACAAAATATTAAGAAATAATTGTAATGGCCAAAATATAACTTTTAGCTAAAAAACTTTAAGTTAGAAGTTTGCTATATGCATGAACATATTTTTAATGATATTATGGTAGCTTCGAATTAATTAGAGTTTTCCTATGTGTGGTAACAGATTATTTTAGGAATTTACCTTTAAAATTAAATAATGACCGTTGAAACAAACCTAAACAAAAACTTAACAACTCTGGTCTGTAGGGCCTTTACTTCAGGGAAATTTTCAGGATTTTCTCTTGCAAAGATTCAGTAAAGAGCATGATTTTTCTTTTACTGTGGAGTAACATTAAATATATATTTTGTTTCAGATTAATCATTTAAGTTATATTGGTGGTAACAAAATTGCATCAATCACAAGGAGAATTCTGGAGAGAGTTTTGAGCAACCCCTTGGCATTGAAATGTAATTGGACAGGCAAAAATAATAAGTTTGCCTTTAAAAATTTACGGCTCATTGCAGGGATCTTAGGTATGTGCACATGGTCATATAATTTACTGTTATATGCATGTGGGTAATATGATGGAGAACTTTTTAGTTTTGAGTGGCAATCTTATATTTTTTTACAGTTATAGCTATGATTTTTTTAATTAAACATAAATTATTGTTGTCTTGATTGAAATAAACCATAACATACAATTTTATCTATGTTTACAGCTGCAGTACGGAGAAACAAAATTGCAGAAACAGCAGCAGATTCTCAAATCAGAGACTATATAACAGGCTGGTTTAGATTTGCTGGGGACCGAAATGGAGGACAACAGAATAGAAAACCAAGAACATGTGAATAGCATAACATTAGAGTATTCTCAAGTATCCGCTAGAACAAAAAAGCGCCATCGATCTGCGGCTAAAACTAAAATAAGTTGTGAATTAAGGTTTCGAAGTAAATCAGCTTCAAGTAGTGATTCAAGTCCTTCATTCTCAAATCAATATCGTGTAATAGAAAACCATTCCGATTCACGTTAGGCTGTGATGTTTCCAAATCCACGATAATGCAAATCGCACACTTGTGTATATACCTACTTAGGTACAATTGTGCACATTCATTTTGGCCAAACTATAGAATAAGTTTAGATAAATAGGTACTTTCCATTTTGTTGTAAATATTTCGTTACTTTTATTTCTTAAAAACGAATCAGATTAGTAATATTTATTTTTTAGATATGTGTGACTAAGGTTAAATGGTATTTGCACAGTGCAAATTGCATTAACTTGTTAAGAAGTTAAAAATGAACAAAAGATGTTTATGTGTCAATTGCCCCAATGTGCATGTATGTAATAAATAAATAAATATTTTTCTAAATGAATTGTTTTTCTATTCCTTGTTGAATTTTGGAATTTTGGGGGGTTAGTGCCCCTTTATTAGTACCCCTACGGCCTTGATTGTTGGGTAACTGTCAGTAACATAGAGGCCCTACAATACAAAACAATCTGTGGCCCAACGTTGGCAAACATACGTTGGCCCTACAATACAAAACAACCAGTGGTGTATATTTCATGTACTTTATCATACTAATAGGAAGATGGTGAAAGAATAATGGAAAAGGAAACTTACGAAACTGAGAGTCAGATACATTTGCATTGTAGGTTCAGGGAACTTATGAAGCATCACATACATAGTCTTCAAGTCTTGTCAGGGTTGGCCTGGAAAACATAAACTAAATCAATTTCATAAATCTTGTCACGTTACTACCACATAGAAATAAGCCGATCCATCAATATCTGATTGATTTTAAGTGTAGAAGTAATAAGTAAATGTATATAGTTATAAGATTGTAAACTTATGGGGGTGACAGTTGTAACAACACCTTAAAAAAAAGATACTATAAAACAAACAAAAAACTAGGTACCTCATGACAATAACAGTCCCACACATTAAGTGCATACAACTAAACTGGTAAAGTATAACTGGTTGTCATTTTTTCTCATTAGTAATTTGTATTGTATTATAGTACAGTAATAATTAATTTGTATAAATTTTTAATTTTTGCACACACCAAATGGGACATTTTTGCAAAATGTTTGTATCTAAGATCTTAAATCTAAGTACTACAAAAAGATAACACAAGTTGGGGGATCGTTTGTTTAGAAATTAGCATACTAACAAAATAAGAAAAAATAAGTAAATACAAATGTAGAGCGCGTATCCAATGATTTAGCGACTAGCTTGCCTAAGGAGCCCTGTGGCGCCCTCGTGATTGCTCCCGAGTGTTACGACCTGCGCCCGCGTCAAAAGTTTGCGCCGAGTTGGGAATAAATGGCTCTTGTGCCATACCTATAGCGAGTTAAGAGACGAAATTTTTGTCAGAGATAGTTGAATAACCAAGGAATCTGATACATAAACATTCATGTCAAATGTATTAGTAAAATGAACCTAAATCACATATTAACAGTATTCCTTACACATTCACGATCATATTCATGTTTAATTTGTATCACAATCATGAGTTTAACCCGATTAATTCACTAAAAACTATAGCACAAAACATAACCTCGCCGCCAAAACACAGATGAAAATATAAACATTGATTATATTTTTTTTTTAAAGTTCACAGATAGAACATGTCCGTGTGTAGTGTTGCCATAGAAAGAAAATATATTACGCTAAAGAATTAAACTCTATGGTTAAACATTGGGATGACTTTAAAAAATAAACAAAAGAAAAACGAGTGTGACACTTACTTGCAACAATTGTTGCGCCGACACTTTGGACCTCAAAAATCCTTGCAGTTTTGTTGCGCGGGCAAACTAGTCGATAGGAACTTACAAATTGTTGTTTAGTGATAGTTGTATATAAAGTAATAATAATAGGTACCTAACAGTATGTTCAACGAATCGTTTTAAATAATTCGAAGTAATAATTACCTAAATTGAGGAAACAGGTTGGAATGTAGACAGGGCAGGCTCGGGGGTAGACTTCATTCTATAACTTGAAGTAAGGTGCTGGTATATAATACACACAGGGCTGGTTCGAAGGAAAGATGGTGATTATACTCCCAAAATTCCAACTGGAGCAGCTGAAATGTTTTAGATTTATTCATAAATAATTGAAAATTACATAACTCATCTATTGGTTTGGGGTCAGCACAGTAGTTTTGAGTTATGATGAATATAAGGATTAAATTATAGCATTAGTTACTCAGAGATAATGTAACATTCTATTTGTAAAATATTTATGAAATCAGTCCGGTAGTTAGGAGGACACAAACAAGTATTTCTTCTTTATAATAGAAAATAAGTATATTGTTAATATGGATTTCAAAGCTATGTACTCGTATATCATTAATTAATTAAAACCACTATGAAAAATAGATCATAAAAAGTCAAAGGATTTGGTGAAATCATAGGGTCATACAACAGAATCCAAACTAGCAAATAAGAAAAATAATGGTAGTAGTCAATACTTATAGGTATAATGTCAAAATTGGTTCAGTAGTTCTGGAGATTACTACTTATAAAGTTACAATTACCAGGGTAACAATAGATTTCTCATTGTGTCTGGCTTAGCAACAGGTGAAGTACGGTGGAACTAAATAGATTTTATAAAATAAGTGACAGACATGTAAATTCATAATCTGTTCATAAATGGTGACAGTGTCATTAACTACTATTAGGTACGGTTGCTATTCAGCAAGGTTACAATTTTAATATGGTTGTATTATTTTCATCAGTCATGTATCTTTCAATAGTATAAAAGAGGTGAAACTTTACTGTTAGCATAGTGATTAGCTAGCATCTAGATTTAAAATAGTATAAACCAATTGTTATCTATATTAGTTATTAGTAATCTTTTCAAAAAAAGCAAGTCTCGTTGGCAACATTTTCCAATAAATTCATCAGAAGGCATATCCCGTTACAGACCATATGTTGACTAATCATGCTCAATTAAACCACCAATTAAACACAATACTTTGATCAGACATGTCTTTTATACACACAAGAGGTATATTATGCTATATAGGTTTAGCAAAGATCATTTTAAGATTTTTCACGTAGCTAATGCTATAACTAACAATTATTACGAAAACACCCGAGATATATTTAGGTAAATACATAGAAATACGTACAATAAAATTATACTTACCTTTTTTTCAGTGACTGTTTTGAACAAAATTCAAGAGTTGCCACAGCAGTTGAAGGAATATACTCTTTCAGAATCACTGTCTTGTTTGTGTATATCATGATCCATTTAAAGGAATGATGGTTTTCAGGAATGGTGTTCGACTAACTTACTGGATAATAGTTTTGAGTAACCCTGAAAAAAGTAATACCAATTAGGTACATTAGTTTAGTAGGATAAGTGGTCAAATGGTTTGTAAAGTATCGTAAAGTAAGTCTCGTACATAATACAAGCTAACTTCTTATTTTAATTCCATGATTAAACGCAATGAAAAACCGGAACGAAAAGACTTGAAAACTGAAAAGCGACGCTATAATTAGTGAACATATTATTGTAAGCTAGGGTGCGCTAGAGTTGATTTTTTGAATTAGGAACAACAAGAAAGGTTAGAGAGGGAATAGAATAAAAAATAATTTGCAATGTACACTACATACGCCTGTTATGATTCTAGGTATAAAACTGTCGGCGTAATAGGCATAAAGCAAGTTACATTTTATGTTAATCTAGATTTAATAGTCGCACATTGGTTTAATAATTCCAAAATAACTCATTCTAACAAACATAACTGAGATTTTTATACGGATTCAAAACTAAACTTTTTCAGGTAATTGAAGTAAATACGGATTTTGATTTTTTGATACATAGTGGATAAAAAACATAAGGAATATGAGTAGCAAAGAGAATACAATAGAGTAGAGATGGGACATCATAGACAATAAAAAGTGTAATATTTAAACGTCAAAACGGGGCTACCTCCGAAAGCCAACCTGACGGACTTAACAGTTCTGCCAACATTAGGGATAAAATAGGGATGTGCACCCCTTTTATTCGAAATTTATCGATATCGATTCCATAACTACTAGTTTAGAAGCCTATAACATTCTGCAGCCCTCTCATCTACACTTTTCAATCTTTTTCTGAAAAATTTTGTTATATTCTTTGGATACTTATTATTACAATGTATTGCGCTGTTTGTTGACTGTTTTCAAATGATTTTCATGTTAGTATTATCTGTTATAAAAAGCTTCCTAAACATGTCATTAAATTATATTAAATTTTTACCGACTTCCAAAATAGCGGGTTCAATGTTACACGGTTTTGATTGTAATTTATTCTATTATCTATATTAAATAATAATAAACCACAATTATCAAGAACATAGCCAATGTTTTATCAGAAAAATATGAAAAGTGTAAATTGAGAGGGCCGCAGAATGTAAGACGCCAATAGAACTTCGTCAAAACAAGAAAACATCATAGTGTTTTCGAGTTTCAATTTATTTTTGAAACTTAAATTTGATATTTATCAACAAACTAACTATTTATTTATGTTTTAAGTTAGTATGGAATGTCTATTTAATTTTATGGGACACTTGAATTAAATTTCGTTCCAGCAACTTTTTAGGTTATAATACCATATTCATGTAACATAAGTATATTTGCGTTATTTTTCTTCATTTGGTGACTTTTAAACGAATACTCAGTGCAACTTTAAAGATAGTATGCCATTTTCAAAAGTAGCTTGAGATAGTATTCATATTCATATTCATATAGTAAGAATGAAAATCCTGTTGATGACGTATGGTGCGGTGGTAAAATTCAGGAATTAGCATCATGAAAATAGCTACGCTACCTTTTTGCTGAAAGTATAAAATTAATAATATGTCAATGAACCGCCCCCTCAAATGAGAAAAAGAGGTATATTGAACAAGTAGCTCCCCGTGGATTACACACGGTACATAACACTTAACTGAGTTTGAAAAGGAGGAGGTTATTTGTTTGTCTGTATGTTTTTTTTTGTGTGTATGTTAATCAATGTTTTTGCCAATTTATGGACCAATTTAAAAAAATCTTTTTTCATTCGAAAGAGTGTACTCCCGAGGTGGCTCAATATCAAGTCAAGGTCTGATAATGGAGTCAGGAGGCGGATAGTGGAACCCCGCAACGGCGAAATGCAAAGACACGAAATTTGTAAAATGGTTTAACTTTAATATAGCCTGTTCTATACTCCATAATGACATAGCTGCTGCACCTAGGGTTAACTTTTGGCAACGGAAGTTTTTCGATTGGTATATACTAGTGTATTCCTGACCTGTCTTCGTTGCCCGTACATTTGACCCATTTTTTACACCTTAAATAATATTGTACAATTAAAAAAAATATTAAATCGACTTCTGTTCTATTCAGTTATTGCAGTGTAACACAAAAACTACCGAATTTGATGAAATTTAAATGGGAAGCACCAGCTTTCAAAAAAATACAATTTGAAAATCGGTATACCTAGTCAAAAGTTACGAGGTAACAAACATAAAAAAATACAGTCGAATCGAGTACCACCTCCTTTGTGGAAGTCGGTAGAAAACTATCGATACCGACATTTATAAAAAAATATTGCGGCGCCGCATTACTCTTTTTTATTAACGGTCAGTATATGTAAAATTGATTTATGGCTATATTAGGAATAGGGATCGTTATTATGAACTAATATCCTACTTAACGTACTTTATCCAGCGGATATCTGGCCATAAAACAACGTTTAGTACCATCTCTCCGTTCTGATTTAAAACCGCATAATTCACATTTTCTGTACTTCATATCTTCTCTAATTACACTTCCTTATAGTTTTTAGCTACTTAGTACCTAATAACATAACACAACTTCACAATAATTATATATATGACTATATATTTGCACTTAATTATAAAACAACTCGTAAACAAAGATTTTTAATGACAATAATATTGACAATGAGAGAAAGAAAGCCATATATTGCGTGAGTGAGGGAGATATATCCGCCATTAAGGTTCTGCCCCGTTTCATACATCGTTTTCACGCTATGTAGTTGCGACAGACTGATGAGTAGATACATACCCATGAACGTACTTTGTTATTTTGAGTTGAGTAGAACTGCAGAAATGAAATTGCGTCATGCATGATTTTCAAACTAGGATTCCATTTTTAAACATAGATACACTATAATTGAAGATATCTCGAACAAACACGCAAGAATGGTTCTCGACTCGACGAACACAGATTTGCACATAACGACTTTAATTATCACTGATAAAAACTTAATTGGGAAAATCATTACAAATCAAAGCGTTGAAATACGAAATAGTACGCATGAAAAAGAATGAAATGAAAGTACCACAGATAAACTAGTACGGAAAGATCGAACATAGAGTAGGAAGTATAGACAAATTAGATTATATTCAAAAGGTTTTTAATGGACTCGTATGGTTTGTCACAAGACTTTAGCAATTCTAAAAAGTTATTAAAAATTAATCATTTATTTAAATTATATGTATTTCATATTTTATGTTCCTAATCCTCTTGGGGTGGTTTGACAGTATAAAGTCAATTTCATTTTTTGTTTTACCACAAGGGGAGAGCCAGGTCCATTTGCGGTTCTTTCGAGCTGTAAAAAAGGAGTTCATAATTGTCAGTTTATGTTCCAATGCGTACTGAATTAGTTTATCTCCTCTTTCATTCCTATTCCCGTATCCAAATTTTCCCTAAACAAAGTTTTCACTGTTTTCTGATTTCAGTTGGCATTAAAATCACTGATAAAAAATACGTTATCTCCTGCCTGACTTTGAGCTATCTGCAGGGTTGAATAGAATGAGTTGATTTCTTCATCTGTAGCTTTTTCAGTAGGTGCGTATACTTGTATTATTGAAATCAGTTGGCTGTTAAATTTCATTTTTAAAAGAGCGACTCCTTCTGAGAGCGCTAAAAAACCGACAATGTTATTTTTGTGTTTTTTGTTTATTAAAAATCCAACTTCATATTGGCTGAGTGTTTCACCTTTGTAACAGAATACATACTTTTCATGTTCTTTAATTGCATAGCCCAATCTTCTAACTTCTGCCAAGCCGAGTATATCGATTTTTATTTTTTGTAACATGTATGTTAGTTCTATAAATCTTTTTGTTGTTGCTAGTGACCTTACGTTGAATGTTCCAATTTGGAGAGTTTGTTGTTGTTGTTTTATTATGCCAGTTGTATTTTTAGTGCTTGCTGGAGGGTTTTGGTCTTTATACCCCACGGGGACCAGCCGGCTTGGGGCAGAGTGTTTCTTTTACGGGCCTCGGGGGGTCCCCCTTCTGGAATGCGAGTCATCCTGGATGGGTTCCCGGTCCCGGTTTTGAAACCCATGTGAAATATCTGGGCCTCAACCTGGACGGACGGTGGGCTTTTGAAGGCCACTTTTCCCGACTGGCCCCAAGAGTTGTAGGAGCCGCAGCCGCCTTATGTAGGCTGCTGCCCAACGTGGGTGGGCCGAACGCCAACTGCCGTCGGCTATACTCTGGAGTGATCCGGAGTATGGCTCTGTACGGAGCACCAGTTTGGGCGGACGCTCTCAGCCGCCAGAACAAGGCCCTGCTGCGACGTCCGCAGCGGGTTATCGCGAGGAGGGTGATACGCGGATACCGGACGGTGTCCTGGACGGCGGCGTGCGTGTTGGCCGGTGATCCTCCTTGGGAACTTCAAGCAGAGATCCTCGCCGAAGTATACCACTTTGTTGCGGCGAGGAGATCGCGGGGTGACCCCCCAGCGTGGGAAGAGGTGACACGCATGCGGTTGCAGGCGCGGGCCGCCCTGTTGCAGCGGTGGACGGAAGACCTGGCTCCACCAGTCCCTAGGCAGTGGACGGTGGAAGCCTTCCGCCCGGTTCTTCGGGGGTGGGTGAAGCGACGTTTCGGGTCGCTCACTTTCCGATTGGTGCAGGTGCTATCCGGGCATGGTTGTTTCGGAAAGTACGTGCACCAAATCGCAAGGCGGGAGGCGACCCCAGCCTGTCACGAATGCGGGGCGCCGGAGGATACGGCGCTCCATACGCTGGAATGTGTGTGCTGCATGGGGCCCGCAGCGGCACACACTCTCAGCGATAATCGGCGGAGATCTCTCGCTGCCGAGCGTGGTTAACTCGATGCTCGGCAGCGAGAGATCGTGGCAGGTGGTGGCCACCTTCTGCGAAGCAGTGACAACCCTGCGATTTTTCAAGATCAAGTGAGGGTAGGAGAACAAAACACCCGCTCTTCTCGCCGGACTCACCGGCAGTTTTCAGTCAGCTCGTGACCACGGCCATTGTAACATGGTCGAAACGTCGAGCGAAAGGTACATATTTTTACCAATATTAAATAATACGTGATAAGTCCCGATGAACATTTAAAACATACCAGTGGTTAGGGCTGCAGACTGAGGAACCTCCTGACAATACGTGCCGTGTCAAGAAGTACTGTCTTCTGTATCTGTCCCTTGATCCAACCGTCTAGCGAAAGCCTCTTAAGATGTTGGTCGAGGCTTTTTGCTATAAGGCCGTTTGCTGAAACCACTATCGGGACAATAATTGTCGAATCAACACCCCACATGGCGGTCACCTCATGAGCCAAGTCAAGGTACTTGCTAAGCTTGTCCTTCTAAGCCTTCACGAGGTTATCATCATGAGGAATGGTGACGTCAACAAGCATTACCCGGCGCTGAGATCGATCGATCACCACGATGTCAGGCTTATTGGCAACAATAGTCCTGTCCGTGATTATAGATCGATCCCAATAGAGCGTACCAAAAAATGAATAATAATAATAATAATTATTATTATTATTATTATAAATCCATAAATGTCAGGTACTTTCAAGCTCGCTGGGACTTGTTCGTTGTTGCATAGACGTTGCAGACTTGCAAACTTGCAGACATAACTTACAACAGTTCATATGCAACTTTATATGAACTCAGCATTGCTCAGAGGGGTAAAACCGACATCTTCAAATTTTTTGACCAACGTTAATCGATTCTTTCTTACGACGCTTCATAGAAACATCACTAATAATGTTTGACATGTGGTTACGTTCCGTTTCTCGGATAAGTTTTCTTGGTACCACACAATTATTTGTGCATTGCATCTAACAATATTATTTTTCCTTAATACATTAAATAAATAATATTACGCCTACATGTCAGTCCGAGTACAGGAGCAGAGTTCGAAGGCAATTCCATTGCAAAGAGGCGTGAGACAGGGACACGTTATATCTCCGAAACTGTTCACCGCTACATTGGAAGACGCCTTCAAGCTTCTGGAATGTCAAGGACTTGTCATCAATATTAACGGTGAATACATCACTCACCTTCGATTTGCCGACGATATTGTAGTCATGGCAGATTCCATGGAAGACCTCAGTACAATGCTCGAAGGCCTCCATCGAGTTTCCCAACAGGTAGGTCTTAAGATGAACATGGATAAGACGAAAATTATGTCTAATGCCCATGTTGTACCTACCCCAATATCAGTTGGGAACTCAGTTCTCGAAGTTGTTGACGAGAACATCTACCTGGGACAGACAGTCAAACTAGGCAGGTCCAACTTCGAGAAAGAGGTCAATCGTCGAATCCAACTCGGCTGGTCAGCGTTCCGGAAACTTCGCTAAGTATTCTCGTCTAAAATACCTCAGTGCCTCAAGACAAGAGTCTTCGACCAATGTGTGTTACCAGTGATGACTTATGGCACTGAAACGTGGTCTCTTACTATCGGCCTCATAGATAAGCTCAAAGTCGCACAACGAGCTATGGAGAGGGCTATGCTCGGGGTTTCTCTACGTGATCGAATCAGAAATGAGGAGATCCGTAGAAGGACGAAAGTCACCGACATAGCTCAGAAGATTAGCCAGTTGAAGTGGCAGTGGGCAGGGCACATAGCACGCAGAACTGATGGCCGATGGGACCGAAAGGTTCTGGAGTGGAGACCACGGACCGGCAAGCGCAGCGTAGGTCGTCCACCGACACGGTGGACAGACGACATGAGGAAGGTCGCAGGTCGACGTTGGATGCAGGCCGCTTCCAACCGGTCCTTTTGGAAAATCATGGGGGAGGCTTATGTTTAGCAGTGGACGTCCTACGGCTGAGATGATGATGATGATGATGAATCATGTAGGATGCTTTCTTAATGTATGGAACCCTCAGTATGCGAGTCCCACTCGCACTTAGATAGTTTCTACTTAAAAAATATCTCGCCATAATATCGAATTTCTTCATTAGATTCACTTATTTTGATGGACTGAAAAACCGCAATTTAAAAATTATGAGAGCCTTTTTTCAATCCTTCCATCAATCATCCAAGCCTCTTTTTCATCGATTTATATTTACACTTATATATTTATATACGGAAACAGAGTTAGAATTCTTGTAGATTCTCGTAGGTTCTTGAAGGTTCTCGGAGGTTCTCGAAGATAGTAGGTTCTCGCAGGCGTTAGAGTTCTCGTAGAATCTCGTAGGTTCTCGGAGATTCTCGAAATTAGTAGGTTCTCGCAGGCGTTAGAGTTTCGTAGATTCTCGTAGGTTCTCGGAGGTTCTTGGAGATTCTCGAAATTAGTATGTTCTCGCAGGCGTTAGAGTTTTGTAGATTCTCGTAGGTTCTCGGAGGGTCTAAAGGAAGTGCAGGACGATGCTGTGGTCTGGGCCTTTATTTGACCGTGGTCCACAGGGCTCTGAAATAGTAATAGTGGAAGAGAGCGAGAAAATAAAACATTTTTTCTAACTGGAAAGAGGAACTAACCACTAGTTTCTCTGAAAGCTTTGCTGCAGATGTATAAAGATAATGATTATATAAACGGATTGAACTGACCAGATAATTTAGGCATCCATTGTCTGAGCGTTCTGAGAGGAACATGGTAGTGGCGCAGTAGATGTCTGTAGCGGCTGAGGTGTCATCTGCTGCTGGTCTTCATCAGCGGAACCCGTCGACACGGTTGGAGTCTGATCGCCTAGCTGTGGTGCGTGCCGGAGTTGATCATGGGCGACTTTACTAGAGCAGCCTCTGCCGACCACCTTTTTCACCATGTAGCGGTCATTTTTAAGAACCCTGATAATTTCGTAGGGCACACCCAGATGTGCCTTTACAAGTTCTACTTACTATGCATATATCAACGTAGCTTTGGATTGTGGTGCTCATCTTATTGAACCAGTAGGTTTTTCTCCCAACCTGGGTGCTTGAGTGTGGTGTAGAAGTAGTTAATAAAACTCCATTGGAAGGACTTCGGTACTACAGTTCGCAACTGTTGGGTGAATATCGGGTCTAGGACGGGCTTCTTTAGTACGCCTTCTTCCAAGGTTAAACCTTCTACTGGATTGTTGTCAGTCAGGTTATACAGTATTGGTGGTCCTCGTGCTCATGAAAGCTACCGCATGTTGTCGTTCGTCGAACATTTGCTGAAGTTGAGAGCAGAACTCAGAAAGTTACAAGGTTCTAATAATTAATTTGGTCACCGCTAATGAAGATTTTCGTATAGAAGTATTTTTGAGTATTACATTTTTAACGCTTTATCGGCGCTTTCGCGACGGCGGTATTTCCTGAAAAATCGCAAATAAAATGAATTTTTGAAGAAAAGACAGTTTTGTGCTAGGTTATGTTAATAATATATAATTATTTCAGTATAACAAAAACATACATTATAGACAAATTATTTACAGTAGGTTAAAATTAGCAAAATTGTTGTATTATTAGATAAATGGAATGTATTTGACTCGCAGATGTTTTCTGAATTCAGCGCAAGGTGGCATTGTTGACGATTATGGAGGGAGAGTTGTTCTACCGCCAAAATATTGTTATAAAAGTAGTAAGCGTGGCGAATAGCGGCCCTTACCGTCCGGTGACGCTGTAAATGCCGGTAGAGGCAAACAGCATTAGTCCGTTCTAAAAAAAAAAAAAAGGATAGCGGCCAGTCTGTTCTTGTTAGCCTAGGTGAACACTAGTAATCGTTGAGCATCGAATTTATGTCGGAACAACTATAAATATATAACTTTATTTAAAGGAATATGTTGTTATACTTTAAATAAATAATTATAATAATTTATATTTGTGGTTTAACATTGTTGAACAGAGAGAAATAGTATTAAATGCGAAGTATAGTGATCAGTAAATTATTGAATAAAATGTAAAATAATAAGTGAATGCTCTGTCTTATTTACAATACGTTATTGAGGAATACATTCCTTATCAAGTATGCTTATTACAGCGATAATGTTAAATGAAATGTTACAAATCAGAATCGGGATTACTCACGTAAAGCTGTTTAAATTTAAAAGTTATTTAATTATTCACAAACTGTATTTCATAAAGATGTTAGTTGCGGTCCGAAATTTTTTTTTTACACATACAAGATATATCGCCCAATTTGGGCTCCACATGCGACGTACGAGACGTGAAGGCTCCGCCGTGCAACGTACGAGACGCGAGGGCTCTGCCATGCAACGTACGAGCCGTGAGGGCTCCGCCATGCGACGTACGAGACGAAGCGCTCTGTCGTGGATTCAAATTCAATTCAATTCATTTGCCATTGTGCCAGAGTTTATTCCGTCCTACAAAAACCAAAATACAGCACATGGGTGCATAAAATCAACGAAATTCGTCTACTTTATAAACGGCCAGACAGACAAAACGTTCAAAATACCCTATAGTCCAATGCACTAGGATTTAATTTTGTATATTATCTATTTATGGGTATCGGGCGGAATCCGGAAATATATTGGTGCCGAAAAGGCAGAAACTAAAAAGAAACTATTTTGTGTCATAACCTGTTCGGGAAACATTCCTGCGTATTTTTTATAATTATTAATTTGTTTTCTACACATGTTGCAGTTTCTGGAAAAGTGGGTTGATTTCTGCGAAGTCTATTGTATTATTGGCCTAATATGGCGAATCGCGAGTCGACGGGTTAACACGACAGCTATATGCTACATAAATCGAATGGGAGGTGTACTACATACACATTTTAACATTTAAGTATTTGCGTCTTACACCAAATCGTTCGATCACGTTCTTGCTAATAATGAATCACGGAAAACTATAATAGATACGGAATAGGAAATTGCAGAATATGCTTTTACAAAAATCATCATTAAATTTGTTGAATCTGTTTTTGACCCAATTGCGAGCTCACAAAATTATAAATGTGAACGATACGCGTCATGCAATCTCGATCCTTATTCGGAAATTGTCAACGCTTTTACCTGTAATTGGGAAAACTTACCTTTCTATGCCGTTCCCCCCTTCAGCATTATAAGTACAGTTAAATATATAGACATTACCACCCGCTACACGCAGACCTTACCCTGGTGGCAGCTAGATTATCAGGCAGTCGATGATAAATCGCAGAGTTCCAGCAGAGTTATTAAGTATTGTCACGCCCTCTTTTGCAAAACAAACTCTAAACCTATATGATTCGTCTCTAAATTCATGGTGGTCTCTGTCAAGATGACAATTGTATTGTTTTTAATGGGACTCATACTCAATTAACCTTATATTAAAATACAAAATTTGAACAAGAGTCTTGTTACAAATAATTAAATACACATAGATCTACTCTATCCTCAATAGGGAACAAGTCACACTAGAGAATAGTGTCAACAGGTTTATAAAGGGTACCCATCGTTTAAAACTTCCTAGTACTAAATATTCATTGACCTGGGACTCCAATAAGGTTTTGCTTTTTGTCTCAAATTTCATCCATACACTGATATCACCATAGATGAATTGTCTCGTAAAACAATCATTTTACTAGCAATTACCTCCACACAGATAGTGCAGACGTTATAGACGTGATAGAAATATATCAGTAGAAATTAATACAGTTGTAATTTAAGTACCTGACTTAATTAAGACATCGTAACCTGAAATTTTCCAGCGATTTAAGATAAAATTAATTAATTAGTAAATTAAAAATAAAAACACTTTTCATTAAAGAAAAACCGTCTATATGTCCCGCGACTAATATATAAGCATATATTGACATAACGACACCTCTAAGGCGTGACCAGCGAGAACAGCGCCTTTTTATCAGCATGAGAAATCCACATAAAAAGGTAGACTCACTAACACTCGGACACGGACTCAATTCAAAAATACCCTGCAGGACAGCGGTAATGACATATCCGTATTTGGTGCGCAAGAATACGACATGCCTTCGCATCGACAGCTGACTGGGTGTGAACATGAATGTGGTTCAGAAGGGCTACCATTGTAAACTTGTAAGTGATTCCTCTAATGTATTCTTCAAATATTATAAGAGATATTACTTATTCTCACTTTAATTAATTTGCTAAAGCTAATTTCTTAAATTAAATTAATTATAACACAAAAAACAATTGAATATACAACCAGATGCAATTCTTGGACTAACTTTCAAGTTAGGTTTATAAATGTTACGTGATAAATGATTATAAGAATAGATACACAACAATTACTTATTATAATTATTTCGATTTAAATAATATTGTAACGCGCATCACTAATACCGGAAGTGTCTCCTCTCTAATTGGTCGTTTCCCCTACCCGTTCGTGCAAGCTTCCGCCCAGTTCGACGAGCGCTACAAGATGGTCGGTACTCGCTCGCGGCACGCATCGCGTTTTCTTATGTATTTTGTGTAATTTGGTTCTGACAGTGGGTACTGTATAATAAATTCAGTTAAATAACAAACAAGATCCGCCGCGCTTGCACCCCAACCCCGCCAATCCGACGCGACCGATGGTCGTCCGCCGGTGGCGATGCCACTCGCAGTGGATACACCGACAGCAGTGCTCCCACCCGCGTATCCGTGCTCGTGGAGCAATTTATCTAAATGCGCAGCTCGGTTCGATGGCAGTGACCCTAACCCCGATATTGTTGAGGCATTCATAGACGCAGTAGAAATGTACGTGGAATGTACGAATGTTAGCGAAGAGCACAGCCTACGAGGGCTACCTATGCTTCTTTCTGGTAACGCAGCAGTCTTCTGGGGAGGCAGACACGAAGTCAACACCTGGGACGAGGCAAGGATGCGACTGCGCTGTATGTACGGAGTCTCTTACGAGATTTGTTTACTTCGGAGCAGAATGAAGAACGTGCCAACGCATTTATCTCACGTTTACGTGCAATTATGGCAAGATTACCATATCGCTTAGAGACAGTAGTGAAACTTGATATAGTGTACGGACTTTTAAATCGCAAGTTAAAAAAACGTGTACCGCGAGATACAGTGTATAGTTTCGACATGCTTATTGCGAAAACGAAGGAGGTAGAGGAAGCGATCAATGAGGCAGGTAAACAACTCTGTGATAACCGCGATTCAAAAACTCGCGCGTCTTCCACTTTCACTGCGCCCGCAGCACACACGACTTTCGAGCGCAACTCTCGCGGCTCGACAGCTGTCAATGTCATTTCAAACCAAAACAATATTGTTGACAACCGCGCCGATAGTAAGTTTCGCTTAAATTCGAATGTAGGAAGCTCTTCTAGCACAAATTTCAAAAAGGTCCAATTGAAAAGGGAACCCGTGCGATGTTATGGTTGTGGCCAACCCGGTGTTATTCGCGCAAAGAGTGACATTTGCAATAAAAAGGCTGTGCCGTCAACATCAGCCGACTTTAACACACTAAAAACACATGAGTGTACCGACAGCTCGTGCCCCTTAGTGACTGTTTCGATAGCAGGTCGGAATGGCGTCGCCGTCTTAGATACCGGCGCGTCTCAGAGTGTGGCTAGCCCATCTCTGCATAAAATTTTGGTTGAATCAGGTACCGACTTCACACCAACAGAACGGATGGTGAGTCTGGCAGATGGAAGAAAAGAAGTACGTAAAGTTTTACTTGCTAGTGTAGTTGTAACCATTGGAGGTCGCAATGTAAAGACGTCCTTCCTTGTATTTCCCGATGCGAATAATAAGACACTACTTGGCAAAGACTTTATTTCAAATGCAAGAATTCTCATAAATATACCAAGAACTGTTTGGAGTTTTGTAGACTCCCCTGGACTAAGTTTCCCTATATCATACTCTTACACAGAGAGCCCTACCCTTTCAAAGTGTGCTGATTTGATGCATGCCGACACAAAATGATTCCAGTTGAGGCATGATGAGGGCCATGTTCTATCTATAAATGAGAGAGTAATTTTGAATAAACTTATCTGTGACAGTGCAGAGCAATTTGATGAAGAAGGACCGGCCACTGACTTTGCCACTCATCGCATCAAAGTCAGCGAGGACCAGCAACCCATCGCTTGCCAACCCTTCAGGATGTCACAGAATTGGAAGGAGGCCTTGAAGGAGGAGCTAGACAAGCTACTGACAGCAGGTGCCATTGAGGAGGCAGAAACTCCGTGGGCAGCCAACGTCGTGATGGTTGTAAAGAAGAATGGAGGTATGCGTTTATGTATAGATTATCGGAAACTGAATGAGGTCACTGAACCTGACCGATACCCTCTACCCCGTATCGAGGATATCTTGCACTCCGCTAAGACCAGTATGTATATGACAACCCTTGACCTCCGATCTGGGTACTACCAGGTAAATTTGCATTCGGATGACCGTGACAAGACTGGTTTCATAACACCTCTTGGGACGTACCGGTTCATCCGCATGCCTATGGGTCTCCGGAACTCTGGAGCGACCTTTCAACGGCTTATCTTGACGATATAATTTTGCTCTCACCAGATTTTGATCGCCACATAAATTGCAAGTCGCAAGTAGTGTTCAACCGTCTGAAAATGTTCAACCTCAGAGTGAACCGTGACAAAAGCTGCTTTGCCTGCACATCTGTAAAGTTTCTAGGACATGTCATTGTACCTGGAGGGATCCATATGGACCCTAGACAAGACAGCAGCTATCACCAACATTCCCCCACCTGAAAATGTGAAACAACTGAAATGTTTCTTACAAACTTCCAGCTGGTTCCAGCACTTCATTCCCGGTTACGCCGAGATCGCCCGACCGCTGAACTCAGCATGAGTCGACAACTGAACTTAGCAGAGCAGAATTATAATACCTTAGCCGTTGTTCTGGGCTGTTAACAAATTCAGAGCATATATTGAGGGCACTCAAGTGATAATTAGAACTGACCATCAACCTCTCAAAAGGTTGATGAGCAACAAGTCGCCAAGTGGCAGACTTGCAAGATGGGTGCTCACACTCCAGGAGTTTGACTTACGTATAGAATATACCCCTGGCAAGTGCAATGTTATTGCGGACACACTGTCACGGCCACCGTGCACACAAGCGACTGACTGCGACCTGGCCTACGCCGTCGCCGATTTCCCTGCACGAAAGCCTATCGATATACGCGAAAACCAGCTGGTGGACCCGGAAGTACGCAAAATTATTGAAGACCTAGAGTCAGACGTTTCTTCTAGGGGGAGACAGTGGTCTGATCGCGGATACCTACTTTCCGATGGCAAATTATATAGATACGCCCTTGATAGTGATGATGATGACGCTTGTCTTGCTATACCAGAGCACGAGCGCGCGCAAATATTGGCGGAGTACCACGACGCCCCAACTGCCGGCCATTTTGGAGTCGAGCGCACCCTGCAGCGTATCGCGCAGAAGTACTACTGGCCCGGCATGCGGTCCCTTGTTACATCTCATGTCAAGAAGTGCGTCGAGTGTCAACGTTACAAGGAAACCTGCTGGCCTCGTGCAGACGCCGGCTATGTCCCGGCGCTTTGAGGTAATATCAGTTGATTTATTTGGACCCCTACCTGAGACCAAAAATGGGAATAAATGGATCATCATTGTCGAAGATGTCTGTACACGTTGGGTAGAGATATTCCCTTTCAAGAACGCTACTAGCTTGGAGTGCGCTAAAATTCTTACCTCCGAGATTTTCTTGCGTTACGGCATTGTACGACGCATGGTCAGCGATAATGAAGTGCAGTTTGTCTCAGAGGTCATGCAACAAGTATGTCACGTCTTGGGCATTCAACAATCTTTTACATCATACTACCATCCTGAGGCAAATCCCATTGACAGGAAAAACCGTGACCTGAAACTACAGCTAGCCATACTAGTCGGTCGGGATCACGATACATGGGATACTTATCTCTCGGCGATTCGTTTCGCCATGAATTCTGCCGTAACTTCAGGTACAGGCTACTTACCCGCTTTCTTGACATTTGGAAGGGAACTCCGCGCACCGGCAGATGCTGCATCGGACCTGCGGACCATCGTCGAGAACGACAACTTCGTGGCGAGCATCACACCGTACCTGCGCCGGCTGGCGACGACCCTCATTGACGCGCGCGACGTCCACGAGCGTGCGCAGGAGAGGCAGAAGGCGTACGCCGACGCGGGGCGCAGACTACCACAAGACTACGAATCAGGGAGTCTAGTTTTGCTTAAAACACAAGGAGCCAATGATACAGGTAACGGGCAGTCGCCCAAATTTATTCCGCGTAGGGACGGCCCCTATCGGGTACGTGAAGCTGTCGGCTCCACCACTTATTTGTTAGAGCACGTTAGTGATGGCACACTTTTAGGAAAGTATCACGTCTCGCAACTCACACCATTTGTTGGCAACGTCCAACCCGCCATACGCGAGAAACGTAAACGAGGTAGGCCGCAACGCTATCACGAATGCGAGGTCGCTTATCCGTGCTAGAGGGGGAGGCTGTAACGCGCATCACTAATACCGGAAGTGTCTCTTCTCTAATTGGTAGGTTCCCCTACCCATTCGTGCAAGCTTCCGCCCAGTTCGATGAGCGCTACAAGATGGTCGATACTCGCTCGCGGCACGCATCGCGTTTTCTTATGTATTTTGTGTAATTTGGTTCTGAACCCACTGTATAATAAATTCATTTAAATAACAAACAAGATCTATTTGTTATAATATGAAATAATACCAGAAAGTAATAATATACACTATTCGCATTTTATTCTGTTATCCAGTGAATGCTCTCTAAACAGCTCGTAAATTATGTAATCGTCTTCGGTTGAGACCCAAAGTATAATTATGAATCAAACGAACTTACCTTGTAATGTTTGATTCTAATTATGCGAGGGTCTCAACCGAAGACGATTACACTCCCACCCACCCAAGTCTAAAAACCCTTTAAGTAACTCAAACGAAAAGCAAAAAATGTATATAGTCTAAAAATAATGACAAGTTTCAGGCGCCCTCCAACGGGCATAGTGCGAAACCGGAAATTAAGTTTTGGTTTTTAAGAAGTATCTAAAAGTGTGAGGAAGATAGCACAACCCATGTGCTGCTGCTCGTAAATTATGTAATCGTCTTCGGTTGAGACCCTCGCATAATTGGAATCAAACATCACAAGGTAAGTTCGTTTGATTCATAATTATCAGTCCAACAAAGTCTTAACCAATG
Source organism: Selenia dentaria (assembly GCA_917880725.1). Lineage (NCBI taxonomy): Eukaryota > Metazoa > Arthropoda > Insecta > Lepidoptera > Geometridae > Selenia > Selenia dentaria. Next base: position 10,801,470 of record OU862877.1, on the reverse strand, counting down.
TAGTTATTTAAAATTAAAATATGAATATAATTTCAAACATGAATAATAATTCTTACTAAAATGTCCAAATAAATAAGAATATCATTCACCAAATGTCAACATTAAATTTACAATCCTAGGCATACCATTAAATATGTCACTATCCGGAAACGTACTGCGGAACGCGTTGAGGTCACACATGGTGCAGTGTGTCGGGATATAACACCGCCACCGTAGAAATATAGAGAACAGTACGGAAACTACCTACAAAAGTTTGAAACGGCCCACTCACACAAACATGCGCATCGACGAGAACCCTAAGCGGTTGTCGTGGTGCTGTCAGTAGTGAGTGTTACAAACTATTTTTACACCTTTTTTATTTAATCTTAAATATAAAATGTCATACTACTAGACTGATATCTTAAGAAGTGTTTTTTTACAATTATTAATATGGATTATAAAACATGTTTACTTTATAAAGTTTATTACAGCGATCTTTTTAAAAATGCCACGTGCGCATTGCGCAATATACGGTTGCTTGAACTCTGCTGCAACAAAATCCGGAGCTTTCGTTTAATAAACTTCCTGCTGAATTTTAAATGTGATAATAATGTATTGTTTTAAAATTGTAATAGTTTTTTTGTGTTAACGACCATAATAATTTTTAACATTGAAATTTATGGAGAGAAAAATTCCATCTTCGGACGGGATTCAAACCCGCGTCTTCTGACTCTCCGTGTCAGACGCCATTGACCAACTAGGCCTCAAAACTAATTACTTGGTATCAAACGTATTTTTGGGGTTGACACGCATTACGGTTCAACCCGAAAATGCGTGCGTGACAAACACCCGAAAACAGAGCTCATTAGCACTGCCACCGCGCCATTTGCGGCACCTTCCGCGCGCCCAAACGCGGTCCGCGTACGTTCCCACCAAAACTTGTAAAAGGTTACGCCACGATAATAAGTTAGTGACTTACAAAAAATCAAGATCTACAAGTTGTTGTGTGTCAATACTAAACTGTTTTTTGTATTTTAATCTATCAAGATTAACCGACGTCATGATATACCTATATAAATTTTAATTGTAAACTAGAATTAACTGGATTTAAAAACTACAGAACATAGAATCTTTTTATTAAAAAAACAATACCATAAAAACTTCAAAAGTGACAACTTTAATGTTTCAATGGAGCATAGGCAGTTATTTTATCAACTTGGCTTAGTTTCAATACGGTTGCATCTTTACAATATCATAAAACATATTTTTTTTTATAAGGGACAACATTCACACAAAGGTCGTCAGGTCCCAAACTAGGCATAGCCTGTACTATGGTAATCTGATGACTGATATTAAATACTTATATACATATAAACACCCAGACACAGATCAAACAGACATGTTCATGAACACAAATGTTTGACCTGTCCGGGGATCAAACCCGGGACCAGTGGTTTAGAAGGCAGGGTACTACCAACTGCGCCAACTGGCCTGTCAACATTAAAAGTGACAACCCCATGGCTATGATAATATGTGCCCTATGATAATTATTTTATCAACTAGGCTTAGTTTCCATACTGTTGCATCTCTAATACTGTGACACCGCTGTACCGTACGACACCGGCCAGGGCAGAAAATCTTGTGCCTATGTATAGGTCTATGGCGAATACCCTTATCTGGCTCATTCATGGCACACTTAGGCTGGCCTCAGACAGCCGGAATGGCTCTCTGGATTCATAACCTTAATTCATGTTATTAATTAAGAAAGCCCAGAATACCATAGAAAATCAGTATCCTCCACACACATTCAGATTTTTTTACAGTTTATGATTTTTTCAGATCGATCTGTAAGAATGATACTAAGTTTCCGGGTTGGAATATTTAAGATTATGATTTCATAACGCGCGTATTCTCATACATTTTAATAGAGCGGCACACACATACTGAAATCAGACTACGAATAGGGTAAAACCGGGCTATCCCGGTCGTAATGCTGCATTAGTAATGTAAAACGCTACTGAATAATTATTTGACTTTTAAATGAATATGACACTGTATGAAGGTTAAAGTTATTAATTCAAACAAATCAAAACTGTACATATTGATTAAAATTATCCTACTTACTTTATGTTTGTTATGCTTTTTTGTAAGTTTTTCTTCAGCGGAAACGGCTCTTCTCATGTGTGTGTCTTTTTTTGGATTTCATTCTTAATCAGCCTTAAGATTGTGCAACTCTAGATAATGTATGTCCTCTTAATATTTTACAGCCAGTCTTGAGCTGGTCGAGTAATCTCCTGGTTTCTAAGGAATTAAAACAAAGGTGGCCGAGAACAAAATGCTGCGGTACGATAATATCCATACATTATTTTATTAAAGAGACTTCTCAGGAAGGTTCTTTGTACTTTCTCAAGAGATAAGACGTGAGTGTCATAGTGAGGGTTCCAAACAGATGCACTCGACTCTAGCTTTTCCTGGCCAGGACAGTGAACAGGACTCTCGGGACCGCGGTGTCATGAAAGTCTTTTGGATTACGCAATATGAAGGACTTCCTTGATGTGGTTTCAACATGATTATTGAATGTAAGACCCCGATCGAAAGTCACGCCGTGATATTTGATGGTGGTGAAGTTCCAGTACAGTCACTGGAACACGTAAGCAACTCGGCCAAAGACCCAAGAGTCAAGCTGACCCGAACATTATGCTGAAGATATCCCGGACATCAGCCTTTACGAGATTAAAATAGCCTTGAAACACCTTACGAACAAGGAGTCGGGTGACGCGACGGTATCACATCTGAGCTTCTGAAAGCGGGTGGAACACCAATACTTAAAGTCGTTCAGAAGTTCTTTAATACCGTCTTACTCGAAGAAGTCGGTTTCGAAAAGGCTATAGTACCACAGACCACATCCACACGCTACAGCAAGTTATACATAAGATAAGACGTGGGTAGTACTCGAGTCTCTCCAGCGGTGCCGTATTGACTATCGGTATATCGAAGTGAAGTATTTTTACAATAACGCCAGAGTCAAAGTCAAAATCATTTATTCAATTTAGGCATTAAAGACGCGCTTATGAACGTCCATTATTCATTATATTGTGCTTTAAATAATGTTCCAAAATACATAGAGCTTGCCGAGAAGAAGCGTCAAGAAATTTGGGGCCATTCTTTTCATATAGGCCATTATTTCAAGAAGTTCAACATTCTGCCATTGCCCTGCATGTACATAATGGAAGTTTGTATGTTCGTACACAACCATCCAGACTTCTTTGACAAACGTTTACACATAGTGCAAAGAAATACAAGGGGTTTAAACAAACTTCACCTATCAATGTGTTGGTTAGACATATTTAAGAAAAATACTTATTTTATGGCGATCAAAATGTATAATAAACTACCTACTGAATTAAAGACTTAGACCTGTAGTCAATTTAAATATAAACTATAATCATGGCTTATTAGCAAATGTTTTTACAGTGTTAATGAGTATTTCCTTGATAATATAATAAACAAATAAGTAAATTATCCATAACATCATTGAACCATTTATATTAAATAAATCATTAATACTTTTGTTAAGATATTATTATTATAATTTTAATGTACAGTTACTAATTTGACAACTTATATTTTTTGACTTTACATAAATATTAAATTTTTTATTATAATATATTAGATGAAGAATGTTGCATACCTCTAAATGAGGTAGATTGTATGGCACTGTTATTATTTATAAGAACTTGTTAAAACCTACATTCTAATGCAATAAATGATTTTATCTACTCTGATACTATAATACAAAGATTATAAAACTGAAAACAAAATTCTTATGACAAACATTACGTACAGGCCAAAAATAATAAAAAAAAGTTTAATTACGATACAGGTCTTGTATGGACATATATATAAACATAAAAACTTTTTAATCATAACGATACACCTATACAACCTCCAGCTGGACAAGGAGGTTGAACCTCTACTTTAAAAAAAAAAGGTTTCAACGAACGAGTCCGCGACGACGCAACACGCATGCGCAATCGATGTTTGCGCCTTGGCGCCAACATTTGACATTTAAAAAATCTTTTCAATATTTAAACAAAGTTTCACAACAATCACCACTATCCCCGCTTTCAGTAATGTGATACTGACTCTCCTTTACTCTTTTCACATTTAAAGAATGAACCCAATATTTGCCTTTGCATTTGCTTTTTTTATTATGTAGAGCCAAAAGTAATGCGATTAGTGTTCATTCCTCAGAGAGTTGAAATACATCATTCGTCTTCTATAAAGACGTGTGCATGTGCCGGGAATCACGAGACTACTAATCAATCTGATTTTTAAAGATATGTGTGAGGCAAGGTGCCGGAATTAAGATTATGAATCCAGAGAGCCATTCCGGCTGTCTGAGGCCAGCTTAAATGATTTTTCAGCGTTACAATTGCATACGTAAACATGAAAAAGCATTTTGACATAACACTAAAATTCAGACATATGGTATTGCTGACTATTTGTAGACATTGACGTCTTCAAAAAGTCGTCTAAAAAAAGGTTTACATCACTTTTCTCTTTGTCAATAGTTTTCGTAGCGTACTCGATATAAGGATTTTTTTCAAACCTTAGATTACATTATCGAAGTTTCCATACGTTTCCCTGAATTTGTGCGAATCTCCTATGTCCTATGACCATCAGGGGCAATGTAGGATTCTAATGGTGAAAGAATTTTCCAAATCGGTTAAGTAGTTTCGGAGCCTATTCAATACAAACAGTTAAACATACACACAAACAAACGAAAAAATTTTTCCTCATTATAATATTAGTGTACATGAAGATATGGCTCCTTATTCGGCCCGCGTGTTAATATTTGCATAGATAGAGGTACATTTGACCTGATTTAAATTTTTAAGGCTGGACAGAAATAAGACGCATCAAATTATAGGCCAGTATCTATCCTACCAACTTTGAGTAAGATCTTCGAAAAAAATTAAGCTCTAATAACTTTAGGCGCACTTCAACGAGCATTCAATACTGCACGAAAATCTGTTAGGCTTCACTAAAGCAAGAGCGACTACGGATGCCGGAGTACAGTTAATTCCGTATGCCTTGTAGGCTTGATGGCAAATGAGCCTTGTAGGCAAATGAGGACGGCAACACCGGCCGGCACAACACGTATAAATATTGCTCTCCGTATTTTTAATCGTTTCATCGGTAATAAGTTAATTTATGTACAGTTTTCTGTGATAATTTAATAAAACTTAACATAGTGTTTGTGTAAATGTGACTATCTTGTGAAGTAAAAGCAGGTAATTACAAGTTTTAAGAAATACACTGCTACCGTTTACAACACTGAACAAATATTCAAGCGCGCGCGACGTTGCCAAGTCGTGCATTAAGGTGACTAATAAGACGCTTCCACCGCTTCAAGCGCTGCAGGCCTTTTACACGGTGAAACATGTTTATCATATTGATTAGATAAAAGCGCTCTAACTGCTACAACTGCAAAGTTTGAACAAATATCAATGCTAAGATACGCTTTGAGCGCTTCTAGTACGAGCTACGAGCATACAAATTAAGAAGTAATATAATAATTAATCGCATCCTACTAACACTGTATCGTCCGTGAGAATATTTGCAAGAATTACTAACAAAATGCACGCTTTTTAACCTTTTTATGCTTACTACGCGGATACCTACTCACTGATTACAAATATTATAATTAGTAGGGGAAATAATGGCATTTTCAGCAACATTATGTAATAGCTACGCACCTACCGTTATTAACTTGGATTGTGCTGGGTGTCCTAACAAAATAACTAACCGGCAGTTCATGGTTTGCTCGGCGTGTCAATGCACGTATGACCTCTTATGTGCCAATGTGTCACTAACTAGATTTCAGATTATGGACAACATCAAAAAGATAGCCTGGAAATGCACACCGTGTTATTCGAAAAGACCAAAAGGTGACAACACAAATACACCAGTTGGCAGTCACAATATCGTTCAAGAGCTAAATCTAAATAATAGTATAAACTACGTAACTATACGACGACCAAAAACCCTACGCCGCCGGCTTTCATTAGGGAACCTTTCGCTGACCAGCTCCATTTTGTCATGCAACACAATAGACGACAGTTTTGAGGACGCAATCTTCTGTCCGAGGTCCAGTGAAATTTTAGATCTAACAGAAACTGATGTTACTGATGATCGTAAAGGTAGCCGACAGAAACAGGACAACGATATGTCAGAAAGCTTAATAAATGCAATTCTAGACATAAAAAAGCTACAGACGGAAAATATTGAGCTTCGGGATTGTATAGAGAGGCAAAGCGGAAAACATGCAAATGAAATGAATAAGCTAAAAGTAGAGATTCAAAATTTAAAATTGCAAATAGAGAAAGTTATTAAAAATGGAGGTGGAGAGAATGGTGCTAAAAAAGAGATAGAAATAACTACACCGCTTACTACTTGCATACCAGAAGAAATATCTACAACCATTCAAGAAAAGGAATCATATGCAACTGTGGTAAAAAAAGTAAGATAAACGTAAGATACGAAAGATGCAACCAAATTCGCAAGTAATATTCAAATGACCAATACTAAACAACAATCGCAGTCTCAAGACCACGTTAGAAATCGAAGCCAAGAGATAATCCATGCTAATGAAACTGCATGTGCTGCACATAATTCCTTTAGTGTTAAAACGACCAAATTGTCAGAAAAACAGCTATGTTATGAACGTAATCCTAAAATTCTTATAATCGGAGATCAAAGCTGCAAAGATCTAGGGCCCCAACTCATTAACCTTAGGTCTCAATATAAAAATGCAAAAGACTATGACATAGTCAGCTACTCCTATCCTGATGCCACAACAGACCATATCTTACGCAACTGTTCGGTAAATGACATTGACTTTCAAAAAGAAGACTGGCTTTTTCTTATGGTAGGGTCAAATGACACAAACCCAACGAAATTTCTCATCGAGATTTCGGCAATTTTAAAAAGGATCAGCACACCAAATATAATTGTAGCGAGAGTTGGAAAGAATAACTACCTAAACGAAATTAAACTAAACAGAGAACTGCGAAATATAATTTTTAACTCGGGTACTAGCAAATTTCTCGACACTTCTACCAACTCTACTTCACTCGAACACTGTAAATTGTTCAATAACATGATTAATACCGAAGACTATAAGTCCTGTTATTTGTTATAAAAAATGTAAAGCAAATTAGCAAATCTAGTTTAAGACCGGGAACTATACCGCACATGTTTGAGAAAATGAACAAAGCTAAAGTTCTTAAAAACACAATGCATGTAACAACAGATAATGCATTATACACAACGAACCGTAACGACCAAAACAAAAATCCTAAACCAGGCACAACCCCTTTCTATTTCCAGTGTAATAAAAGCAACTCACCGTACAATAAGACTCCTAAAATATTTTTCCGTTCCTCACAGTAATCATCAGAATACACAAGATCTCCCAAATTTTACTGTCTTCCATCAAAATATCGCAGGCCTAGTAGGCAAATTAGATCTATTACAAGTGTCCTTAGTAGATTTTGCTGAAAAAGGAAATCCAGTAGATGCAATATGCATTTCAGAAGTCTTTGCTAAACGTGGACACGAAAACAATATAAAGCTTAAAGGATATAAACTTGTCACTCATTTCTTTAGAAAACACAAAAGACGAGGAGGAGTTTGTATCCTTCTCAGATATAACATAGAATATAAAGAAATACCACTTTTTAATCAACTCTCGATTGAAAATGGCTTTGAATGTTGCAGAGTAGAATTACCAAATCACAAATGTTATATAGTTTGTATTTACCGAACTATAAATATGAATTTACTTCTTGAAAAAATTTAAATTTTACTGCACAAATTGCGTAAACATCAGAAAATAATACTTGTAGGAGATTTCAACATTAACGTATTAAAAGTAAACAAAAATACGACTAAATTTAGAGAAATACTAAGAAATTATGGTTTGAAAATACATATAAACGAACCTACCAGGTTAAATACATGCATAGATAATATTATGAGTAACATTTCAGATGCTACAGGAAAAGTACATTACACGGGTCTGTCTGATCATACAGCACAAACTTTAACTTTTTCCATAAATGAAATAAAAGCTACGCCAAAACGTTTATATATAGAGAGAAGAGACTGCAGAAAAGACAATATTGAAATTTTTAGGAAACACCTTACCAGTCTATCATTCCAAGAAGTGTACGATAACGATAACCTTGATATAGCATTTACTTTGTTTCACAAAACATTTATTTTATTATATAAATTGTGCTTTCCTGTACGTAGGATACGAGTTACAAATAAAGAAAAAAGATTAAAATGGATCACAAAAGGAATTAGAAAATCATGCGCTACAAAAAGACGACTGCGATATACTTATTATAAAAATAAGAGCGAACATTCCAAAACTCAGTATAGAAAATATGCGGAATGTCTTAAAACATGTATGCGCGTATCTCAGAGAAAAATGAATAATCACATCATATATAAATCTAGAAACAAGTGTAAAGTAACATGGGATATCATCAAAAATAATGGGGCAATAACAACAACTAACATAGAACAGATTCAAATAAATAACAATTATACTATAGAAGATTCTATTCAAATTGCAAATATATTCAACATCAACTTTATAAATAATAATAACGATGGTGATAAACATTTACATAATGTTACTGCTATGAATACCGTTAGTAATAACGCTTCCAGTTTCTTCCTTAAACCAACCACCCCAGATGAAATCAAAACTACAATAAAATCACTAAGTGATACTAAATCTGTGGGATATGATGAAATAAGTACACATGTATTAAAACTTTGTAGCAATGAATGCGCTGAGATCGTCAGCCATCTAATTAATATGTCTTTTGAACAAGGTACTTTTCTTAATGCCCTAAAATTTTCTACCGTAAAACCTCTTCATAAGAAAGATGACAAACTTAACATAAATAATTACAGACCTATTGCTCTAATACCAATTCTCTCTAAAATCTTTGAAAAAATAATGTACCAGAGATTATATAGCTTTATTACAAAAAACGGTATTCTAAAAAATGAACAGAATGGCTTCCAAAAGAGCAAATCCACCACTTAGGCTAGTTTCACTCTAGTCAAAAACATAACAGAACATATTAATCTGAAAACGCCAGTGGCAGTAATTTACTTTGATATGAGCAAAGCTTTCGATTTTGTTCGCCACAAGACATTGCTAAAGAAGCTTGAAAACTACGGTATTCGAGGGGTTGCTTATGATTGGTTTAAGAGTTACTTGATTAATAGAAAACAGCGAGTAGAAATAAAAAAACATTGATGAATACAATATCTTGAGTAGTTTCTTCTCTGATTACTTATGTAATAAATCTGGCGTTCCTCAAGGTAGCATATTAGGGCCGCTGTTATTTCTGTTATATATAAACGATCTACCTGGTATAATTTCTCATAAACCCGTTCTTTTTGCAGATGACTTAAGCATTATCATCCCACAACAAAAGAATATTGATTTTGAACAAAGTATTAATGAAACAATAGCAACTGTAATAGCTTGGCTTAACAGAAATAACCTAAAAGTCAATGTAAATAAAACTAATATTATGCAATTTTACAATATCAAATCTAAACCTCAAAATATTAAAATAGTTTACCAAAATACGCAAATAAAAGAAACCAATACAGCTACATTTCTTGGAATCACTATCGATAACCACTGTAACTGGAAAGCACATGTAGACAAAGTGTGTTTAAAGCTTAGCAGATTTGCATTTGCTCTTCGTAGGCTGTCTTTAGTTGCTTCTAGAAAAACATCCCTTATGGCTTATCATGGATATGTGTCGTCGGTCCTAAGGTATGGTCTCGTATTTTGGGGCAACTCGGTAGAAGTGGAGAGCGCTTTCAAAGCACAAAAACGATGTATCCGAGCAGTTTGCTGTGTTGGTCCTCTAGAATCCTGCAAGCCTCTTTTTAAGGAATCAAAGGTGCTTTCACTTCCTTGTATGTATCTATTTGAGATTTGTATGTTTGTAAAAAAACACCCTGAAATTTTCAATAACTTGTGCGATAACCGTAGCTACTGCACAAGATTTCCGAACAGATTAGTGTTTCCGCAGTGTAATAATGAGCTTTACCGCAGAAATTGTTATATTATGGTGTTAAGAGTGTTTAATAAAATCCCAGAATCATTAAAATCCCTTCCACTCCCAAAATTCAAAGTCAAACTTTTCAGATGGTTAATTGATTGTAGCTTTTATCAAATTAATCATTTCTTTTCACATAATGACCATAAATATAGCCCATCCTAATATCAAACATATAGTATAATTTTAGTTTATCATTAAAATAGTAATATAGAGTATAGTACCTACAGTGTCATTTATTATAAACATATTAGTTGGTTTTTCCTAGTTAACTTAGGATTTTAATGTATATTACCTTAAATTTAATATAATTTTAGATTAAGATTTAAATTTTCGCATGCCAAATAGGCAAAAGTTGTGTTGTACTAAACATTATAGCTTTAAGATCTTTCATTGTAACCACAATTTAAAGCGAAATAAATGACTTGAACTTGAAACTTGAACTTGGGAGAGCTCACATAACCCAATTAGCGTTTTTTTGTGATCTCTCTAAAGCATTTGATTGTGTGGAACATCGTACGCCGATTGGAAACAAACTCCCATTATGGTATTCGTGGAGCTGCGCTTGATGTCTTCCTAGGAATCAAAATCACAATGGAGTCTGGAAAATAAAATAATGAAAAACATTTTACTAAGTCCGACATTATATAGAAGGCAAACATGCTTAGAATATTCGACTTCTGGCAAGTTGTCATCTGCCACCCATACGAGTAAAATGTCATAATAGTAGCGCATAAGTTGTAAAAATGTATATCAATCAATCAATCAATAGTAGATTATGATACTGTTTCATAATAAGGGTTCTTATAATATGAGTTTTTTTATAGTATCAAACGAGTGTTATAAGACCAAGTTATGTACAGTGTCATACACTACTTTATCTACTCTCATACTATAATACGTAAAACAATATTGCAAATAAAACGCTGAATATAACAACAAATTTATTTTTACTTGTAATAATTATTGATGTTCTGAATATTACAATTAAGAAAATGAATTTGAACTGGACAGGAAGCGTTATTGGAGGTACTCGGAGAGGGTATGTTAATGTTGACCTCATTTCTGTTATTTTCAATACTGTTAAGTATTGAATTGGATATAGCGATCTTGTTAGTCATTGAATCATCTATATAGCCTTCTGCAACTGTCGTTGACTTCCAACCACCGTGTCGCTTTAGTGCCATTATATCTCCACCAGCGTCAACTAGCAAGGTCGCAGATGTTCGGCGAAAGCAGTGTCCTGTGTACAATTCGGGGTCGGTAAGTTGAAGATAGCTGGCAATAACTTTGCCTAAAGCTCCAAATTTGTTAATGCCAACTCTCTGCGTCGTGCGTTTTCCGTCAATATAGTTTAGAAAAAAACTGGGATTGCTGCACTCAGTTGGTCGTAGCTCTATGTATTTTTTGCATTGTTCATAATATTTCCCAGTAATGGTAAAAGAGCGGTCCGTCTTGGTTTTAGTTTTACTTATTTTGATCAATAGTGTAGTTTCGAAGACTTCAACATCTTTGAATTGTATGTTGTATAACTCTTGCCGTCGGCAAGCACCTGTTATACCAAAAATTAGTGCAATCTGTAACAACTCTCTTTTACATGTTACTTTTGGCTCTACATAATAAAAAAAGGAAATGCAAAGGCAAATATTGGGTTCATTCTTCAAATGTGAAAAGAGTAAAGGAGAGTCAGTATCACATTACGGCGAGAAAATTACAACAGTACGCTGACTGATTCTTCGATTACAACAGAATGTCAGTGGCATCATATGATGAACTAGCTGACCCGCCAGCGGCTTCGCTCGCTTGGTCTTGGTGTAGAGGTAGAAGTGCCGTTTTGGAACCTCGAGGGTTCGGTCCCCGGGTTGGACCGCTATAGTGTTTTTCTGAGAAAGAAAGATATTCTCAATAACAGTCCAGTCACTGGAACAGTGCCCCGTAGATAGCAATAGGCTCGCCCCCTATCACATGATCATATGACCAAAACATATAATGGTGAAACGTAGGCGATTAAAATACCGCTGCTTAATCCTTCGAGGATATACCTATCCCATAGGCAAAAGTATCGATTCACTCAAGACCGCTAGAGTGATGTTACCGCCGCGCTGCATATCCCTTCGAGGATATATTTATAGGCGAAACTATTTGTTATGTTGGAGAAAACAACATAACTGATTATACTAATTATTATTATACTATGGCGTCAATACAATCGAAGATGCTTACATTAAAAGTGGCCACGTCATCAATGTGACGGAAGAATTTATAACCTAGTCGGAGGTTCTAATATCAGTGATTCTGAATTGGATTCTTTAACCGATACAGAAGGTGAAATTGCAAATCTTTTTTTTTTTTTTTGGCCCGGGGAAATCCTTTATGGATACCACCTACCACGGGGAGGTAGGTGGTTATGTGGGAGTCCGTATACCCACCAAAACCCCGGGGTGTTCCGTCACTGCCGCTTTTGGCGGGAACGCGGGACAGTTTTTGCACACGACCGCGAACCCGCCGCGGCGGTCCGTTGCCGGACCCTTTCGCGGCACGCCAGAACACATGGCGCGCCGCAACTGCCTCAGAGAGCAAACCCGCCAACAATGGGCGCCAGACTTCCCCGTGTCTGGACGCCCGTGGTCTCCCTGCGGTGGGTCGGATACGTAGCCCCACCGCCTGCTACGTCAGCCACAGGGGATAGCCCCCCCGCGACCCCACCTCCTCGAGTCTGCGCCAAAGCGCCCGGACCCCGCCACTCCTATGTGGACTTGGCGGCCAAAGCCCATAGGAGCGGCCCTGCCTGAGCCGGCCAGCGCACCCCAACGCCGGTGCGGCCCCTGGGTTCCTCTTGGCTTCACCGTGGTGCTCCACGCCACGGCTACTGAGCCCCCCCGCCACGTCAATGCGGGAACCCTTCGGGGGGGGGGGGGGGGGATGTGTATGTACCTAGGTGTTACGCCTATAGGAATGCGCGTGTCGCATGTATGAGTATCTCGTTGAGTTGAGTTATGGAATAATAAAATGCACAGGTATCTGACTATCACTGTAATTCCACGATAACTTATATATATGTACAGTAGAACTTCAACTTTATAAATTACGAAAGACTGAGAGAGGCGTGTACGCCACGACAAGAGTTAGAACCAGAAGAGAGAGTTCTCTATTGGCAGTGTTGCCAGGCTACAAGTAAAGGCGTGTGCAGACGCCTGTTGCCATACTTATGAACTAATGGCGTGCACAGACGCCATACGCCCATGAATCATAGTGATTAAGATCAATATTCCTATAATTATTCTATTTGATAATACCTAACGATTACTTCCCACAACACTTTGTTCAATACATAATTAACAGTTATTTGAAAAGAAATCCCGAGATTATTTTAATGAAATTTGATATTTGGTTAAATTTGCGTTTCATTTTTAACGACCGCACAGTATGTATACATCTATCACATTTGTCCCTTTTTCCGTGTGGGGAATGCTCTTACGCATCCCCGCTGACCCGGGGAGGTTCGATGGGGTATGTCGGACTCGTCATATAAGCGCCAACTGTACCCATAGCAGCAAGCAGACCATACCGCCTAAACCCCACACAGTGTTCATACCGGCGAATTAGTGCCGGGACTGCGGGTATGCTTTCGCGTCCATAAAGGTACCTGCGCGGACGACCACCATTTTGGGTTCAACTTACGTGCCTCGAACTATACTAAAACAAAAAATCTCGTTACTTGTAACCCTTAACTAAAAATAAAACCACAGAATATCACATAACACTGAGGTGTAGTAACATACGGACGGACTGAAACGATTCAGTCAGATTAGGTTCAATTAATAGCACAAAATCTCCATCTCGCAACGCTCTCTGCTCTTTATTCCACTTGAATCTAGGCAGCAAAGTAGGCAAATATTCCTTTTACCACCTAGTCCAGAACAGATCAGTTAATCGCTGAGCTATTCGCCATTGTTTACGTAAACATAAGTCGTCATCGTCGTACCTACCTAAAGTTGGGCCGTTAGATGAAGTTCCTATCAAAAAATGATTTGGCGTTAGGGATTCGGGATAATTAGGATCGCAGGAAACATCCGTGATTGCGCGACTATTTACTAGGGCTTCAACTTCTGCCATCAAAGTAGAAAGCGTCTCCGGATGTGGAGCTCGTTCTTTGAGGATGACCTTTAAGGAAGTCTTGACCGTGCGTATCATGCGTTCCCAGGACCCGGTCATTTCAGGTGCTCCAGGTGGTAAGAAAATCCATGAGATACCTCTTACAGTTCCTTCTTCACAGAGTTTACTCTGATTGAGTTCTAACACACTGCGCTTTAACTCATTAGACTAGATTACGAGATCGATATACGATATCACACTAGATTACGCTGGGCGTACCTCGGCGAGCTATCATGCGCCTCAACGCCATAAGTCTGAGTCAGTAGTTAAGCTTTCGGTGAATTCCAAATGAATTGCTCGTATCGTCAGGCACGTAAAAATTACACCTTACCTTTTTTTCTCTTCGTCTGCCTACGGTGACCTCCATAGGTCCAAAAAAGTCAACGACGGTACATGAAAATGGAAGACGATTGTGCTGCAAACGAGCAGCGGGCAGGTTACCCATGCGCTGCGCCTGCGGAGTTGCCAGTTCGTGCGCACCATGAAGCGCCTTCCGATGGTAGCATTCTACCAACAGTCGTGTCGTTCTGTGACGACCATCTAGTATCGCAGGCCTCATCGCCGATTGTTCAACACATTGAACTTTATCGATGCGTCCTTGAACACGTAAAATTCTCTCGGGGTCAATGTAAGTACGTTAATAAGTGGCTAGTACAACAAGGGCTTATTTTGTTTAAGGTTCTCAATATCTATTTATTATATATTATTTGTTATAAAAACTAACCTGGTTTTCACTCATTATTAATTAGAAATACGGGATTACTCACGTAATATTTATCAGATAGGTCCGACTACACTAACACTGCAGTGCTAAGCGAGACGTCATCGACGTGGGCGTCTCGAACACTCCATGAAAAATACCACCAAATGCGGTAGAAACTATAGTCGAACCTATCCGAATCCGATTACGTGAGTAATCCCGTATTTCTAATTAATAATGAGTCTTGTTGACACTTCTTTAGAAGTAACTTTTCCGCTTCATCCAACAGTTCAACGTTAAGTTGAGCTTCAATACCCCGACATCGTTTTATAAATAATAATACTCAAGCAGTAACACTAATAAGTCGTATCCATACGTAGTCTTCTTCATTAGGTAACGAGTGTCCAATGAGCTGTGACGTGATCACAGGCCAATTGTGCTCAGGTTGTTGTAAGAATTCAGGTCCTTGAAACCAGACACTGTCATAAGCAAGTGGTGGTAAATTTTCTTTGTTGACGATATCAGCTACATTTAATGCCGACCGTATAAATCGCCCTTCTGACGTCACTGTCAGTTCGTCTATCTCACCCAGCCCGTAGGCTACAAAGGGTTTGACATTTCTAGGGTCACTCCATTGTAATACTGTATGAGAGTCCGTCCAAAAGTAACGTTTATTAGGCTTCATATCTTTGTGTTCTCGCTGAAGCGTGCCAGCAAGACGTGCAGCTATCAGCGCACCTTGTAGTTCCAACCTTGGAACTGATACAGGGCGGAGAGGAGTCCATCTGCTTTTTGCGACTGCAAAGCACACTAGTACGCTTCCGTCACGTCAGGTCAATCGCCAAAATATTATTGTAGCAATCGATTTTAGAGATGCATCAGAAAAAATATGCATCAGTTTTTCTATAATTGTGTTCGCATCTTCTGTATCTAATAGATGGGTAACATTGAGTCCAAGTACCAGCATTTAAATACTAACGAGGTATACGTAACAACTCCAGTTGTTTCAATTCGTCGAGCCATTTCACCCAATTGGTGTGCTCGGCCGGTAGAATCTGTCACTTCCAATCGACACCAGATCGGTGTACGTCTTGCAATATTATATTACTTTTTATCAGAAAAGGCGATAAAAATCCGTGAATGTCATAAACTGACATAATAATGCTATGCTATCGCTTTCGTATCTGTTAGTATACGAGTCAAGTAACCGAATGACTCATCTGAGTGATGCCATATTAACCCTAAAGGGCGCTCGGCTGTGTTATTTACACATATATGTAATGTGTAAATTGTGTGCGCCAACGCATCCGTAGGTATAGAAGCTAACACCTGTTTACTATTACTCGATCAACCTCTTATCTCGAATCCACCGTTCTTCGTGGTTTCAGTGGATTCGAGATAAGAGGTTGATCGAGTAATAGTAAACAGGTGTTAGCTTCTATACCTACGGATGCGTTGGCGCACACAATTAACACATTACATATATGTGTAAATAACACAGCCGAGCGCCCTAAAAATCCGTGAATGTCATAAAATTTACGCAAATTTATATTATAAGATGTATTGTCATGTCCTGATATTAGCTAATTTACTTTCGGCACTTCCGATTGATAAACTTCCAAACGGAACGCGTCTGTAAACTTTATAGCACACGAATTTTCAGTTTTGAAACCTAAGGTTTCCGATAGTTCTGAATCAATCTGAGACACTGCAGCGCCTTCATCTAAGAGGCAGTGGGTATTAACTATTCCCTTAGGTCCGCGTCATTGAACGGGTAAGCAGCGCAAACTCCTCCGTCGTCGTAGAACTCGTAGAAAGGTTCGTGACGTCACTCGTACCCCGTGCTACGTGTGTTATCGATACGTCAGGCGGTAAAACTCGCTCCGAGCCATCTTGGCTTATCAGAGGTTCATCAGCTGATTGTGACGTAACCACAGGCTTTGTCCAGTGCAGTAGGCGGTGATGCGTCATACCGCAGTTGTCTACGTCACACATAGGAACAGGACAAAACTTACTATTGTGTTGTTTTGTAGACAAACAACAATAGCATAATCTCTGAGTTTTAACGAAATTCCATTTGTCTCTTCGCAACGCTCGTATGAATATACGGCAAGGCGAATATAAGGCAAGTTGTTATCGCATTTCGCAATATAGACATTTCTTGTCTTCAGTCATGACAGAAGTATACACAGAGCGATGTCAAAATTTATCATCAGTTCGTTAGACTCCTGTATCGATCGGCTTTTTATACTCTCGCGACTGACTCACTCCGACAACTGATAACATCTCAGCCTTCGTCTTCAAAAATGTAGCAAGCAATTCCAGCTTCGATTTGCCATCACATAGTCGACTGTAGGCATAATCGGTCCATTTACTCATAAGTGTGCTCGGCATTTTTGACATAACAGCTGCAGCGAACTCAGGGCTTCGTAAATAATCATCTTGGTTCAGCGCGCGAATAATTGCCACGCAGTTATTAACTTTAACGGCAAAGTGGGTCAATTCTATTTGATAACAGTTAGGTAACGATGGTAACTTTTTCAACCGCATCGTTATATTTTGAATAATAATATCGGCTCGGTCGAATCTCAGTTCGAGAGCTTCTATACTGCTGATGCCGGAGTGTTGCCTATCAGCAAATCAGTAACACCCTCACCTCTTAGAGAACGGCGAACTCTCCATAAGCTCTCAGAATCACTGAATTTGCACATTGTCATCGTATGCACTTTTGAAATGTAGCCACTCGACGCAGTCACCACTAAATTGAAGCAGTTCGCGCGGTGTAGCGAGCCGGCTGAGCAGACAATCTTCGTGCTGCGAGGCAGTCTGCTTCATCAGATCCTTCAATGTATAAGCTATTAAGTGTTGGATGCTGTCATTACGGGGCTGAATAGGTGAACAGTTACGATCCAGCCACCTTTCTACATCATAACGTGTCTGGTCATCAGGTACAGATTTTGAACAGGTCGTGCCATGGATGTGGGGGCTGAGGCTGGTTCGGGCTGAAGAAAAAGGCTCCTTGTTCATGATTCGAGTTCTTTATTTCCTAGTTCACAAGTATTGCACTGACTGACTGAGAGCTCTGCCTCACTAGGCCACCATGGCGACGTCGCCAGCGGCGCAAGTCTGGCTACTTCTGGCAACCGATGGTCGCCATGTCGAGTGGCCATGGCATCCCGACAGTAATTCGTTTACCGTCGTCAGGAATGGACGTAGAAGAAATTGCACTTCTTTGTTATGTACGTCGCAGAAAAATGGAAAAAGAAAAGAAGAAAAAAAGGAAACTATGGGTGCATGCCTTTATATCCAATCGAAGCCAAAGTGGTGTTTTTTTAAAAACCATATGGAGATTTACGAAAATATCCTGAAAAATTTTTCAATTACACGAGAATGTCAATAGCATCTTTTGACGAATTATTAAACTTATGTAGAAATTATTTAACTAAACAGGATACGATATTTAGAAAATCGATAAGTCCGGAAGAAAAACTGTTTGTGTCTTTAAGGTAGGTACATAAGCAGTTGGTTAAGCAGTTTGCTCTGCAACCATACGCTAGTTAGGGAAGGTTTGTAGATACCTGGGTTCCAATCGGGATGTCGGGAGACTCTGGATCTGATGGGCGTCGGTGACCTGAGTTCCTCTGTGGAGGCGTCTTGCTGTCGACGTCGTGCTGAAGGGGCTGAAGAACTGTTGTTCACTTGTGGATATAAAGTCCTGGTATTGTTTTATCGCGCACTCACGTACACGTATTTCTACGCCGGTAAAGAAGGGGGCGGATCCGGTCGTATCGTAACGCGGTGGTGCGGAGCGGATTTTTGGCGTGCGCGCGCGACGGTACACTTCGGGTCACTGGTGGCGGGCGAGAGACGCCTCGCTCCACGTTTACCCCTTGCCCGGCCGACGATCGTCTTATCGCGCGGGGGCGGTGGGGTGCGCGCGGGGGGTGAAGTGACGTCGCGCTTTAGCGCGAACATATTCCCCACGCGGCAAAGGTGTAATGTGGTGGTCAATCGACAGACAGGTGGGCGATCTTGAGTTCCACCACTCGGGTGACGCCATCCCTTCATGGGGTCGTCTTGTGGCTCATGCGCCAGTGTAGAGACGGCACCTGGTCGTCCACTATCAGCACCAGTTCCCCGACTTGAGGTGGGCTGGATCGGGGAGTCCGTTTGGAGCGGGTTTGGATGGTGTGCAGGTAGGGTTTGGACCAGGATCGCCAAAGGTGTTGGGATAAGGATAGGACGAGCTTGAACCTTTTTGTGTGCAGAAATGGCTCGTCCTCCTACCGAATACTCAGGTAGGGCGTTAAGCTGACGTTTTATAAGGACATGACCCGCGGTGAGTAATTCGAATTCCGCGGGGTCAAAAGAGAGTGGGTTGAGAGGGCGTGCATCGAGCATGGCTGCAATGCGCGCCAAAAGAGCTGAAAGTGTAGGTGCGATATTGTGATAATTGGTTGCAAGAAAGTCTTGTATTTCCCTAGGTTCATTTCTAGCGCCTACATAAATTGTACCGCAATCATATCTAAATAACGTTGTGACTTTGCTTAATACAAGCTGAACAATCACGTGGTCGGCGGGTAGGTCGGCCATGTACGGGGCCTTGGGTTTAGCGCGGAAACGTAAACAATGTATACATTTGTATACTCGATGTTGCATAATGCGACGAGCTGATAACGTCCAGAAATGCTGGCGTAAGGGTGAGTGCAGAATGTCCGCGCCTGGCTGACTTAAGGTGTTTGCGACGACAGTTTGTCGTCGTGTTGTGTGTGTGTGCTGAATAATTTTGGGCAGGTAAAATGTGTGCTGATTATCTGCGTGCTGAGATTTGTGCTGATTAGCTATGAGCTGAGCTGATATGTGCTGATTCTTTGTGGGCTGAGTGGATATGTGCTGATTCTTTGTGGGCTGAGTGGATATGTGCTGAATGTGCCGTCCTAGTCATTGCCTAGGTGGCGGTGAAGAACGCGAGGTAGTGCGCGGTGGAGTACGACAGGAGTACACCATCTAGCCCGTATCAGGTGAGGAACGGCGCCGTGGTACCTCGCGCTGTTGTACCGGCAATAAGTGCACTGGTGGTGCGTAGTATCGGGTACATACTCGAGGCTTGTGACCCTTTACATTACACCATGGGTAGCAATCGTTGTCACCATAGCGAGGTTGCGCGTTCGATCCCTGTTTGGGTCTTGGCGCGGAGCTGAAAGGTCTTGGGTTCAAACCCTGCGCATAGCGCGGAGGTTGCGGGTTCGAAACCTGATGAAGTGGGGGCGAGAAGCGCACGGGTATAGGCGCGGAGCTGAGAGGGTGCAGGTTCGAAACCTGCGCATAGCACTGTGGCTGCGGGTTCGATACCTGCTGAGTTGATGGTGAGAAGCGCGCGGGTATAGGCGCGGAGCTGAGAGGGTGCAGGTTTGAAACCTGCGCATAGCACTGTGGCTGCGGGTTCGATACCTGCTGAGCTGACGGCGAAGGGCGCGCGGGTTGTGAGGTAAACCTTGGTAACTCAGTCAGGGATGATGTGATGATGTGAGCTGCTCAGGGATGACCGAGTTTACCGTATGTGGCGCAGTTTTTACATCGTCATTGGGAGTTGATGACCATGTTTTTTGTTCTAATTCTACAACGAGAATCTCGTAGTAGGCGTCTATTGTCCTTTCATACTGCTCGATGTAGAATTTTTCCTGTTCGTCTGATAAATCGTCGGTGTCTAATATAATGTAATACGCCGCGTCGAATTTACCACGAGTCACTCTTACGCCAGATGAAGAATTCGATGCCAGAGGCATCGAATTCTGGGCTATAATGCCTGGATTTGCTTGCCTTCAATGATAACGCTTCCAAATTAAGCTTAACAATAGCGATCTGTTCCTCCCTAAACCTGGCTAATGTTAACGTCGAAGGCGAAGTCAGGCACAAGGACGCAAGAAAAAATAAAAAGATATAATAGTTTCGCAGTTTCCTGCCAACTATACAATTGTAGGAGTGGAGAGGATAAATACCTGGTTTACGTGGGGGGTGCCGAGAGGCTCTGGGGTCTGATGAGGGCTGGTGACCGTGAGTCCTCGTTGGAGGCGTCCTGCCTTGGTCGACGTGCTGAAGGAGCTGAAGAACTATTGTTCACTTGGTTATAGTTGTAGTGTCTTATGGATGCACTTGTTTCGGCACTCGCGTCCGCGTATTTTACATCGGTAATATTAGGGGTCGTGTCCGACTCGTGGCAAAACGGCGGCGGTGCAGAGCGGATGTTCACTTTATATTGCATGCGCGCGAGCTAATAGCGTCTGTTTGACGTTTACCCCTTGCCGGCGGGCTGCGGGGTGAGCACGGTGAGTGAGGTGACGTCA